>OY728164.1:61496631-63996631 GCA_963277665.1 Viscum album | reverse complement strand
CAAATATGTAATAAATTTATCAAAATTAATTACTCATAATTGGATAACATTAATTTAAAATTAATCTCATTGAAGTGGTGATGAAACTAGTTTTTAAAGTGAAAAAGTTTCATAAGATTGAAATGTATTTATATTCTAATTCAAAATGAATTTGATGAAAATGACTTAAATTGGATTCATTTATATAAAATTTATCTAATTATAATTGAAAAATTGAAAAATAAAAAAAAAATATAAATTATTCTGATGATGAGGTTGTTTTCAATTAAAATATAGTATTTTTCACTATTCATCAAAACATGAAATCATGTCCGATAAAAATTCAACCAAAGTAAATTTTGATATTCCCCTGTCAAGTAAGAGTTTTATTTTTTGAAAATGTTTATTTTAGATGTTTCAAAAAATATATCTAAAACAACTATTACATCCAAGGTAGAAACACATCCTTTTTAGAAGAATGTAGTTTTAAGAAAACATCTAGATTTTTCATTATATTATTCCTATAGAATCAAGTGGATAAATTTAAAAACATTATTAATGTGTATAGAATTATTATATACATTACTGTCATTTTCTATATAAACCCTTTTGGAAATATCATCCTACCAAATTTAGTCACTAATTAAAAAATGAAGGGTACATTTCCTTTATAGAAATTATAGATTCACATGTTTCCTCTTTAATAGATTACTTTATTCTAAAATCCATAACCAGATAAATCATTTTAGTATAAAACACCTAATCTCTATGGTAATGACCTTGAACTAGATGTTACTCAAAAGAATCATTCCTTTCTAAAAAAACTATATTAGGGATTAAAAATCAGATAGATTAAACATATATTTTACTTAAATATAATATAGAAAAAAATACTGTACCTGGGAGAGAAATTGAGAATAATACACTAAGTAGAAAACTGATCCATATTTATGTATGATTTGAAAGGTTATATGTAATTTGGACTAATTTTCCCTTTACTATTATAACACATTACATTTTCGAGTATATAAAATTTTTATAAGATGTGATCACTTACCTAAATATAAATATCATTAGTCTACTTAAACATATAAATTTTCTACCTAGTTCAGGATTATTTCATGTCACCGAGGATCAACAAATGTTTCTCTACTATTTCCATTAAAAAATCGCGGCCAATCAACTTCCCTTCATGGGCATCATCCCAAGACACTCGTGTACAAACCAAATTCCATATAATTCCTCAAATGGTTCCATATGTATACAATATTGAAATTTTTTTATAAGAAAACTCACCCAATTAACAGAACTCATAACATATTCTATAGTAAGGCATTGAACAGTCTCAATGAATATCCTATATGGTATGAGTTTTTCATATTGACTTCCCATAGGATTGAGGATGAAAATATGTTCTCCAATATATTTTAATAAGCAATTAATTCTATAGGGCTTTAAAAAGATAGAAGTGAACCAAGGATATTGATTAGATACACTGGAGAGTGTAGATCTATATAACCTCACAATATTTTTAATATACAACCATGAAATTTGATTTAGAGATAAAGAGTCCCGAATAGGATGAAAATGTATAGATATAGTGAGTCGATCAGCAATAACCCAAATTTTATTGGTACATAAAGAATTATTTGGTCATCCCATGATGAAATCCATGTATATATATTCAAATTTCATCTCTAAAATAGGAAATGGATGAATAATCTCCTAACATAATTATCATTATGATTTAACATGATGAAAATTCAAAAATACAAAGGTAAATTTAGAAATATATAATTTTATTCCGTCCCATGATAAATCCACTCCATGATCTGTATACATTTTTGGGATTCCCAAATGAATTGAAAATAGAGAAATATGAGCTTTAGTAAACAACTATTTCCTCATTTGGGAATCACAAGTCCCACAAAATCAATTCCAATGTCTAAAAATAGAATACTTTTGAATTTTAATTGAATAAAAATACCCTCTATAACCAATTATTTCTTTTTTCTATAACTCGTTATCTTCCATCCTTGATCGATCAATTTTGATTGATTGTGATGATTACAGCAACACCTGAAACCAAACTATGAAATTTATTGATCCATAAATTTCCAATCCAAATTTATCTATTCATTATCTATTGAGTCATGTTAAAAATGAAACACTTTTAATAGATAATTAATTTTTGGAATCAAAGAATCATCCACATTGTTTTATTTTCATAGATCATAATAAATCATGTAATCATAATCCTAGATTTTTCTAGCTATCACATATGTCTCATGTTAGATGATTTCTAATAGAATATATACTTCAAAATTTTGTGATCTATGAATATTTAACATGGTTCTCTATAAAAATGATGTCACAACATTTTTAATGAAAATGTAGCAGCTAATTAGAAATCATGTGAAGGAAAATTTAACTCATTAAGTTCCTATGGTTGAGAATAATAATCAATTACCTGACCAATCTACATTTGGACCCAAATGATTCCTTTTACGAGAAATATGGAGGCATTTACTCTTTTATTAAATAAAAATAGAAGATAGCAGGATATGATCATTAAGAAAAGGAAAAAACTCAATGAAAAAAGATAGTTGCATATCATTTCATTCAGTCACATGGTTATCTTTCATTGTTCTTCTCAAATTTCATACCATTCACCACTTCTGTGACTGCTCCACCCAACCTTGGGATCTACCCAAAAAATAAGGAAGATATTGAAGCCTTTTTATTAGTTTCTCAATATCACTACAATAAAATTTGAAATATATGTGACTTTGGAAGGTCTTGGCTACTCTTCCGAATTTTTTTTTATGAATTGTCAACAGTTATTCTATATTTTGAAACAATATGTCGAAGGGATCAAATATATTTTCATCCAAAAATAAATATAACTAAAATATCTTTATATTTTGTTTTCTATTAAGGTTTGAAAAAAAATCTTGATGTTCCATTAATCTTATTCCATAATTTTACAATATACCAAAATATCATTAAAAAGCACTCAAAAAAACTAATAATAAAAAGATGGAAGACTCCATTAAAAATATTTATAAATATAGATATTTTTTAGAAAACTGGAATGGAATAATGAAAATATAATAATTATCATATCCCATATAAATCACTATATCTGAAATTTAATCCTCATTCACATTAATATTGTTGAACCTAAATCTCAAATCAACCATTAAAAAATATTGATCACCCTAGAACTGATAAAATAAATAATGGATATGACATAAAGTATATATGTTATTACTAATGATGTTATTAAAGGCTCTATAATCCTTAAAATGTATCATGAAATCATCATTCCTTTTCAAAAATATTATTAGAGTACACCATGGTGATGTGTTAGCTCAAAAGAAACCAATAAAAAGAAATTCTTGCAACTGGTTGTTCCAATCCACAATTTCTACATGAGATATGAAAATTGGACATTTTGTTTTATGAATACCCTTATAAAATAATTAACTAGTAAATTCACTTCCATAATCTGGAAAAAAACACCTTGCTCTTCAAGAGGTGAAAATCCAAAGTTCCATCACTACTGGGATATAACTAATCAGAACTAATTCATTCTTTTTAAGAACCTAATCTAGATAACATTAAACTTCATCTTTATTCAATCTATTAGCTTAATGGTATGTTATCAAATGTATTAAATAATTGAATAAATATTCTATTATTTGAAATATATTTTTTAATTATTAACTAAAAGACAACAAACAGCCAAAATTTTGTCAAACTCTACTATGGGATGTTCAAAAAGATCTCAAGGAAACACCATCCAAACAATGAAAATAAGTTTATAGATATAAATTTTGGATCATTTAGTACATAAAATTATATTTTTTTACCAAAATTTATATATCACATTCATGATGTGATATTTCAAATTTACATTTAGGAATCTCAAATAAAAAGATTGTGATGATCTAAATTGAAACTGAGTATTGGAATAATTTTAAAAAAACTAATATCATACTTGTAACCAATTCATTTGATCGCCCAACATCAACCATAGTAGTATCAATGTATATTACCACAATATTTTTCTTTCTGCGTTGCTGGATTTCCACCCTGAGAACTCAAAATTGGTCACACAGTTTCCTAATGGCCTTATTTAATTAAAATAAAAAATCTTATCGTTATCTTTTCCTAACATGCATGCACATCTCCATTTTAGTAAAACATTATATGATAAATATTAACACATAATAAGAAATTAATATAAATTAAAATATATTATCCAATATTTTATTAAAAATATTTATCACAAGAAGTAAATATATTTTACTTACCACCAAAATTATTTTACAAACTCTTTCCCATTTCGTGGAAACTATACCTCTTTATTTTATTATTCTAATAGGACTCATGATCATAAAAAACCCCTCTTCTACATTTTATGAACATGGATAAATTATATTATATATTGTTAACTCGTGAAAATTTAATGCCTTTGTATATATTTTCATCAATCCCGAGTGAAAAAAAATTATATCAATATCATGTTCTCAGATAAAATTTGCGACATACCTTCACATACAGGTGATATTGTATTCATATTAATCCATTGATTATTTCTCCCTTTTTCATAATTCATGGAATATTTTTCTATGATAAGTCAAATATACATGGGAATAAATTTTTCAAATAAAAATTTTCTTAAATTTATCTCATTCCATTTCATAAATCTAATCACTTTTTTTAATATTTTTAATCATTCACCACCACATATCGACCATATCTTAAAATAGATAAATTGAATGAGTTATATATTTGGCATATGAACAACCCATGATGTCAAATATATCTTTTATTTCATTAATTCATCCTTCATGTAGCAGGTGTTTAGATTATACATCCATCGATGGGGTATTTTTTCTCCAAATATAATCGACTATCATAATGTTCCATTATAGTAAATCTGGTTTCTCTCTTACATGAACACCCCCACCATTTATATATTGTTTCATATGATCTATTAATATAACAAACTTCTCAATACCACTTTCAACAATATTATGATGGGGATATGGAAGGATATTTTACACTTAGTGTCTTCCAATAGTAGTATCCTAGTTACCTCTGCATAATACTGTTATAAAAAGGGATAGTTTAGATGAAGCGACATGATAATTGTAAAATTATATAACATTTTAACTTTATCGTAAATGGAAATCAGTTATAGTCTTATTATTAAATTATCATAACCTCTAAATTAATCT
The DNA here is from genome assembly GCA_963277665.1 of Viscum album. NCBI lineage: Eukaryota > Viridiplantae > Streptophyta > Magnoliopsida > Santalales > Viscaceae > Viscum > Viscum album. The sequence goes on along the minus strand of OY728164.1, from coordinate 63,991,403 downwards.
AAATGTACCCTCATGTACCCACTATAAGTCCACGACCCTAATCATTTCATAATCATTAGTTTTAGTCAAGAAAACTCTATTCTTTCACGTTGATGATAATTCAAGGTTTAGTGTAGTATATAATTAGGTACTAAATATTACCCAAAAACTCAAATATTATCATTTATAATCTTCTAATAAATGTCTATTATTTCATAAAATAAAAAATTTATATACAAAACAATGTTTCTTTTCTGATAATTTTGACAATTTTTCCCCTCATCTATTCCTTGGCAAAATTCTCCATTAAATACTGTGATTTTTTTAAAACATTGGATTAGGATAAAAAGCTCAGTATAGGATACATAGATATAAAGAATTATTAGTTTTGTGAAAACATAAAACCCACCAAATCTTTATCATAATGTAACTCAATTAACACTTAGTGAATATTAAATAAAATCATTTTAAAAATAATCTAACTTCGTACACATTTATCGTCATAAGTCTACCATAAAAAAATTGCAATCAAATATACACATAATGGTATCATTGAACGTAATTATATATTCCATATATATAAATGGAATTACAATGGAGCAGACATCCATTCATGTCATTCTTATAAATAGAATTACCAAACATTCGACATCCTTACACAATTCATTGGAGGGATATCAAAAGCTCAAACATCATTAGTTTATAAAGAATCCAACCACCGTTGATTAATCACATAACCACCCTTCAAATATCCATGTACCATTATATAATCACAACACATATAATTTTCCAATTTTCAACAATTCATTAATAATGTTTAGTTACCCCTATTGAGGAAATAATTATTGTTATTGAAATAATCATTTTATTTACACAAACCATTCTCAAAACGAAATACCCGAAAATATATAAAATTATTCTTTTTCATTTAATAATATTAGGTCTTAATATGAAATTACATTATTAAATAATTATCATCACGGTGGAGAAGCGTCTAATGGAAATTGGGGACCTCCCCTAACCTCTATATATAAAGTTTTTGAAAATCGTGGGTATAGATTTCTTGGATCCACGATATAATAATTGTTTGATGAAAATGATAGTATAGATAGAGATATATGAATTATTTTTTTAAATCTATTTTCATGGTTTGTTCTATAACAATGTTTTTTAAAAAATATTTGTAAATTATTTACCAAAAATTATCCTACTCCACGACTTCCCTAATTATTGATCTCTTTCAATAATTCCCCCATCCCTATATCTGGTTGTGACCTCCTCACAAGAGACATCTTCTGCGACCGAAAACCTCCTAAGAGACAACCTCCCATGCATTCAGTCTTCTCCAGAGTGATTGAAAACCACTGATTTGGTGACCTCCTGAGTTTTTTCTGAATGATGACATCATGAGGAAGTGGTGACCTCTATCTACCCCATTAATATTTTCTATTTAAACTATTTTTAAAATGAATCTTCATCAACATCACATATGATATTTATGAACCGTTCTACTCATCGGTCTAGAAAAATTTTCATTTTTATGATATTTTTTCATGTTAAAGTCATTTGTTACTACCCTTTTATATTTTTAGTGATGTGTCTTGATGTTCTTTTGGGTTTCATCACTTTTTGGATTCATTATTTTTTACAGTATTGTAGGTGTTTTTTATAAAACAACCTTTTTTTGGTAGTTTTTGTTTCCATATAAGAATTTGTAGGCGACCTGTTTCATTATAGATAAATTTAGGTAGTTGAATTTGATGATTATATATATATATATTTGGTTTTTATGGATTTATTATTTTTATTCTCACAGTTTCATATAATTTATTCATATATTCCATGAAGGAAACATATGTGCACTAAAATGTGAATGGTTTATGTCCAATATTCCAATAATACAATAAATAGCCTTTAAGCATGTGTCGTTTATAATAAATGAAATTATTTTCGTGTTTATTCCATCCATAATTCTACTTTTCCTATATTAAATTTACCAAATAATTATTCTTCTATTGGAAATAATAATTTAGTTTTTTTATTTATTCCTATATTTATATTGATAACTTTTCCTTATCATCCAATGCAGCCCAAAATTTCATGTACTATTAACATTTAGTTTCAGAATTATACTAATGATATTTTATATTATTTATAATTTAAAAAAATTATATAAATTATTATTCCTTTAATACATGGTGTTGAATGATTAAAGTATGAATTCAACACAATTTATGATGGTATTTCATGAAAAGTTTTTTTTCTAATATCATTCATTATCTTCACAAACTCATTATTTTTAAGCATTTATTTATGCTATGTTTCCCTTTATAAAAACTACTTTTATCTCAGATATCTATCTTCTAGAATTGTTTTGAACTTCTACCAAAATTTTCCATTTTATATGATAATTAATTCAATATTTAAATAAATACCTAACCATGCACTCTATGTATGTATCATCAACATTATCATCATATGCAATCCAGAACCCATTATTCTTCTAAAAAAGTTCCATGGCATTTTTTCTTTTCTATGGAATGATTACAGATTAGATGTAGGAAGAGGAATTTTCCCTGATTTATTCTCTTATCATTCTTCTAATTTTCCATCATGTGTATTCTATTTTCCAATCAAGAACATTTATAAATACTTCTAATCTCCTCCCCATCATCTTATTTTTATGTTTTTTTATCTCAATCATTATGATAAAATACATATGTTTTCATCTTAAGAATGATTAGGGAACAATGTCCAAAACCATCATATTATGAAAATAACAATCAAAGTTTTTTTATATCAAACCTTTATTTTTAGTATTATTTTATATATTAAAGTCGTAATTCTAGTAAAACCATCGTCTAGATCCACTAAATAAATAGATTTAGTAGATCATTCTGGTTCATTATATTTTAATATAAGAATCCACAAGATTCAAAACCCATATTTTGTTTTTTTTTCTTTTTAAATGAAACCATATCTCTCATTATCTAAGATATGAAAATATTGTTTTGGTCATTAAATATAAGAGATATGGTTTATTATGAATTCAATTTAGAGTAAATTTCACCTAATATTTTGTAGACATAGTTTCATTTATTAAATTTATATAAATGTTTTCAATAATTACATTAAATCAAAAAAAATTGTCATATTTTTTACTTAATGGATTTTCTTGGAAAAATTGGTGTAATCCTAAATAGAATCAATTATTAAAACCCTTATTCAAAATATTTCTATAAAAATAATTTGTCTCATTTCATGAATTTAGTGATATATATATTGCTTGAGATAATGGGAATTTGAAGTACTTTTATGAATAGATGATATAATATATGGGAGAGGAATATGTTTCACATGGATATGGGCAGACGTAGTCTATTTTTATTCAATGTTATATTTTTTAAAAAAAAATTAGCTTTCTACCTTTTTGGTCTTTAAATCCCCCTTTTCCATTATTTCAGATATTTTATATGATATGTTGATATATTAAAATTCAGTGATTCTGTTTATATATTATATCTTATGTTTTATAATAAAATAAATATTTCATTATATTATTATTTTATGTTTTAATGGTCTTTATTTTAGAAACAATTCATTCATATGTTTTAATGAAAAATATATGATGTTTTTGCCATCGGTTCCCTGATATAATTAATTTTTTAAGAATTATTTTTATTTATATTAAACTATTTTTATTGTGTATGTTGATGTCATTGGATCCTATTTCTCCTGTCTTTTGTTCAGGAATGAAATTTATGGCATGTGGAAGAATTGATCATGTATAAGAACATATAGAATTGGATATTATAGTAACAAATAAGATACTATTAGGGAATAATATGAATTGTAGTATCTCAATGTTATTAAATTTATCAACCATGATAGTTAATTATTAAATTTTTGAGATACACAAAATTTTCATTTTTTCTAGTCATCACTAATACCATATATTATTTCGCTTATAATTTGTTTTTTGGATACTATTCTGGGTCGAAAAATTTCAGTTTAAAATAGGTTATAATGAATTTTTTAATATGGTTTAAATAGAAGTTTGAAATAAATAATATCTCTCAGGAATATAATTAATAACAGCCGAATGTATGATACCGAACATATTTCAACTGAGTTGTAAATAAATATTTTGTTTTTTAGATTTTTCATTTAACATTGATTCATATGGAGGTAGTGTATAGATTTTATGCTATAAATGTACCGGAAGACCATGATTAAAATAAGAATACTTATGTAACCATATAATTAAATATTTATATGAAAGTTTCTTCCATAGAAACCCACATCGTATAAAATAATACTAAAACAAAATTTTAAAAAGTAAATTATGAAATGTAACGGTTACCCAAATTGACTCATCATTGGGTTTCCACATAGGAGAATGTAATGAAAACATGGAGATGGAAGAGAAATCTAACAATCATGTTCTGATGGAAAGTGGAAGAGAATATAGATATGAAAAAAACAACATTAACAAAGCCATAAATTTTTGATGATCTATGGTACAATCTGATTAATCGTATATGAGGTTACTAGGAAATTTTTTTTGGTTTTTATGATCCTTTCCATAAATTAGAAAATTTTGAATTAGAAGAAATACTTAATTGATTTTGGTTCAATCTCATCGTTGGTCATTCCATGAAACATTTCCAGTATATATCATAAGGAAATGATGTTGAATTTTTAATTTGTGAAGTGTTAGAATATCATGTGATAGAATGAGGGGTCATTCCATCTATCTCAAACAAAAGGTTAGCAAAAGTTATTAAATATACATAAGTCCATATATTGTTATATTAATCATATAATGCTCGAAAAAGGACTTATACCTCATATATCATATCACATAATAAAATGAATCTAATTTCTACTAACAGGGGATTTCTTTAGGCCAGTGGTAGGCGATAATGGCCTATCGCACTTCGGTTGTGGGTTAGATTACAACATCCTTGTCCAACGCGAAGAGTTATCGCTCGTCCTATGAGTTTTCCTTTTTTCTGAAACTGTTGTTTCGGTGCGGATGTGCGTCGGGTTACGCTGTTCCGCCAGGACGCGTTCGCGCGTGCACCCGTCAACCCGAGGGGATGGGCGCGCGGCTCGTGGTCCCGCAGTCCCGCTTTCCAAGGGCGGGCGGCATCTGTCCCTTATTCAGGGGCGTCTGCTCCTTGATCGAAACCGGGATGATGGGATGTCGGCTCCTCCTTCCTTGGACGTCTCCTCGGAACTCGTCGCCTAATCCGGGTCTCCCTCATAGACTTAAAAATGTTCGTGAATCTCGTTCCTGGCGCCATATCTTCATGGACACCGGTTAATTACGATGCTTCCGCCCGGACGCTCCAAGGAGTCTGGGCGGGGCAGCAACCTGCAGTGAGAAGGCCGGGTGGCTCTGGGTGCTGGGGGCGTGTCGTAACACTGCGGCTCTGCACGTCTGTCTTCCGTCCCTAATAGGGCTTCTCGAAGGCATGATGGCCTGAGGCATCCCGTACTGGGTGCGGGGAACTGTGTCACCTGAGGTTTTCCTCAGCTTCCCATGTTTAACACGGGGTATGCCGCGAGTTTAACGTCCAGCGGGGACGGCATCGGACCGATCAAAACGAAAAGTGGATCAGATGACAGAACCCCTTGCGGGGAACCTCCGATGCTGGGGCCAGCACATGGGCGGCTTCCCAAGTAACGTGGAGTGGAGTGAAGTGGCATGACCCCACCGGGACGTGGCGGCCCGGGTAAGGATCAGGATGGATGATGGAGTGGAGAGCTTGGACCCCGTAGGGGCTTCCTACGTACCGCGCGTTAGCACGGATCAAAGTCAACGTAGTTCGGGTATACAGTTTAACGTCATGCTGGACGTCGGCAAGCCGACTCACGAAGAGGTCGAGGCCGCCGGGCGGAGGATTGAACCGAACCACCTCGCACAGAGGGGGATGGAACGGCCGGGTGGATCACAGTTTCACGTCATGCTGGACGATAAAAGAAGAAATGGAAAAGGGGGGCTGTGGGGAGGCACCGTGGAGATACACACGGGCAGTCTCCCACAGGGGCGGATTCATAGGTGAATCGACGCAAGCGTGAACCCTGGAGGGGTCCACTGATGGACGAACCGACATAAATACGACCGGGACGACCAGGTGGCGGGCTTGGACCTCAAGAAGGCTTCCTACGTACCCTGTTTAGAAGACAGGGATCAAAGTCCACGTAGTTCATTCTGTCAGGACTTACGCACTTGAGGCAGCCCGGATGCGGCAAAACTCAGTTGGAAGGGACTTGGACCGAAAGCAGAAGACACCTCGATCCCAGTCACACCCTCTACTGGCTTCGGCAGTGGGGAGGCGCAATGGAGATACACATGTGCAGCCTCCCACGAGAAACTAGGGGTTTGCAATACCCTGCCCCCGTAGGGAAAAGCCACTCCCATTAAATCGTCCCAAAAGTGGGACAATCCCGACATCCCTGCAGAGACGAGCGGGTGGGGGCCACATCCAAACCGGGGGAGACCCTGCGTGCAGAGCACGGGATCGGATGATGCGGACGGTTTAACGTCTTGCCGGACGAAGCACAGTTTAACGTCGTGTGTTGAGGACGAAGCGGACGGTTTAGCGTCTTGCCAGACGAAGTACAGTTTAACGTCGTGTGTTGAGGACGAAGCGGACGGTTTAACGTCTTGCCGGACGAAGTACAGTTTAACGTCGTGTGTTGAGGATGAAGCGGACGGTTTAACGTTTTGCCGGACGAAGTACAGTTTAACGTCGTGTGTTGAGGACGAAACACTTGGCAGTTTAACGTCTTGCAGCGCAGACGATGGGGGCTAGGCAGTTTAGCGTCGTGCAGCTTGGACGTATGCTGAACAGTTTAACGTCTTGTAGCTCGGACGAGGTACAGTTTAACGTCGTGCAGGACGTAGAAGCTGCTGATAGGCCCGTGTCACTTCGCGCGAGCCTGGAGGGCCGCACTGGAAGACAACGCACGGTGCGGGCACCCGGGATGAAGACCATCGGGCGCCACGCAGGCGGGTACCCTCAGGGGGTCAAGGGAGGCGACCCTGGCGGATTGCGCGCAAAAGAGGAGCTTTGCGCGCAAAACCGCGGGTCGGCGCGCAAAATGGCGGCCTGGCGCGCAATTGGACCAGCGCTTCGCGCGCGGATGACTGGGATTGCGCGCACCGGGCTTCGGGTAGCGCGCGGGGGCAACGGCTCATTCTCTAACGAATGGCCACTTTGAAAATGGGGGTGCGCGCAATCGGGCTGGATTGCGCGCACCCGGGGGCAATTGCGCGCAAGAGGCTTCTTTTGCGCGCAAAGGCCTTCGGGTTGAAATTTATTCAAAGGAAATGAGCCAAGGGGATTGCGCGCGAAGGCGGACCCCAAGGCTCTATTGCGCGAAAGAAAGGAGGTTACCTGAAGATCGGCATTGCGCGCGGAAGGGGTTGGATTGCGCGAACGAGCGACGCTTCGGCTTCCGGCAACCTTCAAAACGCCGGGGGTCGCCTTATATTTATAGGCAACCCCGGGCGCGGAATCCGGTCTCGGGCGCGCAATTCGTTTCGCGGGCGCGGAATCAGGACCCAGCGCGCAAAGGCGCCGCGCAGGCCGCGGGCGCACAAAATAGCGCGCCGAGCCCGCGTATTGCGCGCATCCCGGGAGGATTGCGCGCCGCGGCTCAACTTTGCGCGCGAGCCTTTGAAATTTCGCGCAAGTCCTCCGGGCCCTCCGGAACGTGCCTCTGACTCCAAATATGACTTCGCTTTCCGCATCCGGAGCTTCGTTTGGGAACAACGGACTTTTCCGGCGTCTACAAAAGCCCCCCCTCGGAATCTGGTCGGCGAGAGGTCGCAACGATCGGGTTCCGAGGGAGACGCCGGAATGCCGAAGTCCTGGGCGGCGCGGGACTTAGGCGCGCAAAAAGGGGCGCCGGGCGCAAAATTCGCCGCTGCGGTCGCGCAAAGCGCTTTCCGCGCAGCGCGGACCCCGGCCTCGCCTATAAATAGGGGCCCTGGGTCCCGCGTTCCGTACTCAGGCCTTCCGCGTGATAGGCTCCAACGCTCTCGCGCGCGAAATTGCCTCTTCCGGCGCGAAATTCGCCCGATCGGCGCGCAAAACCGTCCGGAATTCGCCTGTCTTTGCGCGAAAACCCGGAACTTTGCGCGACATTCTTCCCAATTGCGCGCCATCCACTTGGATTGCGCGCCACCCTTCAAACTTCTCTACCAGCCTCGTCCGATCCCGCACGCTTCATCCCTTAACCCGCACGACTCCCGAAACTTCTGAGATGGCCGCGCACAGAGGAAATGAGGGGGATGCCGCCACTCGCAGGGCTGAGATGGCGACGAACGAGGAGGTTTACGGAGCCAAGGAGATTGTTTCCAATAATCAATCCATGTTCGACTTACTAACGCCGGCCCAGAAGACATATCCGCTGTCGGACAACCTGCCGCTCTGGAACTTCGGCATCCTAGATGAGGTTCCGGTGCCAGGGTTCGAGATTGATGCGCCGCGGACCTGGGTGACCCGGGAGGACGAGCTTCTCCGCTATAACATCACCAACAATGGGCATCCTGCCAGGGAGACCAGACACTTGGATGTCTACGTCCTGAACCCGAGGACGCGGACCATTGACGGGGGTGAGCCTACTGCGGAGAATTCTCCAGCCCTCTACTCGAGCATATATCGCCAGAGCGTCACGGACGACACCAAGGGCTGGCTGAAGTACTGGGACTTGCGGTCTGCGGGCAACTTCACCAGTGAGTGGGCCTGGGCGTTCTGGGTACGCCACACTTGCGATCACTTCGCAGAGGAGCTGCGGTACATCGGCCTGTTCGAGGCGGTGTGGACGTCGCAGTTCCACTTCTACCAGCAGTCCGAGCTCGGGCCGGAGCTGTTCACCCGATGGTCTCCGGATACCAACACCTTCCATCTTCACCATGGGGAGGTCGGCATCGGTCTCTGGGATATCCACTGCATCGGAGGTATCCCGCTGGAGGGCTACCAATACGATGAGTTCCTGCCACCGAAGAACACCTGGGAGGACAGGTCACGGACTCCCATCCTGACCTGGCATCTGCTTGACCTGGCTACGCAGCGGCTCGGGATCAAAGACTTCCAGAAGGACATAGCCTACAAGGAGTGGTTCGGCCAGTTCTTGGAGCATGACCCGGCGGTCAAGATTCCAGGTAGGGGGAAGCGGTGCCCGACCGCAGCTCAGAGGAGCCGGAACGGGTCGTACTGGCGGGTCCTGGAGACGGGCGACTACCGCTCATGGGGGTACCGCGTCATCGAGGCCCGGGACCCAAATGTCCGGTACGCGGCGTTCCTGGCCGCCTTTCTGAGTGGGTGGCTCCTGCCAGTGCGGGACGCGAGAATGGGCGTTCGCCCGGCGACACTGGCGATGGCGGGCGCTATGGCCGCCAACAAGAGATACAACCTCGGGGTCCCAGTGTTGGCGAGGCTGTATGCCATCCTGGGACGCATCTCACGAGGGGGGTCGCCACGAAGGATCTGTGGGCCCTTTCAGTTCTTCCACGGCTGGGTGGCTGCTCACCTCGGTGGGTACACGTTTCCGAACGCCATCATTCCTCCGGGCAACGGCCTGCGACCCTCCCTGCTGAACATCGCGGGGGTCGCTCCGATGACCCTAAGTGAGGAGGGCGTGCGGATCCGGATTGGCAATCATGCCAACTTCAACTTCAGTCCGTTCCCCACTCCCGTCGGCCAGATGATCGACAATGGGCAGGGTCCGCTGGAGAATCATGAATACTTCCTGAACATGCGGGGCGGGGTGCTCGTGGCTCGGATCGACGGGAAGGTGATCTGCGAGCCTTACGTGCCGACCCGGTTCGCCAGGCAGTTCGGGTGCCTTCAACGGATGCCGAAGAGGGTATTCACTGCTGTCCGGGAGGAGACGAACCCTGGCGTCCTTCGCCAGATGTGGCTGATGTTTGCCGCTTTCGGCTCTGGCGACGTCATCACTCTCCCTCCTACCGGAGTTGACGCAGGCTTGGCAACCGAGTACGCCGAACACTGGGCCATCGCGTACCCCGAGGGGCTTTTGCGGAAGCTAGTTCGGCGGCTCGAGGCTACCCGTGCGGAGACCGGGCGTCAAGGAAGGAGGCGAGGCGCCGCCACACGGGGGAGAACGGAGGCGCGCCAAACAGCGGAGCCGGCGCGGGCAGGGACTTCGGCGGCGGGCACATCGCGAGCTGCCGCCACGACCTCAGCGCCCAGAGAGGGGGCACGTGCGGTGGTCGACGAGCGGCCCGGGAAGCAGGTGAGACGTCTGCTCGAACCTTCCCATGATGCGGTCTTCCCGGCGCTGTGGTCGGCCTGGATGACTCTGCGGCAGTCACTGGGGACCGACGCCATCTGGCGAAAGCTACTCAGAGAAGGAATCTATCTGCCAGAGGTCGGGCGCCTCCAGATTGCCGACAGAGTGGACTTCAACTGGCAGTATGCGTATCTGACGGCCATGGACGAGTACGCGTGCCAACGTGGTCAGCGCGCGGAGCCATCCCTTCTGGTGAAGGTGATGCTCGGTCTCAAGCCCGCTCTGGAACAGATGCCGCCGGAAGAAGATGACAGTAGCAGCGACTCCGAAGAAGAGGAGGAAATGGGGGAGGATGAAGGCTCCGAGGGAAGATCCCATCAGGGGAGCCCACGGGAGAGCGGCGAGGTGGCCGGCTCTGACAACGTTGATGTCACTGAGCTCCTCGAGGTCCGCTTCTATCCCTACTCAATCTGCTTCATCCACTCTCTTATGCAGCTTCTAACCCATTTCTCCATCTTTCTCAGGAGCACACGGATGTCGGTCAGGCGTCCTCAGCGGGAGTAGGAGAGGCGCCAGCAGGACAAGGCGGGGGCCAGGCACCCATTATCGAACTAACAAGCGCTAAGGGGTCCCCTGCTGCAACTGTTCCTGCGGCGACCGGGATAGCAGAAGATGACTCTCCGAACTCCCGTAAGTCTCCCTACTTTACTGCTGGTGCTTGCCGTTGACGATCCGTGACTAACCATGGCATGCCCTGCGCAGTGATCTCAACACTGGAGGCTCATCGGGTTGCCGAACCCGGGCCATCCACGAGTGGACCGGTGGCAGACATGCCGCCTGCTCCGGAACAGACTTCCCAAACCGGGCCGGCCCCACCAACTGCTGATCAAGGGGCTGCGGACGTCGGCGGTGCTGCCATCGGAGAGAGGTTGGGGGCTGACGAGGGTGTCGGCGCCGCTGGGGAGAGAGAAGAAGGTCGCCCGGATGTTGGGGAACCTATCCCTCGTGAGGACCTCCCAGGGGCGGACCCTGCAGCAGACCTGCTGGCTGCCTTCCCTGCCTACCGGCCTGCCGATCCCGAGGAGATGGACGACTCAGACACGGAGGCGGTCGAGGAGAGCCGGATAACGCGCCGTAGGGGGTGGAAGTGCATCCAGCGCTTCCTCAAGCGAGACTCGTCGGAGTGGCTGGGGCGCATGGGATCACTTCAAACCTGGCTGCGCTTTCTGTGTGCCGGGGGAGCTGATGCTCAACGCCTCCATCTAACGGTCCGTGATTTCATGGCCAAAAAGATGCGCGAGAGCTACCGGCGTGCCGACGTCACACAAAGTCGGGACATGTCGGAGAGCACGCGGGCGCTCCTCGCGGCGGAGCAGGAAGTCCGGCGCCTCGAAGGGCAGGCGGCAGAGAAGGAGGCCTTCGTCGCAACGTGTACCGACCTTGTGGAGCAACTAGAAGCCCAGCTGGTTGACGCCCAGGTACAGCTGACGGAGGCGGGCCAACAGATGGTCACAATTCAGGTCGAGCGGGAGCGTGCACAGGCCAGAATCGACGAACTGCGCGCTGCGACCGCCGACGAAGAGAGGGCACGCAGAGAGCGAGAAGCAGCTCTGGAGGCCACCAGCCAAAGGGTAGCGGCATTAGAAAGACATATTCAGCACGCTAATCCCTAAGGGCTTTGTTTTTCCATTCCCAAAACATTTGCTTCCGCTACTTTGATCCATCTGTATGAATCAATATATTTATCTGCAACTTTTGGTTTAACATGCTCAACCACAATTCGTTGTCTTGCGGGAGTGTTAACCAAGCATCAGGCATCCGCAATTGGGCCTGGATTTCTTAGAGAAAAGAGGGAGGTCATTCCTAAGAAGGGAGACCTCAAGCCTAATCAATGTATCATCTCCCCAACTTGTTCCAACACACGATCGGGACAATGCTAGGGGCGTTGAGATTTTATCCGAACATAGGGAAATGAGAAAGGGTGAATCGCGTGTCCCGAATCCAGACATCCACAACGGTCGGCCTTCCAGGAAATGCCCAAGACGGTAGGCGGACAGTGGATCGACCATAACAACTGCAATAGACGGACCGAAAAAGGCCATCATTCATATTGCAGGAGGCGGACCACATGTCATCATGAATACCGCTTTGGGGTTTCTTCAAACACAAGGGTGGAAATCCAGATCAACAGGGCATACGAAGCGTGGGGCGAAGTGACGATTTGTTCGGACAGAATCCAACGCTCTCAAAATTGCGCCACCGTGGGGAGAGCGTATTAGGCGGATGCACTAATCTGGCCGTGAGTCACCTCAATTCTCAGACAGCACCTCTCTGACGAGGAAACCGTCGCTTCCCATCCTCGCGATGGGGCATCCCGAGCTGAATCGGGGAGAATATCACAACTGCACCACTCTACCCGAAGTCAGGCCAGACGGCCGGCGACGAGGAGGGGCGGGACTTAACGATCCCTGAGGCTGGACCCGAGACGGAATGCCCGGGCGTTCCTACGTACTCCATCAGGCTGGAGATCAAGCCATACGTAGTTCTGAGAGTGCAGTTTAGCGTCATGCAGGACGTAAGACCCCATTTGGGGAGATCTTAGTTTAGGGTCGTAGAGCTCGGACCATAGGGGTAGATCTTAGTTTAAGGTCTTAGAGCTCGGACCATAAGGAGAGATCTTAGTTTAAGGTCTTAGAGCTCGGACCATAAGGAGAGATCTTAGTTTAAGGTCTTAGAGCTCGGACCATAAGGACTAGATCTTAGTTTAAGGTCTTAGAGCTCGGACCATAAGGGGAGATCTTAGTTTAAGGTCTTAGAGCTCGGACCATAAGGAGAGATCTTAGTTTAAGTTCTTAGAGCTCAGACCATAAGGAGAGATCTTAGTTTAAGGTCTTAGAGCTCGGACCATAAGGACTAGATCTTAGTTTAAGGTCTTAGAGCTCGGACCATAAGGGCTAGATCTTAGTTTAAGGTCTTAGAGCTCGGACCATAAGGAGAGATCTTAGTTTAAGGTCTTAGAGCTCGGACCATAAGGACCTCAAAGCACGCCACATCGCGGTCATATCCCCTGGATATGCGAAGATGCACTGAGGGATAGTGTCAAGAGCGTCGAGGTTTCGCCTGGCCGGAATGGGAGGTGGAAAATGTGAATCATGCGGCCATTCATTCAAGGACTGGGGGCACCGGCGTAACGATATGGGAGTACTGCCGACCGTGGCGGAAAAGCAGCATCAATATCGCACTGACCGTTGGTGGAATGAGGCAGCAAACGAGCATCGACCGCTCAATCGCAGGATTCATATCGATTTGCTGCCCGAGGCCATTGGGGGTACTGGCCCGAGTCGGTGGGAGAGCACTGAGGCATTGTGTCTGAACCGTTCACGGGGGCTCCACCCAGGGCGTAGACGATGGGTCCGAATGAAAGGGGGCACGAAGCCTGAAAAGCGGAGGAAACCTGACCAAGCAGATCCTGACCCTCCTGGAAATAAACTATAGTACTCTTGACACCGGTGGACCACTGCAAGGGGTCGGGGAACACGCCTTGAGGGTGACCTGAAGGCGGCGGATTCCCCAGAGAAGGGGGAATCTCTAAGATGTGGGGGGCTGGACCCGAAGTTTCAAACATCCGGGCGTTCCTACGTATCCCATAAGGATGGGAATCAAGCCGCACGTAGTTCTTGAAGCGCGGCGCAACACAATCGGGCACCAGCGCGGGGAAGAGTGCGGGTCTGACCCTCGCACACAGAAGGAGCGGCATTTGATATTTCTTGTTTGTCCTTAAAGATGAATGGTTTTTCTTTGTGCGGCGACACGCCTGTGATTGAGAAATCTCTAGCGTCGCCACAATAATAAAGCCATGGAAGGCATTGATTAATGGCGTGGTTATTAACCAGCGCCCAACATGAGTGTCCCCCGAGGAGAACATCACGATGCAGTGCCGTTTCTCGTCGGGCAGCCAAGACGATCACAGTTTACGGTCGTGTGGTAGGACCAGACAACACAGTTTAAGGTCGTGTGGTTCGGACCATGGAGGAATCCGCTTATTGCGGTACGGCGGACACGGCGGAGGGGGGAACATACCCAGCCCTGCGGTCACGCACGATTCCCGGAGAAGAGTCTTGGGATAGGGGCCTGCGTATGTCCATCACCCGAGGGGCAGAGATGCTAGCCTCCAGATATACTGGGCCCAGAACGCGATTTTTCGGGCGACTCCTTCCTCCTTATGAGGACGAGGGTCCAGCTACGCATGGCCCTTAGGGAGGACATCCGCATATATCCTTGGTGCTCAGATCATGGGAGCCTCGAACGACATCATTACCCTGGTTGGTCTGCCTAACGTGTAGAGGTGTACTGAAGGTCAGTATGAAGAGAGTGTCGAGATTCCACTACAACGCACGAAGGCGGAGTGTGATGAGGACTGCGCAACCAATGTTCAGAGCCTGAAAGAGCCGACATGGCGATCAAGGACGTTGCTGACCATATTCGCAACACAACATCCGATCGCGTCAGCCTAAGACGGGGCAAGCAAACGAGCATCAACCGCTCAATCGCAGGATTCATATCGATTTGCGGCCCAGGACTCACCGGTAAATCGACCCGGAGCGGTAGGAGAGCACTGAGGCATCGTACCCAAACCGCCAACGAGGATCCCTTTGAGTGAAGGCCCGAACAAGAGGAAGCGCGAGGCCTGACAAGCAACACAGGACTTGTCGGGATTGAATCTGACACTACGAGTCATAGACCGAAGTACCCAAAACATGTTAACAGATCACCGGGAAGGGTCGGAGGACTCACCCTGAGAGCAACCAAAAGAGGGCAGATCCCCGTGATCAACCAAGAGACGGGGCTGGACCTGAAACACAAGCGTCCAGGAGGTCCTACGTATCCCATAAGGATGGGAATCAAGCCGCACATAGTTCTTAAGAGGCAGTTTAACGTCGTGCAGGACGATGAGAGGTGTGAGGTGGTCCCACACACGGGGGAGGCGTACGGCGCGGCCAGCAGACCAACGCGAATGAGGACATGATCCCCCGCTCACGCGATACGCCTCGCACAAAAAGGAGGGGAACTTGGGCCAGAGACCCAACGCGGGATAGAGATTCCCGGGAAATGGGGCTGGGCCTGAAACATGAATGTCCAGGCGGTCCTACGTATCCCATAAGGATGGGAATCAAGCCGCACGTAGTTCTTGAAGTGCGGTTTAACGTCATGCAGGACGAAAAGAGAGAAAAAGGAAGGGGGGAGCAGAAGGCATCCCCAAACGTGGGGGGGGGGCGTACAGCGTGACCAGCAAACCGACGTGAATGAGGGCATAGCCCCGCGCTCACACCATACGCCGCACACCCGGGGGCAACTGGGCCAAGGGCCCGAGATGGGATGGAAATTCCCAAAAGATGGGGCTGGGCCTGAAACATGAAGGTTCAGGCGGTCCTACGTATCCCATAAGGATGGGAATCAAGCCGCACGTAGTTCTTGAGGGGCAGTTTTACGTCATGCAGGACGAATGCTGAACAGTTTAACGTCTTGTAGCTCGGACGTAGTGCAGTTTAGCGTCATGCAGGACGAAGCACTTGGCAGTTTAACGTCTTGCAGCGCGGACGAATGCTGAACAGTTTAACGTCTTGTAGCCTGGACGAATGCAGTTTAACGTCGTGCAGGACGTATGTGCAGTTTAACGTCTTGCTGGACAAATGTGCAGTTTAACATCATGCTGGACGTTGGTACACTCAGACAAAGTACTGCTTGAGGAACCTAGCGTTGGTGGGAGGAGTGACACGCTCACCATCCATAGTCGCTAGGGAGTACGCGCCATTGGGATAGACCTTGTGGACAACAAAAGGTCCCTCCCACTTGGGCTCCAACTTGGGCGGCTTCCTGCCGGGGATCATCGGTGCTCTTAGGGCTAGCACTAGATCACCCTGCAGGAAGGAGCGGAGGCGAACCTTCTTATTGAAAGCTCGAGCCATTCTGCTCTGATGCCTCTCCATGTTGTGCAAAGCGCGAAGTCTATTCTCATCCAGTGCTTCCAACTCGACTAGACGGGCTTCAGCAACTCTGTCCGGCACTTGCTGGTCGTAGACCGCAGTGCGCAAGGACGGCAACTGGATCTCGATGGGCAGGACGGCCTCAGCTCCATACACCAGGGAATAAGGGGTCATCTGGGTGGAATTGCGAGTCGTCGTCCAATAAGCCCAGAGGGCGTTGGGGAGCTTGTCCGGCCAACTCTTCTTGTTCTGACCAACCATCTTTTGCAGAATGTTAGAGAGGGTTTTGTTGAACGCCTCGATCTGTCCATTCGCCTGCGCATGATAGCGAGATGTATGGTTCGAGCGAATGTTATACTCGGCGTACAACTTCTTCAACTCGGCTGCTCGAAAATTGGTTCCGTTATCCGTGAGGATAGCGTGAGGCACTCCAAATCGATAGATGATGTTGGAGGTCACGAAGTCAGCGATCGAATAGGATTTGACCTCTATGAGCGGAATCGCTTCTGCCCATTTGGAGAAGAAGTCTGTGGCGGTCAGAATGAACCGGCACTGGCGAGCTGTCGCCGGCGGGTAAGGTCCCACAACGTCCAGTCCCCAGACTGCAAAGGGCCAGGAATACCTTGTGGTATGGAGAGGCTCCGGCAGCCGATGCACAAAGTTCGCATGAACCTGGCACGCATGGCACCTCCTGGCATACTCGATGCAGTCATGGATCATAGAGGGCCAGAAGTATCCCAACCTTCGAATCTGGTGGGACAGCTTTGGCCCAGTCTGGTGGGCGCCACATGAACCAGCATGAACCTCTTGCATGACTCGTGGGATCTCAACTCCCTGAAGGCAACGGAGGATAACACCATCAAATCCGCGTTTGTAGAGGATCTGCTCCAGGCCGGGACTGCTCTGGAGGACGAACTGCGATGCGCGGCGTCGAACTCGCTCGCGCTCGGCCCGATCCGATGGAAGAATGCCATGTTGGAGGTACTCAACCAAAGGTGTCCTCCAATCAGGGGCTGATCCGACTGTCACATCTGGGGTACTCGGGGCTCCGGGCATAGGGGCAACCGTGGTGAGGTTACTTACCAACGGGCCGCGATATTCTTCCGGGATAACGGGAGCGATGAGCCTACGGCGCGTCACGCGGACGATCAGGTTGTCCTGTTCAGGCTCCGCAAGTGACGCAGCGAGGCTGGCCAAAGCATCTGCTCGACCGTTCTGCGACCGGGGAACATGGACAATTTCCGGCCGAGAAGGGAACTGGGCCATCAGAAGGAGGGTGCACTCCAACAATGGCACAAGTTTCGGCTTCCTGACAACGTAGTCGCCATTGATCTGCTTAATGACCAGCTCGGAGTCCCCTTTCACGCACAGACGGGGCACGTCGATCTCGAGAGCCAACTCGAGGCCGGTGATGAGGGCATGGTATTCTGCCTCATTGTTGGTACAGCCCTCTGACAACAGGAAAGAGTATGGCAGCACAGCTCGCTCCGGGGTAATGAAGACGATGCCCAAGCCCACTCTGTTGAGCTTAGGATTATCGAGTCTTCTACCGGTGGGGCTCCGGGATGCACCGTCAAAGTGCATCTGCCAGCATGGATCGGCTCGATCAACCGAGAGAATGGCCTCATCAGGAAAGCCTAGATCCAGCGGCTGATTCGCGGAGGTCGGGTGAGCTGCCAGAAAGTCTGCCAATGCTTGCCCTTTGATGGCCTTCTGAGACACATACCTGATGTCGAACTGCTGGAGAATCACAGCCCACCGCGCTAGGCGGCCAGTCAACATAGGCCGGCTCAGGATATATTTCAACGGGTCTACCCGGGAAACCAACTGTACCTCATGGTGCTGCAAGTAGTGCCGTAATTTCTGTACGGCAAATACGAGCGCCAGGCAGCTCTTCTCGATGGGGGAATACCTAACTTCCGCATCGAGGAGCATGCGACTGAGGTAATAGAGGCTATTCTCTGTTCCCTCGTTGTTCTTCTGGGCGAGAAGGGCACCCAGGGACCGTTCCAGGGCGGTCACATAATGGACCAGCGGCTTTCCGGATACGGGCGACATCAGGACCGGAGGTTGAAGCAGGTACTGCTTGATTTCCTCGAAAGCGGTCTGACACTCTTTATCCCATACATAGGTGGCACCTTTCTTCATGAGCCGAGAAAAGGGCTTACACTTGCCGGCCAGATTCGCGATGAATCGGCGTATATAGGCTAAGTGGCCTTGGAACCCTTGCAGTTCCCGGACGGTACCTGGGGGAGGCATCTGGCTAATCGCCCTGATTTTCTCTGGGTCGATCTCAATACCCCGGTATCTTACCACAAATCCAAGGAACTTTCCGGAGGTGACCCCAAAGGCACACTTCAACGGGTTCATCTTCAGGCAGCGAGACCGGAGGAAGCTGAACACTTTCTCAAGATCTTTGAGATGGTCCTGACGCTGGCGCGATTTGACAAACAAGTCGTCGACGTAGCATTCCACCAGTGTGCCGAGGATTGGCTTGAATATGCGGTGCATCGCCCGTTGATAGGTGGCACCTGCATTCTTCAGGCTGAAGGGCATGACCCAGTAGCAAAAGGTACCTTGGGGGGCCCTGAAGGCAGTGAACTCCTCATCCTCAGGGGCCATCCGAATTTGGTTGTATCCAGAGTATCCATCCATGAAGGAGAGGGCTTGGAACCCTGCCGTGGCATCAATCAACAGCTCTGTCACTGGAAGGGGAAAATCATCCTTCGGACAGTGGCGGTTGAGATCGCGGAAGTCGATGCAGACTCTAATCTGCCCGTTCTTCTTCCTGACCGGCACAATGTTGGCCAGCCATTTGGGGTACTGAACTTCCCTCACGAAGTTGGCTTTGATAAGCTTGTCAAATTCGGCCTCAACCATGGCACCGTGGGATGGGTGCATCTTCCTGGGAGGCTGCTTGAACCCGCGATGGTTCGCCGGGAGACCAAGGCGGTGGACGGCTACCTGAGGATCTAGCCCCGACATCTCGTCATAGCCCCAAACAAACACATCACGGTGCTGCCTGAGAAAGTCCACGTACTGTTGCCGCTCCTCAGAGGGCATGGCGGTACTAACCAATGTGGGTCTTGGATCGACCTCGGTTCCAAGGTTCACCTGTATTAACTCATCGACCGTGGCGGGGACGCCCTCCTCAAAGGCTGGGGGTGCGTCTTCCATATCCTCTCCGCTCGGGGAGGGATTGTCCACGGGAGAGACTGCGTTGGAAACTGAATTGGGGCTACCAGATCCTGCTGGGCCACTAGTGCCGGCGCGGGCGGTCGCGGCCATCTCATCAGGAGACTCGCGGACCGTCAAGACCATGGCGACGTCCAACCGGTGAATCGGGAGGACGTAAGCGTCATCCAGACTTGCCCAGGGATCGCTTGCAACAGCGACAGGCTCAACCTCACCTGCCAGGATCTGCTTATCCTTGCTCTTGTAATAGTCCGCGTCCAGATAGCGGGCTTCACATGAGGCAAAAGGAGAGGCATCTCCTTGAAGCACGCCTACTCGACCATTAAGGGAGTATTTGAGGCATTGGTGGTATGACGAGGGAACCGCCGCGTGAAGGTGAAGCCATGGTCTGCCCATCAATGCGTTATACGCAATGTCCTGAGAGACTACCATGAGTTCGGTGTTGGCAACCAAGTCACCGAACTGGGTCTTCAAACGTATCTTGACGACCGTGGTTTGCTCGGTGCGGTCGTACCCCTGGATCCTGAGGTCGGAGGGAATCAAGTCATCCTCAGACAACCCCAATCTCCGGAGCGTCCGAGTTGGAATCAGGTTAATCCCGGACCCCGTGTCGACAAGACAGCGCCGGACTTCAAGGCCATTGAACTGGCCAGTGACATACAGCGGACGGATATGTCCCTGTATAGGAGGGTCTTCATCCTTACCAGAGAACGAGATAACTGCCTGACATTCGGCGTCCTCGATCGTTTCGGCGTGAAAGGCCTCTGCAGCCGCAACCTCTGTCTCAAACTGGAGGGGGCTTTTCAGGGCTTCAGCGAGTGCCTCGCGCATCTCAGATGACATGCGCAGAGCCTCAAGGATGGAGAGCCTTGCTGGGATGTCGGCCAAGTGTTTCATGACATCATACTTTTTGGCCAAGCGCGAGCCCCTGGTTGCAGGAGGTTGCTCTGCGGTTGGTGGCATGACGGGCCTTGCCGGTTGAATCGGAGGCCGACTGGTACTTGGCGCATCTCGCTGTTCACTGGTCGCAGTCCGGGAAATGGTCACCGTACTGGAGTCAGGAGGCCGGGATGGACTCGTGGCAGGGCGGAGCTGGTCGCGACGCGGCTGAGGCGGTTCTGCCTGGTCCCACACCACAAACAGTGGCGGAGGCGAATCCGTCATCCCCGGATGGGGTGGCTGCGCGCGCTGAGCTCGGTTTTGAGCCTGCTGCCTAGTCTCAGTGGCGTGCACGGCCTGGCTGGAGGTACCAACGGTTGTGCCCCGGCGACTCCTGTTGTTGCGGTTCTTCCGACGGTAGCGACGACCGGGGACACTAGGGAGGTCCACCTGGTGTTCTTCAACGTCGGGAACCGAAAAGGGATTTACCAGCTCGACGGTATTAACCGAAGCGTACCCAATACCGTCATCGGACGAATCATCCATCACCGGGCGGATCCGAGGAGGGACCCCCATCTCCGGGGGCATGAAATCGCCGAGAGTGCGGGATAGTGGCGGAACCGGCGGGGCGCGCTCTTCCTTCTTGCGCTGCCGCCGTTTGCCCCTCTTGGAAGAGGCAGGCTGGGACGACGATGCCGAAGCAGCACCCGCAGATTCTGGGGGCTCAGTCTGATTCAAGAGCGCACGAATGATTCCATGGGCGCGAATGGTCGTCTTGCGGGCCATCCAGTTATTGTACTTCTGGGATCCGCGGTCGGAGACCAGCTGCCATTCGTCCTCGTTGCCACTATCGTCATCTGATCCCACGAACACGCCCGCCACTTGTGCTGGAGCTGGGCCCAACCTGATTACATTGTTGTTAATCTGGTCTTGGAGCCAATCCTTAAACACATAGCACCGCTGGATGGTGTGCCCCAGGGCCCGATGGTAGGGGCAGTAGCGGGGGTTATTCGTAAGATGTGCCTCCTCTGGCCTCCAACACTCAGGCAATCGCACAATCCTCTGCTCCAGGGCGCTCCGGAAGTAACCGGGGACCTGATCCTCATGAAATGAGTAAGTCAGGTGTCGCGGGCCCCTGGGAGCGTGGTCTTGACGAGGGGCTGGAGGGGCCGGCCGAGGAGGTGGACCCTGATTATCTCGCCTGGGTTGCGACGGTACATTACGCGGAGGGGCCGGCCGGTTCTGAGGCTGCCGCTGCTGGGCCGGGAACTGAGCCCGTGGAGGCGGATTCCTGTGAGGCTGTGGAGCTGGCCTCACCGGCAGCAGCTCCAACGGCCTGGGGGCCTCTATCTGGGCAACAGCAGCGGGCTCAGCCCTGCTGACTCTCCTTGCAGGAATCATTGGAGGCAGCGGGTGTGCCTGGCTGGCCTGTTGCAGGGCTTCCTCAAGACGTTGAGCTTTGTCTGAGAAGTCCCTGAACCCTCCGGGGTAATTCTGAGTGATCAGGGAAGGGACCAGCTCGGTCTTGACGTTCCCGACGCACATTGTCAACAACTGCTCCTGAGTCAATGGCATGTCAAGGGAATACGTGAGACCCTTCCATCGGGCGACGAAGTCCGCGACTCGCTCATCAGGCCTCTGCTTGCACTTGAAGAGGTCTGCGATACTTGTCTTTCGGGTCGTGGAACTGAACTGGTAGAGGAACTGTCTACGGAGGTCCTCCCAGCTGGTTACCGACCCGACGGGGAGCTGGCTGTACCAGACAAATGCTGGCCCTTCCAGTGTCTGAACAAAGCAGCGAAGCTTAGCGGCCTCCTGCTGCGCCGGAGTCCCCAGCATAGGCCCGCACCTCGAGTTGAAGTGGGCTAAATGTTGTGGCGGATCTCCAGTTCCGTTGAAGGGGGCGAAAGTGGGATTCCCGAATCCCGGAGGCGCCGGCATGTCATCCACCCATGCTGGGTAGGGCTTGCCGTCCGGTGGGATCGCCACCTGCCAAGTCTCCAAGGCTTCCAAGTGGGCAATGAGTGCCGCCATCGGATCGTCCGGACATGGGTTCCAGTCCTGGCGAGGATCTCTAACCACGAGCGCATTGCATGGCCCTTCAATCGGGTCGTCGACCGGGTCGTCGAACTCGGCAGCTCGTGGGATGGCGGGCGGAGCGGCCCTTGGGGCAGCGGGAGGAATCCGAGCGGGATCTCTCAGGTAGTCACGCCGCTCGGGAGGGTGTGGCGAAACATACCGCGCCCTCTTGCCATAGGCAATGGCCTCTCTCCTGTCGGCGAACACGGCGTAATCACGGTTGCCCGGGAGAGTCTCATCGAGGAGCGGTTGTTCCGGTCCCTGCTGTCCTGGCCTGGGATCACCGTAGTCAGGCCGTCGTTCTGCAGCGCGCTCGGCGAGGAGCTGGTCAACCAGATTCTTCTGTTCGGCGAGCTGCTGACGTAGCGTAGCCTTCTCGGGATCCTCCTCTTCCCTCTGCATGGAGGCAGATGGGTCGGCGGGCCTTATAGCCTCGCTGTGCTCTTTTCCTTTGCTGACGTTTCGGCTCAACGTCAGTGCTTCAGTGGGTGCGGGGAGCCCCAGGAGGTTCCTCTGATGACGAGTAACTCTCACCGATGGATCTGACGACGGCTTGTCTTCGGGGGGAAGCCCCCGTCGAGAAGTTCCAAGTCGTTCCCCTCTCCCGACAGGTCAGCCATATTGACTGTTTCTGTCCCTGGGGATATACCCTCAGGGCCACCCAGCGAATCGGGCTGTCGGCGAATCACACTGAAGCGTAGGGCAGCGTACTGCCCCCATCCACGGATATACACGTGGGGAGTGGCTTCCTCGATAACTTTGCGGAGTACTTGAAAACACTCAACGCATCGTTGTTGGAGGGCCTCCTGGTGCTCAAATGACCCGGGGTGCCGAACCGCGGGGAGCATGGCCAGGTCAATTTGACGGCACTGCTCACCAATATCCTCCAGGTGCGCTTGACTCCCGGGGTATGGCATTTGTAGGCGGTGAAGACAGGAGCGAGTCTCCCGGAGAGTTCGGCGGAAGCATTCGAACTCATCCGGGGTGAGCGATTCGGGTGCATCAAAGCCCGGTCCTGCGACTGGCCAAAACTTCTCAGGGAAGTGGCCCTCTGCAAGGACGGTCCAGAAGCTCCACGACTCAAACTCGGGACTCAGATCTCCTTGGTCCTCTTCCATGGCTGGGAACGGACGGGGAACTGGTAGTGGTGCCGAGGCGGGCCGCCGGGCTGACGGGCTGGCCGGCGGTGAAGACGGCGAGCAGGCCGATTGGCCTCCATATCCCGGGCCGCCCTCTGAGGGTGGCGGTGCCCTGGCTACCACATCACGATAGGATGGGCCGGCGAGCGAACATCCTGCCGTAGCATCGGTGCTCGCCGAGGGCGCACCAGATCGTGGTTCGACCGTCGGTCCCCAGAAAAAGTCTTCGGCTTCTCCGATCGAGACGGAAGGCACTTCCGGAGGGGCCGGTACCAACCGCAAGCTTGATCCTTGGGGGTCTACCAGGCCCTCGTTACTCCGGATATACCTTCGGAGAGAAGCGGGGATCACATCGATCTCGCTCTCGGGGAGCACGAGGCTGACGTGCCGCATTCCTACCCCTGCCCTTGACTGGCGGGATTGGGGAAGGGGCTCTGTCGCCGAATCGTACTCCGCCTCTGAGTCAGAGAAGCAAACCGGTCGGATCTCTGTCCGGAATTCCGTAACATTCTTCCCTCGGCGTCGACGCCTTGCCTTCCTGCCCCTGGGTGGTTCTTCGGGGCAGGGCTGATCTCTGTCCTGGCGTCCTCCGGCCGCACTGGTGCTGGGGCCAAGAGGACTGGGAACCAAGGTGCGAGGGGCACCGGGACAGATATCAAAGGGGACGCGGGGAGAGATGATTCCGGGCAGGCCTCCGGGCCGGGATCGGACGGTGGGATGACCCATGCCTCCTGGATCGGCCACACAGAGTAGATCCTGCCGGTGAATAGCGCTACCGCGAGGTGGTCCGCGGTGGCTACTGCCAGTGCCAGCAACCGGGAGAGTCGACCCAACCTGCCTTTGGGGCGGTCGGGGCCTCGATCCAGGTCGGGCATAGGAGTCCCCCAGCTCAGGATGCGCAGAGGCCTGGCGACTGGATCCAGCAGTGGCTTGGGCCAATGCGGCCGCTGTTGCTAGAGCCCCAAGGTGGGCATCCTCTTCCGCTCGTGCCTGACGTTGGCGTCGAGACAGACGAGTCGGGATGAGCGGCGCGGGCAGGTGGAGAGCCCGCTCTTCGACTGGAGAGGCCTGGCGGCGGTATCGCCGTGGCCTGGCGGGAGTCCTTACCGTAGATCCCTGGAGCGAATCCTGGATAGGGTGATCCCGGGCATCATCCACCTCATCCGCATAGGGAAGGGAACTGTCAGAGCGCTCCGGGGATAAACTCCCGAAGCGGTTAGACGTTGAGATAGGCAGCGGTGCCTCCCTGCGCGGCCCTCGGGGGCGGCGGTGGTGGCGAGGCGCAGCCTCCTCAAGGTCTAGGCGAGCCATTTCCCTAGTGGGGATGACTCCCTCTTCCTCGTATCTCCGCACCAGGGTGTTGATCACCCTTCTCTGGATGACCTCCGAGGGGGAGAGAGGGCGTGGTCGTCCCGCAATTGCGGCTGCTGGGACGACTGTGGAACGGGCGGGACCGCGCGGAGTAGCCGCGTCGGTGTTTCCCCTATCCCTGCGCCAGTGGGCGGGCGGCGATCGGGCACTGGATCGGGCGACCTGATTTCTGAAAGCAGGGAGAAGAACCCATTAACACTGACAGGAAAACGGAATCGACAACCAACCATTAGCGCCACGACGCCTTCCGTGGGGGGAACCCAGGCCCTCGACGTTGCGAGACGGAGTGCCCGATGTCCCTTCCCCAGCCCCTGGCGGGTAAGACTGAATGCTTGGCCGGGCAACATGCCGGTCTTCCAACACCTCTGAAATCCATCGGTCTTCGTATCGAGGAGAAGAGATTCACGTCGGGTTCACCATTTTTCTGTTTCGGTGCGGATGTGAGTCGGGTTACGCTGTTCCGCCAGGACGCGTTCGCGCGTGCACCCGTCAACCCGAGGGGATGGGCGCGCGGCTCGTGGTCCCGTAGTCCCGCTTTCCAAGGGCGGGCGGCATCCGTCCCTTATTCAGGGGCGTCTGCTCCTTGATCGAAACCGGGATGATGGGATGTCGGCTCCTCATTCCTTGGACGTCTCCTCGGAACTCGTCGCCTAATCCGGGTCTCCCTCATAGACTTAAGAATGTTCGTGAATCTCGTTCCCGGCGCCATATCTTCATGGACACCGGTTAATTACGCGGCTTCCGCCCGGACGCTCCAAGGAGTCTGGGCGGGGCAGCAACCTGCAGTGAGAAGGCCGAGTGGCTCTGGGTGCTGGGGGCGTGTCGTAACACTGCGGCTCTGCACGTCTGTCTTCCGTCCCTAATAGGGCTTCTCGAAGGCATGATGGCCTGAGGCATCCCATACTGGGTGCGGGGAACTGTGTCACCTGAGGTTTTCCTCAGCTTCCCATGTTTAACACGGGGTATGCCGCGAGTTTAACGTCCAGCGGGGACGGCATCGGACCGATCAACACGAAAAGTGGATCAGATGACAGAACCCCTTGCGGGGAACCTCCGACGCTGGGGCCAGCACATGGGCGGCTTCCCAAGTAACGTGGAGTGGAGTGAAGTGGCATGACCCCACCGGGACGTGGCGGCCCGGGTAAGGATCAGGATGGATGATGGAGTGGAGAGCTTGGACCCCGTAGGGGCTTCCTACGTACCGCGCGTTAGCACGGATCAAAGTCAACGTAGTTCGGGTATACAGTTTAACGTCTTGCTGGACGTCGGCAAGCCGACTCACGAAGAGGTCGAGGCCGCCGGGCGGAGGATTGAACCGAACCACCTCGCACAGAGGGGGATGGAACGGCCGGGTGGATCACAGTTTCACGTCATGCTGGACGATAAAAGAAGAAATGGAAAAGGGGGGCTGTGGGGAGGCACCGTGGAGATACACACGGGCAGTCTCCCACAGGGGCGGATTCATAGGTGAATCGACGCAAGAGTGAACCCTGGAGGGGTCCACTGATGGACGAACCGACGTAAATACGACCGGGACGACCAGGTGGCGGGCTTGGACCTCAAGAAGGCTTCCTACGTACCCTGTTTAGAAGACAGGGATCAAATTCCACGTAGTTCATTCTGTCAGGACTTACGCACTTGTGGCAGCCCGGATGCGGCAAAACTCAGTTGGAAGGGACTTGGACCGAAAGCAGAAGACACCTCGATCCCAGTCACACCCTCTACTGGCTTCGGCAGTGGGGAGGCGCAATGGAGATACACATGTGCAGCCTCCCACGAGAAACTAGGGGTTTGCAATACCCTGCCCCCGTAGGGAAAAGCCACTCCCATTAAATCGTCCCAAAAGCGGGACAATCCCGACATCCCTGCAGAGACGAGCGGGTGGGGGCCACATCCAAACCGGGGGAGACCCTGCGTGCAGAGCACGGGATCGGATGATGCGGACGGTTTAACGTCTTGCCGGACGAAGCACAGTTTAACGTCGTGTGTTGAGGACGAAGCGGACGGTTTAGCGTCTTGCCAGACGAAGTACAGTTTAACGTCGTGTGTTGAGGACGAAGCGGACGGTTTAACGTCTTGCCGGACGAAGTACAGTTTAACGTCGTGTGTTGAGGACGAAGCGGATGGTTTAACGTCTTGCCGGACGAAGTACAGTTTAACCTCGTGTGTTGAGGACGAAACACTTGGCAGTTTAACGTCTTGCAGCGCCGACGATGGGGGCTAGGCAGTTTAGCGTCGTGCAGCTTGGACGTATGCTGAACATTTTAACGTCTTGTAGCTCGGACGAGGTACAGTTTAACGTCGTGCAGGACGTAGAAGCTGCTGATAGGCCCGTGTCACTTCGCGCGAGCCTGGAGGGCCGCACGGGAAGACAACGCACGGTGCGGGCACCCGGGATGAAGACCATCGGGCGCCACGCAGGCGGGTACCCTCAGGGGGTCAAGGGAGGCGACCCTGGCGGATTGCGCGCAAAAGAGGAGCTTTGCGCGCAAAACCGCGGGTCGGCGCGCAAAATGGCGGGCTGGCGTGCAATTGGACCAGCGCTTCGCACGCGGATGACTGGGATTGCGCGCACCGGGCTTCGGGTAGCGCGCGGGGGCAACGGCTCATTCTCTAACGAATGGCCACTTTGAAAATGGGGGTGCGCGCAATCGGGCTGGATTGCGCGCACCCGGGGGGCAATTGCGCGCAAGAGGCTTCTTTTGCGCGCAAAGGCCTTCGGGTTGAAATTTATTCAAAGGAAATGAGCCAAGGGGATTGCGCGCGAAGGCGGACCCCAAGGCTCTATTGCGCGAAAGAAAGGAGGTTACCTGAAGATCGGCATTGCGCGCGGAAGGGGTTGGATTGCGCGAACGAGCGACGCTTCGGCTTCCGGCAACCTTCAAAACGCCGGGGGTCGCCTTATATTTATAGGCCACCCCGGGCGCGGAATCCGGTCTCGGGCGCGCAATTCGTTTCGCGGGCGCGGAATCAGGACCCAGCGCGCAAAGGCGCCGCGCAGGCCGCGGGCGCGCAAAATAGCGCGCCGAGCCTGCGTATTGCGCGCATCCCGGGAGGATTGCGCGCCGCGGCTCAACTTTGCGCGCGAGCCTCTGAAATTTCGCGCAAGTCCTCCGGGCCCTCCGGAACGTGCCTCTGACTCCAAATATGACTTCGCTTTCCGCATCCGGAGCTTCGTTTGGGAACAACGGACTTTTCCGGCGTCTACAACTGTGCTATTATAACATTTCAGAAATAGTATCAAAACGTTATATCCTTAAACAATAATATATTATTTCTAACTTAATCCATTCCAATATGTTGTCTTATCAAAAATAATTTTTTCCAATCTCATAGTATAATGAAAACGGATACAAGAGAGTTCATCTACCAAGCATGTGATTACCATCATTTATCACTCATATATCCTAAGATATATCTTCTTGGTTATATTCCAAGTATGTGAATACCTTAATCATGTATTCTCTCAAAACATGAATTACCATAGAACCTTAGTGAAGAAACAAATGTTATCAAAAGTTACATATTTCCACATACTGAAATCCTAAAATTTCTATATTCTCAAACCATGATATAACTTTGTCCTTATATCAGTCATGAGCTCATTAATACTATCAAACATATTATGTTCTCCTTATACCATCATTTTGTTCATATCATCTTCCTTCATAAAATATTTAAATCAATATTCATGGTTACCAGTACCATATAATTATTGAAAACCACAATAAAACAATACTTAGATATTCTAATATTCCACGATACCATAAATGATATTCCACAACACTATTTCGGAATCCCGTTACATAAACACTTAATCATTCCACCACTTCGTTGTCATATTCAAAATTGCAAAAAATGATCACATGTGACATCCCTTTGTCCTTTTCTTTAATATGATATTTATGTCGATCATCATTAACACTTGGATTAGGGTATTGGTTAGCATAATGCCCCATTTTCTTGGACATGTAGCATTGAAGTGTTGGTGGTGCGTTCTATATAGTCTTTTCTCTACTCAAATCATTAGAAACATGTTTCCAATTACTTCAACACTCAGTTTCTCGATTCCCTTCATTTCCACATATAAAACATTTTCTAGTCCCATTAAGAAAATCTCCAACATGCTTCTTTCCACACTTTGAGCATAAAAAAATATTCGTATTCTTTTCACCATTGTTTTTATATTTTTACTTGAACTATATTTTTTGTTTCTTGTCAAAACCATGAGATGGATATGTAACACCAACCTACAGTTCTACCTTGATATCACAACACACAATTTCTTCATAGCTACTAATGTATCTTCTGGATAATTCCCTTACAAGTCTTTGTTTTAATCCATTGATATATTTATCAACATTACTTTCAGGTTGGATGATAAAGCCAGATTCATACTCAGAAAGCCTTGAAAAATTTTCCTAATATAGACCAACATATTCATCATCATTTTTCATAAGATCATGGAACTTGTAATGACCTGTGTTTTGAACTGGACAATAACCCATTGGAATTTGAACTTTTTCTTTTTATTGAACCGTTCGTTATGAAGATCGGGATTCAGAGCAAGGTTTTGAAGGTCATAACCCTTCCTTTTAATGTTTCTGGGCATGGGCAAAGGCCTGTTAATTTTCTCTGGTGGCCCGAGAGGTTATAGAACCACATCACCCTTGTTTTTAAAGGGAAATGGAGGGTGCACAGTTGGCGCAGGGGTTGGCCAAACCATGCGGACTAAACCCTGCGACCTTGTTTTAAGAGACAGTGGCTTGTGCACGGGCATCACACAGTTACCCAAACAGTGCACCTAGCATATGTGATAGATGTCTTGGAGGAAGAAGATTGTGCACTGTTTGTGCACGTTTGAAAAACCATGCGGATCAAACCATGCGGTCGGGTGTGTTTTAGTTTTTTAAATAAAAATTAAAAATAAAATAAAATAAAACCTAATCTAATCTATCCCTCACTCCCACTTGACATGCACAAAGACATGGAGCTCTGCCTTTTAACCGCGCAACACCCTCCTCCGCTCGGCCACCTCTCAATCGAGCTCCTCTCCCCATTTTCTGCCCGTTTCTTCGTCAAATCTCCACGGTAAGTTCCCCCTATCTCCTCCTCTCTCTTCTTGGATTTGTTTCGACCTATTTGTCGCCCGGTGAGAGTTGGCTGACCATCCTAGGGTTTAGGGTGATGTGTTTTTCAGTTTTCTATTGGTTCTAGGTTATGCGGAAGGTCCGTTGGGACTCCATAGTGCACGTTTTGGCAACTTCAGCCAATGGCGAAGCGGATTGGGTGGTCTCATACCGTCGGTATGGTTTTGAGGTAAGGTTTTCGCCACTTTCATTGTTTTTCACTTGTTGAATTTTGGGATTTTGATTTTTATGATCTCATATCATGTTGTTTATAGTGCGTTTGAGGTTTTGGCATGGTATCAAGTCTCCAAAGACTAGGCAACTCACCTGCAACTCTTATTTAGAAATCACCAAGAGACGAAGTGGAAAGATGGATCCACCATGACGTAGGGTCCCTCTCCTTGCCATTAAATTTATGTAATGTAATACTGAGTTTAATATTGCACTTCCTTAGCATTTTAATTATGCACGTTAGTTACGATTGAATGCTTCTGTGCTAATCGTGTGAATGGCAAGAATTAGATAAAAGAGGTTTCTTGGTAACTAAACTCAAGATTTAATAATAAATCCCCTCAATTAGAGGTGTGATATCTTCAAGATACAAAGTGGTGATAGACTTTTTATGCATGCCTTCTTGATTGTTGTGGTGCCTTTTTGATGCTTTGTATGTGAGCTTGCTTTGTTGGGATGAAGGGAATGGAAATGATGTGATATGTGTGTTTGGGTCAATTTGTCATGTTATGCAAATTGATTAAGATGGTAACCTTAGTGGGATGACCTAAGACCATATGACATGTTAACTCTAGAAGGTATCAAACGGTTAAATAATGATAAACATATCCTCCAAGATGAAAATTTTAAACTAGAAATGAACGGAATTGGGTGGTACGACCACTCATTGGGATAATGTAAAATGAACGGCTTCTGTTAGTAAACTAAATATGTTAATTTCTTAATATAGATACTTGATAGGGGTTACCATAAGTATACTTGTGATGAACATGTGTATGGGAAGTTATATAGAAATGAGATGTACGATTTATTGGGAATGTGGAATGGTTACATGAAATACATAAGAGGTACTGCCGTATGCATTTTATTATAATTATTATAATGAATGATATTGGTTATGGATGGGAGGCATCCATACCCCATTACATATACTCTGAATGATTGCATGTCTTGATGTGAAGTAGTTATACCCCAGGACAGAGTGATGAGTGTGACAGTTATGTGGTTGGATGGGAGGCAGTTATACCCCATGCCAGTGTGACAGTATATGTCTAAAAGGGAGGAATTCTTACCCCTTTCCAGTTAACATATATGGATGAGAGGCATTCTTACCTTATGCATGCTATTCTCTATACGTTTATAGAAGGGAGGAGTTCATACCCCTTTCCAGTTGACCGATCAGGACGAGAGGAATTCTTACCTCATGCCCACTAATCATGAATGATGGAAGGGAGTCATTCATACCCCTTTCCAGTTGACATATAGGGATGGGATTCATTCATACCTCATTCCCGCTAAGCACGACTAATTGGTGGGAGGAATTCTTACCACATGCCATCTATGATCTAAATGATTATATTTATATATATATATATACACGGTGGCATTATCAGGTTACTTTACCAGTAGCGAGCCGAAGCTGGTATAGTCATTAGGTGTCCCTTGGGAACCTATACGGGTGTTATTTACTTACGTACTTTTGGTTACTATTTCACCATACAAGCTCACTGTTTAATTATTATACACTGTCTAGGTTAGGTTTGACACCGGTGTTTCCGGCCTACTGAGATTCATATCTCACACCCTACTCGGGCTGCCATTGCACTGGGGTACCCAAGTAGACCTTCATTTTTACAGGACCTAGGTTGTGTACCGTGTTGGTTGAACATGAGGA
Source organism: Viscum album (assembly GCA_963277665.1). Taxonomy (NCBI): domain Eukaryota; kingdom Viridiplantae; phylum Streptophyta; class Magnoliopsida; order Santalales; family Viscaceae; genus Viscum; species Viscum album. The sequence goes on along the minus strand of OY728164.1, from coordinate 63,959,470 downwards.
GTTAGGAGCAACGGACCAAGCGAGAGCTTGGGATGCTCAAGAGATTTTCCGTCTGGCTTTGTTGTCTTTTCTTTTTGTATTTTTTGTAAAGCATGCTGTAATGTTTTTTTCTTTTATAAATGTATCATCATTTTTACATCCATGCATTGTAACTGGCATTTTCCACCTTTTATAAAATGGATATTATTACCTATATATGACTGCTGTATTTCAATCATTTAATGCTTCCGCAACAGATTATTATTTATTATGTTAATACCACTATGTTACATTGAAATGGGGGTATAGTCTCCCAACTATCACCTCCCGAGACCCTCGCTGCTAGTCGGTGGCCTCTAGTGTATGGGGAGATGCGCCTAAAACCATGTGACCCACCGGTCCGGCAATAGGTTTGATGGTAATCCGGGTCGGGATGTTACAAAGTGGTATCAGAGGTGTTTATTTTCTTTTTTTATTATTGGTTTGGGTTGGTATACAAGAGATTAGGAATGTTTCGGCGCTTGGATAATAGTCGTTCTTGGGACTGATCACCCCACGTACGGGAAATGAACAAGTGGTCAGGGTTGGGAATTGTTGTTCATGTTGTTTTCTATTACCGTTGAGATGATTTCATGTTGAGTGACTGTTGTATTTCCTACCTCTTATGGTTTATGAAATTCCTTGAGTTTTACCCTTGGCCTGATCTGGCAAGATAGTTGCATTCCATGCATCATTATAATCACATAGGGATTAACATGTCATTCATAGTTCTTTTCCATGTAGTTTCACCTTAGCTTTCATGTACAATATTCTTAAGTGATTATATTACATGCTTATGTGTTATAACATGTTTTTGTAATATAGCATGTTGGTTTGATCACTACTTACAAGTACATTCTAGTTAAGTTTTAATATGTAAATATATTCATGGGCTAAAATATATTGGATGCGATTACAATGGGAGCCAGTTTTCAATTGTAAGGTGTATGTGTGCCTTATAGCTGGGAAAAGGTAACCCGTGTACATGGACATTTAAAAAGGGATGTTAAAATATTAAAATTCTAAGTGAGTTAGTTTAGATTAAAAAGGGGAGCCAAATGCCCACTTATAAAGTGTATGGGTTCTTTTTAGGTTCGTAGATGGCCACCCATATACTTGGGCCGTTGTATGTGAGTATGTTAACATCTGAATTGGAATATGGTTTTGATAAAAAGGGGAGTCAATTCTCAATCCATGAAGTGTATGGGCGCTTTATGAATTCGGAAATGACAACCCATGTTAAATGAAATGACAATGCGGTGTCTTAAAATGGTTTTAAAGGTAAGAATTCTGTGGCTTTAATTTTAAATGAATTGGTGAAAGTTTAAGTGCAACTGGACCTGAGTAAATCAGTTGGAGAGTGTTGTATGAGATAACCCGTTGGGGTGTTTGAAATTTTAAACGATTTTGAATAACTGCTTTGGGGTTGCTTTTTTGAAGAACACAAGATGGATAGAATGGGACCCTAGAAGGTCTCCCTTTTGATTAATGGTTTTGTTTTGCTCAGTTGGTTGATGAATACGCGATTTCTATGATTGAGTATGTTTTTAAAAGGACCTTTTTGTGAAACATGCTTGTTTACCTTGTTGTGTAGTAGAAACTTTTGATGGTTAAAGTTTAAACGAGATAAAATGATAAGGGCTTGGTAATGTAACCCATGGTGGTGTGTTGAGACCCTAGTGTAAGGGGTAATTTTGAGATTCTCTTTGAGTTTCATTGGAACGATACCGTAGGTGTTTCTCGTGGGTGTTGCTTCTTTAGCAGTGTTTCAATTATTGGATTTTGATCCTAAAGACTTTGTTTCACGTGACCCGGTGTTAGGGTCAATCTTTGATAATCGTATGGGGCTAGCCTATGGTTGGTAGCACCCTTGGCGTTTTAATGCCTTGCTTGTACCATGGGTTTTCTGACGTGAGGTGTCGTACTAGTGTCGTTGTCCCTTGTTGGACTCTTTTTTTTGTAATGACACCCTTATTCGGACAGGTGGTCATTGGATTTTGACTTTTGTTGCTTCTTTGGGTCATCTCCTTAGTAGAGTGGCCCGATGTTAGAGAATCATTTCATCACATTGTTTAGGATGGCTTTCGAAAGACATTGGTGTTTTGACACACTGGTCTCGTTGGTTGTCCTTCTTGTACACCTTGACATACGTTAGCGACACACATAAGGTTAAGGATGTTTTGATCTAGCGTGCTAGTGATCAGCTAGTTTATCTGCTTTCCCTTCGACGACTATGACACTCCTAGGTGGGGAGCCCGTCACATCGAATCTAGTAAATGTGTTCGTCCAAGTAGAAGAGATAGTACCTGAAATTTCATCTGGAAATATTTTTTTTCATGTTTGAATGCATTGAGAGATGAGTTTTTAAAACATGTGGATATGTTGGCAGGTGAAGTCGGGTTCCTTCCTTGAAGTCGACCAGTTGAGTTTCGACTGTTCTACCTTTTAGTAGCCTGGTATGATTAAATGGATGTAAGGACCCGTAAAATTCAAGGAAATTTTTTTCTTAATTTTCTTTGGGATTTTACAAGAACGCAGTTTCTGATGGCACTTGATTCGGAGGCCCGATGTGCCCAGAATTTCTACCTGAAGTATAGCTCGGGTACGTTCAGTGAACGAACGAGTGGGAATTTCTAACATCTGAACTGGTGCTTGGAATCGAATTCTGAGGGCACCGATGGAACCACATCGCCGATAATTGCTTATAAACACCTTTTCCGGAGTTGTGTTTTCACGAGAGAAGTTGATAAAAATTGTGGAAGTTAAAATAACAATTTAACTATAATTTTTATTTTCTCTAAGTGAATTTAAGATTTGGGTGGAAGTTGGGTAACTACCCAACTTCCATTGGGAGGTTATGAGGTTGGTGGGGCCCACACGAACCCTATCCCTTCACATTCCTTAACTCCCTCAACTCACAGTTAAATTTGATAACTTAAGTTTTAATAACTTATGATATTAATGAAGTGTGTTTAATGTGAGTGTTTGAATTTTAAACTAATGTCACGTTAATAAAATAAGTGTGGGATTATTTTATTAAGGGTTGATTTCTTGTTGTGGAGTCTTTGGGAGAAAATGATGAGGAACTTGAGGAACTTCTTCGTCTTTGACGAAGAATGCGAAGAACACATCGAACTACGATGAAGAATGCCGAGTCCTTGGAAACCGACTACATGATGTCGTGTACCGTTGCGCCGACGACGTCTTCTTTCGCGACGTCTCTTTCTGCGACGGATTTCCGCGACGAATACTCGTTCGACGAACCTACGTTCAAGCTACGCTCGAGGTAGGGGTTTATGTGATTTTCTTTTCGTGATTTACTCTATTCTTTATCCGCGTATATTTGGACCGCATGCTATCGATTTATAGGAGGAGGTCGGACCACACAAACACGTCCGACCCCTCCTCCCTTCTTATTTTCTGGTTGTTGTGGAACGAAGGGATGTGACGCGGTGCCATCGCACCGCGCTGGATCTTGCGGCAAAGAATGTGCGGCGCCGTCGCGCCGGGCCGTGAAATTCAACCAAGTCGCGGCGCCATTGCGATGCGCTGGAGAACTGAAAAGGCACCACTGCCGGAGTGGGGCCGCAGCGGAGGGGTGCGGCGCTGTCGTTCCGCACCAGATGAATGAAGGCCACGGCCGGTACCGGGCCGCGGCGGAGCCTCGGAACCGGCGGCCGGAAACCGGGCCGCCGGTGTCGGAGCAGGGAGGGGACCGGCCGTCGCCGGTCCCGTGGTGGCAGAAACCGGCCAGCCGGGGCGGGCCCGGACAAGGAAATTTCGTGGGTTCAAACCCCCGGCCACCCCCCCCCCCCCCCCCCCCCCCCCTCTATCCGAAAGGCTGAGCTGTTTGGACGAGCCACCTGGCGCTTCGCGCCAGCACGCCGAACCACGGGGCCGGGCCGCACCCAGCCGGGCCGACCCAGGGGGTCTCGGGCCGGGTCGGTCCAGGCCTGAAACCCCGTTTTCGGACCCTCTTTGGTCTTTTTCCCATATCTTGTTATACGGACATCCGATCGACGCACCGTCAGTGGCCATGTGATCCTTGGATCGAGACGGTCATTTCGACATATCGTACACATGGTTTTCGGAATACTTTGATCTCCGGACATCCGATTGACATGCCGTCGACTTTTATGGATTTCTCTTGATGAGACAGAACTTTTGGCTTACTCCGCTCAAGGATTGGATGTCGTTGGAGTGTGGTCAGGTTGGTTCGCTGACGAAATCAACTAAGCCCCTGGAACGAAAAAGACAATAACTCACAAACCGGGCATCTGATTGGTGCACCATCAATCTCACTGATTTCCTCTTGATATGACGGAACTTTTGGAATACATCGCTTGAGTTTCTTGATGCAGTTGGATAGTGGCCTGGTTGGATTGCACCTGAAATACAGCCACGCCCCTGGAACGGAAAAGCTGATAACTCTCAGACAAGACGTCTGATTGACGTGCCGTCTGGGACGTTGAGTTCCTATTGATGATACGAAACCTTTGGTTATATATCAACTCTGGAATATGTGTCAGTCAATGCATCAAACTATTGGCTAGTGGAGTGGACCCTCCCGGAACGAGCATGATGTGTGCAGAAACCCTAGAGCCGGCTGAGACTTGACGACTACTGATCGGACGACCCGGTGTGTTACGGATAGCCCAGTGGAAAGAGCTTGGTTGTAGCAGCAGACCCACGGCGGAGGAGCGCTTGGTTGTAGCAGCAGACCCATGGTACTCAACAGAAGGAGTACCTCATGAGGCTATGAGGGGGAGCGCTTGGTTGTAGCGGCAGACCCTGGACGGAGGAGCGCTTGGTTGTAGTATCACGGGGGAGCGCTTGGCTGTAGCGGTAGACCCACGACGGAGGAGCGCTTGGTTGTAGCGGTTGACCCGTTGTACTCAACAGAAGGAGTACCTCTAGAGGCTATGAGGGGGAGTGCTTGGTTGTAGCGGCAGACCCATGGTGGGAAGTGCTTGATTGTAGCTGCAGGCCCCCAGTACTCGATAGGTGGAGTACTACAGTAGTCCAAGGTTAGACGGAAGCGCTTGGTTGTAGCAGCATAACCACTGTACTTGAGAGAGAAGTAGTTTCCCAATAGATATGGTTTCAACTACATGATCTATCCTATGTGGATTGTGTTGCCCTATCCTGTGTAGATTTTCGTTTTGCTTTCCTATGTGTACTGGGTTGTACATGAGCTCGGGTGTTGGAGCCGAATGAGAATTGATGACTTAGGTATATGTATGGGCATATACCTAAGCAGTGTCAGATGTTACATCGTGATTGTATCTTCCATTTGTGGATTATCTTTTGTGGATAATGGGAGACCTTAAGGGGTATTGAGGTCTCTACTGAGTAGCTTATACTCACCACTGCATGGGCTACGCCTGCACTACGTTGTGTTGGTTGCCGACGACGGATAGCGCTGATCGTGGTTGAGGCTTGCAGAGCAGGACGATACCTGGAGGTGGACCACGGGGCGGGACGTACTCGGAGTGGACGGTTGGACCCTAAGGAGCTATGGAGGCTATCGGTACTCACCATTCAGGTGGGACTTCAAGTGGGAGGCTCGACATTGCAGCTTTACTTTCAGTAGTTGTTTTCCCTTTCGAGTTGTACTTTACCTTCAGTTTGGGTTTGTATTATGGCCCACTAACCTTTTTGCACTTACTGTTGTACTCAGTTGTTACTTATTGTTTACTTCTACTACTAGATTACTCTGTGGTGTTTTTTTACTTTACAAAGGAAATGACTTCCCTTTTTACCATGATTTACACATTGGTGCTAGTCGCCAGTCCCTGGCCTATGGAAGGCGGGCTTGGGGTAGTCACGGCACGGGCCTCGAGGACGGGTCGTGAAAAATTGGTATCAGAGGAGTTTAGTTCTACTGTAGAAAATGGGACTTTGATCTTTTCTATGTGAAGCAATAGTGTATAGAATATTGGGTGTGGTTATCAGTCCAGGGTGCCCAGTGTTGGTGCGACGGCCGACGTATCCGTACACTAGGACCCTGACTTCTGATTTCCGATTTAATGCGTGAAAACATTGATTGCATGTGTGTTTCATGTTTTCTTTGTGATTAGTTTATGTCAACTCACCAGGTATATTGTTGACCATGGCACACCTGTTTCTTTTCATGATGGCCCCACGACGGAAGACAACTAGGGTTTCGAGAGTTGTACATGACGACAGCCCACTGAGCGATGAGGCCTTGGTACAGGGCCCTTTGACAGTTGAGGCACCGGTAGTACCTCCACCCGCCGAGCCACCGATGCTACCTTCCCCAGCCGCTGACGATGCATGTCGCCTTATTGCGACCACCGAGGTTCCACGGGGAGACGTACCCCAGGTATCCAAGGACTGGCTGGAGGCAGTTGTACGGGTTTTCAGGTTAGTGAGGACACCAATAGACCTCATTGTGATCCTCATAGCGAGCCTACTGCACGCGGCAACAGGCAGATTGTGGAGCTTGATGCTCCAGGTGCACGATGAGGCTTATCTTATCTGGATGGACTTTGAGAGCCTCTTCCTCTTGGAGTTCGTCCCAGCCACCCTCTGTGCAGTGCGCATTAGGAGCTTCTACAGCTGCGGAAGGGCAGCATGACAGTAGCCCAGTACACGGAAAGGTTTACCGATCTCTCACGCTACTCGAAAGACATGGTACAGGACCCATTCTTCAAGTCTTGAACCTTTGAGCAGGGGATCAGGCAAGATATCAGATCTTCAGTTGTTTCTCATAGCATTCCGACACAGACAGAGGTGTTGGAGGGAGCCCTCTTAGTGGAGAGTTTCCTTGCTGAGCAGTCTCCAACAGCAGGACCGACCACTAGCCAGCATGCAGCAGAGTCTTCTACAGCGGGCAGTTGAAAGATGATGTAGGGGTCCAAGAGGACTATACCTACAGGTGGTCGACTGCGTGACATAAGATAGTTTGTGCGAGGCACCCATGGTGGACAATGACTTACCATGAGCGGACAATGTTACTCATGTGGCGGAGTTGGTCACATTTCTTGTGACTGTCCGACCCGCCATACGGATGACCAGAAGAAGAACGAAGGACCTCCTAGGCAGAGGCAGAGGTTCGATCGAGGCGGACCGCATGGAGAAGGAGACCGTGGCAGGGGAGATGGCCTTGCAGCTGGAGGTGGACGACGCTTCGAGGTGTTGCCACCACCACCACTAGGAGGTCTACCCCGACCGCAGGGAGCTGGTGGACGTGGGAGAGCTCAGCTTCATGCAGCTGAGGCCTATGCTCATGGAGCTTCGGGAGCAGGTGGATTGGAGCGGGACTAGCTCCAGGCCTGGAGACTATTGTTTATGCTGCTTATAGTGTTTTTGATGTTTGTCTGTAGATGTTTTTTTTTCTTTGTACTTTGTTCTTCAGTAATAAAAGATACCTTTCTTTTGGCGTTTACCTTCATGTCCTCTCTTTATGATGTTACTAAGAGGATCTGGTGTAAAAACTGTTTACTTGATCCTCAATTTTAGATACCTACTGGAGGAGACCCAGTGACCACACACTGATGCCGACAGTGTGACTCAACCCTTGGAGGCGAGAGTAATGGTTGGATCTCTTGGTAGTACTGTCGAGGCCTTACGACGTCATCTTTGGTATGGGTTAGTATCATCCATGATGGGATTGAATGTATTAGGTGAAGAACGTTGTTCATCCAGGGGATGAGACCAGATTTCTCTTCTCGGCAAAGAAGAAATCTCAGCAGCTCGAGTAGGACCAGAAAGGTCCAAGTCATCCAAGAGTGGATGAGGACAGCTCAGAGCCGGAAAAAGTCTTATGATGATAGAAGGTGGAGGCCACTAGAGTTCGAGGATGGCGACCACGTCTTCTGGCGTGTCTCACCACGACGTGGATTATGGAGATTTGGCTGAGGAGAAAAGTTGTCTCCACGCTTCATCGGACCATTCCAGGTCCTCATCATAATTAGTGAGGTGGAATATCTCCTGGATCTACCACCTCAGTTGCACCGGGTGCACAACATCTTCCATGTATCTCAGCTGAGGAGATACATGCACGACCCGACACATATCATTGACCATGGGGAGCTGGACATGGATGATGGGGAGACATTTGTGGAGGTCTCGATGGAGATCGAGGATCAATTGGAGCGGGTCCTGCATGGATGGTGGATTCCTCTAGTGCGCATCAGATGGAAGCATGGGAATCTCCAGGAGAGCACTTGGGAGCGGGAGGCTCAGATGCGTGCTCAGTACCCACTTTTGTTTCCCCAGCATATGATGTATCTTTTCGAGGATGTAAATCCTTGGGGTGGGAAAAATGTAAAGACTCGTAATATTCAAGGAAATTTTTTTCTTAATTTATTTTGGGATTTTACAAGAATGCAGTTTCTGATGGCACTTGATATCATGTCCCGGTGTGCCCGGAATTTCTATCCGAAGTTTAGCTCGGGTACGTTCAGTGAACGAACGAATGCGAATTTCTAACTTCTGAACTGGTGCTCGAAATGGAATTCTGGGGGCACCGATGGAACCGCAACGCCGGTAATTTCTTAGAAACACTTTTTTCCAGAGTTTAGTTTTTATGAGTGAAGTTGATAAAAATTGTGGAAGTTAAAATTAAAATTTAACTACAATTTTTATTTTCTCTAAGTGGATTTAAGCATTGGCTGGAATTTGGGTAACTACCCAACTTCCCTTGGGAGGTTATGAGGGTGGGGGGCCCACACAAACCCCACCCCTTCACATTCCTTAACTCCCTCAACTCACAATTAAATTTGATAACTTATGTTTTAATAACTTATGATATTAATGAATTGTGTTTAATGTGAGTGTTTGAATTTCAAACTAATGTCAAGTTAATAAAATAAGTGTGGGCTTATTTTATTAAGGGTTGATTTCTTTTTGTGGATTCTTTGGGAGAAAAGGCTAAGGAACTTGAGGAACTTCTTCGTATTCGATGAAGAACGTGAAGAACACATCGAACTCCGACGAAGAACGTTGTGTCCTCGAAAATCGACTACGCGACGCCATATGTCGCGATGACGACGACATATTCTTTCGCGAAGTCTCTTTCCGTGATGGATTTTCCGTGAAGAATCCTCGTTCGACGAACCTCCGTTGAAGCTACGCACGATGTAGGGGTTTATGTGATTTTCATTTCGTGATTTACTCCGTCCTTTACCTGCGTATATTTAGACCGCATGATATCGATTTACAGGAGGAGGTTGGACCACACAAACACGACCGACCCCCCCCCTCCCTTCTTATTTCCTTGTTGTTGCGGTACGAAGGGAAGTGATGTGGTGTCGTCGCACCACGCGGGGTCTTGCGGCAAAGAATGCGCGGCGCCGTCGCACCACGCCGTGACATTGAACAAAGGCGCGGCGCTGTCGCGGCACGCCAGAGAACCGAAAAAGCAACGTGTCCGGAGTGGGTCCGCGGCAGAGGGGTGTGGTGCTGTCGCGACGCACCGGATGAATGAAGGTCAAGGCAGGTACCGGGTTTCGGCGGAGCGTGGGAACTGGCGGCCGGAAACTGGGCCACTGGTGTTGGAGCAGGGAGGGGACTGGCCGTCGCCAGTCCCGTGGTGGCAGAAACTGGCCAGCTGGGGTGAGCCGGCCGGACAAGGATAATCTGGGTGTCCAAACCCCCGACCGGCCAGCTGAGCGGCCCCCATTAAGGGGGGCCACTGTTACAAACCGCAGGGGGTAGCCCCCCCCCCCCCCCCCCCCCCGCTATCTGAACGGCTCGACCGTTCGGCCGAGTCCCCTGGCGCCGCGCACTAGCGCGCCGGACCGCCGGGCTGGGCAACGCCCAGCCGGGCCGACGCTGTTTGGGCCGACCCTGGGGGTCTCGGGCCGGGTCGGTCTGGGCCCAAAACCCCGTATTCGGACCCTCTTTGGTCTTTTGCCCATATCTTGGACTACAGACCTCTGATTGATGCACCGTTAGCGGCGATGAGATCCTTGGATCGAGAAGTTTATTTCGACATATCACACTAAAAGTTTCAAAATACTTTGGGTTCGGCTGAGTTGGTTCGTACACGAAACCAACCGGGCCCTCGGAGCGGAAACACTCGTAACTTGAGCTCCGGATGTCCGATTGACGTGCCGTCAACTTTGTTGTATTACTCATGATTAGAAGGAACTTTTGGCTTACTCTGCTCATGGTTTGGATGTTGTCGGAGTGTGTTCGGGTCGGATCGCTCATGAAACCAACCGAGACCCTGGAACAAAAAAGCCAATAACTCACAGACCGGGCGTCCGATTGACACTCCGCCAGTCTCATTGATTTACAGTTGATGAGATGGAAGATTTTTCATACTTATCTTGAGTTTTGGATATAGTTAGATAGTGGCCAGGTAGGATTGCACTCGAAATCCAACCAGGCCCATGGAACGGAAACGCTGATAACTCTCAGACCAGACGTCTGATTGACGCGCCGTCTGCAATGTTGAGTTCCTATTGATGATACAAATATTTTCGATATATATCAACTCAGGATTATGTTTCAGTCAATTCATTGACCTCTTGGCTCATGGATTGGACCCTCCCAGAACGAGCATGCTGTGTGCGGAAACCCTAGAGCCGGTTGAGACTTGACGACTGCTGATCGAACGACACGGTGTGTCACGGATAGCCCAGTGGGAAGCGCTTGGTTGTAGCAGCAGACCCATGGCGGAGGAGAACTTGGTTGTAGCAGAAGACCTGTGGTACTCAATAGAAGGAGTTCCTCTGGAGGCTATGAGGGGGAGCTCTTGGTTGTAGCAGCAGACCCACGACGGAGGAGCGCTTGGTTGTAGCAGCACGGGGGAGCGCTTGGTTGTAGCGGCAGACCCACAACAGAGGAGCTCTTGGTTGTAGCGGCTGCCCCATGGTACTCAACAGAAGGAGTACCTCTAGAGGCTTTGAGGGGGAGCGCTTGGTTGTAGCGACAGACCCATGGTGGGAAGCGCTTGATTGTAGCAGCATTCCCATATTACTCGATAGGTGGAGTACTACAGTAGTATAAGGTTAGAGGGAAGCGCTTGGTTGTAGCGGCATAACCATTATACTTGATAGAGAAGGAGTTTTCCAATAGCTATGGTTTCAACTTCATGATCGATCATGTGTGGGTCATTGCGGGGGTTAGTACCTATCGACCCTTTGTGGGTCCAACGACATAGATGAATCAGTGGCTACATATGATCATCTCTATCATCTTCTGAAGAAGTATACCTGTGTGAGATGAATCTTGTTTTTCTTTCCTATGTGGATTGTGTTGTGCTATCATGTGTGGATTTTCATTTTTCTTTCCTGTGTGTACTGGGTTGTACTTGAGCTCGGGTGTTGGAGCCGAACGAGAATTGATGACTTAGGTATATGTATGGGCATATACCTAAGAAGTGTCGGATGTTACTTCGTGATTCTATCTTTCCTTTGTGGATTATCCTTTTTGGATTCTGGGAGACCTTCGGGGGTCTCGGGGTCCCTACTGAGTAGCTTATACTCCCCCATGCACGGGATATGCCCGCACTATTTTGTGATGGTTGCAGACGATGGACAGCGCTGATCGAGGTTGAGGATTGTGGAGAAAGACGGTACCTGGAGGGGGACCACTTGGCGGGAAAAACTCGGAGTGGACGGTTGGACCCGAGGAGCTGTGGAGGCTATCTGTACTCAACCTTCATGTGGGGACTTCCATTGGGTGGCTCGACGTTGCTACATTACTTTCAGTACAGTTTTCCCTTTCGAGTTGTACTTTACTTTCAGTTTGGGTTTGTATTCTGGCCCACATACCTTTTCGCACTTACTATTGTCGTCAGTTGTTACTTAGTGTTTACTACTACTGCTAGCTTGCTCTGTGGTGTTTGTTTACTTTACAAATGAAATGCCTTCCATTTTTACCGGGACTTACGCCTTGGGCTAGTCGCCAGCCCCTGGCCTATGGAAGGCGGGCTTGGGGTAGTCATGGCATGGGCCTTGAGGACGGGTCGTGACACTGGAATTTGTTCAAAACTCTTAGTGTATTATTTTTAGCGAAGAGCATGTCCACTATCTTGTCCTCATCCTATATGCACTAAGAGAGTGTCGGTCTCATCCATGCTAATGCTTTGAAGCTGTTGGGCTAGTTTGGGTGGTTCTCTATCAGCGTAACACGCGGGATTTATGGATTCTTGTATGGTTTGATCTTGGAAACGTCATCAGAAGTCGGTTGTAGTCTTTAGTCAGCGTGTTTGTGCTAAACGTAAGATGTCTTGGAGAAAGGCATTGTGGTTCTGTTTGAAATATGTCGGCCATTTATGCCGAGCGTTCATGTAAATATTCAACCAGATATGGCTTGACTCGGGGTTCCTGTTTAATGTTTGTGGTTGGTGGCATACAGGCCTCTAGCATGTCTTCAGGTAAATATGAGTGTGGTTTGTGTCAGTCGTTGTCCTATATGAACAACCGGTTCGACTTGGGCATTGAGTTTGATGGGGAATCAACCATTTGATCTGTTTCAAATCATGCTAGGAGTGTCATGGGAACGCTTGGGGCATGCTTTGAAAGTTACTTCCAACGGTGGTCTGAACCGTAGTTTGGAGTTGGTTTCTTAACATTAAATATCTATGGTGGGAAGTATATGTGGCTGGATGCTTGGCGAGATGATGACGGGTTCGTGTCTCTAGGTATATTGGCTCGGGAAGATTCGTATTGGTGTTTCTTTAGGGAACTGAGAGTTGGCTCGAGTTTTGGTGGCTTGAGCACCATAGGGTTTATTGGATACTTAAGGGTGTGTTGGACTTTTGTGAATGCAACGTGATCATTTTAACGATGATTCAAAAAAATTTATTTTGGGTGAGGTGCACGTTGTTCCCGAAGGCTTCTCGGGGATGAGAAGTTCTAAGGTTGGAAGGTTGTAATGACCCGCGTTTTGAACCAGACTAAAACCCGTGGGAATTTTAAATTTTTCATTTTACTGAACCGGTCGTTTTGATTTCTGGGATTTGGAGCAAGGTTTCAAAGGTCGGAAACCTTCCTTTTCATGTTTTTGGACATGGGAAAAGGCCCGTTATGTTTCTCGGGTGGCCTGAGAGGTTTCGGAAGAGCATGACCCTTGTTTTTAAAGGGATTCATAGGGAACACAGTTGGTGCACGGGTTGGACAAACCATGCAGCCTTATTTTAAGAGAAAGTGTCTTGCGCACGGGCAGCACATGGTTTCCCAAATTGTACCCCTAGCCCATGCGACGGATGCCTTGGAGGCAGAAGACATTGCACAGTTTGCGCACGGTTTGGAAAACCGTGCAGTCGGGTGTGATTTAGGTTTTTAATTAAAAATTTAAATAAAATGAAAATAAAATAAATAAAACCCAATCGAATCTCTCCCTCACCCACACCCGACCGGCACGAAGCCAGGGAGCTCCCCCTTTGATCCACAGGACGCCCTCCTTTGCTCGGCCTCCTCTCGATCGAGCTCCTCCCCCATGTTCCAGCTGTTTCTTCGTCGGATCTCCATGGTAAGCTCCCCTCTATCTCCCCCTCTCTCTGCATGGCTTGGTTTCGACCTATTTGTCACCCGGTGAGAATCAGATGAACACCCTAGGGTTTAGGGTGATGCGTTTTTCAGTTTTCTTTTGGTTCTAGGTTATGCAGAGGATCCATTGGGACACCTTTGTGTGCATTCCAGCAAACTCCGCCAAAGGCGAAGCGGTTCATGTGGTATCAGACCATTGTTATGGTTTTGGGGTATGTTTTTCACCTCTTGATTTGTTTTTGCACTTGTTGAATTTGGGGATTTTGATTTTTTGAGTTCCTAGTATATTGTTCATAGTGCGTTAGAATTTTTGGTGTGGTTTCGAGTCTCCAAAGACTAGGCGACTTGCCTGTGACTCTTAGTTAAAAGCACCAAGATCCGGAGTGGTCAGATGGATCCACCTTGAGGAAGGGTCCCTTACCTTGCCTTTAAATTTAAGTAAAGTAATAGTGAGTTTAATATTGCACTGCCATAGCATTTTAATTATGCAAGTTAGTTCTGATTGAATGCTTCAGTGCAAATCGTGTGAATTGCAAGAATTAGATAAAAGAAGTTTCTTGGTATTTAAAATCACGATTTATTAATAAAACCCCTCAATCAGAGGTGCGCTGTCTCCAAGATAAAAAATAATGATAGGCTTTTTATGCTTTCCTACTCGATTGTTGTGGTGACTTTTTGATGCTTTGTGTGTGAGCTTGCTTTTTTGGGACGAATGGAATGGAAATGCTATGATTCGTGTGTTTGGGTCAATTTTCCATGTAGGGAAAATTGAGTAATATGGTAAACATAGTGGGATGACCTAGGACCATATGACATGTTAAATCTAAAAGGTAACAAAGGGTTAATGAATGATAAACATATCCTCCAAGATGAAATGATTAAACTAGAAATGAACGGATTAGGGTGGTACAACCACTCCTTGGGATAACGTAATAAGCACGGCTTATGTTAGTAAACTAAATATGTTAATTTCTTGATATTGAATCTTGATATGAGTTACCTTATGTATACTTGTGATGAACGTGTGTATGGGAACTTATATAGAAATGAGATGTAGGATTGATTGTGAATGTGGAATGTTTACTTGAAATTCATAATAGGTACTGGCTTATGCATTGTATTATAATGCTGATAATGAATGTGTATGGTTATGGATGGGACTAATTCATACCCCATTCCATCTACTCTGAATGATTGTGTGACTGTATGTGAGGCAGTTATACCCCATGCTAGAGTGTTGAGTGTGATAGATACATGGTTGGATGGGAGGAAGTTTTACCCCATGCCAGTGTGACATTACATGTTTGGAAGGGAGGCATTATTACCCCTTTCCAGTTGACATATAGGGATGAGAGGCATTATTACCTCATGCCCGCTATTCTCTATGTGTTTATGGAAGGGAGGCATTCATACCCCTTGCCAGTTGACCGATCGGGACGAGAGGAATTCTTACCTCGTGCCCACAAATCACGAATGATAGAAGGGAGGCATTCATACCCCTTGTCAGTTGACATATAGGGACGAGAGGCATTCTTAACTCATGCCCATTAATCACGACTGATGGGTGGGAGGAACTCTTACCCCAAACCATATATGATCTAAATGCTTATATTTATATATATATATACATGGTGACCGGATCAAGTTACTTTACCGGCAGCAAGCCGAAGCTGGTAGAGCCGTCAGGTGTCCCTTGGGAACCTGGATGGGTGTTATTTACATACGTACTTCTGGTTACTATTTCTCCATAACTTCTCACTCTTTACGTATTATACACTGTCTGGATTGGGTTTGACACCGGTGGTGCTGGCCTACTGAGATTCATATCTCACACCTTACTCGGGCCGTCATTTCACCGGGGTACTCGAGTAGACCTTTTTTCTTGTAGGAAATAGGTTGTGTACTGTGCTGGTTTTACCAGAGGAGTTAGGAGCAGAGGGCCAAACAAGATCTTGGGATGCTCAGGATATTTTCCATCTGGCTTTGCTGTATTTTCATTTTGTATTGTTTGTAAAGCATGCTGTAATGTTTCCCTCTTTCATAAATGTATCATCATTTGTACATCCATGCATTGTAAGTGGAATTTTACACCTTTGATATAATGGATATTATTACCTCTCTATCGCTGCTGTATTTCAATAGTTTACTGCTTCCACTACTGAATATTATTTACTCTGATAATACCGCTGCGTTACTCTGATATGAGGGTATAGTCTCTCCATTATCACATCCTGAAAACGTCACTCCTAGTCGGCAGCCTCTGGCGTATGGGGAGACGCGCCTGAGTCCATGTGATCCACCGGTCCGGCCACCGGTTTGATGGTAAGCCGGGCCAAGAGGTTACAGATCTCTTTTTTCTATCATTGTTCGAAGAATATGAGGGATTTTCTTATTGAAAAACAAGTTCTTGAACTCGTCCCATTCCATGGATTCAATTTCATCTTATGGAATTGTAATGTAATTTAGAGTCCACCCCTGGTCTACTTCACCTTCTAAATGGTAAACAACCAAAATGACTTTTTAATGTTTCGAACATCAAATTATGGAGACGACCTTCTCAATGGTACCAATCCATTGCTCAAGAATGAGTGGATCAGAAGACCCACATAAATAAGGTGGATGTTCCCTCATGAAGGACTAAATAGAATATCGTTCCCTTCTCTGCTCATTTGGAAGTCCAGAATGACTCATAGCTAGAGTAAGTATAGAAATAATATTTTTCACTCCATCTCCCAAAACATTTGTTTATTCAGGAGGAAAATCATTGCATTGTACATTACAATGATCAACATGGTTCCTTCAGATTCCAGAAATCGTCTAAAACCCAAATAGAATAGTGTGAAAGGAAAAGATCATGCATGGAAAAAACATAATAAAGGAAAAGTACCATCAATATCTAACTTCATAGGTTCAATTAAATGATCTTTACCAAAATTCTAGGACTATAACCTATACTTATACATAACCATAGGGACATCCCTAGACATACCATAGAAATAGATCTTGGGATCTCAGTAAAATTTTCATATCCTAGTTTCCAAAGATTGAATAACCTTCCCTATGATACCAACTATTGAGGTATGGAATTATTTCTAATGGAATAGAATTGAAACCTATTAAATCACACCATGGGTGGCTACACCCCTCGGGTTGGACACACCACCATCCCCAGTGGCAGCCATTTCCTCATGAAGCCCATGGGCGGAGAGCCATGCTTTGTCCAACGCTCACACATTAGAGTTACCAAGGATCATATTCATTCCTACCACCTTTACTCTGATACCAATGGTAGAGTCCCAATTAATGACGTACATGGAAATTACATTACTTTTTCGTATTACTAAATACATGACAAAAACAAAAAACCAAAGACCATATTAGTTTAGTTTCATTGGAAACTCAAAACCTAATCTTCTAATAGTTGTAAATGATATTCAACATCTCCCATAAAGATCATACCCTTTTGTTTTCATACCTAAAACCTCTCATTATATCCCGTTTAAACGAAAACATATAAAGGGTGAGATCAAATTCTCAGAAAAGGTAAACATGGAGAACATAAAACAATCCATAATCATATGAATGTAAAAACAAGAATATAAAACCTGAGTAATGACATAAATCTTGGCACCACATAAGGCATAGATCACAATGGAACATTAATCATGATAAAATATAATGGGAATAAAACATATAATTGTGTAAAACCATTAATCACATGATATTATTTCCATAGTAGTCAAGGCATTGCTTCCAAGTCCATTTTAGTGGAAAAAATTCATTACTGAACATGGTTTACTTCCCATTATAGCCCTGTATTGCTGAACCATTTTTACCTTATATTCTAACCATGTATATCTCAGTATATATAAGTCTTTACCCAATGAATTTGAGGGAGATATAGGTCCCGCCCAACTCATAATGAAATCATTCTTTCATGTGCCAAAAAATAAACATAAATCATCCATTATAACCTAATGAATAAAATGGGTTTCTTCTATATCATCCCATCATAACATAATCCATATAAAAAATGGACATAATTTAATCATAAAAAAATAAAACTATGTAAATAATTCATACATTTTACATGAAACATATCCAGATTAAAAAATTCCATCTTATATGATAAAATACTTGAAATAAATTCTGGAGAAATATATCCTTTCTTCTTCAAAATCATTTTTTTCACAGAGTGCCAAGCAATTTCAAAAGAAAATAATTTTATTCACAATAATCATGATATATTTTAGACTTAGATTCATTATAATAAGGTGTTATGAAACTATAAAAAATCCATTCATACTGTATATGTAAAAATACATTCTCTTCGTACTTTATCTAGAAAAGTCAAAAAGTACCTCGTATGGTAAACAAAAGAAATATTCCTCCTTTACCTTGTGGTAGAAGTAAAAAAGAGGTAAAAATGTATCTAAACCTACATGTAAGAATAGTAAACATTTTATGAAAACAGTCTTGGGGAAACATGGACATGGATGATAAACATAACCCCAATAAATACTTATGAATAAAAAATCTCGGATAAGAACAAGAGTGGAATAATTATCCCATACCTTATGTCCAAATTCATCTGTATGTGTCCGAGACTCCTGTATAGTTGGTTTGAAAATATTATTAACATAATAATGAACCATAATAATATCTATGATATCATATATGATTCCCTTACGACATTATATTACTCGTTCATTTGATAATTCCATGTTAAAGTAGCGTTTGGATAAAATTGTTTCATTTTTTGTACATGTTGTGACTTGTAATTATTCATATGATTATTTAGATCATGATTACATACTTCAAGAATTTAAAAAATGATTTATATATAATATATTTTTATAATATATATATATATATATATTAGATTAATAAATGGGATTAATGACATCGTTCAAGGAGACGGTAGGCCGTATTTACATTTGAACGTAGTTTTCATTCCTTATTAAATTTAGTGGATGTATATAAATAACATATACATAAATACAGTATCATTATAATGTCATATATTTCAGAATCAATTATTATATATACATTATAATCACTTTGTATTGGTTAACATGGCGAATGAATCTCATCGCATCTTGGAGATGATAATATATACGTGCCCACGAGCGATGATATTGTTCCTATAATTATTGAATGGAATTGGAGTGGGTGATGTAATATTTCAGTATTATTATAATGTTTTATTAATAATATATTTAATTATTTCCACCATTATACCCATCCATGTATGGTGGTTGTGGAAAAGCAGATTTCACCATGGCGTGGAGACGGTAAGCTGTACGTACGCACACACAGTGATTTCATTTTTCATAGGATGGATATAAGGTGAAATAGGTTTGTTTCATATTTATAATAACATATATTAATATTAGGGACACTTATTTTATTACTTTATAATGAATCAACTAAACAAGACTATGTATAAGAACAAAGAAACTTGAAAGAATCGGTAGAAGATATTACCTATTCCTCGACGTGCCTCTTTTAAACATCTTCTTTGGGCACTACAGTTAGACTTTTGAGAAGTAAAGAACCTTGATAATATGACTAGAGAGTTTGATAAGAAGAATTTTAAAGGGTTGTCTGAGAATGAAGGCTTAAAATGGATTTAAGAGAAGAGGGAGGAGGTGCCCTTTTAAAAGAGAGGAGAGGGGCAATTTTGGGAACCTCTAAAATATTAATTTATAATAAACAAAAACCCTACATAAAAACCTCCAAAATGATTAAAATTATAAGATGAGAAGAGATATGGTTTTAATATAATCATCCAATAAAATATAGACATGATGGGAAATTATTTAAAACCTTGTCAAATTAATTTATCTTTATTTAATCGATTTAATTTTAATGTGGTAATAAAATTCAAAAATTTTAAACTGTTATAAATATTACATATATATTGTGAATTTTCTATAACTCGGTATGTTATGACATTGACGAAAATATACATTTCAATTTTTAATATTCAATTATATTTTTAATTTTTAAACAATTTAATAATATATTATTTTTTTAAATATCATTAGTGTCAATTTTGATAATATTTATTTATTTGAATTTAAATATAATCCACACAGAAGATATATTCGAACCAAAATATTTTAATAGATTTCTAACATGTCATATTTATCTATAAAAATCATGGAGAACATTAATTACTTCATATATGATTTATTTTATTATTTTTAAATCCATTTATTTTATATTTCTCTTAATAAAATAATTACTACAACATTTTTGTATTATTATTTAATATAAATATTTTCTGTATAAAAATAATAAATAAAATACTAATATGAAGATAAATATAATATATTTCTTTAGAATACTTTCATTATTATTTATCTTATAAAAAACCAAATTTTAAAATGATATCTTTATTAAAGTATGTAGGTGACAACTTTGAAATAATTTAAAATAAAATTTAAATGTTATAATCAGTTTTATAAGGCTCCAAATGGTTCACAAGTAGACCCTTTGATGATTAGTGTATAGATATACTCAACCAATAAGTTTTGGTCAAGTTTATGGCCCTTTTATTTGTTTAATAATTTTCATAAAAACTATATTATTGATTTTTTCACTAAATAAAAAATATGTGTATCATTAATGTATAAGCTATTAATGTAATTATATATTTCCCAAAAATCACAAATAAATTACCATGATGAAGAAAGACATTTAATCTTGACATTTTGTATTTATAATTGAAATTATATTTTATATAAATTTATATTAAAATTACTTTAATTATTAATGTTCGAGTAACACATATTTCACTTTCATTAAATAAAATAAATTAATTGCCTTTATCACAACCAAGTGGGTGAGAAAAAATACCATTTTGATCCAATTATATTTTAGGAAGAAATATATTCATCAAATTATAATAATACATGTGTTAGGATATTTTTATAATAATATTTTTATCCTTAATTACCGGATTTATGTTTAATTGTAAGAAATAAAATTTTCCTTTGTTACTATTCATAACATCTAAAAATAAAAAGTAGCATGTTAACATAATTTGGACTAACTGATTCAAAATATAGAATCCATTTTTCAAATTAATAACAGAGTAGTTGGAGTATTTAATTTTAAATTAATCTCGCTGTTGAGAAAACATGTTCTAAAAGTTAAAACATTGAAAAAAATGAAATGTTTTTAGCTATTAATTCAATGTAAAATTAATAATAATGACATAAATATTATTATATGGTAAAAATATATTCTATTTATACATTAAAAAAATGAAATATTATAATTTCAACTTATAAATTATCTTCATGTAAAATTTTTTTCTTAATTATAATTAAGTGTATTAATACTATTCATCAAAATATGAAAGTTAATAGAAAAATATTAAAAAATTATCCAAAGTAAATTTTTATGTCATTATTGAAATTAATGAGTTTGTTTCATCAAATTTAACTCATAAACATGTCAAAAACGTGATTTAAGGTGGGTGTTCCATCAAAAGGCGGCAAAACTGCATTTTTTTAAAAATACTTATTTTACGCAAAAAAAAATTATTTTGTTCTCATACCATGCTCCAGAATATGTGTAAGATGAATGATAATGTAAAAATGTGGTCAATACTAGTCATAAAGGATATTTTATAATAATAATATAACAAAATATATCATTTTTTAGTGAAACTCCATATTGCATAAAACAAAAGCTATTGAGGAAGGTCGCTCTGGCATGAAACACAAGTCAACAATAGTGTTTGCATATACTACAAGCTAATACGATGTTTCCTATATAAAAATATAATGTTGATGAAACGTACAACACAAGACATCAATGAAATTAAAAATAATATTTGTCATTATATCTCAGGGTATTACTTTAAATGTCTCATTCATCCACAATCTCATCACTCTATTAGTGGATGAGGGAAAACTATGAATGCTTCATGGGATGCTTAACTCATGAAAGAACCCTTGATTAAAAAAATGAATAATTGATCCTTACCCATGAATATTCTTTTTTCATAACTCCAGTGGATGTTATCCTAATGACACACCCTAAAATAAGAATATATTACACTTGTCCATCCTGTATAAACCCCAATTCATCCAATGGAATCCTCCTTCAGGTTCCCCTCATTAATTAGATCGTGATTCACTACTTCAGAAATATTATTTAATCATATGATATTAAAGATGGGATTAATCACCTGTTTATGTTTATCCTATAAAAATATTACTATTACAGGATTATCGAGACCATCACTGTGATACTAGACTCTAAGATTGATAAATTAACAGAATAATTTATCACTAACAAACATTCCTATGTAATCCAAGTAAATATGGTTTCCCTATCCTTATTTTGAATGTATTGGTAAATTTATTCCAGTAAAATATCCTAGAATTACTTCTATAGCATGAATTCCAACTACTCTAACCAAGCTCGGATATCCCACCAATATATCATTGGTCCCTATAACAGATATGTTTCCAACATGACACTTTTCCATACTGGGGTCTCTAAATGGTCAAGAATATTTTATATAGACTCAATCTAGAACTCTTCTTCCTAAGGTACATATTATGCAAATAATGGTGATTGGTGTTTCCACTTGTCCCACATCTGGATGTACATTTATGGAAATGTCATCCAATCTAGCTATCAACAAATTTCATCATTGAGTCATGTATGCGCAATCCAAAAAAACATTATTATAATGAATAATATAATATTTTCACTGGAAAGGATTATATAACACCACAATTAGTTATCCCCCATACACTTCCCCATTGTAAATACTAAGGTACTATCACAACCCTTAACCATGGCTAACACTACGCGAACAACATTAAATACATATAATTTTCTTATTTGAAACTATTATTACTATTTATAATTACATATATTTACAACTTTAAAATTTTATTAACAAATTCCTAGTAACCAAATAATATTAGTTAATCAAATAATGAAAAATCATTTTCATTTCTGTAAAACCCACCTATAACTTCTCTTTTCCATTCATTCCTAAAATGAAGTATGTCAAATAAAATTTAGTGTTCCTAGATTGATGCATGAATAATCAGCATTAATTACATACTAGACAATAAATAAAATCAAAGGAAACCTTAATATCCTAAAACAAGTGCATCTCCCAAGGTGAAATAACATTAAATTGTAACATAAAAACCAAGAACAACAATCCCACCCATGGTAGTTGGGTTTTTCTATACACATGGGTTAGTTTCTCCCATGCATGAGTTTATGAACAAGGTCCATTTCATATAACTCTAAATTATACAATTACTATATATTTATTCAACTAAGAACAAATGGAAACTCCCTTTATTCCTCATTGTGACATCTCTATTAGAGTCCCATTGTCATTTTTGCTTAGTCGAGTATGTACCTAATCGCTATTGTGCATCCCCTTATGATAGAGGATTCCAACTAGAAACAATGGTCTTATATACCACATGGGGATATTATAACCAATTTAACATAGTATGAAAAAATCGCAATAAGCCTGTAAAATGGAAGATAATATAAAATGAATAAAAAAAATATACTAAAATTTTAAAAAGTATCTGAAATAAAAAATATGAACATAAACCAACAAAGTATATAATTCATGTAATATAAGTGTCTGGTTTTAGATGAAGACAAAAAATAAATACACAATGAGAAATCCCTAGATGTTCCTCACATCATGTTTTCTTCCCTCATTCATGCTTCATCCAACCGAACTCATCCATCTAACACAAGGTTCCTTCTATTATTCGAACCTCCAAAAATAGGGAAAATTTTGTTAGAAAATGGAGACCCGAGTAGGGTGGTGTGATAACTAAGTGGTCCACCTCAAATTGTGTCCAATATAACATCCATTCAATAATTGTTTACATTGTTTTTTAAATTATAAAATTAAACTAATTAAATAATACATGGTTCACATTTATTCATCTTTAACTGACTCGATTCACCTCCGGTTCACGATGACAGACAAGACAATCATAAATTCTAGTTCACATGTTAGATTATGAGCCACACACTATAAGGGTATCAAAAAATTTCATTTATGTTCTTTTATTATTTAGAATAATGTCAATTTCACATTGGTGCACTACAGCATTTTTCTAGGTACCATTATCAAGGATACAAGAAGAGTCAATCCAGCATCAATATTTCAGGCACATAGAGAACCTATAAAACACCAATGTCATATGTACATATAGAATTAGTCTATCCCCAAAATATGATTTACTGGAATGATCAATCCTTCACTAATTCATATGGATGAATTGAGGCCCTATACGTATAGTATGGAACGTAATTGGTACGTAGATCCCCAGTCCATCACCCTATCAACAATATTTATATTTAAAAATCAAGGTTAAACATTATGAACCATTTTAATTAATTTTTTTTAAATATTTCACTATTTCACATTAAACATTTCTATTTAACCCAAATACCATCATTCCTCTCAAGAATTCATTAACAGTTCCATGCTGATCTAATTTATTATTTATGACATCTTATCATGCTATCATGTTAATAGTGGTTTTAATTTTATAACCATTCCAATTTACTTTTTAAATGTAATAAATAATCATTTCAGAACTATTGAAACTTCTCATCAGTTTCCATATTTCTCATTATATGACATCTAATATATCCCATGAAATCCAATATGGGCCCCTCAATATATTGGGTATTCAATTCATTTTCCTAATTTAAATTCAATTGGA
This sequence comes from Viscum album, assembly GCA_963277665.1. NCBI lineage: Eukaryota > Viridiplantae > Streptophyta > Magnoliopsida > Santalales > Viscaceae > Viscum > Viscum album. The sequence continues at coordinate 63,935,235 of OY728164.1, read as the reverse complement.
CAATAAAAAATGTAATGATAAAACTAAAAAAACATTGTCCAGACAATGAGATTATCATATACACCTCCTACCATATGATCATTGATTAATTCCCACACAAACTTAGTACTTGATTTTATGTATATCAAATGAAACAAAAAAATGGATAAGAAGATCTAGGAGAAAAACACAGGACCATATCCAATGAAACATGATCCAATAAACCTAGATCTATACCATAAAATAGATTAATTCAACTCTCTTCAAAGTAGATGAAATATGGGAGATATAATAACCAAATAATGGAGGACACTACATACTTAAGAAAAAATGATTCCATCCACTAGATCATTAATTTGTAAGATAAGGGGTTTGAGAATTAACTTAATCCTCTCATAAATGTAAAGACCCATAAAATTCAAGGGAAATTTTTTTTCTTAAATTTCTTTGGGATTTTACAAGAATGCAGTGTCTGACAGCACCAGATTCGAAGGCTCGGTGTGCCCAGAATCAATTTCTAAAGTTTGTCTCGGGTACGTTCAGTGAACGAACATGCGAGTTTTCCAAACATTTGAACCAGTGCTCGGAATTGAAATCTGAGGGCACCAATCAAACCATATCACTGGTAATTGATTAAGAGCACCTTTTCCGAAGGTGTGTTTGCTCGGGAGGAGTTGTTAATTTTTGTGTTTTAGTGAGGAATAAATAAAATTATATTACAATTTTATTTATTTTTCCACTAGGTAGTTATAACCTAATTAAGGGAGTTGGGGGGTGGAACCCACATGTTGTTAACCAACCATGAGAGGATAAAGGTGGGGTGGGTCCCACACGAGCCCAACCCCTCAAAATTCTTAACTTCATAACCCCCCTTTAATGTGAGACCACTCACCTCCCCCTCTCTCTTCTTTAATAAAGGAAACTCACATAATTAATTAAGTGAGTTATGTGTTTGATCATTAAAAATTGATAAGCTTGGATTGATGTAATAAAATAAGATAAGTCTAATTTTATTTTGGAGGGTTGGGTGTTGTGTGTGGAGATTGGGGAGATAGAACTCTTTTCTTTGGGAGCATCAATCCTTCCGCAAATAACGTCATCTCTTCAACGAAGAACGACTCAACGACTCCAGTATCTCCATTCCCTTTTTCCTCCACGACATGGGAGGAGACACCGACGCAGGAGTTCTCCAATGACACGTAATCATCCTCTTCTCTCTGTGAAAAAGGGAGGACGACATCTCCTCAGACCCTCTCTGTCGACGTCTACAGAACCACGCCCTGCGACGTTGCATTCCGCAACACTCTTCGAAAAACAACTCTTTATCAAGGTAGGGGTTAATTACTTTTTGTTCATGAAATATCCTTTGCTGTTGTTCATATTTATTTTTGGGCCACTTGATATCAACTTATCAGGAGGAGGTCGGACCGCACGAACAATGCCAACTCTCCTCCCCCTTTTGTTGTTGTGTTCTTGCGGTTCGAAAGAATGAGGGGCGGTGTAACGACACCACGCGGAATCATGGAGAAATGTGGCTACGATAAGCGGCGTCGTCGCGCTGCGCCGTTGAGGCCGAACGAACCCATGGCTGGAGTCGGGCCGCAGCGAAGGGGCGCGACGCCATAGCGCCGTGACGGAGAACCACGAAGACACCACAGCCAGTGCGGGGTTGTGGAGGAGGGTTGTGGAGCCATCATGCCGTTCCGGTCGGACAATACTGTGGCTCAAAGTTGTGGATGTGCAAGGCGGGGTTTCCAGAACCGCAGGACGTCGGCACCTCGGAGGGCGGGACAGCGACATGTTCCGCGGTGGAAACACCGGCCGGCCAGACCGGGCAGACCGTTTCAGGTGGGAGACCTGAGGTCGTCACCCCCAGGTGGCCAAAGGATCATCCCCCCATATTGGGGCAGTGATTACTCAAAGAGGGGGGCAACCCCCCCCCCTCCACTCAGCTCGGCGTGGCCGAGCTGGCCACGCCGACCGTGAGCGCGCGCTAGGCCGGGCCGCACCCACCGGGCCGGGGTGCTCCCTAATGGTCCCGACCCGAACCCAGTTTGGGGTGACCCAGTTCGGGCCGATCCAGGGGGGTCTGGGGCCGGGTCGGTCAGGGCCCAAAACCCCCTAAAAACGGACATGTACATTCTTTTTCCCATATCATGGCCTACAGACCTCTGATCGACACACCGTCAGCTACGATACAATCCTTGGGTTGAGAAGGTCGTTTCATTATATCACACTAAAGGTTTATGAGAAATTTGTGTATGGATGGTTTGGTTCGAACACGAAACCAACCGGGCCCTCAGAGCGGAAACACTTATAACTTGAGCTCCGAACGTTGGATTGACGTGCCATTTACTTTGTTGGTTTTACCTTAGTGGGATGAACCTTTTGGATTACTCCAATCGAGGTTTGGATGTAGTTAGAGTGCTGTTGGGTTGGTTTTGACTAGAAAATCAATCGGGCCCCTCAAACGAAAAAGCCAATAACTCGCAGACCGGGCGTTCGATTAACGCGTCGTCTATCAGGTTGAGTTCCTCTTGTCGAGAAAAAACATTGAGATACATCAAATCTGTATTACGTGTTCGTTGATGTATCGAACCCCCTTGGATCATGGAGGGGATATTCCTGGAATCGAGCATGTTGTGTGCGTGAACACTAGAGCTGGCTGCGACGATGAAGACCGTACTGAAATCCCCTGTGGGTTCGATGGAGATGAACACTGCACTGAAATCCTATGTGGGTTCAGCTGTGATGAAGATCATACTGAAATCCTCTGTGGGTTCGATGGTGATGATGACTGCACTGAAATCCTACTTGGGTTCGGCAGCGATGATGATCGTACTGAAATACTCAGTGGGTTCGACGACGATGAATACTGTTCTAATATCCTATGTGAGTCTGGCAGTGTTTGACTCTGTTCTTGCTATCCTACATGTGTCTGGAAGAGTAGCTGGTATGTATCCAATGTGGATCCGACAGTTTAGCTGGTTTAGTATCCCACGTGGGTCCCAACATAGACGAATCAGTGGTTATATTTGATCATCTCTATCACCTTACGAATAAGTATACCTGTGTAAGCTGAGTCTTGACTTCAATCAATATCTTTGATATGATTGGCTTGATTTCCTATGTGTATTGAGTTTTTTAATCCTTTGTAGATTGGGTTTTACTCCTATGTGGACGTGATCGAACTTGGGAACGGATGCTGGAGCCGAAAGGGAATTAATGACTTAGGTATATGTATTGGCATATATCTAAGTAGTGTTGGATGTGACTTTGTTATTGTATCTTTCCTTTTTGGATTATCCTTTGTGGATTCTTGGAGACCTTCAGGGGTCCTGGGGTCCCTACTGAGTAGCATATACTCACCCCTGCACGGGCTAGGCCCGCACTACGTTGTGTTGGTTGTAGACGACAGACAGTGCTGATCGTGGTTGAGGCTTGTAGAGCATGTCAGTACCTAGAGGTGGACCACTGGGCAAGACGTACTCGGAGCGGACGGCTGGACCCAAGGAGCTAAGGAGGCTATCTGTACCCACAATATAGGTGGGACTTCCAGTGGACAGCTCGATGTTGCTGCTTTACTCTCAGTTGCTTTACTTTCTTTCCAATTGTACTTTACTTTCAGTTTGGGTTTGTATTATGGCCCTCTTACATTTTCTCACTACTTTTGTACCCAGATGTACTTAGTGTTTACTCATGCTTGCTTACTCTATGGTGTTTGTTTACATTAAAAAGGCAATGCCTTCCCCTTTTGTCGGGATTTATGCCATGGTTCTAGTCGCCAGCCCCTGGACTATGGGAGGTGGGATTGGGGTAGTCACGGCATGGGTCCCGAGGACGAGTCATGAAAAATTGGTATCAGATGAGTTCAGTTCTAATGCAGAACTCGGGACTGTGATCTTTCTTATTTGTGAAGTAATAGTGTTAAGTGTATTGAGTGTGGTTATCAGTCCAGGGAGTCCAGTGTTGGTGCGGTGACCGACGTATCCGTACACCAGGACCCTGAATTCTGATTTCCGACTCAATACACAAAAACATTGATTGCATGTGTGTTTCAAAAGCATTCTTTGTGATTACTTTGTGTCATTTAACTAGGTATACTGTTTGACCGTGTCACACCTGTTTCTTTTCATGATGGCCCCATGACGACAACAAGCTAGTGTTCCGAGTTTTTTGTGAGCCGACAGCCCACCAAGAGACGAGGCCTCAGTGCAGGGCCCTTTTTCAATGGATGCACCGGCAGTACCACAACCCACCGAGCCACCGATTCCACCAGCCCCAGCTGCTGATAGTGTATGTCTCCTTAGTGCACTGCACGATTTTCAGTGTTAGAGACCGCCCAGGTTTGGTGGGGAGACGGACCCTCAGGCAGCTGAGGATTGGCTGGAGGTGGTTGTTCGAGTTTTCAGGTTAGTGGGGACACTAGTTGACCTCATGGTGATCCTCACAGTGAGCCTCCTTCACGCGAAAGTAGGCAGATGGTGGAGCTTGATGCTCTAGGTGCACGACAAGGCAACACTCCTCTGGACGGACTTTGAGGGCCTCTTTCGCGTGGAGTTTTTCCCAGCCACCCTCCATGCGGTGCGCATCCAGGAGCTTCTACAGCTACAACAGGGTAGCATGACAGTCACCCAGTACTCGACGAGATTTACTGATCTCTCATACTATTCGACGAGCATTGTACGGGACCCATTCTTCCAAGCCTAGACCTTCGAGCAGGGACTGAGGTATGATATCATGGCGTCGATGATCTCCCTAAGCATTCCGACACAGACAAAAGTAATATATCGATCTCTTCTCATAGAGATATTTCATGTTGAGCCTACGCCAGTAGCGAGACCTACCGCAGGGCGGGACGTAGCAGAGTTATCTGCAGCTGGCAGTCGACGGATGACACAGGGTTCGAGGAAGACCGGACCATCAGGCAGAGGACCTCAGGACACTATCTCAGAGGTGCGGGGCACATGGCATGGAGCCATACTTCCGAGGAATAGACAGTGCTACGCATGTGGCGGGCAGGGCCACATGGCTCGTGACTGCCCGAACCGCCGTGCAGAGGAGCAGCCGACAGTTTAGGGGCCACCTAGGCAGAGGTAGAGGGTCGACTGTGGAGATCCTCCAAGAGAAGGCGGACGAGGAAGGGGAGCTGGCCGAGCAGCAGGTGGTGGGTGACGCTTTGAGGCTTTACCACCACCACCACTAGGAGGTCCACCCCGACCACAGGGAGCTGGAGGGCAGAGACAAGCTCAGATTCAGGCAGCAGAGGCCTACGTCCATGGAGTGCTAGAGATGATTCGTGGTACTATCTATGTCTACTCCACACTTTATTTAGTTCTGATAGACACAGGAGCGAGTCATTCTATTATTTCCGCTGCTCTCGTTCGGAGCTCAGAGATTCCGACAGAGTTGTTGGCTCGATCCTTACGGCTAGAGACTCATACGGGAGCAGACTCGACGATTACACACTAGTTCGGTAGTGTGAGATTACTCTAGGAGGCGAGATATTCAGCTAGGATCTTCTTGTAGCGGTGTCTAGGCCTTACGACGTCACCTTGGACATGGATTGGTTATCTACAATCCATGCTCATATCGACTGTATTAGTCGCAAGGTGCGGTGTGTACGCACCGACGGGAGCAGGTTCACCTTCACCGGCGAGAAGGGAGCCTTTGTAGGATAAGATGGACTCATGATGAGGAGAGGACAACACATCAATCATCATATGGTTAGCCTCATCCTTGGAGTAGTTGACATGCGTAATCCTAGTTTTCTTGTATTGGTGGATCAGTATGCAGATGTTTTCCCTGATGACGTTCCAGGACTACCTCCTCACAGAAAGGTTGACTTCTACATTAACTTGTACCGCGGGACAACCCCGATAACCACTCCAGCATATCGGATGGCCCCCGCTGATCTCCGAGAGCTACGGGTATATTTGGAGGACTTGCAGGGCAAGGGGTTCATCCGACCCAGTGTTTCACCCTGGGCTTCCCCAATATTGTTCTCGAAGAAGGCGGACGAAAGCATGCGACTTTTTGTCGACTATTGTCTCCTGAACTAGGTAACCATGAGGAACAAGTATCCGCTACTGAGGATTGACGACCTCTTCGATCAGCTCAAGGGAGCACGGTGGTTCTCGAAGATAGACCTCAGATCAGGCTATCATCAGCTCAATGTTCGGGATGAGGATGTATATAAGACGACCTTCAGATGTCGATATGGCCACTATGAGTTCATGGTTATTATTTTTGGAATAACCTATGCTCCAGCAGTGTTCATGGGTCTCATGAACATGATATTTTAGCCATACCACAATCTATTTGTCGTGGTCTTCATCGATGACATTTTGATATACTCGACCACTGAGGAGGAGCACGCCCCCCACTAGTGGGTTGTACTAGACACACTGTGAGAGCACCATATTTATGGTAAGATCTCTATGTGTTAGTTCTGGTTACATGAGGTCCACTTCATGGGACACGTCATCTCTAAGGTGGGAGTTGCGGTGGATCCTGTGAATATCAAGGCAGTGCAAGCTTGGGAGCCACCCAAGAGTGTGACAGAAGTGAAGAGTTTCTTGGGGATAGCTGGGTACTACCAGAGGTTTGTTCCAGAGTTATCCAGAGTTGCGGAACCACTCTCAGCTTTCAAGAAGAAGGGGAAACCCTTCGTGTGGTCAGACAGATGTCACCAGAGCTTCCAAGAGCTGTGAAATAGATTGACCAGGGCACCTATCTTGAGGCTTCCAGAGGAGGGAGTAGGGTACATAGTCTACTGTGATGCATCAGGGATAGGACTCAGATGTGTCCTAATGCAGGAGAGGGTTGTGATATCCTATGGATCACGTCAGTTGAGGCAGCATGAGCAGAACTATACTACCCATTACCTAGAGTTAGCAGTAGTGGTCTTCATTCTGATGATGTGGCGACACAACCTGATGGGCGGGCGTTTTACAGTCTACTCTGACCACCAGAGTCTCTGGTACATCTTCTCGCAGAAGGACCTGAATCTGAGATAGCAACGATGTATCGAGGTCCTATAGGATTATGACTTTGAGATAGTCTATCCTCCTGGAATGGGGAACGTAGTAGATGATGCCCTCAGCAGGAGGACAGGCATTCAGCTACTTGGTGAGGCGACAGAGCAGCTATCTGCATTTCCGATATCCTTCGTGGATATAGATGGAGCAGCCTTTCTTTAGTCACCCACAGTCACACCTCCACTACTATAGCGGGTCAGAGAGGCATAACGTGGGGACGCTGACTGTGAGACGCAGCATGCACAGATATACTCAGGATAGGCACCTGATAGATTTTATGTAGGAGAGAACATCGTCTTTTTCAGAGGACGTACCATGGTACCAGTTGCTTTACATGAGGAGGTGCTGAGAGAGTTTCAGACATCCCCTTCTGTGGTACATCGAGGAGTGGGGAAGATGTACCAGGATCTCAGACGACATAACTGGTGGCAAGGTATGAAGAAAGCAGTAGCTGAGTTCGTTTCTCGATGCCTCACCTGTCAGAAGGTGAAGGTAGAGGACCAGGTACTAGCAGGCTTGGTACAGCCCATGGAGGTCCCAGAGTGGAAGTGGTATGGGATATCAATGGACTTCGTGACTAGACTTCCACGTACTTCCAGAGGTCATGACTCCATTTGGGTGATTGTTGATTGACTGACCGAGTCAGCTCACTTCCTACCCATCAGAGAGCAGGGCTCAGTGGAGATCTTGGGACGCCTCTACTTTCAGGAGATCGTACGGCTTCATGGTGTTCCATCATCTATCATCTCCGATCGAGATACTCGCTTTACTTCCCGGATTTGGAAGGGGTTGAAGGGGGTATTCGAGACAATTCTACGTCTGAGAACCGCCTTTCACCCTCAGATGGACGGTCAGATGGAGAGGACCATTCAGACTCTCGAGGACATGCTCTGTGCATGTGTCTTCGACATTGGTCGCAACTGGGAGAACCACATGCCCTTGGTGGAGTTCGTGTACAACAATAGCTACCAATCCACCATTGGGATGGCACCATATGAGGCATTGTACGACCGACCTTGCAGATCACCTCTGTGCTGGACAGACCCTGGGGAGTCGGCACTTGTGGGACGGTAGATGGTCTTGGACACGACAGAGAAGGTCCAGGTCATCTAGGAGCGGATGAGGAGAGCTCAGAGCTGGCAGAAGTCTTATGATGACAGGAGGCGGAGGCAACTAGAGTTTGAGGATGGCGACTACGTCTTCTTGTGGGTCTCACATCGATGTGGATTATGGAGATTTGGTCGGGGTGGCATGTTATCTCCACGCTTTATCGGACCATTCCAGTTCCTCAGCAGTATAGGAGAGGTGGCTTATCGCCTGGCTCTACCACATCAGTTGCACCAGGTGCACGACGTCTTCCGTGTATCTCAGCTAAAGAGATATGTGCATAACCCGATTCATATCATCTACCATGGGGAGTTGGACATTGACGATGGGGTGACTTTTTTGAGGTCCCAGTGGAGATCGAGGATCGACAGGAGCGGGTCCTACGTGGACCGTCAATACCACTAGTGTACATCAGACAACAGCACGAGAACCTCCAGGAGAGCACATGGGAGCGGGTGGCTCAGATGCATGCTCAGTATCCACATTTATTCAACTAGATTATGTTGTATCATTATGGGGACGTAAATCCCTGAGGTCGGGGTAATGTAACGAACCGTAAAATTCAAGGGAAATTTTTTTTCTTAATTTTTTTTGGGATATTACATGAACCCAGTTTCTGACAGAACCAGATTCCGAGGCCCGGTGTGCCTGGATTCAATTTCAGATGTTTAGCTAGGGTATGTTCAATGAATGAACGTGAGGGACTTCCTAACTTTTGAACCGATGCTCGGAATTGAAATGAGAGGGCACCGATGAAACTGCAGTACTAGTAATTGCTTAGGATCACCTTTTCCGAAGGTGAGTTTGCTCGGGAGGAGTTGTTAATTTTTTGGTTTTAATGAGGAATATATAAAATTATATTACAATATTATTTATTTTCTTCTAGGTAGTTATAACCTAAGTAAGGGAGTTGTGGGTGGGACCCACATGTTTTTAACCAACCATGAGAGGATAAAAGTGGGGTGGGGCCCACACAAGCCCAACCCCTCATATTCCTTAACTCCATAACCCCCTTTAATGTGAGACCACTCACCTCCCCCTCTCTCTTCTTTAATCATGCCAACTCACTTAATTAATTAAGTGAGTTATGTGTCTGATTTTTAAAAATTGAAATGCTTGGCTTGATGTAATAAAATAAGATAAGTCTTCTTTTATTTGGGAGGGTTGGTTGTTATGTGAAGAGATTGGGATATAGAACTCTTTTCTTTGGGAGCTTCAATCCATCCGCGAAGGACGTCATCTCTTCAATGAAGAATGAATCAATGACTCCTGTATCTCCATTCCCTTTCTCCTCCACGACAAGGGAAGAGACACCGACACAGGAGTTCTCCAACGACACGTAATCATCCTCCTCTCTCCGTGATAAAGGGAGGACGATGTCTCCACAGATGCTCTCCGTCAACATCTACAGAACCATGCCCCGCGACGCCGCTTTCCGAAATGCCTTTAGAATATCAAATCATTATCAAGGTAGGTGTTAATAACATTTTGTTCGTGAAATATCCTTTGTCGTTCATCGTTATTATTTTTGGCCCGCTTGATATCTTCTTATAAGGAGGAGGTCAGACCGCCCGAACACAGCCGACTCTCCTCCACCTTTTTTTGTGTTTTTGCGGTTCGAAAAAAGGTTGTGCGGTGCAATGGTACTACTCAGAATCATAGAGAAATGTGGCAAAGATGCGTGGCGCCATCGTGCCGCACCGTTGAGGGTGAACGAACCCGCGGCCGGTGTCGGGCCGCATCGAAGGGGTGTGGCGCCGTCGCGCCACGCCGGAGAACCACGATGACACCGTAGCCGGTGTAGGGTCGCGGAAGAGGGGTGTGGCGCCATCGTGCCGTGCCGGTCGGACAATGTCGCAGCTCAATGCCGTGGTGGTGCAAGGCGGGGCGGCCGGAACTGCCAGCCACCGGCACCTCGGAGGGCGGGACCGCGGCGGGTCCCGCGACGGCAACACCGGCCAGCCGGACCGGGCCGGCCGTTTCAGGGTGGAGATCGGGGGTCATAACCCCAGGCTGGCCAAAGGAGCGGCCCCCCCACGTGGGGACCCCGGTAACTCAAACAGGGGGCAGCGCCCCCCCCCCCCCCCCTCTACTCTGCTCGGCGTGGCCGAGCTGGCCACACGGGTCACGAGCACGCACCAAGCTGGGCCGAGCTACACCAAGGGCGGGTCGGGCCGCTCCCTAATGGGCCGAAATCAGTCCCAGTTTGGGTCGACCCGGTTCGGGCCGACCCATGAGGGTCTTGGGCCGGGTCGGTCCAGGCGCAAAACCCCCAAAAAACAGACAGGTACGTTCAGTTACCCATATCTTGGTCTACGGACCTCCGATAGACGCACCGTCAGCTGCCATGCAATCCTTGGACTGAGACAGTCATTTTAGTATATTAAACTCAAGGATTTGGAGTACTTTGGGTATGACCGGGTTGGTTCGAACATGAAACCAACCAGGCCCTCGGAGCGGAAACACTTATAACTTGAGCTCCGGACGTCCGATTGACGTGCCTTAGACATTGTTGATTTCCTCTTAGTGATACAGTACTTTTCGCTTACTCCACACGAGGTATGGACGCGGTTGGTGTGTTGTCGGGTTGGTTTTGACTAAAAAACCAACCGGGCACCTGGAAAGAAAAAGCCAATAACTCATAGATCGGGCGCCCGATTGACGCGCCATCTGTCACGTTGAGTTCCTCTTATCAAGAGAGAAATTTGAGATAAATCAACTCCGGAATACTTGTCAGTTGATATATAGACCCCCCTTGGCTCATGGAGAGACCCTCCCGGAATCAATCATGCTGTGTGCGGGAACCCTAGAGCTGGCTGCGACGATGAAGACCGTACAGAAATCCTATGTGGGTTCGACGACGATGAAGAAAACACTGAAATCCTATGTGGGTTCGGTAGTAATGACGACTGTACTGAAATCCTATGTGGGTTCGGCGATAATGAAGACTGCACTGAAATCCTACGTGGGTTCGGTAGCGATAAGACCGTACTGAAATCCTCCATGGGTTCGACGACGATGACTACTGTTCTTGTATCCTACATGGTTCTGGAAGTGTTTGCCTCTGTTCTTGCTATCCTACATGGGTCTGGCAGAGTAGTTGGTCTGTATCCTATGTCGATCCGACAGCTGAGCTGGTTTAGTATCCTACGTGGGTCCCAGCATAGATGAATCAGTGGCTATATCTGATCATCTCTATCACCTTACAAAGAAGTATACATGTGTGAGATGAGTCTTGACTTAAATCAATATTTTTAATATGACTGACTTGCTTTCCAATGTTGATTGAGTTGTGTTATCCTGTGTGGATTGGGTTTTACTCCTATATGGATGTGATCAAACATGGGCATGGATGCTGGAGCCGAACAAGAATTGATGACTTACCTATATGTATGGGAATATACCTAAGTTGTGTTGGATGTTACTTCGTGATTGTATCTTTCCATTGTGGATTATCCTTTGTGGATTCTGGGAGACCTTTGGGGGTCTCAGGGTCCCTACTGAGTAGTGTATCCTCACCCCTGCACAGCCTATGCCCGCACTATATTGTGTTGGTTGCAGACTACAGACAGCGCTGATCGTGGTTGCGGCTTGTGGAACAAGTCGGTACCTGGAGGTGGACCACTGGGCGGGATGTACTCGGAGTGGATGGATGGACCCGAGGAGCTGAGGAGGCTATCTGTACCAACCTTTTAGGAGGGACATCCAGTGGATGGCTCAACGTTGCTGCTTTACTCTCAATTGATGTACTTTTTTTTCCAGTTGTACTTTACGTTCAGTTTGGGTTTGTATTTTGGCCCTCTTACTTCTCCGCAGTACTTTTGTACCCATATTTACTTAGTGTTTACTTCTTATTGTTACTTTATGGTGTTTGTTTACTTTATAAAGGAAATTCCTTCCCCTATTGTCGGGATTTACTCCTTGGTGCTAGTCTCCAGCCCCTAGCCTATGGAAGGCGGGCTTGGGGTAGTCACGACACGGGTTCCGAGGACGTGTCGTGACAAGAAACCTCAATCAATATGGAATAACATATTAGTTTGATTTAGGTGATTAATGATTAAAACAAGGGGTGTTAAGGATTATTAATATAATTTTCAAGGATTTATATGTATATGAACATGGTGACCTTGAACAACAATACAATTCAACAACTAATGTGCCCTAACCGTGGACAATTATTGTCCAAGGGACCTTGTTTTCAACTTGGTGTGCTTGGTTTTTTAAACCATGTTAAAACTATACAGTCCACACATTCCCATGGTTTGACAGTTTGGGTGGTGGATATGTGTCTTGTTCAAACTATGTGCCCCCTTCTAATTTCTCAAAAAGGGGAACATGTTTTACTGGGGAAAACCGAACAGTTCTGTCTAACAGTAATCCAACCATGCAAAGCCCCATGAGCATCCAAAATTCACGAATTTTACCTAACATAACCCCATATCAAGACTGAACCTATATATGTCCAAAAATAGGGTGAAATTATTATTAAAAATGATAGTGATACTTCTCATGAATGGTTAGGATATTTTATTTGTGACTTCCAAACATCATTTTAAATAATTTTTACTAAATTTATAAAATTTACCTAAAAATATAAAATACATTTGTTCAATTATAGTTTAAAAATTATTTTGGTTTAAATTTTTGGGATTTTTTTAAAATGATTTATATTTTAATAATATTAAAAATTCATAATTTTAATTGAGAGCCTCATTTTCATTAATATAATTTATAAATTAAATTTTTTGATATAATGTAAAAAATTTTGATTATATTTTAATTATAGGAATTTATGTCCTTAGAATCATTTTAAAAATTAATTTTGATATAAAAACTATATAAACTTTAGAACTTTGTCTCTTTGAAAAAAAATTCATTGAGTCTTCGAGACTAATTTTAAATAAAATCCCTCCACTTAGGTAAATTTATATTAATTAAATTGACTATATATTTTGAATCAAAATAAATAATATTTTTTAATACCATCAACATAGATTTTATAAATAATAAATTGCTTTACAATTAATAATTACTTTAGGTGGTTGATATTAAATACAGTGTTTTTTCAAATTACATGAATATTTTTTAAAATTAATTTTCAACAATTTTTATTATTATAATGGTTTTATTTCATAATTATATTAAATAGGTCCAAATTATATATTATGGTCCATTTTATTTTATAGATATAAATATAATTCCACAGATTTAAAAAACTAATTACTATGCTCGTAAGCTAAGGTGGTAAAAGGGGAGTAAATATAAAGGATAAAGAAAAATATTGTTTCAAAAACTTGGTTTTATATTGTAAATTTTTTTATTAAAATTATAATTCATCCACTCTATTATTTTTAACAATTTCAGCTATAATAACTCATATTTACAACCCATTATTTAATACTTTTGGGTATTTTCAAAAATGCCACTCCTTTATTATAGAAATAATCTAAACCCCGTATAAATTCTCTCCCATAAATCAATTTGAATCAACCCATCCATTCCAAAATAACTTAAAACATTTTCTACCCCCATAATAGAATCCTTATTTTTTATAAACATGCACATTTAAGTATTTTTTGTGAACCTAAGGATGTTACCCATAAGAAATGTATCATTATCCAACTATCGTTTTTTAACTTCTCTAAATCCAAAAATTATTATTGAATAATGATGACATAATAAACATATTATATTCAATATAATGAGTTCTTCCTATTTTATTTTAATAACCAAAAACCATCCCTACATAGAGAAAATGGGATACTAAATCTCCATTCATGTGTACAGTAGACAATCGCCTTGCATACAATTGTCATTCATTTTTTTCATTAACGCCTATTATGGCTGAATATAATGAAACAAATAATATATATATATATATATATCATATTTAAAACATAATTATACCTCTTGAGTCAATATATCATTTATAATATTCTAATTTTCATTCTATAGGGGATATGATAACATCGTTCATGTATACGGGGGACTACAGCCTCACAAACCAATGTGGTTCATCTTTCACAAATGATTTATATGGAAGGTATGAAGTATAATGTTGATGATTATGTGTGATATTGAAGAAAAATATATGATATTTATGAAATATTTATCATTATATAAATAACACATATATTATTTTCTTTCGTATCTGTTCACTCAAATAAATAGGATAAGATCATTCATGTATGTGCGGACTACTAGCTCCACAAAGAAATGTGACTCTCCTTTAAAAACTACAGCACATGGATGATATATATATATATATATATATATATATGTGAATATAAGTATATTTATAGAAAAAAATGTATATTAGATATTATTATCATTACATAATGATAAAATATTACTTAGAAATTTTCTATATTGATCATTGTAAAATGAAAATGTTACTCATGCGTATGCAAAACCTACCACCTCTATTATCTTAATGGGATTAATTTTTCAAAATCATACAACATGATTGAATTTAAAATTAAATTGTATAAAAATATTAATATTATTTCATTCATAATATTGTAGATATTATACATTTATTTTTTTTACCATGAACTGAATCCCTCATATCTAATCTCGCATAAAAAAACTATGGAATTAACACTAGATACAATAAAAATGATGAAATATTATTAATGGATAGGTGGTACACAGTCCAATAAGGATCATATATGATATTATATATATTAATATTGTTTAATTATAATTGAATGATATGTTTTAAACTAATTTAAATAGGTTTAAAGAATTATCAATCAAAATAATGTGTCAGGTAGATGACTTCATCTCAATTTCAATTCATTTATTCATATTTTATTGTTATGAGAATTTTTTTTATATCATATATAAATATCCCAAATAATTTCTAATATCCATATTTTGTAACAATTCATGGAATTTTACGTTTCAATTTGAATAATTTCATCCAAGAGTCTTTAAATTAAGATTTACCAAGATGTATAAATTTTATTATTCAATTTATTTTCATAGGTTTACATTACTCATTCAACATCATTGATATTCTATGATTATGTGTGAAATGAAATTTGATGATATTATATTCTATTTAATCTTTTTATGTGGATTTATATTTGATGAGAATAATTTATTAATTTACTAATTCCAACATTAACATTATAATCATTGTTAGGGTTTATTTCACAATATCATTTTCGTTGAGGTTGATTACTCATGAATTTTAGTAGAAAAATATTACTTGATAATTATATAATAAATCATTTCATATTATTCTCCTATGGTGATTTATGATATTTTAAATAAATAGTATAATTTTTTCTACTCTTTTCTACATAGGATAACTCAAAAAATGTATTTAAAAAAATTTGAGTTTATTTCTATCTTCGGCCATAAAACTGTTTTTTCAAAAAAAATACAAAATTGTTTTTAACCATAAAAAATTATTTAAATAAGAGATATTTACACAAAATTTTGTTTTTATAAAATTTTTTAATTTAATATTCCATTAGTTTCCAAATAATTACTATTTATATTTTACTAAAAAAGTGCAATGAATCATTATTTTAATGTGAACTACACGAATAGAACTTATAGCCTTCCTGACCACATAAATGATTTAATGTGTCTCTAATTTTTCTAAAAGGTATTTTAAAATAAATATATTTTCAAAATTTACTTAAAAAATTTAGTTTTGAAATGATAATTTAATCAGTAATGTATTTATATTTCTTTTTATGGTACTTTAATGAATCAACAACATCATCCATTTATTCTTACACTAATTGTTATATTATTTATTAACTGTATCCTTATAATCCCTTGAGATGTTTTATGATCATTTTTACTAACAAAAATTTTCAAAATCATTTAATTGATTCATTTTATTGTTCTTTTTCATTACCATAAATTATTTACATTCCAATGAACATTAAATTTCAAATAAATATCCATATTATTTTTCATTAATATTTTTATCACCTAAACCATATATCATTTCTACATAAAATGTTCTACATTAAAGGATAATTGTTTATATAATGAAATATTCATAAAAATACATTATTTAATCAATGAAGAGTTTTCATGATAACGAACATCTTTTTTTAAGTCAATTTTTTGATAAAGGATGAATTCTTTAGACTTGAAGACATGGATGAGGACATGTTATTGATTGGACCTATATGCATCAAAATGTCTTTTTAGAAGAAATTGGTTTATAACTTATGTTAAATGGGTTTCAACATATCATTTTTAAATTATCTTGAGGATAGATCTTGATGGTATTGGTATCATGTTCTTGAGGATTTATGTACACTAATTAATAATATATATCATTAATTATTATATAATTATTATCCATGTGATTTTCAAAATGATATTATCAATAGTTACATATAAATCATTGTTTATTGCATAAATGTAATGTGTTTTCAGTTATTTATCTTCTCACATTTATTATATATTATCAACACATTTAAATGGAATGAATGGTTAGCTATTTACCATTCCATAATGATTATGTATTATCTAGTTATTTAAATGGAACATATGTTCTATTATTTACATTTCAATTTTATTATGCTTATTGACTCATGACGGCTTTAACTAAACATAACCTTTACTATCCATTTATGTTCACCCTTATTTCATTTCCTTATCAGGATTCCTAAATGTGTCCAATATTTTAAAATAAATGATATTCTATGGGGAATAATATTATTATCCTTTTATAATTTATGTATTAAAATGAGATTTAGAACTAAAGTAAGTCTCTAGTTTTTGAAGAATGAAACACTATTCAGTCCCTTGGGATGGAATTTATTGTATATTATGCTAATGTATAAAATTGGACACTAACTATGAGATACTAGTATAGAGGTTTTTGTAATTATATTATGATAAGATTAGTAGAATAATTGGGAAACATATTTAGGAAAATATAGATTACAGATTATAACTCTAGGATCTACAATGAGGTTAAGTATAGAAGAACATCCTAATGTTTTGGTAAGGTAGATATTATGCGGTTTTTCCTTTCAATACATCCATTATGGATACAAAATGTAGATTTTCCTTAGTAATATAAGTCTGTTGGGGTGATGACTATGAAATGGTTATAATAGGATTAATGTGATCTTCACATAGTTCATGAAAATGGGTCTTACTATGTACCTAATTAGAAACACTAGGGGGATATTATTAGGATAATAATTATTTTCATTATATACCATAATGAAAGATTATAATTGATGGTGAAAATAAGTGTACTAGTTTTCAACAACGTTTTATTATTTTTAAAATATTTTGTCGTGATTTATATATCCTAGAAATGATGCTACAATTTTTCTTATGTGGATATTGTTTCTCACACAGGGCTTTTGGCTTTCAATTAATGAATGAAACCCAAAAAAATCATGTTGACACTGAACATGAAAGACTAAGTGATTAATATGAGAAACCAAATTTCATTATAACTATAGGGAAATCTTTTCTCAATATTCTTAATTTGTTTTCATGACATATGATTAACAATATATAAAATAAAAAATTCCAACAGTCATCAAATAAATGAAGGATAGAGTTTTTTAAGACCTTATGTTATAAACTCCATAGAGGAAATAATGATTTATTTCCATCATCTAATAAATATAGATAAGGGAACCAAGAAAATGTCACAATGGAATAGTAAATGTATTTATTTTGTAAAGGAAGGCTATAAAGGGAAAAATCGCTAAGGAAAGGTGAAGAGTGTGATAAAAGAAGATAAATCTCATCCTAGGGATCCATTTATTGTTTTTTGTTTAATATTGAATAAATATGGATGTATCTGAGTCAATATTGTCTTCTAAAAGTAAAACCCTTTCATAAGAAAGGATCAATATGAACATAAAATGAAGGAATTATTTATCTATTGTGGTTAAATTAATACATTATAGAATAATTTTACTTACTAAATTTATTTTTCTGATAATAATTATTAATCTTATAAGGATTATTATTGAAAATTTGAATAAAATTTTCCTTCCTTAACATAATAGTTATGGATTCCATCAATAGTTAATGAATTTTTTATTGATCAAAAAATCAATAACTTAAACACCTATTTTTAGGTTTTATGTGATGTGAGTAATCATATATTTTGGATATTTAGGGGGAAATATATGGAAAGTATATATTTTATTGGACGTTTTTTGTGTAATAATACCTTCATATTTTATAGACATTTGATTAAATTAAATTATATATTTTATGGTTCACAGTGTGATTATTTGAATTGAAATAATTTTCAAATAATACTATAAGACATTGTAAATAATGGTATGTATTAAGAAACATAAAACAAAGGTTATTTAATTATTAATTTTTTTTCAAGGATATCTATAATTTTTAGTTTTCAATTTTATTATAATTCAATATATATAGTTTATAAAAATTAAAAAATTCATGATGTGTTGCAACTCAACACATTTGGAAAGCTAGTAGGGCTTTATCCCCTTACTAAAAGATAATAAGAGTATAATGCTTACCACTGTCCTATATGATATCATATATAATATTTCATTTCTTATGTCAAATTATTTGAAATATAATTATTTATAAGAAACCTGTGGTGTTACTTTTGAGGTTTACATATTAATATATAATTATTGATAATATGCTTTAAAAATATTGGGTTTTTAAAATAATAATAGATATATATAGAATAAAATATCATTATTTTACGGATTTTATGTTAATTTATCACTGATTTTTTTTTCTTTATGCTTTTTTTGTTCATTTTATTGAGTAGGATATGAATTTTATATTGATCAAATCACAAGAAAATGATAAAAATTTTGTTAAAAAAAGATACATATAAATTAATTATTTTTCATAATATTCTTATATATTAAAATCATTCCTCTTCTCTTTGAAAGGAATTTTAAAAAGAATACTTTTATCATCATTTTTATGTTATTAGTAACCTAATTCACACATATTTGGTTTGTGACTTTTGATAGTTAACATTCTTTAGATCATCAAGTTTATTGTGATCAATGGACTCTATCATTTTCTATAAATATTCACACTTTTATTTCATGTATATATATTAAAATTTCATATATCTTATCCATCATGGCAACCTATTTATGGGTTATTTTATATGACCTTCTTTTATCCCTTTCACTCTTATAAATAGGATGGTTAATTAACACTTTTACGATGTGGGTTTTTCTACAATTTTATTTATAAATTTCAAACCATTAATTAACGAGATCAAGATTAAATTTGGAAATTTATTTCACTTAAGATGTGGAGAATAAAACACCATGATATTATAGAAGAAGATTATTGTATTTAATAGCCTTTATAACATGAAGCATCATGATTAAAAAATATATAACACCCAATACTTTATGAAATATAACCCTTTTAATAAATTTAATCACTTTGGTGGCATGAGGAAAACACAACCTGAAGTCGTAAGGAACATAATATAATATATAATTATAAAATATCTATAATGAAGCTTATAATAAAATTTACTATCTAAATTATATAAATTATTTATATCTTTTGATTGGAAATTATTTATTCGCATAGTTAGTTAAAAATATGAAATTAATTTTTCCAATTTAGAAAATTTATATCAAAAAATAAATATTTTTTTTAAATAAGAATAATTAAATTTTAATGTTGTTAATTTTTTAAAATGGTTTAATTTTTGATTAATATTTAAAAATATTTATTTTTAATTGAAAAAAGTTTTATCATTGAATTACTAACAAATTGAAATTATATTTTTAATTGGTTTCAGTGTAAAATTATTTTAATTATATAACTATTAATCTTGTATGTGTCATTGGAATCATTATTATTTAGAATGTTGATGTAAAACCATACACACTCATTGTCTTCGCGTTAGCGGGACTAAAATTAAGTTATATTATGTTACTTTGGTCAATTTAATATGATAAAAAATTAATATTTAAAATAAGAAATACTAATATTTATCAATATGGTGAAATAATATTTTGGTAATAGTAATTAGTTATGAAAACAAAAATTAATCACCATAGTTAAGGTGAAAAGTGTTGTTTTCACATTACATGAGATTATCTTAAAATTAATTTTAAACACTGATAATATTTCTATTTCATAAAATATAATTCATATTTATACTAGATCATTTAAAATAATTTAATAGGTTTTATTTTATTTTGGGTTTAAATATTTGATTACCTATGTTAGAAAAAAAATTAGCTTGGTGGAATCAAATGTTGTAAAAAGGGAGGGAACAAAATGTATATAGAACGACATGTTTAAAATATCTAATTTTCATGTATTTTTAGGTGTTTTTAAAACATATAATCTATAAAAAATGATATATTATTTTTTTCATCCATAAGAATTGTGAGTCACATCCCATTATTGAGTAATTCGGGGTATTTACAAAAATTCCACTCCCCAATTATAAAATGGGAACTCAATACAATCAATTATTCACACCTATAAAAACATTTCGATTGACCAAGACAATCCAAAATTAATCCACTAATTTTATACCCTTATATTAGTTTAATTTTTTTGGATGAAATAAAGCCTTTCATGGATTTGGTAGAAACTTAAGGAGGATACCCGAAGGAGAGGTGGTGTTCTTCAACAAGCTATTTCATTATATTTCTTTCTCCACCTACAAATATTATTCTTCAACCAAGATTATATAATTAAATAATTATATTACATATGTTTATTTATTTATTTTTTAATTTAATTAACTACAAAAAACCCCTTATATGAATATGGTTTCAAAATCATCATTAATTTTTACACAGGGCAACCGACTCGCAAATAGATGTTAATCATTTTTCTATTATAACATATCAAGGTGGGTATGATGATGGATAATAATTATATATATGATATTTATAACACAATTTTACCTATTTAATATATAATAAATCACTTTTTGACATTACATGTTATACGATATATGATAATATCGCTCTTATGTATAGTGGACGAGCACCTCTATAAGCGATGTGATTCAACTTTCATTAACTCAATAAATAGAAGGTGATAAGGATATATGTAATTATTATATTATATATAAATAAAATAATTATGAAATTAATAACATATGTATAGTTAAAAAACAAAAATAAATATAATTATTAATTATACCATTTCACTAACGTAAAGATAATGGAATCGTTCATGTATGTGTGGACACCCTCTTTACAAAGCAACGTAACAATATTTTCAACAACACACGAAAAAGAAGAGATATATATATATATATATGAGTATATTTAATTAAATAATATTGTATATGTTATATTAATATCATTTTGGTAGGATAAAATATTACTTACCTCATTCCCATATTAATCATTGAAAAATGGAAATGTTTCTCATGCATAGGTATGGACTATTGTCTCCATGATTCTAATGTACATAATTTTTCTCAAACATATTACATTATTGGTTCCTAGATTATAAGATATGTTAAAATATTATTATTAGGTAATTATTACTACTATATAGATGATATAAATATATTATATGTATATGAACAGATTCATACGTGAAAAAAATGAGAAAACAAGGAAATTAACACTTAAAACAATGAAAATAATGGAGGAATGTTCCCAGAAAGGTGAATATATCATACATAAGGTTCTTATATGATTTTAATAATATTAATATAGTTCTTTTACACATTAATAAAAACTCTAAAACAACTATACCTGAGGTAAATTCATGTTGAAATAAAAAGAAATGTGATGTAAGTGACATCATCTAAATTTCCATTATTTAAGGTGTATTTTAGCATAATGTACGTAATTTATTTTAAATCATATCTAAATTTTCTTCTTGATATATATTATCATGATTCCTTATTAATTCATCGTATAAAAATTTTTATTTTTCATTATTTCAATAATGGTGATTTAATTTATGATTTAACAATATGTAAATAATTTATTAACAAATATTATTTAAATTCTCAGTGTATTACTTCTTAATCGTATTTGATATTATAAATATATATTTTTAAAACAAATTTATTATTTTCATTTTTATTCAAACGTTTTTGTCTGGATTTTTTTTTTACACAAAGATGATTCATTAATTTATTATTCCAACAATGTTATGATTACTGTAAGTTTTTATTTCACAATCTAATTATTATCAGAAAAATTTATTCATGAATTTCAGTTGAAGATAATTAAATAAAAATTTTATGATAATAAATTTTCATTTTATTATCCTTTAATTATTCATTTTATTTTAAATTAATTGACTCTTTTAATAGTTATTTTGTGATTAAAATAATTGAGAATATTTTTTTAATATATTTTGACTACATTTCTCACAATGGTAATAAATATAATTTCTTCTGAAATTATAATCTAAAAAATGGTATAAATATTTATTATTTCCCATATTATATTAAATATATATATTTTAAATTTTTTACTCTTTTGATACCTTTTGAAAGATATTTTTCTTTTTTTCATTAAATTATTCATTTTAATTTAAAAAAAATTGAGTGCAAAATGATTTAATGTATAAGAAAATAAATGAAATTACAGCCACCATGACCACCCAAATGTTTTGAATATTTTTTTATATGTTTTAAATATAACATTCAATGAAATTTAATTTGAAATTTTTTTATAAAATTTAATTTTGAAAAGAAATTTTTAAAATGAATAGTATATTTTCCACTTTAAGGTTTTTAAAGATATTTTTATGGAATTTATATTAATCAATTACAATATACTATTATTATTAGACCAATTGGTATTTTTTATGGATATTATCCTTATTCATCATTTAAATGAGTTATACATATTTTGACCAATGAAATTATTGTACTTCACAACCTAGATTCAATTTTGTAGTTAATATATTTCAATTAAATAATTTACTTTCTTATGGATATAAAATTTCTCATATATATCCTTATTATTTATAATCAATATAATATGTTTTAAAATATATATAATTTCTAAATATGGTGTTATACATTAAATTTTATTTTATTATTTGAGGAAATATCGATAAATTTGTATTCCTTAATCAATATAAAAATTTAATTATTTGGAACATTATTATTGAATTATATCAATTATTCCATATATGAGGAATTATTTGGACATGAATACACATGTGAGTGTCAATCTACTTATCCCCATGACACATTGACATTTCTCATGAGATGATATCAATGACTAGTTATATTTAAATGGTTTTTTACCAATCAGTTTTAAACTAACATAATGATAGATATTTTTGGTGGATATGTCATCTTCATATTAAAATATGTCTAATAATTAATAATTTTACTCTATATGAATACATCTGTTATTATGCATGAGATTTTAATAGTGATATTTTATTTTGATGCATTTCATTATCAATTTTTTGATCTTCAATATATTCCAAAATATCTGTGTTAGAACCCCATTTAAAAATATTAAAACATGATTGTAGTGAAATAATATAGAATGATTTTGAAAAAGAATTAATCTCTCAATAAGAATCCAATGGACAAGAAAAGTGATTGAATAAAATGAAAATTTTATTATACATACTCAAAATTATAAGAATCATCATTATCTCTCCAATAAAGGTTTTACTGAATGATATAATCCTATTTGAGGGCATTAGGAATGTAGTTCCCATTGGAGTTAACTTTGTTTTCATCATGGGACTCTGATTTGATTAGTATTTTTATGTCATTTTTTCATTATAAGGAGTGAATTTACATTATCTTATATATTTTCTCCTTGAATCTCATTAAAACTATAAATTTTTCAAGTCAATTATACATTATCTTCATCATCAAGGTCTAAAGTGTCTCAAAAATTACTCATTAATCCAGAAATTTTTGTTATTTTTTTAATGGAGTGATGATAGTTATATTTTTTTCACATGTTCATTAATCCATCCCACCTCTATAGTGTGACCATCAATTCCATATTTCATATTACTAGTTTGATCACCTTTATTCATTTCAGCTCATACCACCACATCAGATTTTGTAGTTATCCTTTCTATCCAATGTTAGAGACTATAATATGTTTATGATACTAGGCATTTTAGGTCATTCTCTAGTGTATCTCCTAAATAAATACTATTGTAAAAAATCAATATTTTAATTTGAGTGGTTTCAGAAAAGATAACATGCGCTATAAAGGTCCATGTTTTATTTGGTTCCTCTCTATTGATAGGTAGTTAATCATTATCAACAGTTTCAACCTACTTATTACCATTAGAATATTTTATATTGACCAATCCTCTTTTCTCCCCATCCTATGTGGAATATATAACAAGCATAGAAATATAATATATCCTAGTAATTGTATTTTTCTTGTCTAAATCAGAATAAAAATACACAAAATGACTAGGTTGGTTTTGGTGATTGAGAGGGCCTAAAGTAGGCATAGTGAATTTATCAATTTATTTTTGTATATCCCAATTGGGGATATTTAAGACCATAACATAAAAACCATGATTCTTTTTTTCAATTTATTTAATGAAACATAGTCATCACGTCCTCTAAAAGAGATAATTGATAAACTAATGGACTTCCTGTAGTATTTAATTTAATTTCCTATTATTAAAAATGAAAGAAAAATGTGGAAACGATTCAATTTCAACAATAATTCTATGATCATCAGATAGTGTGGATAATACCAACATGTTGGTTAAAATTGACCTCCAATTAATTTAATTATGATCCTTGGAAATTTGGACAAAACTGTTGGAACCATGATTGTTCTATGTAGGAATTGGAGTTTGGTTTGTGTTTGTTGTCAATCCTCAGTGGAAGTTCTGAATGTGTGCCAGAAAAGCAATCATACAGTTCAAGCAGACAACAGTATTGAAGGTGGAGCTATTTCCCAGCGGGATGCGTGAAATATAATAGGCTTGCGTGAAATACTAAAGTTGGGTGTGGAAAACAGCGGGATGCGCGAAATAGTGGAGCAAAGTTTTTTTGGGCAAATAGTGTTTTGAAATCAGATTGGTGAAAAATGGAAAAGGCATGGGATGCGTGGAAAATAAGGGTTGTGCATGAAATACGTGAGCTGGGCGTGAAAAATTTCATGGTGAACGAAATATTGGAGTGATGTTTTTCGTGCAAATAGTATTTCGGAATCAAAACATAAAAAAATGGCAAAGGCATGGGTTGCGCGAAATATCTGATGATGTGCTCGAAAAACGGTATCAGCGCGAAAGATTACGCGCCAGATGAGAGGTTTTACGTGCCACTGAGGTTTTTATGCGTGGGGGTCTTTGACACCTATAAATATGAGGTGACCCCCTTCATTCCGTACGATTGAAAACTTAGAGAAGATCTGAGGTCTGAGGCGTGAAAAAGGATCGCGTAAAGGGGCTTGCGCGAAATATTCGGAGTTGCGCGGAAAATTTTGGGGTGCGTGAAAAAGCGTGTTTTGCGCACAATATTTTTCCACACAAAAAGTAAAGTTTGCGTGCAATAGGAAGGTTCTGAGCACAAATATTTGGGTTTGCGCGTAATTGTCAGTGAAGTTTGTCGGCACATTCTGGTTATCCAGTTCAGTGGTTTTCTGCGTTCTAGTGCATCTATTCCGGACATCGATGCAAGAACTGTCTCATGCTGAGCAGAGGCAAAGACTTCAATGCACATCTATTGAAGATACCTTCAGGTCTTCAAACTGAGTGAGACCTCACCAAGGGCAGTGAGCCAGGGGGAGTCAACGGGAGTGACCCGAGGGATGGAGTGAGCAATCCCTAAATCTTTGTAAAGGCAGTGAGCTTGGGACAGAGTGACTATGCCCGAGCAATTGTAATCTCCAGCTAGTGAAGCATAGTGGATTTTGGTATGACCGACAACTTGTCGGTGTATGATCCTTGGACGTAGCCCTTAGTGGTGAACCATGTAAAAAGGGCTATGTCTTCTTTGTGCATGTGCATGTTTTCTTTCTGATCATTTTCATCATACAGGTTCAACAAGTTCCTACCGACGTGGGAACAAGATCCATCACATTAAAAGAAAATTTTGTCACCCAGATTCACCCCTCCCCTCTCAGGGTGTCCCGGGGTCCTTCAAGTGGTATCAGAGGGAGGTTGCTGGTGTTGATTCTGACCTTTTTCGTCATGGAAAACAAGGTCAATGTCAGGGGAGTCCCTCACTTCGATGGAAGCAATTTCCAGATCTGGAAAAACAGAATGAGATCTCATCTAAGATCTCTTGGAATGGAAGTTCTCTTTTTTACTGTTCAAGGAATAAAAGTCACTGATCCAACAGGTCTAGCTATGACTGAAATAGACAGGAAAATTCTTGATGCAGATGCTAAAGCACAGAATGCACTCATTGCAGCCCTTTCTGATCAGATCTACCCAAAGGTGATGAATTTCACCTCAGCAAAATCCATGTGGGATAAAATTTAGAATATTTTTGAAGGAGATAGAAATGTGAAGGAGGCGAAACTACAAGTTCTTCACAATCGGTTTAATGATCTGAAGATGCATCCAGTCGAGAATGCAGGCTCTTTATTCAATCAAATTACTGATGTGGTTGGAGCAATTCGGGGTCTAGGTGAAGAAATAAAAGACATTGATATTGTAAAGAAAATATTGATAAGACTTCCACCTCTGTATAATGCAAAGGTGTCAGCCCTTGAGGAAAGAGATCTTTCCATACTTTCTCTAGATGATCCACTGAGCAGCTTGGTAGCATATAATATGAGAGTCAAAACAGAAGATGCTACGACTCGGGTGAGTAAGGAAATGGAATTCAAGGCCACGAATAAAATGAAAATCTCAATGTATAGTAGCGGTGAAGATGACGAAGAAAAATAAATTATTTCTCTCATTGCAAAGATGTTCCAGAAGGGGAACGGGAAATTCAAAGGGAAGTTACTTCTCGTGTGTTTTCGTTGTGGAAAAGTTGGGTGCATAGCCTCTCAGTGCTTAAAAATGATCAATGATGAAGATAGTGAGGTTAAAAACTTCTATAAGCCTCAGATAATGTTCATCAAAAAGGGAGAATTCAAATATGGTAAGAAAATGAAAAGGAAGAGTTTTTTCTGTGAAGAGGAAGAAGATGATAATGAATTCTGTGATGAAGAAGAACTAGAATTCAAAACTGGGAACCATGGTTCTATGATGGCCACTGTTGAAAAGTCAGAAGATACTAATGGAGAAAAACAACTATGAACTTGTGTAGATACTGAGATGCAACTTAGGGATGTGGTTAGTAAGCTTAAGATTAAATGTAAGAGATTCAATAAGTGTAAATCAATTGTAGAAGAATCAACTGAATACATTGATCAACTTGAAGCTGAAATTGATCAACTTGAAGAATTTGTGAAGGTACAATCTAAAATAATTGAAATCAATGATGATACAGTAGATCTGAAGCTGAGAATTGAAGAGCAGGCAAAGGTCATCAATGGCCTCACCTCCAGACTGGATGAAAAATACAAGACTGCTAATGGTCTTGAAGAGGAATTAGTTACTCTAAGGAGTAAACTGGAGACTGAATCAGATCCAAATGAATCGAGGAAGAAAATACAGTTTGGAAGATTATCATATGAAAAATTATTAGCAAGAGACAAGTGTGGTTCAGATGGAATTGGAAAAATCTTGAGTGATCAACGACCCGCTTGCATGGGAAAGAGTGGAATTGGCTGTGAGGCTGAGACTTCAACTGCTGGAATTGAAAAGATCCAAAAGAAAGATAAGATGAAAGTTAAACATCATGGAACGTTACCTAGAGTTCCGAAAAAGGAACCCTCAATCCAAACTAAAAGGAGACATGAAAATTATCCTCAAACATTCAGAAATGACAGACATTCTTACTATTCTCCCAAGGAAGAAGGTATGAGGAGAAATTCAAGTGAGAAGACATTTCCTCTCATGAAGTGTAAGTTCTGTGGCTATCTAGGCCATACCATGTCTTATTGTGAAGAGGCAAGAAGCTATCTAAATTGAGAAGATATAGAATCTCAACAAAGGAGAACAATTTCCTATCCTAATTCTTATAGAAGAAATAATTTCTATGGATATTGTTTTTGTTGTTCTAACTTTTGGCATAAGGCCGCTAATTGTGGGAAGAGAAGGGACATGGACACCTCATACTGAAGTTCAAGACAAGTCTTGTCTCGTCAGCAAGATAGTGTTGCTCTTTCAAACAGGTTTTCACCCCTCAAAGAAGACTTTGACTATGAAGAACCTGGGTATGTGGAAGAGATAATTGAAAGGCCATCAGTTCTATATAATAGATCTAATGTCTCATGTAAGGAAAGGAAGAAGTTTGAGAAATCCAACCTTGCAGAGGTGGCCCTCAAAGCTACAAAGAACAACACTACCTGGTTTCTGGATAGCGGTTGTTCATCTCATATAATAGGTAATGCCAGCATACTAATGAATATCATAAGGAATGACAATGGTACAGTAATATTTGGTAATGATGGGGCCTTGAAAATCAAAGGGAGTGGAAGTACCTAATTATCTAATAGAGAACTAAAGAAGACTGAAGTTCTTTACGTAGACGGACTACATCATAATCTCCTCAGTGTGAGTCAACTCTGTGACTCAGGACTTATAAATACGTTTAATTATAAAGGCTGCACTATTAAGGGAAACACTTGTAATTCACTTATGAAGGGATGCAGAACAGAAGGCAACTTGTATCAGGTTGATGGTGAAGAAAACGTATGTTACATGACTGTTGAAGAAGAAAACAATTTGTGGCATCGGAGTCTGGGACACGTCAATCAACAAGACATGGATAAAATATCAAAATTTAGAATTGTCATGGACACTCCCAACCTGAAGCGTGATCGTGAAAAATCTTGTGATGCTTGTATTCGTGGGAAGCTGGTCTGCTTTTCATATCGTCCAAAAAAGCAATGGGCGTCTCACCTTCTTGATCTTATTTATACAGATGTTTGTGGGCCAATAAATGTTGTCGGAACTCATGGAGAAATGTACATTGTCCTTTTTCATATATGATTATAGTAGAATGGCATGTGTGATGGTCATTCACAGGAAACGACAAGTCATTGACTGCATGAAAACATATCGGCGAATCGCCGAGAATGATACTAGACAAACAATCCAAGTGTTGTGATCTGACAATGGAGGAGAATACACATCCATTGAATTTGAGAATTATCTGGAGAAGAATGGGATACAACATGAGGGAGATTCTATGAGAACTCCACAACAAAATGGAGTTGTTGAACGTAGGAATCGACAGGTGGAAAACATGGCACGAACTATGCTGATTGAGAGTTGTATTCCACGACATTACTGGAAAGAGGTTGTTCATGCTGCAGTGTACATTCAGAATTGAATAGGACTTTATATGGGTGAGACGAAGACACCATATGAATTGTGTAATTTCCGGAAGACTTCTCTAAAATACTTTCGTGTCCTTGGAAGTAAATGCTTCATCAGGAACAAAGAAGGAAACCAAGGGAAATATGGCGACAATGCATATGAAGGAAGTTTCCTCAGTCACTCAATGAACAGAAAAGCCTACAAATGTTTCAACAAACATTTGGGATGGATTGTGGAAAGAAGTGATGTTAAGATAATTGAAGAGAAAACCACACATGCTTCAAGGATGCCATATGCTATTGTGATAGAAAGTCAGGAAGAATGTGAACGTGAAGAGAATACAAATGCAGAAATAAAGGAAGCTGTTCAAAACACTCAGCAGTCACATCATGATGTTGACTCAGAAAAAGAATCTGAAGAAGATACTATGGCTGAAGAGAATACTACTGAACCTCGCAGGAGAAATCGAAGAGCTGAGATTTATCCATCCAACATAACTGGGGATAGGAGTGCACCCACTCAAATAATAAGGATGAGGAATACCACACAATCTTCATTTATATCAGTTGTAGATCCATCCTCATTTGAAGAAGCTGCAAAAGATGAATCTTGGGTGAAAGCCATGAATGATGAATTAGATCAGATTGACAAGAATAAGACATGGGATATTGTCCAGAGACCCGAAGGTCACAATGTGACTGGTACCAAATGGATCTTCAAAAATAAGTTTGATGAGCATGGAAGTGTCATTAGAAACAATGCACGACTGGTATGTCAAGGATACTCCCAGATTAAAGGCATTGATGTTGAAGAAACCTTTTCTCCAGTGGATAGACTGGAGTCAATCAAGATTTTCCTTGCCATGGCACTCTGAAGAGGATATAAAGTATATCAAATGGATGTCAAGACAACATTCTTGAATGGTGTACTCGAAGAAGAATCTACATTTAACAACCAGTGGGCTTTGTTTTGGGTACTGATGAAACAAAGGTCTGAAAACTGAAGAAATCTCTATATGGTTTGAAGCAGGCACCACGGGCGTGGTGCTCACAGCTGAATTCATATCTCAAGAAGTTGGAATTCAAAAGATGAGGAGTTGATCACAATATCTATGTGAAGAATTCTCCAAAAGATCAATTCATGGTTCTTGTCTATGTTGATGATATCATATTTGGTGGCAGCAGGTAGAAGTTAGTGGATGAATTTTCCAACCACATGAAATCAGAATATAAAATGTCTATGATTGGGTAGCTCACATATTTCTTGGGGATGCAAGTGATTCAAAAGAAGGAATACACTTTCATTTCTCTGAAAAAATATGCAAGAGAGCGGCTGAAGAAGTTCTATATACAAGACTCCAAACCAATGTCAACTCCGAATGCAGTTGGAACTAAACTTGGATTGCATAACGATGGGAACTCTATTGATCCCACCATGTACAGAAGGATCATTGGAAGCCTACTGTACCTGACAGCGACAAGGCCAGATATTGTCTTTGCAACATGACTTACGGCCCCCTTTTACAGTAATCCAAAGGAGGAACATATGGCAGTTGTAAAAGTAATCATGAGGTACATTCAAGGTACACATAACTTTGGGTTATTTTTTGATGTAGGCAGGGACTGTGAATTATAAGAATTTTTAGATGATGACTGGGCTGGCGATGTTGTGGACAGAAAATCCACCAGTTGTGAGGCATTATTTATTGGAAATAACGGTGTCGGCTGGTTGAGCAAGAAACAAGAAAGTAATTCTCTTAGTACTATTGAAGCGGAGTATATATCTTCCACATAGGCATTCACTCAACTGCTTTGGATGAAGCAGCAACTAATAGATATTGGTGATATGGTGCACCAACCAATGGTGATTTACAGTGATAACAAAAGTTCAATTGATCTTACGAAGAATCCGGTTCAGCATTCTCGTACAAAAAATATTGAAATACGGTATCATTTTATCAGAGAAAAGGTTGAACAAGGCGTGATTAGAATGGACCATGTTGGAACTGATGAGCAAGTGGCTGATATCCTGACCAATCCACTGTCTGCGGCAGTGTTTGAGTAGCATCGGTTGAACCTCGGTGTTCAACCACCTCCTACTGCATAAGGAGGCTCCGTAAATCCCCACTCCCTGTTTGTTATAACAGTTTTAATCTATTTATGGTTGTGATGCAGGTGTATGGGGGAGATACTATCCAGGAGGAGTATGGTTTGAGCTGAACATGAAAAAAAAATTACTGTTCTTTGGATTTATTGTCCATGGGTGAGAATGGAGAAAGGAATAAATTCAGGAAACTTTTGTGATGAGAAGAAGGAGAAGAAAAACAATGGAACCCAATTCAAGCCTCTGCTCTTGTTTTCTACACCGAGCAATGATCACGTAGACATAGAGTGTTGGCTGAGTTAATCCTTTTATTTTTGGTATGCATATGGATGGTGATATATTGAATTTATTTGGTGATTTCAAACAATCCCAAAGGGGGAGATTGTTGGAACCATGGATGTTCTATGTAGGAATTGGAGTTTGGTTTGTGTTTGTTTTCA
This sequence comes from Viscum album, assembly GCA_963277665.1. NCBI lineage: Eukaryota > Viridiplantae > Streptophyta > Magnoliopsida > Santalales > Viscaceae > Viscum > Viscum album. Next base: position 63,903,263 of record OY728164.1, on the reverse strand, counting down.
ATCCTCAGTGGAAGTTCTGAATGTGTTCCTGCAAAGGAAGTGGTGTGCGAAATATAAGAGGCTTTCATGAAATACTTAAGTTGGGCGCGGAAAATAGTGGGATGCGTGAAATAGCGGAGTGAAGTTTTTCACGCATATATTTTTTTGAAATCAGATTGGTGAAAAATGGAAAAGGCATGGGCTGCGCGGAAAATAAGGGCTGTGCGTGAAATATGTGAGCTGGGCGTGAAAAATAGCGTGGTGCGCGAAATATTGGAGCGATGTTTTTCGTGCAAATAGTATTTTGGAATCAGAACGTCAAAAAAATGGCAAAGGCATGGGTTGCGTGAAATATCTGATGATGTGCCCGAAAAACCGTATTGGCGCGAAAGATTACGCGCCATATGAGAGGTTTTACGCACCACATAGGTTTTTGTGTGCGGGGGTCTTTGACACCTATAAATATGAGGTGACCCCCCTTCATTCCATACGATTGAAGACATAGAGAAGATCTGAGGTCTGAGGTGCGAAAAAGGACCGCATAAAGGGGCTTGTGTGAAATATTCGGAATTGCGTGGAAAATTTTTGGGTGCGCGAAAAAGGGGGGTTTTGCACAGAATAAGAAGGTTTTGCGCACAAAGGTTTGGGGTTGCGCGTAATTGTCAGTGAAGTTTGTCGCCACATTCTGGTTATCCGGTTCAGTGGTTTTCTGCGTTCTAGTGCATCTATTACGGACATCGATGCAAGAAGTGTCTCGTGCTGAGCAGAGGCAAAGACTTCAATGCACATCTATTGAAGAGACCTTCACGTCTATAAAATGAGTGAGACCTCACCAAGGGCAGTGAGCTAGGGGGAGACAATGGTAGTGACCTGAGGGATGGAGTGAGCAATCCCTAAATATTTTTAAGGGTAGTGATCCTGGGATAGAGTGACTGTGCCTGAACAATTGTAATCTCCAGCTAGTGAAGCATAGTGGATTTTGGTATGACCGAAAACTTGTCGGCGTATGCTCCTTGGACGTATCCCTCAGTGGTGAACCATGTAAAAAGTGACGTGTCTTCTCTGTGCATGTGCATGTTTTCGTTTTGATCATTTTCATCATACAGGTTCAACCGGTTCCTACCAACGTGGGAACAAGATCCATCACATTAAAAGAAAAAGTTGTCACCCTGATTCACCCCTCCCCTCTCAGGGTGTCCCGGGGTCCTTCAAAAACTAGACACTTTGGGGTTTCTTTCCATATTGATATGAACACCTATGAAATAATAGATGCCAAAAAAATATTTGGATGAAAATATATCATAAAAAATCAAAACAAGCATACCCAAACATGAAAAATGTATTTTTTCCCACATATGGTTTTAAAGTAGAACTGAATTACACGATTCAGAATGCTCATAGCTTTAGAGGGACTGAGAAAACAATCAATGATTTATTTATTTAATTCAAGATCTATAAGGGAATATGAATGTATCCACACACTATTGGATTACAGTTCCATTTGGATAAACTTTAGATCATTTATAACATTTTTAATAGAGATTCAATTAGTCGTGTTTTGTGACCATTCAGACATAAAACTCACCCAATGATGGAGTTTTGAAAATATTACACCCTCATCAAAATTACATCTTTCCACGAGATAACTCAATCATTATACCCCTATATTTAAAATCCATCCCCAACATAAATAATTGAGAAATGGACATGGTAATTGGTTCAGGTCAGAAGATTTGGCTTCTTCTTCGAAATTGAGCCAGTCTCTACATTATTTAAGGGGATTTGAGCTAAAACTATATTTTTATTCAAATAAATATTAAAATTCAATGTTTCAATAGTTATTTGAAATTAAATAATTATTATTAATTATATATTTATTTACATGGAATGTGTGTTAAATTATTTACCTTTCCCTGATTATGATTATATTTGATTTACGATATATTACACATTTCATATCCATACTTTGAATAATGACCTCACCATAATTTTTTCCATTTTTAATAATCTATTAAAATTGCTATGATTAAATTCCTAGATAGCGTGGAGGTCGTAATTTTATTCTATAAAAAATATACTTTAATTTATATATTCAAATGTAATATAGGACTCGTATAAATATCTATATTACGAAATCTATTAAACTATTTTTTTCCTTCAAGATATAATAGATTTTATCTTATGATTATGTAATAAATAAGACAGTAGATATAAGATACTAGGAATAAGGTTATTAAAGAAGGCATGATTCATGTTTTATCATTGACACCCAAAGAAAATGAGAACCATTTACTAGTAAAATAAAACAATTTCACCAAATGAAATCAGTAATAAGGGAATTTTAATGATATGGAATTAATTTATATCATGATCTTTGACTAAAAATGGATATTATAGTGTCACGTTATTTTCATGGTTTTTAGGGACAATAATATTAAATATGAAATTCACTATATATAAAATTATAAAATCCATAGTGTAATGAATAATCATCTTCTAACATTTTAATAAATTGTACGAAGTGTGTTTGATTTATTATAATGGATTGAGAACATTCATTATTTTTGGAAGATAATATCAATGAGAATATGATTTTAAGAGATGTATAAAATAAAATCATTGATAATCCTCAATCAAAAACCATGCTTAAATTCAAAAATCATAAAGAGTATGTTCATTATATTAAAAATTCACAAAACCGAGGTTAAACTATAATAATGAATCTAAACAACCTCGAAATACAATTGTTAAGGGGAAATAATATTCAACTTCAACTATTAATATCGGTGATGGTAATGAATTGGTTTAAGGTACAACATCATACAATAAATAATAGTTAAATTATTATTATATTTATTTCTAAAAAATACATTATAACTAGTAATAATATTAATAGTATTCATTCTCAACCACAATAATTATATTATCAATGAATCTACAATCACATGCTAAACATATATTTTTGTTTCATAATTTCCATAATTTCCATAATTTAAACATTATATTTCCTCAAATAATCTCACAATATTGTGAATTATAGGTCTAGTGTCATTGAGTAAAATCTATATAACTATCATATTTTATAAAATATCAAAATTTCACCGCAAAATTGAGCCACATTATAATACCATCAAAAATTCCAATAATTTTTAAACATTATCATGATAAGGTAATTATATCTATAATAAATTAATTGATATTAGACTATTTGAATGGAAAAACATACCAATATGTCATAAATGATTTTTATTATAGGAATATGTTAAATCATGAGATATGATAAAATTTCTATTAAAAATATCCTATATCATAAAGGGTTTTTCATAAATAATTATATATGGAAGTGTAATTTCAAACGAGAAAAAATATATAATAGAAAAATAGAGTAGAGTAATGAGATGATAAATTTTGTCCATGTGAAATTAATATAGTCTTATGACATTGAACATTAATATTCAATAAACATGCAACATAATAATTAAAAATAGAAAAAAACTTAATAATATGTTACAATCATACTATGAGATTACATAAGATGTACCACCCAGTATGTGGTTTGAATAATCTGAGAACAATATCAAGTTATATTATTATAATATCATAGAAGTACCATGACATTTTATGTCATGATATATAATACCTTAACCAATAGATTATAAGGACATATAAGAACTCACAAAAAAACTAAAATATGTATGTGTTCCACATAAAATAAATCACCATAAAATCATAAAGAACCCATTGAAGTAAAAAAAATGTATCATATTAAATTACTTGGTAACAATGTAAAAAAATAATTTAGAATTCCATCAATCCACTTTCTATACACCTGGAATAATATAGGTTATAATATAATATTATATAACATTATTGGAAAGTATCATTTAATTATTTTTATAATATTTTAACCATATTTATATATGGGGTATATTTTAATAAATATTTTCACAAATAAATAAATGTATAGAAAATAGGAGGACACCATTTTATCATGGATATAGAAATATTGTATGGAAAATAGAAATACATTAGAATAAATTATATGACTCTTCATAATGGATAGTTTAGTAAGGAAAAGTAAAAGATGGGTCACTCAATTGACATGAAATAATAATTCATAATCCCTATAAGAATTAAATTTTTATTCCATCATTTGAGAACTATCCTTGAAATAAAAAATTAACTCAAAAGATATTATTGTACGTGAAAAAACATTTTAGGATCATTAACGAAACGATGTTGGAAAAAGAGAATAAAATTGATCTTTATTAAAAATTTAATATCTAAAAATATTATATTAATGAAGAAGGATTAAAATTTATTTTATAAACTAAAAAGTCAATAGAAAAGTTCCTATTGAAAGAAATTAAATGGAAGAGGAATTTTTAATAAGGAAAAGATTAAAATAGAATTATTCTAACACATTTTGGAAATCAATCCATACAAGAAAATGATATAAATTTATATAAAACAATTGAATGAAAATGAAATTAATATAAAAATAACATAATAATTTATTGAGACTTATATTATATCATTTTTAAAAGTATCCAATTATTCCTAGAATGGAAGTATTATAGTTTCTAACTAAAATGAAGATACTACGTCTGTTTCAGTTGGATGAAAAAGTTGATATAAAATATGTGTAATGTGGTAATGAATTATTGATGTGAAAGATAAAACCTCACGAATTACATTAATATTTTAAAAATAATATATTAGGGGGTAATAAATCTATATAGATGATATCATAGTGCACAATATTAAATATTTCATATGAAAATAAATATTTGAAAATTTATTTCTTTCCATAACTCGCGAATTCCATTATACTGTCTTAATCTGATGTATAAAAAATAATAACATTAATTATAATTTTAAATTAATTATTAATTTTTTAATTAATGAATAAATTATTCAATTAATTTTAATGAATATTTATATAATAGATAGTTGTTTCCTATATTCAATAATGGATTTGAGTAAACCTGATTTATTTGAAATAGTTTCAAAATAATGGGTTCTTTCCTCATTGTTATCCCAATTTTATTCATTACCAAATATATAATGTTTCTAAAATCGATTAATTTTAATTATTTATAATTTTATAATAATATTTGAATGTTGTTTCGGTTATTATCGTTATTGGTGAAATTGGTGATGTGTATATTTTTTTTGATTTTTAATTAATTGATTTAGTTATCTCAAATAATGAGTTTAATATTAATCATACCATTATTGAACCCAAAGTAATACCACTATTTAATTACTCATATAATATAATATCCATAATTATTTTTTCATATTCATCAATGATATTGTTTTATATAATTGTACAGGTTTGTGGTTAGGCTAAACTAAAAATGTACATACTACAATTAATAGATTAGTATGGTTATGAATGTTTTTTAATTGAAAATAATATTAATATTTTATAAAAATTGATATATTGCATAGATATATTAATCGGTTGAATAATATTTTAATATAGGTTCACAGTTGAGGAAAAATATATGAAAATGATATGTGTTTATTAATAGATGTGGTAGTTTACCTAAATACGTGAATGGTGTTTTTTTGTTTCATAATTTACAAGGGGAAACAAGGTTAATTATTATCCAAATTGATTCATCAAATATAGTATAAAATAAATAAATAATTATTTATATTTGATGATAATATTTATTTTGAAAATTTTCTATGTAAATAGATGAAAATTAGGAACAATTAGTACTCATGTTGGAAACATGAGTCTTCCCAAAGAGTACTTCTTTGAAATAGAATGATTAGTCTATATTATTATGAAAAAATGTAGTGTAAAATAATTCTATGATAATGAAATGAAATTTTTTTCATAACTAAACTAAAATTTACAATTTTACTATTAGGAGGTAATATATGACATTTATATTTGGTGGGAATATTATCTTTTTTAATATTTCTTCTTAATATAAAGATATAACATGTTTTACATTGAAATAAAAACATAAATGGAAAATATAAGAATGGATATATTTTTATATTAATCTATACATTAATAAATTAATTATCAATATAGTTTCATGTCAGTGATTTTTACACTTCTGTTAACCCATTTTACCCTATCAAATTTCATGTTGTTAATAGTTCTTACGTAAGTAATTATTTTTTATGTATAGATATAAATTGGTCTATATTTCATAATATGGTTATTATAATTAAAAATATTTAATCCATATTATTATAATAACTTTATATATTTTACATCCCATTACCCACTTTTTGGTATTTATCATCTCTCATTTCAATTCCCTATTTGTTTGTGGGTGTTTCGGGACACCTAGGGATGGAGAGCCTTTGTTTATGAAAATAAAATAATTTTAATGGAAGTATGATTGTTGGAATAAATGTATTATGGGAAGAAATTCCTCGTTTTACTTTTTAGTATCTCATGGTGTATATTTAACACCATAGGGTTTTTGGGTTTTTTTTGATGATTTTTGTGTGTTTTTAGATCGATGGATGTTTTCAGGGAATGGAAAGTATACACATGACATATCAGATGCCAAAACGATATCATGATTTATTTCAATGAATGAATTGTTTTAAACCCCTAAATTAATTACATTTCAACAGATTCCCCAAAATGGTATTTTTATATGAGGAAATTATTTCGTCAACATGTTGGGATTTGATGTATTCCACTCAATGAAATAAGGGTTTATAATGTGTATAGATATATTTTTTAGGTCTAGAGTGCATGATTTAATTTTTTTGCATGTGAATATTTATTCTTCTTAGAAATATGAGATTGAAAATGTTAATTTATGGTTCTACACTATTTTTGTATTTTTTACATTCAGCGATTGATCACTATTTTGGTTGGGGTGTGTCTCTCTAGTTGAGAAATCCATTTTCTTCTTTACTTATGTTGATCATGGTAGTAATTTTTTTAAAGATTAAGAGATCTTATGATCTATTATTATAATCTTCATTATCATTTAATGAAATATTGTATGATCATTTTATAGAGGTTGTCCCACATGTTATTTCTATTATGACTTGTGAGTTTTATAAGGGTATGTCGTGATTTATCATCTCCATAAAGTGATTTTCTTTTTGAAACTTTATTTATATTAGAGTATTTATTCATGTGACTCTTTCTATGTATTTTATTTATTCTATGATTGTGGATCATATTTTAGGTGTGTGAGACTCTTTTTTTGAGTTAACAGTTTCTGAATCTACAATATGTTAGATTATCTATATTAAGATAGTTTTGTAAGTTGTTTTATAAAATAATTGACATGATTTAATTGTGTGTGTGGAAATGTGCATTGGAGGCAATTTGGTTTTACAATATTATGGCAATAGAAAATTTTTCCTAAATGAAATATAAAATTTATATACAAAATGATTTTCAAATAATTATTTACATAAAATGATTTGGAAAACATAAAAAATAAGAATCCTTGTGTACTGAGTTGGAATGTATAGTAATATACCATGTATGTTAATTATATTTAGGGCTTCACTCATGAGATATTATTCTTCACCCTTTGACCATTATTCTCTATACTTGATAGAAAATGATGGGAGGATCTCCATATAGGGTGTTCTTAATTTCCATATATTTGAATAATATGCTTATTTAAAATATACACAAGACTATCTATGCATAGGTTTGAGTGTGCTAGATATCCTGACCTATAATGATCCCTGTTGTGATGTTTTTTTTGCTTCAGTATATAATGATTTGGATTTGATATAAAAGGTTATTCATAATTTGATTTAACTTATTTGGTGCGTATGAAATACCTTAAAAAATTTTCACCAATATTATTTGTAACTATTAGAAAATTGGGAAATAAAATTATGAATATTTTGTTATAAAAAAAGTTTTATTTTTATCATTGAATGATTAATTTAGTGTTGACCATGTTCATATTATGGTATAGAGACTTAATGTGGATCACCTAGGTGGGATCCCATTATCCTATTTATCTCATTCCATGAACACCCCTTTTGTGATGCATAGTCCATGTAATTTATTTTGATATAGGGATTGGAAATGATCTATGATGAGATGTATTGGATTTAGTCAGCTAAGCCTAGGTAACTAGTTGTGAGAGAGTGGGAGTTTTCAATCACTATCACATGGAGTAACTATTTTGGTTTTAGTTTTCCTTGATGATTGACTTGTGTCATGGATTTTTATATCTACCATGAAGTCGTTTTACTTATTATATCTTTTTTTAATAAGACATATACATTATTTATCAACGATAAAATATTTATTTATGTTGATTGTATATATATATAAATCATGTTCTCTCATTTAGGTTGGATAAAATCATTACCCCTTGTTGATGTTGATTCCAGGTTCCATGTTGATTTTCGGGGGGGGGGATTTATAGATCCATTTGTGATTGTGTCATTTCAAAATATGTACCATTTTTAGAGGGTATCTAGGTTGGGTTGAACATTATTTGGTATTATATGTTTCAGTATGTTCTCATATGACATTTTCATATGATGTTTATGTACTTGAGATATGATTATAAGTAGAAGAGAGGCATGTTGCGTTGAGTGTCTGAAAAAACATTTCTGTAACATGAATCATAATACCGTGGGATTTTGGGTTGTGTGTATCCTATTTGGACCTCTTGATGATAATCATGGTTTTTTCTTATGGATTCCAATTTTGATATGATATTATCAAATTGTAATATTGTTTATTCTATTTTAGTGTGCATCATTATGCCTTCAATACATCTTCCACAGGTTCCTTTAATGAGTGTTGAAGATTATCCTCAAGAGAATCCCCCTCAAGATCAGAATATTTTTGAGGATATATTGTGAGAATTTCAGGCTATATAGAAAAGTTGAATGAATTTTTGGGACATAGTTTTTGGGAGAAAACCTTGAATTATAGGAGAAAAGGATCAATCAATGGAGTTCTTATACAAGAATATTCAATTACATAAGGGTAAGAGTAAAACTCAAGAGGTTGAGGGCATGATGGATAAGATAGATTATTTCTATAACTTTCTAGATAGCTTACTGAATGTCATGGTGAGCTGTGTGGCATTCTAACATGATGGTCCCATCAAACAATGATGAGATTCCATAGTATAGGAAAATATGATTGTTTATTATATTGTAATTTCTTCAAGGATATATTATTCTAGAATTTATTCTTATAGTTTCGAATAATCGATAAATCTATGGGGTACCTCTCCTAACAATAGGTAGAGTCTAAGGATTAAAATGATCTATTCGGTTCGGGATGTTTGTATACCCATCTATAAAGGTGGAAAATAATGATTACATGAAGGATCTAAAATACTTACATGGTTGGAAAACAAATATATGATTTTGGGTATTAATACAGAATATTTCAACCTACATAGATATATTATTTAGGAAAATTATTTCATAGTTGAATATTGTTGCAAATTTTGGTTATTACCCCACTTATCCTTCTCCTAGTGGAAGATTTCACGTTGAGAGATGGACAATGTTAATGTAGAAATATTATTATATGGGTTGTGGTGGTTTTTTTCAATGTTTGTAATCCAATTGACCTTAGTTAAATTTTATATTGTTCCCCTAAAATTATACATGTATTGAAATGATGGGCACACCCATTGTTCTTTTCATTCCTCTTAAAATATGTGTATGTTTTTTAGGACTCTAATGGAATCTCTAGCATTTCGATAATGAAATTTGTAACACTGGTTATGGACATGGACTGTCGGCTCCATAGGCTACTATTGAACATTTAGATGACTCAAAAACTATAGGTCCCTATCCATAATCTTTATGAGTTACCAAATTTATGAAATATATGAGTTATTAAAGAATGTTGATGGGGGTCCTATAATAGTGACATGTAAAATCTTTATTTCACATTTAGTAGATATTTTATTACATAATACAAATTATTACCACACATTCGTTTATGGTCATTTTTTAAATTCGTAAAAATCCAATGGAGATCATTTCCTTTATTAAAAAAATAGAAATACCTCTTGGAATGAGGAATTTGAATGGGTTTCGTTGAATACAGTTCTTATATAAGGTCAATGCATTTTTATTCACGCATTATATTATTCAATATCAATATATGTTTGATGATATAATCATGATTAATTTTATTAACACTCAATATGATAATATTGTTTTTTTTCATCATAGTGTTCTATTCATTATTGCTTATAGAATTTTATTATTTTTGTAGGGATAATGGTATTCAATGTATGGTTGTGAAGGTCCTTTCTACCCAAAGTCTAGGAGTTTGATTACTATTTATGTAGTTGATCCTGATTACATTTCAACTTTTGTGTATCTATAATGTAATTTTGAATAAATTCGAGATGTTTTCCTATATGATTTCCCTCTTCATACTTCATTGAGGGTAGTAGATATTAGGATGGATTAGGTTATACTTATACAAATAATTTTGATAATATTGAAAAAAATACATCAAGGAATTGTGTTTGTGTTTTGGGGTGATTTTGTTTTTTGACAAATACATATTGTCCAAATAAATATGGATGGTGTTTCTGAAGCTGGTTTATATGGTGGAGTAATATCCGAATTTTTGACAATTGTTTATGCACAAAATAAACATTTTGATTTTCGTAAATTGATTATTTTTTCATAAAGGAGTTTTCATGCGATGAAGCACAGTTCACGAAAGTGATATGGGAATTTAGAAAAGATATATTTTTATATATAAGGACTATGTAGACTACGAATCATGCTATATAGTCTATGTTAGGAAAAAATTTATCTGGGAGACATGCAGTTCATAAGAGGCTGTATATTTCAATGAAATCCATCATTTATGGGAAAGAGTTGGTGATATATTTGCGGAATGCATCATCTAGATTGAGGAAAGATGACATTTTTTATGCGGACCCCATAGCACATTATATGGAGAACGTTGTACCAACTCATGGTTTTGTGATTTTTGGATATGTCGGTTTTTGGATATATTTTCCAATATAAAGACAATTAATCATATCTTCAATATGGGGAGAATTTCTTTAGAGAATATCATCACTCTAGGATGAATTCCACAATTTATGAAGTGGTTAGCTGGGAAAAAATTCCCTATGTGATGGATTTTTCAATGGAGGGTTCATCGAAGTCTAATGTAGTCCACACAAGTTAGTTTGCGGAAGGGGTTTTGGGGAGAAATGTAACCCACAAAGAAAACGTGACTTTATAGAATATAGAATTTGTAACACCCCGAGATTTTACGAAAAATATTCTTTTAATTTAATTAATGTCTTGTGTTTTATGCTACACCAAGATTACCTTGCGCTATACACAACACCATATTAGCTTGCAGTATACGCAACACTATTCTTGATCGTGTTATACACAATTTTGATAATAGTTATTCTACGCAACATTGAGTATATATATATATATATATATATTCAATGTATAAATGAAATATGGTTGGATTCTGTTATATTAAACAACGAAGGATTCTTTCACAACATGCAACCCTGACTTGGCTTGCATTACACGCAATCGCGACCTTCCTCGACAGTGTGTGTTGTACGCAATATCGGGTTTTACTAAACAATGATATATTATTATAATATTATTATGAACTATCTGTTATGAAAAGTATTAAATAAATTTTGAATTTTATAACATTATTATTCATCTTACACATTTTCTAGAACATGGTATAAGAACAAAATAAATGTTTCCGGTAAAATAAGTATTTTTTAAAAAATGCAGTTTCGCCGCCTTTTGATGGAACACCCACTTCAAATATAGTTTTTGACATGTTTATAACATTAATTTGACAAAAAAACATTATTCTTTGGAATCAATAAATAAAAATTTACTTTGGATCAATTTTTCATTTCATTCTGATGACTTTCATATTTTAATGAATAGTAAAAACACGCTATATTTTAATTAAAAACAACTTTTTTCATCGTAATATCTTATGTGGATAAATTATAATATTTAATTGTTTTAAATTATAAATATAATATATTTTAACCATTTCATATAATGTATGTCATTAGCATTGATTTTACCTTGAATTCGAAGGTTAAATCAATTCAATCTTTTGCAATGTTTTAAAGAAAAACCCATTTTCTTTCGACAACGAGAATAATTTTAATTTAATTTCTGAAAATTTTGTTTATTGAATTTGGAAAAATGGATTCCATATTTGTAATCAGTGGTTCCAAATTAGGTTAATAAGCTACTTTTTATTTTTGGGCACTATAAATAGTAACTACGGTAAATTTTATTTACTATAGTTAAAGGTAAATCGGGTAATTAAGGAAAACTATAAGATTATAAAATTACCCTAACACATGTAAAAATCCTATTGGATGACGAAAAGTCGACCCATATCACCTAAGGGTCGGATTAGATTCATTCAATGGACTTTTATCCATTAAAATATTTTAATTATTATTAAAACCAAAGAAAGTGACAACATGTCACTCTCTTAAATACTATAAGTATAATAATTTTAAGTTAGTGATAAACTAATGAAACTTCAAACATTAATAGTGTAGAGAAATATAACAAAATTATCTACATCATGATAATTTATTTAGAATTTTTTGGGATTAAATAATTATCATTAATTGTGACACAATAGTGATACAGAAATTATTTATCTAGTGAAAAATCAAGAATATAGTTTTTATTAAACTAATAGAGACCCTAAAATTCAAAAAACTCTGACCAAAACTTATTGGTAATGTAAATATAAACTATAATCATCCAATGGTCGAATATTTGACCATTTGTAGTCTTATACAAGCAATTATGATACTTATATTATTTTATTTTAAATGATTCCAAAGTTGTCACCTTCATAATTTAATAAATATAAAAATTTAAATATTATTATTTTAAGATGATAAATTCGATTAAAATTATTATTATGATATGAAATAGATTTATATTCATCATAGGATTTTATTTTAAATTTTTATGCAACAAATCAGTATATTAAATAATTATACAAAAATGTTGTAGTAATTATTTTATTAAGAGATAAACAAAATAAATGGTTTTAAAAATAATAAAATAAATATTATATGAAATATTTAATGTGATCCATTAATTTTATAGATACATATGACCTTTTATGAATCTATTAAAGCATTTATTTAGAACATATCTTCTGTATATATTTTATTTAAATTCAAATAAATGAATAGTGTCAAAATTGACACTATTGTTATTTTATAAAAATAACATATTATAAAATAGTTTAAAAATCACAAATATATTTAAAAATTATAAATTTAAATTTATATGGTCTATAATGTTATAAAGTAAAAAATTATGGGAACTTCACAACAAATAAGTAATTATTTTTTATAATTAAAAATTTATAATTTTATTACAACAAATAAACATAAATAGATTAAATAAGGATAAATCAAAATGATAAGCTTTAAAATAAGATCCAAACAGGTCAAAATTTGATTGTTTGATGCTATTACAACCCTATATCATCTAATCTTTGAATATGTGTCATTTTTTGAGGTGTTTAAGTGGGGTTAGATTTATTATAAATTAATATTTTTAAGAATTCCAAAGGTGCCCCTCTCCTCCCTTATAAAATGGCACCTCCTCCCTCTCTTCCTCACACCACTTTGAGCCTTCAAGATCAGCCAAAACCTACCAAATTCAGTTCTCCACTTACCCAGAAACATCCTAGAGGTTCTGGTCTTCCTCAAAGACCAATTTTATTGCCCTAAAAGGAGATCTCAAAGAGGCGCTTCAAAGAAGAGGTAATGTCCGTTACCGATTCTTTCAACTTTATTTCTTCTCCCACTTCTTCTTCGTAGGTTGTTTCATTATGAAGTAATAACATCAGTATCACTAATATACTTATATGTCCTTATAAGTATGGAGCAACCCTATTTCACCATATATCCATCCTACGGAAAACGAAATCACCGCGCGTGCGTACGTACGGAATACCGTCTCCACATCGTGGTGTAATCTATTTTCCACCAACACCTTACATGGATGGGTATAATGGTGAAAAGAATAACTATACATAGTTATTATAACATAATACTGATTCTGATATATTTTATCATCCACTCCAATTCAATTCAATAATTATGGTAACGATATCATCGCTCGTGCGTACGTACGGACGACCGTCTCCACGACGCGATGAGATTTATTCTCCATGTTAACCATTTAAGAATGATTATAAAGTATATATAAGCAATAATAATATAATATATGACATTATAAATATACTGTATTTATTTATATATGTATGGAATCTACTTAATTCCATTCCACTCAATAAGGAAACGAAAACAGTGTTCATGCGTACATACGGCCTACCATCTCCATGAACGGTGTATTTCTTTCCATTTATCGATCTATTATATATATGTATATTCTGAATATATATTATATATAAATAATGTTTTATATTATGGAATTATGTAATCGTGATCTATGTAATCATATGAATAATTACAAGTCAAAACACGGACGAAAAATGAAACGATTTTACCCAAAATGCTCTATAACATGGAATTTACAAAATAACGGGTAATATAAAGTCATACGTGAACCATATGTGTTATCATAACAATTAATATTATTATTTAATAAGTAAATAACATTTCTTAAATCATTATACAGGATTTTCGGATACGTACGAAGCATATCATACATATGGTAAGGGATAAATTTTGCAAATCCAATTTTTATCTGAGATTGATTATTCGTAAGTATTTACTGGGTTATTTCTATCATCCATGTACATGTTTTATAAAAGTGTTTTCATGTATGTTTAAAGTAATTTTTACCCATTTTTTGACTTTTACTACATGTTATGTAAGGAATATTTCTTTCATTTACGTTACGATGTACTTTTTGACATTTCCAGCAAAAGTTCATAAGAATGTTTTTTTAACGTATACAACAAGAAATGATTTTTACAGTTTTATAAAGCCTTATTTTGATGAAGCTTCCTCTAAAATATTTCATGAATATTTTCAAAAAAATCATTTTCTTTTATAATTTAATGAAATTTTGTGAAAAGAAAATGATTTTGAAGAAAAAGGATATTTTCCTCAAGAAGTCATTTCAAGTGTTTTATCAAAACCATTTTCATCTAAGATGAAATTATTTCACATGTGTATGTTTCAAGTATCATGTCTCTATGATTTAAATGGTTTCAATTTTCTTATAATGAAATGATTTCCATTTCTTTTATGTGAATTATGTGACGATGGGATGATGTTTATGAAACCCATTTTATTCTTTGGGTTATGATGAATGATTTATGTTTATGTTGTGGAAAAAGAAAGAATGATTTCATTATGAGATGGGTGGGACATATATCTCCCTATAATTCATTGGGTAAAGATTTTATATCTCATGAGATAGACATGGATGCAATGGTAAGTTAATCCAGTTCAGTGTTACAGGACTGAAACGAGGAGTGAACTCGATTCAGAATGGGACTTTTTCCACTAAGATGGTCTTGGTAGCAATTCATTGGATACTATAGAAATAATTACATGTGCTTAATTGATGCCAAAATTACATGTCTTATTCCCATGCTATTTTTTCATTCTTAATGTTTCTTTATGATCTATGCCTTACATACTTCCATGTTTTATGTTATTTCTAAATATTTTGATGTTTAAACATTATGTTCATGTTTTTAAGTTCAAATTTATATGGTATGTTTTATTTTATCCACGATTATCCTTATTGAGCATTTGAGCTCACCCTTTTTATTTTTTCTTTTCCCCAGGATATAAAGAAAGGTTTTAGGTAAGAAAAAAAGGGAAAGATCTTTATCGAAGATGTTGAAGATCTTTCACCACGATTAGAAGATTACGATCCAAGATTCCAAAGACACTAAACTATTACAGTCCTTGTGTGTCTGTTTTTGTTATGTATTATGTATTCTGCTAATGTAATGTAATGTCCATGTACGTCAAGCTTTGGTTCTCTACAGTTGGTATCAGAGGAAAGGTTTAGTCATCCTTTGGAAACTAGGATGCGAGAACTTTAGTGAGATCCCTAGAGATATTTTTAAGGTATGTCTCGGGATGTCCCTAAGTTTAAGTATAAGTATAGGTTATAGTACTAGAATTACGGTAACCCAAGATGTTAGATATTGAAGGTACTCCCCTTTTTTATATTGTTTTCCCTAGCGTGATTTTTCCCTCTCACAGTATTTTTTTTGGGTTTTAGACAATGGCTGGAACCCGAAGGAACCGTGTTGATCAATGTAATGGACAATGCAATGATTGTCCTCCTAAACAAACAAATGTTATGAGAGATGGAGTGAAAAATCTTATTTCTATACTTACACAAGCTATGAATCATTCTGGACATCCAAATGAGCAGATAAGGGAACACTATTCTATTGAGTCCTTCATGAGGCAACATCCACCTTCTTTCAGTGGGTCTTCTGATCCACTTGTTGCTGAACAATGGATTAGTACTATTGAAAAGATATTTTCAGTTCTTCAATGTTCTGAACATGATAATGTCATCTTAGCAGTGTATCATTTGGAAGGTGATGCTGATCAATGGTGGAATCTTATCAAGAATACGAGGCCAAGAGAGGAAATTGAGTCCATGGGATGGGATGGGTTCAAGATCTTATTTTTCAATAAGTACTTCCCTCGTATTCTTCGAACAAAGATGGAGAAGGAGTTTCTTTAACTAAAGAAAAAGGATGATGAATCTGTTGGTATATACAAAGCGAATTTTACAAGGCTTTCAAGGTATACATCTGGATTTATCATCCAACCTGAAAGTAAAGTTGATCGATTCTTCAGTGGCTTAAAACCAAATCTTCGAAGGGAATTAGCTATAAGAGACTTTAGTAGCTATGATGAAATTGTGCGTTGTGCTATCGGGGTAGAAATGGAAGTTGGTGTTACTTATCCATCTCATAGTTTTGACAAAAAAGAAAGATGGAGTTCAAGGATAAATCATAGAGTAATGGTGAAAAGAAGATGAATGTTTCTGTATGCTCAATTTTTGGAAATAAGCATGGTGGAGATTGTCTTAAAGGGACTAGAAAATATTTTAAGTGTGCAAAAGAAGGTCATCGAGCAGGTGAGTTTCGAAGTAATGGAAAAAGTGTTTCTAATGATGTGAATAAAGAAAAGACTATAGAGAACGCACCACCAACACTACAATGCTTCAATTGCAAGGAAATGGGGCATTATTCTAATAAATTCCCTAATCCAAGGGTTAGTGATGATCGAAATGAGCAACCACTTAAGGAAAACGACAAAGGCATGACACATGCGATCACTATTGGCGATGTTGAATATGACAACAATGTGGTGGAATTATTAATTGTTTATGTAATGGGATTCCAAAATAATGTTGTATATAGTATCATGGAATATTGGGATATTTATGTATTGGTCTATTGTGGTTTTCAATGGTACTGGTAACCATAGAATGTGATTGAGATATTTTTGGAAAAAAGATGATATGCACATAATTAAAGGAAAACTAGAAAATGAAATGTTTAACCGTATTCATGAGCTCATGACTGATATAAGGAGAAGGTTATATCATGGTTTGAGTATATAGAATTCCTGGATTTTGGTATGTGTAAAGAGTTAACTTTTGATTGCATTCATGTTTTCACTAAGTTTCATTGGGTATTCATTCGTCAAGAGAATACATGATTAAGGTATTCACATGTTTGAAATTTGACCAACCAGATATATCTTATGATATATGGGGGATAAATGATGGCATTCACATGATTGTTATGTGACATTTCAAGTAATCATTTTCTTTATACTATGAGATTAGAATGATGTATTTTAGATAAGCCTAAAGATTGGAATGCAATATGTTGGACATAAGTAAGGATAGAACTTTTTTCGATATTATTTATGGGATTTTATAGTAATATAGCTTTAGAAAAAGGACAACCTGCAGGACGGGCGACAGCCCATCGCGTTGGAAAAGGCTGTGGGAATCGAACCCGCAACCGAAGTGCGGCTGGCCATTATCGCTTACCACTGGCCTAAAGGAAGTCCATGTTTAGTAGAAACTAGTTTTATTATATTAAGCAGTATAATATAATAAGTATAAGTCCATTTTAGGAACCATATATGATTAATCACACTATGGATGGACTTATGTAAGTTTTGATAACTTTTCTAACGTTTTTTTGAGATAGATGGAATGACCCATCATTCAATCACATGATCTTCTAACACATCATGAATGACAAATTCAACATCATTTCTTTAAGAGATGAAGTGGAAATTTTCCAAGGAACGACCAACGATTAGACTATACCAAAACCACGAAAGTATTTCTTCTAATTCCAATTTCATCAAATTTAGGGAAATGATCTTGAAAACCAAATTTTTTTTGTCCTAGTGCCCTTATATCTGATTAATCAGATGGTACCCTAGATCATCACAAACTTATGACTTTGTGAATGATGGCTTTTCCATAGCCATGTTCTCTACCACTCTCCATCAGAACTAGATGGTTAGATTTGTCTTCCTTATCAATATTTTCACCTATGTTCTCCTACGTGGAAACCCAGTGATGAGTTAATTTCGGTAACTGTTACATTTCAGACTTTAGATTTTAAAGCCAAGTATTGGTATTCCTTTTTTATGATGTGGGTTTCTATTAAAGAAACTTTCTAGTAATAAACTATTTATAACCCCGACGAATATCGAGGGCGAAATTCATTTTAAGGGGGGTAGAATGTAACACCCCGAGATTTTACAAAAAATATTCTTTTAATTTCATTAATGTATTGTGTTTTATGCTACACCAAGATTACCTTGCGCTATACGCAACACCATATTAGCTTGCAGTATACGCAACACTATTCTTGGATCGTGTTACACACAATTTTGATAATAGTTATTCTTCGCAACATTGAGTATATATATATATATATTCAATGTATAAATGAAATATTGTTGGATTATATTAGACGAAGCAACAAAGGATTATTTCACAACATTCAACCCTGACTGGGCTTGCATTACACGCAATCACGACCTTCCTCGAAAGCGTGTGCTGTACGCAATACCGGGTTTTACTAAACAATGATATACTATTATAATATTATTATGAACTAGCTGTTAAGAAAATAATTAACTAAATTTTTAATTTTATAACATTATTATTCAGCTTACACATTTTCTAGAACATGGTATAAGAACAAAATAAATTTTTCGGGTAAAATAATTATTTTAAAAAAAATGCAGTTTTGCCTCCTTTTGATGGCGCACCCTCTTTAAATCTAGTTTTTGACATGTTTATAAGTTCCATTTGACAAAATAAAATTATTATTTGGAATCAAGCAATAAAAATTTACTTTGGATAAATTTTTCATTTTATTCTGATGACTTTCATATTTTAATGAATAGTAAAAACACGCTATATTTTATTTAAAAACAACTTTTTTCATCGTAATATCTTATGTGGTTAAATTTTAATATTTAATGGTTTTAAAGTATAAATATAATATATTTTTAACATTTAATATAATGTATGTCATTAGCATTTATTTTACCTTGAATTCGTAGGTTAAATCAATTCAATCTTTTGCAATGTTTTAAAGAAAAACCCATTTTCTTTCGACAACAGGATTAATTTTAATTTAATTTCTGAAACTTTTGTGTATTGAATTTGGAAAAATGGATTCCATATTTGAAATCAGTGGGTCCAAATTATGTTAATAAGCTACTTTTTATTTTTGGGCATTGTGAATAGTAACTACGGTAAATTTTATTTACTATAGTTAAAGGTAAATCGTGTAATTAAGGGTAAATATAAGATTATAAAATTACTATAACACTTGGAAAAATCATATTGGATGAATAAAAGTCGACCCATATCACTTGAGGGTCGTATGAGATTCATTTAATGGACTTTTTTTCATTAAAATAATTAAATTATTATTAAAACCAAAGAAAGAGACAACATGTCACTCTCTTAAATACTATAAGTATACTAATTTTAAGTTAGTGATAAACTTCATGAAACTTCAAACATTAATAGTCTATATAAATCAAACAAAATTATCTACATCAGGAGAATTTATTTAGAATTTTTTGGGATCAAATAATTATCATTAATTGTGACACAATAGTGATGCATAAATTATTTATCTAGTGAAAAATCAAGAATATAGTTTTATTAAACTAATAGTGACAATGAAAGGCACAAAACCCTCACCAAAACTTATTGGTCATGTAAATATAAACTATAATCATCCAATGGTCTAATATTTGACCATTTGGAGTCTTATACAAGCAATTATGACACTTATATTATTTTATTTCAAATGATGCCAAAGTTGTCACCTTCATAATTTAATAAATATAAAAATTTTAATATTGTAATTTTAAGATGATAAATTCTATTAAAATTATTATTGTGAAATTTAATAGATTTATCTTCATCATAGGATTTTATTTTAAATTTTTATGAAACAAATCAGTATATTAAATAATTATAAAGAAATTTTGTATTAATTATTTTATTAAGAGATAAACCAAATAAATGGTTTTAAAAAGAATAAAATAAAAATTATATGAACTATTTAATGTGATCCACTAATTATATAGATACATATGACCTTTTATGAATCTATTAAAGCTTTTAGTTAGAACATATCTTCTGTATATATTTTATTTAAATTCAAATAAATGAATAGTGTCAATATTGACACTATTGTTATTTTATAAAAATAACATATTATAAAATTGTTTAAAAATCACAAAAATAATTAAAAATTAAAATTTTAAATTTATATGGTCCATAATGTTATAAAGTAAACAAATATGGAAAATTCACAACAAATAAGTAATTATTTGTTATAATTTAAAATTTAGAATTTTATTACCACAAATAATCTTAAATAGATTAAATAAGAATAAATCAAAATGATAAGGTTTAAAATAAGATCAAAACATGTATAAATTTGATTGGTTGATGATATTACAACCCTATCTCATTTAATATTTGAATATGAGTCATTTTTGGATGTTTTTAAGTGGGGTTAGATTTATTATAAATTAATATTCTTAAGAATTCCAAAGGTGCCCCTCTCCTCCATTATAAAAGGGCACCTCCTCCCTCTCTTCCTCACACCCCTTTGAGCATTCAATCTTGGAAAACCCCTGACAAAGTATTTTCTCCACTTCCCTAGAAACATCCTAGTGGTTTTGGTTTTCCTCAAAGTCTAATTTTAGTGCCCTAAAAGGAGATCTCAAAGAGGCGCTTCAAAGAAGAGGTAATGTTCATTACCGATTCTTTCAACTTTATTTCTTCTTCCACTTCTTCTTATTATGTTTTTTCATTATTAAGTAATAACATCACAATCAATAATATACTGATATGATATTATAAGTATGAAACAACCCTATTTCACCATCTATCCATCCTACTGAAAACGAAATCACCGCGCGTGCGTACGTACGAAATACCGTCTCCACACCGTGGTGTAATCTATTTTCCACCAACACCTTACATGGATGGGTATAATGGTTTAATGTATAACTATACATAGTTATTATAACATCATACTGATTCTAATATATTTTATCATCCACGACAATTCAATTCAATAATTATGGAAACGATATTATCGCTCGTGCGTACGTACGGACTACCGTCTCCACGACGCGATGAGATTTATTCTCCATGTTAACCATTTAATAATGATTATAAAGTATATATAAGCAATAATAATAAAATATATGACATTATAAAGCTACTGGATTTATGTATATATGTATGTCATCTACTTAATTCCATTCAACTCAATAAGGAAACGAAAACAGCGTTCATGCGTACGTAGGGCCTACCGTCTCCATGAACGGTGTATTTCATTCCATTTATCGATCTATTATATATATGTATATTCAAAATATATATTATATATAAATCATGTTTTATATTCTGAAATTATTTAATTGTTATCTAAGTAATCATATGAATAATTACAAGTCAAAACACAGACAACAAATGAAACGATTTTACCCAAAACGCTCTTTAACATGGAATTTACAAATGAACAGGTAATATAAAGTAATAAGTGAACCATATATGATATCATAACAATTAATATGATTCTTTAATAAGTCAATAACATTATTTAAATCATTATACATGAGGTTCGGATACGTACGAAGCATATCAGACATAAGGTCAGGGGTAAATTTTGCAAATCTCATTTTTATCCGAGATTGCTTATTCGTAAGTATTTACTGGGGTTATTTATATCATCCATGTCAATGTTTTATAAAAGTGTTTTCATGAATGTTTAATGTCCTTTTTACCCATTTTTTAATTTTACTTCATGTTATGTAAGGAATCTTTCTTTTGTTTACGTTACGATGTACTTTTTGACATTTCTGGAAAAAGTACGAGAAGAATGTTTTTTTAACGTATACAGCAAGAAATAATTTTTACGGTTTTATAAAGCCTAATTTTGATGAAGCTTCCTCCAAAATATTTCATGACTATTCTCAAAAAAGTCCTTTTCTTTTAAAATTTCATGACATTTTGTGAAAAGAAAATGATTTTGATGAAAAACTGATATTTTCCTCAAGAATTCATTTCACGTGTTTTATCAAAACCATTTTCATCTAAGATGAAATTATTTCACATGTGTATGTTTCAAGTATCATGTCTCTATGATTTAAATGGTTTCACTTTTCTTTTTATGAAATTATATCCATTTCTTTTATGTGAATTATGAGATGATGGGATGATTTTTATGAAACCTATTTTATTATTTGGGTTATGATGAATGATTTATGTTTATGTTGTGGAAAAAGTAAGAATTATTTCATTATGAGATGGGTGGGACCTATATCTCCCTCCAATGAATTGGGTAATGATTTTATATATCATGAGATAGACATGGCTGGAATGGTTAGTTAATCCGGTTCAGTGTTACAGGACTGAAACGAGGCGTGAACTCGATTCAGAATGGGACTTTGTCCACTAAGATGGTCTTGGTAGCAATGCCTTGGCTACTATGGAAGTCATTACATGTGCTTAACGGATGCCACAATTACGTGTTTTATTCTCATGCTATTTTGTCATTCTTAATGTTTCTTTATGATCTATGTCTTACGTACTTCCATGTTTTCTGTCATTTCTCAAGCTTTTGATGTTTAAACATTATTATCATGTTTTTAAGTTCAAATATATATGGTATGTTTTATTTTATCCATGCTTACCCTTATTGAGCATTTGAGCTCACCCTTTTTATGTTTTATTTTCCCCATGATATAAAGAAAAGTTTTAGGTAAGAAAAAAAGGGAAAGATCTTTATGGGAGATGTTGAAGATCTTTCACCACGATTAGAAGATTATGTTCCATGTTTCTAAAGACACTAAACTATTGCGGTCATTGTGTGTCTGTTTTTGATATGTATTAAGTATTCCGCTAATGTAATGTAATGTCCATGTACGTCAAGATTTGGGTCTCTACAGAATTCATGGGGCATCAGTAATCTGGGGATGAAAAGTGTGCACATAATAAGAGTTTTTCCACAGAAGTAAAAGTGTTTTCATGATGAAAAAGTGGTTCACGGGCGTGGTTGAAGTCCAAAGATGAAGAGTATATCCATGAAGAACTATCTCCATGTGGTGCAAATCAACTCACAAAAGAAATACGTATGTTAGTATAGGATTGAAGAATCCCAGAATTCAATTTAAAAAAATATAATAATAAAGTAGGATATCATCAAATAGAGAAATGGTACATCATCAAAGAATCTATCTAAATTTGAGGATGTGTGTATTCATGAATATGAACGGTCAAACAATTTAATAATCAGTTAGTGGATCCTTTATAGAGCATGGAGTGATGGAAGAGTATGTCAGTGGTACTTTCTCAAGATGTGATCTAGAGAAAGAGACCAAGGGGGTGGCCAATGGAAATGGAGTGTCCTGGCCCTAAAACATATAAAGGTAGTGATCATGGGAACAAACATTTTATATCCTCAATATCACTATTGGTAGTGGTCCTTAAAAAGTTTGGTACAATTGGAACATTATTATTGTATTCTCCATGGATGTATCCTATTGAGGGTGATCCATGTAAAAATCTACGTGTCATTGTTCAACCTTTATTGTGTAATTTTCATTTCATTATAATCAAATAAAAATACAAAGAAAAAGTTAAAAATTTACATTAAAAAGAATATGAAGTGACCCATGCAATAAATGGGTCTTGATTCTATGGGATATGAAGAAGATCAAAAGAATATTCATACCCTGGATAACACTCCCCCACCACTCTCAGGGTCCATAGGCCTCTTTATGGATAAAATAGGTACCCTTTTTCTATATTGAACTTGATAAGATTAAATATATCAATATTCACATGGTTTATTTGATAGAGAAATGTTTTTTCATCCTATAATTACACATTTGGTATCCCCTCTTCTCTTTTCTAATAATGAATAAAATTCACTCTTAGTGTATGTGGTCATTCATAAAATCAAATAAGTAATAGTTAAGAAAAAATAACATATTTCTAGTGAGGATGTGTTTTAACAGTTATAATGGGAAAATAAGTTTTTGATGATTTATATTTGTTCAGGATATCATCATCTCCGAGTTTGGGAATCAAATATATAGATGAAGGCTTTTAGAAGCATGTTTGGACATTGCGAATATCATGTTATTTCATTTGGTTTGACTAACTCTTTTACATTATTATGTAATTGATGGATTACATTTTACATGATTATTTTGGAACATTTTTTAAATTATTTTTTGATGATATTTTTAATTATTCGAGATCTAAGAATAATCATGGGATCCAATTGAGTTTTCTTCTAGAAGTCCAAAAGAGTCAATATATTATTGGAAACAATTCAAAATTAAATTTATTTATTCAATAAGTGATGTTATTGGGGAAAATGATTTTTGAAAATGACATATCAATTGATCGTATGAAGTTAAAGGCTTTCATTTAATGGGAAGAACCATGTAACATCATTGGGATTTAGGGTATCCACAATATTTATATATATTATCAATGATTTATTTCAATTAATTATCAATATAGGAATCAAATATAACATATATTACCTATAAAGGGTTGAAATTATTATGATACGAAAGGATTCAATATTGTATTTATGAGATTAAATGATTTCTAACACCATTTTCTTTCTAATATTACCTGATACAGGTTAGGTATAAGTGTTCTTATATGAATTTTTTAGTGCTTGTATGGGTTGATCTCATAATCCATATAATTATGTGGCAGATTATAGTTGTCAATCACATTGAACACATGTGAACAATTACCACACACATGATTAAAATTAATTACATGGTTTTTTAGGTTATTAAGTCTTGGTTGCATTTTCATTCATGTTTTAGATCATGTCATTTTCTAACAATAATATTCTAAGATATATCGATTCACAAAATGACCTTAGTATTATATAGAGGTGGTTGGATGAATACCATAAAATGTATGAATTTGACATAACAAACACCATGGGGAAGGGGGTGTCATTGTGAACACCCTATGAAGGAATGTACCATGATATGATATTCAAGAATCAAAGTATGTATTAATCTATATGGTAGTCTTTGTTTTGTTCAACATAGATTCTGAAGATTAATTTTAAGAGGAAGTATCTATCATGCTGACCGTCACACAGCTGGCATCTGCTGCTGACGCCGTTGTCGCCAAGGTATATCCGTCAACAGACCATTGGATGTGCACTAATGGTTCATTTTTCACCCCACTTGGGGCTATGGCCTCCGAAGTATAGCATTTTCACTAGAAAGGCCTTAAATCATCATCACTATTGTTTTGAGAATTTATCCATCAAGAATTCACAAACGTATGTTTTTAGGCCTTGTTTGTATCGGCTCGAGCCCTCTGCGATAGAGGTTAAAAATCAAGGGGGAGGATCAAGGAGTATTTCAACGAAATCGGTGAAGTCTCCCCAGCATTCCTCATAAGTATTCATTAGAGAGTAAATTCAATAGAGTTTCATAAGAGAATCATCCAATATTAATTCCCAAACACCATACATTGTATTATTTAATGAAAAAAATTGCATTGAGACTATGCACATCTATAATTCTCATTAAATTAGCCTAATTTAATGAGCCACATTTAATGAGCCATTAAGGAAATTACATAATAATTTCAAACGTTCCATTATTGACCCTCCATTAATTTGCCTCATCGCTACCTCATCGATGCTTTACAGTGTCACCGTCCTTCTCCCAATGGTGATAAAGAAAAAAATAATTACCTTAAATTGTTTTATTACTTATCTCGAAAAGAATGAAAAACAAAAAAATTCTCGACCCTTGCCGGAAGAAGTCATGTTTTTATAAGTGAATCATGGAATTCAGAATTCAATGGTTCCCTCTTATTATTGATATGTTCTTGGGTTACAATTATAATAAATCCCACTCACATGTTTTTTTATCATTCATTAAAAAAGTTCAAAATTCTACTCTGGGAACTCCGTACATCAAAATAAAATGTCATGAAATTTTTCAGTCTCTAAATAATTCCATATAATTAAAACCATTACATGGAAATTTTGGGAGATTACATTCTCTCTACCATGGTGATTTACATAATTAAAATCCAAAATAATACAAATCAAATTTATGGGGTTATTGAACATGAATATGAGCCTCCAACTCCTATGTGACCTCTAAGAGATTCCTATGATGACACATAACACACACCAGAGGAATCAGCTTCCCCGATAGGACCTGCATATTTCGATCCTATATCTACACATGGAACTCCACAAATGATGCCCCTTCATCAATGTCCATCTCTCCCCAGTAGATGATGTGCAATGGATCATTCTTGTACCTATTCATATTTGACATAAGGAAAACATCATTTACCTAGTGCATTTGTGGTGGATGATCTTGTTGGTAAGCCACCTCTCCAACACTGCTTAGGATCAGAAAATGACTGATGATCCTCAATTATATATTTTACACCTAGAGAAATCACTACAATCCCTGTCATGGTGAGAACCGAAGGAACACAAAGTCCCCCTACTCAAACAGAAATCGTCTTCATCTCCTATCAGCATAAGACTTCAGCATGCACTTTGCAGTACCCATCTACTACTGGATGATATGCAATTTCTCAGTGGTAGCCCATACAAGGCCTCAAATTGTTCCATGTCGACGGTGGAGTTATTGCTATTGTTGTTTGAAAACTACAACAAAGTCATGTGGTTATGCCAACTAAGACCAAATTCATGTACCCAAGCATGGATAATGTCCTCTACTATCTGTATAGTCTCTTTTTTATGACTATTCATCTATGTATGAAATGTTGTTCTCAAACGTAACTTCATCTTGAACATCTCATGTAATCCCTTACACAACCGAGATGTAAATCAGGCATCACTGTCTGAGACGATCGTCCAACTAACACCGTGAAGCCTCACTAACTAATCGATAAAGTGGTGTCTCATATCCTCTACCAGCCCCAGTGCTGAATGAGTATGTTGTGACCAGACATTCTGATTTGGTCCACAATTACAAAAATATAATCTTGCCCCCTAGATGTATATGTTATCCCAATCCCAAAGCACATTGAGATACCAACCCATTTCCACTCTGGTACCTCAAGTTTCTGGGCCTAGTCTACTGGAAACTGATTCTAGACCTTCACCTGATGGAAGGAAAGAAATCTTGAAATGAACTCAGCCTCTTCTTTCTTTACCCCCGTCAACCATTACTGACATCAGAGGTCCTAGTACATCATCGCTACATCGGGATATACCCCGAAAGGGTATTTATGGAAATAGTTATACACCTCCTCCTACAACACCACTGGAACAAAGGTGATCCCACCGAAAAGGATAACATTCTCCCAACATATTAAAAATTTATCTGGAGCACATATTAAGGATAACATAGAACGTCGGACCTCATAGTCCACATCCACTAGTTGTTCCTCGCATACATACTGTAAGTGTGGGGGAGTATCAGTCATCCACTGAAGCTATGCTCCTCCGTAAATATCCAAAAATGATATCAACATCGTGGATAACATCTCCATCACCTCAATCAACACCTGAAATAGGGTCCCCCTATTTTGTGTTTCTTCCACCACATTCCACATCCGAGGTGTATATACCATCTCGAAGTCATAGTCCTCGACAAACTCTTTCCATCACTGATGTCTCTGGTTCTGGTCTTTCAAGGAGAATATATACCCAGGACTCTTGTGGTTGGACTCTTGTGGTTGGAGTAAACTGAAAAAATGCTCACCCATCAAGTAGTGTGGCCACATCTTCAAGGAATGTACAACTAATTCTAACACCATGTCGTGGGTCACATAGTTATTCTCATGTTTTCGAAACATTCATGTGTCGTAGGCATTCACCTCTCACTCCTGCATTAGGAAACAACCCAGTCCTGCCGCTGATGCGTCGTAGAAAACTATGGACTCAACGCCCTTCTATAGTATTCTCATGATTTTGCCACTAGATAGTATCTTCCACTGGCACTGGAAACGCTTATTTTAGTTCTCCATCATCATGAAGTGTTTTCCACTCTGTGTCATTATAGAAATTGGTGATAAAACCCTAGAAAAGTTAGGTATGAACCACTGATAGTAACAAGTCAAACCCAAGAAGATCTGCATCCCTATCATTCTCCTTGGTGGATCCCAAGAATGCACTGACTCTATTAACACTGGATCTACTACAAGTCTATCCTATGAGGTGATGAGTCTTAGAAATTTGACCTCCCTTTTCCAAAATTATACTTAGATAGTTTACCATAATTTCGGTGGTCATAGAGTGTAACTAGGTCTATCAATAAGTGTGTAGCGTCATCCTCTTCCATTGCCGAGTACACCAGGATGTCATTGATGGAGACCATGATGAACTAGTCAAGAAAATAATAGAATATCCTATTCATTGGGCCCATGAACATACCTGTGGAATTTGTCACACTGAAAGGAAACACACAGAACCCACAATGGTTTTTCCATCACAAGAAGGTTGTCTTCGGTACATCCTCATCTCGAAACCGAATATGGTGACTACCTAATATACGGTATATCATTAAGAACCTCTTCAACCCCTTAATCTAGTCGATGGGGTCATAGATTCTCAGTAGTGAATACTTATTCATCACGGTCACCTGGTTCAGGCACCATAAGTCCTTGAAAAACCTCAACGTCCTGTCTTCCTTCTTGTAAAAATGTACTGGGGCTACCCATGGTGAAATGTTGAGCCTTACTATCCCCTTCTCCTAGAAGTCCTCTAATTGTACCATCTACTCGTGTAGATCATAGAGATCCATTCGATAAGCCTGTGTGGATATTGGTTTTGTCACAAGGTACAAGTCGATGCATAAGTATAACTCCCTAGGAGGAGGTAGTCCTAGATCATTCTCAAGAGAAACATCCCTGTACATGTCCACCACTATATGGAATCTTGGAATCCACAACTCCACTCTAACCAAGGTGAGGCTAGCCAACTAGTGAGTTTTCGGATACACCTTCCTCAAAGAGAGTTCATCCAACCATGCAAGGGATTCCTTCTCTTCGGTAAAGGAAAACCAGGTCCCAAATAGGTGAACACACTACACTGGGTGCATAAAATAGTTGATTTGAGCATGGAAAATGGATAACTAGTCCACAACCAAGATGAAATTGTAAAGCCTCAACACTTCTTCTAAGATATCACATCCAATATTCATTGCTCATAGAGTAAGATCTCACTCTCAGAAATGGTGTTCAATCATCGAATCCACTCCCATAAGAGTCTCTATCTATAATGATCGATCCAATAGATCGAGTAAAATCCTTGACCACCGAATTAAATTCATGAAAAAGAAGAGTGTCTAGAACATGTGTCTATAAGTAATGCTGCTATGGTGGAGAATAAATAGATCATACCTCAGATCATCTCTAGAGCATTAGGTTTATAATCCCTTGTTTCATGAAGAAGGGCTCTCCCCTATCTTCCTACACCAAGAGGTCGAGGCGGACCACCTATGAGTGGTGGCAGTAATATCTTGAACTGCTGCCCACTTATGGCTTCATATCTTTCTCCCATGCCACATCAACCACCCTTAAAACCTCCATGATCATATTGTCCTATTTTTCTCAGAGATCCCTCAACTGTATGATGGTCATCTACTTCGCAGGTCGGGCAGTCACAATCCATGTGTCCCTACCCACCACACTAGTAGAAAAGCCTGGTCCCTGGTATACTCCCGCTGGTTTGGGAGCTACGCACTGTCGACCCTGAGTCATGGGGTCATCCTTTAAATGAACTGGCCCACATGGGCCCTCACATATTTTCTCTACCACATTTTAAATACTCTATTACTTTGGTTCTGCTGGAGTCTCCAACAATTGGTGCATGCTCGACTAAGAAGCTCTCAACCAATTGGGCTTGCAGCAGCACCCCGGTCTAGTTAGGGATGCTAAGAGACAACACTGATCCCCTAATCTCCCGCTCAAGTCCATTATCAGAGTCATGAGGCCTGATGAATGGTTATCTCACCATGTATAATTGTATATCAGGAAAGATCAGTAAACTTCAATGGGTTATCATCCCCAGTCATGCTTCCTTACTGAAGGTGTATTAACTCATCAATTCTCACATAGTGCTTGGTCGTAGGAAAAACTCCTCTCCAAAAAACTTCTCAATGTCTTCCTTGGTGAGGTTCACCTCATTGTGATTTTTGGTGGTCAAGATCCACCATCCCACTAACATTCCTTGTAGAATTATTGCAGATAATATCACCATTTGGACAGGTGAGGTTCTCTATATGTAAAAGTCTCCCGACACAACCACCAGTACGTCCTCACCAACGGGAAAATCTATCTCTCCCCTCATCCTACGAGGCCTTGGGATATAAACTCCATGTAGGGAATTGAGCATATGAACATCATCCTTCAGCATCATCGGCTGTAAATGCTGAAAATAATGTGGTTCTAGGACTGGTGCACCACCCAATGGGGCCACCAATAGGACTAGTCCCTGAATGGAAGCCTCGTCTCTCAGCGGGCTATCCTCGTGACCTTGTATCAGGATCCAGCCTAGTAATCAACATTTAGCCATCCTATGTTAGGTCAAGATGTACCACAATTAGAATTTTATACCAGATGTCCATACGTTTATTCAAAATAACATAAGGAGAATCTTATACAGACATTGTTTTCATGTATTGATCCAAAAAATGATTTCATTGTCCTGGTGTACAGTTACGTCGACCTCCACACCAGTACTAGAATATCTTAATCTATAATTATAACTCGGAATACTTAACATTGTTTCCCCACAACAAAAAAATAGCCTCTCGATCGATGTGGTAGGAATAACCACCCTCTGATACCACATTGTCATGAACCGTCTCCTCGGGCCCATATCGTGACTTCCCCAGGCCCACCTCTCAAAGGCCCGTGGATGGAGACTAGCACCAAAGGAAGCATCATGTATGGGGAAGGAATTTTCTTGATTACCTATATGAACAAACATACCCCTCCAAATCACAACATATTGAGAGGGGAAAGCCAGTATCCCAAAAACAAGGCTGAGGGAAAGAACAACTGAAAGTAAGTGGGCCAGAATAGAAACCCAACAAAGAATTGAAAACAACAAGTATA
Source organism: Viscum album (assembly GCA_963277665.1). Lineage (NCBI taxonomy): Eukaryota > Viridiplantae > Streptophyta > Magnoliopsida > Santalales > Viscaceae > Viscum > Viscum album. The sequence continues at coordinate 63,871,631 of OY728164.1, read as the reverse complement.
AATAGGGAACTTGGATGTCCATCCATAGAATACCCCACCTGAATGTGATAGTTGTGAAACTACTTATGTTCTAGGATAGTAATAGTAGAATCATCATGTAAATTCATTTAACACCTAAGATTCTGGATAACTCCACCTCTAATGAGTTCGGTGGGATTTCCAAGTCACAGAGAAGTTATTCCCACTATCCTTCGAATGCTTAGGTAGACCTCCACATTGCATACAGTGGGCCTAAAAAGTCACAGAGATGTTCTTCACACTAGTCATGGCCAATAAGGTACACCAAATAGTCACGTACAGTGGGCCTATGAAGTCATACAGAAGTGTTTCCCACCACGGCCAGCAATGTCATAGTGAATTTTTTCCCAATAGGCCATGGTCAATTCATACATATTTGAAAGTCATCAGTCCTCAGGTCTCAGCAAACAATAGGGTTCTGTATGTATTGTGTTTGGGAGAACCGATTCTCATTCCCTTCATCACATCTTAACATCCATGAAAGTCACTATAGAGCATGACAGAAGAACCTCCTTGTCAAGAGGTTTCCAACGAAACTAAATTCTCATCAAGCATACATGTGGTTTTTAGGATATGGAAGTTTTAGTAACCAGGGGACCAATTGTGAAAGGGCCCAGTCCGACCCGACAAACCGGACCGGTGGTCCAACATACCCTGGTTTGAGATCAACCTACTCAACCTGATCATATTTGGGTCTAGGATAGTCTTGTCTGGTCTGACTAATGATTCAGGGCTAAAGGGGCCTCCCTGGACTAGGCAATGTTTTTTTGTGGTTCCAGCCCATCGGTTTGCCTAGAAACCCAGTTTAGTCCGTCCTGACGAGAAGGGAGTGGATTTTTCCAGTTGGCATGAGTTGGGTTCGATGGCCCACGAGAGTAGTCCATTGATCAGTGGGTCCGACTTGCTAGATGGGGCGCAACATGACCACCAGAGGCCTGACCGTATGAGTAAGACGAGGTGCACCGCCTGACCGGGACACAAAAGCTGCACTGCATCCGGTCTCCTATGCCCTGCAAGACACTACTGGGCCCCCTCCTCTAACCACGGTCAAAAGACTATATCATCTAGAAAAACCGGGTGGTACAGATAGGGGACACCTCCCTTTACGTGGTGCCCCACCATTCCCAATTTCCTATACTGTGATGACATGATGTCTATGGTCTCCAGCCGTCACGACATACCGACGGGCGCACCGCTCTACCCGGTTGCTGTGGTGGCCGACAGTCCTCCATCCTACTAACCGGTAGAGGGACGATGTGGTGAAATATCATTTGTCGAACCACCAGATGTACACCGGTGGTCCATTATTCATGTCACATATATATATGGCCTATGAAGTTCACATTCATTATTGTGAATCTCTAAAATCAGCCTTTCCATAGTCTTGAAAATGTGGACACAATGTACATACAATTAGAGGTTCTCAGGTCTTGTTCATGTCGGACAGGTCCCTCTGCATTAAAGGTTTACAATCAAGGGGGATGCTCTGGGATTATTGATTGATTATACCAGAATAATTATAATCCGGGATAATGAAATCCTCAATAGTGCTACCATCCATCATAATAACATGAAGCGTGGGTCAACCTTTTCATGGGTTGACCACTGATCACCATTTATAGAAAAGAATGGGGAAGAACATCCAAAATCATATAAAACCTCTACCTATTTGTTGTTCGATGATAAATTCTTCATCCTCAAGGATTCAAGATGTCAACTTCATCACATCGGACTCTGTTCATCAGGGTTTGTTGAGGTCATTGACGTCTCACCAGCATACATTATCGTTCTATATTGGAGAGAATATTCACCCGAGTTTCTTCAGAGAATCCTTTGGGTTTAATTTCAAAATTCCACATGTTGAAGTATGTAATGAAATAAATTTGGATCGACACTGAAGCTATTAATACTTCTCATTAAATTAGACACATTTAATATGACACATTTAATTATTCTTTAAGGTAACAACAACAATGTTTCAAACACTCCATTATTGACCGCCCATTAATGTGTTGGGTCACCGCCTCAACACTACACCATAGCATCACCATCTAACACCCAATGTTGATGTAGAAATAAAATAATTATTTTAAATTATTTTATTATTATTCTATAAAATTTTGAAAAATAACATTTGTGGTTGGCCGTTTTCGGTAGATGAAAAGTCATTTATAGGTGAATCTTGACATTCTGAATTCAACAGTTCTCTCAGATTATTAATTCGCCCATCGGATTAGATGATACAAAATCCTACTCACATGTTTACAGAATGTACCATAAGAAAGATTAGAATTCCGTTCTAGGCTCTCCAGACCTCAGAATCACATTCTATCGAATTTCACAGTCTCATAATAATTCCATATAATTTAAAAAATTACACGGAAATTATGAGACATAAAAAAAATATCCAAAACAACCATTAAATGTAAATAAACCATATTTATTATTTATTTATAATATATTTGAGTATCATGGATATTTATCATATTAATAACTCTTAAATATAAATATTTAAGATTTAATTTTATATGACATATAAATAATTAATTATAGATACCATGAATAACATAATTCCAATATTAACAAAAAATAACTAAAAACAATGGAATAAATGAATGTAAATGATTCATATAAAATGAAATATAAATTAATATGTATTTATAAGATATTATTAATAAACGTAATTTCTTTCATAGGTGGTTATAGTGTGTTAGTTTAAGAATGAAACCTCGGTATGTGGTTCTATAAATCAATATCATTTCATTGTGTAATAATTTTTATTTTTGGACATCATTATTCTTATTTTAGTTTCATTCATCATATAATTTTTTCATATTTTCTTTCTATAAATATTAATGGCGATTTAAATTTCATTCCCATAATAACTTTTCGAAATGATTCTTACATAAAAAATTAGGTTGTTCGTAATATTTTTTATATCAATTTTCTTTGATTGAGAGATATTTCATATTATAAATTTTTTTTATTATATATGATATATATACTAAAATTTTATATTTTATATCATTATCCACATTATATTAAATATATTATTCTTTATATTACATGTTTTATCGCTCAATGGTATTTCATTAAAAATATACCAAATGTGAAATGATTCCCTTCTGGTGTCACATTTAAATCAATATATTTTATGTCTGATCATTTGTTTTGGAAAGTGTTCTTAAATTTTATTTAAACCCCATTTATTTTATAATATTATGCTAATTTTCAGATTTATAATTTATTATTACTATTTATCTATTCTTTTAATTTAAATATAACTGGTATTTGTTAAATAGTGTTGACCTTATATCATTTGTTCAATTTGTCAACATTCTCATAAAAGTCCATAGTATTTATTGACTCATGTGTATAAAAATATTATTTTTAAATATAAATATTTATTATGTCATATAATATCTATATTTCACAAATTTCAATATTCAAAAAAAAAGATGAATTTCAAAAATATAGTGTTTGGTTTAAAAATATGATAAATGAGAAAAAATATATTTTTATTCCAAATTAAACTATTTTGTATCTTCTGATACATATTTTAAGAAATGATTAATAATTAGAATAAATAATCCATTAAATGGGGATTATATAAAAATGGTTTTTAGAAACAGATTTCAATATTCTTTTTATGCAAATTGAACTGTATCTTTCTATTTATGAGAAAATAGAAAAAAATTATTTTGAAATTTTGTTGATCACATAACTTGAAAAATATTATTTATGGATAAAATAAGTATGTTTTTTATTCTAATATCCATTAATACATTATCAGTACTTGTTTGAAATACTTATTTTGAGAGAATAATTTTAGTATTAACAAATATAACATTTGAACTCATTTCATACACCATGGACTGATAATTTTAAAATACCATTGTTATTAAATGAGAATATCATTCAAGATATGATTCATATTCAACCACATTTGATATATATATTTATGGTTTATAATAATAATGAGGTTTGGTAGACTATAGAATACTAATGAATTAGATAAAAGTTTCTCTCACATCATCTGGAAAGGGTATATGGGTGGTTAACCCTATCCAAAAACCATACAAGAGAAGTAATACACAGAAAAAAGTGTACATTGTTGGATTACATAAGAAAAAATGGGTACGTGGGTGGTTATGAAATGCCCAAAAAATAACAGAAGATTTTTTTCTTAATAATTTTGTTATTTTAGTGGTTATTTTAATCCAAATAGGGAATAATAGTGGTTAGCCCCATCAAAAAATGTTAGGAATCAGTGCTTATTTGTAGTTAAAATGGTTAAATACATGGTTAGTTTAGGAATATAATGTAATGGGCGGGATGTTTCCTTAGTATATTATGTTATAAATTCCTTATTTTTTATCCTTGAAACATGATAATAGTTCTAACCATTCACAGGTTACATATTTTAATGTTAGTACACTTGAACTATTCTTGCACTATATCCCTTGATTATTGTCTCTAATATTTAATTCATATAACATGAAATAACCAATTAGGGAAATCCATGAAGAGGCCCAAAAATTACATTTTAATTTTTTAATTATTTGTGATTATTTCGAGTTAGTGAAAATTGGCGGTGCATGATTCTGAGGCCTGGTGTGACTGGAATGGAAATTTGAAATTTTTAGGTGTGTTTAGTAAACACGCAGGCATCATTTTCTATCTATTGAATGAGGGCTCCGAATTGAAATCCGAGAGCACTGTTGAATCTGATGTGATAGTATTTTCTTAAGGGAACCTTCACATATACCGTAGTATATTGAGAGAAAAAGATAAATTTTGGACTTAATGAAAAAAATAGAAAAAGTACTTCACAGAGTTATTTTATTTATTTCCATTAATTGTTGTTCGGTGGTGGTGGGACCGACAACTTATCATGAAATTCAATGGATTGAACGTTTTTAACCACTCTATTAATATTGATGGGAGTAGCATTAATTAATAAATTAATAAAAATTATTAACTCTTCATTTCCATAAGCTCTCTTCTTCCTTCTATTTAAGTGGGGCTCAAGGTGGTGTTTTGACACGACATCACCAAGAATGTAACCTCTGTAAAAGTGACATGATGTATTCTTATAATGAGAAAAAGATGTATTGATGACATTGGGGGAATCCGTGATGAACTCCAGCCACTTCAACAGATAGGGATTTCTCATCCACTACCGTGACATCCCTAATGAAACACTAGGTATGGGTTTGTCATTTAATTTTCGTGATATTTATCTTTCACATGTTTGTGCACAATGTGATAAATCATTGTAGTAATATTATCTTTTATTGAGGAATTATTCATCACCTTTTTATATAATGATAATGTAAAGGTAATGATCCAAATGAACAAGGATCGTACCCTCCATCGCTTCATTTATTCATGCATTATATGTGGGACAATTTTCTACTCGATGGGAAGCAGAAACTGGGATTCTTGCAATAAAATCTACATCCTGGGGGGCCCGTAGACACATCTAGAAGAACCAAAAGACCACTGGAGGTCACCTAGTGGCCACAGAAGGTCCGTCGGGGTGGCACTGGCGCCCCGTGCCAGCGGCGAAGGCTGTGGCTAGTGATTCCATGCCACAGATGAGGGTGGGGCCACAGTGGACCGATATGCGGCTGGCTCGGCCGACCAGAGAGGTGAGAGGTGGCGCGCCTTCACACACCACGGTGAACAAGATGCAACAATTAATTCGTGACAATGTTCATGAACCACTAACTATGGGTCCCACACCTGATGAGTTTCTGCCCCCTGGAGGCACCAATCAAGGAGCCAATTGACTCATCTGACCCATTGGTCAGGCTGATAGTGCCACCCAAATGTCAGTTGCGTGAGCTTGCTGGCCAACCCACCACTAACCAGCCAGGCTGGAGGGGGGGGGGCAGTCTGTGGCGTGGTGGGTAGAGACCTCCATGGGCCGGCCCAATCGATCCGGTCGAGGCAGGTTTAGGCTAGGCCGGTTCAGACTAGACCGGTTCTAGTCACCCAAGCATGGGTTGGGCTGGTTCGGTCCATTTCAGTTTGTCCGGGTCGGTCCGGTTCGCTATGACCGGGTTGTACAGGACCCGGACCCCTCTAGGGACCAGATACGCTTAAAGACCTGTATCTTGCAAACCAGTCACATGTTTGATGAACTTTCTATAGTGTTGGTATCCTTGAAGCGAGACAAACCTTTTTAAATACTCCACGATAGTTTTGGTGATAATTAGAGTATGGCTGGGTTATCTCGACTGTGAATCCAATGGGGACCTCAGAAATAAAATTCCAATAACATACATACCGGCTATCCGGTTGACAAGCTGTCTATTGATTTGGATCTCTTATGACATGAAAAATAATTCGGTATCTTCTTCATGGGACTTCATGCCGGATGAAAGATGAATTATGGTTTGAGAAGCGATTTCTCCCAGAAACAAGCATACTATGAGCTAGAATCCTATGTCTGGAAGAGATGTAAATAATGAAGAGTGATTCTATGTGAATCGTCACCCATCGATTCAGTTTGAATTAGCACCCAGATATTCTATGTGAATCAGTACCCAGCGATTCTGGGTGCATCAACACACACTGATTCTGTGTGAATTAGCACCCAATGATTCTCTGTGAATCAACATCCAGTTATTCTCTTTGAATCAGTGCCAATGTATTCTTGGTGAATCAGCACCCAAAGATTCTATTTGAGTCATAACCCAGCTATTCTATGTGAATCAACAACATGAATTTCATTGTGAACTAGCACCGAGTGATTCTATGTGAATCGACACCCTGCGATTCTATGTGAATCAGCACCCTTGTGATTTTGTGTCTATCTGTAGAAGTGCCTCTTAAAGGAATAAGATGATCTAGAATTATGACTAATCATTTATATTCTATACATTAGTTATACATGGTTTTGAGATATGTCTATTTCTTTGTGCTTTGTGATTCAGATAATGGTTTTATTAATCCTCTGTGGAATGCTGTGTGACCTTTGGCTGACTCAAGGTCCCTACTGAGTATTCTTATACTCACCCCTGCATGGGCTTTTCACGCACCTAGTTCTGTCATGTGTAGACGACGTGCAACTCAATTAATCCTGTAGAAGCCAGGACCAGAGGGTAAATGAAGGTGACTGGTCGATGTGGAGAGTAGTGGAGACGATATGTACCAAACCATCAGGTGGGATCCTTGGTGGACAATCACATGAGCTATTTTCTTTTATAAGTTGTCGTTTTACTATTTAAGTTGAGCTTATATCCCGGCCCCCATTACATTCATTACACACTTTTACTAGAAGAATTTTTATTTCATTGTTGCATCTTGTTGTTCTTGGGATGTATGTTTGTACATGTTTAAAATAAATTCCATCATTTTATGGGAATACACATTTCCAGTGCTAGTCTTCATTGCTGGGACTATTGAAGGTGGGATTGGGGTATTCATGACTCAGGCCCCGGGGGAATGGTCATGATGAAGTGGAATCAGAGGAGTCGATTTTATCAAAGAACCAGGACTCTGATCATTTTTTTGAGAAATAGAGTTATGTATTTTGATTATGGTTTTTAGTATGGGAACTCAAATTATTGTGTGGTGGTTGATGTATCCATACACTAAGATCGGGAATTCCAATTTCGGACACGGTGAATAGAAACACTAAATACCCGTGTTTTAGAAATTTTTTCCCCGTGATCTCATTTGATTCATCTCACCTGGTATAACATATTGATTGTGGCACACCTGTTTTTTTGGATGTCACTGCGTAGACAGCCTTCCAGGACTCCCAAGAGACCACACGATGATGGACCACCATGAAATGAGGCTTCCGTGTGGGTCCCTCTTACTGTGTTGGCACATTCAAGAGGTGTACTAGTAGCACAACCACTTGGAGTATAATATTTACCGCCAACCCCACTAGCGAACAATGCACACTGACTGAGCATGTTTCATGAGAACCAGTAGCATAGGCCTCTTAGGTATCAAGGAGAGACAAATCCCTAGGCAGTTGAGGACTAGCTAGAGGATGTGTCTAGAGTTCTCCACCGAGTTGGAACACCAACAGAGCAGATGGTGATCATAGCTACTAGTCATTTCCTAGGCATGAAAGGAAGGTGGTGGATTCTGATGCTCCAGTTACATAATGAGGCACCCCTCACCTGGAAGGATTTTGAGAGACTATTCATCGTGGAGTTCATTCCAGTGACACTACACTCTGTGTGTATCTGAGAGCTACTGCACTTACATTAGGGAAACATATCAGGGGCCTAGTACTCTGTGAGATGCATTGACCTCTTGCGCTACTGCACCAACATTTTATGAACCCATTCTTTATGGTCCAAGATTTTGAGTAGGGTATTCAGAAGGAGAGAAAAGAGTTGATGATGTCACTCAGTATCCCGATGTAGGCTATAGTTCTTGAGCATGCATTATGGGTGGGGATCTTCTTAGTTGAGAAGGAACCAGCAATAAGAGCCACCATTAGACGAGAGGTAGTCGAGTCATCTACAGTGGGTTGTAGGTAGATGAAGTAGAGGTCCAAGTGGAATAGAAAATTTGGAGGGAGTCCCTATGATGTAGGTTCATCGGTTCGGAACTCACGTGGAAAAGGGGCCTACTGGGAAAAAGATTGTGCTTCATGTCTGGCGGGTAGGGCCTCATGGCTCGCCACTGCCCGACTTGCCAAACCGAAGATAAGAAGACATTCAAAGAATCTCAGATGCAATGACAGAGGTTCAAGCAAGGTTTTCCACTGGGCAGCGAATGTGTCCGATGATCAGGTGGTACAGTAGGTGGTGGACGATGGTTTGAGGTTCCACCACCACCACCCCCAGGAAGTCCACCCTGATCATAGAGAGCATGTGGTCATTTTCAAGCATAGATACTGTCTTTAGAGGCCTATGACCACAACACTCTAGAAATTATTAGAGGTATGATCTATGTCTATTACAATCTATATGTAGTAAATATAGACATAGGTTTTGTCACGCGTTCATTGGCAAAACAATCATTCAGAGCTCAGAGATTCCGAATGAGGCTTTGGCTCGATCTTTTTGATTAGAAACTCCTACGAGAGAATATTAGACAATTAAAAATATGTGAAGTTAGTGTGATATAAATTTAAGAGGTGTGAGCTTCAGATGTGATCTCTTAGTAGGAGCATTGAGGCCTTACGACATCATTTTGGGTATGGAATGGCTATCCACAGTCTATGATCATATTGACTATTTAAGTCGCAGTGTGCGGTGTGTCTGTGATGATGTGATCATGTTTACATTCACTGATGAGGAGGAAGACGTTGCAGCACATTATTAATTATCTCAAAAGAGGGTGCAGCTAATTAGTCATATATTGACAAGCATCTCCCTCGGAGTAGTTGACGTGGGGAGTCCGATTTATCCTATAGTGGTGGACCAGTATGTTGATGTCTTCGCTGATGATTCTCTAAGAAAACATCATAATATATAGGTAGAAGTTAACATAAACATGTTTCTTGAGATGGTATGGATATCTCCTCCAGCATATCAGATGGATTCTGTGGAGCTTCGTGAGATACAGGTAAAATTGGAGGACTTGTAGATAAAGGGAATTGTACGGCCCAATGTTTTTATAGGGGAATCCATGATCTTGATTTCCAGGAATGCATATGGGAGACCAAGGAATTGTGTGGACTATTGGTCCCTGAAATAGGTGATTGAGATGAAAAAGTATTGTCTTCCAAGGATTTCTGATCTCTTCTACCAGCTGAAGGTAGCTCGTTGTTTTTCAATGATAGACCTTAGATCAGGCTATCACTATCTCATGGTATGAGATGAGGATGTATTGAAGAAAACGATCAGATATCGATGTGGGCATTATGAGATCTTGTTGATGTCTTATGGAATATCCAATTCTCCAATAGTGTTCATGGGGATCATGAACAGGATCCTATAGCCATACCTCGAACACTTCATCGTGGTCTTCATTGACCACATCATGATATACTCGACATCGGAGGAGGAGCAAGTCACACACCTCTAGATAGTTTTGTCTACACTCTGTGAGCACAAAAATTATGAAATTCACTTGAAGTGACAATTTTTTATATGGGATGATCAATTTTTGGAGAACATTATATTATATGTTGGAGTCGTAGAGGATCTGATAATGGTAGAGGAAGTTATCGCTTAGTATCCTCCAAGGTGTGTGGCTGAGATGCCAAGTTTCCTAGTATTGGATGGGTACTACCTATAATATGTAACTTCCTTCTCCAAGGTAGAGGCACCCTTGTCAGATTTGATAAAGAAAGGGTATCCTTTCTGGTTGATAGAGAAGTGCAAGTGTATTTCTTAGGAGCTGAGATAGAGGCAAACGAGTGCCCGCATTTTGAGGGTACGAATAGAGGGCATTGTGTATGTATTCTACTACGACACATTAGGGAACATGCTAGGTTGTGTCCGGATGTATGAGTGAGTAGTGATCACCTATGGCTCAGTACAGTCGAGACAAAATGAGCTTAACTATACTACCCATTACCTTGATGTTTGCATCAGTGGTTTTTTTTTGTTGAAGAAGAGGAAGCACTACGTTATGGGAGAATGTTTTACAATATAATCTTATCACTAGAGACTCAGGTATATAATCTCATAGAATGATCAGAACCTGAGACAAAAATAATGGATATAATTACTATAGAACTATGACATTGATATAGTCAATACCATTGGGAATGAGAACATAGCGGCAGAAGCACTTAGTGGAATGTATGGTCTATATCTGCTGAGTAAGGTGACAGAAAAGCTACCTGTATAGTAAATATCCTTTGTGGATAGAGATGAAGCATCATACATTCAATCTATGAATGTCACTCCCCCACATCATCAGCTAGCTTTGTATACATAGCTGGGGGATGTACACTGTGAGGCCTGACGTGCTTCAATATCCACATGAAAAGCCCGTGATGAATTTTTTTGGTGGGGATCACGTCATACTTTTTAGAGGGCGGGCTATGGTACTGGTGATTCATTGAGAGGAGATGTTGAGGTAGTACCAAACATCAATTCTTGTTGTACATCATGGAGTGGAAAATATGTACCATGAACTCTAGCTTCTGTACTGCTGGTCTAGGACAAAGAATGAAATGGAAGAATTTGTATCCTGATGTCTCACTTATCAACATGTGAAATATGATAATCATGTACCTACTGGCTTAGCTCATCCACATGACATACCAGAGTGGTTGTGGGATGGTATATCAATGGAGTCCGTGATAGGGATACCACATACGTCATGTGGCCACAATTCCATATGGGTGATAATTGACCGACTCACTATGTCATCCAACTTGTTACCTATCCAAGAGTATGAATAATTAGATAGAAAGGAATGTATCTACTTACAAGGTATTTTTCAACATCCTAGGGATCCATCGATGATCGTATCATATCACAACTCACGTTAAACATCCCTCTTATGGAAGGGATTGCAGGAGGCATTCAAGACTCAACTTTGCTTGATCCTAACAATTTATACTCAGATAGATGGTTAGACAGAGGGGACTATAGATACACTCAATAACATGTTTTTGGATTGTGTCCTTGATTTTGGCCACAGTGGGGAGGACCATCTACTACTATTGGAGTAAGCTTACAACAATAGTTACCACTCCTCTATTAGCATAGCTCCGTTGGAGGCCTTATATGGGTGACCATGCATATCACCTATTTTCTGGATATCCCATTGAGAGTCAACACTTCTGGGTACAGAGTTGGTGCAAGAAACCATAGAGATGGTTCATATCATCTAGGAGTGTGTGAAGACTACCCAGAGCCTACAAAATTACTTTGGTGATAGGAGATGAAGACCATTTGAGTTTGACGAGCGAAAACATGTCTTCTTACAGTTCTCACCACGAAAAGGAATTTGGTGGTTTTCTTAGGGAGGAATGTTATCACCAAGTATCATCAGACCTTTCAAGATCCTCATCAGAGTATGCAAGGAGGCGTTACATCTAGATCATCCTCCATAGATGTGCCAGGGGCATATTGTTTTCCATGTGTCATAGATGAAAAGATATATGCATGACCCATCACACGTTATCGACTAGTGCGAGATGGACATCAACAATGGGGTGACATTAGTAGAGTTTCTATTGAATATAGAGGATCGAAAAGATCAGGTCCTTCGTGGTTGGTCGATTCCTCTTATGTGTGTTCATTGGTAGCATGTGAATCTGTAGGAGAGGACATGGGAGTGGGATGATCAGATTTGTACAAAATAACGCCATTTTTTACCCTTGTTTTTTGGAAGTATTTGGGGATGAAAATCCCCATGCTGGGGAGAATCTAATGACCTAAAATTTATATTTAAATTTTCTTTAAATTATTTGGGATTATTAAACGTCTGTGAAAATTGATGGTGGATGATTATGAGGCCATGTCTGCCTGGAATGGAATTTTAAAATTTTTTGAAGATATGTTCAGTAAACGTGTGGGTGGAATTTTCTATCTTATGAACCAGTGCCCAGAATTGATATCATAAAACACAGTTGAATCTAAAATGTCGTGATTCTCTTAATAGATGACTCAAATCAACCACAATAGAATGAGAGATAATATTATATTATGGAATTTATAAAAGAATAATTAAATAACTTTCCAAAGTTCTTTTATTTTTTTCTGTATCTGTATAGTGGTGGTGGTGGGACCAATGACTTGTCCAACCATTTAATGGCTTGACCCTCTGTTTTTTATAACCACTCTCTTGAGAGAGATGATAGATGAATTTGTTAAAAAATTAATGAACCTCATTAATTTTTTGTGTCATTAAGCTCTGTTACTTCATCTGTTTATGTGGGGCTCAGGGAGGAATTTTGACACAACATAACTAAGAAAGGAACCTCTGGCAATGTGATACACCGTCTTCCATCGATGAGGAACAAAATCATGGATGACATTTTGGTAATCGATGATTAACGCTAATAGATTCCATGGATAAGGATTTTTCATCCACCACCATGACATCCCCAATGAAACATGAGGTAGGGGTTTTCTATTAAATTCGTGTGCAATGATTCCTTCCCTCATTCATGAAAATGTTGATAAATCATGGATGCAATATAATCTTTTACGGGTGAATTATTTATCCCCTTTAGATATAATGATATCAAAGATGGAACTGGCCAAACTGAAAAGGCATGGACCCTCCACTCCATCATTTATTGTTTCTCTCTTCTTGGGAAAATATTCGCCTCGACAGAATGTGAGAACCAGGAGGCCTGTAATGATAGAGACATCCCGGAATATTCGTAGACATGTCTGGAAGAAATAATGGACCACCAGATACCACTCGGTGGCCCATAGAAGGTATGCCGGTCTGGAACCGTCGACCATTGCCGGTGATGAAGGCAGTCGACGACCACTTATGAGGGAAGCACTACTTTGTGTCGCGGAAGACGGCTCAACGGGCCATAGAGGTTGGAGGAGGCGCGCTGTTGCGCGCCGCAGTAACTAGCCACGCCTACGATGCCACGATGAATAGGCCATGGATATGAATCCAGTATGATGGTTGGGACCTTCCCCTACATGTCTCACTGGTGAAGAGATATCGCCACCAGGCACCACTAATAAAGGTGTTGAATGACTCCATTGGGTCATTTGGTAGTCATAACGCATGTTCCATGTGCGGGTTGCGCCACAAGGTGGGCTGAGCTACTGTGGACCAACGGACCGATCCCGTTGTAGCCCAGCCCAACCAGGAAACCCAATGCTGGTTCAGGCCAGACCATTTCGGACAGGACGCATACCCCTCTCAGGCCAAAATACGATTAATGGTCTGTATCATACGGACTAGACATCTGTTTGACAAACCGTCTACAACGCTGAGATACATGGAGTGAGATAGAAACTTCGGGATACTCCACAAGATTCTTGGAAAAAATTGGAGTATGTCTAGGTTGGATCGACCCTTAATCCAATTAGGCCCTCAGTAATAAATTCTTATAAAATAAAGACCGAGCATCTGGTTGATGCACCATATGTTGTGATGGAACCCTTATGACATGACATATTATTGGGTGTCTTCTTCATGGGACTATATCCCAGTTAGAATATGACAGATGGATTGAGGAGCGGTTTCTCCCAGAAATATGTGTACTATGTCTGGTAATCTTTATTATGGTTGAGACATGAAAAATTAAGAGAGATTCTTTGTCAATCCGCAACCATCGATTCTAGGTGAATCAGCACTCGACGATTTTGTGTGAATTATAACCATGTGATTCATTGTGAATCATCACCAATCGATTCTGTGTGAATCATCACCCAGTGATTTTGTGAGAATAACCACCCATGAATCTGTGTGAACTAGTACCCAAAAATTCTGTGTGAATCAGCACCCAACGATTCCCTATGAATTAGAATCCAGCGATTCAGTGTAAATAAGCACCTAGTGATACTGTGTGAATCTGCACCCAATAATTATGTTTGAATTTGAAACAATGCTTCTTTAAAAAATAAGATGATCTATATTTATGACTTCTCATATATACTTCTGTTATTTAGTGATACCTAGTTTTGAGCTATTCCTATTGCTTTTTTTATTATGATAGAGTTCATTCTGGTGTTATTCGTATGTAAAATTCTGAGAGACCTCTGGGGTTCTCGGGGTCCCTACTAAGTATTGTTATACATACTGATGCATGGGGTTCACCCACACCTTATTGTGTCTTGTGTAGAGGGCGAGCGGCTCGACTGAGACTATAAGAGCTAGCACTATGCAGTACATAGCGGTGAATGGTCGACATGGAGAGCAGTGGAAACAAGATGTACCTACTATTAAGGTAGGATCCTTGGTGGAAGATCCCATGAGCTATTTTCTGTTTTCTATTGTAGTTGTACCTTTTCAATTGGGCTTATATTCTAGCCCCTTTTACTTTCAGGACTCACTTTTAGTATTGTAGTTTTACTTCGTGGGTTCATATTGTTGTTCTTGGCCTGTGTGTTTGTACTTGTTTAAAGTAAAGGTCTTCCCATTTTAGGAATATGCCTCACTAGTACTAGACACCAACCCCTGTCCTATGGAAGGCGAGCTTGGGGTTTTCATGACACAATCCCTAGGGGATGGTTTAGGACAATCTAGACTGATAGGAGAAGAATCTTCCACCCCAATCCCACCACTATTAGGACTTGGGTTCTTGAATATCACTGATTAGGCATATCACATGTATAGGAGGCCTTCTCTTGTCACATCATTAAACGGTTAATTATATCTTCATACACACTAGGGAAATGAGTTAAGCGAACAACATGAATAAACAATGTATGAACAACCTATATTATTCTACTACAAATTATAAATATACATAGTCACTGATGAGGTAAAAATATTTTCCCAATGAACCATAAACAATACCATCATCAAAATGATAGGGAATATACAATAAATATTCAAACACATGTCCTATAATATTCATGCTTCCATATCCTCAAAGATTCATGAATCCCAACCCACTACATATACTCCTTAATATCAATCGATCATCCTATCATCTACATAAGACATGATAAATGTTTGAAGATCCCATCAAGGGGAGTGTCTATACATACATAGTAGGTCGACCCCACAATAATAATAGTTAGTGAATCATATAAAAGAGTCAACCTGAAACCATAAAAATATGAAAATTGAATGGAGAATCCCAATTTTCCCATACAAGGTACCCAAATCCCATAGTAATGTATCAGTTCTCAAAATGAAAATAAAAATATTCAATACATTATTATATTACATAAGTCTCAAGAAAACAAATGATCATTTCCGTAGATGATTCAGGAAGAACTAATGTCATAAAAATGGTTTGAATGCATAATCTTGTAGAGGAACACTACCCCATCCAATTAAAATTTTTGGGTGACATGTAGACATAAAAAATATAGCATACATTAAATACTCAGTGGGTGAAATACATACATTATATTATTTTAAAGGTTGTGGATCCCAAACTTGTTTTATCATGTGAGAAATACCGACTCCACTAGAGGGTCGAAATCACGATAGATTAAAATAATACCCAACCTCGAAAAAATGAGGTAAAAATGTATGTCCAATATATCAATTGTAGGACATGGGAAAATTAATGTAATCTCTTATGGTCAAACATTTAGTTATCTCATAATTCACATGTAGTCATGTTTTTTGTCTTATATATATTTTCTCTACCAAACTAGATATCATATAGATATGACACATTACATGTCATACATATAGAGTTTTGATTCACCAAAACTACTATACAACAAATACTTACATAAAAACTACATAATGTTATGTATAAAAATGTCAAAATATTATATATAAGAATCTATAATAATGAAATCAATATAAAATATCTAAAATATTACATCCCAAATATGATTTTATGTAAATATATTTAGAACTATAAGACAACTCATTAACTGAAAAAATCAGTCAAAAGGACACAGTACCCCCAGATATTGATAACCAGTTAATCCGTTACATGTCAGAATCATCTACTAGAAATTCACCACAAAATATATAATTCTAGTCAAATTATATTTAATTAATTTCATCATAGGCTCAGAAAATTAAAATATATTAATGAGTGCGCACAAATTACCTATAATTTCAAACATAAAACTATGGAAATTTTTGGATAAATATGGGGAAAATATTATTGAAGGAACACGTAATCATCAAAATTTCATAATCAACGAAAATTGGGATTATATTATATCCATGTATTGAAATGAATATATATACATAACATCTATAATAGTAACCAAATTCATCGGGATAGAATGAATAATTCCATACATCATGATCATACCATCACGACCATAAAAAAGTAATCATTCATTTTAGGAATTCCACTATAAACATATCATTATTTTCATCAAAAAATAGTCAAGATATCACGCTGAATCGGGTAGGAATACAACAAATACCCCAAAATGATTATTTAATGGTACTGACCTATGAATAATGGGGATATGTAATTATTGGACCTACCAGTCACATGATTATGTCTAAGTAATTCATTATATAAAAAATAAATATGAAATACATAATCTTCTTGAACAGTAATCTTTTATTTTCAAATATTGAGACATGGAATAATAATTATTATCCCCATGTTAATAAAAGGTATTACATGATCATAAACAATTATGAAAAATAAAGTGGATTGATAAAAAAAATTAACTTTTCTACCCAATCAATAAATATTCATATTATTGTTACAAATACATAGTGTTTTATTATTTCCCAAATACAAAACATAGAATATCATTCTATGTATTTATGCCAAAAAATAATTTATAGAGTAAAATTATATGTTTAGTTTTTTAATTTTACCAATAAATCAATGTGTATCATCATATATGACTTCCATAAATTAAAGGAATATAATATAATGGACGAAAAAATAAATGAAATTAGAATAAATGTAAATCATAAAAATAACGGATGCTTAGGAAATAAAATTATAGAAACGGTTCATATATTTTATATAAAAGAACATTTGAAAACTTATCTGCATGAATAAATTGGATTTTTTTAATAATGATATATACCAATTATAATAAAATAAAACAACAATGGTGTAGAGTTATATGTGAAATCATCTAAAAAATCAACACATCCCCCTATATCACACATTAATGTATCATTAATTGGGGTTTTCTAATAGAAAACCCCCATTGAAAAAAATAATATATAATATTTTTATTTAATTTAAAATAATTGATTTAAAATAAAATTAATTAATGTAAATAATTTTGAATAAAAAAAATTAAAATAAAGGTTAAGATGATATTGTGTATGGAGAAAATAATATATACAATAATGTAAAATATAAACTCACATGTCACATTAACATGATACATTTAAAAATATAAAGATAAAGATTAATAAAAAATAATTTATAAAAATAATCTATAATAATGGAATCATGACAATGAATTAATGATTTCTATATAAATTTTGGTGGAAATTATAAAAAAAAATTATTATGAACTGAACCTTTGACAAAGTGGAATGGACTTTGTGGAAAACCTACTGTATAAATTGTGTTGTAAAACCATAATTATATTAAAAATAAACGTTCCAAAATAAATATATAATATATAATATAATTACACTTTATTGTTTTAGATTACAATCATGGATGAAAAATTTATGTATAAAACATTATAACTCAATCAATTGAGATTTGAGCTATTAATATCAGTTGAATGCAACATTC
The DNA here is from genome assembly GCA_963277665.1 of Viscum album. Classification (NCBI taxonomy): domain Eukaryota; kingdom Viridiplantae; phylum Streptophyta; class Magnoliopsida; order Santalales; family Viscaceae; genus Viscum; species Viscum album. The sequence goes on along the minus strand of OY728164.1, from coordinate 63,853,384 downwards.
TCTATATGGTAAGATGTATTAGACTATGAATAATGTGGTAGTATTGTTAATCCCTTTATAAAATCAAATTATTTAATATTATTATATAAGGGGTATAATTTACCAAATTATATGAAATAATTTTCAATATAATTATCATAACGAATTGAATGAAAGTTCAGTTACCAGAAATTCATACTATTGGGGTGAAAATTGAATAAATATCCACTTGAATAAGAGAAAATAATTTCACTTATTTTATAACATGAAACAAATAAATATAATAAAAATTAAATACATTGAATATAAATTATTCAAATTAAGAAATCTTGGTGCATAAAATTAATTCGGTTTCTGAGGATCATAATTGATACCAAGAAAACACCAACCTTTTATTATGACTTCCATGAACATACCCTAATGACCAATATAAAAAATGTAACTATATTAATAATTTTTTTAGAAACAATAATTATATATTTTCCATTTGGTATCTTCATTGATAATCATTCTATATATTAATACATGTTAGTTGTTACCTATTAGGAATATTCGGTGTGGGTAATCATGATAAATTTGGTCTGGTTTTGAAAAAATAATGTTAGTATTAATTATTATTAAAACTATAACAACTGTGAAATCATAAATGTTGTTAAAATAAACACTCCATGATAGTTATAGATGTATACTTTTAGTCCATTTTTGTTTTTGTAATAATCCATGATGATTAAATTGATAATGATCATGTATCAATGATTTATAATATATGAATGTTTTTTAATTATGTAGTTTAATAATAATGTTACGTACAAATAAAATAAAAAAACTATTTATATGTTCATGAAATATTAAAATTTTAATTAACATACCATTATCATACATCATATGAATTCATATTATTGTTAAACTATGTGGTAAAATTGATGGAATCCTAAACTTGTGATGATAAATAGAAGTTTTATTATAGGATTAACTATTATATTATTATTCAATAAGAATATTGATATTATAAAGTATTTTATAGTGAGAATAATATGTGTTATATGTAAATATAGGAACAATATAACCTTTATCATGTTGTTTTATTGTAAGAAGAAATTATTTTTCCCCTTTGAACACTCTTTTGGATGGCTGAATATACTATGACTTTATATTGATAATATTATTAATAGGAAGAACGTTTATTTATTTAGAACCTAATAATTCTATTAAAACCATATTTATCCATCTAACCCATTCTTATGACCATACATTTAAGGTTGTTTTGGAAATAAATCTGAAATATATCATTATACAGGTGTAGTATTTTACATGTATTCCTGGTTGTTGATTTAATTTTCTATATAATGAGGAAAATGTATAATATATTTTATCATATAATATTATAAATAATTTTATATATTTAATACAAATTGTTAATTTAATTATTTGGATCATCCAGGTAAGGATGTTATGGAAAACTAAACTTGACGTTCCATGGCGGCAGTGATTTTCACACACACACACACACACACATATATATATATATATATATGTTTCTCTCTTCCATGAAAAATGGAAAGGTGTTTAATGTTTATTTACATAAAATATTAAAATTCAATATAAAATAAATAAAAAATTTTCAATATTAGGAAGAAAAAATTGTAATTTTAATGGTAAGAGAGAGAATATATTAGTTATGTAAAATTGGATTACCCATGTAGAGGAATTTCATAATACCTTTGAAAAGTCCTTATAAATAGAGTGAATAGGATATAATCATGTGACTATAATATAATAAATAAAAATATGATTCAACATGACGTTGTAAGTTCATATTTTAGGTGAAAACAAAATTTTTAGGCGAAATTAAATGGGTTGTCAAATGTCTCTTTTATTAGAGAAAATGAATTTTATTTCTCTATGTATATAATCCCTTTTATAAATATGTAGCCACTCCAAAGTAAAGTGATGTAAAAATTGACAAATAATGTATTTGTGAAGATATATAAATTATATAATCCATCTAATATTTCGATTTTAAATATTTTGTAAACATTTATTTTGAGTCCTTAATATTAATTTTTTAACATTACGAGTTTTAACATTCAAAATAATAATATTTTTTTAATTCAATGATTTATTCTTTATGGAATTATATAAATTAGTTTTTAAAATAAATTTTTATTAATTACTTAAAAAATAAAATCTTTTTTGTAATATAATAAATTTTAAATTTATTAAAATTCAATTTTTATATTAGTGTATTTAATATGTAAAATCATTCATATTTTAAATTTTTTATTTTAAAACCTATAATTTATATATGCAGCATAATTAAAAATGATATTGGTTCTAATAAGAAAAATAGTATAATCATAAAAACTAATTACATTTCTATGGATTTCATATATATTAAACCACAATTTTTTTTAAAAAAGTTTATATATTTAAATGAAAAAACCATGAAAATAATATTTAAAGACATATATTACATTGGTTAAAAACATGTCAATAAGTGTTAATATAAATTAGAAATTTATCCTAAAAACCATTTTTATTACTCCATAATACATTTACCAATTCATATGATTTATAAAATATCTACATCAATCTTATTTAATGATAATGTCATAATATTTATGGTTATAATAAACAATGTATCTATCAATATCAACATAATAATAAATGATTTTATTAAAATACCGTAAAATTATATTAAGATATAAATAATATAAATAATATAGAATATTTAACTTAAAAAAATGATTTTATAAATATTTACAATATATTTTAACATAAAGATATTAAATATAATCAAAGTGGTTTATGTATGATTTTTTTTTCAACAAATGTTTACAATTCATATTCTTATTTTCAATAAATTACTAATATTTATGATAAAAATTATTATTAATATACAAAATATATTATATATATAAATATTAGTTTCATATGAAAACTCGAAAAAAACAAATATTTTTTTTTCATTTTAAAACATATATTCATCCTATTGGTTTTTTAGTTACACTAATTTAAATTTTCTATGATTTTACAGTGATAATAACCTTTATTTTTTACTTATACATATATTTTATGATTGTGTACATCTATTTTTACTCACCAATTATATTGAATCATATTGATTATTATATATAGTTTAGTGTGTCAATTTTGATCATTTTTTGTGCATAATAAGTTTTCAAACATAATAGATCAAAATGGAATTTATATTTTTAAATATCTTATATTCTCACTATACCCCATTAAAGAAATTATATTCTTGAAATTTTAAAAATTAATAATTGATTAATTTTTGGGAGCTTATTTTAATCATATTTTTCATTTGGGATATCACTTCTAACATGACATCAACTTTACTCTATTAAGGTAAATTAGATTAATCTCTTTTCATCAAAAAACATTTATCAATCATACAATTACATTCTTGGGTACATTTATACCTTAATTATTTATTCCCCAAAAAATACCTTCTATAAAATCATATTAATCAAACAGATATTAAACCAAAGAGAAACCATATATTCTTATAAGGATTAATAATACCATTAATCCCAAAATTGTATTAAATACTTGTTCATATGATCCAATGGAAGATAAAATATACAGAAGTCCCATAAATATGATGAAAATCCCAAAAGAATATCATGAACTAATTATCAATCCAATTGTAACCAATACTTTCAGACATAAATTTTCAAAATTCCGTATCCCATTATTATATCAAAATAAAGAATATGTTAAAACTAACAGTTATACATCCCTCAATCATGTTTCATTACATAATTATTTCCCAGAAAATACTACATTTTCATATTATCACATTTCATAGTATTTTATACCGTTTAATATATGTTTTCAATCCATTAAAAAATATGAAGAAAAAGACATTGATTATTTTTCACAATTATCATATATATCAGAATATAAAATAATACCCTCAATAAATATTACTCACTTATTAAAATGGTAATAAATATAAATATTTAATTTATATTAACATATCTACAACACTATCTTTGAAAATACAACAAGAATCACCACTTTCATCCTTAAATTAATTAACTAATATTACCCAAAATTTAATTATTCTCCCTTATTCAGTTGTAATACATGATAGATTCTTGAAACCTAACATTATTAGCTACGTATTTATGATCAAGTTTCGTCCAGATAAAAAATGGTTTTTAAAATATCAAAAATGAAATGTTGAAAAAAATATTATTAATAAGCATTCAACTATTAAACCATTATTGTTAATATTATATATTTGATACAATATATGACACTTCATATTCAATAATTGGTTTGGCATGGATATTTATATATTAGTTTCTAAAATTTATTCAGTTAACATCGAACTCACCTTATTTATAGATTTTTAGAGAATATATGATTAATGAAAAGTTTCTATCAATAATAAAAAACAATGAAGTATGGAATTTTTTTCATTCACCATGTAATGATTAACATATTTCTGAAAATTCCTTTTAGGGTTTCTAACGAAAGGTACATCATTGCAATAGCCTAAATCCACTAGTAATTTCTAGATAATGATTTTATTTCTATGAAAACCACTCAATCTATAAAAATTCATAATGGTCATAATGTTATCCTGTACATAGATTTGTCTTATATATTTATCCATTGGGTTTTCACTAAAGATATCATACCATATTCCCTAAAATATTCAATTCCACTAAAACAGAACAAAATGGTTATGTATAAATTTGTTGAAATGATAAACATTAACCTATATAAAATTAAATTATATTCATTGACTTCATTACTTATAAATATTACTAAATGAAGATATGATAACAATTATGGAACCCGAGACCCGCACTATAGATATCAATTCCATGGACCCATACTTTACATGTTATCATTGATATGTAATAAAATATTGGATATAAGTATAATAAATTAAAATTATATAAAATTTATTTAAATTATTATATATCTAATATAATTTTATGATTATATATTTTCATAATTATAACATTTCTTTAACTAATAACTTCAATCAAATGGATATTGTTCACCTGTGTTACTATAAATCTTTAATCTAAAAAAATTATTCAATATCTAAAAAAATTAACCATCTAGATATTATACATGTTATTTTATGTGTAATGTGTTTTTACACAACCTCAAGAAGTAGAAAAAAAATAAGGGGGCCTCAAATGATTTGGAATGGAAAACATAAAACTACTAAAATTAGGGAAACATCATACCATACACATTATTTTAGGAATATGTGATCATATTAATTCTATAATTAACTAAAACAGTAAGCAATATATAAACATGTATTGTAAATATAATAATAATGTTTAATAGAAACTAATATCAGTGTTGCTGAATTCTTAATTAAGTAATATTGATCTTACTATCAGGGACTCATCGCAGACATCATTGATACTATTAGAACCATATCCAATATTTTATTCTTCTATTATAGGTCATATTCAATATATATTAGGGATTTCAGTAGGAATAGACCAAACAAACAAACATGTTTTCCTATTTAGAACCACTAATCCATCGATGGTATATATAATGTAAGGACGCACCCATCAATTTCTGAACTCTAATGCATTTATCAAATGAAAAAAAAAATAAAAAAATTATAATCATCTTTTCAAATAATCATGTGTTTTCGACTAACAACATACATTTCTCCAAGACATTAACCAATTTCAATGAAAAAATATATCGTGACCTTAACAAATTTGTAGTTAATGGCAGACAATATGTAGTCACCATACATGGGTAATTAATAAACAATCATATCACAATATCAAACATAAGGATTTCTAATAGTTCAAAAACAATTCAATTTAATTGTTTCCTATATATGTATCCCTCAAGATAAAAAATTCCATATTGATATATTTTTATTTTAACAATTATAAAAAATATAACATATAAAATTTAGGCAAACACCATCCAAACAATGGAATTGAAAATATGGTGTTCACAAGATATAGGGAATTGGAAGAAAATTTATGTCTATTCATGGTGGCTGGTTAATCCAAAAAAATCTATTTATGGATCATATATTTGAAATAAAATAAAATTAAATAATAGATATATATATATAGAAGATATATTGTTATAAAAAAACATAACCCTAGTGTAATAATGGACACATATAATTATATTCACATATATGAAAAACATCATTGAAAAAAAATATTTGGTGTGGTCTCACGTAATAATGATTCAAGAATCAAATTATTTAATACCAAATGTCATATCATCCAAATTATTATATATATATATTATAGTTGATAACTCAGTTACCAAAAATACCATGAGGGTATGTGTTTTGAATAAGAAAAGAATAATGGAGTTGAAAATATAAAAGTGATTATAGAAATAATTTTTAATATTGAAAAAATAGAAATATATATCCATTTAAAAAAACCATTAAAAATGTGTTGTTATATATTTTGGAAACATAATATTTCAAAAATATCTTCTCAAAATGGATCCTTGAAAATGAAATAATGTTTTTAATTTTAAATTTCGATCCAAAATATAAAAAACTAATACTAATTTAATTTTTTTTTAATATGTTGAAATTTACATTGATTGAAAAAAATATAATAAAAATAGTTAAAAAAATTATTTTAAATAAAAAATAGTTTTACAAATCTTGACTTTAAAATAAAATATCATAAAATATTATGGTGGGATAACACATTCATGAAAGAACAATGTAAAGTGAAAAACATTTAACCCATATAAAGGAGATTTGATATATGAATATATCTGAAGGAAATAATACTCCTTAAAGACTAAATTATTCAACATGTATTTTTGTTGTAGGAATAAAAAAACACGGAGGTAATTTCGATAATTCGAAAATAAAATAAAATGAAGGGTATAATGAACCAAACATATTGATATAAGTTTCAATAAAATGGTCATAACTCAATTAACGAATGATGAGTTACAATAATACATACTGCTGGAGTAAAATTTGAATAAATAATATATAGAAGAAGGGAATATGATATAGAGTAGTATATCACCATAAATAAAACATAAATTATGATAAACAGTCATCCATGGTTAGTAAATATATAATTCATGTAAATCATGGAAATACAATAATTTTGTTTTCTCCACAAATGGAATTAAGATTATGAAAAGCCTTAATTTTTACATGTAATTAACAAACTCACTATATTAAAAATTCCAATAAACATATACATCGTAGAAATATATTTCAAAACCAAAGAATAAATATTTACTTTATAATATTAATTTATAATCATTTTCCATATTTATCTATGTTCTTTAATATATATTTTAATATCCTTTGTAAGTAATAATTATTATTTTGAGCTAGTTTTGTGAAAACGGTGTATGCTTTCATTATTTTTTAAAAATTAAATCATTATAATAAAAATAAATGTAATTTAATTACTATTTTATGATATTTATAAAGGAATTAATTAAGATAATTGTTCAAGTATGCAGGTAAAGTGACCCAAATTTGAAAAATAATATTTTACGAATATATGGTGTGTTAATTTTTTGTCATTATACGAGAAGAATATATGTATTAAATAATTTTTAATTGTGAGAAATCTAATAATTTATAGTATATATAATAATAATATAACGTGTAAAATATTATTAAGTAGTATTAAAAATTGATTTTTTTTGTCTTAGAATGCTCTTTTGGATAGTTAAATTTTGTATAGTAGTTTATTTCCATATTGTTAACAGGATGTGAAATTTTACATTCCATAATGCTAATAATAAAATATAAATAATATTTATCCACTAAACCCATTATCATTAATATCCTTGTAAGAATGTGATGAAATGAAAAATGGAAAAGAATCATTCCACAGATGTAGTAATCGATATGTATAAAGGGTTGATGATTTCATTATCTATAGAATGAGATAAATATATATATTGTTATCTAATTTTAGTATCTAAAATATGTTATATTTGTCTCATATTAATATATTTATTTTAATATTAGAACTATTTATGTAATATTGTTATGTAATACAATACATGACACTTTGTTGAATCAGTAATCCGTAGACCTGAACAAATGTCATTTTTTGTTTCCATAAAGGAAAATGGGATTGGGGTTACTGATTATTCAAATATGATATTTAAAAGTAATTATGTAACCAATTATTATTATTACATATAGCTATGGGTAAATAATATTTGTAATTTTATGATATATAGGGATGTATATTAAGATAAAGGAATAATCATGTTTAGCGCATTAAGAGATTCTTGGAGGTTACCATAATATAAATAGATTATCTTAAAATATAGGCACTCGAGGTGAATATTTATATTAAAAATCACTAGGATTAAAAATGGTTAGATATTTTGGAGAAAAATAAATTTTATTAATTGTATTAAAGGGCTTCCGAGGGGCTCATTTTATAGGTATAATGTTATTGCATTTTTCTAAATTCTAAAACCTTTTTAATAATGGGATGTAAATCTAAATGAATGTGGATCCAAAATTTAGTAATAATAATGTAATGGTTAATATTTATAGGAAACCATCACCCATTCAATTTCATATTATTTATGCATGTTTTCATCTCTATACTATTTTGTTGTAATGTTTCTACATATTCAGTCATATCTTAAAAAATCATCTTCCTCAATAAGTTATCACTCGTGACCAAAATTTAAATGGTCTATTTTTACATAATTTATCACTAATAATTTGAAATATTAAATATATATTTTTTTAATATTTTTGAAATCAATAAAAAATTAATAATATTAGTGCAAGTAATAAATTAAAACTATTTTTAAGTAAAATTGTATTTTTAACAATAAAGTTTCTATGTAGGGGTATATTGTCAATGTATTTAAATTTCATGAAAATAATTTGTTTAAAATATTAAAAAATTAAGCTTATTCCATAAATTCGTATATTTAATGTTTTCTTAAACTATATTTATTTAAAATACAAGACAAAATAAAATTTCTTATATTTGAAAATATTATTTACATTCATAAATTAATTAATATAGGTTAACCCAATTCACTATATTATTTTAAAATGATTAATGTTATTCCTTAAATATATCTTTGATAAATTAATTTTTTGTATAAACCTATCACCGTCTCTTATATAATGATAATGACAAAAAATTAAAACCATTTATAAAAACCCCATTTTAAACATTCACCCCAAAAAATCCAATGTTATAGAAAAATATTAGTAATTAATACTTTATTAATTGATACATAGTGAATATATAAATTATGTTTATTTTATAAATTTAAAATTATAAACATTTCAAAATTATTGAAACATAATAAAATAATGAACTTTTTATTCAAAGTAAAAAAATTAAAAAATTAAAAATTCTTATTCTTATTTTCAATAAATTTTTAATAAAATTTTAAATATAGTATTTATATAAATAGTATACTATATCATGATTATATATATATATACACTTTTGAATAAAACATAATTTTTTTTAGAGGCTTACAATTTTTTTTGGGAGAAAACAGATATCATTAATGACAAATATCAGCAGACGTACATAGGCAAAGCCACGAAGGAAAATTGTCCAGCCAGAGCTGGTTGGCCTCGAAGGTGCCTGATGTCGCCAACTATTGGTCCACATTGTTGCCTTCCATTTTGGTAAAGGAGAAGGTGCAGAATGAAAAGCATTGGTAGAGCGAGAGAATTCTCTTGATGATGAGGCCAAATGACTGGAGTCTCCCATCGTTGTGGTTAATGGCATCGATCACGGTGAGGCAGTCAGATTCAATGCTGATATCAACCCACCCACGTTCCCAAGCCAGCATCAAACCAACCAGGATGAAATTAGCCACAACTATAGGAGTTTCCCAAAAGGCATGGTGTGATTCATACTTTGCAGTGACGATTTTCCCCAGATGATTTCGGGCCAGGAGACTGAGAGAGACAAGTCCATCCTTGGGGAGAGACACATCCATGTTGATCTTAAGAGTACCTTCCCTTGCGGGGTTCCAATGAGGGGCGGGAGGAGGGAGCATCGGGATTTTGATGTTCATTGTGGTGATTTTATCCCTCTATCCATTAAGTGTCCCGTTCTGTCCAAAATTCAGGAGGTTAATGCATGTGATAGAAAACATCATCATTACGCTGGACCAAGTTGATCCAGGACAGGGTGCAGAATTAACCTAAATTAACCTATGAGAGAGAGGAGCACCATCGCATCAGGAGAGCGGGGAGGTCATAAGCCGTGTCTAGTGAAGCATCTGGGGTCAGGTCCAATTTATTCTAGATTTCCTTAGCTCCTGGGTAGTGAATGATGACATGCAAGGGGGTCTCTGGTATATTCGTGCAAAACGGGCAGGAAGCAGCATTGAACATATGTCGGTAAATGAGAAGGCTCATCGGAGGGAGTGTGCCTGTGAAAACCTACCGCCAAAAGTGGCGTATTTTTGGGGGACGTTGAGCTTCCAAAGTGATTTCCATGGCCCCTCGTTCCGGTCGGCTGGGTTGTCTCCAAGATCAAGTCCTTATCTGGATCTCTCCATGTATTCGCCCGACATGTCATTGCTCTAGAAGATATGGTCGGGGCCTGTGACATGGACCCAGGGATGCTTAGGATATTTCTTTTGTCTCTTTCGTTAAACCATTCATAAATATTTTCCAAACACAACCACATCCCTTGGTCGGAAAGGAGGCTTCTGAAAATGGCGACTTCAATGCCTGGTTGAGTGTGGAATGTAGCTCGCATACCTTACAGATCGATCAGCCATGGGTCATCCTAGATGTTGACAGATGTTCCCTCCCCAATCCTCCTTCCTCGTCCTTCTTCCAATAGCTTTCGGGCCCCCCAAATACTTCTCCAAAGGAATCTAGGGCGCGTGCCATGTGAGGAAACATGATAGTCCGTGTGGGGAAAATACTTAGCTCGTAGTACCCGCGCAGACTATAATATTGACATATGAATTTCAAATATATATTTTTATCCCTTATAAATATGAATAAGCCATGTTTTGGTGAGACATTTAGGAACACAAAGTCTCCTTACCTGAACTCAATGATCCTCCATCATCATTCTATGTATTTCTTTTGATATCTATTTGAGATACTAATCCCCTTAGAGATTATCTACACATTCACTTCCATATATAGAGACAATTTTTCCTTATAAATATTGATTCTACAAACTCCTTCTAAAAAGTGGTCAAATATAAGGCCCCCAACAATGTATATTGAATTGAATAACATTTAAGATCATTTATAGAATGTGAAATAGACCTACGAATGTAAAATATATCATTTCATCCCTTCCAAATCCTGATAAAAATGATTATGTGGGACCTTAATTTATACTTGGCCTCCCTTACTGAACTCATTGAGCCTCTATCATCGGTCTGTATATGTCACGACCCGCCCTCGGGGTCCGTGCCGTGACTACCCCAAGCCCGCCATCCATAGGCTAGGGGTTGGCGACTAGCACCAAGGAGTAAATCCCGGTAAAAAGGGAAGGCATTGCCTTTGTAAAGTAAACAAACACCACAGAGTAAGCAAGTGGAAAGTAAACACTAAGCAAAAGCAGAGTACAACTGAAAGTGCGGAAAAGTAAATGGGCCAGTATACAAACCCAAACTGAAAGTAAAGTACAACTCGAAAGGGAAAACAGCAACTGAAAGGTAAAAGCAGCTACACCGAGCTGTCCACTGGAAATCCCACCTGAAGGGTGGGTACAGATAGCTCCTCTGCTCCACGGGTCCCGCTGTCCGCTCCGAGCACGTCCCGCCTAGTGGTCCACCTCCAGGTACCATCCCGCTCTGTAAGCCTCAGCTAAGGTCAACGCTGTCCGTCATCTGCAACCAACACAACGTAGTGCGGGCAAAGCCCGTGCAGGGGTGAGTATAAGCTACTCAGTAGGGACCCCGAGACCCCTGAAGGTCTCTCAAATCCACAAAGGATAAACCCCGAAGAAAGGTATAATCACGAAGTAACAACCAACACTGCTTAGGTATATGCCCATACATATACCTAAGTCATGAATTTCAAATACGCTCCAACCTCCGAGCCCAAGTACAACTTAGTCCACACAGGAAAGTAAACGTATACCACACAGGAAAGAAAAACGTAATCCACACAGGATTGCACAACACAATCCACACAGGGAAGCAAAATGTAATCCACACAGGATTGCACAACACAATCCACACATGAAAGCAAAACGTAATCCACACAGGATTGCACAACACAATCCACACAGGAAAGAAAAACGTAATCCACACAGGATTGCACAACACAATCCACACAGGAAAGGAATAGGTTTCAGCTCACACATGTATACTTCTTCAAAAGACGATAAAGATGATCACTGATCCATCTAAGTCGTCGGACCCACGAAGGATCGATAGGTAACTAACCCCCGCAAAAGACCCACACAGGATCGGGCCCACACAGGACCTGTAGGCGCTGGTTCACACAGGACCGCTGAGCGCAAGGACCCACACAGGATCGGACCCACACAGGATCGGGCCCACACAGGACCTGTAGCACTGATCCACGTAGGATCACTGAGTGCTGTAGTCGTCGTCGTCGGATCCACACAGGATCCGGCCCACACAGGACCTGTAGCACTGATCCACGTAGGATCGCTGAGTGCTGTAGTCGTCGTCGTCGAATCCACACAGGATCTTTGTACTGTCGTCGTCGCAGTCACAGTAGCAGTAGTAGCAGTAGTAGTCATAGTAACATTCGCAGCCAGCACTAGGGTTCCCGCACACAGCAAGCTCGTTCGGAGGGTCCACTCTACGAGCCGAGAGGCTGATACATCAACTGACACAAAGTCCAGATTTGATGTATCCAAAAGTTCCGTATCGACTAAAGGAACTCAACGCAACAGACGGCGCGTCGATCGGACGCCCGTTCTGAGAGTTATTGGCATTTTCGTCCCCGGGGCCCGGTTGGTTTTTAAGGAAAAACCAACCCGACCGTACTCCACCTACGTCCAATCCTCGGGCGGAGTATGCCAAAAGATCCGTCTCACTAAGAGGAACACAACACAGCTGACGGCACGTCAATCGGACGTCCGTAGCTCAAGATATGAGCGTTTCCGCTCCGAAGGCCCGGTTGGTTTCGTGAACGAACCAACCCGGCCGAACTCAAAGTAATCCGAAACCTTTAGTGAGATATACCGAAACGACCGTCTCGATTCAAGGATCGAGTTTCCGCAGACGGTTCGTTGATCGGAGGTCCGTGGCTCATGTTATGGCCAAAAGACCGAATCTGATCCGAAACGGGGGGTCCGGGTCCGGGCCGACCCGGCCCGACCCCCCCTGGCTCGGCCCGGCCGGCCGGCCGGGCGCCGCACGGAGGCGGCACGCGGGGGGAATCAATTCCCCCGCTTGATTGAAGGCGGCGCGGCTTTTTAGCCGCGCCTGTTTGCAAACTTCCCCCCCCCCAACGTGGGGGGCTTGATTGGCAGAAATCGGGGGGCAAAGCCCCCCGCTTGATTGAGAGGGGCGGCGCGGCATAGCCGCGCCCTTTGTAAAAAAAAACAGCCCCCACGTGGGGGCCGGCTTGAAGACAAACCGGGGGGCCTCCTGCCCCCCTTCAAAGGAACCGCCCCCCTCATAAAGAGGGGGGTTTTTGTGTGCTGGCTGGGGGATTAATTTCCCCCGGTTTATTACCATCCGGCCGGCCAGCTGGCCGGCCGGTTTTCTCCAACGGGAACGGAAAATCCGGTCCCCTCTTCGGCTTCCGACGCCGGCAGCCCGGCCGCCGGTCTCCTCGTTCCGCCGCGGCCCGGAACCGGCCGCGGTGTTCGTCGTCCGGCGCGGTGCGACGGCACCGCGCCCCTCCGCCGTGCCTTGATTTCTTTCAACGCGGCGCGACGGCGTCGCGTTCAAGATGTTTCTTCCATGGTGCGCGCGCGATGGCGTCGCGTAAAATAAACACACGATTAACCGCGTGGTGCGACGGCACCACGCCACCTTGTAAGATTTGCGCAGCGTAACGACGTCGTGCCCCACCGCCGCGGCCCGACTCCGGCCGCGGTCTCATCCGATCTCAAAGGCGCGGTATTATAGCGTCGCGGTTCTTCGTCGTGACCCCAACCGGCCTTAAATAATCCTTTTCGCGTGGTACAATGGTACCGCGTTACCCCGCTTCAAACCACAATAAAACTAAACCACGATGGGAGGAGGATCGGCCGTGTTTGTGCAGACCGGCCTCCTCCCGTTAGTTTGTTATCAATTGGCTTAGAAATACTTGAGGGATGTCAAATAAAATGTAAACAACGAACTCAAGAACCCCTACCTCGATAGTCGCGCATTGACGTAGTCGTGGAATATCGGTGTCGATTCCTTTGACGTCGGAGGAAGAGTCATTGTCGATGGCGTTCGTCGCGGAAAACCGTCGCGGAAGAGATGATGCGGAAGAAGAACGTCACGTCGCAGATATGGCGTCGCGGAAGAACCGTGTTCTTCGGCGAAGAAGTTCTTCGTTGAAGAATGGCGTTCTTCGTGTTCTTCGTCGAGGTTGAAGAAGATGAAGAAGACTTCCCAACTCTCTCAAGGAGATAAAATTCTATCAAAATAAAATAAGGCTCTTTCTTATTTTATTCACACAACCCAACCTCTTTGAATTTCAAAGGTTTGAAATTCAATAACCACACACAACTCACCTCATTAACACATTACATTTAAGTCATAGGTTTATAACTTATGTTAACATAATTTAAGTGGGAGTTGAGGGGGTTTTAGAGGATATGAAGGGGTGGGGTTTGTGTGGGCCCCACCACCCTCATAACCTCCCATGGGAGGTTGGGTTGTTACCCAACTTCCAACAAGAGATATCACTTAGAGTAAAATAATAAAAATTGTAGTGTAATTACAAAGTAAACATCCAAAATTTTTATTATCAAGAATCGCATGAACGCAACTCCAGAACAGGAGTTCCTAAGCGTATACCTGCTCTACAGTTCCATCGGTTCCCTTGGAATTCGATTCCGGGCACCGTTTCAAAAGTTAGAAAAACTCGCTCGTTCGTTCACTGAACGTACTCGAGCCAAACTTCGGGAATTGATTCCGAGCACACCGGGCCTCAGAATCAGGTTCCGTCTGAAACCGCACTCTTGTAAAATTCTAAATAAAATTACGAAAAAAATTTCCCTTGAATTTTACGGGTCTTTACATTACTCCCACCTCAGGGATTTACGTCCCCATAAAGATACATCAAAAACTAGGGAAACAAATGAGGGTACTGAGCACGCATTTGAGCCTCCCGCTCCCATGTGCTCTCCTAGAGATTCCCGTGCTGCCATCTGATGCGCACAAGAGGAATCGATCGTCCACGCAGGACCCGCTCCTGTCGATCCTCTATCTCCACCGGGACCTCCGTAAAAGTCGCCCCATCGTCAACGTCAAGCTCCCCATGATCAATGATGTGCGTTGGGTCGTGCACGTATCTCCTCAGCTGAGACACGTGGAAAACGTCGTGCACCCAGTGCAACTGAGGTGGTAGAGCAAGGCGATAAGCCACCTCACCAATCCTGCTGAGAATCTGGAAGGGTCCAATGAAGCGCGGAGATAACTTGCCTCCTCGGCCAAATCTCCGAATACCACGTTGAGGTGAGACCCGCAAGAAGACGTGGTCACCATCCTCGAACTCTAGTGCCCTCCGCCTCCTGTCAGCGTAAGGCTTCTGCGGGCTCTGAGCTGTACTCATCCGCCCCTGGATAACCTGGACCATCTCAGGTCCCACAAGAGCTGCAAGATTTCTTCTTTACCGATAAGAGAAATCTGGTCTCATCCCCAGGATGAACCACGTTCTTTTCCTAAAACAGTCAATCCCGTCATGATTAGTTAATTCATGGCATGGATGACGTCGTAAGGCCTCGACGCTACTACTAAGAGATTCAACCGTTACTCTCGCCTCCCAGGGTTGAGTCACTCTGTCGGCATCAGTGTGTGGTAACTGGGTCTTCTCCAGTAGATGTCTCACAAGTGAGGGTCAAGTCAACAGTCAAACGGGAACCTCTTAGTAACATCACGAAAGAGGACAGGAACGAAAATATCACAAGGGTATGCGTCTTTTATTATTTCATCTCATAATACAAGACGCTACACAAATGCAACAAGGAACCAGAAGTACAAAGGATGTATCCACTAGTTCTGCTCCTGTCCATCGGCTCCCAGAGCTCCATGATCGAAGGCCTCGGCTGCCTGAAGTTGAGATCTCGCATGTTCACCTATTCCCTGTGGTCGGGGTGGACCTCCTGGTGGTGGTGGTGGAAGAGCCTCAAAGCGTCGCCCACCACCGGATGCTCGTCCAGCTCCTCTGCCTCGTCCGCCTCCTCCTTGCGGACCGCCACGGTCGAACCTCTGCCTCTGCCTGGGAGGTTCTTCACTTAACTGCTGATCATCAGCATGGCGGGTCGGACACTCACGAGCCATGTGACCAATCCCGCCACAGAAGTAACACTGCCTGCCTCTCGAAACACTGGCTCTGCGCTGTGTGCCCCGCACTGCTGAGCCAGTGTCCTGAGGTCGTTTGCCCGAAGGTCTAGTCCGTCTAGACCCCTGAGTCATCCACCGACTGCCTGCTGCAGATGACTCTCCACGTGCCGCCCTGCGGTGGGTCTCTGTGCTGGTGTAGACTCAGCATGGAAGCTCTCGATCAGAAGGGCCCGCTCCAGTACTCCTGTCTGAGTCGGTATGCTGAGGGAGATCAGCGATGCCCTGATCTCGTGTCTCAAACCCTGCTCGAAGGTCCGAGCCCGGAAGAATGGGTCCCGTACCATGTCGGTCGAGTAGCGCGAGAGATCAGTAAATCTCACCGCGTACTGGGCGACCATCAAGCTGCCCTGCCGCAGCTGTAGAAGCTCCTGGATACGCACCGCACGAAGGGTGGCTGGGACGAACTCCGAGCGGAAGAGGCTCTCAAAGTCCGTCCAAAGTAGAGATGCCTCATCGTTCACCTGGAGCATCAAGCTCCACCATCGTCCTGCTGCTGCATGTAGTAGGCTCGCAGCGAGGATCACCATGAGGTCTGCTGGTGTCCTCACTAGCCTAAACACTCGAACCACTGCCTCCAGCCAGTCCTCTGCTACCTGGGGATCCGTCTCCCCGCGAAACCTGGGTGGTCGTTGGCGCTGAAACTCATGCAGTGCGCTGAGGCGACGTGCATCGTCAGCGGCTGGTGCTGGAAGTATCGAGGGCTCGGCGGGTAGTGCTACCGCCGGTTCCTCTGCTGACAAAGGGCCCTGCACCGAGGCCTCGTCGCTCGGTGGGCTGTCGTCACGCTCAACTCTCGGAACCCTAGCTGGCTGCCATCGTGGGGCCATCCTGAATAGGGAACAGGTGCGCCACGGTCAACAGTATACCTGGTGAGCTGACACAAGGAAATCACAAAGAAAACTTGAAACACACACGCAATCAATGTTTTCGTGCATTAAGTCGGAAATCAGAAGTCAGGGTCCTGGTGTACGGATACGTCGGCCGCCGCACCAACACTGGACACCCTGGACTGATAACCACACTCAATACGCTAAACATTATTCCTTCACATAGAAAAGATCAGAGTTCGCGGTAGAACCGAACTCCTCTGATACCAATTTTTCACGACCCGCCCTCGGGGTCCGTGCCGTGACTACCCCAAGCCCGCCTTCCATAGGCCAGGGGCTGGCGACTAGCACCAAGGCGTAAATCCCGGTAAAAAGGGAAGGAATTGCCTTTGTAAAGTAAACAAACACCACAGAGTAAGCAAGCGGAAAGTAAACACTAAGAAAAAGCAGAGTACAACTGAAAGTGCGGAAAAGTAAATGGGCTAGTATACAAACCCAAACTGAAAGTAAAGTACAACTCGAAAGGGAAAACAGCAACTGAAAGGTAAAAGCCGCTACACCGAGCTGTCCACTGGAAATCCCACCTGAAGGGTGGGTACAGATAGCTCCTCTGCTCCACGTGTCTCGTCGTCCGCTCCAAGCACGTCCCGCCTAGTGGTCCACCTCCGGGTACCGTCCCGCTCTGTAAGCCTGAGCTAAGGTCAATGCTGTCCGTCGTCTGCAACCAACACAACGTAGTGCGGGCAAAGCCCGTGCAAGGGTGAGTATAAGCTACTCAGTAGGGACCCCGAGACCCCTGAAGGTCTCTCAAATCCACAAAGGATAAACCACAAAGAAAGGTATAATCACGAAGTAACAACCGAAACTGCTTAGGTATATGCCCATACATATACCTAAGTCATGAATTTCACATACGCTCCAACCTCCGAGCCCAAGTACAACTCAGTCCACACAGGAAAGTAAACGTATACCACACAGGAAAGAAAAACGCAATCCACACAGGATTGCACAACACAATCCACACAGGGAGGCAAAACGTAATCCACACAGGATTGCACAACACAATCCACACAGGAAAGAAAAACGTAATCCACACAGAATTGCACAACACAATCTACACAGGAAAGCAAAACGTAATCCACACAGGATTGCACAACACAATCCACACAGGAAAGCAATAGGTTTCAGCTCACACAGGTATACTTCTTCAAAAGACGATAAAGATGATCACTGATCCATCTAAGTCGTCGGACCCACGAAGGATCGATAGGTAACTAACCCCCGCAAAAGACCCACACAGGATCGGGCCCACACAGGACCTGTAGGCGCTGGTTCACACAGGACCGCTGAGCGCAAGGACCCACAAAGGATCGGACCCACACAGGATCGGGCCCACACAGGACCTGTAGCACTGATCCACGTAGGATCGCTGAGTGCTATAGTCATCGTCGTCGAATACACACAGGATCGGGCCCACACAGGACCTGTAGCACTGATCCACGTAGGATCGCTGAGTGTTGTAGTCGTCGTCGTCGAATCCACACAGGATCTTTGTACTGTCGTCGTCGCAGTCACAGTAGCAGTAGTAGCAGTAGTAGTCACAGTAACATTCGCAGCCAGCACTAGGGTTCCCGCACACAGCAAGCTCGTTCGGAGGGTCCGCTCTACGAGCCGAGAGGCTGATACATCAACTGACACAAAGTCCAGTGTTGATGTATCGAAAAGTTCCGTATCGACTAAAGGAACTCTACGCAACAGAAGGCGCGTCGATCGGACGCCCGGTCTGAGAGTTATTGGCATTTTCGTCCCCGGGGCCCGGTTGGTTTTTAAGGAAAAACCAACCCGACCGTACTCCACCTGCGTCCAAACCTCGGGCGGAGTATTCCAAAAGATCTGTCTCACTAAGAGGAACACAACACAGCTGACGGCACGTCAATCGGACGTCCGTAGCTCAAGATATGAGCGTTTCTGCTCCGAAAGCCCGGTTGGTTTCGTGAACGAACCAACCCGGCCGAACTCAAAGTAATCCGAAACCTTGAGTGCGATATACCGAAACGACCGTCTCGATTCATGGATCGCGTTTCCGCAGACGGTTCGTCGATCGGAGGTCCGTGGCTCAAGTTATGGCCAAAAGACCAAATCGGATCCGAAACGGGGGGTCCGGGTCCGGGCCGACCCGGCCCGACCCCCCCGAGTCGACCCAGCCCGGCCGGCAGGCCGGCCGGCGGCGCGGCGGCGCGGTGGCCGCGGCGGCCTGGTGCCGCACGGAGGCGGCACGCGGGGGGGAATCAATTCCCCCTCTTGATTGAAGGCGGCACGGCTTTTTAGCCACGCCTGTTTGCAAACCCCCCCCCCCCCAACGTGGGGGGCTTGATTGGCAGAAATCGGGGGGAAAAGCCCCCCGCTTGATTGAGAGGGGCGGCGCGGCATAGCCGCGCCCTTTGTAAAAAAAACGGCCCCCACGTGGGGGCCGGCTTGAAGACAAACCGGGGGGCCTCCTGCCCCCCTTCAAAGGAACCGCCCCCCTCATAAAGAGGGGGGGTTTTGTGTGCTGGCCGGGGGATTAATTTCCCCCGGTTTATTACCATCCGGCCGGCCAGCTGGCCGGCCGGTTCTCTCCAACGGGACCGGATAATCCGGTCTCCTCTTCGGCTTCCGACGCCGGCGGCCCGGCCGCCGGTCTCCTCGTTCCGCCGCGGCCCGGAACCGGCCGCGGTGTTCGTCGTCCGGCACGGTGCGACGGCACCGCGCCCCTCCGCCGTGCCTTGATTTCTTTCAACGCGGCGCGGCGACGTCGCGTTCAAGATGTTTCTTCCATGGTGCGCGCGCGACGGCGTCGCGTAAAATAAACGCACGATTAACCGCGTGGTGCGACGACACCATGCAACCTTGTAAGATTTGCGCAGCGTAACGACGTCGTGCCCCACCGCCGTGGCCCGACTCCGGCCGCGGTCTCATCCGATCTCAAAGGCGCGGTATTATAGCGTCGCGGTTCTTCGTCGTGACCCCAACCGGCCTTAAATAATCCTTTTCACGCGGTACAATGGTACCGCGTTACCCCGCTTCAAACCACAATAAAACTAAACCACGATGGGAGGAGGATCGGCCGTGTTTGTGCGGACCGGCCTCCTCCCGTTAGTTTGTTATCAATTGGCTTAGAAATACTTGAGGGATGTCGAATAAAATTTAAACAACGAACTCAAGAACCCCTACCTCGATAGTCGCACGTTGACGTAGTCGTGGAATATCGGTGTCGATTCCTTTGACGTCGGAGGAAGAGTCGTTGTCGATGGCGTTCGTCGCGGAAAACCGTCGCGGAAGAGATGATGCGGAAGAAGAACGTCATGTCGCGGATATGGCGTCGCGGAAGAACAGTGTTCTTCGGCGAAGAAGTTCTTCGTTGAAGAACGGCGTTCTTCGTGTTCTTCGTCGAGGTTGAAGAAGATGAAGAAGACTTCCCAACTCTCTCAAGGAGATAAAATTCTAACAAAATAAAATAAGACTCTTTCTTATTTTATTCACACAACCCAACCTCTTTGAATTTCAAAGGTTTGAAATTCAATAACCACACACAACTCACCTCATTAACTCATTACATTTAAGTCATAGGTTTATAACTTATGTTAACATAATTTAAGTGGGAGTTGAGGGGGTTTTAGAGGATATGAAGGGGTGGGGTTCGTGTGGGCCCCACCACCCTCATAACCTCCCATGGGAGGTTGGGTGGTTACCCAACTTTCAACAAGAGATATCACTTAGAGTAAAATAATAAAAATTGTAGTGTAATTACAAAGTAAACATCCACAATTTTTATTATCAAGACTCGCATGAACGCAACTCCAGAACAGGAGTTCCTAAGCGTATACCGGCACTACGGTTCCATCGGTGCCCTCAGAATTCGATTCCGGGCACCAGTTAAAAAGTTAGAAAAACCCGCTCGTTCGTTCACTGAACGTACCCGAGCCAAACTTCGGGAATTGATTCCGGGCACACCGGGCCTCAGAATCAGGTGCCGTCTGAAACCGCACTCTTGTAAAATTCTAAAGAAAATTAAGAAAAAAATTTCCCTTGAATTTTACGGGTCTTTACAGTATAGGTATTGTGATTGATCTATGATAACACCATCCTCCGTTGGTGGAATACATATTCTCTATCATTTGATGAAATAACTGTAGTCCCATAAATTCTAATTCAACCTTCTATTGTAAAATAGTAAGAAAATATAACAAAACCAATAATTCTTATTTAATGGAATCATATAAATAATTTAGTGATTTCTATTATTTTTTGATTAATACAGCATGGGTATGTTATCTAACCTTCTTCAGAAAAAGTCCCACATGTAGGCCCCGATTGTATCCCCTACGTACTAAATAGTCTTCTCTTTCTTGTAATAATTACTATCATAAGACATTGTGATCATAACCAACTATGTATTTAAATCCTCATATATGGAAATCTATAATATAGACATGTAACATGTATACGGGATCAAGTAAATAATCAAGGGGACACCATGAAGTCGGATGATCTCTAACATGAAAAAGCATAATATTATATCGACAAAACTCAGATATAAAAATTAAAGGAAGTGGGGCTCCATAGTGTTTCAATCAATAATCGTCTAGAAAATGTTGTAAAATATCATTTTTTATTGAATTCCTATCATTAAATTAGTGGATATTCCACCATAAATCTATTCAATAACACTATGTTCATGGGCCAATCTAACTAGTACCTGATTCCTGAGCATTACATAATAATTGGATATGAATTATGATGTGAACTCATAATCACTATTCTTCACCCATGTCACTGAAACAATATTCAATAGTCTAGATGATTCTTTTCCACTTCATGATATACCACTAATGGTGCTGTATGGAACCTCTTCAGAAATACTATTGATGAACATATATTACCAGCATCTACACATGTTATAGGATTTCAAGCTTTACACCTTACAAAATTCCAAAAAAATCATTTCATGGGAACATCTGGTTGTTTAATACCACAGAATCATCATCACTAAATTATGTTTCCCTCTAAATATTTTATATTGAGGGGCATGTAAATTTTATTAGAGGAATTATTCTCATTCCACACCCAGAATGTGTAAATTAACAAATAAAAACAACTCCAAATCCTAACTTAAAATACGGAATGATATTGCATTCTTGGAACATCGCACATAATATTCAATTTTATTTGAAAATATAATATATCCACATAATTTTCCTATAGAAACTATATCCACCTCCATTTTCATATCATTAAATAAATATTGTTGAATAAAAACTAGAGACTCTTAGGGTTGGAATAATTAATAAACCAATCACTAATATTATAGTTTGTCCTAGCCATCTAGGTGAAAACAATAATTTCTTACTCTAACTCAGGGATTTTAGATACTCATGGGGCTCAAGATTCTTAGATCTAAAAAATATCACTACCTGTATACGAATCATCAAACACCAGAAACCTTATCCAAAATAATTTTAAAAAAGTAGGGAGTAAACCCTTACCTCTCCATCCATATAATAGGATCCTTATTCAATATTATTTTCAAATGATTAACAGACTTCTTTCACATCCTTAACTTTATAATTTTTTTACCCTTTAATCTCAAAGTGGCCAATGGAATCATAATACTATATAATTCGAGCATGAATCTATAGTAATTGCCAATGATCTCAAGGAATTTTTTCACCTCTATCACACTCTTTGGTGGCTCCCTAGGTAACACTATCACAATATAAAGTAATTCTATTTTTACTCACTCCTATGAGACACGATGACCTAGAAAATAGATCATTCATAAAATGATCATACATGAATAGACTTTTCTGAATAATTAATTATCTCAAAGTACATCTAGGTTCATCGTCAAATACATAAAATGATATGTCATTGAAATTGGGTAAATGAGAATGTAATAGGTAATGATCACCAAAAATAGGTCAACAAAAATATGGTTTATCTCATTCAATATTCCCATTAATATAAATAGTGAATTTTACATGATAAATGGAATCACCATGTACTCATAGTGACATTATATAAATATATATTTCATCATATTTTTTTCATTATCATGAACCCATAGATGATGGAAACATGATCTGTTATAGATCATTGAGAAATGATTTAACAATTCTGACTAAACTAAGTGGCCATCAGTTCATGGAATTGGGTGCATGTTCTATATAGTTAAAAAATTTAGGTGATGAGAATCCACACAGAACGTTTGGATCACATCCACCATCATGGATAATAGTAATGGATCTTACTAGGGGGCACAATATGTTGAATGAATCCTTTAATATAATGGTCTGTCAATGGAAGAACCAACTCGTGATGATCTATAAGATACATCTAACAAGACACATAATATATCAATTATCTATTATGATGAATATTTATATAAATTTATTCTCTCTAAGAGGATTTAACCTAAGTACACCCTCAAGAAATAAATCTGAGTTCTCCTTCACCGTTGTATGGAGTCTGACATCAACTTATTTTTCTACCCCATGTGTCAAGATAGACATATCATGATAAATTATTTACACTATATATAAAATGATCACTATCTACTCTACCAAGAAATTATTTTCTATAATGATGTTAAATTATAACCTATATTATTGGGACCACAACATCATGCAAAATAAAACTATCAATGTACACCTAGGGAATGTATATTACTCCCATTCCTTGATTTGAATCATATCATCATATCAGAAACATAAAAAAGGCATGATGAGAAATTTTATCAACCCTGATCCAAGGAACACTTCAAATATTAGAGTTTGATTTTTGGAATTAGAAAACGCTTCCAAATAATTCAACGAATGTTGGAAGACCTAATCTTAGTGCAATGCTACCTCAAATGTCTTCAATTTGAGTGGTTATGGTTCTGAAATGGAGTTACAGATCAAAAGTTATGGTCTTTTGAAGGTAGACTGCTGTAAATATCCATTCAAGACAATTTTGGCAAAAAGTAAGGATTTGTGCTAAAATATGTAATATTGCACGAAAAATGGAATATTGTATGCAATAAATAGAATCTTGCTTGAAACAAGATAATATTACATGCATCCTCTCACTTAAACCTATTACAGACCAAAGGATACATCAAATGCCCCTTTCATGTATTGTCACTGAAAGTTTCCAAGAAAACCACATGCTGCTCGGAATATTATGGACACCACCACCCAAGGTTTCGCCTATAAATACAAGTGAACCCCCTTCATCCAAGGGGGTACCAATGGTCGGTCATTGTTCTGATACATGTAAGACAACCCTTTTCATGGGTGCATGGAAAAGAGAAACCCTTAATGGATGATTTTGCGGGACATGTCTCATATGGGTCTTCATTCACGCCGGACCTTAGTGGTTTGATCCCCACCTGATCCCTTTGCTGCCCAAGGAATGTGCACGCAAAACCACCTGTAGTGCACAAAACATCAAACATGAAGGAAAAAACACCTACTGTATACAAGACAACAATTTTAAGTGCAATGAATACAATATTATGCAAAATACATCAATGATTCATGAAATAGTTCCATGGTGACCAATTTTTCATGCACATGGGACATATTGTCCAACCTTGCACGCAACCCATCTTTCGTGTAACCCATCTTATGTGCAGTAGTGTCCAGCCTTGTGCTCACTAGTGCATACCACGGGGGCCCCCTATCCCGCACCCCCAATCGATATTAGTGAAGGGCTTCGGTCCTGTCCCTCTGGGTTTGTCCCTTCACATCCATCACTGATCAACATGAAAAATGGAGAGTCACACCACATACTTTTCAGGTCAGGACATTTTCATTTTCCATTGTGCCCTTATGCACACCCTCTTTCCACCTATAGAATATCATTATTAGAGATGCTCCTCCTCACACCATGAAACACCTTGATTTTACATATTCCTCTTGGTTCATTTCCCATGTCTTGAGTTGATATTCTCATAATTATTTCCCTGAGTACCTTGAGTTGATCCCTTCCTCAAGAAACTCATCCAAACCCCATTACCTGACAACTATACCCAGTTGAACCTGAAAGGGCTGATCTTACGTATGTCCAAACAACAACCATTTGTAGTTTCTTTATGCCTAATAGTCCAATATAAATGAATGTATACCGTAGTAAATTCTATATGACAAATATAGGTTGCCCCTCGTTTTGAACACGTGATTCCTTAAGATCCAAGAATATAATGCCAACAGTCATCTCTATATGATTATAATCTATAATACGCCCTAAATGAAAAACATATTATGTATCTTCCTCTAAAAAAATAGATTACTCATGCACCAAGCATAAGATTCAAATAATACTCTCTCTACATGACTATAAACTATAGTATTCCCTATCATTCCATAATAGGATGAATGTTGTCCCAAATAATATATGGATTTTGTGAGATTTATTAGATAACACATTCCATGATAATTTGGTCATAATTTCAAGAGTGTTTTAATCCATTCAAAAATTCAATCACTCCATGTATGAGCACTATTGTGGGTGCCCTCAAATGATTAGTGTGATTTTTGGGTACTTAGGTGTAGTAGAGTGGCTGACCAAGGTCGTCTCTCAAATGAGGAAGTGAATTAAAACAAAATTTTAGAGGTATTATAAAAATAAAACAAAAGAGAATAAAAATAATACTTGAAAGTATGTGGTTTTTTTATAGTTTACAAATCTACAAGATGTTTTCTGGAAGAATATCATATTTTTTTTGTTTTTAGTTTTTAAATAAATTTCGATTAAAATGACACAACAAGAAAATGTTTTTTTAGGAAATATTTAAAAGATGTAATCGTTCTAACTCTACCTATTAAATAAATTATTTATCATTATAATTTAAATTAACATCCACATAATTATGACCCCTTATCTTGTTAACCCCTAAACCCTATGAGAATTAACCTTACCACAAGGATGAAGTGAATTAAACCCTAGGTTATCTTTGGAACATGTAATCGAAGCACCCTGCATTGATTGATGATATAAGGATAGATTATGGTCATTTGTAAATTAAGAAAATATCCATTCTTCAAATGAGGACTAATTGAGTTTATTGATTATTTTTTATCTCTACAAAATAATCCCATGTGGTTGTGAATTACTGGTTAAGGTTCCACTCTCATAGTTCACAGAATTCCCAAACCTGCGTGTTTTGTGTTAACTATTTAATGGATTGATTAGTTTAATTTAAATTAAAAACTCAATTAATAGATCATAATATGTGAATTAAAGTATCACACATGTTCAAAATAATTAAATTAAGGAGGTTAGAGGTCGATCGATTACTAAAAATAACTACTATTCCATGAGCAGTGTAGTCATCATTGAAGCATTTTGCATGTGCAAAGGATTAGAAAGGGTAGAACCCAATAATGATTCTACTCTTGATTCCAAAAAAATTACGAATATTAATAGAAGAATTAATTTAAAAAAAACATAAGAAAAGAGGATAAATAAAAAAATAACAAAGAAGTTTATTATGAAAACACAAACATTACAACATGAGGAAGAAGAATAGAGCTTCGACAAAGGGATCCTTGCTTCAAGAGATACCCTTATTTAATTGCTTGGGTAATTGAAGTGTAACCTATTCTAATCCAACCTAAACATAATAATGCACGTCACAACCCCACCAAATGAGAAAACACCAATTTATAGAGTGGTGGGGAGGCTAGGATCAATGTGGTTTCAATTGTGAATGGGGAATCTTTGCCAAATTTTTTATACCAACTTACACCAACAATTTGTCCACAAAATGAGTGAATAAATTGTCCTTCCATAAAGATTATTCACTCAAATATCATTCTAGTTACTCCTATCAAATGTTTGGAATGATCCATGAAGGTATGATGATATTATGGCCCAAATACAGAACCCATGTCCATTCTGCCGAGTCAAGCCTGCCATTGAATAAATTTCACATTTACTCCATCCAAATGCACTCTTTAGCTATAGTGTCTAGAATAAAAGTTGTAGAAAATTAAGATATAAACACTGATACAAAATAATATGTTCAAATAAATCATAGTAAAATATTTATGTGTGTAATACTACAGTGCATTTTAAATGTGTAAACCTGGAATTATAATAAAATTTTCAAATGAATGATAAAATCCCAAATATTGCATAAATGAACATATTTAAAATAGTGTGAGGACATTATGTCATTTATTATCAATAAATATTCAAAAAAATAGTGTTTTATCAACTCCACCACACTTACCCTTTTGCACTCCTCGGCAAAACCTCATATGAAGTAAACATCAATATCAAATCAAAACCAAATTTAAAACACATATCCTTGAGATCAACCAATTACACATCAAGAATCAAAGTATATCTTGCCACATAAAATAAAAAATATTTAATGTTATTCATTTATATCATTCAATATATTTCCAATTTATTTATCCTCCCATGTACCAAACACTTACCTCACTTGAATTTTCCCTCATCACACAAATGTCAAAAAAAATTGTAATGTACTTCTCATAAAAACTTGTACAAGGGGAACCATAGGCTTGATATGTTCCTACATCACTAACTAATTTGAGTCAAGGACATATGTTTATCATGACGAATATTCAGGGTTGTTCTTTGGCTTTCGGTTGGTAGGATTTAGATGTGAAAAATTATGAGGTTGAATGAGGAGGGATTAACTAATTTTGAAGAAAAATCGCATTAGTCTAATTTTCATTTAAATATGGTCTCCTAATCAATCAAAATAGCATTTATTCATGTTCATAATCAAGAAAAATAAAGCTATGTCCACACCATTAAACATTTTAGTAGTAAAAATGTCAATCTTCTCGAACATGATTTTCATAAAAGCTTCAGATAAGCACCACTTTCCCCCTCTATTAGAAGCTCCAGAAAGGCACAACTTATTTTATCATGAATTCTCTAGAAAGGAAAAATTTCTATATAATGTTTTTCTTCAGCCACAAACACATCACTTCAGAATTTAATTTTTCACCCAAAGTATCAAAAAATGTGTTATCACTACACAAGATAGCTTCCCCCACACTTAAGCTCAACTAGATTATGACATTTTACTTCAAGAGATGGATGGATAGGAAAAATTGGCTTGTAATATTTCTAACCTAACAGGATGTGCATGGATTATAAGAGATAAAAGGAATAAATGTCCATGTTTTTCTATTATAAAAAATTATTTTTTGAAATATGTGCTTTAATACCAATTAAACACCTCAATGATTTAAAAATATGTACCTAAAACCCTCATGTTTTGATAGGAATACAACAAATTATGGTTAAATCAATCATGGTTTGGTTCTCTCAAGAAGTGAGGTGAATGTAATGAATATGAAAATAATGGTTTAGAAGCCACATAGGAATGTGATTTCAAATATAAAGGCAATGTGATGTGGCATGAGATTCAAAATTTAGTGTACGTTTTATTAAATTACAAATTATTTGAACATGAAATATAGTCATTTCAGAATTTATTTTAGCTTAGTTTCAAGGGATAAATTTCTTCTCTTATTTATATGTATTTCAAAACGGATGTTGACAATCATTTTAGCTCAAAAGATTCAAAAACACACAGAAAATTCAAAAAATAAACCTAAAAAAATTGAAAATCACCAAAAAAAATTTGTTTTGTTTTTTTAACAAGAATACAGTTGAAATAACTGAACTAAAAGGTTCCCTCCCCCACACATAAAGTATTTCATTGTCCTTAAAGAGAAACAAATAGATGATATATGAACATGAAATGTATAATTTTAAATAGGACAAAGAATAAAAAATTTAAAGTGTTAGAAACAGCCTGATGTGCTGAAGTGATGATGGGGTCATGCAGTGTGATAAAATCCACTAAATCAGCAAGAAGTCCCTCAATGTATCTCCTCAAAAATTTCCCATTAACTATAAAACTATTTCCTGTGTCATCTTGTGTGATCTCCACTTCACCCTAAAGAAAAAACAATAGTCACAATATAAGGACCTAACCATCTAGAAAGAAACTTACCCGACATCAACTTCAGTCAGGAACATTAGATAAAGACTTTCTCTACAACATGAAAATCCTTTTGTTGGATCATTATATCATGATATGCTTTTTATTTTTCCTTATAGAGCCTTGATATTTCATATTATGAAAATAAAATCTCCTCATGCTCTTGAATTTTCATATTCCTTTAGATTCCATCATTCGCCCAATACATGTTGCATTTCATTATATCCCAATAAGCCCAATGATCAACTTCCACGGGAAGATGACAAGATCTCCCAAAAAATCTGATATGGGGACATACCAATGGGTGTCTTTTATGATGTCCTATAAGACCACAATTCATTATCCATGCACTTTCTCCAATCATTCCTATTTGGCTACACAGTTTTCTCTAAAATATATTTCAACTCACGATTCGATCCCTCAGCCTTTCCATTTGTCTGGGGGTGGTATGATGTCAATGTTTTATGAGTCACCCAATACATCCGAAGAGGGACGCAAAATTCTGATGGCAGAAGTGTGTCCCTTGGTCACTGATGATGGCCTTCGGTACTCCAAACTTGCAAAATATTTGCGCTTTGACAATGTCCACAACAACATTAGAATCATCAATCCTAGCAGCCTTAGCCTCCACCCATTTACTCACATAATCAAAAACATCCAAAATGTACAAAAAAACCAAAGGAACTAGGAAAAGGACCCATAAAATCGATTCCCCATACATCAAAAATCTCATAAAAAAGTATGGGTTATTGGGGAATCTCATGTCTTCTAGAAATGTTCCTAGTGTGTTGGCAATGAGAGCATGACTTACAAAACACATGGGCATCATGGAATAATCTTGGCCAATATATTTTAGAGTGAAAAACATTCTTAGCTATCTTTTGGGGTCTAAAGAGTACATCATAAGCAAGTGTATGACAGAAATGTAAAAAAGGCTCCAACTTATTATCAGGAACAAACCTCCTAATAACATGATCACTGCAAATGCACCAGAGGAATGGGTCATCCCAGACATAACAATGAGATTGAATTGTTAATTTCTGGACATTATGTTTCTTTAAATTTGTTGGGATTTTAGAGGCAACAAGGATGTTAACTAAATATGTATACCAAGGATGCGTACCTAAGATGGAATAAAGATGCTCATCGGGGAAAGTGTCCGGAAGTGGTACCTGGTCCAAGGTGTCATCCTCTAGTGTCTATGTAAGACGACTCATGTGGTCCACCACCATGTTTTCTAACCCCTTTTGCTCCTTTATCACAATATCAAATTCTTGAAGAAGGAGTATCCATCAGATCAGCCTGGGCTTTCCATTTGGCTTCTTCAAAAGGTACCTCAGAGCGGCATGGTCAGAAAAAACAACTACTCCAGAGGCCAATAAATATGAAGGGAATTTTTGTAAAAAATATATGAAAAAAAGAAACTCTTTTTTTGTGGTTGAGTAGTTTTATTTGGCTGAATCTAGTGTGGTCGATTCAAAGGAAATCACATGTGAACATCCCTCCACCATGTGAGATTGGACAGATTTAACCGTGAAGTTGGAGGTGTCATACATCAGCTCAAAAGGAATCTCCCACCGTGGAGGATGTATGATAGGTGAAGTGGTCAGACACTTCTTTAACTCATCAAAGGAAGTACTTCATGAATCATTAAACACAATATCAGAATCCTTTTGTATTAATTGTGACATAGGATGAAAAATATTACTAAAATCTTTGATGAAGCGTCGATAAAATCAATGTGCCCTAGGAATGATCTAACATCATGCACACAGGGAGGATATGGCAAGGATGAAATAATATCTATCTTAGATATATAAATCTCTATCCCATGTTATGACACTACATGCCCAAAGACAATGCCATTCTCTTCCATGAAATGTCACTTTTCAATGTTCATGAACAGATTCTTCTCAATACAAAGATTAAACTCTTTCCCACAATACTAATAAATTTATCAAATGAAGACCCACACACTGTAAAATCTTCCATAAATACCTCCATGCAGGCCTCAATAAAATCAGAATAAATACTCACCATACATCTCTGGATGGTACCTAGGGCATTGCAATGTGCAGATGGCATCCTTCGGTGGGGAAACGTGCCAATGGGACAAGTGAATGTATTCTTCTCTTGATCCTAGGGAGCTATAGGAACCTGAAAATATCCTGAAAATTAATCCAAGAAACAATAGTCTGTCTTCCCATAAAGTCACTCAAGCATCTGATCAATAAATGGGAGGGGAAATGGTCTTTTCCTGTGGAATGATTTAGTTTCCTATAATTAGTACACACATGCCAACTGTTTTGTACTGTCATTGGAAATAACTGATATTTCTCATTTTTAACAAATGTAAAACCACTTTTCAAAGGAACAACCTTAATATGACTCACCCACTGAGAATCCAAAATGGTATAGATTATAACTATCTCGAGCAATTTTTCAACCCCTTTTTTAACAACATCTAGATGGGTGGGATTGAGTCCCCTTTTTGTTTGCCTCACTGGTTTAGCCCCATCCTCCAAAAGAATCCTATGCATGAAAATGGAGGGGCTAATACCTGATATTTCAGCCACGGACCACCTGATTTCCCGAATGTTCTCCTTCAAATGATTCCAAAGTATTTCTTCACGTTCAAAAGGGAGATTGATGGAAATGATAACATGTTATTTTTTACCACTTAACAAGTATGAGTATTTAAGATTTTGTGGAAATGGCTTCAGTTCTAGTGTAGGGTGGTGGTGTATTGATGGAGACATAGAAGGAACTGAAATATGTGAACAAAACGCATCAGTATCAGAGTAGAAATAATCACAATCAGAGAATATATAATCAAATACATCAGCATACATAACATCCATGTTATAATTAGAGTTCACAAGATCAAAATAAGAATATGATTCCATTTCAAAATCAAATCATAGAGAGTATTTTTCCTTAAAAATTGGTGTGGAAGTTCTCTTAGACATTAAATAAGATCCAATACTCATAGTCTCACTTTGAATAGGACAATAAAATTCCATGGGGTTTTTACTTGGTGGTTCAAAATGGGAGATAAAAAATGCAGAATGATCCTCTGAGGGGTACTTCATGGAATCCAAAACATTAAATATCAGACATACATCCACAAATTCCATGGAAAGTGTACACTCATTGACATTTATGATAGTTTTTGAAGTTTTCAGAATGGGTATACCTAAGATAATGAGGTCATGAGAACTTACCTGATCATCCTTCATGTTAAGCATGTAGAAATATGCTAGAAAGATCATTTCTCTTACCTGGACAAGTACAATATCAAGGACTCCCGCTGGAAATGACGTAGCATTATTCTCCAACTGCACCACTACTATCATCGGTTTTAGCTCACCAACCTGCAAAGAAGAGAATACAGAGTGAGGCATCACATTTATGGAAGCTCCTGTATCACAAAGAGAATCATAAAAGTGTAACTCCCTTATGGTTCATGGGATTATGAATGTCCCGAGCTCTTTTAACTTTGTCGGTATTGCTGGAGTTCGTGTAATGAGTGCTGACACATTCAATCCACGATTTATCCTTTCATTTCCCATGATCCCTCTTCGATTGGTACAATGTTCGTTTAATAATTTCACATACTTTAGAATTTCTTGAATGGCTTCAAGTAGAGAAATGTTGATCTCCACATGCTTGAATGTTTCCAAAACATCAATTTTGATTTCTTATTCTGCCATATTCTTAGTTTGAAGAACCCTGTTTGGAAAAGTAAGGGGTTTAGGAAAATAATTAATTTTCTGCTTACATTTATCTGTCTCCTTAGGTTGCTCATCAGTTGTTTTGGAATTGGTAATTTTTGGAGTTGAGGTCAATCCCGGTGGAATCGTAGGTGGAGAAGAATCAGTTGTTTTCTTCCCACTTCTCAATGTGATGGAACTGACATTCACCTTGGGATTTGGAGAGGGTTGGGAAGGTAGATTTTTTAAATTCTTACTTTGATGTTAATGGAGGGCGGTGGAAATCTGGCTCATTTGAGTCTTCAACTCACTCAGCTCCAAACCATGACTCATAAACTCATTATTTTGATTAAGAAAAATTTTCTTCAAAAGGTCATCTGTGTTAGAATATAGCTTTGGTGGGGGATTCCCTATTTGCTGGCTTGTTGATGCTTGGGTTTCAAATCTCCATTGGGTTTATTGGAAACCCTACTGGTAAGGTGGAGGCTGCTGGAAGTTTGGTTGAAAGGGTGGCCATGTTGTTGTCCAGATTTGTACCTCATGTCTGGTTGATCCTTCTACCCTTGGTTGTTTTTTGGTGGAATGGAATCAAGCTTCTTTTGGGGATATAGTTGTTTATACTGATAAGGTCTCCAAGTATATAAAGCTACATAATATTATGTTTCTTATAGTTAGGGGAAACATTCATTTGGGTCGCTTGTCTTAGTGAAAATGCCAAAAGACCTTCAGAGAGGGGGTTTGGATGTCTTTTGTTCCAAATAAATCTACCTCACCGTAGCAGCCAATTCATCTAACTTTGTATCAATCAATTGACTCTCAAGAGGATAAAGACATACCTAATATACTCCCCTGACATGTGGTGTACCTCGATCACCAAATTGTTGGGAGTTTTGTGCTATTTTGTCAATCAACATGTGTGCAGCTACTGGTGTCTTGTCCACCAATGCTCCTCCAACCGCAACATCCACCATGCTTCTCTCCATAGTTTTGAGTCTTTCATAAAAGTATTGGATGAGTAGTTTCTCACTAATTTGGTGATGTGGGCATCTTCCACACATCTTCTTAAATCCCTCCCAATACTCGTACATTGACCCCCTTGTGCTTTCTTGATCCCAGAGATCTCTTTACGAGTGGAAGTGGTAATTGATTCTGGAAAAACTATATGGAAGAAAAGATGTTTCAAATCGTTCCAACAAGATACAAGTTTGGGTTTTAAATAATACTTCCAGTCTTTCGCAGCTTCATTAAGTGATAATGGGAATGCTCTTAGTTTTATTAGATCTTCAAAATCATTTCAATGTTTTATGGTTGAGCAACCCAAATTAAATTCATTATAGTTTTCATTGGGATACTCACCAGAGAGGCTGTGAAATTTTTTATACAGGTAAACTAATCTAGATTTTAGTTCAAAGTCCGATCCGAGATTAGGATATGCAATGCAATTTGGTTGATAATTACTATCAGTTTAATCCAATTATCGAATGGTTCTTTTAAGCTAATTTCCATTATTTTCATCCATTTTTTCTTGATTTATGGTTGAATTTGAATTGCTTCCAATTTCAATGTTCTAATATTGGAGTAATTTTACAACTGGTTGAATGGTGAATCTTCCTTTAGACTGAGAATGTCTGAATAATTCCCTAAGGCTACGTTCAAACTAAGGGTCAACATCTAAGAGATCATCAACACTAGTTCGTGTCATAAATCAATGAAGGATGAAAAGGAAATATTGAAATGTAGACCATAATAAAAAGAAAATAAGTTTCAGTTTGTATAATTAAAATAAATGAATAGAGTAAGAGAAAAAAAACCCCGAGAAAGGGGAATGAAGAAAGAAATAGGAGAAGAAAATAATTAAATGAGAAATAAAATAAATACCCATAATTAGTTGAATAAAATACTTTCCTCCCCGTTAATTGCAGAAAATTGGAAGAGCACAACCATGGGAACCCTCAAATAATTAGTGTGATTTTGGGGTACTTAGGTGCAGTAGAGTGGCTGACTAATGTCATCTCTTAAAGGATGAGGTGAATTAAAACAACATTTTATATGTATTATAAAAATAAAATAAAAGAGAATAAAAAACTACATAAAAGGATGGGGTTTGGTTATAGTTTATAAATCTAGATGATGTTTTCTGGAAAAAATTGTATTTTTTTGGTTTTTTTTAAAATGAATATTGATTTAAATTTCACATCAAGGAAATGTTTTTTAGACAATATTTAAAAGAAGTATTTGATCTAACTATACCTCTTTAATCAATTTTTAATCATTATAATTTAAATTAACATGGACCTAATTATTATCCCTTAACTTTTTAACCCCCAAACCCTACAAGAATTAACAATACCTCACAGATGAAGTGAATCAAACCATAGGTTATCTTCGGAACTTGCAATCACAACACCCTTCTTTGATTGATGTTATGAGGATATCTTATAGTCAGTGGTAAATTAAGGCACATATAAATTCTGTAAATTTGGACTAATTGAGGTTTGGGATTATGTTTTAACTCTAAAAATTAATCCTATGTGGTTATGAATTACTGATTAAGGTTGCGCTCTCACAGTTCACACAATTCCCAACCTCTTGTGTTTTGTGTTAACTATTAAATTTCATGATTAGTTTCATTTAAATTAAAAACTCAATTAATAGATCATAATATGTGAATTAATGTAGCACATTGATAGAAAATAAAGGAATGGAGAAGGATAGAGGTCGATCTATTTCTAAAAAGAACTATTCTTCCATGGGCGATGTAGTCATCATATAAACGATTTGCCTGTGAAAAGGTTTAGAAAGGGTAGAACCCAATAATGTTTATACTCTTGATTCTAGCCCAATTAGGAAGATTAAGAGAAGAAGAAATATAAACAAAATAGAATAAAATAAATAAATAGAAGAAGAACAATGATGTTTAATATTAAAACAGAAACATTACAATATGACGAAGAAGAATAGGGATTCGACGAAGGGGTCCTTGATTCAAGAGATACACTTATTGAATTACATGTAAAATGGGAGTGGAACATACTCTCCTCTGACCTAAACATTCTAATGCACGTCCCTACCACACCAAATGAGAAAAAAATACAAAAATATTGATTTTTGGGGAGGCTAGGTTCAAAGTGGTTTCCAATGTGAATGAGGAATCTCGGCCAAATATTTTATGCCCACTTGCACCCCCCTTTTGACAACTAATACGCCTGAATCTGTTGTCCATGAAGATAGATGATGCACTCGAATATGAGTCATTTAGCTCCTCTACAATATTTTTTCCAGATCCAAGCAT
The DNA here is from genome assembly GCA_963277665.1 of Viscum album. Classification (NCBI taxonomy): domain Eukaryota; kingdom Viridiplantae; phylum Streptophyta; class Magnoliopsida; order Santalales; family Viscaceae; genus Viscum; species Viscum album. The sequence goes on along the minus strand of OY728164.1, from coordinate 63,817,054 downwards.
GGATGAAGATGTTATGGCCAAAATACAAAACCCATGTAATTTCTGCTGAGTCCATCCCAACATTGAATTAATGAATCATATACTCCATTCAAATCCACTCTTTAGCTCTTGTGTGATGAATAAAAGTCGTAGAAACTTATGTTATGAAAACTGTTACAAAATATTAAGTTCAAATAATTCATAGTAAAATATTTATGTGGGAAATACTACAGTGCATTTTAAAAAGGTAAAACTAGAATTTTAATAAAATTTTCAACAGAATGATCTAATCCTAATATTTCATAAATTAACATATTTAGCACAATGTGAGGAAATTATGTCATTTATTATAAAAAAAATATTCCAAAAAATAGTGTTTTATCACTCCACCTCATGCTTTTTGTGTCATTTATTTTTATTTTCTTCATTTTTTATGTCTATAGGGATGCCATGAAGGCTCGGTCCCATGCCGCATTGGTTCACCAACCATTTGGGGCCAACATTCTGAAAGACATTGGATGAAAGTTTGAGTAAGGTCATGTGTTTCAAACATGGTCAACTGTCGTGCCGCATTAGTTTGTCCCTTATCATAATAATGCGATATGGATGATGTGTTTCGAACATTGTAAACTATTATCTACCATCAACAAGCCACCCTCACTCGGTTCTGAATGATGGTCATGTGATTCAGTATTTTCTTCACCATTTGTTCTAACTAATTCCAATGCCCATTGTATTTTCCCTCTTGTGAAATTACTCATAGGTGTTGGCCCCAATTCTATGCCTCAACCAACCCGTGAGTTGGGATTCCCTCATGGACAAACAAGAGGAAGATACCTAGGCAACTTCAGTTCGTAAGCTCCATAACCATTTCCACTTCATAGAGGCACTCAAGAAACAACCATGTGTAATCCCCATTCACAACTACCGCTCCATAGAGAAACTTGTGCAGTGCTTGAAATTTTGTTTCTTAGCCTCATGCTTCTTTGAATAGTCATGCTAATTTATATTGATTTATTTCATATCCATGATAACGTGTGCATTTCAATGGACCACTCCACAAACCCCCTCACTGGGGTGTTGGTGATCCCATACCTTCCCCTTGAGTTGTTGTGTATCAGTTATGTATGTCTTTGGGGTGATGAGTTAATCCTCCTCATCGGAGATTTAGGACGTTAAACCAGCAATCACTATCATCCTCAGCTCAAGATGTTAAACTATTGCCTCACCCCATTTAATATACATAGGGTGCCCCATCTCAGACATTCTCACTTTGCTCTTGTCTCCACTGGTTTATGATCTTCCTCACATGGAATGAGATTCTCATTTTCGGAGCTGCGTTTGTCCGCATGGGAGGGAAACCATCATTGTGTAAGCCCGTATCCATTATTTCAGGAGGCAACACCCCTGATCCTCCTCTCTTCTTCGAGGAAAAAGACTAGAAGGTAAATGCGAACATGGACAATATTTACCCCATCCCTCTGCCTCTGGGAATTTTATCCATCGGGCCTCCATCTTGGAGTAAGTTTCAATCTCTATCTCCATGGGCCACTAATCACACGTAAGCCCAGATTTCCCCTTTGGAACACAAATCGTTTGTAAGCCCCACTCTTGTAGAGACCCATATATTGGCATACATTGACATTAGATTACTTTTATGGAATACTTAATAAATAACAAAAACAAAATCCCAATGACCGTATTATTTTAGGGTCTTTGAAAACATAGAACATAATCTTCTAATCATTGGGAATTATCTTCAACATCCCCCATAAAGGTCTTCCCCTTTTATTTTATTACCTAAAATCTTTCCTTATATCTTGAGGAAATTAATCCATAGAGGATATTAGCTTGAATTCTCAGTAAGGGTAAACATGGAGAACATAAAAAATCCATAAAAAATTGATCATAAAAACATGAACATTAAATCTAAACATCAAAATCTCGAGCAATGACATAAAACATGGTGGTACATAAGGCATAGATCATAAAGTAACATTAATCATTATAAAATAGTGTGGCGATAAAACATGTAATTGTGGAAAACCATTAAAAACATTATTATGTATGCCACAAAATGATAATAAATCAATCATCATAACCCAAATAATATAATGGGTTTCATAAACATCAACCTTTCATAACATAATATATATAAAACAAATGGATATTATTTCATCAAACAAAAAATCAATCCATGTAAATAATAGATACATTATACATGAAACATAAACATACTAAATAGTGTCATCTTATATGGAAAATGGTTTTGATAAAATAGATAAAATTAAATCTCGAGGAAAATATATTTTCTTCTTCAAAATCATTTTATTTTCAAAAAATCCCACAAAATGTTAAAAGAAAAGAATTTTTTTGAAAATAATCATGAAATATTTTATAGTAATATTCATAAAAATAAGGCATTATGAAATTGTTAAAATTCGTTCATTCCGTATAAGTTAAAAAAACATTCTTCACGTACTTTTTCTGGAAAAGTAAAAAAGTACTGTATATGGTAAAGAAAGAATGATTCCTTCCATACCATGTGGTAAAATTAAAAAAGGATAGAAATGAAATTAACCATACATGGAATAAAATTAAACATTTTACGAAACCATTTCGAGAAAACATGTACATGGATGATTAATATAACCTGAGTAAATACTTACGATTAAACAATCTCAGATACGAATGAGATTGGATTATTTATCACTTAACATAGGTCCAATTTTTTCCGTGCGTGTACAAAACTTATGTATAATGATTTATATAATGTTGTTGACTTATTCAAGAATCATAGAAATTGTTATGATCTCATATATTATTCAGTTACGACTTTATATTACCCGTTCATTTTGAATTTGATGTCGAAGCAACATTTTGGGTAATAATAATTTCATTTATCGTACGTGTTTTGACTTGTAAATATTTATATGTTTACTTTGATAATGATTAATTACTTCCAAAATGTAATACATGATTTACATGTATTATTTATTCAGAATATATATATATTAGATCGATAATTGGAATGAAATACACCATACATGGAGATGGTAGGTCGTACGTACGCATGAACATTGTTTTCGTTTCATTATTAAATTGAATGAAATTAAGTAAATAACATATACATAAAACAAGTATCATTATTATGTCATATATTTAATGATTATTTATTATATATACTTTATAATCATTCTGGAATGGTTAACATTGAGAATAAATGATTCGTGTCGTGGAGACAGTAATTCGTACGTACGCACGAGCGATGATATCATTCCCATAATAATTGAATGAAATTGGAGTGGATGATATAATATCTCAGAATAAGTATGATGTTATATTAATCATATATAGTTATTATATCCACCATTATACCAATTCAACTATTATGGTGGTAGAAAAACATATTACACCACGGCGAGTAGACGGTAAGTCGTACATACGGACGCACAATGATTTTTTTGTAGGATGGATATAATGTGAAATAGGGTGGTTTAATATTTATAATTATATATCAGTATATTATCTATAATTATTTTATTACTTTATAATAAAACAACTAATGAAGAGGATGTTTATGAAAAATGAAATTTGAATGAATAGGTAGAAGATATTACCTCTTCTTAGATGCACCTCATTTAATCTTCCTCTTATGACACTAGAGTTGGGCATTTGGGATGACCAGAACCTCTATAATATGACTTAAATGGTTTAGAAGAGGAATTGTAAGGGGTTATCTAAACTTAAAGGCTTAAAATGGAGTGAATTGAAGAGGGGTGATGTGCCCCTTTATAAGAGAAGAGAGGGGAACATTTTGAAACCTAAAAAATATAAGTTAATAATAAATTCAAACCCCACATAAAAATATCAAAAAATGACTCAATTTGAATATGAGATAAAATGGGGTTGTAATATCATCAACCATTAAAATTTATACATTTTAAATTTTTATTTAAGAACTTATAATATTGATTTATCCTTATTTAATATATTTAACTTTATTTGTGGTAATAATATTCTAATTTTTAAATGGTTATAAATACATACTAATGTATTGTTAATTTTCCATAATTAGATAAATTATTAAATTTTCTGCCATAAAATTTTCAATTTGTAATTTTCATATATTTTTGTGATTTTTAAACATTTTAATAATATGTTATTCTTATAAAATATCAATACTGTCAATTATGAAACTATTAAATTATCTGAATTTAAATAAAATCGAAACTAAATATGTATTCAATTTTTTTAATACATTCCTAACATGTAATATTCTTCTAAAAAATTCATGGATCACATTAATTTGTTAATATAATATTTATTTTAATATTTTTAAAACCCTTTATTTGATATTTCTCTTAATAAAACAATTATTTCATCATTTATGTATAATTAATTAATAAACTTATTTTTTGCATAAAATTTTTAATAAAAATACAATGATAAATATAAATATAATATATTTCATAATAATACTTATTCTCTAATTTATCATGTTAAAATTATAAAAATTGAATTGATATATTTATTAAATTATAAAGGTGACAACTTTGATATCTTTGAAAATAAAATTATATAAATGTCATAATAGATTTTATAAGTCTCTAAATGGACACCAATTCAACCATTGGATGATTATGATATATCTATACCCGACCATTATGTTTCGGTTAGGTTTTGGTCCTTCTTTGGGTATTATTATTTGAATAAAAACTATATTTTTGATTTTTCAGTAAATAAATAATTTCTGCATCAGTAATGTATAAGCGATTTAGGTAATTATATATTTCATAAAAATTTAAAACAAATTACAAAAATAAAGAAAAAAATTAGATATCAAATGAGTACTAATAATAGAATTTATATTCTTTATATCATTATATTAAAAATAATGTAATTATTAGAGTTTGACTGAGAAATATTTCACCTACTATAAATAAAAAAAATTGATGTTCTTAATATAATCCAAGTGGGTTCCCAAAGATATAATTTATACACAAGTATATTTTATGAATAAATGTAATCATCCAGTTATATTAATACAAGTGTTAGGGTAATTTTATAATAATATTTTTATACATAATTAGCTGATTTACCTTTAACTGTAGTAAATAAAAGTTACCGTAGTTAATATTCATAATGTATAAAATTATAAAGTAGAAAATTAACATAATTTGGACCTAATGATTCAATATATGGAATCCATTCTTCCAAATTCAAAAGAATGAATTTTCGGTATTTAATATAAAATTAATTTTGTTGTTGGGAAAACGGGTTCTAAAAGCTAAAACATTGCGAAACATTGAAATCTTTTTACCTATGAATTCAGAGTAAAATTAATGAGAATGACATACATAATATATAATGGTAAAAATATATTAGATTTATAATTTAAAATCATTCAATATTATAATATATCAATATATATTATCTTAATGGAAATTGTTTTTGGTAATTACCTTTAGGCATATTTTCTCTATTCATCAAAATATGAAAGTTAAAAGATAAATATTAAATAATTATCCCAAGTAAAGTTTTACATACATATTGAAATGAAAACATTATTTTGTAAAATTGAACTCATAAACATGTCAAAAAATATATTTATAGTGGGTCCACCACCAAAAGGCGGCAAAAATGCATTTTAAAAAAAATACATATTTTACCCGAAAAAATTATTTTGTTCTCATACAATGTTCTAGAATATGTGTAATTTGAATGATAATGTTATAAAATTTGAAATTTGTTTAATACTACTCATAATTTCTAGTTCATAATAATATTATAACAATATATCGTTGTTTTGTGGAACTCAGTATTGCGTACAACACAATCTATTGAGGAAGGTCTCTATTGCGTGCAACACAAGTGAATAATAGTATTTATGTATACTATAAGATAATACATTATTTTGTATAGTGTAAGATAATATTGGTGTATCTTACAACAAATGACATCAATGTAAATAAAAATAATATTTCTCATAAAATCTCAGGGTGTTACATTCTACCCCCCTTAAAATGAATTTCGCCCTCGAAATCTGTCGGGGTTATAGATCATTTACTACATGAAAGTTTCTTCCATAGAATCCCAAACTATTAAATGTAATAGTAATGTTTAATTTCAATAACGGAATGTTAGAAACATAAAGGTCACCCAAATGAACTCATCATAGGGTTTCAACATAGGAGAACAAAGGTGAAAACAAGGATATAGAAGAGATATCTAACCATAATGTTCGAATAGAGAGTGGTATAGAACATGGATATGAAACGTCCAATAATCACAAAGCCATAAATTTGTGATGATATAAGGTACCATATGATTCATTAGATATAATGGTTATAGGAAAACATTTTTTGTTTTGAAGATCCTTTCAATAAATTTGTAAATTTAGAATTAGAAGAAATACTTACATGATTTTTGTACAATCTCACTGTTGGTCATTCCATGAACAATTTGCAATTCATATCATAAATAAATAATGTTGAATTTTTCATTCGTGAAGTGTTAGCAGATAATGTTATAGAATTATGGGTCGTACCATCTGTCTCAAAATGTTAGAAAAAGTTATTAAATATACATAAGCCCATATATTGTGATATTAATAGTATATGGCTCCAAAAATGGACTGAAACAATATATATAATACCACTTAATAAAATAACACTAATTTCTAATAAGAAGGGACTTCATGTAGGCCAGTGTTAGGCAATAAAGGCCCATCACACTTCGGTTGTGGGTTCGATTCCCGCAGCTTTGTCCGACGCGATGGGTTGTCGCCTGACCTCTGAGTTACCCTTTTTCTAAAACTATACTATTATGACATATCTGAAATAATATAAAAAAGTTATATCCTTAAACAATGCCATCATGTGTCCAACATAATCCATTCCAATATTTAGTCTCATCCAAAATACTTCTATCCAAGCTCATAGTATAATGAAAAAGATTACTAGAAAGGTCATCTACTAAGAATTTGAATACAAGAATTTATCCCCCATATATCAAAAGATATATCTTGTTGGTAAAATTCCAAACATGTGTATACCGTAACCACTTATTCTCTTTAAAAAAATGAATTACCATAAATCCATAATGAAAACACGAATTCTCTCAAAATTTTACTCTTTCCACTTACCAAAATCCAGACAAATTCATTATTGTCATTCAATGATATCACTTTTTCCTTATATCAATCATGATCTCATTAATTCTATCAAGCATATTATTTTATCCTTATTCATTCATTATGCACATATCATCTTCATTCCAAAAGTATTTCAATAAATTTTCACGGTTACTAGTACCATATAATTTTTGAAAACCACAATAAACCAATACTTAGATAATCCAATATTCCACGATACTATAAATTAGATTCCACAACACTATTTTTGAATCATGATACATAAACACTCAATCATTCCATCACTTCATTGTGATATTCAAAATCACCAATACTAATCACATGTGAAAACCCTTTATCCATTTCCCTAAGAGGTTGTTGATGTCGACAATCATTATCCCTAGGATTAGGGCATTGGTTAGCATAATGCCCCATTCCTTGCACATATAGCATTGAAGTGTTGGTGGTGTGCTCTCTGTAGTCTTTTCCCTTTTCACATCATTATCTACCTTTTTCCCAGTACACCGTCACTTAGCTACTTTATGACCTTATTTTATACACATATAAAATTTTCTAGTCCCATTAAGACAATCTCCACAATGCTTCTTTCCACAATTTGAGTAGAAAGAAACATTCATCTTTTTTTCACCATTGTTTTGAGATTTTCCCTTGAACTCTGGGTTTTGTATCTAGTCAAAAACATGAGAGGGATACGTAACACAAAATTATAGTTCTACCTTTATATCACAGTAGACAATATCTTCCTAGGTACTGAAGTCTCTTTTAGTTAATGCCTTTCGAAGATTTGGTTTTAAGCCACTGATGATTCGATCAAATTTAATTTCATGTTGGATTATAATTCCAGATTCATACCTTGAAAGCCTTGTTAAAATTGCTTCATATATAATAATATATTAATCATCGTTTTTTATAAGCTCGTGGAACTTCTTTTCGATCATTGTTCAAAGAATACGAGGGAACTACTTATTGAAAAATAAGTTCTTGAACTCATCTCATTCCATGGATTTAATTTCATCTTGGGGCCTTGTACTCTGAATTAAAGTCCACCACTAGTCTGCATCACCTTCGAAATGGTAAACAAACAGAATTAATTCTTCATGTTTTTAATAGTGATGTATGGAAAATATTTTTTCAATGGTACTGATACATTGTTCAGTAATAAGTGGTTCAGAAAAACCATTGAAAGAAGGTGGGCATTTCCTTATGAAAGGCTCAATTGAATATTGTTTCCTTCTCTACTCATTGGGAAGTACAAGATGATTCATATCTTGTGTAATTATATAAATAATATTATTCACTCCATATCTGATAACATTGGATTTTTCGGGAGTACAATCATTGCATTGTCCATTACATTAATCCACGCGGTTCCTTCAGGTTCCCGCCATTGTCTAAAACCCAAAAAGAATAGTGTGAGTGGTAAAAATCTTGCTAGGAAAACAACATAATAAAGGGGCAGTACCTTCAATGTCGAACATCTCAGGTTTAGTTCTAGGATTGATACTCTAATTCTAGGACTATTACTTATACTGATACATAATCTTATATATATCCCTAGACATACCGTGGAAATATCTGTATGGATCTCACTAAAGTTTTCACTTCCCAGTTTCCAATGGTTGACAAAATCTTCCTTCTAATACCAATAGTAGAGACCCAAATCGTGATGTACATGGACATTAAATTACTTTTGAGGAATACTTAATACGTAAAAAAACAAACTCCTAATGCCCGTATTAGTTTAGTGTCCCTGGATACTCATAAAAAAATCTTCTAATCATTGTTAATGATCTTCAACATCTCCCATAAAGATCTTCCCCTTTTATTTTCTTAGATAAAATAGTTCCTTATATCCTGGGGAAATGAAACCCTAGAAAGGGTGAGCTCGAATTATCAGTAAGGGTAAAAATGTATAACAAAAAACAATCCATATACTTTTGATTGTATAAACATGAACATAAAATCTAAACATCAAAATCTTGAGCAATAACATAAAACATGGCAGTAAAGAAGGAATAAATCCAAAAGGAACATTAATCAGATTAAAATATCATGTTGATAAAACTTGTGATTGTGTAAAAAAATTAAGCACATGATATGATTTCCATAGTTGCCAAGGAATTGCTGCTAAGACCATCATATTGGATAAATTCCATTATTTAACTACGTTTACTTTCCGTTCCAGCCCTATATTACTTAAACAGATTTTATATTCCATTCCATCCATGTCTATTTCATGATATATAAATCTTTACCAAATGCATTAAAGGGTGATATAGGTCCCACCCTTCTCATATTGAAATCATTCTTACGTGTTCCACAAAACTATCATAAATCATTCTTCATAACCCAAAGAATAAAATGGGATTCATAAACATAACCCCTTCATAACATAATTTATATAAAACAAATTGATATCCTTTCATCATAAGAAAAATCAAAACCTATAAATAATAGATAATTTATAATTGAATAATAAATATACTAAATAATGTCATCTTATATTGAAAATAGTTTTGGTAAAACAATTGAAATTAATTCTTAAGGAAAATATCCATTCTTCTTCAAAATCATTTTCCATCAAAAAATGCCATGAAATTGTAAAAAATGAATTTTTTGAAAATAATCATGAACTTTTGTAGAGGAATATTCATAAAAATATGGAATTATGAAACTGTAACAATCAGTTCATGCCGTATAAGTTAAAAAAACATTCTTCTCGTACTTTTGCCAGAATAGTCAAAAAGTACCTCGTATGGTTAAAAAAGAAAGATTCCTTCCATACAATGCATGAAAAGTAAAAAAGGGTATAAATGAAATTAATCATAAATGGAATAATTGTAAACATTTTATGAAAACATTTTGAGAAGACATGGACGTGGATGATAAACATAACCTCAGTAAATACTTCCGAATAATCAATCTCGAATAAGAACGATAATGGAATAATTATCCCTTACATTAGGTCAAATTTCTAATGTATATGTACGAACTTCCTATATAATGATTAAAATAATGTAATTGACTTATTCAAGAAAAATAGTAATTTTTTTATATCATATATGACTCCATTACGAATTTATGTTACCCATTCATATGTCAATTCCAAGTTGAAGCAACGTTTTGGATAATAATCGATTCATTTATTGTACGTGTTTTGATTTGTAATTATTCATCTGATAACTTATATTATGATTTTATGCTTCCAGAATGTAAAAAATGATTTATATATAATATATATTCAGAATATATATATAATAGATCGATAAATGGAATTAAATACACCGTTTATGGTGACAGTTGGTTGTACGTACGCATGAACGCCATTTTCGTTTCCTTATTAAATTAAATGGAAGTTAGTAAATGATATACACATAATTCAAGTATCATTGTTATGTCATATATTTCATGATTATTTATTATATATACATTACAATCATTATGTAATGGTTAACATGGAGAATGAATCTCATTGGGTCGTGGAGACGGTAATCCATACGTACGCACAAGCGATGAAATCATTCCCATAATTATTGAATGTAATTGGAGTTGATGATATAATATCTCAGAATTAGTATTATGTTATAATAATCATATATAGTTATTATTTCTACCATTATACCCATCCATGTATGGTGGTGGTGGGAACACAGATTACACCACGGCGTGGAGATGGTAAGTCGTACATATGCACGCACAATGATATCTTATTTCATAGGATAGATAGAAGATGAAATATGGTTGTCTCAAATTTATAATAACATATCAATATATTAGATATACAGATGAAATTACTTTATAATTAAGCAACTAATGAAGATAAAGTAGAATAATTATTAAATTTGAAAGAATCAGTAGAAGAGATTACCTCTTTTTCGACGCACCTCCTTTATACTTCATGATAAGGCACTAGAGTTGTTCTTTGGAGAAGGCCAGAACCTCTATAATATTATTATAGAGGTTGAGAAGTGGAATTGGCAGGGTTTTTCCGAGCATGATGGCTTAAAATGGTGTGAACAAAAGAGGGATGAAGTGCCCTTTTATAAGAGAAGAGAGTGTACTTTTGGAAAACTCAAAAATATTACTTAATAATAAAATCAAAACCAAGTTAAAAATATTCAAAAAAGACTCAATTATAATATATGAGATAATATAGTTTTGTAATCTCATCATCCATGAAAATTGTTACCTCTTTTATTTTTATTTTAAACCTTATCATTTTGATTTATCCTTAATATAATCTATTTTACTTTAATTGTGGTAATAAAAATCTTGATTTGTAATTGTTATAAATACATACTTATTTTTTTTCAAATATACATAATTGTATACATTATTATAGTTTCGACCATATAATTTTAAATTTGTAATTTTTTAATTTTTTGTGATTTTTTATAAATTTAATAATACGTTATTTTTATAAAATATCAATCATGTCAATTTTGACACTATTTAATTATTTGAATTTAAATAAAATCGACAAAGAATATATATTCGATAAAAAATATTCAATAGATTTCTAACATGTAATATTTATCTACAAAATTTAGGGAGCACATTAATTTATTCATATAATATTTATTTAAATATTTTTAAATCCATTTATTTGATATTTCTCTTAATAAAATAATTATTACAACAATTATGTATAATTATTTAATATAAATATTTGTACCATAAACGTTATAAATAAAATAATATGATAAATATAAATCTAATATATTTCATAATAACACTTCTAATAGAATTTATCATCTTAAAATCACAGTATTTAAATTTTTATATTTATTAAATTATGAAGGTGACAACTTAGACAAAGTTTAAAATAAAAAAATATAAGTTTTATAATCGCTTTTATACGGCTCCAAATGGTCCACAATTCGGCCATTGTTTGATTATGATTTATATATACATGACCAATGGGTTTTCATTAGGTTTTTGATATTTTATGGGTATTATAATTTGAATAAAAACAATATTATTGTTTTTTCACTAATTAAATAAATACTGCTTAATTAATGTATAAGATATTTAGTTAATTAAATATTTCATAAAAATTAAAACTTGATTACCATAATAAATAAAAAAAATTATATTTCAAATTAGTATTTATAATCGAATTTATATTCTGTATAACCTTATATTAAAAATAATTTAATTATTAATGTTTGTGTGAGACCTATTTCACTTTCATTAAATAAAATAAATTAATGGGTTTAATCACATCCATGTAGGTTCCAAAAGATACCATTTCTACCAAAGTATATTTTAGGAGAAATAAAATCATCCATTTATATTAATACAATTGTGGGAGTAATTTTATAATATTATTTTTACCCTTAATTACCTGATTTACCATTAAATGTATTAAATAAAGTTTACCGTAGTTACTATTCATAATGTCTAAAAATAGAATGTTGCATATTAATATAATTGGTACCTACTGATTCCAAATATGGAATCTATTTTCCCAAATTCATAAAAAATAATTTTATGTATATAACACAACAAATTAATCATGCTATTAAAAAAACAGTTACTAAAATTTAAAACATAGCAAAAGATTGAAATGTTTTTACATATGAATTCCTTGTAAAATAAATGAAAATTACATACATAATATTAAATGGTAAAAATATATTCTATTTAGAATTTAAATTCACTCAATATTATAATTTAACCATATATATTTTCATAATAAAAAATTTGGTTTGTAATTAAATTTAGGCATATTTTTACTATTTATCAAAATGTGTAAGATAACTAATAAATATTAAAAAACTATCAAAAGTAAATTTTTTTATACTTATTGAAATGAATGAGCTTATTTTGTCAAATTAAACTCATAAACATGTCAAAAACTAGATATATTGTTGGTGTTCCATCAAAAGGCGGAAAAACTATATTTTTTGAAAAATACTTATTTTACCAGAAAAATTTGATTTTTTTCTCATACCATCTTCTAGAATATTTGTAAGCTAAATGAAAATGTTATAAAATTCAAAATAAGATTAATAATATTCATAACGGCTAGTTCGTAAAGATATTATAATAATATATCATTATTTAAGGGAACTCGATATTGCGTAAAACACATGCTATTGAGGAAGGCCTCTCTTGCATGCAGCACAAGCCAAGAATAGTGTTTGTGTATACTGAAAGATAATACGGTCTTGAGTATATCATAATATTATATTGGTGTAGCGTACAACACAAGAAAACAAAGTAATTAAAAATAATATTTCACATAAAATATCGGGGTGTTACAACTCCACTTCCCATGGATGTATCATTCAGGACATGACCTTCAGGTCTTTTCCGCCATCTAGTTTCTCCACCGATAATGACTCATGTGGGATGAGAGTAAGAACATACCATGGATTCTTTCTTGGGCCTCATTATCATGGAATCCCAACCCCCATTCTGAACTACATGGACTTTGATCATATCCCGTATCCATGAAAAGTACATAGGAAGCATCCATGAGGATCATGCCTGACACCAATTCTGAACTATGTAGAATTTTATCCCTGGACTAAACAAGAAACGTAAATAGAAAGCCTCCCTACGGTTTAATATTAAAACCAATTCAGAATTACATCAATTTTGATTCTTATCGCCATCGAAGCATGGTAAATAGGAAGCCTCCCTAAGGTCCAAGCCCAACGCCCATTACAAATAATGTGGAAATTGAATACCTACCACCTGGATACGTAGGAAGCCAACCTGAGGTTCATGCCAAACACCCATTATGAACTAGGTGCACTTTGATCATATTCTCCTATGAATGGTATGTAGGAAGCCACCCTGATGGTCAAGCACAACTACTACTTGTCCTGACACCCTCACATCAGTTCACCTTCATCCCTCATGATGTTAATCTATATCCATCATCCCAAACTACCTAGGCTTTGATCCTTGTCACATAGGCAAGATGAATATGAATCCACCCTGAAGTTCAATAGGAACACTGATCTGTCTCCACCACTCCACATCGGTCCAACCACTTCCTCCATTATGTTAAACAATACAACTCCCTTTTTGTCAAACATGATGCTAAACTGCATACTTTCATACTACATGATTTTGATCCTTGTCTCCTAGGAAGGGTATGTAAGATGACATCCTGAGGTTAAATACCAACCAGAGATAAGCCAATGTATCTCAACCAGCGGTAAGCCGTTGTATGCCAATCGACGACAAGCCATTGTAATCCCCAACTAGAGGTAAGCTGTAGGAAACTCAACCATAGGTAATTCATTGTATTCGCCGTTTATGTGACCCACAACTCTGGTCCGCCCCCTGGGCATCAGACCAAACAGGGCTGCTAACCATGAGTAAGCCCCAACATGCCATTGGATCACTGCCCATAATGCATACCTCGATTCAATACCCTATTTGGAATTAAGTGGGATTTGATACCCTTCCACAGGGATACAAAGGAAACCTCCATGAGGATAAAATCATGTCCTGTATTGGTCTCTCACTTGATCCTATGGGTTTCAAGAAGGTCATGCACCAACCCAGAGATTATTCCCCTTCTGAGTCCCATCTAAGCTTCCATTCTCACAGGTCACCTCCTCATGTGTCTGATTGCCCCACCGAACTACACAGACTATGATTACCTACCCCAGGGATACATAATAAGTAACATTGAGGTTCGATTCCAATATCACTATCATCCTCATGTCGTTTTCATCTCATTATCTATCCACTAAACCATCCATATATATCATAATTGTTTCATGGGATGCCACATACTAGTGATATCATGTCACCGTCATTATCATTCCTCCTAACAGCAATCAGTTGACTAACCATGTTTTAACTCTAGCATCAGTGATCCCTCCTGTGGTTGCACCCATATGTTCCCCTCTTATTAATGTTTTCATTAGTCTCATATGTCTCTTCTATATGCTAAACTCGAAACATAAAATATGATATACATGGGAAGCTGATGAAAAACTTAGAGACAGGAATGTGGCATAAAACTCCCTGTACTCGACGTCAGATGCCTCAGACTTCTGCACCCTTAAGTAACCCGATCATGATGGGATGAAACCCGGATGCATCAGTGTTCTAGTGTCCATACATTCTAGTGTTGTCAAACGTGACTACTCCCCCAACAGAAAGTTTCTACCCTAACTAGAGCCCTTTGAATTTCCTGACAGAAGCAAGAAATTTCAAAGGCGTCCATGAAGACATGGCAATAGGATGAATTTCACAAACAATGTCTTCTGTCAATTATAGAGAACCATAGTAGGTAAGGATTTCAAAAGAGGATTCCATATAATGGGGAACCAACATACCATCTCCATGTTTCGATTAAGGATAAAATGTCACTGTAAATGATACGGATGTCTCCCGCCATTGGATATAGAGAATGAAGGGCAACAGACAATGCATCCTCGATAGACAGATGTGCAACCTAGCCAAAGTGTCTGATATAGTGATATCATAACATTATCTTGTATGAGTCTCTTTATTTAAGGGTCATTATATGGTCTCTAATAGAATCTCAATACTTCAAATAGGGGACATGTCCAAAAATTAATATCTCTTTTCAATGTCTAATAAAAATTAATATAGGGTAGATTAGATATACATATTACCTTAGATCCTATCAAAACCCTAGGGTTACTAAAACACAACTATATTTAATTAACATATACTTATCTTGAAACCATTTATAACCTGATGGTAACCACATAGAGGTGGTGGTGGTGGTATTTTATTGTCACCTCAGCCTCCTCAAATAGCCTTCCGAGTTCCAGTATGATAACCACCACCCAACAATTATATTATCTCACATCTCTACCTCTACCTTAATAACAAATACATTATATTACAATCTTTTGTTTGAAAAAAAAATTATGATGTATTTAGAAATATAAATCAACCATCAATGGAAAAGAATAAAATCTCCCTTTCATAACATAATCCTCACTATGAACCAATCATGTGAACCCTCTAATATGGGATTGAACATATTGATGTATGGAGTTTAACGACCTAAAAACCTAACATCATCCAAATTAATCTAATGTATTTAATATCAATTTACTAATATTAACACCATTTGTATAAAAATACTCCATAAAAAATAATCCATGCCTCCATGGAATGTTCAAGAACCCAATCATATGTTGGGATGAAAAGGGGCATAACTGCAGATCAAACATATTTACATAGAACATTATAAAAAATCCCTATAATAAAAATTTATACAATTAACTAGTTATTGATTGTATCATATGAGTTTGTTATGACTTGAATCATAATCCACAACTATCATTCTAACTTTTTTTTACTGAGATGATCTTGGATGAGAACTACCAACATAGAAATCCATGGATTATAAAAAATCCTCTATATCCAATTGGTTTTGATAAACCCATACCTTATTAGGAATATTGTTCTAAAACAAAAACAACATTATTATACAACAAGGGTATTCATTATATATAGATGAAATGATCTCCTACACAACATGTGGTATGATTTAATTCTTTTATATCAAAGGAGGGTCTACTCATAACTTGATGGGTAAGAAATCAACTCATTATCCTGTAACACCCCGAGCTTCCATGATACGCTTCTCATTCAATAATGCAATAGCTTGCATTGTACGCAACTTCGAGTTCTAAAACAACGCGACTAAACAAAGTAGCAGTTATGAATAGTAGTAACCACTTTTTAAAATTATAGAAACTTTTTATTTCAAAATGGACTTCATTTTTGGATTCGGAATATCAAAATTTGCCTATGTTGAATTTTTGGTATTTTTCTGAGAACTTCTAATTTTTTATGAATAGTGAAAAATACTTAAAACAACTTTTTAATCAAAATAATTTATTGTGATAAATTATAATATTTAGTGGTATTAATGTATAATTAGAATATATTTTTACCATTTTATTCAATGGTGGTCATTATAATTAATTTAACATTGAAATTGGACCTAAACAATTGCCAATCTATTGATATAAATTGTTTCTTAAAAACACGCTATTTGTCGTAACAGCGGGAATTAATTATAAAATTAATTAATGCAACTTATATGTTTGGAATTTTGTAAAATAGACATCATTTTTGAATTCAGAATATCAATTATAGCTTAGGGTGAAATTTTGGCCTTGTTCTGAAAAACTTCAATTTTTGATGAATAGTGAAACCACTAAGTGGTAGTTAAATAACTGATTTTTCGTTTATATGAAATATTACCACTTATGTGATTTTATTTTCAAAAATCCAACATACATGGTTGTCATTAAGAAGTAAAATGTGGTTCAATGAGATTAAAATAATTTTTTGGTGAATAGTATCTTTTAAGTTCTTAATCGCGATTAAAGGTAATTAGTGTAGTTTAAGGTACAAATAATGTTTTAATAATATGAGATGAGCATGACACTTGTCCTACTCCTATTGGATGAGTCATGGACGACCAAGAAAACCCATGGGTCAACTTGGGGACCCCATGGATCCACTTTAGTTGGAAAATGACATTAATATATATGTATTTAATGTTAAAATTAAATTGACACAAACATGAGTTATTTTACTAAAATAGTTTTTAAGTGGGGTTACACAAGTCCAGATTTTGACTATAAATATTCATTAGAAAGCTAAAACGATTTCCTACATCATAGTATTTTTTTTATAATTTTTAGACATTAAATAAATTATATTATTTATGACATCATTATGATGCAGCGATGACCTCATTATTTAACGATTTTAATAAAATGAAAAGATAATGTAAAATCCAAGGCTTACACTTATCCAATGACTATTGGATGGGTAGATTTAGAACCCTTATCACCTTATCCATGAATTATATAAGTGTGGGACCTTTAGAATCCGAAAAGCATTGTGTAATAATGTAACATTTCAATCCTTCCAAAAGAGCCCCTCCTCTCCACTTATAAAAGGCCCCCACCTCTCCCACCTTATTCACACCATCAAGCCATTTTGATCGGCCAAAATCTGCCCAAATACTCTACCAACTTTCCCCTCTTACTCCTATAATCCTCACTTTGGGCAGAACTCTTCCCAAGGAAGCCTTTGGCTCAAATCAAAAAGAGTTACCCGATTTTAAGGTAATGTCTTCTCTAATGTTGTTTTGTTTTATTTTTCTTCTCCAACCCCCTAAACTCTTTTTATTAATTACTTTTGTAACAACACCAGTATCCTCAATATACTAGGATGTTTTTATAAGAATTATTCGAGCTACACTTACACACACCTACATCTAATGGTTAAAGAACATACGGTTTCTGTGGATGGTGAATTTATGCCTCACGAAACGATGATTGTTCAACACTCATATAACACCTTCAAAGGTGGCCATTAAGATGTCACTATATTTATATATGATATAAAATATGTTTATGTTTTACTTATGCTTCTGTATTTCTCATTTATGTCATTCTTTATGATTTCCATTATGGTTAAAATGCGATAATTTCATTTTAGGAAGTGCGGACTACCACCCCCTCAAAGTGATTTGAATCGTTAATGCCATATGTGGGATGTATAAAGGATGTATTAAATGGTATTATACATTATATTATACTGTAATTATATTATAAATTTATATCATTATGATTTCATTCCGTTAAATATGAAATAGAAATGAAAGTAGCGTTCATGCGTACGTACGGCTTACCGTCTCCATGAACGGTGCATTTCATTTCTTACCTCTAAATGTTACGTGACATTATGAATGAATTTATATACTGTATATATGATATATATGATATCTACATCATGAATATAATTCAGGATATAATGGATATTTCACCACATGAACAACATGTAATTATAAGAAGTTTATTTTTGACTCAAGTACCAAAGATCGACAAAACGACCGTTATTAATTTAAATAATTAAATAATGTTCATAACATGGTAATAAGGGATATAAAAGGAATAATGAACATGAAAAAGGTTCTTAAGTAAATATAAATTAACTCTAGTTTATTATTCAGGAGGTTAAAGAATGGTCGAGTCAGGACAAGACGCAAGGTAAGAGAACTTCTTAACCCAATTTCTATTCTTTGGGTTAATCTCCTACTTTAAAATTATGTCATGATATTATTATGTCTTATTTTGTATTCTTTATGTGTACCTATAGTGAATAAACATAATATATCTATTTTATTTTAAAAATTATCTTTTTATGGACTTCGTCTCAATCCCCTTTCATTGAGGCATATTTGGTTTTATACAAAACTTTCTTTTATACGGTGTATAAACCCATTTGAATTCTACGTTTATTCAAAAGGAATCTTTTTTATACGAAGTGTTTTACTAAACGACAAAAAGGGAATGTTTTTCTTACTGTAATTATGCGGCGACAACGACTTCTCCGCCGCCGTGACCATTATTTGAGTTTCGGCTTCCTCAACAAGCCATCATTTTTTTAATGAAAAATAAATACAAAGTTTTAACTTTCTTTAATTTTATTGAAAATGGTTTTGAAAGCGTTTTTATTATATCAATGTGTTGTATTTATATCTTGTGATTGAAATGTGGAAATGTTATGTTTCCTTTATGCATGTTTCATGTGATACGATTATGTTATGGTTTATGATAAGTTTAAACCTATTCATATGAGGAATGAATTGGACTTAATAAGTGACGGGTGGAGCCCGCTATAGCTCCTCGATGCATCGGCAGGTCTCATGAGACAAACTAGTGTCTTGGCACAAGGCCTTGACAAAATCTTATTTATAGTCTTGGCACGAGGCCTTATCTATGTGGTTATGATAGTCTGGCATTATGCATTCCATCATTATGAAAGTGGTTATTGATATTGCATGTGATTATTCGACCAGTAGAATATCCATGTGAAGAAGTGAATGGCATTATCTCATTTTACTTTTTCCATATTATATTGATGTTCAAGTTTAAAAGTCTTTTGTTTTAGTTATACATTGCCTTAAATTTTTATGTTTATTTATGAATGCTTCCGCAATATTGTTATCCTTACTGAGAATCTGAGCTCACCCCTTTCAATGTTTTAATATTTTCCAGGATGTGAAGAAGTATTTAATGAATGACCTGCAGGGATAGTCCGAAGAGGATAGAAGTGTGGACTATGGAGACTATGTTATTATAGTTTTTCACTTTGTGATGTAATGTAACATTTATGAATGTATCTAGTGTTTCCTAAGCTACTAAACTAATCGGTCTTTCTAGACTTGATCTTTTGTGATCATGCCAATGTTATGAAGTAATGCACCGACTCTTGGTAGCTGGGGTCGGGGCGTTACAGTTGGTATTAGAGGCAGTTTAGTACTAACCTTGGAATCTATAATTAGATAAACTCTGATTAGAGCACATAGCCCCAATATAGAATTTAAGGATTAGTATAGAAGAACTTTCTAGAATTTTGGTATTATAGAGATTTTGTGATTTTTCCGAGCAATACATCCCTGTCTGGATACGAGCAGGTAGGGGCGGCTCTGGCACAGATGTACCTAGGGGTAAAACCCGAAAACACCGCTTTGAGCTAGACTCGAACAGGAACTGGTGCACGACAACGGGCCTTGCTACACTCTTGGTTACGACACTCCTGGGGGATATGCTTAGGATAATTCTCGTTTTCTTTACAAAACACTATGAACGGTTATGAGTATATACTTCCTCAAAGAAAACCTTTTTATGATTATGGATTATATCCATAAAGAGTTCAATTTATGTTAAGTATTTTATAAGTATGGAATTACTTATTTTGATTCATAAACTAATCTAGTTTATGGCATTGTATAGAAATGGTGCCTAGTAGAAGGAATGTGAACTCCATCAATACGTATGATCCAAAGAGTAAGAAGGATCATATATTTCATGGTATTAAGCCAATATTTAGAAGGGAAATATTCTCCCATGTGTTATCAACATATGAAGAAATAGTATCATGTGTTAATAAGATAAGTAGAGAATTCTCTGAGTCTTATGGATTTGAAGGGATGAAAGAGAATAAAAGGATGGAAGAGAGAATGATGGATAAAGGGACGAGGGAAAAGAAGAATTTTCCAATATGTGATAACTGTGGGAAGAAACACCTTGGAATTTTCCTGAAGGGAATGGGAGTTTGTTATAAGTGTGGAGAAAAAGGACACCGAGTGCGTGTCTGCAAGGGTAAGAAAAAGGTTTCAAATGTACAATGCTTCATCTGCAAGGAGTGGGGACACTACGCAAACCAATGTTCAAATCATCAGAGTATGCCCCAAATTATGTTATTGGATAATAATCAAGTTATGATACTACCACAGATGAGGAGGAATGATTAGAGTTCTTATGTTGTTATTAAAGAATTTTGTAATTTTAGTGTTGTATCAATGATGTAATTGTTATAATAATTATGGAGTATATAAGGATTGTACTGCAGTACTATTTCATCTAGGACTTGAGATTGTGTGGAACCATTAATAGTGACTCCACAGTAGGTTAAATTTTTGGAAAATATATCGTTGAGAGAAAGATAAACCATAATATGGGTCTGATACCAAGATAGTGATTTTGGAATAAGACATGATTGATTCGGATAAATTATGTTGGATATTCTTAACATCCTTGAAACTGATTAATGATTTGTATACATTTTTGGATAGAAGGAGTATATATAGTTTTCTATAAGGAATAAGGGATCATGAATGTAATCAATAAGGATTTATGGTAATACAGTATGTTGCGGTGTTTTAAAAGAATACATGATGAAGGTGTTCACATGTTGTTACACAGAAAAAAAGGAGCTTCATTATGTTTACCTTCCACATAAAATCTGGACTGTGAGTTGGACAAAAGTATTTTGGATAACTATAATGGTTGGAATGAATTATATTTTACATTGGATACTATTGTTAAGGTTATTTTTGGATATTTATAAAAAGGAAAACACGCAGACCGAGTGACAACCCATCGCGTCGGATAAAGCTGTGGGATCGAACCCACAACCATAGTGCGATTGGGATTAATCGCCTACCACTGGACTACGTGAAGTCCCTGGTTTTTACAAAATAGTTTTTATAATATAAATGGTATGTGTTAAAATTTGTAAACTTATACAATTAGGATAAGTATAATATTTTTGAGTTCTATTATCTTTTTGAGTGAAAGATGAGTTGAAGGTTGAAACTCTAATTGTCAAGCATAAATATATATATACCTATCAATTATTCAATGAATAAATTAATTCTTAAACTATAGTAAAGGGATATTAAATCAAAAAAATGTGTTATCCTAATACCTTATGTCTTGTTGAACTGATGATATTTTAAATCAACATAGATTGAAGGCTTTGAGGCCCTCAATTTGATAGTTGATTGTGAATGATGACCTCAATAACTCCCTACAAATATTTACGTTTTTCCTCCAATTATATGTCTCTAATTGCCACCAATGTTCTCATTATCGAGATCATAATTTGGTGGTGACTTTCTTATTTCCATTTCAATCTTATTAAGACTAAATTTTATTAACCTTAATTCCGATGTGGGTTTTCCACAAAGGTATTTTCTATTTTCAACCTTTTATTTTCCAATTTTTTTTTTCAAATTGTGAGGATGCAATTTATTGAAGGAGGGGAGAATGTAACACCCCGAGCATCCATGATACGCTTCTCATTCAATAATGCAATAGCTTGCATTGTACGCAACTTCGAGTTCTAAAACACCGCGACTAATCAAAGTAGCCGTTATGAATAGTAATAACCACTTTTTAAAATTATATAAATTTTATATTTCAAAATGGACTTCATTTTTGGATTCGGAATATCGAAATTAGCCTATGTTGAATTTTTGGTATTTTTCTGAGAACTTCTAATTTTTTATGAATAGTGAAAAATACTTAAAACAACTTTTTAATCAAAATAATTTATTGTAATAAATTATACTTTTTAGTGGTTTTAAGGTATAATTATAATATATTTTTACTATTTTATCCAATTTTGGTCATTAGAATTAATTTAACATTGAAATTGGACATAAACAATTGTCAATCTATTGATATAAATTGTTTCTTAAAAACACGCTATTTGTCGTAACAGCGGGAATTAATTATAAAATTAATTAATGCAACTTATATGTTTGTAATTTTCTAAAATAGACATAATTTTTGAATTCGGAATATCAATTATAGCTTAGGGTGAAATTTTGGCCTAGTTCTGAAAAACTTCAATTTTTGATGAATAGTGAAACCACTAAGTGGTAGTTAAATAACTGATTTTTCGTTTAAATGAAATATTACCACTTCTGTGATTTGATTTTCAAAAATCCTACATACATGGTTGTCATTAAAAAGTAAAATGTGGTTCAATGAGATTAAAATAATTTTTTGGTGAATAGTAACTTTTAAGTTCTTAATCGCGATTAGAGGTAATTAGTGTAGTTTAAGGAAAAAATAATGTTTTAATAATATGAGATGAGCATGACACTTGTCCTACTCCTATTGGATGAGTCATGTCCGACCAAGACAACCCATGGTTCAACTTGGGGACCCCATGGAGCCACTTTAGTTGGAAAATGACATTAATATATATTTATTTAATGTTAAAATTAAATTGACACAAACATGAGTTATTTTACTAAAACAGTTTTTAATTGGGGTTACACAAGTCCACATTTTCACTATAAATATTCATTAGAAAGAAAAAAATATTTCCTACATCATATTATTTTTTTTATAATTTTTAGACATTAAATAAATTTAATTATTTATGACATCATTATGGTGCAGTGATGACCTCATTATTTAACGATTTTAATAAAATGAAAAGATAATGTAAAATCCAAGGATTACACTTGTCCAAAGACTATTGGATGGGTATATTTAAAACCCTTATCACCTTAGCCACTAATTATATATGTGTGGGACCTTTAGAATCCGAAAAGCATTGTGTAATAATAATGTAACATTTCAATCTTTCCAAAAGAGCCCCTCCTCTCCACTTATAAAAGGCCCCCACCTCTCCCACCTTATTCACACCTTCAAGCCATTTGGCTCGGCCAAACTCTGCCCAAATACTCTCCCAACTTCCCCCTATTACTCCTAGAAGCCTCACATTGTGCAGAACTCTTCCCAAGGAAGCCTTTGGCTCAAATCATAAAGAGTTACCCGATTTTTAGGTAATGTCTTCTCTAATGTTGTTTTGTATTATTTTTCTTCTCCAACCCCCTAAACACTTTTTATTCATTACTTTTGTAACAACAACAGTATCCTCAATATACTAGGATGTTGTTATAAGAAGGATTCGAGCTACACTTACACACACCTACATCTAATGGTTAATGAACATACGGTTTCTGTGGATGTATAATTTCTGCCTCACAAAACGATGATTGTTCAACACTCATATAACACCTTAAAAGGTGGCCATTAAGATGTCACTATATTTATATATGATATAAAATATGTTTATGTTTTACTTATGCTTCTGTATTTCTCATTTATGGAATACTTTATGATTTCCATTATGGGTAAAACGCGATAATTTCATTTTAGGAAGTGCGGACAACCGCCCCCTCAAAGTGATTTGAATCGTTAATGCCATATGTGGGATGTATAAAGGATGGATTAAATGGTATTATACACTATATTATACTGTAATTATATTATAAATTTATATCATTATGATTTCATTCCATTAAATATGAAATAGAAAAGAAAGTAGTGTTCATGCGTACATACGGCTTACCGTCTCCATGAACGGTGCATTTCATTTATTATCTCCAAATGTTACGTGACATTATGAATGAATGTATATAATGTATATATGATATATATGATATCTACATCATGAATATAATTTTGGATATAATGTATATTTCACCACATGAACAACTTGTAATTATAAGAAGTTTATTTTTGACTCAAGTACCAAAGATCGACAAAACGACCGTTATTAACTTAAATAATTAAATAATGTTCATAACATGGTAATAAGGGATATAAAAGGAATAATGAACATGAAAAATGTTCTTAAGTAAATAGAAATTAACTCTAGTTTATTATTCAGGAGGTTAAAGAATGGTCGAGTCAGGACAAGACGCAAGGTAAGGGAACTTCTTAACCCTATTTCTATTCTTTGGGTTAATCTCCTACTTTCAAATCATGTCATGATATTATTATGTCTTATTTTGTATTATTTATGTGTACCTATAGTGAATACACATAATATATCTATTTTATTTTAAAAATGATCTTTTTAAGGACTTCTTCTCAATCCCCTTTCATTGAGTCATATTTGGTTTTATACAAAACTTTCTTTTATACGGTGTTTAAACCCATTTGAATTTTACGTTTATTCAAAAGAAATCTTTTTTATATGAAGCGTTTTACTAAACGACAAAAAGGGAATGTTTTTCTTTCCGTACTTATGCGGCGACAACGACTTCTCCGCTGCCGTGACCATTATTTGAGTTTCGGCTTCCTCTACAAGCCATCATTTTTTTAGTGAAATATAAATACAAAGTTTTAACTTTCTTTTATATTATTGAAAATGGTTTTGAAAGCGTTTTTATTATATCAATGTGTTGTATTTATATCTTGTGATTGAAATGTGGAAATGTTATGTTTCCTTTATGCATGTTTTATGTGATACGATTATGTTATGGTTTATGATATGTTTAAACCTATTCATATGAGGAATGCATTGGACTTAATAAGTGACGGGTGGAGCCCGCTATAGCTCCTCGATGCATCGGCAGGTCTCATGAGACAAACTAGTGTCTTGGCACAGGGCCTTGACAAAATCTTATTTGTAGTCTTGGCACGAGGCCTTGGCTATGTGGTTATGATAGTCTGGAATTATGTATTCCATCATTATAAAAGTGGTTATTGATATTGCATGTGATTATTCGACCAGTAGAATATCCATGTGAAGAAGTGAATGGCATTATCTCATTTTACTTTTTCCATATTATGTTTATGTTCAAGTTTAAAAGGATTTTGTTTTAGTTATACATTGCCTTAAATTTTTTTGTTTATTTATGAAAGCATCCGCAATATTGTTATCCTTACTGAGCATTTGAGCTCACCCCTTTCAATGTTTTAATATTTTCCAGGATGTGAGGAAGTATTTTATGAATGACCTGCAGGGATAGTCCGAAGAGGATAGAAGTGTGGACTATGGATACTATGTTATTATAGTTTTTCACTTTGTGATGTAATGTAACATTTATGAATGTATCTAGTGTTTCCAAGGCTACTAAACTAATCGGTCTTTCAAGACTTGATCTTTTGTGATCATGCCAATGTTACGAAGTAATGCATTGACTCTGGGTAGCTGGGGTCGGGGCGTTACATATCCACTCAAGGTAATCATCATCAGAATAATTCATTGATCAATGATGTTATCTCTATATTGATTTTTATTATGATCATGTTATGGAATCTGAGATAGATGTATATTTAGAAGAATCCAAAAAATAGTCAAGTTATAGTGCATTCAAACGATAATATCATGAAATTTGTCTAAGTAAGGATATCTAAACCACAACCCATTCTAATGTAATTCATGTACCATTTTTTACCAAATAAACATTTCACTTCATACTGATTTTAAAATTAGATTATTAGAATCTATGTAAATGGATATGTTTGAATCTATATAATCATTGGGATATATGGGCTAAGAGGAAAAAAATAGTTAAAAATCATTATTTACATATATCCCAAACAAATACTCACTGATAATCTATATTAAGAAATTATCATAGGAAAACACATTTTATAATACCACTGAATAATAGTCTGACCTACTGAGGAACACTTAGGTATCATCAAAGGTAATTATTGAATAATAAACTTTCATATCTATTAATATTTATTAAAAAAATATTAATTTTATGTTAATGGGAATTCTTTTTCCGATCAAATGGCCACAACAGGTTTCTATGAAATATTATTTTTGCACACAACAATAAGATAAAAAAAATATTTATTTTCAATGGTTTATTACAAATAGTTTTATTATTGGTGGGAATTAATATAAATAACTACAATATGTTTATACATGTTTTTGAAATGTTTTTACTTTTAACCAATAAATTTTTTATGCTTAAAATGACAATTAATCCAATTATATGCATAAAATATTCTTTTATTTTTAAAAGGATGTTAACTACAATTTCACCTCGAACCCTTTTTTATATTTTGTTTTTATCACTTTGATATGTTCTATTTCAAAAATATATACTTATTATTTAGAATAGATACATAGATATTTATACTGGTAAGAATTTTTGTATTTTTCTAATAAAATCCAAATTATAATGAATTGTGAAAATTACTGCATTTTAATTCAAAATTGCCTTCCCAAATAATTTATTTAAATAGTTACATGGTCTTTTTGATTGGTATTAATTTCTAATTTGTATAATTTTTTATCATTTAATCCAATAGAGTTTATGGAATGTAATTTCATATTGGTATTGTAAATCAACACATGCCAATCTTTTGAAAGTTTTTAATTCTTAAAAAAACTTTTTTTGGTTTTGAAAACGAGAATTAATTTTAAAATAATTCCTAAAAATATTGTGTTTTGAATTTTGAAAATTGTATTTCATACTAGGAATCATATGGTCCAAATATTTTAAATTGGTTATTTTTATTTTTTACCATTTTGAATACTATCTTCAGTAATTATTTTTGTTTATGATAGTTAATTTATAAATTAGGTTAATAATTGTAAATAATAAAAATATTATAATAATATATTACAACCATAACACATGTATTAATCTTATTTTATGAGTTAGGGGGACCTAATGAGACCTTTTGAAAGACTATTGGCATTTGGAAGCCACTTGTGTTTGAAAAACACATGTTATTATAATTAATTTAATGTAAAGAGAAATATAAGATAAACATGTACTGTTTGACTAAAAAAATTTAAGGTGGGTTAATATAATTTATCTTATTAACTAAAAATATTCATTAAAAATATAAAAATATTTTATACATCTTTAAGTTCCACTAATAATTTTTTTACAATATATAAATAAATTTATTTATGACACAATGATGATGTAGAGATTAACACATTAATGAAGGATCTATATAAATGATATTATAAAAATTTAAATAAAAGTAATTTGAACATTTTTATCCCATAAAATAATTGTATTGATGATTATCACATATAATTTTTATGTTAATATTTTTTTGATGTAATCATGTTTTTATGACTTTAAGATAATCTATTAATAAATAGTGTCCAAAATGACGTTAATTAATTTATAAAACAAGCACACTTTTATTAAATGATATAATAGTATTATGAATAAATGTTTCAGAAAACATAATTATATAATGTTATAAATTTAATTTATGATCCACTGGTGGTTCTGATGGAATTATATAGTAACTATAGTAACATTATATAATGAAAATAACAGAAGACATTATACGAGTTAATTTTTTTAACAATGGGTTAAAACTGAATCATAAGGTTAATTTTGGGACATCAACATGTATAAAACATATTGGTTGAAATGATTTTGACCCATTATAATATTATCCTAAAAATATATAACATTATACCTATTAGTATTGGAAAATCATTTTATAATAAATTAATATTTCATGACTTTCATAAGTGGCACTCCTACCTCTTATAAAAGGCCGCCACCTATACCCACTTACTCACACCTCTTAAGTCCCTTAAATGGTCTAAAGTAAGATCAAATAATCTCCCAAAATACCTCCCTTACTACTATAATCCTTTCCCTGGTTAGAAGGATATTCAAGAAATCCTTTTGTCTCAAATGAACAGAAGTTATCTGATTTAGAGGTAACATCTTCTCTCATGTTCACTTTCTTTAATACTCTTATCCACTCCCTATGCTTTTCTTATTATATGATCACATAACAACACAAATATCATAAATAGAAAAGTATATTGTTATTATAAGTATTTTAATTACACTTACACACACCTATATCTAATTGATATGATGATACTATTTTTGAGTACATGGAACTACTACCACATGAAACACTGATTATTCAACATTCTCCCACCACCTATTACAGTGGCCATTACGATGGAAATGTATTTATTTATGATATATATTGTATTTCTATTGTCTCTATTAATTTTTAATTTTTTTTATAACATTACTTTTTTTCATTCCATATTTTTTAAAAATGGTAATTTCTTTTGAGAAGGTGTGGACTATCACCCACCTCAAAGTGATGTGGCTCATTCCCACTATACACAGATCATTTAAAATATGTTTTTATTAAACAAATGTGACAAAAATGACATATATATTTTATTGGTATTATAATATACATTTATATGATTTGAATAATATTATTTTAATATTACAACAAATTGAAAGTATAGTTCATGCGTATGTACAACGAAACATCTCAACGAATTGTGTATTTCATTTCATATCTCCAAATATTAGGGATATTATAAATATATATATGTAATGGATAACAATGATATTTAAATAATAAATAATAATCTCTAGATGAAGGAATTTTTATTGCAAGGACATTTTACATAAAAAATCCATATTCGACTCAAGCACCGAATATCGAAAAAATGATTGATATGGAAAAAAAATAATTACACAATTTTTCTATCAGGGTAATAAGTAATATAAAAGGAATAACAAAATACAATAATGTTCTCTATCAAATATAAATTTACCAATATTAATTATTCAGAAACATAACTATTGTATGAGTCTATTCGAATTAATGATATGGGACTTCATCCCAATCTCCTTATGTTGAGGTTCATTTTTATGTTATACACTACATTATATTATAAAGAGAACAATATACCCATTTGAAAAATAATTTCATTCAACGGAAATATATTTTTTATTATGTGTTTTACTATTTGTAAAAAATGAATTTTTTAATGTAAGAGGAGATAATAATTCCTTTGCCACCGTAACGGTTATTTGATATTTGGATTCCTATGTAAGCCTCAATGTTTTTTTATTAATGATAAAGAAATCCCTTATTACCATATTGTTTGTCTTGGTTTGGAAAATGGTTTTTTAAGTGGATTTTCTATTTCAATATCTCGAAATGATTTTTTTTGTGATTAAAAACGATATTTTAGGAGTGAAATGTCAATAATTGAAATATTATATGTGTTATAATTTTATAATTATACTTCGAAATTTTATAGGTGGTTACATAATAAACCAAGAAGGGTCATTATGCGATAAAGAAAATTAAAGGTGGTTCCATGACAAACCAAGGATGAGTGGTTACATTATAACCATTAATTAATTGGTTTTGGAAGTTGGTATTATGGCTATAAAATTATGTGATATGAGTGGAAGTCGTCCGTATGGTTATTCCATTTATTTATGTAAATGTACCATCTATGTTTTATGTGTAATATATTTCTTCAAATGGGATTTATGGAAATAAGTTTGTTACAAAATGGGTATGAAATGAGATTATATTTCTTGATGTATATTTACTACTTCTTAAAGATGAATATTATTTCATTCTAATAATGTATTCATAGTTTTCATTTTTTCCCAACATTACCAGCTTTACATTTTAATTTATCTCTTGCTGAGTTTTTATATTCTCATCCCATGTTTTGAAATGTTTTTCACAGGACATGAAGAATAATAGTGTCAAGAATGGTCCCATGGAAAATAAATGATGTTAAAACATGTAACAATACCATTTTTCTTTGAAAGAGTTTATGTTTTACATAAAAAAAGATAGTGAGTTGATGTTTCTATAGATAATATACTAGATGTAATGTATGAGTTATGACCTAATTCTCTAAATCTCAATACCTGAAATGTTCCTCAATGTTAATTAAAGTAAAATTTTGGACTTATCTCAGTATTATAGAATGTTTAAGGATGGATCCTTACAGTTGGCATCATAGGTTAGTTTTGGTAAAAATAGGAGTTACAATACATTTAATAGAATATCCATAAAATTTTATTTAATTATGGTAAAATTGAAATGATATATCATATGAAAATTACAATGTTTCTTCATCTATGTAATGTTTATTCAGTGTAGTTTTTCTCAAAGGAAATATGGATGTTGTTCTGGGAAGACATACAGTGGGAATTGGCTATGAAAATAAACATCTTGAGATGGTCTAAATCAAAAATGAACAGTTTGTTGTAGGGATGTCTATGTTGACCCAGGCAAGAAATGGTGGTGGAGTTCATGATAGAGATTAACCCAAACAATTGTAGAGGAATATGTTAATCATAGGTCATTTTATAAGGAAACACCACCCATAATAAAGAGTATCATCCGCCCCTAGGAAAGATGAAGAGGGGATTAATGAACTGGAAAAGATTTTTCATGTAATGGAGTGTTAATACAATTAAAATGTTATTATTGAAGTTAATCAATTTGATGTTGAAGACAATCAGGGGTGGTCAATGATTAGAAATTTTATATTAACAGATGATATTGATTCCATGCAATGGAATTAATTTATAAATATCTTCATTGAGAAATATTTTCCAAAGGCTATTAGGAAGAAGATAAAAATAAAATTTTTGAGAATTGAGACAAAATGAGGAAGATTATGTGGTTGAATATGAAGAAAATTTCACTTTCCTATAAATGAAATTATGAAAATATTATCTAGTATAATTATGGAATGATAAAATAGTTTTACTTAGGATTGAAATAGAAATATAGAAGGGTGTTAGTATCTTGTGATTTCAAATGCTATGAGAAACTTTTCTAATGCGCTGAAAAGTTAGAAATAGAGTATTTTAT
Source organism: Viscum album (assembly GCA_963277665.1). Classification (NCBI taxonomy): domain Eukaryota; kingdom Viridiplantae; phylum Streptophyta; class Magnoliopsida; order Santalales; family Viscaceae; genus Viscum; species Viscum album. The sequence goes on along the minus strand of OY728164.1, from coordinate 63,785,173 downwards.
CAGTTTTTTTATTAGATTGTTGTTGTTTTTATATATGATATGTTGGTATATTAAAAATTATTTTTGAAACATGATGTTTACTTACAGTTAGTTCTAGAAACCCAAAAAAAATAAACTCTATGGAATTTTTACTATGAGGGAATTATGGTTGCAACGCGTTTCATAAAATAGACATATTTTTTTAAATATGGAATAATGGATGAAAATTCTAAATCAAAATTTTTTAAGAGTGTCCAATACCTACCAATATCATAGATATTCATAGTTGTTAAGATTAGCTATTTATTACCGATTGTTCAATGAAAATATTTCCTAGTTATGTATCCCACTAAAATAACTAAAAAATAAGGGATTTATGATTATATTGTCAAAATTATGTAGTGATTGTTTTTTGGAATTCAAATAATAATTGGTAAATTCTTTAGTTTGGCCTTATCATCTAGGCATAATGAATTTTTAATAAACCATGTTGTAACATTTAATTGGCGTGGTTGTTTTTTAATGTAGAATGATAATGTAATTTCTTATTCATTATGATATTTGAATCCAAATAATTAAAATTATCATACACATGATTTGGAATTAGCTATAGATATTTTGTAATTAAACATACTAAGGCATCATTTTTATTTTGTAAAGTGTGATATTTATAATAATAACGAAAGTATGATGTACATTTTCACTCAGAACGAATAAAACAAGGGACTTATGTGACGGTTGTAATTAATCAAGTATTATGATTTCATGATTCATTACCATCAAGGAATGAAAATAATGTGGTTCATTCTTTGAGTTGAAAGTGTAATTCTACATTAACCAAGAAAATTTTGTAACAAGATCATTTGGTTATTAATTTGATGAATTTTGGAAATGATGTTTTGGTGTAATGAATTTCTCTATTTTTTTTAGGAGTAAGTGAAATAATTTCTTTTAGATAGAATTAAACAAGCAGTAAAAAAGGCAATATGTTGCAGGAAAATGTAGAATAGGTCTAGATGGTTACGTTATTTGAATATAAATTGGATAAATACTATGTATTGAGGTTTGGAAAGAGATTATATGTGCCTTGTGATAAACATTTAAAGAAAGAGTTTCTATGTGAAGCTCATATTTCTCTATTTTTAGTTTATCTTGGATGTTCTAATATGTACAATGCTCTTTGGGACTATTACTGGTGGGATGGAATGAAAAAGTTATTGTTTACATTACTATGAAAATTTTAATTCTTTATTAGTTAAATAAGAATGACAGTTAAAAAAGTGATGATTCATTCTTTATCGATTCCTAATTTATAATGGGAAAATATATCCATGGATTTCATAGAGGTATTACCAACAACTTCTCAATGTAACAATTCAATCTCTGATATTGTTGATCGATGGACTAAATCAACTCATTTTTTTCATATTGAAGATACTCTGTCTCTATATCAAATTTCATGATTGTATATTAAATACAAAGTCATGTTACATGGAGTTCCCCTGTCCATTGTATCATATCATGATCCCATGTTCATTTCTATCTTTTAAAGAGGCCTTCATATGTCATTAGAAACTGAAATAAATTTTAGTAGAAATTTTCACCATCAATCAGATAGGTAGTCATAAAGAACAATTGAGACCATAGAGGATATGCAACGTGCTTGTTCAATGGACTACCAGGGAATTTGGTATCAATATCATTCTTCTATTTATATCTTATATAATTACAATTTTCTTTGAATTATATAGATTGAACCATTTGATTCATTATATATAAAGTGATGTCGAACTCTAGCTTTCTGAGCTGATGTATGTCGAAGGATTTTGATGGGACATTAATTAGTAGAATAGATAGCTGAAAAATATATGTTGTTTTAGAAGCACATGAGAATAACTCAGTGTAGGAAGAAACATTATGTTAATTACTAGAGGAAAGATATTTCTTTTTAGGTAGGTGATTATGTATTTATCAATTTTTCACCAGGAAAAGTGTGATGTGCTATTATAAGAAAGGAATGAAATGTATGTGGTTCATTTGACCCTATAAAACCTAGAGAAATATGTATCGGTTTCCTACTAGGCGTATTTACCTCCATGTTTGTCATAGGTACGCAATTATTTCTTGTTTCAATGTTAATAATGTATATTTTGGATCCATAACATTTTTTGAGTCCATAGGTAGTTCAGTTTGATGATGATATTTCATATAAGGAAAACAAGGTGTGGATTCTTGACCATAGAGAGAATGTGTTGGGGGAATTAGATTATTCATCAGGTAAAGGATTTTTTTAAAAACAACATGATTTAAGAGGAAATGTGCTAATTAGAAAATGTTATGTGGGAGAAATAACTCCACTTGTTCTATAAGAAAATAAAACCATGGGGATAAAATTTCCTAAAGGGGGGAAGTATGATACATCCTATGTATATATAGATTAATAATTTTTCATATATATTTATATTTATGAATAATATATTAATTTTAAGTTAAATTGGAAGAAATTTTAGATAACTTACTCTACAATCACCAATGTGTTCCACAAAAATCTTACTTTGAACACAACATTGATTTATAAAGAAAAATAATAATAATATTTTTAATGGTAGATAAATACCTGTCTTTTTATTGGAGAGAATGAATATAACGAACTAAAATATGTTTATACATGTATTTATATGATTTTAACATTTATACAATAAATTTTAGAGGCTTAAAATGACAATGAATTTAATTACAAATAGAAACTACTCTAATAATTTCAAAAATATGTTTTAACACCTTTTTTGGTGAACCAATTTTTTAATATAGTTTTATCACATTTAAATGTTATATTATAAAAAATGAAGATATTATTTTGAATTTGGACAATAAAATTTATGTTGGTTGAAATTTTGGAAATTTTCAAATAAAATCCACATTTTAATGAATAAAAACATTACTGCATTTTAATTAAAAAGATTTATTTCATCTAATTTATTTATATAGTTATATTGTTATTTTAATAGGTTTTATAGATAATTTACATTTTTGTATCATTTAATATAAATTTGGGTATTGGTAGTAATTTTCAATTGAAATTGGACCTAAACACATGTCAATATTTTGATAGTTCTGACATCATAATTATTTTTGTTTGACAATCAGAATTAAATTTAAATTAATTTTTTCTAATTATTTGTTATGAATATGTATAAATTGATTCCATATTTGGAATAAAAATGTCCAAATAGTGTAAATAATTACATTTTATTGATGGACATTGTGAATAGTATCATCAGAAATTATATTTATGTACCATGGTTAAAGGGTAAATCAGTTATATAATGGTAAATAATAATATAATAATATAAAACTATAGTAACACATGCCATAATACTATAGAATGGTTAAAGAGAGACACAAAAAATCCTTATATACGACCATTGGAATTTCGGAGCCACTTGGTTGTGAAAATGACATGTTATAATAATAAATTTAAACTAATGAAAAAAATAGAATGAACTTTGTATATTACTACTAAAACAATTTTATGGTGGGGTTACATAATTGATATCTTATAATATAAATAGTTATAAAAATATAAAAATATTTCATACATATTTTTATTTTGATTATAATTTTTCGTCATTAAATAAATTTATTTATTTATAACAGAATGATCTAGTGATTACCGTATTAATAATGGATTCAAATAAATGGAATTATAAATATTAAAATAAATTTAATTTTAACATTTTTGACTCCATACATGAAATTTTTTGATGATTATGACATATTATCTATGATTTAATGCTTTTGGTTCAAAGGAATCATTATTTTATGACTTTAAAAAAATAAATTAGTAAATAAAGTCAAAATTATCATAAATGAATTTCAAAATCAAATACAATTTTATTAAATAATTTAGTTGTTTTAAAAATAAAATATTTATCTAAATGTCTTATACAATTTTCTTAATTTAATAAATTTTGTTGTGGAGCTCCTCGTGTTCTTTTATAGTCACTATATTAACCCTGTATTATGAAAATAGAAGAAGACAAAGTAATTGTTAATGTTTTTAACTCATGGTTAAAGAAAAACAATAAGGTGAATAATGTGACCTATAATATTAAAAAAAATATGGATTGATTAGATTTAAAAACATAATCATATTATATACAAAATATATATCCTTTTAACTATTATAAATCAAAAACAAATCCATAATAATATAATATTTCTAGATATTCTGAAAGTGCCCGTCCTCCCTCTAATAAAAGGCCACCACCTCCTCCCACCTAATCACACCTCTAATGCCATTTTTCTCATCCAAAATATGATTAAATAATCTCCCAACATCCCTCTGTACCATTTATAATCTTTACCTTTGGTATAAGGCAATTCAAGAATGTATTTTGGCTGAGATCAAAATAAGTTACATTATTTAGAGGCAATGTCTTCTCTCAAGTTCCATTACATTATTTTTCATTATACACTACCTATGTCCTTTATATTATACAATTAAATAAAAAATAGTATAATCAATATGCTAGCTTGTTGTTATGAGATGTATTTTAACTACACTTATACACACGTCTATCTAATAGATATGATCATATTGTTTCTATGAACGGTGATCTACTGCCTCACGGAATGAGGATTGTTCAAATTTTTTTTACCTCCTCTCATGGTTTCCACTATGAAGGAATTATATTTATATTTGATAAATATTATATTTATATTGTCTATAGACATCTCTAATTATTATTTTTAAGTTGCTTTTATTCAGTCAATGATCTATAAATATGATAATTTTTTTGAGGAAGTGTGGACCAATGCGCTCTCAATGTGATGTGAATCATTTCCCTCTATAGATGGAACATATAAAGGATGGTTTTTTATACGTAAGACACAACCATGAAATATATATAATATTGTTATTATAATATCGAATAATATCATTAGATTATTATTCTTTTTATATGACAATGAACTAAATATAGTGTTATTAAGTTCATACGACCTACAACCTCCATGAATGGTTCATATCATTTCATATATGAAAATATTATGGATATTATAAATAAATTTATAGATGACATGTATGATATTTAAATCATTTATAATATTCTGGAGATTATGGACTTTTGACTACAAAGGAAATTTAAATTAAATCAACTTCATTTTCAACACAAGTATCAAATATCGACAAAAAATCTGATACGAGCATAAATAATTATGTAATTATTATAACATGGTGATAAATGATATAAAAGGAATAATAAACTTAAAAATATTTCACATGAAATAATAAATTATCCTATTATTATTATTCAGGAACATAATGATTTTATGTGACTAGTCGAATGCAAGGTAATGGTCATCGTATCAATATCCATTAATTGGGGAATATTTTCATATTATACAGAACATACATTTAAACGGCGTATAATAAAAATATTTCACTTTTAATTTCACTCAAATGGAATATAATTTCTTTAAAGCATTTTATTAAACCAAAAAGTGCAATTTTTTTATCATATTCCATGAATAAGACTCATCTGCCTCCATAAGTATTTTTTTATATTTGGCTTCCTCTAAAAGCAATAATTTTTTTAATGGAAAACAAACCCCTTATTCCTTTTTTGGGTTTTTATTATTGACAATGGTTCTGAAAGTGGATATAATATTTAAGTATCGTGAAATTATTTATAGTGATTGAAAATAAAATTTTATGATTAAAATGATGACAATTAAAATAGATTTGGTGTTATGATTATATAATGGTACATGGACATTTTAATTGTGGTTACCTAATAAAATAAGAGATGTGGTTACATGATGAACACAAAGACAAGTGGTTCCATGAAAAAACAAGGATGAGTTTTTACATTATAACCTCAAATATATTAGGTGTGAATGTTAGTTTTTTGGCTATTACATTTAGTGGTAAGTGTGGAAGTTGATCATATGGTTATTCCATTTAATTATGATTATGTCCACAAATACCTTTATATGTTATATGTTTCATTCTATGGGATGTATGTTAATTTTTTGGTTACAAAAAGTCTATGAAATGATCTTATATTTGGTGAAGTATATGTGCTATGTATTAAAGATGAGAAGTATTAAATTATGATATAGTATTTATGGATTTAATGACTTCCCAATACTAACAGTTTTTATCTTTTATATATCCCTTACTATGATTTTAATCATCATCCCATGTTTTGTAGTGTATTTCACATGATTTAAAGAAGAATAGAGTCAATGCTATGATCAACGAAAAGTTAGGTTGTTAAAACAAGAAATGATACCATGTTTCTTTTAATGAGTTATCTATTTTTTTAAAAATAGATATTGTGTAAAATTTTGGGATGGTAATATTTATGTTTCTATGTATGAGTTATGATGTAATTCTCAAAATCTATAAACCATAAAAGATCCTCAATGTGAATTAAAGTCAAATTTTTGACTTTTCAGAACATTATGTAAGGTTTAAGGATATGGATTTATAGTATTGTTTGTGGTAAGAAGGGTATTCCATCACAAACATAAATTAAATAGGATATTGGCTAGTGACTAGAACAATGTACGCATAAAAAATTTTTACTTGAATTATCCAAATAAAATTATATACACACAAATATATATCAACATTCTCATGTGAGTAAATTATAATATTAAAATATTTATTAATAAGTTCTAAAATATGACTAATATTCAATAAAAAAAATATGGGAATACGTTGTATAGTAATGAGGATAAATTTCATAAAAAAACTTGTTAGTTCATCCGACATGATTACTAGAGAAAAAAAGTCATTGAATTCATCAACCAGTCAAACCAAAGTCAAACTACAACACCCTCTACAGAACAATAAACAACAAATTCACCACATAACCCATGATTTAAGTCAAGAAGATAATTTAATGAAATAGAAAAGACACATGCTAGAAGTTCCCATGAATTGGTGAATATAGAAATCCCCAGTTGGAAATACCAAAATATCTGACTAATAATGAATTAAAAGTATGGGCCCACTAAAAACCATAACATAGAGATAAAAAATATATGATCTCATATAATATAATAATAGGTATTTCATTCGTAATGAATAGTAAAAACTCTTTGATGGAAAAAATATCTATATTTCTACGGTCGAGTCCATTAATATAATAAAAACAATGTGTTGATTCTGACAGATTATTATAGAAGATCCCTTCCCCGGGACTACATGGGAAATACTAACTCTAATGAAGGATCCCTATCTTATACAAGATCCATATAGAGAAAAATTATAATTATCTATCAAATGATGTATAAATTATATTGTTTATGAAATACCAAATCTATTCAATACGATTGGTACATAATACAATATATTTTATTACATTGGATAAATCTCTAATCCATAGTGGTATCACAATCCCAATAAGTTCAATGCATCCCATGTATTGAAATTATGAGAAGTAAATCCCCATCTAAAAAATCCATTTGAGGTTGAAGGGTAATACAAATACTATCCTAAGATTAAATTGTGTGTTGTCATATTCAAGTGACTTTATTGTGCTATACATTCCACATATCATGTCTCTAAAAAACTACATGTTGTGGAGATGGATCACATGATATTCTATTTCTATTGATTTGGTCAATGTTTACCTATTATTTATGAGTTTTTAAACGTTGATATTACATTGGATGTGACATGGTTTGAATGTAGTGGTGTACCACATTGTTCTGAGGGAAAGTTCCTATGGAACATTATACCCTAGTTGATTCGGTAAATCATGTCATACAGATCAGTCCCATGTCCATGTGATCCATAAATCTTCAAAAACCCATGTGATCATATTAATGGGAGATCATTGGGTATGTTTAACAAAACCACACAATGTACAGTTTTTAATTTTCTAGGTGATTATCTTCTATTGAAAGCATCATTGTTGACAGTTATATCCCTACTGATATTTCCAATAAAAAAACAATACATTGTACATCATGAAATCTCATTCAATAGTTATATTCACCCACAATTCATTGATTAAATGATGTATTGTCAAATTATATGTTTAATGCATGAAAAATCATAAAAAATAACATTCTTGATTCACCCTTCAATTACCATCATCATCCATGATCCACCACAATAATGAAAAAACAATTTATTAACCCTAATTAATAATAAAAATAATTAATATTATATCTTAAAATTAATTTGGTCCACAGTAATTCATGAACCGCTTGTTAAAAAACACTATTGATGAATGTTCATAAAAAATTGTATGGTATCCATAAAACAAACTAGTTTTGATTATTTTACTGTAATATTAACATCATCCATTTCTCTTGTGATATTAAATAATGAAGCAATATATTTAATTAATAATTCAACAAATAATTATCATAAATATCATATAATAAAATATAAATAATTTTCTTATATTTATTAGAGACGATAAATTATAATATAGATTTATATAAAATATTCTCTAATCACGTCAATTTGAATAGAGTAAATAATTGAAAAAAAACTCTCTACCTCATTATCAAAATTATTTCTATTGAAGAGTTAATATCTAATAATTTTTATAAATGAAGTGGTTGAAATTCATTTCATTAATTATTTATCATTGATTCAATGTTCATTGCTAATGTTCTCAACTAATGTTTTCTTCTGAAGACTCTATTTGTTATTTGTATTTTACCCCAAGGTATTCAGTAATGAGGTATTGAATAATTCTTTTCAATGTAACGAATAATAAAACAGGTTACTAAAGACTGTTTCATACTATTACAACTCAATCAACATTAACCCACGAATAATATTCCTCTAGAAGATGATTTTCCATCATTACAATATCCAGTCTAATTGGAATTAGTATAACCATGAATGTTCATACTACAACTTGTTTTTAATAAAATCCCATTTGAATCTATTCCTTTAATATAAGTCATAATTCTTTTGCCTTAAATCAAATATGATTATTCGAGTAACCTCTGTTATATGGGACAAAATTTTATAACATAAAAAATATTATTTCAAAGATGTCAGATAAATAAAAATTCTAACCAGTTTCTGAAATTCTTTTTGATTCAATATTTTTTTAAAAATTCCTTTACTCTACTTTGTGGTAATAGAACTATGATTGTTATGTTTTATGAATTCTATCATCCTAATATTCTATAATAGTTACGTTTTATACATTTCATGTTATAAGAAAATGTACCTTTCATTTTGTTGATCATATAAGAAAAGGAATAAATTTTAATATCCCCACATTGTATATTCAAATTTAATATTAATATCCATAGAAAATTCATTAACAAAATTTTCATCATCACACAGAAGTTATATAATCAACATAAACAATAAGTATTACTATTATAAGAGTAAATTATTTCAAATAAAAAGTTACTTTCATCCATACTTTTATAAAAGAAATCAAATTTCTCTATATTGTACCATAATTTTAATACTACGACAGTTGTTATTGTTACAAACAATATAAATCATTATTAAATCTAAAAACATATATTTATCATTTCCATGTAGAAAACCATAAGTCTATTCATTGTAAAATTCTTATTCAATCTCCCCATTTATTAAATATACCCTTTTTTCCATATTATAAACAATTTAATTTTTATGTGAATCTGATAATATAAAAATTCTAATAGTTTCAAATATAGAAAATAGGAAATATGTTTCATCAAAATATATAACTAACACATGTAAATATCCATTAAAAACAAGCCTTTAATTGTTTCTTAATACATCTCCATGTCCTTTCAACCTTTATTGAACACCCATTTTGTTATAACACCATTTTTACATATAATATGTGAATCAAGTTCTCATATTTCACTAATTTTAATATGTTCCAACACATTATTTATATAATTCACCAATTATTTATGTTGAGTAAATTCTAAAACTTATTCTGGTTCAACTATTTTTAGAATAAAAGTCTGATTATCATATCTCAAATTTCATCTAGTTTGAAATATATCATTCCAATTAGAAATATTTCATTAGTACTAACATGTTTTTGAAATGGATGAAAACTGAAAGTATCTATTATAGCTAAACAGTCTTAATAAGCTTTTTTTAAATAATTATATGACTATCTTATATCATTCTATCATTCATTGGATTTATTCAGTTTATCCTTCTAAACATTCTCCAAATGTTTTGTTATGTTTTTTTTATTTTCAATAACATTTACATGTTATGAGCGAATTTTTTTTAAATGACCGTTTTAAATGTTTTAATATATTTGATTTGGTGAATAACCTATAAAAGATTCTTCTTTAGCTTTATCAAAATTCTATCCATGATATGGATTATTTATTTTTAGAATATATATACATCCACTTACATTTAAGTACACGAATGATGGGTTTTAATAAAAAATTACAATAATTCATTTTGGATTATAGCCTCAATGAAAACATGTTATAAGAATGTACTTGTTTTATAAAAAATTATCTCCAATACTACATTAATGATTATTTTGCCTAACATTCTTCTTCCCACTTTCATTAAACCTCTATTATCTGTTTATGGTTATCCATTTTGTTCTGCGGTATATGCAGCACCATACATATGCTTCATTTCATGAGTTATTTGATAGTGTTTAAAATTATTTCATTTTAACTATATAACATTATCTTTTCTAAACTTTATTATGTAAAACGCAACTTCGTTATGATGTTCTATTCAAAAGACAGTGTACCATTCTGTAGCCTCTGACTTATAATTCAAAAACATTATGTGGTTCATCTGAATTAAATCATTAATAGATGTGATAGATTACCAGTACAATCTTGTTTCCTGATGTCTCCTAACCCCACATAAATCAGAATTAATATGTTCAAGAGGTTTTTTATAATGAATCTCATCCTTCTTATGAATTTTTTTAGTCATCACACCATTTCGATAAGTAATAATAACATCTTCTTACATTATCATAAATACTAGAACGTTTTATATAGAATCATTATTATTACTTTTTTCATAATTTTCTTCCAAGGGTACACAAGTCTTAAGTGCAAAAAATGTTTTCATTTTGAGTAGTCACCTAATAGGAGTTGATAAATTAGCCAATTAGGAATGTTTTCTACTAGGTATTTCTCAATTTGTATTAATTTTTCCATCTTTAACACATCTGATGGTAAAATTATTTTTTCTTGAAAATCACATCTTTTCGACCAGTGCGATGTTTACTTACACTATGTATGTTATGTTTTATTCCATAAAAAAATAAATATTCCTTGGATTTCACCTTTCCTCCATCATCCTCATCTATTCTGATTCCACATATTTATTAGAACTATCATTTTGAAAGGTAACATTACCTCCATCCTGATTTTCATCATTATTCACAATTTTCAAATCACATGTTTTGTATGATGGAAAAAAACTATCAAGTATAAATGGTTTTTTATTTTTACATGCTTTCAAACATATCCCAAAAACAGAATATAATCCCTCAACCATCATCTTTCAAGATTCATTTTATTTTATATCATAAGAATATTATTCTATAAACAGTGTCATGCATTTTATAAATTAAGAACTAAATGATCACATCCACTACAGACTTATTCTATTCATTCCAATTGATTTTTGGTTGGTTAGTTATTGATATGTTGATATTTTAATTTATAACATCCTATTAGTTAGGAATGTTACATATTCTACATTTACTATAAATTTCACAATAATTGTCTACTGATCAGTGATATGTTATACAAACAATTATAAGACATGATACCATTGATTCCACAACACTAAAAGAAACTATAAAATATGTAATTTCTATTTTTTAAGGACATATTTATTATAAACATGGGTTTTCTTAGTAACATCTTCGTTCTATAATAGAATATGGGAAAAAAATATCATTCAATCAATGTGTGTTTGATTTTATTAATTGTGTATGATTTATCACATTATTTCTTTAACTAAACATTTGACAATATTTTATTATCACATGAAATTATTGAAAAGATTGACGAAGAAACATTTTGGAGGGTGAGGATATAACAATATTATTGATATAATATTTCTTATAAACATTTGAATTCTTGTTTTTAACTTATAATGCTTTGTAAATTAATTAATTTATCTTCCTTAAGGTACATTAATGCCTAATATGTTTTAAATTCAAACTTGTTATCATCTTTTTCTATCGATTCAAACTTCTTAGAATTGTATTTGAAAATAATTGCTTGTTTAGATATTCTATTTTTGTTACTAATGATCTCAAATATATGTTCATATTATTTATCTGGTACATCTTTTTCATCATCAACATCTTTTCCACAATCACTATGTATTGATCTAATTTCATTCATTTGTGAAAAGATTTTTTCAAGGTATCAAAAAAGTTATTTTTTAATATGATATTCTATGTATGAATGTTCAACTCATTCATCATCACTTTTTTAAGATTCTTTTATAATCTAATCTTTTTCAATGAATTTTATATCCTTTTATAAATATTCATCTTTTGAAGAAATTGTTTTAGTTGGGTCGGATTTATCTCCTTACTGAAAAGACTTATCTTTTTCCCTTTAAACTTCTTTATATATTATTTCGATGAAATTTTTTATTTATAAATTTTTACTACTTATTCCAATTGTTTTATTCATCCTAAAAATCTCAATATTATTCGACATTATTTATAGGGAATTTCAAAAAAATTCCAAAATCCACCATACTAAAAATAGTTGAGTGATATTTATTCCAATATACTTTTCTATTACACATTGACAGTACATGGAATTTTATTAGTTAAATAATCATCCTATTTATATTTAGAATAACAAGGACTACTATCATAGACATCTTGAATTATCATATTTTTCACAACTTCAAATTTAACTTCATATTTCAACTTATTTTTAAACATTGGATATTTCCTCATTTCAAAATAAACATGAATTAAATGCAATTCATTAAGTGATAAATAATATTTATCTACTAATGAGGAAACGTTAGAAAAAATATATATCATGAAATAGTTTTATATGATTCTTTACTATTATTGATTCTTATTGAACATCTCTAAGTCCAATTATTTTGAATAAACATCATTCACATTGGTGAATAATTCATCAATAGATTCAACATCTCTCATTAAAATGTATTCAAAATTACAACATCATATTTGTATCTATACTTCTATTAATTTAGTAATTAATTCAAAAATACCTTCTAGCTTATCCCAGATACTCTATGATGTATTGAGACCAATCACATTCATATAAAAATATTATGATATAGACATAATGATATCATTTCTATCCTATAAATGAGATTCAATATTTCTTTTTTGGGAAATAATCATAGTAGCATATTTTTTAATAGGTGGAAAACTAGTTGTGGAGGTATCAAAAACATCTATTCCATGAGATATAAGATATGGAATCTTTCTATATATCAATCCGTAATAATTTTCAATAAATTTTATGAATCCCATTACAACTAAAAAACATGTTATTATCTATTATAAGGATTTATAAAATGGACCTACATCTGTTACCAATTAAAGATCAAAAGGATTGATTAATAATTGATGGGGGTTTTGAATCAATTGTTCAAATTCTATATGTTTCATGAAATTTTGAAACATGCACACCATATCCTATTAATGTTCATTAACTTATAAAATTTTATAAAATACTAATTCCTGAAAATATTAAAAACCAAGTAAAGCACATGAGATTTATAACCTTCACTATTAGTGTATGAACATACACCCATTATATATCCACTCATGTGTGTATAAGAAAATTTACTATAATTAAGAAGTGAATAAGACTTGTTCTAACTCAATTTAGAGAAATTCTATCTTCCAATATAAAGTATTATATTGACTCCTATAATTATAAATTGTTTTCCTGGAAAAAAATTAGGTAAAAAAAAATATAGCCAAAACCTTTCTCGACAAAACATTGTCTGGAACATCCATCTGATGTACCTATGCCCACCACAGTATGATGAACATGATACAATGGACTCGTTATGATGAAACCTTTTCTGAAAATGTAATACTCAAACTCTTATCAATTTCTCAATCTGATCCACCTTATTATGGTAATCAAAAAATTCATAAATCATATCCTATTACAAGATATCATTATTGAAAGAAACTCTTTGAAAATATCTATAACACTCTGATATTTTCACATGTAAAAACATATCAATTTAGGAATGAATTTTGGAACTGTTTATAGGTTCACCTAATAGAAAATGGGGCATACTGAATCAACTTCCTCAACATGAACTTTCCAAATTTAAACATCATATATGACCACATTAATTTTATCTAATCTTTTAGAACCCTCATAAAACTTCATGAGACTTATCAGAAATTTTCCTTATCAATCATATTAAATTTTATTCAGTATCATGGGGTGTGTATAATTAAATATCTTTTTTCTCTCTGATATATTTTTCTTCTTTGTAATTAGTCTAATGTAATATATGAAATAGATGGACGCTTTTGTGTCAAGTTATCATCCAATAAAAAACAACCAGAAATGAATCTTCCATGACCATGTTAGAAACTTATTAAATAATTATATACATGTAAAAAGTAAATATTTCTCACATCATCAACCACATCCTTACTATGATAGTCTTCTCATCCTCATGGAATTCTTCATAAAATTTTTTCAGACTGTTGTTTTATCAGTGTAGTCAACTCTAGTCCATCTGATGATCTACATCAGATAATTTTATTGGTGTGAAGAATACTTCTGATAGAATTTTAATTATGCTTGATCTGATGGATCAATTTATATAATTGGTCTGATGAATATTCCCCATCATATTCCGACATAATTTTTTTACAAGGTTTTTTTCATTAAGATGTAATTCTTTTTCCAATGTTCTATTTCCAATGATAACTCCACTTAGAAAATTTTATATTATTCAAAATTAATTATGCTTACACAATATGGATTCTATCAACATCAATGTCTTGAATGACTTAACTGATGAAAACTTCATCTTGTTTTTTAGAAGCAATTACATATTTATAAATACTTTTTTATAAAAATATATTATCATGAAATTGATTCTTGATTTATGAGAACACTATAAGCATAAAATCAGCATCTGACTGTAGGTTATAATGTAATTAAAATTATAACATATGAATCCATTGTTTTTCATTCATCATCTTAGGAATAATTCTAACATCCTCATTAAAAAACATATTACTTTATGGATAATAATGAGTCTGATGCATCGTGGGATTCATTCCAACAGATATAAGACCGACGGTGCATCTGAACAATAACATATTCTTTAAATAAACTTATAGATTTAGTGATTCCATGTTAAATACTCATCATCGATAAAACCTTTTCTAAATAAAAAAAAATTCTCCCTTTTTTGGGATCAAATATTCAGCAGCATTAACCTATTTTTGAAAAAAAATATTTTACAAAATATTACATTAAATATATTTATCAAAAAAAACATAAAATGGTTATTCAACATACATTGGATAAATATTTCTAATTGAATATAAATTAATATGTTTATTTATGTATTTTATTACATCCCCATGATGGATCAATAACTATATATCAAATGTGTGAATGGCTAATGTCATGACTTTTGTAAAAACATATATCTACAATCGATAGTGATTCACCAAATGAAACTGAAATTGATTAATGAATTTTGATTCCCAATAAAAAAATACCTTATTTTGAACTAGAGTTATAGAAAACAAATGTGATATATTTAAATTATTATTTTATAAAATTATAAAATATAACCATAATATGACCATTTTAATTGAATAAACACTATACATCATAACTATTAATCATATTTCCATTGTAAAGTTACCATTAATTTTAGTATATTACTGGTCTTAAAAAATCAAATTTACAGTGAAGAAAAAAATTATTTCCCTAGTTAGAAGGTTACAAAATTTTGAAGACCAATTTTTTTAGCTTCTAAGGGAGATGATATCACTAGTATTTTCCCATATCCATATAGAATATACGATTCTAAAACTAATAATTATGAAAAAAAATATTAATGGTAGATGTATTAGAATATAAAGACAGTCAGTAGATCTATTTTTATTATACCACTCCCTGAAATGTCAACCATCGTTCACTGTACCCTTCATGCGTACATTGGTTTAATAAGGGGTTATGTATCTAGACATTAGTTTTATAAATCTATATGTTTTTAGTTACAAAAAATAGTTATATTAAATCCATTTTCACTATTATTTTACACACTAGTTTTCAAAATTAGTTTAATAAAAATTTTATTTTGAAACGAGGAAAATAAAATTGAATATTTTTAGAGATTATATATTTTTAATTAGGAATTCTTTTTGATAAATTCTTGAGTAGAGAAACAAATTTTAATTTTATATAACACACTTAATATACACTATATATTTATTTATGAATGATGATATGATTATATGATGTCCCATTTAATTGTTTTCATTATCAACTTACTGTTAGTTCGGTAAAAACTACCATTCTTATACAAAAAATGATTTTTGTTAAGATGTGAACATTTAATAATTTGAAATCATATTTTAGTAAAATAAAATTGGGTTTTAAAATTTTTTTGTTGACAATATTTAATATGAAATCTTTCATAATTTTAATTCCCTATGATTTTGTGAGATATATATTTTTTGTTTGTCTGATTTATTGTGGTGTATGCTACACTAATATTATCTTGTGATATACGCAACACTATTTTAACTTGTAGTATAAGCTACAGTATTCTTGGCTCATGTTACCCAGAATTTCAAATTATTTTGATAGAATTGTTTTCATCCAAAAAAAAGTATATATATTTTTTCAATGTATAAATGAACCATGTTTTGATTAAATTATACAAAACACCAATGAAATCATGTGCTACTCGCAACACTTACTCAACATGCATATCACGTAAGAGAGACCTTCCTTGATAGTTTGCATGGTACACAATACAAAATTTCACTAAAAAAGATATATAATTAATTTATTTTATAAACTAGAAATTATTAATTATATTAACAAAATTTTTAATTTTATATAACGTTATCATTCATATTACATATGATATGAGATCAAAATGATGTTTTGGATACAAAAAGATTAATTTTAAATTAATTACCACAAATTTAATATCTGGAATATGGAAAAATGGATTCCATATTTGGAATCTGAAGGTTCAAATTGTTTAAAAAGGTATTTTTTATTTTTAGACATTATGAATAGTAACATTAGAAATTATTTTATTTTCCATTGTTAAACAATAAATATGGTGAATTAGGGTAAAAAATAATATTATATTAATATTAAACTACACTAAAACATGGCCTAATTATATTTAATGTGATATTTTTTATGATTTAAATCCATGTTACGATTTTGGGACCCCATGGATTCACATGGATGTGAAAATGTCTATTTATAAGAATTAATTTAAAGTAAAGAGAATTATTACCTAAACCTATAACTTTTACTAAATTGATTTTAATGTGGGGTGATATAATAGATATATATTTTTATAAATATTCCATGTAAATATAAAAAGATATCCCACATCATGGTATTTTATTTTTAATTTTTAGATATTATTTAAATATATTTATTTATGACACAATAATGATGTAGTGATTACCTCATTAATGAAGATTCAAATAAAGGAATTTATAATTATTAAAATAAGTTTAATTCTAATATTTTGATACCATCCACGAATTTTCTGGATTATATTGACATATTAGGGATGAGTTAATTCTACTGGAAATATGTTATAAGGTTGTAATAAAATTTTAAAAAGTCATGTATGAATATTATCCAAAATTGACATAATTCATAAATGAAAGCATAACATAGCTTATTAAATGATATTATTTTATAAAAAAATATAGAATTAATAAAAAAGGTTAATATAAGTCCAAATATGTCATAAATATCTTTTTTGTATCGTTTCACATGATATGGTAATTACATTAAACCACAATGTGTAAATAAAATGATGTCACAATAAGATTAAAATAGGTGATATAAGAGTAAAACAAAACAGATAAGGATAAAAATATTCACAACTTGTCAAAAAATAATTTAATGATTGATATTAGAACCAAAATTATATTATATTATCATTAAATAGGTTTTGGACTATTTTAATTCGATATTTAATTTATAATAAAATATTTTTTCGGAACTTCCCTAAAGTGACCCTCTCCTCTCCTATATAAGGGAATCACCGACCTCTTCTATTCACTCCATTTTAAGCCTTCATACTCGGCCAACCCTAACCCATTTCACTTATTAACATATCTATTTAAATTATAGAGGTTATTTTCTTCTCCTAATACCATGTCTAGTTCCCTAAAAATATGATTAAAGGTGGCACGTTGAGAAAAAGGTAATCTCATCTACAGATCCATTCAAATTTATTTTTTTATTCTACTTCATATTCTTTAGTTGTTTAATTATAAGAAAATAAAGTCATTATCACATATATTTTGATATATTATTATAAATAAGAAACAACCCTATTTCAACTTCTATCCATTATACGAAAAATGAAATCATCACGCATGCGTACGTACAGATTATGGTCTCCACCTCGTACTGTAATCTATTTTTCACCAGAACCTTACATGGATGGGTATAATGGTGGAGAAATAAGTATATATTATTATTATAATATGATACTAATTATTATTTATTATAAACCATCCACTTCAATACCATTCAAAAATTATGAGAATGATATCGTCGCTCGTGCGTACGTATGACTTACCGTCTCCATGACGCGTTGTGATTTATTGTCTATGTTAGACATTAATTAATGATTATAATGTGAATAAAATATGGAATTATTATATTTATGACATAATAATGCTAATGGATATATGTATATATATATATGTAATTTACTTACATCCATTCAATTTAATAAGGAAACGAAAACAACATTCATGTGTACGTACGGCCTACCATCTTCATCAACAATGTATTACATTCCATTTATTGATATATTATATATATTTATATACTGAATATAATATATATATATACATATATATTAATATTGTTTTAAATTATGGAAGTTTGTAAATCATTATCTATGTCATCATACAAAGAATAACAATTCCAAACAACTTCAATTATTACCCAAAATGTAGTTCTTAACATAGAATTGACAAATAAATGGGTAATATAAAGTCATAAGTGAATCATATATGATTTCATAAATTTTATTATGGTTATATTACAAGTTAATAACATGATTAAAATCACAATATAAGAGTTTTATATACATACTGTATAAATCCTACATAAGTTAAGGTCTAAATTTTCCATTCTCGTTTTATTCAAGATTGTTTATTTGTAATTTTATACTTTGTATATATTTATTATTTTTGACCATGTGTTATAATAATATCGTAATAAAAGGTGTACAATTATAAAATTTATATTTAAATAAATTTTTACCCATTTTGACTTTTACTATATGGTTTGGAAAGAATATTTCTTTTTTACAATACAATGTACTTTTGGACTTTTCCAGCAAAAGTACAGGGATAATGTTTTAATAACTTATACATAATTAATGTATTTTTAAATATTCATAACAACTTATTTTCATGAATATTCCTCTAAAATATTTCCCATTTATTTTCAACTAAATTATTTCTTATTATAATTTAACGACACTTTATGAAAATAAAATATTTTAATGAAGATGAAAAGAAATTTTCCTCATTAACTATGTTCAATTTTCTTATCAAAATTATTTTCCAACTAATATGACACGGGGTTATGTTTCAATTACTATTATTACATTTATTTTATTATTTTTATTATGGAAATATTTTGATGAAGTTCATTTATCTTATAAAAATTATGTTATGATGGCATGATGTTTAAGAATCCCATTTTATATCATGGGTAATTCTATGATGATTGATTTATGTTTTTGTGGAGTTTTAAGAATGATATAATTATGAGATTGTTTGTACAAATATCTCCCTCCAATTCATTGGGTAACAGTTTATATCTAATTATTTAGTCATGGATGGAACATTAAGTCAATTTGGTTCAGTAATACCGGACTCGAACGACAAGTAAACTCAGTTCAATAATGGACTTCATCCACTGTAATGGTCTTGGAAGAAATATCTTCGAGATTATGAAAATAATAATATATTATTATTAGTTTTACACAATTATATTTGTTATTCCAATTCAATTCTACCATGGATAATGTTCCTTTATGATCCATGCCTTACGTACTACCAAGATTTATGTCATTACTCAAGATTTTATTTTTCTAACATTATGTTCATGTTATTACATTCAAATGTTTATAGTTAGTTAAATGATCTCCATGTTTAACCTTAATAATAATTTGAGCTCATCCTATTTATTTTCTCTTTTCACCAAGATATTAAGAAATGATTTAGGTAGGAGAAAAAAGTGGAAGATAATTTTGAGAGATGTTGAAGATATTTCACCAAGTTACAAGATTGTGTATCATGTTTCCAAAGATAAAAATGTAATATGATATTTGGGTGTCTGTTTGTGTCATATGTTATGTATTCCAAAAAAGAAATGTATTTTCCATGTACAACATGATTGGGTCTCTACAATTAGTATCCAAGAGAAATATAAGTTATCAATTGGAAACTAGGATGGGAAAACGTTAGTATGACCACTAGAGATATTTCTAAGGTATGTCTATGGAAGTCCAAAGGTGAATCATAAGTATATTTTTTAGTCATAGAATTATTATAAATATCATGAATAAACAATTACTATACCTAATATGTTATATATTGAATGTACTCCCCCTTGATTATGTTGTTTTCTTAGTATCAATATTGCCTTTAACATTGTTTTTTTGTGTGTGTTTGAGACATGGATGGAACCCAATGGAACCGTGTTAAAGATCAATGCACTGGGAAATAAAATGAATGACTTTATGAACAAAAAAATTTTACTGGATATGGAGTGAAAAATGATATAGATATAATTACACTACTTATGGATTATTATGTACATCCAAATGAGTAGAGAAGGGAACCACATTCTATTGAGTCCTTCATGAGGCAAAACCCACCTTATTTTAATGGGTCTTATGATCCATTTGTTTATAAACTATGGATCATTACCATTGAAAAGTCATTTTCCATTATTCATGGTTTGAAACATAAAAATTTCATTTTAGCTATTTACTGTTTAGAAGGAGAAACATACTAGTTGTTGACTCAAATTAGGAATACAGGGAAATAAGATGAAATTGAACCCATGTAATTGGATGAGTTCAATATGTTATATTTCAATATGTACATCCCTTAAATTAATCTAACAAATATTTAAATAGTTTCCTAAGATTAAGAAAAAGGATGATGAATATGTTGTTACATAGAAGGAAAATTTTACAAGACATGCAATGTATGTATCTGGGTTTATCATCATACCTGAAAGTAAATATGATCGATTCATTAGTGTCTTTAAACCGAGCCTTCTAACGGGAATTAGCTATAATTAGATTTTGTATCTATGAAGATATTGTGCGTTGTTCTATCAAGGAAAAACTGGAGGTTGGTGTTACATATATATCTCACTATTTAGACAAGAAATGGAAGATGGAGTTTAGGGGAAAATCACAAAAAATGGGGAAAAGAAAATAAATTTATTCTAATGATCAATGCGTGGAATAAGGTATGGTTGAGAACATATAAAATGGGAAATAAAATGTTTCATTTGTTGAAAAAAAGGTCATCAAGTAGTTGAGTGTCGATGTAATGGGAAAAAGGTTTCTAATGATGTGAATGGATAAAGTAATACAGAGAACGGGAAACCAACACTTCATTGCTACATGTGTAATGAAATGATGCATTATGATAACCAATGACCTAATCCAATGGTTAATGATGATCAATGTTCACAACCTCTAAAATAAAAAGACAATGGGATGTCACATGAGATCACTATTTGTGATGTTGAGCATGACAATGAAGTGGTGGAATGTATAAGTGTTTATGTAATGGGATTCCAAAAAAGTGTTCTGGAATCTCATTTATAGTATTGTGGAAGATTGATATATCTATGTACTAGTTTATTGTGGATTTCAATAATTATATGGTACCAGTGACCATGAAAAGTGATTGAAATATTTTTTGAAAGCACCTGATATGTGGTATAAAAAGATAATGAGATATTTGATTATATTAATGACCTTATGAATGATATAAGGAAAATGTTATAATGTGGTTTACGTATATATAATTTTTGGTATTTTTTGTGTTGAAATAGTTAATTTTTATAGAATGTATATTTTCACTAAGGTTATATAGTACTTCACGTTATTATCATGTTTCAATAGAATACATGATTAAGGTATTAAAATGTTTGGAATGTGACCATTATGATATATCTTATGATATATAGGGGATAAATGATGTTATTAACATTCTTGTTATACGACATGTTTTGTACTTTGAGATTGGACAGTTGAGTTTTGGATATTCCTAAAGGGAGGAATAGATTATTTTGGAAATCATAGAGTATTGTTTATGAGTGAAACAATTTTTTTGAATGTTATAATAGTATATTTTTATAAAAAGGACAACCCGCTGGATGGGCGACCACCAGTCACGTCGGACAAGGCTGTTGGAATCGAACCCACAACAAATGTGCGACATACCATTATCGCCTACCACAGGCCAACAGGAAGTCCCTATTTAGTATAAATTAAATTTATATTATTAAGATGTATGATAGATGAATTATAAGCCCATTTTTAAACCATATAAAAATAATCTCACCATAGGTGGACTTATGTTTATTTAATAACTTGTGATAACTATTTTGTTATAGAGAACAATGGAATGACCTATAATTTTATCACATGATCTATTAACACTTAATGAATAAAAAATTCAACTTCATTTCGTTAAAAAAGAGTTGAATTGGAAACTGATCAGGGAACGATCAACAATATTGAAATCAAGTAATTATTTCTTCCAATGAGAAATTCATCATATTTAGAAAAATTATATTGAAACCAAAAAATTTATCACAGTACCTTCTTATTTGATGATTTACATGGTCCCTTAAATCATCCGAGATTTAGTGCTTTTCGGTAGTTTACATTCTCTAATCATTATTCTCTATCACTATCCATCAGAACATTATAGTTACATTTATTTTCCATATCCATGCTTTCACTTCCCACGTTGTTCTTTGATGTGAAACCCTAGTGCTGAGTTACTTTGGGTAATCGTTACATATTTAACATTCCATTTTAAAATGATGTCTTATTATCCATATTTACAATATTGGTTTCTATGAATGAAACAATCAAGTAGAAACCCATTTATAATCCCAACATATTTCGTGGGAGAAATTAATTTTATGTGTGGTAGAATGTAACTGCATAAAATATTATAATATATATTATTTTTATTTTTAATTGATGTCATTTTTTGTACTGCACACCAATATTATCATGCACTATACACCACACTATATTAGCGTGCAGTATAAGTAACATTATTCTTGGCTCGTGTTACACAACAATTTTAAGTTATTTTGATAGAAATGATTTCAAGAAACAGTATGTATAGATTTTTTTAATTTTATAAATGAACTAGGATTTGATAAAATTATACACAACACAAATGAAATATTGCACTACACGCAATAATGGATTGCCTTTCATTACATGCAATATCGACCTTCGTTGATAGATTTCATGGTACAAAATTTTTAATTTCACTAAATAGTGATATATTATTAAAATAATATATAAACCAGCTATTATGAATTGTATTAACCTCATTTTTAAATTTATATAACATTAGTATTAATCTTAAACATTATAAGAGATCAAAATCAATTTTTTGGAGAAAACAAGTATTTTTCCAAAAATAATGTTTTGCGGCCTTTTCATGGAGGCCAATTTTAAATATGAATTTTGACACATTTTTAAGTTCAATTTTACCAAATAAAATTATTTTTTGGAATTAGTATATAAAAATTTTATTAGGATAATTTTTTGATATTTTTCATATAACATTCTTGTTTTGATGAATAGTAACAATATGCTATATTTTAATTAAAATAAACTTTTTCATCAAGATAATTTATATAGTGAAATTATTATATAGAATGATTTTTAAGTATAAATATAATATATTTTACCAGGTAATATAATTTATTTTACATTGAATTAATATGTACAAACATTTCAATGTTTTGTAATGTTTTAAGAAAAAACCCATTTTTTTAAAAAATAGGATTAATTATAAATTAATTAAAACCACTTCTATGTTTTGAATTTGAAAAAATGGATTCTATATTTGGAATAAAAAGGTTAAAATTGTGTAAATAATTACTTTCTATTTTTGGACATTATGAATTCTATCTTCATTAATTATTTTATTTACAATGGGTAAATGCTAAATATGGTAAATAAGGATAAAAATAATATAATAAACATATTAAAATACCCTAACACATACTCTAATCCTATTTAATGAGATATATACGACCATGGTCATCCTTGGGTTGATGTAGTTACCGCATATATTCACTTGGATGTGAAAATGACAATGTTAGAAAATAATTTAATGTAAGGATAATTATGACATAAACCTATATGTTTTACTAAATAGAATTTATGATTAGTATATATAATTGATAATTATTTCTATAAATAGCCATTGTAATTATAAAAATATTTCTAACAACATGGTATTTTATTTATAATTTTTAGACATTAGATAAATATATTTATTTATGACACAATAATGATGTCGTTATTACCTCACGAAATAAAGATTAAAATAAATGAATTTATAAATATTAAAATAAGTTTAAATCAGATATTTTGTTTCCACCTCAAAATTTCTGGATATAAATAACATATTACGGATGATTTAATGCATTTGGTTCATGTAAATAATAATTTTATGATATTTTTAAAAGTCATGTATAAATTGTTTCCAAAATTGACATAATTCGTAAAATAAAAAAATAAAATAGTTTATTAAATGATATTTAATTATAGAAAATATAAGATTATGAAATATTGGTTAATATAATTCCAAATATGCCATAAATAAATTTTTTGGTTCTTTGTACAGTATATGTTAATTACATTAACCCACAATGTGTAAATAACATGATATCATGATTAGATTAAAAAGAGTAAAACAAGAGTAAAACAAAAATTATAAGGTTAATTTTAAAAAAAACATTTCAAAAATTATAGGATGATGGATATTAGATCCAAAATAATATTATATTAAAAATAAATATCTTTTGGACCAATTTAAATTGAAATTGAATTTATAATAAATTAATATTTTTGAACTTTCCTAAAGTGCCCCTCTTTTCTCCAGAAAAATAGATCATCCGCCCTCTCCTCTTCTATGCATATTGATCCTTCATGCTCGGCCAAACCCAGACCATTTCTCTAATTTATATTCATAGATACATTATATAGGTTCTTTTCTTCTAAAAAGACCAACTCAAGTGCCCTAAGAGGACATTTAAAGGAGGCACATTGAGAAAGAGGTAATCTCATCAACTGATTCTTTCAAATTTATTTCTTATTATACTTCATATTCATTAGTTTTTTCGGTATAATGTAATATAATATGTATCAATTATATATTGATATATTATTATAAATATTAAACTACTCTATTATACATTCTACCCCTCATACAAAAATAGAAATCACCATGCATTCGTAGGAACATATTACCATCTCCCTGCCGTGGTGTAATATGTTTTTACCCACCACCATACATAGATGGGTATAATGTTGGAAAAAAATAACTACATATTATTATTATAAAATTATATTAATTCTGAGCTAATATAAACCATCCACTTCAATATTGTTCAACAATTATGGGAACGATATCGTTTCTCATGCATACGTACAACTTACTGTCTCCAAGTTGTGATGAGATTCATTCACCATGTTAACCATTCCAGAATTATTATAAATTAAATATAATAAATAATAATGAAATATGTTGCATAATAATTCAAATGGATCTATATATATATATATGTCATTTAATTAATTCCATTAAATTTAATAAATAAATGAAAACAAGTTCATCTGTACATTTGACCTACTGTCTCCATGAATGGTGTATTCCTTTACATTTATAGATAAATTATATATATTTATATAATGAATATATATATGATATATATATATATATTATGTTTTATGTTCTGGAAGTAATGAAATAATGATATATGTAATCATATGAAGAATAACAAGTACAAAAATGTATGATTATTACCCAAAACGTTGCTTTTACATGAATGTGACAAGTTAATAGGAAATATAATATCAGAAGTGAATAATATATGATATCATAAAAAGTATTATGGTTGAGTTACAAGGTTATAATATGTTCCAACCCACTATACAAGTGACTCATACACATATGGAAGAAATCAGATATAAGCTAATGGATAACTTTTCCAATCGTATTTTATCCGATATTGTTTATTCGTAAGTATCTACTAGGTATATATTTATCAGACATTAAAATTTTTTATAAAAATATCCTAATAAATTCTTTACTATTATTAAATGTATGTTTTAATTATGTTTTAAATAATTTAAATTTTACTACTTGGATTGGAAGGAATCTTTTTTTGTTCACCAATAGAGTTACTTTTTGACCTTTTTCATCAAAAGTACGGGGAGATTGTTTTTTTACTTGTATGAAATGAATAGATTCATACATATTTATAAGTCATTATTTCAATGTAGCTTCCACTTCACTATTTCAAGATATTTTTATACTAAATTATTTTCTTTTAAAATTTCATAGCATTTTGATAATATATACTATTTATTAGAATAAGAATAGATATTTTCTTCATGAACTATGTTCATATGGGTTATAAAAAAAAATTTATATAATAAAAGACATAATTTTATGTTTATATCTCGATTATCATTTATGTTTTTTTATATTTAAGATGGAATTATTTTTTATGAAGTCCATTTATCTTACATGGATTATGTTATGATGATATGATTTTTAAAAATAGCATTTTATTTCATGGGTTCTAAAATACAAAATGATTTATGTTTTTGTGTCATTGTAAGAATGATATCTTTATGAGATTGGTGAGACCTATATATAACTACAATGTATTTGTTAATGTTTTTTATCTAATGATATAGTCATGTTTGGGATGAAAAATAAATCTGGTTCAGTAATATAGGGCTGGAACGGCACATAAACACAGTTCAGTAATGGACTTCGTCAACTATGATGGTCATGGAAGAAATTCCTCAGCCACTATGGAAATTTTAATGTGTGTTTATTAGTTTTCCACAATTACATGTTTCATTCCAATGATATTATATCATTTTTAATGTTCTGTTATGATCCACGCCTTATGTACATCAAAGATTTATGGAATTTCTCAAGATTTTAATGATTGAACTTTTTGTTCATGTTTTTATATTCAAATGATTATGGTTTGTTTTATGATCTCCATGTTTATCTTCAGTGAGAATTTGAGCTCACCTTTTTTAGGTTTTTCCCCCAAATATAAATAAAGGTTTTATGTAGAAAAAAGGGGATGTTCTTTATGGGAGATGTTGAAGATCTTTCACCATGTTAGAATATTTTGTTCCGTGTTCTCATAGACACTAAACTAATAATGACATTGGGAATCTATATTTGTCATGTATAAAGTATTTCAGAAAATTTATTTAATTTCTATTTACATAATGATTGGGTCTCTTAAAAAATATTCTTATATAATAGTTTTTTACAAATAATATAATAACGGATAAATATTTTGAATGTATTATAACAACATAACTGTATAAATGTAGTGTAATAATACTATAAAATAATTAAAAATGGGATTTCATATTAATAGATCTTTTTTTGATGTAATTTTATTAAATTCAGAATCGAATAATGAATCATAAAAACCATTTTCTATATTTTAATATTTCTAAAATAATTCGTTCTAAACATGAATAACATTAACAAGATGAATGGTATTTTATATGTAGTTTGGTTTATAATCTTAAAAAAAATTAATTCAATATTTATTTTATATATTTATGGAAAAAATAAGTTGTTTTTTGGATTTTAGTTTATTATTATTTTGTTTCCATAACATATATTTAGAAATTAATAATCAATTCATATTCCATTTTCTATAAATAAGAAAATAAACACCCATTAAACCTCAAATAAAATCCCTGATTCTCAATTTTACTCTCCATATAACACTCTACGGATATTATATGGTATTCTAGAGTTCATCTCAATTTCCAAGGAAGCATTTAGAATAAACCTCTCATGTAAGTGATTATTTTCCTCATCCTTTTTATACATGTACTTCTTTGGTATTTATCTTTTTTAATATAACAATATTACAATTTTATATGTTCATAAAAAACCATATAAAATCTTTTTTACGTTATAATAGTGTTATATTACTTATACCTTCTCATAAAATCATATACAAATTCCATTATTATGTTGATGTAAGGTACCTCCCTCCATTAATTTTCATTCAATAAAATTCTTTTTATTTAGCATTTTTATTTTCAATTGCTAAAATTTTTGTGTGTTTTTACACATCCACTTACTAACATTATGATTCCCACGAAACTATATACCACATTTTCCTTTATTAATTCCATATATAAACCTTAGTTTATAATTATTATGCTGCTAAACTTTTTCCATGATATGTCATGAAAAAAAATTTCTGTTGCATTCAATGGTATACACCTATTTAAACATATAATTAAATTAATATATGATTTTACGTATAGGACCCCAACTTCTTATTGATAGGATTATAATTGATGACATTCATTGTTATTTTATGTGATCTTTCTGAAACAAAAATGCATGCATGTGATATAAATATAATGGGTCATCCTATGATAATATATACTTCTAATTATATATGTATGATTTTCATCTACTAATACACCATGTTTTGTGAATGGGTGGTCATCATTATCACACCATAATAGGATGTCGGAGTGGTTAACCCGTACTTATTATTATGATTTTGCGTTTTATTTTCTAGACACATATCTATGACTCCCTGATGTATTCATTTTATGATTTGATTCAATGTTCACTATATTTTTGTTCCAGGTTATTATTCTATGAATTAAATTTCTAAAAGACACCAGGACTATAAATTTTTTAGGATTTTATTATGTGTATACAAATGTATGAAATATATAAATAAATTGTATAAATTAAATCGGTTTTAATTATTTTAATATGAGGAAATTCAAAGTTATTTTTTGGATTTGGATTAGAAAACCATATTTTAATCTATTTTGTTACAAATAAACGAATGAAAAAGAAATAATTAATTTTAAAAAAATTATAGTGTTCTTTTATTATTTATTAAATAAATTTTTCAACAAATAATAAATGTGGATTAGGATATTGAATAAATACTTTTATCTGTAATAACTATGATATAAATCATTGGGTGTTAACGGGACATGTACATGTTTCACCACATAGATTCATAAGAGTGGAAAACTATCTAAATACTCCTAGTGATTAGGATTTTGTTAATCACATTTTCTTTACTAACCATTTTGAAGGGAACAAATCAAATTTAATTTAATATAAATAAATTAACATGGTATGATTGGGGATAAAACATGGAAATTCACTGGTCAGGGAATAAATATCATATATGGGTTATTCATCCAACTACCATAATTTCTAATTCATATTAATAATAGTTTGAAAAATATCATCCATTTTTACATTATTTTAGATAATGGATATAAATTTGATGAATAATATCAAGAACCATTGTTATAGTAAATATTATTACTGACATAAAATGATTCTTAACCTAATGGTAGTGGGATTTTAAAAACATAATGATATTACATAATTTATTTAGTGATATTTTGAATAAAAATATGAATCATTTTGTAAAAACACATATTATTTATAAGGATAGATAAAAAGTTTGATGCATTGTAAGCCAATGGATACTAAATTTTAGTATATCTACTAACCCCTAAATCACATAACAATAGATCAGCTGAATTAAGAACTTTTTCTTTTTCTTCTAATGATCCAAGAAGGATATGTTTTTATGTTATGTTGAATCCTTGGAGGGAGAAACTAATAAATGGTGGAATTTTAAAAAAACATGAAGATCATGGATGAAAACAATGTTATTATATGTGAATAATTAAGTATAAAATATTTCAATAAATATTTCCCCAAACTAATCTACAATAAAATAGAAATGTATTTCTTTGTCTTCATTTAAATGGATGAATAATACATTGGGATATATGATGGAATCTTAATAATACATGAATGACTTCTTTATTGATATCTCATTGACCCAGAATGTAATTTTGATAGCTTACATAGTGGAATAAACACAAATTTAAAATAATATTAGGGAATTCAAGACACTTATAGTTATGATGGAATAATGTGATGTCTTATAAAGGATGAAAAATATATTGGTGAATCAATTGGATAATATATGAAAATAGATAGGAATCATATTATAGAATTTCATTCAAGGGGTTAAATGGAGAAAATTTCATGGTGATACAGACTCACATAACACTTGTGAATGGTATGGGAAGAAGTATCCAAAAAATTTCATGCAATGGAATGTATATTCCTTATTTGTGGGATAGAGGGGAACCATGAAATAAAAAATAAATTAGAGATGAAGAATAACACCTATGTGATTGATGAGATAAAAGTTAACTTTAACAATTAGTATGTTATCCAATATATAAATTACATGGAATAATGAAACCCTAAAATCATATTTAATAACACAAGGTTGGTAGGTCATAATTGATTAAAACGACCTCCTTACACTAGAGGGGTATAGTGGGAATATTAAAACAAAACTACTGAGGTAGATCCTAATAATAATATAGTAAAATTTATTCTAAAATTTCACTAATTAATAGAGAACATAATATTTGAATCTGGTTCTATGAACTCTTTAATATCATTCATGTTTGTTATAGATATTTAAACAATGCGTCAAAACATGGACATCGAGTTAATGGTGGAAACATAAATTGTAAAAATTATAGAATTAAATGAATAAAACATCCCATACCAATATTATGAATAATTTTTTTATAATCCTTTTGATGATCCCCCTAGTGGAATTTTATTTTTAATTTCTTATGCATTAAGAATCCCTGATGAGAAATGACATAAATTTTATGGTGAAGGATAAAACCCTCTATATATTAAATATCCCTCTATTTCTAAACAAATTTAATGAGTTTTATGAATCTCATTTGGAATAAAAATTTAACAAATATGAATAATTTAATTATTATTAATTGTATCTTGCTCAAATTATTGATAACAATGAAAATATAATCATTGATTAATGTAACATTACAATATAATATTTTTGAAGTATTAATTGAATAATTGTCTACTAATTCTACTAACAATGTGGTTTAATATTCAAATGAACATATTCCTTGTTATTTGAAAATTCATGAGACTCCATATTTAATATCAACTATTTAAAAAAATCTAATTTATAAACTACAACATAATTTTTATAATGGGTTTTTATTCCTATGTGATTCTACATAGAGTATTCCTATCCATTTTGTTTGAATATGATTGGGAAAATTGTCTTTTAAAATAATTATCATGAGCTCAACCAGATTAAAATAAAAACATTTATCCTTTTCCGTAAAATAATAGTTAAATGATCCCCTACATGGATCCCAGTACTATTCAAATGGGGATATTCAATGGGAAATTTTAAATGTAATTATAATTAAGGTGAAAACCCCAAAGGATATTTTACAAATAAGGTAGAAACACTATATGATTCTAGTGAATCCATTTAGTGTCACTAATTTCCTACCATGGTTTTGATCGATAACAAGGATCAAATTTACCTCTTGAATATACATGGTTCACTATTTTTAATTTTATGTATTTGAAATGCCTTTTATGAAGTTCATATATTATTGAAACAATCTATGTCCTTGAAATGTCAGTCTATTTGTTTGATGATCATAATCCAAGTATAATAAATGGAAAATCATTAATACTTGATCGTCGACCTATGTATTATAGGTTACTATCTCTAGCAATCCTAATTAGACAATTAGCCCATTCAGATCTAGTTTATGAGTCTATTATATTCTATCTTTATTCTAGAAAAGTTCATACATTATCCCAATCTAAGAAGTAGTAGTATTTCTATACTACTAAATTTTTTTATTCATCATCACCAATGGCCAACTCCTGATGTCATCAGTTCCAATGATATACTTAATTTCATTCAATTCTAGGGAAATGAATTCATGAGTAAATATTTACTATTTAGAAACATATCATAAGTGTATATTGGTTTCCTTTATCTCAATACTAGATCATAAGATACATCATTTAATAATTTGGGATATTGATAACAAACATTCCATTCAACACTTCATGCATGGCATCCAGGATAGTCAGCACATATAGATACTTTGGAATAATTTTGTTTTAGAATAGAAGGGATTTATATAAAACCCACACATTTATATAAATTATTATATTTGTATGTTCTACTATTTATTGTCTATATTTATACGAAACGATATTCGATGTATACCGAACTATTTTTTAATGATCTGAATGAACTTAATACATTTTATGATGGTTGGTTAATTGGTTGTTATTTAAATTTAATTTATGGTCCACAAGTAATTAAAGGTACATATTATTACCCATTTTGGGATAGGTTGTCATTAGTAGGATTCATGGATAAAAAAGGTCTTCTTGAACCTGGATTCATATTATACATATATACATAGTGAAATAAATACAAGTGAAGTAATAGAATTTGGAGTTTTATAGAAATCATCTTAGATAATTTGAAGTTCATTTATAACTCCCCTTCATCTTTGGTGGATCATCTACTGTGTTTGAGTTCTCCGATATATATCTTCTTGTACTCTTCCTTGCATGCATCTATATAATCCAAGAACATTATTTAAATTCCATCTTGAGGAAGTCTGACAATGTTTTGATCAACCCGACCCACTCATCAAGGGAAAGTACCATGCATGAGATCTATTGTGCATGATTTCACAATTGGAATTTTTTTAAATATTTTTCTTCATTTATGGTATAAAACAAAAACATATTACTTCCTTGACATGGATTCCTTTGAATATAATATTGTGTAGTCTGAGATAGGGAATCAATCTCAATCTGATAATGATTTCTTTTGAAACATTTTTTGTTTAATGAAATGGTACGGGGTACTTCTCCTTGAACAAGAAAAGAGTTCAAGTGATAGATATAATTTTTCTTACATTAATTAAGGTAATAAAAATATATATTCCACTGATAAATTAATTAGGGTTGATAAGAAATCTAAATCTACAAATATCCTAATGGAAGACGGCACTTTCACCAATGACCCATAGTTGGTGGGAGGGGTGGATAGGTCCCAATTTCTTTTAGTACATTTAGATGTTAACCCTCTTAGATAGGATGGTTATCCCATAGAGAACTCAGGTCCTTTCAACTCCAACAATTATTTGATTTCACATGAAAATAATGGGGTCCTCGAAAGGGTTTTTGATTACTTGATGTGTAGATGTTAGTATATGTTATTGACTATGAATGTTCCCCCAGTCCAACTGGTTTTTTGGGTCATTTTATTTCATATTTTGGGACATCATCAAAAATGGTCTGGTAGAAATAATTTAGTATTACTTCTATGGTGGAAGTATACATCCTGAATCATGTTCTTCCACACTTATTATCATTCCAAAATTCAGTGATACTTTCTCTTTTATGAAAAAAATGCTGATTAACATTCTTAGTTTTTCATAAAAATTTCATGCCATCATTATCAATCAGATACACGTGTTTACCCTATATAAGTTGGTATCAGATGATAAGTAGTGTTGCATTCATGGTAGGTCAACCCAATATACAAATTTCATGGCTTAAGAAATTATGGCATATATTAATAGGAATATAACATGATAAACTTTTTCTATTAAAAATGATAAGGAACAATCTTATAACATGTATTAGTGTATATTCATCACCAATGCCTTTAGATGTATTGGCTTCACTAAAAATTGGGTGGATCATTTCATTATATGAATAGGGCCTCTATGGCTCCCTATAACTTTTATGTGGAAAAGATATGAATTCTTTAATTCGTTTCTAGGGATAATTTAGGGAGATCCCATCTTACTTGGTGTTTTTATCATTTTACAAGATACATTTAGTAGATAATTGAAAAATGTAGCTCAATCGGGAATGACTCCCCCTTGTAGATCAATCCAAATTTCCATATTATTACACACCACTTTTATAGATGAATTTTTTATATTTTTCAATCATATTAGGAGGAATATCTAAGAGAAAAATCTTATTATAGTTTATATTACAATTGGGGTGGAAAAGTAAAAAATAATTGGATGATTGGTGCTGATATAACCAATATTTTCACATGTGAAAGGGGAAATGTAATCATAGATATATTAGAGGTTTCATACATAAATTTTCCCATGTATTACATAGTAGAACCAATTTAGATATGTAGGAATTAATTTACCATTTCGATGTTATTGTGGGAAAAATAACCAATGGTATTCAAAATGGTAATAACTGATTCCATTACTCTGGGTGTTTAATTACCTTGGTCAACAACATGTTAATATCCATCACCATTCATGTCTTATAGAAACTATTTTTTCAATGAAATTTCTTTTCTATATTTGATGAAATGAATTTATATTTATTTTTGATGCTCCAACAGAGGGAAGATATCATTGCGAATTATAGAATAGATAGCCACATGGTGCTTAGGAGGGTGGCATCAAATTCAGTGGAATCTCAGACACCATATTCTAACTACTAGAAAAACTATATTGGGACGTTTTATAGGGGTGACCTTTATTGAAAGATTCTTAATTTGTATGAAACATCCTTAGTTTGATGTCATGAGTGGGATATATTCCATGATTTGGGATGTTATTCACCATTAAAATCTAAATCAACATCTGGATTAATGTTCGATCATTGGACCAGGGTTGTTCATATTTTGGTGTGATAATTAGTCTTTGTGTATCCTTAGTTTTTCGAGTTTCCGAGTACCAGATATTTTATTCCAACAAGCCTCCTCTTTCAATACCTTAACAGAAGTTGATCTGAACCATTCTCTACTAAATATTATTAACAATATAATAATTATTAATGAACTATATTGTTTGGGGTTCATGGGCTCCCAATAAGGATATTTATTAAAACCCCATAGTGTAATGTTTTACAGAATATCGATGTTCACAATCTCTGTTGATTATTTATTTGTTTCAAAGAAATCCCATCAAATATGAACATCCACATTTAGAACCTTCACAATAGTTCCCTATCCATGGATAAAGAGTTTCATAAGAAAGGGATTTCTATTGACTCCAAATGATGATGATATCACATACCTAGGATTAGATGAGTTATACCATCTATTTATAGAGAATTATTTTTGTGGATTCATCTAGAACATCTTCAATAAAGAAAACAGTTGGGAGGTACGTGGACATTCCATTAATAAGATTCTCACCTACTAGTTCCTTGGGTCAGCGAACTATGTGCAAAAACAAAATGCATGATCTATGTTTCTTTATATAGTCTGTTGGATCTTATAAAAATAAAAATGTAGGCTCATGAATGGGGGACTGTCTATATCCAACATTTAATTGAGGGATATGTTGAGTAAATTGGTGATAGATCTCACACCACTACTCATATGTGGTGATAATTTTTCCAATCTGTAGATAATTATGGATACCAGCATACTGACCATATCCTTATTAAAAGAGTTATCTCACAAAAATTTGGACATCTAGAACCCCCTATGTCAGTACTGAATATGAAAATTTATGGTTCATACATGAATGGTTTCATGAGGGTGGGGGAACAAATTATGATCAGTAGGTTTTAGTGGGTCTTGCATTCATCATTTCATTAGAGAATAGAGTCTCTTTTATGGTTGAGGCATCAATGATGCTCAAGGGATAAGAATTGTGTCTCTCCGAATATTTACCTATTCAGCATGTGAAACTTAACTGCATGGTCATCCCCTGGTCAATTCAATGTTTTTATAGTAAAACCTTGGTTGTCACTAATTTATTATAGAATAGCACAAGACTTCCTCCGAATACTATTAATCTTAATAACATGTGGTCTGATGGAAACAATGTCATGGACTTCCCATTATCATGGGATTTACTTTTCATTTCTTTCATGTTTATGCCTTAGGTTTGTGATACATTAGTCCACCCTAACCAATTTTAGGCCTTAGTACACTTTTATCTGTTAATAAAATTTTCTCAACATTGGAGGGATGTTAATGGAAATATTGAATTGTTTATTTTGGGATAGCCATGAATTTGTTTAGTCCTTATATATGGCATTTTAATGTACTCTAACTATTAAGTGTAACATGGGGATTATATGAATGTTGATCTAAAGACCTTGACGATTGAAAATATATATGTGAAGTAGAGTAAATGTGGGTTTTGGGTAGAGAAATTCATATTCATGGGATGTGTTATCAATATTAATTGCATATATGAGGATATATCAATGATAGATATAATTTAATGATGGGATAAACCAATATCTATTATAATGATCCATAGGATCCATAGAATGGATTCATAGTATCAACGATTTTTGAGAAACATCACATGATTTTCCAATTCTCTTACCATGCTAACAATGTTGGGAGTGATTTTTTTGCATATGATTAAGGTGGTGAAGGATTTAAATACATAATAATGAGTTTAATAATTTTAATTTTTTCTCACATCACCAAATAGTTTGGAAGGATTTGTGATAAAAAAATGCAATCAAATAATGATATGTGGTTTTTTTAAAGAATAATTAGAATTTGATAGCTAATGAATCCAACCAAATAAAGATACATTAGATTAAAATGTAAAAAATGTTATATAACTAGTAACAATAATATTCACAATAATTGTACTGAAATAATATCATTAAGGGGAGTTGTGTGAAATATAAATAGATTATAAGTTCCAAAATTATATATTTCCAAAAAAATATTTTAATTTTCTCTAATGAATGGGAATAGATATTGTCATGGATTACGATTTATTAGTTAATTAGTATCATATAAAGTATCTTGAGAACCTATCTATGATTCAGATTGAATGAGGTAAAACCTTTTTGGCATGGAAGTGTTGTAAATGGAAATCATACATGGACCATTATCATACATTTCTAAAATAAAATATCAACCATATATTTATATGAGAATTAATATTCCTTACTATATGATCAGAAGTTATAGAAAATAGTTGAAAACATTATAGAGTTCAACATTTCTAATGCTGGGGTAATATGTTTTATAACCTAGATATGTGACCCATAAAGAAAAATATGGATGAGAGAAATTGATGATTCCATATTCTCTTCTATTCATCATGTACTCTCTATGATGTACAATATCTTGATAAAAACTTCTATTTGGGTATCATGAATATAGATATTGTAAAATTTGTTCCTCATTTTATGGTTTTACAACTAGACAATATTGAATGACACATATATAAGAGTATGATTCAATGATTTTCCAAATAAGTGTTTAAAAGGGAAAACATAACCTTGAATTTTTTCATATCACTCCTCATGAATACAGATTTTCATGAAACTTTTTGTGTGGTTGTTGGCCACATTAAAAATTCAGTGAATTTAATTATTATCTAGTAATATTTGGAACTTAAATAACATAGTAATATTTTTATAAGATAAATGATAAAAATGCATGTTGTACATATATCCATGGTATTATATCGAGATATAATTTTTAAATTAATATTATAGAGAAACCATTAGTTAGTTTAGTACATGGAGTTGAGTTTTAACACTTCTTATAACAATCAAATGAATTATCTTTTTCATAAAACTTTTTAAAATCTAGTGGATAAGTTATTATAATTTACAATGAATTAAAATTATATCTATATAATCCCTACCCCCAATATAGTTCTCAAAAACAATATTTTCTATACTAACTTTCTAATGAAATATTATGGGGCCCTATATTGGAATAGTTTTTAGACAAAAACTTTTTGGGATGATGATATGGGGTGAAAGATAATGGGAGGTGATCTTATCCAATAGATGACAAAGATTTTTCAAATTGTCATGAGTTATATAATATCTGATAAATGTTGATTTAGATGTTATAAAAAATAATAATTAATAAAAACTATTCTGTTTTTCTAGAGATTTGTAGTTCTTTTTCTTTTCACTGAAGAGGAATGCAAGGAGTTTTTTGATTATGTAAAATCATAGACCTATATACATCATACCATTGGATATTCAAGATCACATTGGATTTATGTCTAATCTACTAGAACAACAAACTACATTATCTCATATACATGATTTATTCCATTCATATTTTTATGGATATACATTGATGCCCCCAAAAATTTATTGAATACTACATTTGTACCTTTTCATGTTGTTCCTTTATACGGGAAACGTCTAATAAATAACATAGATCATGGAGACAATTTTCTACAAAAAATAAAACTTATCTTGAAAAAATAACTTTGCAAAACCACATGATTTTATTTATAATATGGAAATCAACAGTGGTTATTAAATAGAATTACCCACCTCAATTTTATTATATGAATTGAAATTTTGAGAGAGATATTTTTGATTTGTGGAATATATAAGAATTTATAATTTTATAAATTCAAATTCTTTTTATATATTAAATTCTGCATAAGTATTGAAGTTATATAAAAACATATGTAATATTTAATTAATTATTTTTGAACGTTATAATATATATCTATAATATGAAATTTGATCATCAAATTTCATTATGCATCATAATTGGGAATAATATTGCTATTATATTTTGACCATTAATATTATTATGTTAAAGATGTTAATAAAATTTAAATTGCATGGAATGAATAGGGGATGGCCTAAAACAGTTGAATCATACCCATATATGAATATTTATCTGAGAATTAATGGGATATTGAATTTCTCAGATTTACCCTTAATAAATTGAACTATGATATTTAATAACTAAAACTCACACAAAACCATACATAGTATAATTTCACATTTATTGGCACCACCTCCCATAAAATGTTGGTTAAACCTTACTAAGAATATAGTACCACCACAGACCATACTATTCAAGCATACAATGGAGTAATAAGGGGTTTTTTATCCTAACTATAGTAGAAGGAACATTTTTATTCTCATTTTAATGTGAAAACGTGGTTATATTAATTCCATTTTCATTATAGTTTAATACACTTGATTATAGAATAATTCTTATAAAAATTTGATTTTGATACCTGGAAAAAAATTGTATTTTTTGGACGAATATAATTATTATTAATATATATTTTTAATAATCCCATGAATTTTGAAATATTTGATATTTTTATAATTCAATTATATTATATTACTTTTTTAATATAAATTAAAATATATTTTAATAAATACCCATTAAATTTTTATTTTGGTTAAAATGTGGTTAGTGTTATAAAAACTACAGTCATATATTGAATAAAAATTTATATTTAAAAGAATAATTTATCTGATGAAGAAAACAATTTCTGGGAACAAATTTCATATTTGAAATAATCATGGAGAGATTATCCAATGGTGAATCTTCCATAATCATATGAGATAGTGTATTTTTTATGTAAATATCAAATTTTGTAAACATATATGGTATGTTACATGAAATATTAGTGGTATTAATGTTACGTAACAAATACAACAATGATATACTCAACTAATAATTTTAATTCACATTAAAATAATTTCTTATCACATTTAAATTATCTGTTATAAAGTAATTTAAATTACTATAGAAACCAATTTGGGATCCTCCAAAACCAATATTCGATTTTAAGGATAAATAATGAATTATTTATATGAATTAATAACATCCACATCATTAAATGTGTTATTTTATTGTGTTAGGTTATTATCCTAATAAAATATTTGAATATAATAATCTTTCAAATAAACCATGGAAAAAACATTGGATTATCTGTGGTTTTGATTATCCTAATACTTAGATTCCAAAACAAATGTTTTGAAATTAATAAATATTTCCACTATTTTTATCTTAATACCGACCCAAACACTATTTTACTTTCACTATAATCGTTTCACCATGAATTATATATATATATATATATATATATATATATTTCTCCCTCTATGAATCTATCCTACGGTGCTTCCATACTTTAAAGGACCTCCTCACAAACATTTAGACAAAACCTCTAAAGTAAAGGATTCTATTCCTCTTCCTCATTATTGAATTACTTCCTTTTTTATTTATACTTTAAAAACCAATTTTATTATATTATCTGGTCATTAGAAACATCCCATTTGTAGAACACTTATGTTTTATTTATGATATATTTTTTATCCTTTCTAAATATAACATTTTCAAAAACAATTTCTATGTCAATCTGTGATGTCTCTCTCTAACATTCTTATTTCCCATTCAAGCACGTTATTTCTATTTAGCCATTGAATATGAAATAGAACATGATTTACGGATTTCATACACATTCCATTACTCTTCATATTTTTTCATGGTATTGAGAGATCACCTTTAACTCTTATTAATCCATTCCATTAAAAACTATGTATAGTCATTACACAGGCTAGATTATATCATGATTTTAAATTAAAAAAATTTTGATCTAAATAACTATCCTAATTTCATATTATTATTATTCACATAGTTTTACCTATATATAATATATTGGGGAATTACATTTATTCAGATAAAGAAACGTAATTATGGTGTTAAAATTAATGAAATACGATCGGATGTTTTGTAATCATGGGGGATCCCATATTCATATACATGATATTATTGAATAGTGAAAGACTCAAATTATATTATCCACTAATAAGTTGGATAAATTTTCTATCTCATAATATACCATGTATAGTGCCTCGGTGGGTATATAAAGTGAACAATGATATTATGACATGATAATTATATATAACCTATAATTATAATTTAATGCTTTTTGTTATTTCAAAATTCATATGATTCCTTGATATTTCATCTTATATAATGAAGCAATTTTCATGAATATTAT
The DNA here is from genome assembly GCA_963277665.1 of Viscum album. Classification (NCBI taxonomy): domain Eukaryota; kingdom Viridiplantae; phylum Streptophyta; class Magnoliopsida; order Santalales; family Viscaceae; genus Viscum; species Viscum album. The sequence continues at coordinate 63,743,961 of OY728164.1, read as the reverse complement.
TTTTTCTAATTCAGGATACCATGTTATACCCCCTGGATCACATGTATAACATTACATGATTCTATGTTATGATCGTTCCCTTACATTTCATTATTGATTAACCTTTTTTTGTTTGTCCTCTTTTTTTGGTCAGAAGACTTCAAAGATCAATATTTTTTAAGGGTTATTTATGGATTTGTAACACAATTTTATTTTGTCACTATTTTTTGTTTCTTATAATGTATTAAATTTCCCAAATACATTTGGTTGCTCAATTTTCATGAATTGAATTATTTTCATAATTATGTAATAAATCATAAAATAAAGAATATAATATATATTTATTGTCGTAGATTGGGTTCTTGAATAAATGAATTAATTTTGGATATAATCAATTACATTCATAATTTTATGTGTTCATGTGTTGGTTTATTTAGTATTTTAAATATACCAATTTCCTGGAATTTGGACACCCAAAACACTATGAAGACGCCCCTACCTACTCCATAATTATTATTAAATGTATATAATTGGTATATTTATAATATTTTAATTTCCAATACTACTCTATGTGATATGTTATATATTTTTAGGTTTTCCTTACATCTATAATTCATTAACGAAACCTCTTGTGATACTATATTCATTTAAATTAGACATTTCTCTCATTCTCATGTATTCTAGCATGATTATGATCAAATATCATAATGAAAAAATAAAATTTATTCCCTCAATAAGTTATTGAGATCAGTTATTCTCTTTATCATTTCCCTATAATAATATATATATAATTATTCTTTGATCAATGCCTTTTGAGAAGAATATTTTTATATGTATTATGAAAATAATGCAAAATAATACATCTATGTTTCTAATCTCTAATGTCACTAAATAATTAGGCTTTTGGATTTTCATTTATTTATTACATTTGAATTTTTAATAATGTAAATTATTTTAGATGTATATATGATTTCCTTAGGTAATATTAAATTGAATCAAATCCATCATTTAATGAATATTTTTTTTAAATACTATCCATGATTGTTGTTATATGACATCTCACAGCTCCATAAGATAATATTCATCTTACATTCGCACATATGTGAACATTAAATATATCATTCATGGGTAGTAATCCTACAAAAAATAAAAATAATTATTATTTTATATAATATATATTAAAGATAAGACCAATTTCCTACTTCAAAATTCAATTCACAAAATTTTCAAGATACCAGTCAGATGGAATATATAGTAGGATAAAAATTCATAAAAACAAGTTTCTGATTGGTTTTTTTCATATACATACATTTATGAAAACATTTCATTGAAAATTTATTTTATAAATATATATTTAATTTCTATAATTTAATGAATTGTAAATATTTATAATTTCACTAAATTAATTGTTTTATCTAAATTTTTATAAGTCTATTTCATTGTCTAAAATAAAATTCATCAACATAAATAAAATAATAATATATCATTTCACTACAGCCAGAAAACAAAAAGTAAATTACATTATGTTATAAATGGTGATAAAATTTAATTTATTCTATTATAATAAAAAATATAATAGATAATGGTACATTTCTTCTACATATTATTACATGATTCTATCATTCATAGGAAAAAATTCAATAAAACAAATATTAAATAAAATATAAAAAATATTTTTGATAACACCATGAGTGTTCTATAACAGTAATTAAACGTTTTCGAAAAGAAACTTAATATTAATAAAATGTTCCTTATAGTATAATTATATATTAAAGATAACATCTTAAACATATTTATATCACCATATTAGGAAAAAACTTGTTTCCTCACTAGCTCTTTAACTATATAAAATATTATTCCATTTTTCATCCTATAAAAGTATTCCAATGACTGATAAAATTGTATAGATTCATATTGTAAAGAAGGATACATAATTTAAATATTTGTAACATAATAATAAATATGACTATGAAGTTATAATGGATGAAATAATTTTTCAATCGTTGAGTAGATAAGATATATTTCAAACCATTAAATATCATTATAAATATTAATATGATGCCAACATAGTCTAATGATATCCAAAAATTATTAAAACAAAATATTTTTCGAATTTTTATAAATTTTCAATATCATGTTAATCCGAAATACAATATCAAACTTAATACCATGTTCTAAAAGATGATATTAAAATTGAAAATCAATAATGAAACAAATAAATGAACTATATCCAAAACTTTCTCCTATTATAGTGAAACATGAAGCATTAAATCATTTTAGAGTAAATGTTTTTATAGAAAAATACCACATAGTATCCTTAACCTATGATCTTCTATAAAATATCATTTATTCATTTCAAGGATACTTTAGACTTCTATGTTGTAAAATTTTTCACATGTCTTGTCAATATATTTAGTAGGTCCAATTATTTCTTTTTAATCTATAGAACTAATATTTTGAATTTTTAAGTATTAATAATCATATGATACCATTTTAATACATATACATTACATTAATAGAATGTTTTTAAAAAAAATAGACTTTTATTTTATTTTTTTGATATTCTATTAATTTTTCCACTACCATATTTTTTATATGTTTACATAGATAATATTACTTATCAAATATTCCATATAACTTATTTTCAAATACCCCATCAAATATTATTACAACTATTTATTTAAAATAAGATATATGATTCTTGAATAAATTATATTACTAGTCTTAACATTAAATCAACAATATTTTGGAAAATTTTCATTTCATCATATGATTCTTCATTCATAGTATTTTTTTTATGGATTTTCAATACCAATTCATTGGGACACATCACTTAATTTCATAGTCTATCTTATGTTAATATTTAATAATAAATTAATTTCCATTTTTTACCATCATAGAAAAATATCCTCCAATCCCATTAAAATTTAACATATACCTTCATCTTCCTATTATTATGAATCTTATATGGTATAGGTTTTGAAATAAAAACTATTCAATGACATTTTCTAATTATATTATGGATTTAGAAACATCCAATATAATATTATAGAAGGTATCATAGAGTCATGTTTTTTGTCCTTAGATCTTCAAAAAAAATCTTTGAATCTAGTTTTTTTCTTTCATATTAAGTTGTTAAGAATAATAAATATTGTTAAATATTTCCCACATGGCATTAGAGGTCTATTACACCCTATATATATAATAATTGAATATATTTATTATAAAATAATAAATTTATTTTTCATGATCCTCGAGTTTTTTAGAATATTTTGATGGAGAAAAAATACACTCTTATGATTAGGTCACTATATATATAAAAACAATATATAATTTCATTTCATGATAAATTATATAATTCAAAATTTTTGAATTCCAATCAAAATTTATATACACAATTATATTGTATCATATTATGATTATATATATTTTAAATTAATTAAATGTAATAAGTTTTTTGTTGAAAAAATAATAGGAAATTATCCACACACAATGATTCCAATTATTAATAGTAGATACAATAATTTTATTTCTTAAGAGGGAGTGAATCAATGGGAAACCATTATTTATTTTATAACATTATTTATGAACTTATCATACATATTTGATCTTGTTCCAAAATATATAGATAACAAATTTTATGATTGTTAAATAGAATGAAAATAAAACAGGTAATAAATTTGAGAATTCATTTATAAATAATTAAAATTTAAAATAAAATATTGTTCAAGGATAATATAAAACGTGTTGACATAGTTGAGTCACTATGAATGATTACTATTTACACTTACAAAGGATGTGAATATTTTTCTTATATTACCTACTTAACTCACAACTAAAATAATACATGTTAAATATATGTACAAAAATATATAACTTTGTCACAAAATAGGGGAGGTAACCATTAAAACATTTTAAATCCTTCACAGTAATCCTAATTAATTATATTTATTATTTTGATTTCATTAATAATGATATTCATTACATCAAATCATAATAATTTCTTCACCAATCCGTTACAATCATAATATATGAAAAAATTGATCTTTTAATGAAACTATGGGCCCAATCTATTATAATGTAAAAACATCACTTTTTTATGTTAACATTTTATGATCACATAATAACTAAAGAAAATGATTTTAATTTCTTTTTTTGAGGCACCATATAATATTATTTAACACAATCTCCCAACCTAATATTATAAGATTTATTTAATTTTCCACATACATAATTTTTTTTTCAGCAATGGTTATTTTATATAGTTTGTGGATGGACATGAGTAAATCTGTTTCTATATAGAAAAATGTTTGACCATTTTTTAATGATTCATATACACCATATGATATATATATATTGTCATGAAATATAATTTAATATATAAAATAATCATTTTATGAATTTTTTTTCGTATTTAAGTATTGGGTATTTTATAAAACACAATCACTATATAATAAAAATGACCACTATTACATCCCAGGTAATGATATAATTTTTTTTCAATAATATATAAAATGTTTCTACAATCATTCAATATATTTTATAGAGATAATATAAAAATAAATCTTTTTTTATTATTAATAACTATATTTTTTAAAAAAAATGTGGTTTTTCATCCCTTTGGTGGATCACTTATTGTAAAACTAGTTTCGGTCACATTTATAAATTCTATTTGAAATAATATTATTATTTTTTGAAAATATAATATCATTAATTTAAATTGGTTTAATTTTTAATATTTATATAATATGATTCATTTTAAAATGATTAATTAAAATTACTATATATAAATTATAAAATTCTTCTTCATATACATAATTTATCTTATTAAATTATATTTATTTATGGTTTTATAGTATAACTAGATCACTTTTATATCATTTAATTCAAATCTTTTTATATAATTCAATTTCATAATGAATTTCAATAAAAAATATTTAATATTTAGAATATTTTTCGATTAAAAACTCGTTTTCTCAACCCATTAGTGTGATTAATTTTGAAATAATTTTATCCATTTAAATGTTTTGAATTTTGAAAAATGGAATACATATATGGAATCACATGCTTAAAATTTATTTAATATATCGTATTTATTTTTAGAAAATACAAGCACTAACACTATTATTTTTTATTACCACTAATGTCGGTCAATCACGTAATTAAGGTTAAATATAATTTTATAAAAATTATAAAAGTACTCTATCAGTGGTACTAAAAATATTATAATAGTTATTTTCAAAAAAAGCATCCTTGGGATGATTTTTTTAGTTCTTCTATCAAAATGAATTACAATAAGACGTTTATAGTATTTTATTAAAAGAAAAGTCAATGTTGTCATACATTTGATTTCAAGAAATGCTTTATTTTTAATACTGAGTTATATAGTGGTATATATTACAATATATTTATTATTTTGATGGATAATGTGTTTATATAAATCATGAAAAAATATTTTTAATCTTTATGATAGATATATTTTACATAAAGGTTCACACAAGGATGATGTAATAATTATTTAATTAAAGAAAATATTTAATAAATGATTTTTAAAATATTAAAATAAATATAATTTGTGATAATTAAGGTCTTAAAGGAATTTATATATTTATTTTTTAAAATTTCTATTTTCATAAAAAATGTTTTTTTATGATATTTTTAAAAAGTAATGTATTGAGTAGTGTGAAAATTGACATTGACAATATTTTAAAATAAATAATTTTATTTTAAATGATGAAGAATTCATAAAAATATATAATTGATCCAAATAATTTTTATATGTCTTAAATGTTCATTAATTACTTATTTATTTTTACTTTTTCATTTTATTGTTATTATAATAACCTAGAAATATAAATTTCATGATATGAGTGTAAGAGTTAAAAAGGTAAAAAATGGGTTAAACCAAAAAGATGTGAATTAATAAAATATTAAAAACCAATATAAAATTAATTGGATGAAATTAGTTTGAACCATTTTAAAATCATATTTTAATTAAATATAATTTCATCAATTTTCAAAAGGAAAATAATTTATATTAATTTAATATTTCAATGAATTCCAAGAGTGCCCCTCCCAACTCTTAAAAAAGTGAACAGATTATTCATTTTTCTTCATAATTATAAAATTATTTTACTCAAACAATATATAGATAAATAACATCCTATAATACCACCCTTCATTATATATGAATTATTTTAGGCATAAACCACTCCATAGAGGTGTTAAGGTTTTAGTCAACAATGTTCGTTTGAAGAAGAGTTATTGTTTTTCATTAAGTGAATCTATTTTATAATTTTTTCCACATCATTGAAATCATCTGGATCCAAGATGAAATAATAACTATAGTATTAACAATATACTAGTATTTTATTTTCTTATATTATCACTTTTATTCATATACATTCCTATAAAATGTGAAAATAATTCTGTATCCATGTCTACAATGGACAACTGCCTTACGAACAGTTGAAATATTTTTCCATCACTAATTTTAATTAATTTTTCTGATGATGAAAATAATTTTTATATTTAATTTTCAGGAATATTTATTAGTTTTAAATTATATTATATAATTTATTTCAATACCTTTCCATGCTAAAAAAACAATAACATCATTCTAGAGTTGGGGTAAGCTATCACCTCCATAAAGTGATGTGATTCATTATTCATCATCACATCACAAGTTTGATATATAAAATTATTTATATATTTTTTTTTTATATAACTTATGTTGTAATTATTTTGATATATAAATTAATTATTACATTATTTCCTAAATGATAATTGAAAAATGGAAATGTTACACATGCCTACATACAACCTACCATCTCTATGATCACAGTGTAGTTAATTTTTCATAACCATAAATAATGATTTAATATAAAAGTGTAATTTATATATAAAACTAATAACCATGTTATAAATATTGTTCAAAAGATGATGGAATCCTGACCATTTTCTCTAATGACATCATATCAATGTGATTTTGGAATTGAGATTCGAATATCATCAAAACATATGATGGTAACATCAAAATTATATAATTTTTAAAACGTGGTAATTAGTAATATAAAAGGAATCATAAACATATAAAATTTCTTAATAAATGTTACTATTATTATACATCTATAAATCATTAATATAAAGGACATTTGTGATGAATCCTACTCAAGGTAAGGAACTTCATCTTAATCTCATATCATTGATGAGTATTTTGAGGTTATAAACCCACCTCATTTTATGTGGTGTAAAAACAACAACTTTAACATTAAATTATATTATAATTATTTCAATAATTAATCATTCTATGTTTTATATATAGAATACTTGACATTCATTACAAATGACAAAATGAATGTTCTTTTTAACATATATTATGAACAAACTATTGTAAATTTACTATATACACATGATTTGAAACCATTGGTATATGGTATTCACATTGTATTAGCAATTGAGAACGAGGGAGTAATCAATATTGAGCTATACATATTTTTTATATTCTATCCATGATTATCGTCCCTAATTATACTTTAATACAATTTTTTTGGAGAATTGTGGGTATATCTTATCCCTATAGTGAACAAATACACATTTTCCCCAAACTGTGTGTATTGGAATTTGTCCCTAATTGGTAGTAGTAGTAGTAGATACTATTCAACAAGCTTCAGATCCATTAAATATAAGAAAATAAATATTACACATTCAATTAAATAAATATATTTTATATTATTAATTCTACATATTTTTTGGTAATTTTAAAACCATTTTCCAAACAAAAAAAATATTTATATATCCACAAAACCAATCAGCTGTAGTCACTATAAAAGTTCAACATGTCTCCTTACTACTAATTAAGAAATATAAGGAAATAATATATACCATGTCATCAACATATTTATCCTCATCAGCATCACCAACATCCTTATCATCTTCTATAATATCCTCGTCATGAATAACATCATATAGAGCAGCAACACTATCATCATCGAGTACTGCATCTCCAAAACACCATCTCCACAACTGTTAGCTTTATCTCCTTGTGGACCCTCATTTTTATCGCTCAGACCATAATTTATTTATTGAATTTGAGATATATGTGAATCAATAATATTATAATCATATTAACTAAGATATTGACATATAACAAACATATCCTTTAGGGAGTGTTCATTGATCAGCTTACTTGTTTCATGATCTTATAAAGCTATTTTTGAACATAGCTACTTATGTATAGGATATTTGTAGATTGATGTTCGGATAGGTTTGAGAGGTGACCATTGATTACTAATACCTATAAAGGATTTTGTTTTTCCATTGTAAACATTGGACACTCCCATGGCCCTACTTAGAAAAATACCTAACACAAATGATCCTTAGTTCTAATGTTTTCATTTTTTTTATCATCAAGAGATTCCTAGGAAGACTATTGATAATATAAAAAATATATTTAAAAATTAATTTGAAATAAAAATTATAAATAAAAATAATAATACAAAAAAATATTTTTATTGTGAATTTACATCACCTCGATAATTTTTTTACTCAAGAAGACTAATTTTTCTCAAGGCACAGAACCTTCATAGCCCAATACTGCATGTTGTAATTGAAATCAATTTGTATACACATATTCAAAATAAAATAATTTGATAGTCAGGAATAAAATAAAATATATGAAAAATTAATTAAGTAACTATTCATAACTTTATACATGTTATAACCATTAATAAAAATTAACTAAATAACTCCTAACCATAAGCACTATAATGATTTAGCTACTCATTATGAACATTTCTTGAATATCCTCTATTATTTAGTGCGGAAAATAGAAACAAGATAATAGTGAACACTACAAAAATTAATTGAAAATTAATATTAAAACTCTATAACACATTTTTAAGAGGGTTATATTATAAGGCCCCAGCCTTAAACCTTACTTAAAGTAGAGTTATTACAAGATTACACATTGAGGATCTTTTCAGGTTTAGAGTTTTAGAGAATTAGATCATGAAACTTGCATTACATTCCACATTTAAACAAAGTGGTTACATAAAAGACAATATTCATTCTTCCCATCAACGGAAACATATTTAAAATATATCATAGATTCTTTCTTGACACATCCTTGACACTATCATCACATAATGTACCTTTCCCTTGACCTGTGAAAAACATTTCAAAAACATGGGATGAGCATAAAAAGCTCAGTAAGGGTTATAAAAATATGGAAAGGAAACATGAGTTCATATATACATAAGAATGAAATCATACTTTACCCATAAAACAAAGGCACTTTAACATACCTCATCAAACCATGAATAAATCATAGAAAACATAAGACATAAAGGTAACATGAGGCATTCATAACATTCTTACGTAGGGAGTAACCCTCTTGGTTACGTTTGGAATACCCATCACAGTATATTTCCCTAAATCTCTTCGGAGAAACCTTAACGTTTCACTCCTTCGCGTTACCCAATGCATTGGAGAGCTATATCGGGCTCACCCGCCCTTAGTTTATCACGGAACCACCCGTTCTTCATAACAATGCCCAAGAACCATAACATAATCATATCACATAAAACATGAATAAATGAAACATAACATTTCCACATTTCAATCACAATATAACATTTTAGGATATTGAAATAATGAATCCATTTAAAAAGAAACCATTTCCAAAACCATTTAAACCATTTAAACCATTTAATAAAGAGATTTTTGAATCAAAGTGCCCCATACCACCTTGAATATTTTAACACTTTAAACCATTAATATCCATATAAATAAATCCTTAAAACCATTTTGAAAACATGGATATTAATAAGAACAAATAATTAAAACATTTAAAACCTTATTTTGGTTAAAGGGGTTTTACCAAAATTAGAGACACTTGAATACAATAATCGAGGAATAACATTTAGTCAGAACTTTATAATATCATGAGAATAAAAGGATTCATGATATAATACTCCAAAGGACAGTATATACACCATATAAGAGTGAATTGGTGCATATCAACAATGAACCCTCAATAGAAATGTCAAATGTGATGAAATCCCTTATAAAGAAGGTATCCTTAAATTAAGGAAAAATCAATCTCAAAATATGTGTGACAAATATAAATACACCCAATATAAGTGGATATTAAGTGTAAAACAATAAAAGGTCATTCACACATATTCAATGGATGACATATTCAATGACTACATGTTGAACCCAAAGAAAATCGAAATTGGGTTAAAAAGTTCCCTTGACACCCTAACGACATCACATCAAAATGAGTTGATGAGAGATAAAAAGTGTATCTCATCACTTGGACATAAAATTTACATCAATAAAGATATATGAGAACATATCCCAACATAACAATATGTAAATTAAAAGACCCAACAAAAGAATTCTTTTAAAAAAGAGGAGGGTGAAAGGTCCCCTTACCGACTTGGGTATCATTCAAAACATACACCCCATGAAAGAAGGACAATAGATCATTGATGTGAATACTCATAAACGAAAGTATATTACAAAAAGAGTAGAATAATGGGAATTAAATACACCACTCAATGGAATTTGTGGCAAATGTATCATAAATCTCACGGGAATAAAAGTGAGATGAAAAATCCCTTACGAAAACTCGGCAGCCTAACGGCGCCACATAAAACATCCAAAATGGATTGATGAGAGGAAATAGGGTCTCTCATCATATCAAAATAAAGTTTACAGAATGAGGAATACAAAATAACATCCCCCAACATAACAAATATGAGCTTAAAAGAAGTGACATAAAGGAGAGTACTTAAAAAGAAAGAGAGAGGTTAGATCTCTTACGAAAATTCGGCAGCCTAACGGAGCCACTCAAAACTTCCAAAATGGATTGATGAGAGAGAATAGGGTCTCTCATCACATGAACATAAAAAATTACAGTAAGATTAATATAAAATAACATCCCAATAACAATAAATATGAGCTTTAAAAGGAATGACATAAAAGAGTGTACTTAAAAAGAAAGAGTGGAGTAGGATCCCTTACCTCGGGTCCGACTTGACTCGATCGTTCTTTAATCTCCTGAATAATAAACTTGAGATAATTTCTACTTCATTAAGAACCTTTTTAATGTTAATTATTCCTTTTATATCACTTATTATCATGTCATAAACATTATGTAATCATTTAAGTTAATAATATTTGTTTTGCTGATATTTGGTTCTTAAGTCGAAAGTGGACTTCTTACAATTACATGTTGTTCATGTGGCCAAATGTTTATTATATCCAGAATTGTATTCATGATGTATATATCATATATGTCATATATATCCAGTACATTCATGTATTTATAACATTACATAATAATTTAGAGGTAATAAATGAAATGCACCGTTCATGGAGACGGTAAGCCGTACGTACGCATGAACGCTACATTCATTTCTATTTCGTATTTTATAGAATGGAATAATAATGATATAAAGGTATATTATAATTCCAGTATAATATCATATATAATATCATAGTTCCATCCTTTATACGTCGCACATATGGTATTTAACGAATCAAATCACTTTGAGGGGGCGGTAGTCCGCACTTCCTAAAATTAAGATATCGCGTATACCCATAATGGAAGCCATAAAGGTAAGCCAAAAATAAAAAATACAGAATCTTAAGTAAAGAATAAACATATTATATATAATATATAAAAATAGTGACATCATAATGGCCACCTTTGAAGGTGTTAGATGAGCATTGAACAATCATCGTTTCGGGAGGCAGAATTTCGCCATCCACGGAAACCGTATGTTCTTTAACCATTTGATGTAGTTCTGTGAGAGTGTAGCTCGAATAAATCTTATAAAAACATACTAGTATATTGATGATACTGGTTTTGTTACAAAATAAGCAAATAAAAATAGTTTAGGGGGTTTGAGAAGCAAAATAAAACAAATGAACATGAGAGAAAGAATTACCTTTAAAAGTGTAACTCTTTTTGATTTGATCCTAAAGGCTTCCTTTGAAAGGATTCTGCCCAGAGGGAATCCTCTAGGATGAGGAGAGGGATGTGGAGAGAGTAAATGGGCAGGGGTTGGCCGAGCCAAAGGCTTGTGGAGTGTGTGAAATGTGGTTTAGTTGGGGGCCTTTTATAAGAGGAGAGGAGGGGCACTTTTGGAAAGTAAGGAAATATTACTTTATTTGAAAATGTGTTTCGGTTTTAAAAGGTCCCACATTGATATAATTAGTGGATAAGGTTATAATGGTTCGAAATCCACTCATCCAATTGGTTTTGGACATGTGTAGTTCATAGATTTTACATTATCTTTACATTTAATTTAAATCATCAAATAATGATGGCATCGCTGCATCATTATTATGTCATAAATAATTTAATTTATTTAATGTCTAAAAATTTTAAAAAAACTACTATGATGTAGGAAATCTTTTTATATTTCCAATGATTATTTATAATCAAAATGTGGACCTGTGTAACCCTACTTAAAAATTGTTTTAGTAAAACAACTCATGTTTGTGTCAATTTAATTGTAACATTAAATAAAAATATATTATTGTCATTTTCCAACTAAAGTGGCTCCATGGGGTCCCCAAGTTGGACCATGGCTTGTCTTGGTCGGCCATGACTCACCCAATAGGTTTAGGACAAGTTTCATGGTGTTTTCACATTCTTATAATATCATTTTTACCTTAAACTACACTAATTACCACTAATCGCGATTAAAAACTTAATAAGTTACTATTCACCAAAAAATTATTTTAATCTCATTGAACCACATTTCACTTTTTAATGACAACCATGTATGTCGGATTTTTGAAAATCAAAACACAATGATGGAAAAATTTCATTTAAATGGAAAATCAGTTTTTATAAGTACCACTTAGTGGTTTCACTATTCATCAAAAATTGAAGTTTTTCAGAAAAATCCCAAAAATTCACCCTAAGCTATATTTGATATTCTGAATTCAAAAATGAAGTCCGTTTTACAAAATTCAAAACATATAAGTCACATTAATTAATTTAATAATTAATTCCCACTATCATGACAAATAGCGTCTTTTATGAAACAATATGTATCAAAAGATTGACACTAGTTTAAGTCTGATTTCAAAGTGAAATTGATTCCAACGACCACTATTGGATTTAATGGTAAAAATATTTTCTAATTTCACTTTAAAACCAATTCAAAATATAATCTAATCACATAAATAAATTAGATTAAAAAGTGGTTTTGAATTAAAATACAACATTTTACACTATTCATTAAAAATGAACTTTATCGGAAAGATACCAAAAATTTACACAAAGTAAATTTTGATGTCCCGATTCTTAATAAGAGTTTTATTTGGTCCAAAAAAATGTTTAAGAGTGAACAAAACTATATTTAATGACGGTTCTCCATCAAAAGGTGATAAGTGAACTTTTAGTGAAAACTAGGGCATATACGCCTAAAATTGAATTCTTTCCGTATTTTAAGCCTTTATCTTTTATTGTATAAATGTAAAAATATTTAAGAACATATATAATCATATTTTAGTTATTTCTATCTATTCCTGCCATTACAACGGCTACATGTTAACTACCATTTAAAATAATATTATTTTATTATTAGAGTTCAACGTAAGATTCCCAAGAGACTCGTTGTTGCGTGTTGGGTACGCCATCGAACATAGCGTCCCCTTTAAAGTCATTTAAATATTTTATTCACAAATATGGATAAATATGAAATGTCATATTCTTTATTTACCTGGGGTGTTACATATATTCTCTTTCATTCTACAATATTAAATTGAATATTAAATAAGGTTCTTGGTAACATCACAACCCGGCTCACCACTAAACTAGTGGTTAGACCTGTCACCACATGACCTCAAACGCGTCTCCTCAAACGCCAGAAGCAACCAACTTGCAGTGAGTGACTAATGATAGTAAGTGGGGAGACTATAACCTTTTATTAGAGTTCACATCCGTATTTTTTTAACACTTCGACCCGGCTCACCACTAAACCGGTGGTCGGATCGATCGTTACAAGACCTCAAGTTCATCCCTCCATATGCCAGAGGCTGCCTACTTGAAGCAGGGGTCTAAAGACAGTTAGTGATAATACTATACCCTCTTATCAGAGTTTCATAATGGTATATCCAAGTAAATAACTATCAATGAAAATAAATAGTGGAAGCAGTCTAATAAATGATAAAGAATCGGAAGGCAGATTTTATAAATCTTCTACAAACAAATGGCCAATATCAATTATATAGAAGATGAATGCATTACCTAATAATGATACAAAAATGTAAAAAAGGAAAAAAAACAGACTTGTGAAAATTTCGTTTCAAAAATATATAAACAATGACTGCAAGCCCCGGGGGAAGTCTCCTTGAGCAACCTAAGCTTCTGCTCGGTCCAATACTTCTATCTTGCAAGTAAATGAAAACAACACAATCCTACAACAAAATAGAATCTACTCGGGAACCCCATTGTAATGGAAACTGGATTAGGTTTTGAGTTATAAATCATAGTAGGATGGGACCACTTGTGTCTACCCCAAAATTTGGCATTCAATAAAAAAATTAAATAGTGCAAGCATGCATAATTAAGGTATGCCGTATAATATAACTATATACCCATGTACCTGGTTCAGCTCTCAGCTGGTGTCTGAACCTGTATTCTTTTTTTTTCATGCCTACAAAAAAGTCATTACACAATCATTTTCATTTACCAATTACTAAAACATAATTAAACTACAAATTTCTTGTGTTCTGGATTGAGCCCAACATTCTCTGTATAAGTCACTCAGCACAGATGTCTCTAATGTTCATCTATATAATCAAAGATATGAAAAAAAATCCAAACTTGTTCTTTGACATTTATAATGCTTTGTTACATTATTCAATTAAATCTTTCATATACAATATCAGAGCCCTCCCAATAGAAAAAATAGCCATTCCCTCATGGGTTCATCCAATAATAGTGATTCACCCAATTCATTGATACGTATGAACCTCTTATCATATTCTATTCGCAAATCATAGTGCCACAATAGTTTTCATTAACCAATTATTTCATTTCATGTATGACCAATTAGACCCATAGTTCAATTTCAATTAAATGGTGTATAAATTCATGTCTAGAACCCTCATGAGTATTTGGAGCGTCAGTCCTTGTCTCAAAACCCATGAGTATTTGGAGCATCACTCCATGTCCCATAAAATAACATTTTCATTCAAGCTGGGTATAGAACGCCCTTTATAACACCCCATGAGTATTTGGAGCATCAAATTCATGTCTCACAGCCCATTTATCAACAATAAATATATATTTATCATTGGTGTAGAATGTCATGTCTAACACAGCCACAACCATCCATTAATTAATTCATAAATTAATTAATCCAATCCATTTGTTAATTCAACAACTAATTAACTACATAAATTTCCCATAAAAATAAATCATTAATTAACCATTAAACATCTCAATAGTAAACAATAAATTGAGAATAAATTATTCTTATCAATCCAAATAAATAATTAACCCAACATTTAATTATAATTATTTTTAACAAGTCTGATTATTTCTACTCAAACAATGATTCTTCCCGGACATTAAAAATTTACATGCACAATAAAATCATCACAAAACCTGGTGAACAAGGAAAATATATTTAGCAACCATCTCACGCACAATCTCATAATATAAAACAACTCAATCCCATAAAACATAATGCATGGAAATCTAACATGTGTCAAAAGGTACCTATGTATAAACACAGATAACATACAATTAATTCAAAATATTAATTTAATGCATTCGTATTAATTAATTAAAGAATTAAATAATTTAATATTATCTCTTTATCCAATGATCGATTAATTAACCAGTTTCCATTTACCATGTAATAATTAATCCATCCATTATTTAAATCCAGTTTCCAATTTATATTCTGTACATTTCAAATATTCAATATTCTCAATAATTAGTTATAACGAAAGTTTTTATTCTAACTCATGACATGATTATTAAATCTACAATTAATTACCCTATTACAATTTCTTCTTATTCAAATAATTTAACTATTTAATTGTATCACTTTAACCAAATTAAGAAAACATGCTTAAAATCAACACATGTTCAAGTCCTCATTTCTCTCATGTGGGAGACATCATTTAATAATTTCAAAGGTATCATGCATAAACATATCGTATTCAATGAAACTAAAATTATCAATTTATTTAAAGAAGATATAATTCTTAAATAAAGTGATAGAGATTTAGGAACCTACCTCGGGGTGGAAGCATTTTAAATCTGAAGCAATTCAATAAACTTGGCGGAAACCAGTCCACAACTGTTCTGCAATCGCCCATACACGAACCATAAATATATATACATATATATGCACACACATATATATATTTTCATGTGCATGCCCTGCAAAAATATAAATAAAATTCAAAATATTAAAATAGGTACTCAGAATCAATTCAGTAAGGGCCAACACAGCTCAAACTAAGTACCAGGGATTCATAAAAAATTATCACTCCCTAAATTGAATGATGTGAAACAATACCAAGGATAAATAATCTTACTCGAAACTTGATGGAAAAGTGAAAAAGAACTCATATGACTCACCATTTTTGTATGATACTAGAATATGGTTCAAAGGGTCACGAGGAGCCACAATCACATCCTTAGAACCAAAGAAATTAAGAGACCTAATAATAATCAAACAATATGAATTTGGATGAGGAAACAGGGCGAGGGAGGAGCCTAACGACCAATGTGAATCACCAAACAAATGTAGATGGACTCACCTCACTGTGATGTACAGTTTTTGAGAAGAAATTGAAAGGATACATTCATGCGAAGAGGATCCGATGAGGGGGTGTAGTGTGCCTCAAAGGAGGGGCCTAGTGAATTTTTGTTGTTCTCCTAATATGGTGGGGTGCCACCCTCATGTTCTCCCCCCCCAATTATCAATTACACCGATGATAAACTTATAGACATAATATAATAATAATAACTTTTATTACTCTCATTTAATCTAATGTTACTTCATTAACTAACATTTAAATAAATGTTTCTCATTTAATTATGAAAATACCCATTACTCATCCTATCCAATTAAGAAAATTATAATAATAATATCCTTATTGTTATTATTATTAAATATTTAATTTATTTAAAATAAAATAAAAATAAATCATTTTAAAAACAGAATTACCACACAGTTGACACACACCATTTTAATACCTATGCAAAACCCAATATCTTTATTTAATGTGGTTAAATTAAATTAAAACCAATGCCACAATTACTCCATATTTAATATTACCAATTAAATTTATCCTTCTTTGATAACACCCAACTCATTATTATTTAATTAATTATATCAACAGAAATTAATTATATAAAAACCACCACTTTGTAGGGATTAATTAAATTCTTATTGACCTATAATTTAATTAAATGAAACCCCAATAAAATCCATTATTATTTTTATTCATAAAAATAATAATTACAACTTATAAAACCATAATAATAATAATTACATTATTACTATTATTATTCAACCATAGATAAAACCAAACACCACTTATTAAATAAAAAAACTTCTTTATTAATTACAAATCTCATTAAATTAGACAATTTTATTGAGATACCAAAAAGTCTCATTAATTTAACATAACTACTGCACCATATAAAACATCCAATAAAAATATTTTAAATTAAATGTAACACCCCATTTAGTTAAAAATGCTTCTTCATTCACTATTCTCTTAATAAAAAAATCATAATTAATTATGAATCTCCCAATTTATTACAATATCATTACGATGATAAAAACTCCAAGACATAAACCCTATTTTAATTTCCATAATAATACCAATAATTACATTCATAATAATAAAATAATAATTATATCATTATTATTATTTGTCAAACTTTTGATAAAACCAACAGCACTATTTAATTACAATTATTCATTAAATATTTAACTCCCAATTTTATTAATTGTTTCATTGTGAAGCTCAAAAGCCACAGTAAATTCTGATAAATGATACACTCCAATAACATGAAATTAAAATCTCAAATAATTTATGACACCATAATTATAATAATACTTTTAATATTTTTATCATATTCCTCTATTTAATAATAAATTGTCCTTTAATAATTAGGAAAATTTTTATTTAATGAAAATGGTTCTTCGATAAACCTAAAATCCTCATTAATTTCTTCAACCTCCATTTAATTAATTCTTTTACATTCCTTTAATTAAACAACCAAAATAATAATAATAATATATTTATTATTATTATTAGTAAATACATAATTTATTTAATTACAAACTCTCATAAATTTTTTTAACAATATTAAATAATTTATTAAACATGGTAAACTTAACCGGTTGGAACACAACACTGCGCTACCCGTCTAGATCCATTATAGTGGACTTTTTTGAAATCGGTGTTCCCGAGACTCATCGGGATAGCTGTGAAAATTATTAGGTAATTACACATGTGAAAAAATGACACCATTAGTTTTTACAACACCCAGAATAAAATTCTAGAGCCCAGTTTAAAAAAATGACACATTGATAAACAAAAAAAAATTAAAAAAAATTCATATTTCAACATGTTTCAAAAACATGGGACTTTATAATATACCCACCATAAAAACATATTGTCCCCGAGAATCCATCGAGAACCACTACTAAAACAACTGACCTACAAAGTTCAGTTAATCTTGTTCGAATTGACATGTTGTGTTCCCAATGCCAAACTCACCTTTAACTATTCACAAACCTATGGGCTATGCATTTAAAACCAAAGCCAATGTTCAGTTTATAGAATAAACATAGAAACTGTTCTTATATCACATGAAATTATATGTACCTAATCAATGAAAATGGTTGAATCTCAATAAATAAATTGAATAGGTTCACATGCTTCCCGGGAAAGACGTTGTAGACCCAAAAACCCATTTCACCCTTTATCTGATGATGTAGCTTTAAATATAACCAAAACCATATACTTTTAATATGAAGCCCTTACCTGACCTCTGGTGAAATTTCCCAGTCAATTCATCACCAGGATATTTTAAAACAATAATTCCACAACAAAAAGAAATGTATCCCAAATAATCAATTCATCCCACATACAACCCAGATAACAACCACTTATCAAGCCCAACAACATTTAAATTGTATCACGGCGTATGAAAAACTCTATCATAGTGTCTCCATAATGAAGTCAAGATAGGGGACACGCATGACATATTCAGAATAGATCACAAAGATAAAAACCAAGGTCATTTTTAAGATCAGTCGAACTATTACCAGTCAACACTATTCTAAAATCTCGACATCACCTACTGACATGTTTATTGAAAATTATGTAACAATACCCACCATAGGATTTTCTATAACCTCTCACAAAAATATCATCTGCCAATGAACATGTGTTTTAGAACACATTAATGCATATGTGTGACATTCCTCAGACCATGATCAACACATAAAATACTCATCATTATAGTCGCAGCATAAACCTATCGTCATTCCATAACACTCAGGTACCAATAAGTCCTCCCAAGCACTGGGACAAACATAATTTAATGGCCAAGAACATTTTAAGGGTACTCCCTACCACGAGATAGTCCCTATACAAAACATAAAAATTAACCCTCTCTCTTGGTCACGCAAAACTGAAATCACACGGTTCAAAAAGCACTTTTCAATTTTTGGGAATTTTAATTAATTCATTTCAACCTTTTAACATTTGAATTAATTTCAACATACACACAAGTACATCTACACCAAAAGTCACTTGGTATTTAAAACAATTCCATACATTAAAAAAATAGGCATGCTATCACAAACATCCTCTTTAATCATATAATATTTAGTGTTATTCAAATATAAACTATAAATTTAACATCTAAATTCATTTTACTGAAAAGGTGACCTCCAAAGGTCACATTAATTCAATTTGGGTTCTTCAAAAACCTACCCATCAATATTTAATTACAATCAAAACTCAGTAGTTTTACATTTGTTACCATTTTCAATCATATAATGGTTGTATATGGTTCAAACAGATGAGTGGCCATATTCCAATAGATAAGGTGCCCATACACCTTATCGCTGACAGTTGGCTCCCATTTATGGCATTGAACATTCATTTAACATTTTAACATTAGCAGTACTGTAATATATCAAAACATGAATATCATATTAGCATATTAAGTAACACAACAAATGCTATAACACAAAAGCAGGGAACTACAATAAAACATTCAAATAACTAAGTCAGTATTTCATATAATCACTCAAACATGTTAAATCTATCGCCAAAACATTCTATCTAGAGAGGCATGATAATGAAGATCAAAACATGCCATTTCACCTAAAGAACACAATCCAATTTAGAAGTCATCCTACTAATGAAACTACATGTCATGTTATATGCATTACACGTGAATCAATAATTGAATAAGATGATGCCTGTATGAAACATCCTTGCCATATCTAGCCATGAATTTTTTTTTTCAAATTCAAAAAATAGATAAACTAAGGAAAATACACCATTCACTCAAGATGATATCATATAAAAAATAACCAATTATAGTTAAAACATCAATTCTCATCGCTGGCCACATGGTGATTCTAGTACACTGGGTGATCAGTCTCAGGAGAAGCAATTAACTGAAGTTCCGAAACATTCCTAGTCTCATGTCTACCAACCCCAAAACAGTAAGACAAAGTAAAAGAAACCCTCTGATAATTTTTTGTATCATCCTGACCCAGCTCACCACTAAACTAGTGGCCAGACCGGTCACCACATGACCTCAAGAACATCTCCCCATACGCCGGAGGCTGCCAACTAGAAACGATTGTCCAATGATAGTTAGTTGGGATACTGTACCCTCTTATTAGAGTTGCACAACGATATCATTATAGTATCCTCACCCGACTAAGAACTAAACTGGTGGCGGAGAGGTCGCCACATGACCTCAAGCGTGGCTCCCTATATACTAGAGGCTGCCGACAAATAGCAATGGTTTAAGGATAGTTAGTGGGAAGACTATACCCTGTTATCAGGGATGTACAATTGTATAACATAGTAAATAAAAAACAATGGAAATATATTTCCGATGTAGTCAAATAAATGATAAATCAATGAATGATAGATTTTATAAATCTTGTACAAACAAATGGCTAATATCAACTCTATAGAAAATGCCCGCATGAAAAGATAATGATACAAAAAATGTAAAGAATTGAACAAAACAACATTCTGAGCATTCCATTACAAAAATAAATATACAATGACTCCATGACTTGAGGGCAGTCTCCGCAAGCATCTCGAGCTTCCACTCAGTCCATTAATTCTATCTTCCATGTATATGACAACAACACGATCATGCAATGAAATATAATCTACTTGGGTACTCCATGGAAATGGCGGCACAAGTAGGGAGTGAGATATAAATATCAGTAGGCCGGGCCACGCTTGTCTACCCCAAAACCTATCATACAATAAAAAAAATTAATAGTGAAAGCATGCATAATTAATGTAATCAGTACAATTTAACTATATACCCAAGTACCTTCTTCATCACTCAGCTCGTGTCTGAACCAGTATTATTCATTTGTCATGTATTCAAAATATTCATTACACAATCATTTTCATTTATCAATTTTCAAACCTCATTAAACAAGGTAATTAATGTGGCCTAGACTGAGTCCAACATTCCTTGTATATGTCACTCACCACAGATGTCTCTAAAGTCCATCAATGTAATAAAACATAAGAAAAAATCGAAGCTTATTCTTTGGATTGGATAATGCGTCATATGATATTCAATTAAATATTTCATACACTATATCTGAGTACATCGACTATAAAAAATAGAAATTCTCTCTTGGGTTCGTCCACTAATAGTTACTTACCCAATTAATTGATAAGTATGAACCCTTTCGCATATTCAATTCTCACATCATAGTGTCACAATAGTTTTCATTAACCAATCTATTCCTTTCATGTACATCCAATTGGACCTATAGTCCAATGTCAATTAATGGGGGTAGAACTTCATTTCTAGCACCCTCATGAGTATTTGTAGCATCAGTCCTTGTCTAACAACCCATGGGTATTTAGAGCATCTGTCCCTGTCCAAAAAGAAGAATATTTACATGCAAGATGGGTGTAGAACGCCATTTCTAGAACTCTGTGAGTATTTGGAGAATTAAAACCTATCTCAGAACCCATTTAGAAATAATACATATATATTTATCATTGTTGTCTAATTTCATGTCTAACACCCCAAAACCATCCATTAATTAATTTATACATTAATTAATCAAATATGTTAATTAATTAAACAACTAATTAATAACATAAATCGACCATCAAAGTCAACCATTAATTAACCATTCTATATCTCAATAGTAAATAATTAATTAATAATTAATTATTTTTGGAAATCCAAATAAATATTTAACCCAACATTTAATTATACAAATTCTTTAACAACTTGGTACCCATACACTAAAACAGTGATTCGTTTAGGACATTTTCAATTTACATGAATGTCATAATCATCAGAAAACATGCTGAACAAATACCTTATATATAGCAAAATCTCACATAAAATTTCAAAATATAATACAACTCTATCCAAGACAACATAATGCATGGAAATCTAACATGCATCAAAAGGTACCCATGTCCAGCAGTCGTAACAAACAATTAATTCAAAATCATAATTTAACGCTTTAAAATTAATTAATTTAACAATTAATTAATATAATTTTATCTCTTTTACCAATTATCAATTAATTAACTATTCTCCATTTATCATTGAATAATACATTCATCCATTACTTATTACCAGTTTTCGATTTATATTCCTAAAATTTCAAATATTCAATATTCTAAGTAATCTATAATAGCCACAATTTGTATTCCAACTAATGACATGATAATTAATTCTACAATTAATTACACTATTACACATTATTCTCATTCAAATCATTTTACTATTTAATCATATCACTTTACCCAAATTATCAAAACATGCTAAAAATTAAAACATGTTCAAGTCCACGTTTATCTCACATGGGTGACATCATTTAATAACATCAAAATTGTAATGCATAATCATATTATAATCAGGGAAAAACACATTCTCAATTTATTTAAATAAGATATAATTCTACAATAAGGTGATATAGATTTGGGACCCATCCTCTAGGTGGCACAATTTTAAATTTGTAGTGCATTAATATACTTGGAGGCCATCGGTCCACCACTGGTCTACAATCGCACTCACACTCACCTTATATATATATATATATATATATTCACACTCATTCCCTGAACAATTTAAATAAAACTAAAAATATTAAAATAGGTACTCAGAATCAGTGTTCAAAGGACCAACAAAACTCTAACTATGTACCATGAACTTATAGAAATTTATCACACCCTAAATTGAATGACCTGAAGCAATACAACAGTAAAAAATCCATAACCAACACATGAAAAAAAAGTTAAAATGAACTCATTTTCCTCTCCATTGTTGGTAGATGCAGGAATATGGTTCAAAAGGTCTAGAGGAACCCTTGACACATCCCCAGAACCAAAGAAAGAAGGAAACCCAATAAAACCAGAACCATGGGATTTTGGCTGAGGAAATAGGGCGATGGTGGAGACAAACGGCCGATGCAAATGACCAATCAAATGTATATGGAGTGTAGAATCACAGGTAAATAAAAAACAAAGAATTTTCGTATTTATTTATATTTACGAATTAAATATTAATTTTACTTTAACGGGGTTGCTATGTTCGATAGCGTACCCGATACGCAATGATGAGTTCCTTTGAAAACTTACGTTGCACACTAGTAATAAAATAATATTATTTTAAATGTTAGTTAACACGTAGCCATTGTACTAGCAGGAATGGATAGAAATAACTAAAATATGATTGTATATGTTTTTAAATGTCTTTACATTTATCCAATAAAAGATAAAGTCTTAAAATACGGAAAGAATTCAATTTTAGGCATTTATACCTTAATTTTCACTAAGGGTTCACTTATCACCTTTTGACGGAGAACCGCCATTAAATATAGTTTTGATCAATCTTATAAATTATATTGGACCACATATAACTCTTCTTTAGAATCTGGATATCAAAATTTACTTTGTGTAAATTTTTGGTATCTTTCAGATAATGTTCATTTTTTTAATGAATAGTGTAAAATGTTATATTTTAATTCAAAACCTCTTTTTAATCTAATTTATTTATATGATTATATTATCATTTGAATTGGTTTTAAATTGAAATTACAAAATATTTTTACCACTAAATCGAATAGTGGTGGTTGGAATTAATTTCACTTTGATATCGGACTTAAACTAGTGTCAATCTTTTGATACTTATTGTTTCATAAAAACACGCTATTTGCTCTGACAACGGGAATTAATTATTAAATTAATTAATGAAACTTATATGTTGTGAATTTTGTAAAATGGACTTCATTTTTGAATTTGGAATATCAAATATAGCTTAGGGTGGATTTTTGGTATTTTTCTGAAAAACTTCAATTTTTGATGAATAGTGAAACCACTTAGTGGTACTTATAAAATCTGATTTTTCGTTTAAATGAAATTTTACCACTTCTGTGTTTTGAATTTCATAAATCTGACATACATGGTTGTCATTAAGAAGTAAAATGTGGTTCAATGTGATTAAAATAATTTTTTGGTGAATAGTAACTTATTATGTTTTTAATCGCGATTAGATGTAATTAGTATAGTTTAAGGTAAAAATAATGTTTTAATAATATGAGATGAGCTTGGAACATGTCCTACCCTTATTGGATGTGTCTTGGCCGACCCAGACAAGCCATGTGTCAACTTGGGGACCCCATGGAGCCACTTTGGTTTGGAAATGACATAAATAACTTTTTATTTAATGTTAAAGTAAAAATGACACACACATGAGATTTTTTACTAAAAAAAATTTAAATGGGGTTATACAAGTCAGAGTTTTAACTATAAATAGTCATTTTAAAGATAAAAATATTTCCTACATCATTTTTTTAAATAATTTTTAGATATTAGGTAAATTAAATTATTTATGGCATCATGATGATGCAACGATAACCTCATTATTTAACGATTTAAATAAAATGGAAAGATACTGTAATATCTAAGACCTACACATGTCCAAAACCTATTTAATGAGTTTATTTAGAACCCTTATCACCTTATCCTAGAAATACATCAATGTGGGACCTCTTAAATAAGAATACCATTTTAAAATAAAGTGACTTTTCTTTACTTTTCAAGAGTGTCCCTCCTCTCCTCTTATAAAAGGCCCTCACCTCTACCTCCTTACCCACACTCCCAAAGACTTTGGCTCGGCCAAAACCTGCACATTTTTTCTCTCCACATCCCTCTATTACTCTTTGAAGCCTCAATTTGAGCAGAAGTCTTCCCAAAGAAGCCTTTGTGCTCAAACCAAGGAGAGTTACCAGATTTTAAGGTAATGTCTTCTTTTGAGTCCTTTTGTTTTATTTTGCTTCTCCAACCTCCTAAACACTTTTTATTCTTTTATTTTGTAACAATTATAGTATCCTAAATATACTAGGATGTTGTTATAAGAAGGATTAGAGCTACACTTACACACACATACGTCTAATTGTTAAAGAACATACTGTTTCCGTGGATGGAGAATTTCTGCCTCCCGAAACGATTATTGTTCAACATTATTTTGACACCTTCAAAGGTGGCCATTAATATGACACTATTTTTATATATGATATATAATATGTTTATGTTTTCCTTTAGCTTATTTATTTTTCATTTTGGGAATACCTTTATAGTTTACATTATGGGTAACGCGATATCTTCATTTAGGGAAGTGCGGACTACCGCCCCCTCAAAGTGATGTGATTCGTTAATGCCATATGTGGGTCATGTAATGGATGGATATAAAGTTATTATATATGATGTTATACAGGAATTATAATATACCTATATATCATTATTATTTCTTTCCATTAAAGTATGAGATATAAATGAAAGTAGTGTTCATGCGTACGTACAGCTTACCGTCTCCATTAATGGTGCATTTCATTTCTTATCCCCAAATGTAATGTACTATTAAAAATACATGTATATAATAGATATATATAATGAATGATATATCTAAATGATTAATATAATTCTGGAATTAAAATATACATACCTCTCATTTAGTTTTAATTCCATTAATATGACAAAGAAATTGAAGTAGCGTTCATCTGTACGTACGGCTTACCATCTCCATGAACGGTGCATTTCATTTCTTACCTCTAAATGATTATGTAATATTATAAATACATGTATATGCTGGATATATATGATATATATGATATCCAAATCAGGAATGTCATTATGGATATAAATAACCTTTGACCACACGAACAACATGTAATTGTAAGAAGTCCACTTTCGACTTAAGAACCAAATATCGACAAAACAAACATTATTAACATAAATGGTTACATAATATTTATAACATTGCAATAAGTGATATAAAAGGAATAATGAACATTAAAAACGTTCTTAATTAAGTAGAAATTGATTCAAGTTTATTATTCAGGACGTTAAAGAACGATCGAGTCAAGTCGGACCCGAGGTAAGGGACTTCGTCTCAATCTCCTTTCATTGAGGCATATTTCATTTTATACACAACTTTCTTCTATACGTTGTATAAAACCCCTTTGGCTTTTACTTTTATACAAAAGGAATCTTTTTCTACAAACCATTTTACTAAACGACAAAAAAGAATTTTTTTTAACGTACACGGTGACAACGACCTTTTCCGCCGCCGCGAGTATTATTTGGTCTTTGGATTCCTCAAAAAGTTGTACTGTTTTAAAAATAAAATATATACCATATACTCTTTTATGTATTTTGGTATTGAAGATGGTTTTGATAAAGGATTCTATTATGTCAATATATTTAAATTATATATTTTGACTAAAATGTGGAAATGTTATCATTCCTTTATATTTGTTTTATGTTTTATGATGTTATATTGGTACTTGGACATTTGACAGGTGGTTACATGATAAACCATATGATGGGTGGTTCCAGGAATACCAGGACGGGTGGTTACGTTATAACATCCAATGCATTGGGTATGGAAGTCGGCCGTATGTCTATTCCATTAAGTATGTATGGAAATTGGTCGTATGGCTATTCCATTAAGTGATATGTGTTGAATTCAACCGTATGGTTATTTCACCTAAGTATGTTTATGTCCCAAGTTACCTTTAAATATGTTATGTGTTCTTTATATGGGTTTTATGGTAATCCTTTGGTTACAAAAGGGTAAGTAATGATATGTTATTCAGTGAAGAGTTTTTACTGCTTCATAAAGGGGATGGTATTACTTTGATAGAGTATACATTGTTTACATGATGTTTGAAAAACTAACAGTTTTCATTCTTTGTGTATCCTTTACTGAGCTTTTTATGCTCACCCCAAGTTTTTTTTGAAATGTATTTCACAGGACTTAATGTGGAATAAGGTCAAGGATGGGATCAAGGGAATGTCATGCTAAATAAAACATGGAAATGGACATGTTTCTTTTTAAGAGTTTTTTTATTATGGAAACATAGTAGAAGTGTCTACTTTGTAATCTTTTGAGATGTAATAGTTATGTTCTAATTCTCTAAAACTCTAAACCCGAAAATATCCTCAATGTGAATTATTCATTTAATTCAATATTAAGTAAGGTTTAAGGTAGGGGACTTATAGTTGGTATCAGAGGTCGGTTTAGACAACTTTAGGAGTTTGAAAAGTGTTAAATTATAATATTATTGAAATGATATAGAATTTACAGATTACCATGTTGCTTCGCCTAAGATATTTCTGTGTTCAGATTGGTTTTCCGCAGAGGAAACAAATCATCTATGTTGGGACGACATCAGGAGGAAGACAACCTTCCAAATCAGCAACCTGAGATGGTCAGAATCAGAACTGAACAGTTTGTTGCAGTGATGGTACAATTGACTGAGTCTATAAATGGTGGTGTTATCCATGCACGAGATCAGCTAGATTAACCACAGAGGAACATGTCAGTGGTGGAACATTTCATGAGGCAACATCCCCCATCATCTAGAGGATCATCTGACCCTGTGCAAGCTGAAGGGTGGATTAATGCACTGGAATAGATTTTTGATGTCATGGGGTGTTCAGAACATCAAAAGGTTAGTCTTGTTGTTTACCGTTTTGAAGGTGAAGCTGATCAGTGGTGGTCGATGGTGAAAAATATCAGGGATAGTGATGAGATTGAGGATCTTCACTGGGACGAATTCAAAGGTATGTTTCTTGATAAAAATTTTCCTAAGGTGGTTCGTCTTAGGATGGAAAAATAGTTCCTATATTTGAGGCTAGAGGATGATTTAGTGGCTTCTTATGAAGAAAAGTTTACTCGATTGGCAAGGTATGCTCCAAACTTCATACTAGATCTTAATAGTAAAATAAACCATTTTTACTCAGGGTTAAAGCCAAAGTATCGAAGGGCTTTAGCTTCTCATGAGTTAAAAAGTTATGAAAAACTTGTTCGATGTGTGGAGAAGGTGGAAATGGAGTTTGCCGATAATCAGGTGTTCTATGACAAACAACAGAATAATAGGTCTAGTTGGCAGACAAAAGGGAAGAATTCATCAAAGAAGCAAGGAGGAAAGAAAACCAAATATCCATCCTGTGAGAAGTGTGGTAAAATGCATCCTGGAGAATGTTTATCCATGTTTGGTAAGTGCTTTCGGTGTGGTAAGTCTGGTCATATTTCTTGTAACTGTAAGGAAGATGATCATGCAGGCAATGAAAAGCCAACACTAAGATGTTTTAAGTGTAATGAAATGGGTCATTATGCAAACGAGTGTCCAATGAAGAACTCAACTGGGGGAATGCAGCCAGACTACAAGAAGAAAGGGGTGGTGAAATCCTTTGCAACAACTTCAGTAGATGTTGGGCCATCAAATGAAGTGGTATCAGGTACACTGTTTGTTTGTTCAGATTATGCCAATGTGTTGTTTGATTCAGGGTCTACACACTCTTTCATTTCTGAGAAGTTTTCTAGTAAATTGGAAATTCCATCTCAAGATATGAACCCTGAACTTATGGTAAAAACACCCGGAGGGAACATTGAGATAAAAAGGAATTATAAGAACCTTCCTATCCTTGTGTGTGGAAAGAATCTACCAGGAAACCTTATTTTATTTGCCTCTAGTGGAGTTTGATGTTATTTTGGGCATGGATTGGCTTTCTGTTTATCATGCTAAGATTGACTGAAGAGCTAAAATGGTTTCTTTTCAGAAAGATTATCAGTTTGTGTACAAGAATGAACCCTTGATTTTGATAACATATCAGGAAGTTGAGAAACTTGTAAAAGATGGAAATGAATGTTACCTTGCACATAATGTTGAAAATAAAGGAACTGTTCAGATTAATGATGTGCCAGTGGTAAATGAGTATCTTGATGTTTTTCCTGATGAGTTTCCTGGTATTATTCATGATCGGGAAGTTGAATTTACTGTTGTCTTAGTTCCTGATTCTAAGACAATTTCAAAACCCCTTATCAAATGGCTCAAGTTGGACTTTTAGAGTTATAGAAACAATTGCAGGAGTTATTAGATAATGGTTTCATTCGACCTAGCACATCACCATGGGGTGCTTCTGTCTTGATTGTTAAAAAGAAAGATGGTTAATTGAGACTTTGCATTGATTATAGAGCCTTGAATAATATTACTGTTAAGAACATGTATCCTTTGCCTCTTATCGATGATTTCTTTGATCAGCTCTAGGGAGCTCAGTATTTTTCGAAGATTGACTTGAGGTCGGGGTACCATCAGTTGAAAGTAAAAGAAGAAGATGTTCCGAAGACTACGTTCCCAACTAGATATGGCCATTATGAATTTGTAGTTATGCCTTTTGGGTTAACCAATGCACCTGTTGTATTCATGGACCTTATGAATAGAATTTTCCATGATTTCTTGGATAATATTTTGGTTGTTTTCATCGATGATATTTTGGTGTTTTCTAAAAGTAAATAGGATCATGAAAGTTATTTATGGGTTATCATGAAAACCTTAAAAGAAAAGAAACTATATGGAAAATTCAGCAAGTGTGAGTTTTGGTTACAACAAATTTCTTTCCTGGGTCACATTGTTTCAAAAGATGTCATAACTGTTGATCCTGGTAAAACAAAAGTTTTTGAAGAATGTCCAAGACCCACAAATGTAACCGAGATCCGTAGTTTTCTTGGTTTGGCAGGTTACTACCAAAGGTTTGTTGAAAATTTTTCACGGTTATCTAGTCCAATGACTAAGCTAACTCGTAAGGGTGTTAAGTTCATCTGGACAATAGAATGTGATGATTGTTTTCAGGAGTTGAAAAGAAGATTGGTGAATACTCCTATTTTGGCACTTCCTTCTAGGAATGGTGAGTTTGTTATATACAGTGATGCTTTGTTGAAGGGACTTGGATATGTCCTTATGCAGAATGATCAGGTAATTGCTTATGCTTCACGTCAGATGAAAACTCATTAGGTAAATTACCCTACACATGATTTGGAATTAGTTGTTGTTGTCTTTGCTTTAAAAATTTGGAGGCATCATTTTTATGGAGTAAAATGTGAAATATATACTGATCACAAAAGTTTAAAGTATATATTCACTCAGAAAGAATTGAACATGAGACAGATGAGATGGCTGGAATTAATCAAGTATTATGATTGTAAAATTAACTACCATCAGGGAAAAGCAAATAAAGTGGCTCATGCTTTGAGTCGAAAAAGTAATTCTTCATTAACTATGCTACTTTTGGAACGAGATCCTTTGGTTTTTGATTTTATGAACTTTGGCATAGAAGTTGTTGGGGCAGGAAGTCCTTCTGTTTTGTTTCAGGTATCAGTGAAATCTTCTCTATCAGACATAATCAAACAAGCACAGAAGAAAGACAGCGAGTTGCAGAAAAAGGTAGAGATGGTTCAGAAAGGTAAGTTGCATGAATTCAACATTGATAGTGATTGTGTTTTGATATTTTGGAAGAGATTGTGTGTGCCTTGTGATTCACAGTTGAAGAGAGAGTTGTTATGTGAAGCTCATAGTTCTCCGTTTTCAGTTCATCCTGGCAGTACTAAGAAGTGCAGAGATCTGCGGGAGTATTACTGGTGGAATGGAATGAAAATTGATATTTCTGATTTTACTGTGAAGTGTTTGACTTTTCAGCAGGTTAAAGCAGAGCGGCAGTTACCAAAAGGGGTGCTTCAGCCTCTACCAGTGCCATAGTGGAAATGGGAGAATATATCCATGGACTTTGTTGTGGGATTAACGAAGACATCTCGAGGTAATAATGCAATCTGGTTTATTGTTGATCGCTTCACTAAATCTGCTCATTTCCTTCCTATACGAGATAATTTTTCCCTATATCAACTTTCCCATTTGTATTTTAAGGAGATAGTCAGGTTACATGGATTTCCTCTCTCCATTGTATCTGACAGTGATCCTAGGTTTACTTCTAACTTTTGGAATAGCCTTCAGAAGTCATTGGGTACTGAATTAAATTTTAGTACATCTTTTTATCCTAAATCAGATGGGCAATCAGAACAAACAATTCAGACCTTGGATTATATGCTACGAGGTTGTTCAATGGATTATCAGGGAAGTTGGGCCCAACATCATTCTTTGGTTGAGTTTTCATATAATAACAGTTTTCATTCCAGTATACAGATGGCACCATTTGATGCATTATATGGGAAGTGGTGTCGAACTCCAGCATTTTGGGATGAAGTGGCTGAAAGGAAGCTGATGGGACCAGAATTTGTAGAAGAGATGGCAGAAAAAGTTCAGTTGATTCAAAAACACATGAGAACAGCTCAAAGCAGGAAGAAGAGTTATGCGGGTAACCGGAGGAAGGATCTATCTTTCGATGTAGGTGATCATGTTTTTCTTAAGTTTTCTCCATGGAAAAGTGTGATGAGATTTGGTAAGAATGGAAAGCTGAGTCCAAGGTTCATTGGACCATATAAAATTCTAGAGAAAGTTGGATAAGTTGCTTACCGAGTGGATTTACCTCCGAGTTTATCTCAGGTACACAATATTTTTCATTTTTTGATGTTAAGGAAGTATATGCCAGATCCATCTCATGTTTTGAGTCCAGAGGTAGTTCAGCTGGAAGAGAACCTATCTTATGAAGAATAACCAATCCAGATTCTTGACCACAGGGAACAGGTGTTACGGAATAAGGTGATTCATCAGGTACAAGTTTTGTGGAAAAACCATGTGATTGAAGAGGCAACGTGGGAATCTGAAAATGCTATGCGGGATAAATACCCCCACTTATTTTGATAAGTGAATAAAATTGCGAGGATGCAATTCCCAAAAGGGGGGAAGGATGTAACATCCCAAGTAAATAAAGAATAAAGAATTTTCATATTTATTAATATTTATGAATTAAATATTAATTTTACTTTAAAGGGGTTTCTATGTTCGATAGCGTACCCGATACGCAATGATGAGTTCCTTTGAAAACTTACGTTGCACACTAGTAATAAAATAATATTATTTTAAATGTTAGTTAACACGTAGCCGTTGTACTGGCGAGAATGGATATAAATAACTAAAATATGATTATATATGTTTTTAAATGATTTTACATCTATCCAATAAAAGATAAAGGCTTAAAATACGAAAATAATTTAATTATAGGCATTTATACCCTAATTTTCACCAAGGGTTCACTTATCACGTTTTGATGGTGAACCGTCATTAAATATAGTTTTGATCATTCTTATAAATTCTATTGGACCAAATATAACTCTTCTTTAGAATCAGTACATCAAAATTTACTTTTTTTAAATTTTTGGTATCTTTCTGATAAAGTTCATTTTTTAATGAATAGTGTAAAATGTTGTATTTTAATTCAAAATCTCTTTTTAATCTAATTAATTTATATGATTAGATTATCATTTGAATTTGTTTTAAAGTGAAATTAGAAAATATTTTTACCATTAAATCCAATAGTGGTCGTTGGAATTAATTTCACTTTGATATCGGACATAAACTAGTGTCAATCTTTTGATACTTATTGTTTCATAAAAACACGGTATTTGCTCTGACAACGGGAATTAATTATTAAATAAATTAATGAAACTTATATGTTGTGATTTTTGTAAAATGGACTTCATTTTTGAATTCGTAATATGAAATATAGCTTAGGGTGAATTTTTGGTATTTTTCTGAAAAACATCAATTTTTGATGAATAGTGAATCCACTAAGTGGTACTTATAAAAACTGATTTTTCATTTAAATGAAATTTTACCACTTATGTGTTTTGAATTTAAAAAATCCTACATACATGGTTCTTATTAAGAAGTAAAATGTGGTTCATTGAGATTAAAATAATGTTTTGGAGAATAGTAACTTATTAAGTATTTAATCGCGATTAGAGGTAATTAGTGTAGTTGAAGGTAAAAATAATGTTTTAATAATATGAGATGAGCTTGAAACATGTCCTACCCTTATTGGATGTGTCATGGCCTACCAATACAAGCCATGGGTCAACTTGGGGACCCCATGGAGCCACTTTGGTTGGGAAATGACATAAATAACTTTTTATATAATGTTAAAGTAAAAATGACACACACATGAGATGTTTTACTAATACAATTTTTACATGGGGTTGTACAAGTCATATTTTTGACTATAAATAGTCCTTGGAAAGATACAAATATTTCATACATCATTTTTTTTATAATTTTTAGATATTAAATAAATTAAATTATTCATGACATCATGATGATGCAACGATGACCTCATTATTTAACGATTCAAATAAAATGGAATGATAATTTAATATCTAAGACCTACACAGGTCCAAAACCTATTGGATGAGTGGATTTCTAACCCTTATTACCTTATCCTCGAAATACATCAATGTGGGACCTCTTAAATCCGAATACCATTTTAAAATAAAGTGACTTTTCTTTACTTTCCAAGAGTGCCCATCCTCTTCTCTTATCAAAGGCCCCCACCTCTACCTCCTTACCCACACTCCCAAAGCCTTTGGCTCGGCCAACCCCTTCCCATTTTGGCTCTCCACATCCCTATCGTACTCCTTGAAGCCTCAATATGGGCAGAAGTCTTCCCAACGAAGCCTTTGAGCTCAAACCAAGGGGAGTTACCCAATTTTATGGTAATGTCTTCTTTTGAGTCCTTTTGTTTTATTTTTCTTCTCCAACCCCCTAAACTCTTTTTATTCTTTTATTTTGTAACAACTCCGGTATCCTCAATATACTAGGATGTTTTTACAGGAAGTATTCGAGATACACTTACACACACCTACATCTAATGGTTAAAGAACATATTGTTTCCGTGGATGGCGAATTTCTGCCTCCCGAAACGATGATTGTTCAACATTATTTTAAAACCTTCAAAGGTGGCCATTAAGATGACACTATTTTTATATATGATATATAATATGTTTATGTTTTCTTTAAGCTTCAGTATTTTTCATTTTGGGCATACCATTATGGTTTCCATTATGGGTAAACGTGATATCTTCATTTAAGGAAGTGCGGACTACCGCCCCCTCAATGTGATGTGATTCGTTAATGCCATATGTGGGACGTGTAAAGGATGGATTTAAAGTTATTATATATGTTGTTATACAGGAATTATAATATACCTCTATATCATTATTATTTCTTTCCCTTAAAGTATGAGATCGAAATGAAAGTAGCGTTCATGCGTACGTACGGCTTACCGTCTCCATGAACGGTGCATTTCATTTCTTATCCCCAAATGTAATGTACTATTAAAAGTACATGTATATAATGGATATATATAATGAATGATATATATAAATGATTAATATAATTCTGGAAATAAAATATACATACCTCTCATTTAGTTTTAATTCCATTAATATGACAAAGAAATGAAAGTAGCGTTCATGCGTACGTACGGCTTACCGTCTCCATGAACGGTGCATTTAATCTGTTACCTCTAAATGATTATGTAATATTATAAATACATGTATATGATGGATATATATGATATATATGATATCCAAATCAGGAATGTCATTCTGGATATAAATAACCTTTTACCACACGAACAACATTTAATTGTAAGAAGCCCACTTTCGACATAAGAACTAAATATCGACAAAACAAACATTATTAACTTACATGGATACATAATGTTTATAACATGGAAATAAGTGATATAAAAGGAATAATTAACTTTAAAAAGGTTCTTAATCAAGTATAAATTAACTCAAGTTTATTATTCAGGACGCTAAAGAACGATCGAGTCAAGTCGGACCCGATGAAAGGGACTTCGTCTCATTTTCCTTTCTTTGAGGCATATTTCGTTTTATAAACATCTTTTTTTATACAGTGTATAAAACCCCTTTGAATTTTACTTTTATACAAGAGGAATCTTTTTCTACGAATCATTTTTCTAAATGACAAAAAGGAATGTTTTTTTAACGTACGCGGTGACAATGACCTTTTCCACCTCCGCGAGTATTATTTGGTCTTTGGCTTCCTAAAAAAGATGTACTGTTTTTAAAATAAAATAAATACCATATACTATTTTATGTATTTGGGTATTGAAGATGGTTTTGATAAAGGATTCTATTATGTCAATATATTTAAATTATATATTGTGACTGAAATGTGGAAATTTTATCATTCCTTTATATTGGTTTTATGTTTTATGATTTTATATTGGTAATTGGACATTTGACGGGTGGTTACGTGATAAACCATATGACGGGTGGTGCCGTGAATACCAGGATGGGTGGTTACGTTATAACCTCCAATGCATTGGGTATGGAAGTCGGCCGTATGGCTATTCCATTAAGTATGTATGGAAATTGGCCGTATGGCTATTCCATTAAGTGATATGTGTGGAAGTCGACCGTATGGTTATTCCACTTAAGTATGTTTATGTCCCAAGTTACCTTTATATATGTTATGTGTTATTTATATGGGTTTTAAGGTAAACATATGGATACAAAATGGTATGTAATGATATGTTATTCAGTGAAGAGTTTTTACTGCTTCATGAAGGTGAAGTTATTACTTTGATAGAGTATACATGGTTTACTTGATGTTTGAAAAACTAACAATTTAGATTCTTTGTGTATCCCTTACTGAGCTTTTTATGCTCACCCCAAGTTTTTTTTGAAATGTTTTTCACAGGACATAATGTGGAATAAGGTCAAGAATGGGATCAAGGGAATGTCATGCTAAATAAAACATGGAACTAGACATGTTTCATTTTAAGTGTTTTTTTATTATGGAAACTTAGTAGAAGTGTCAATTTGTAATCTTTTGAGATGTAATAGTTATGTTCTAATTATCTAAAACTCTAAACCTGAAAAGATCCTCAATGTGAATTATTAATTTAATTCAATATTAAGTAAGGTTTAAGGCTGGGGCCTTATATGGAGTCACGTCACCAAGACATACATGATTCGAGAAGACACCAGGAGGATTCGATCACGTGAAGAGGAGACGATGAGGGGGGTGTAACACGCCTCAAAGGAAGGGTCTGGTGCATTATTGTTGTTCCTCTAATATGGTGTTGCACCAGCCTCATGTTTTCTCCCTAAATTGTCAATTACACCCATTATAAACTAATAGTTATAATATAATAATTAAAAAATTTAGTATTCTCATTTAATATAATGTTACTTCATTAACTAACATTTAAATAAAAGGTTCACAATTAATTCTGAAAATCGTCGGTAATCATCCAATTAAATGAATACAAAAAAATTAATATCCTTATTGTTATTATTATTAAATATTTATATTATTTAAAAAATCATCTTAAAATAATATTACGGCACAGCTAACCCACACCATTTGACTACCCGTTCATAACCCGATATCTATATTTAAAATGGTTTAATTAAATTAAACCCATTCCCACATTTATTCCTTATTTAATAGTACCATTTAAAATTAACCTTCTTCAAAAACCCCCAAATCATCATTATTTAATTAATTATCTCAACCCAAATTAATTAAATAACAACCTTTACTTTGTAGAGATTCATTAAATTTTTATAAGCGTTTAATTTAATTTAATGAAACCCCAAAAAAATCCCTTACTATTATTCATAATATTAATAATAACCACTCATAAAACCATAAAAATAATAATTTTATTACTATTATGATTATTATTCAACCTTAGATAAAACCCAACACCTCTTATTAAATAAATACACTTATTTATTAATTAAAAAAAATCCTTATTTAATTAGACATTTCTTTGACATTCCTAAAATCCTCATTAATTTCACATAATTATTTCACCTCATTAAGTATAGAATAAAATTATTTTAACATAATTGTTAAACGTTATTTATTTAAAAATGATTCTTCATTCATTATTCTCATAATAAACATTTCATAATTAATTATGAAACTCCAAATTCATTGTAATATTATTAACATGATAAATAATCCAACCCATAACCCCTAATTTAACTACATTAAAAATACTTATTACATTAATAAAGCTAAAATAATAATAGTCTAATTATTATTATTTATCAAAATTTTGATAAAACCAACACCATAATTTAATAACAAAGTTTCATTAAATCTGTAACTCCTCATTTTATTAAATGTTTCTTGGTGAATCTCAAAAGCCACATTATATTTTCATAAATGATACACTCCATTAACATGATATTGAATTATTAAATAATTTATGACACCCTAATAAAAATAAAATTAATATTATTTTTATTATTATCACATATTTCTATGAAATATAATATGTTTTTTTATTAATTTTGAAACTATTTATTTTAGGAAAACGGTTCTTCGATAAACCCAAAATCCACATTAATTTTATCCACTACCATTTAATTAATTCTTTAACTGTCATTAAATAAAAAAACAACAATAATAATAACAATAACATCATTATTATTAATAAAAACCTATTTTAATTAATTATAATCCCTCATATAATATAATTTAATTTAATTAAATAATTAATTAAATATGGTAAACTGTACGGGTTAGAACGCAACCTTGAACTGCTAGTGCAGATCCATTAAAGTGGAATTTTCCAAAATTGATGTTCCCTAGACTCATAGGGACACCTGCGAAAATTATCGGTTAATTAAACACACACAAAATGACTCCTTTTGGTGTTCCAACACTTGGAATAAAATTATGGAGCTCGATTTAAAAAAATACACATTGATAAACTAAAAAAATAAAAAAACATTCATATTTTAACATAGTTCAATAACATGGGACATTACATTGTCAATCCCAAAATAAAATTAGTATCATTGATGAATAATGGAATTTGAAAAGATGACTTAATTTCATACATGTCTATTCCAAAAATTTTATGTTAAATAATTTAATAAAATATTTATAGATAGATAACATTGGAAAATAAATATAACGAATCATAAAAAACTATAACTCATCAGTAATAACTCAAATAAGAAAAATAATATACTTATATAATTTATATTTTCATTTTATATAACAATTTTAAAAAGTTTGAAATGTTTCTATCTAATATATAGATAGTATATCAAAATATTTAATTCATAGATTTGAATATGAATATGTTAACCATTGGTGTTGAAAAATGATAAAATAATCTGTGTTATCATCTTAATTAGATTAAGGGAGGTGACTCCTATGTCATATAAGATATGAAATATATATCAAATTTACAATTGAATTGTTTCATGTTAAAATATTTTTTATATAGGATGTTTCAGAAAATTTATCTTATTTTCCAGTTCATGATGCGAAGATACATTGTATCGGGTTAAAAATTAACATTTTTATGATATAGCCAAATTAATTAGTAGAATAATATGGAATAAGATTGAGATTCCTAATATAAAATATTAATGATGAATAAAAATGAATACATGAATATATAAATTTATAACTATGTTAAATATAAATAGAGATATTATTTCTATTCATTTTAAATTACCAATAGCATATCACACTCAAGAATTGTAGTGTGATCCAAGCTGTGTATATATGTTGTTGAATATTTGTTCTCTTTGATTATTCACAACACCTCCTAAAATTCCAAATTCAATAAAAGTAATAAGAATTAATTTTTATATACAAACAATTAAATATATGGAAATATATAAATGCATCAATCTTCCAACATGTGATAATGTTTTGAAATTGTCTTTTTGGATAATCGATGATGTCGATACACTTTTATATTAGAACCCACTCTACTCCTCCAACATACATATAACTCTTCATTGTATTATATCCATAACTCCCCAATATCCAATAACCATGTAACCATACCAGCATCACTGTTAGAAATGTAAAACAGACTCTATAAAGAACATGTGAATTCATATAAACACAAAAATAATATATATATATATATATATATATAATTTTGAAAACATTTCATACCCTTATATACCCAAATGCTTTTCCTTTATTTCAATATTGAAATGTCTCTTTGAGATTGGCTCAATTGGAATGATATAATGTTATATGGATAATCTGTCCCTACATTTTATGCCCTACAAATAATTTTTACTTATCATCTTATTACATTCATTAAAATCAACCGTTATTAGTGTTCGAAAATATCAGGATTCACACATATGGGTGCACCCACGTCACCTACTACATGATACCTCTAAATATTAAAAAAGGTGAAAAAGTAATTATGTCATTGAATAATATGAAAATATTGATTTTATAATACGTAAGATAGTTGTAATAATAAATACATGATTTAGGTTGCTCAATAAGATCAATTGGATCTTTGCGATGTCCCGGATTGGTATCATTTGCATGATGTATCTGTTCCAATGCATGCTCTGTGATATCTGCATGAACCAGAGTGGGAGTTGAAGAAACAATTATCTTATACTAGATAGATAGAAGGAAATGTTTGAATCATAGATATTGAAGTATTAGGGTAGTAGGGTTTTTTATACATCAATGGATATGGAGATGGTATGTATGGAACCATCCCTACTGCCCTTTTCAAATTAAAGGACAATAAGATTTTTATAGTGGTAATGATGGATTTATGAATAGGAAAATCCCTTTATGAGACGTAGATATGGTATTAGAAGAAGATTCTAAATGATAATTTCATGTTGGAATGGTTAGAAACATCCCTATATTCTCATGTAGAGGATCGAAAGTTGTGGTGGGTGTGTTGTTTATCAGTGGGTTAGGGTGGGAACATGTAATATGAGAGTTCCGTCTAGGTCTAAAAGATCATCGTATCTCGGACCCTTGTTTGTAGTATTATGGGGTGTGAAATCATGGGAAATTGAATATCCCTAAAACATATTTAATAATGAATATGAACATTACATTATATATAAAGTATCTGATTTTGTTTAAAATGAATATACTGATTAATGGAACTATGGGGGCCAACCAAAAATCATGAATATATAGATCAACATAAATAATATATCTATTTGAAAATTTGATGTATTTTAATATCCATGATAATTAGTAAATGCACACTTTTTAGAAGTGGTTTTAAAAAATAGGAATATGATTGAGTTGTAAAATCAGTGATATTTTTCTTCATAACATGTTTTACTAAATATAATTTAAAACCAATAAATAAAATTTTATAAATGACATTTCCAACAAGGTTTATTGAATTGAAATAAATCTAAATAAATATATCAATACCAAAAAAATAGTACAATATACATATCATTCATAACTAAATCTAAATTCGTCTTATTATTTTAATACCAACTTGATAACTCATATAAAGGTATATTGATTGATCTATGAACATATATGGTGGTTTTTATTTATTACCCATCACTACATGAGGTTCAACATCAAATCTCACATTGGAAAAATTTGATTCATCAAGTGAAAAACATTTTTCCACACCATTGGGGTCATCAATGGGGTCAAATTCACCCCCAACATCAAGAAAAACATCTCTTTAATTTACTTCATTAATGATAACACAAGAAGGTATCATGTAGTCATTCATATAAAATAATTGTTATTCCATTGATGACATAATGTTTGGTTTATAGGTATCTGGGAATTGAATCATTTCATTAACTCTGAGTCCATAATCATCAATAAATATACAATATGATGTCATGTAAACAAACAATTTACAATTATTCATAGGGACTCATCATTGAGAGTAGTAATACGATAATAATTTTTACTAAACACAACAATAATAATACACATAATTATATCGGGGCTGACTATATAATGCACTTTCATAACATTATATAGTATGATTTAACATAATGACATTATGATGTGTTATCATTTTCACTTCTCAAACAATGGAAACAAATTTATACACATTGATTATTAAATATAATCATTCATTAAAAGAAATAATTAGATAAAAAAAGAACACACTTAGTTATTGATAAAAGGATTCAAAAATTAAACTCAGTACCCTAAATATATATTAATAATCAGTGTAAACTAAAACTTATATTTTATGTTAATTAAATTATTATTTATACCGTTGATTTCAACAAAGTAGGAAACTATTGGATATGAAAATACTCTCTTATTCTCGAAGGAATATAATGGTGAACTCTACAGATATATTTTTTATGTTCAATACATAAAATTATAATATAAGACTAATGTATATATGTAATATCATAGTATGATATAACATATAAACATCTAAATTACATACCTGATATAGTCACTGGAAAACAATAGTTAAACATGACTGTGAGGTATGCATTTTCCCGCTCTTCAAAGATCTATGTATCCAATGCATATGGCCCAATAATTAATCTTGTTAGGGGGGAATATATGGATTTGATGGATAAATTTTTCCATTCTACACATCTTTATTTCACATTCTCTGGTAATTTCTTGTTATCACATTAGAAAAATACATTGAAAAAAATACATATATTATTGACTGAGATAACCTCTCTCAATTGATACTTCAATGTGATTCATTTTTGTGTCATAAAATTTCTTTTTGAACTTATTTCCATCAGTTGGATAAATACACAAAAATTCAACATGTACCCCAATATGTGTTTTGGTTGAAAGGTGAATTGTTAAATACATCATGTAGGTAAACAATTATGGAAGAAAAAAATTCCAACTCACACAAAATTAATTGAAGAACATCATATATTTATATTAATAATGTATAATATATCATATTTACAAAATGATCTCTAAAAATTGGAATAAGGGAATCAATGTCACTATTGAGTTACTGGATTAAATATAATGAATTTATATTGGTGTTAATTGATGATTAAGGATGTGATAATCATGAGTTTTTTGGGATTATAATTTGAAATCTCTTCTATAGACTCATATATGTTTTTCTCTAGAGTATAAATCGAGAACCTTGATATTCTAAAATATATACTAAAAATTATTTATATCAAATAGTTTCATCACATATGAAAAATATGGAATCATCAATTTGATTTCACTGATTCACACTTGATGTGGTTCTAGTCTAATATCCCAATCCATAGGATCCCAAAAATAACATAAGTTTCCCTTTTAATTCAACATGAAATTTAGAAAAATTGAAATATATTTTGAAAATATATTTTTTCTCAATGATAATTATGTCTACATAACAACTTATAAAATTGGTAAAATAATATCAAAACTCAAAAATATATATCACATTTTCAAATTAGAAGAGGATTTATTTTCAACATTATTCCTCATTATATATTTCATATGGAAATTCTCGAATAAATAAAATGAAATAATTAAATTCATTAAGATCATCATTTCATGTCATATGTTAAGGTAGTTTTTTAGGGTCAATAGAATAATCAAAACATAGATGATTCTTCATGTATTTATGATCCATTCCATGAATTGTCGATACCCCATGAAACAGAAATAGTTATTATATTTAAGCCCCCTCAATCATGTATTCATCAAACCAAAGGGACGCGATAGTTTTTAGTCCATTCATCATCCAACCATCATTTCATAAGTAGGGAAA
Source organism: Viscum album (assembly GCA_963277665.1). Classification (NCBI taxonomy): domain Eukaryota; kingdom Viridiplantae; phylum Streptophyta; class Magnoliopsida; order Santalales; family Viscaceae; genus Viscum; species Viscum album. Next base: position 63,700,896 of record OY728164.1, on the reverse strand, counting down.
TTATTTATAGTCCATAGGAGAGTAGTACATATCTGAAATATTTTTTTAAAGAAGCATCGACCATGGAAGAGAAATTATGAAATGTAACGGTTACCCAAATTGACTCATCATTGGGTTTCCACATAGGAGAATGTAATGAAAACATGGAGATGGAAGAGAAATCTAACAATCATGTTCTGATGGAAAGTGGAAGAGAATATAGATATGAAAAAAACAACATTAACAAAGCCATAAATTTGTGATGATCTATGGTACAATCTGATTAATCGTATATGAGGTTACTAGGAAATTTTTTTTGGTTTTTATGATCCTTTCCATAAATTAGAAAATTTTGAATTAGAAGAAATACTTAATTGATTTTGGTTCAATCTCATCGTTGGTCATTCCATGAAACATTTCCAGTATATATCATAAGGAAATGATGTTGAATTTTTAATTTGTGAAGTGTTAGAATATCATGTGATAGAATGAGGGGTCATTCCATCTATCTCAAACAAAAGGTTAGCAAAAGTTATTAAATATACATAAGTCCATATATTGTTATATTAATCATATAATGCTCGAAAAAGGACTTATACCTCATATATCATATCACATAATAAAATGAATCTAATTTCTACTAACAGGGGATTTCTTTAGGCCAGTGGTAGGCGATAATGGCCTATCGCACTTCGGTTGTGGGTTAGATTACAACATCCTTGTCCAACGCGAAGAGTTATCGCTCGTCCTATGAGTTTTCCTTTTTTCTGAAACTGTTGTTTCGGTGCGGATGTGCGTCGGGTTACGCTGTTCCGCCAGGACGCGTTCGCGCGTGCACCCGTCAACCCGAGGGGATGGGCGCGCGGCTCGTGGTCCCGCAGTCCCGCTTTCCAAGGGCGGGCGGCATCCGTCCCTTATTCAGGGGCGTCTTCTCCTTGATCGAAACCGGGATGATGGGATGTCGGCTCCTCCTTCCTTGGACGTCTCCTCGGAACTCGTCGCCTAATCCGGGTCTCCCTCATAGACTTAAGAATGTTCGTGAATCTCGTTCCCGGCGCCATATCTTCATGGACACCGGTTAATTACGCTGCTTCCGCCCGGACGCTCCAAGGAGTCTGGGCGGGGCAGCAACCTGCAGTGAGAAGGCCGGGTGGCTCTGGGTGCTGGGGGCGTGTCGTAACACTGCGGCTCTGCACGTCTGTCTTCCGTCCCTAATAGGGCTTCTCGAAGGCATGATGGCCTGAGGCATCCCGTACTGGGTGCGGGGAACTATGTCACCTGAGGTTTTCCTCAGCTTCCCATGTTTAACATGGGGTATGCCGCGAGTTTAACGTCCAGCGGGGACGGCATCAGACCGATCAAAACGAAAAGTGGATCAGATGACAGAACCCCTTGCGGGGAACCTCCGATGCTGGGGCCAGCACATGGGCGGCTTCCCAAGTAACGTGGAGTGGAGTGAAGTGGCATGACCCCACCGGGACGTGGCGGCCCGGGTAAGGATCAGGATGGATGATGGAGTGGAGAGCTTGGACCCCGTAGGGGCTTCCTACGTACCGCGCGTTAGCACGGATCAAATTCAACGTAGTTCGGGTATACAGTTTAACGTCATGCTGGACGTCGGCAAGCCGACTCACGAAGAGGTCGAGGCCGCCGGGCGGAGGATTGAACCGAACCACCTCGCACAGAGGGGGATGGAACGGCTGGGTGGATCACAGTTTCACGTCATGCTGGACGATAAAAGAAGAAATGGAAAAGGGGGGCTGTGGGGAGGCACCGTGGAGATACACACGGGCAGTCTCCCACAGGGGCGGATTCATAGGTGAATCGACGCAAGCGTGAACCCTGGAGGGGTCCACTGATGGACGAACCGACATAAATACGACCGGGACGACCAGGTGGCGGGCTTGGACCTCAAGAAGGCTTCCTACGTACCCTGTTTAGAAGACAGGGATCAAAGTCCACATAGTTCATTCTATCAGGACTTACGCACTTGAGGCAGCCCGGATGCGGCAAAACTCAGTTGGAAGGGACTTGGACCGAAAGCAGAAGACACCTCGATCCCAGTCACACCCTCTACTGGCTTCGACAGTGGGGAGGCGCAATGGATATACACATGTGCAGCCTCCCACGAGAAACTAGGGGTTTGCAATACCCTGCCCCCGTAGGGAAAAGCCACTCCCATTAAATCGTCCCAAAAGTGGGACAATCCCGACATCCCTGCAGAGACGAGCGGGTGGGGGCCACATCCAAACCGGGGGAGACCCTGCGTGCAGAGCACGGGATCGGATGATGCGGACGGTTTAACGTCTTGCCGGACGAAGCACAGTTTAACGTCGTGTGTTGAGGACGAAGCGGACGGTTTAGCGTCTTGCCAGACGAAGTACAGTTTAACGTCGTGTGTTGAGGACGAAGCGGACGGTTTAACGTCTTGCCGGACGAAGTACAGTTTAACGTCGTGTGTTGAGGATGAAGCGGACGGTTTAACGTTTTGCCGGACGAAGTACAGTTTAACGTCGTGTGTTGAGGACGAAACACTTGGCAGTTTAACGTCTTGCAGCGCGGACGATGGGGGCTAGGCAGTTTAGCGTCGTGCAGCTTGGACGTATGCTGAACAGTTTAACGTCTTGTAGCTCGGACGAGGTACAGTTTAACGTCATGCAGGACGTAGAAGCTGCTGATAGGCCCGTGTCACTTCGCGCGAGCCTGGAGGGCCGCACGGGAAGACAACGCACGGTGCGGGCACCCGGGATGAAGACCATCGGGCGCCACGCAGGCGGGTACCCTCAGGGGGTCAAGGGAGGCGACCCTGGCGGATTGCGCGCAAAAGAGGAGCTTTGCGCGCAAAACCGCGGGGCGGCGCGCAAAATGGCGGCCTGGCGCGCAATTGGACCAGCGCTTCGCGCGCGGATGACTGGGATTGCGCGCACCGGGCTTCGGGTAGCGCGCGGGGGCAACGGCTCATTCTCTAACGAATGGCCACTTTGAAAATGGGGGTGCGCGCAAACGGGCTGGATTGCGCGCACCCAGGGGCAATTGCGCACAAGAGGCTTCTTTTGCGCGCAAAGGCCTTCGGGTTGAAATTTATTCAAAGGAAATGAGCCAAGGGGATTGCGCGCGAAGGCGGACCCCAAGGCTCTATTGCGCGAAAGAAAGGAGGTTACCTGAAGATCGGCATTGCGCGCGGAAGGGGTTGGATTGCGCGAACGAGCGACGCTTCGGCTTCCGGCAACCTTCAAAACGCCGGGGGTCGCCTTATATTTATAGGCAACCCCGGGTGCGGAATCCGGTCTCGGGCGCGCAATTCGTTTCGCGGGCGCGGAATCAGGACCCAGCGCGCAAAGGCGCCGCGCGGGCCGCGGGCGCGCAAAATAGCGCGCCGAGCCCGCGTATTGCGCGCATCCCGGGAGGATTGCGCGCCGCGGCTCAACTTTGCGCGCGAGCCTCTGAAATTTCGCGCAAGTCCTCCGGGCCCTCCGGAACGTGCCTCTGACTCCAAATATGACTTCGCTTTCCGCATCCGGAGCTTCGTTTGGGAACAACGGACTTTTCCGGCGTCTACAAAAGCCCCCCCTCGGAATCTGGTCGGCGAGAGGTCGCAACGATCGGGTTCCGAGGGAGACGCCGGAATGCCGAAGTCCTGGGCGGCGCGGGACTTAGGCGTGCAAAAAGGGGCGCCGGGCGCAAAATTCGCCGCTGCGGTCGCGCAAAGCGCTTTCCGCGCAGCGCGGACCCCGGCCTCGCCTATAAATAGGGGCCCTGGGTCCCACGTTCCGTACTCAGGCCTTCCGCGCGATAGGCTCCAACGCTCTCGCGCGCGAAATTGCCTCTTCCGGCGCGAAATTCACCCGATCGGCGCGCAAAACCGTCCGGAATTCGCCTGTCTTTGCGCGAAAACCCGGAACTTTGCGCGACATTCTTCCCAATTGCGCGCCATCCACTTGGATTGCGCGCCACCCTTCAAACTTCTCTACCAGCCTCGTCCGATCCCGCACGCTTTATCCCTTAACCCGCACGACTCCCGAAACTTCTGAGATGGCCGCGCACAGAGGAAATGAGGGGGATGCCGCCACTCGCAGGGCTAAGATGGCGACGAACGAGGAGGTTTAAGGAGCCAAGGAGATTGTTTCCAACAATCAATCCTTGTTCGACTTACTAACGCCGGCCCAGAAGACATATCCGCTGTCGGACAACCTGCCGCTCTGGAACTTCGGCATCCTAGATGAGGTTCCGGTGCCAGGGTTCGAGATTGATGCGCCGCGGACCTGGGTGACCCGGGAGGACGAGCTTCTCCGCTATAACATCACCAACAATGGGCATCCTGCCAGGGAGACCAGACACTTGGATGTCTACGTCCTGAACCCGAGGACGCGGACCATTGACGGGGGTGAGCCTACTGCGGAGAATTCTCCAGCCCTCTACTCGAGCATATATCGCCAGAGCGTCACCAGACCGCAAGTCCCAGTCCTTCAGCCAGCCCTTGGTGTCGTCCGTGACGCTCTGGCGATATATGCTCGAGTAGAGGGCTGGAGAATTCTCCGCAGTAGGCTCACCCCCGTCAATGGTCCGCGTCCTCGGGTTCAGGACGTAGACATCCAAGTGTCTGGTCTCCCTGGCAGGATGCCCATTGTTGGTGATGTTATAGCGGAGAAGCTCGTCCTCCCGGGTCACCCAGGTCCGCGGCGCATCAATCTCGAACCCTGGCACCGGAACCTCATCTAGGATGCCGAAGTTCCAGAGCGGCAGGTTGTCCGACAGCGGATATGTCTTCTGGGCCGGCGTTAGTAAGTCGAACAAGGATTGATTGTTGGAAACAATCTCCTTGGCTCCGTAAACCTCCTCGTTCGTCGCCATCTCAGCCCTGCGAGTGGCGGCATCCCCCTCATTTCCTCTGTGCGCGGCCATCTCAGAAGTTTCGGGAGTCGTGCGGGTTAAGGGATGAAGCGTGCGGGATCGGACGAGGCTGGTAGAGAAGTATGAAGGGTGGCGCGCAATCCAAGTGGATGGCGCGCAATTGGGAAGAATGTCGCGCAAAGTTCCGGGTTTTCGCGCAAAGACAGGCGAATTCCGGACGGTTTTGCGCGCCGATCGGGCGAATTTCGCGTCGGAAGATGCAATTTCGCGCGCGAGAGCGTTGGAGCCTATCGCGCGGAAGGCCTGAGTACGGAACGCGGGACCCAGGGCCCCTATTTATAGGCGAGGCCGGGGTCCGCGCTGCGCGGAAAGCGCTTTGCGCGACCGCAGCGGCGAATTTTGCGCCCGACGCCCCTTTTTGCGCGCCTAAGTCCCGCGCCGCCCAGGACTTCGGCATTCCGGCGTCTCCCTCGGAACCCGATCGTTGCGACCTCTCGCCGACCAGATTCCGAGGGGGGGATTTTGTAGACGCCGGAAAAGTCCGTTGTTCCCAAACGAAGCTCCGGATGCGGAAATCGAAGTCATATTTGGAGTCAGAGGCACGTTCCGGAGGGCCCGGAGGACTTGCACGAAATTTCAGAGGCTCGCGCGCAAAGTTGAGCCGCGGCGCGCAATCCTCCCGGGATGCGCGCAATACGCGGGCTCGGCGCGCTATTTTGCGCGCCCGCGGCCTGCGCGGCGCCTTTGCGCGCTGGGTCCTGATTCCGCGCCCGCGAAACGAATTGCGCGCCCGAGACCGGATTCCGCGCCCGGGGTTGCCTATAAATATAAGGCGACCCCCGGCGTTTTGAAGGTTGCCGGAAGCCGAAGCGTCGCTCGTTCGCGCAATCCAACCCCTTCCGCGTGCAATGCTGATCTTTAGGTAACCTCCTTTCTTTCGCGCAATAGAGCCTTGGGGTCCGCCTTCGTGCGCAATCCCCTTGGCTCATTTCCTTTGAATAAATTTCAACCCGAAGGCCTTTGCGCGCAAAAGAAGCCTCTTGCGCGCAATTGCCCCCGGGTGCGCGCAATCCAGCCCGATTGCGCGCACCCCCATTTTCAAAGTGGCCATTCGGTAGAGAATGAGCCGTTGCCCCCGCGCTCTACCCGAAGCCCGGTGCGCGCAATCCCAGTCATCCGCACGCGAAGCGCTGGTCCAATTGCGCGCCAGGCCGCCATTTTGCGCGCCGACCCGCGGTTTTGCGCGCAAAGCTCCTCTTTTGCGCGCAATCCGCCAGGGTCGCCTCCCTTGACCCCCTGAGGGTACCCGCCTGCGTGGCGCCCGATGGTCTTCATCCCGGGTGCCCGCACCGTGCGTTGTCTTCCCGTGCGGCCCTCCAGGCTCGAGCGAAGTGACACGGGCCTATCAGCAGCTTCTACGTCCTGCACGACGTTAAACTGTACCTCGTCCGAGCTACAAGACGTTAAACTGTTCAGCATACGTCCAAGCTGCACGACGCTAAACTGCCTAGCCCCCATCGTCCGCGCTGCAAGACGTTAAACTGCCAAGTGTTTCGTCCTCAACACACGACGTTAAACTGTACTTCGTCCGGCAAAACGTTAAACCGTCCGCTTCATCCTCAACACACGACGTTAAACTGTACTTCGTCCGGCAAGACGTTAAACCGTCCGCTTCGTCCTCAACACACGACGTTAAACTGTACTTCGTCTGGCAAGACGCTAAACCGTCCGCTTCGTCCTCAACACACGACGTTAAACTGTGCTTCGTCCGGCAAGACGTTAAACCGTCCGCATCATCCGATCCCGTGCTCTGCACGCAGGGTCTCCCCCGGTTTGGATGTGGCCCCCACCCGCTCGTCTCTGCAGGGATGTCGGGATTGTCCCACTTTTGGGACGATTTAATGGGAGTGGCTTTTCCCTACGGGGGAAGGGTATTGCAAACCCCTAGTTTCTCGTGGGAGGCTGCACATGTGTATCTCCATTGCGCCTCCCCACTGCCGAAGCCAGTAGAGGGTGTGACTGGGATCGAGGTGTCTTCTGCTTTCGGTCCAAGTCCCTTCCAACTGAGTTTTGCCGCATCCGGGCTGCCTCAAGTGCGTAAGTCCTGACAGAATGAACTACGTGGACTTTGATCCCTGTCTTCTAAACAGGGTACGTAGGAAGCCTTCTTGAGGTCCAAGCCCGCCACCTGGTCGTCCTGGTCGTATTTATGTCGGTTCGTCCATCAGTGGACCCCTCCAGGGTTCACGCTTGCGTCGATTCACCTATGAATCCGCCCCTGTGGGAGACTGCCCGTGTGTATCTCCACGGTGCCTCCCCACAGCCCCCCTTTTCCATTTCTTCTTTTATCGTCCAGCATGACGTGAAACTGTGATCCACCCGGCCGTTCCATCCCCCTATGTGCGAGGTGGTTCGGTTCAATCCTCCGCCCGGTGGCCTCGACCTCTTCGTGAGTCGGCTTGCCGACGTCCAGCATGACGTTAAACTGTATACCCGAACTACGTTGACTTTGATCCGTGCTAACGCGCGGTACGTAGGAAGCCCCTACGGGGTCCAAGCTCTCCACTCCATCATCCATCCTGATCCTTACCCGGGCCGCCAAGTCCCGGTGGGGTCATGCCACTTCACTCCACTCCACGTTACTTGGGAAGCCGCCCATGTGCTGGCCCCAGCATCAGAGGTTCCCCGCAAGGGGTTCTGTCATCTGATCCACTTTTCGTTTTGATCGGTCCGATGCCGTCCCCGCTGGACGTTAAACTCGCGGCATACCCCGTGTTAAACATGGGAAGCTGAGGAAAACCTCAGGTGACACAGTTCCCCGCACCCAGTACGGGATGCCTCAGGCCATCATGCCTTCGAGAAGCCCTATTAGGGACGGAAGACAGACGTGCAGAGCCGCAGTGTTACGACACGCCCCCAGCACCCAGAGCCACCCGGCCTTCTCACTGCAGGTTGCTGCCCCGCCCAGACTCCTTGGAGCGTCCGGGCGGAAGCAGCGTAATTAACCGGTGTCCATGAAGATATGGCGCCGGGAACGAGATTCACGAACATTCTTAAGTCTATGAGGGAGACCCGGATTAGGCGACGAGTTCCGAGGAGACGTCCAAGGAAGGAGGAGCTGACATCCCATCATCCCGGTTTCGATCAAGGAGCAGACGCCCCTGAATAAGGGACGGATGCCGCCCGCCCTTGGAAAGCGGGACTGCGGGACCATGAGCCGCGCGCCCATCCCCTCGGGTTGACGGGTGCACGCGCGAACGCGTCCTGGCGGAACAGCGTAACCCGACGCACATCCGCACCGAAACAACAGTTTCAGAAAAAAGGAAAACTCATAGGACGAGCGATAACTCTTCGCGTTGGACAAGGATGTTGTAATCTAACCCACAACCGAAGTGCGATAGGCCATTATCGCCTACCACTGGCCTAAAGAAATCCCCTGTTAGTAGAAATTAGATTCATTTTATTATGTGATATGATATATGAGGTATAAGTCCTTTTTCGAGCATTATATGATTAATATAACAATATATGGACTTATGTATATTTAATAACTTTTGCTAACCTTTTGTTTGAGATAGATGGAATGACCCCTCATTCTATCACATGATATTCTAACACTTCACAAATTAAAAATTCAACATCATTTCCTTATGATATATACTGGAAATGTTTCATGGAATGACCAACGATGAGATTGAACCAAAATCAATTAAGTATTTCTTCTAATTCAAAATTTTCTAATTTATGGAAAGGATCATAAAAACCAAAAAAAAATTCCTAGTAACCTCATATACGATTAATCAGATTGTACCATAGATCATCACAAATTTATGGCTTTGTTAATGTTGTTTTTTTCATATCTATATTCTCTTCCACTTTCCATCAGAACATGATTGTTAGATTTCTCTTCCATCTCCATGTTTTCATTACATTCTCCTATGTGGAAACCCAATGATAAGTGTTTTTAATATGGAAAAATGTTTTCCATATTTGGAACCAGTAGTTCCAAATTATTTCAATAGGATACTTTTTATTATTAGACATTATGAATTGTAACTACAGAAAATTTGTTTTACTACTGATTTAGGTAAATTCGGTAATTATTGGTAAAAATAAAATTATAAAATTACCCTCACTCTTGTTTTAATATAATAGGATAATTATATTTCTTCCTAACATATAATTGAATCGAAATGGTATATTTTGGAACCCACTTGGATGTTATTAAGACCTTTAATTTAATTTATCTAAGAAAAGTGAAATATGTGTCACTCAATATTTAATAATTTAACTATTTGTAATATATGGTTATATAGAATATAAATTCAATTATAAATACTCATTTGAAATATAAAATGTTTTCCTTACTCATGGTAAATTATATTTGATTTTAGTGAAATATATAATTACCTTAATAGATTACACATTAATGATACAAAAATTATTTATTTAGTGAACAATAAATAATATTGTTTTTATGAAAATAATAATTCCCATTTAAAGGACCAGAAACATGACCAAACATAATTTTTACAGTATATATGTACCTTAATCATCCATGGGACCACTTGTGGAACATTTATGGCATTATAAGATATATTATCACATTTATATTTTATTTTAAATGATGTCAAACTTGTCACATTGATACTTTAATAAAGATAACATTTTAAGAGTCTGTTGATTTAGAATATAAATTAAAATAAAAGTATTCATAAGAATGATAATATATTTATATTCATCTCAGTAATTTATTTTTAATTTTTATGCAACAAATAAGTATATTATATTATTATAAAAAAATGTTGTAGTAATTATTTTATTAAGAGAAATATCAAATAGATGGTTTTAAAAATATTAAAATAACTATTATATGAAATAATTAATTTTCTAGGCGAATTTAATAGATAAATATGACATGTTATAAATCTATTAAATATTTTTGTTCGAATATATCCTCTGGGTGGATTTTATTTAAATTTAAATAAATGAATAGTGTCAAAATTGACACTATTGAGATTTAAAAAACATAATATTAAATTCTTTTAAAACAAAAACAATATTTAAATATTATAAAATGAAATGTATATGGTCTGAAATTTCATAAATTATCCAATTATGTAAAATTCACAACCCATAAGTAATAATTTATAATAATTTAAAATTTTGAATATTATTACAAAAAATAAAATTAAATAGATTAAATAAGGATAAATGAAATTTATAAGGTATAAAATAACATCCCAACATGTCCAAATTTTATTGGATATTTATATTACAACCCTATCTCTTTTCATTATTGAATTTGATTCATTTTTAGGTTTTTAGGTGGGGTTTCAGTTTATTATAAATTAATATTTTTGAGATTTCCAAAAGTGCCCCTCACCTCTCTTATAAAAGGGCACCTCCTCCCACTTCTCTTCACTCCATTTTAAGCCTTCATGGACGACCAACGAATAAAAATTTCTATTCTCAACCTCTCTAGTTATATGATATTGGTTCATGTATTTTCAAAAGGCCAACTCTTTTTCCCTAAGATGAAGTTTAAAAGTGGCACGTCGAGGAAGAGGTAATCTCTTCTACCGATTCATTCTAGTTTTACTTATTCTTCCACTTCCTCAAATTTTGTTGTTTCATTATAAATTAATAACATAATTATCACTGATAAACTGATATGTTATTATAAATATGAAATATTCATATTTCAATTTATATCCATCATACGAAAAACAAAATCACTGCGCGTGCATACGTACGGCATATCGTCTCAACGCCGTGGTGTAATAAATTTTTCCACCACACCAACACATGGATGGGTGTAATGGTGGAAATAATAACTATATATGATTATCATAACATCATTCTTATTCTTATATATTACATCATCACCTCAAATTTTATTCAATAATTATAAGAACGATATCATCGCTCGTGCATACGTATGGATTATCGTACCCAAGACGCGATGAGATTCATTCTACATGTTAACCATTCCAGAATGATTATAAAATATATATAATAAATAACCATGAAATATATGACATAATAATGACACTTTAAATATATATATGTTATATAATTACTTCAATTCAAATTAATAATGAAATGAAAACAGGTTTAATGGGTACGTATGGCCTACCATCTGCTTTAAAGGTGTATTTCATTCCATTTATGGATCTACTATATATATATTCTGAATATATATTATATATAAATAATGGTTTACATTCTGGAAGAAATTATTCACGATCTATGTAATCATATAAATAATTACAAATCAAAACACTTACGATAAATGAAATGATTTTACCAAATACACTGCTTTAACATAGAATTGACAAATGAACAGGTAATATAAAGTTTTAACCAAATCATATATTAAATCATAAATATTATTATAGTTCTATTATATGTTAAAAATTTTCATAAACCCACTATATAGGAGTATCGGACACATATAGAATAAATTGGACATAATTTAAGTGATAATTATTCCAATCACATTCTTATCTGAGATTTTTTATTCGTAAGTATTTTCTAAGGTAATGTTTATCATCCCTGTATAGGTTTTCTCAAAACATATTTCATAAAATGTTTACTAATATTCCATGTATTTTTAAAATCATTTTTACCTTTTTTTTACATTTACGACAAGGTATAGAAGGAACCATTTTTTTACCATACGATGTACTTTTTGGCTTTTCTGGAAAACGTACGAGGAAAATGTTTTTTAAAATATAAAACATGAACATATATTTTATAGTTTCATAATGCCTTATTTCCATGAATCATTTTCTACAATATTTCATGATTACTTTAAATTAAATTCTTTTCTTTTGAAATTGCTCCACATTTTGAGAAATTAAAATGATTTTGAAGAATAAATGATATTTTTCTCAAGAATTCATTTATATTATATTATCATCTAAGATGAAATTTTTTAATATAGATATGTTTCATGTATAATGTCTCCATTATTTACATAGTTATATATTTTATGATGATATCATATCCATTGTTTTATATAGATTATTTTATGATGGGATGTTGTATATGAAACACATTTTGTTAATTAGGTTATGATGGATGTTTAATGTTTATTTTGTGGTACATGAAAAAATAGTTTCATTATGAGATTAGTGAGACATAAATCACCCTACAATTACTTGGCTAATTATTTATATATCATTATGTAGACATGGTTGTAACGGAATGTAAATCTGGTTTAGTAATATAGGGTTGGAAAGACAAGTAAACCTGGTTCGGTAATGGACTTTGTACACTATGATAGTCTTGGAAGCAATGCCTTGGATACTATGGAAATCATATCATGTGCTTAATGGTTTTCCAAAATTACATGTTTTATTCTGATGATATTTTTTCATGATTAATGATCTGTTGTGATATATTCATTATTTTCTACCACGATTTATGTCATTAATCTTGTTTTATGTTCATGTTTTTATTTTCAAATGTATATGGATAGTTTTATGTTCTCAATGTTTACCCTTGTAGGGCATTTGAGCTCACCATTTTTATGTTTTCTTTTCCCAGGGATATAAAGAATAGTTTTAGGTAATAAAACTAAAGGAGATTGTCTTTATGAGATTTTTTTTGAAGATCTTTCACCATGATTAGAAGATTATGATCTGAGTTTCTAAAGAAACTAAAATAATACATTCATTGGGTATCTATTTTTTTCATCAATTAAGTATTTCGAAAAATTAATGTAATGTTCATGTATGTCAAGCTTTGGGTCTTTACGTTTTCAAAGGTATGTTAGGAGCCCACAAAAGATGATTAGAGATGGAGGATCTATGGTGAACCTGAGATCTATAAGCGGGACTTCTACACCTAACCATATGGCAGTTGGTGTTCCACTATATTATTGGGTTATGGTTTCAATTATGAAATTCCTTGGAAAGAGTTCTTGTATATTCAGAGTAGTGCAATATATTTAATTATTACTAGAGCAATGGTCATAGGTAAATTATATCTATATTTAGATCAACATTCACTTCTCGATAGAGATTTTGGTATGTTGATAGTTAGATGATATATTCATGTAGATTCTATGATTTATAGTTTAATATCAGATATAGGAGACTGCTATTTAATATATATTCTCAAACAGTGAATGGTTTGAGTTGTATAGTGGAGTTTGTATGTTGTATTATCACAATCATAACACCACATGATCTACGGTCAATGTAAAACTTTCTACCAATGGGGTGTTCCCTCATGATTGGTGAGTGTCATTTCCTTTGGTATATCAACATAATTGAGATATTAGGTTTCTATCTAATATTGGATATGGATTGGATGTTATCATGCCAATTTCATATCTATTGTTACCATATGTGACTAACATTCACATATCTGGAGTGTGACTGATATCTTCGTCTCAAAGAATTTGATATTTGGGCAGGTTGTATAGGAACAGTTCATCATTATATTTGGGATAAAATTTCCTTGGTTGTGAGTATTCTATTGAATGATATATCTGTGAAACATAGTGTCATTCCACAAATTATGGATTAGTTGTAGGGTGGGTTTCCATGTTAATTCTCTTGGATACCTCTTGAAAGATAATTTGAGTTTATTAATGATCTAACATCAACAAATTAACAAGTATCAATTCCTCTTCAATTAAGGGAACTAAAAGAAGATGAATAGGTTAAAACTAATAAATAATAATTTAGGTATAAGGGATTGATTCATTTGAGAATGTCACCTTGTGATTCTGAAAAATAAAATTTCCGAGAAGAATAATAGAATGATATGATTATGCATCAATTATAGTAAGCTAAGTAGAATGAGAGTTAATATTCATTATACTTCTATAAAAAATCATTGATCTATTTGATTTGATAAGGTTTACATGTGTGTTAAAAAATATTGAACAAATGTTTGGGTATAATAAGTCATTGTGAGACATTTTGTAATACCATAGACTACATTCAAGAGTATATATTTCATGTATGACATTATTGTAATGTTTTCTGGATAGAAAAATGATCTAGATATATTTGTGTATTTGATGAACTAAATCATACAAAATTTTGTAGACCATTTTTTTGTTCTCATTGTAGATGAAAAATTTCAAAACATCTAGACTCATGATGATCATTAAATAAATCAGGACATCATCCTGAGTTCATTGACATAAAATTGGCTATAAGAAACATTATCAAAGTGATTATTTTGAAAAAAAAAACATTTATTGGGCTACACAATCCTTGAGAATTTTTTGTTAGAGGACCCATAAAATGTCCAAGAAGATTTATAATTGGATAAACCAATGAATAGTTTTGATATCTAATGATTTTTGGGTTTGGAATAGTTTTATCATTTATTTATCCAAGACATTCTCTCATGGATGTGCCTATTTCAGTGTAGACAAATAATATTATAGAGTTTGAATGGTTTGTTTCATTTGAGAATTATTTCCATGAGTTAAAGGAGATTTTGAACACTAAATTGATTTTAATACTACTAGTAGTTGGTAATTATTATTATTATTATTATTTTGATTCATATAGGATTGGACATGGGGCAGTTTTGAAATAGAGTGATCATATCTGTGCATATGGACCATGAATGTTGAGAAATAATGAATGTAATTATCCTGTGAATGATTTTATTTTTTGAAATGGTGGATAATGCATTTATTTGATGGGAAATTACTTGTTGGATTAACATTTAATGGTATACACTGACAACAATATTATAAAGTGAAAATTCTCGAAATTAGTATATAATATACTACAACGGATATATGTTGAGTATATGTTTTTTCATTAAATTCTGTTTTCCTATAATATATAGAAGTGGAATATTTTTTTCTGATGCTCTAAGTGGAAATAAATTGTCTTAGGCTGTTCAGGTGTCTAATTCTGGGAGGAAGATGATGGCCTTATTAGCAGAGATTCTTGTAAACGTACCAATGGATTGAGATAAGATGAATCTTGTAACGTTATCTTTTGATTTTGTGCAACATAGCCAAATCAAGGTGATAGTTTATGAGGATCCCAAGTTTTTACCCATGATGGAATTCCTAGATGGTGGGGATTTAAATTTCAATTGGAATATAGATGAGGATGCTATTATCTATGTTTGGGGATTGTTTTTGCCTACATGTTTTGATGAGGAGTTAATGGTTGATTTTAGTGAATCAACGAGGGAAGTATTCCATAGTATGAATATTATGTTCCATGACCACCAGAGATAATATAGGTGAATTAGAATGAAAAAGGATATTCAATGTTCTTTTGTATGAAGTTAAAATGTTAGTATGTGAAGGATAAGTATCATTGACTTGGTGGTTTACTAGGGTTATTTCTAATTCTGGTATGGAAGTGGTATGATGTTATAATGGAATTTGTGGTTGTCATTCTATGTACAACTCATAAAAATGATATAATATGCATGACTGTGGATATGATGACAAAATTATACCATATATTTTCAATTCAAGAAACATTTGTAGTCGATCTATTGTGTGAAATTTATATTCAAGAGATAATCTTATTTCATTGGGAGTCGTGGATTATAGTCTCATATCATGATCCACATCATTCTTTTAGATTCCATAATGTTTTTAGATATCATTTGTTACATATATTCTTTTGAGTACATATTTTAACACATAGATATATTGGAAATTAATGAACACTATTCAGGAGCTCAAGGACATATTATGGGCATGTGTCTGAGAATTAGGGGGATCTTCAGAGAAAATAATAGGACTTCTAAAGTTAAAAAATTACAAAAATAACCAATATAATATTCATAAGGTTTTGTATGAGGAGCATAATTGTATAAAATGAAAAAAAAACATTTATATTAGATAGAGGAAGGTGACATAGTATGACGGGGATTGAGTCTCATGTCGGGGACAACAAAATAGGTTCAGTTGATTAGGAAAAGTATGTCTACAACATGACATTTATTGTAGTCTTATAAATTTTATTATCATTGAACACATAACTTTAAAGCAGGAGATCATTTGATTCATCATGTATCATCCAGAGTGGGTCACCGTCTGATTCCGATGTTGGGAAAGTCAGAAGACAGTTCTATTGGGAAATTTGATATTCTGGAGAGGATCAAACATGTTCAATATTGATTTGATATTAGACATAGGTATAGTTCTAGGAATGATGCTTTAATGTATCAAATCTTATGTACTACCTCCCTGACCCTTATCATTAGATGAATTTTAATTATGTATTCTTTTGGGTGATGCAAACATTGAAGAGTAGCTAATTTGTGTTTTGGATTGCAGTGAGAGGGTTTTGTGGTAAATGATTGTGCCATTGGTATAATTATTGTAGAAGAATAATCATGATTATTCGGAAACATGTGTGAGAGAAGCATAAATGTTGGACGAAAAAAATTTGTTTTTCACCATAGAAGGTTAGTTATACTTGGAGTGTACCATGAGGACAAGCTGTTATAAGGGGGGATATTTTATGATCACAAAATTTCTTGAGATTTCTGATACACATTTTAAGTTAGTATTTTTACCTTATTTTTAACATCTAATTATTGGGACATTCTCTACGGTCATTTTATGTGAATTTGGAGAATTTTTAAATCCCATCGAGGTTATGCACAATTGTCACTTAGTTAGAGAAATCCATGTGGTTTTCCCCAGAAAACCATGAACCCCATTTTTAGACATTGGATGTTTGTGAATGGATTATCTAAATCAATACACCACCCACAAACTATGAACACATGGGATAGGGACATTTTCACGTTTTGGGACATGTTTTACAAAAATATGCACTATTTAGAGAATCCATACACCCCCCATACAATAGGGGAACATAGTTAGGATACATGGTTTGACTAAGCATGTATCCCTTCTAGGATTCCATGCATATGGAATGATAATGATCTTAAACATAAAATATATGTTCTTAAACTCATTATTTTATACTCCAAATCACCTCACACAACCAAATTAATTTTTCCCTGCTCTTGGTGTCTTCAAAAAAGATTCATAGGCCTCGTGAAATCATTCCATTTAAATTAAATAGTCCAGTGAAATTAATATACCTCTCTTTGGAATGTGACCAATTCATTGATTAGGTTAATCCATATCCCATCATTCTTCCCTTTTGAAGAGTGAAAATTAACTCTATTATTGATGATAAAGATCTAGGCTAAACATGTCAATTTTTTTATCTTTATCCAATGTTTTTGATCCTAGATCTTCTTCTCTACTATGTATATGTATTTTCTCTCTCAAATAAATGTCTATTTTTGCAATAGTTTTTGTCATTGATCTTAAAGTTTCTATTATATATGAGAAACCCCATATTATTTATCCTATTATATGTTGTAGAAATATGATTTCATTTACATATTCCGATATTTCTTTTTATTTACTAAAATGTATTTAGTCCCCATGAAACTATGATACATTCTAGATTTTTTTGGATCTGTTAGATATTGAGAGACCAGTCTTGGTGGAAACCCATGGGATGTTCTGAACTCTCTGAATTGATTTTTTATGGAATTGAAAGTGAAATTTAATCGTATATAAAATTAAACAAATTGTTATCATGTTAGCATAATAACAAGTTATAAATGATTATTTTTATTAAAATTGAAGCATTAATGAAATATGAGATGATTGATGGAAACTATGTTATATGGAACTTTTTTATGGGAATTGGTTCAACATATTGAAAATATGTGATAAAAAGTATTGATAATGATTATGATTGATATATAAACGTGTAAAATGTTGAGACAATGTTGGACTGATTCTCCTAGTGCCCTTAGGGTGCCAAAATATTACTCTAGGCCCCTAATGAATTAATGTGAATTGATGATGGACTGATTCTCTAAGTGAAATATATTTTGGTACAAAATAATTTTCTAAATACCCATGATATTAGAAATGGACCAATTCTCCACTTTCATGAGATAATGATTCCTGATTGGTAATCCATGTATCTGTGGTAATGGTAACCATACTGATTCTCTAGGCACCAAAGCTAAATTATAATTAATTCAAATAAGGGAATACAATAAATTAATAAATCGAATACTTATATGGGGTATCGTTATGAATTATACAAGGGATAATGCATGTATGATTGTATTAAGTGTCACCATGAACCAAAGGCCAATGTGGATGGTTAAAGAATAATTAATATAAACCATGTTTAATTTTATCATTAGTTTGTTATTTTTTATTCAACCACTTATGGTTTTATGGATTGGAAATTTATTTTATCCCCATTGGTGGGGGCCTACAGATTTGAACTCACACCATAATCATGATACCATTTTTCACCCAAATTGATTAACTGATTATTAGTCAGGGAAAAGGAAATAGAATAATTCAAGATGGAAATATTGGGATTTGGGATTGAGCATAGATATTGGAACCAAACATGATTTCTGGACCAACATGGGATTTTTCACTATATACGTATTTTAGGATTTCATTTAAAAATTGAATCTTATATGACATTAAGTTACTACTATTTAGTTTTATGGACATTTTAGTTATTTTGGGATTCATATGTAATGTAATGTCATTGATTATTGATTATTATTTTATTAGATTGGATATTTTTCATATTGACTAATGTTATTCTCTTTTACTGATATATAGTGTATATTCTCCCCACATGATATTTTACACCCAAACTATCAGTTGAAAGACTATATAATATATGTATGGTTGGCTATTCTTATGTAATGAGGTGTCTTAGGTAATGTGTCTGTTGCACCCAGGTCAGAAGATCAATGTGAATAATCAATATTTTATAAAAATATAGTTTCTCTAAAAAAATTATTTTTTTATTTTAAATTATTCTTATTTTATTTAGTATCAATAGATAAACATCATTTTATAATTTAGTTAGTAATAATAATTCCATCCACCATAACACATCAGTTATAAGAGTTTATTATATTATGGTTTATTTTTTTTACCTTGTGTTACATGTTCCTCAAGCTAGTAATGAGATTTAATTTATTTAAAAAAAAATATTTCATCATGTCTTTGTGTTATATTTTCTTAAACGATTTGTGTTTTATGTCATACATTCCATTGAAAAAATAGTCATAATTTAAAAGGTATTTATGTTACACAATGAAATTCTCATGATGCAGGATTTAGAGTAACGAATATAATCAACATTATTTTCCTACAAAATAAGTAATTTACTCTCTATATTATTGAAAATAAATAGGTTTAACTATTAATCATATAATATCATTGTTAAAATATTATTATTACATGGTATTGACTTGTTCCTCTAGCCCCAAGTTCATTAACAAAGAGAATTATTGGTTAGCTTAGTCATCCAACTGATAAATTGCTAAAACCTGTATAATTCTTTGAGTTTTTGTGAATAAAATATATCTTCTATCGTGTGATTCTCATTTTGTCATTATTTATGTTATTAGAATAACCAATAATGTGAAGTAGATATTTTCAAATCAAGTAAATATTAAAAATGATTCCCATATTTTGCGTGATTATAAGATAAATAATAAGCAAGTTCTTGTAAATAATAAGTGATAGATTTCCCATTAAGATTTTCTCTCCACTTTTCATCAAATTTGGTTGCTCGTCAGGACAATCACATTATTCCAATAAAAATAATTATTTTCATGATTCTTCTTAGTTCATTCAATTAACTATAATTAATTTTTTATATTGATTATCATGTAATAATTATCAATCAATTACTTCACATTAAATATAAATTATGCCATATGAGTTCTTAAATTATTACTATATTTGGAGAATTGAGATCATAGGTTAACCCTAAATCCCTATTGGTACATCATGGATTGTTTTAGTTTATATCCCATTATTATTTGTACAATCATCCTAAACAATGTAAAAACCTCTTAGATACCAACTGAGATTCCCAAAACCTGGACTCGAAGACATAGCATGAAAACCAACATACACTACATGCTATTTTAGATACATAGTGAGACAATATAAACATAACATATATATATATTATAACATTTAGATAAAAAAAATTACATCATTGAAGTATATATGGAATTCAAAAACCCAAATGTTTAGTCTCTATGGTTATTGGTTACTCTGATGTCTTATGTCACAATATTTTATGAAAATATATTAAAAATACATATAATACATTCTTTTTAACTTAATTATATATATAATGTCATCTAGAAATGTGAAATAAAAAATTAAGTTTGCTGAAATGACATATAAGGTAAGACATATTCATGGGTAATAGTGAGGTAATGTCATATTCATGTATGAAAACATGAGCAATATATAAATATTTTATTAATATTAAAATCAAATCACATGAGTTTTAAATAATTAATTAATTAATGACTTAAAACCTAAAATGTTATAACAAATACAATAGGATAACAATTCAAAATAAGATACCAAAATCATGATCAACATATGACGTAATATATAGGTGAGAAAGCATAAAAAAATCATGAATAGTTTTTAAAAATAATTTTGTGTGTCTTTCATAACCAATTATTCAATGAACACCTAATGAACATAGCTCACAACATATATAGTAAAATGGGATTGGGATAACCACTCATAGAAGATTTTCATTAATATTGGGATTACCACAACTGAACACTCTTTGAGATTTAACTAGCTATTTTTTTCAATTTGGGTCAGTGATAACTACATTGGTTCCCTTGGTCTTGAGAATAACATCTTTGTAAAATTGTATGCTTGGGATTAGCAATAATTTAACATTTGGGGGCTTGTGAAAAAAACAAATGCATAATTTTTGAAAATTTCCACCCAATAATATACCATTTTGGTCATGATCTAACCACTCATGTACTATTTTAGGCATGAGATAACATGTAATATACACATATCCACAGTAGATCCTCATATGCACTATTTTGATCTCAATATGTAAAAAACATTATAAATTTCATATATGGGAAATATATTACCGAACAATATTATAAGGATCAATCATATATATTTTTTACACATAAAAATGACCATATTAAATATAATTAATAAAAAAAACATTAATTATTATGGGATTCATAACATTTTCAAATAGTATACCATAAAATGAAATTAGAAGTTATATTATTTGATACAAAAACTCAATCTCCTAGAATATTTATATATAAATTAATCTAGAGGGTTATCATGCATATTTCATTAGAATATATAAATCAATTGGAGTAAGAGTAATGAAGATATAATGTAATAAAAATATTTTTCTTAAATAATAACCATAAAAATATTTACATCAAAGACACATTAAAAAATAATTGTAATAATGAAATACATATTTAAGAAAAAAATATTTTCAATGAATTATATTGTAGTGGAACAATGATAATAAATAATAGACTTTTTATAAAATAGATATTACATGATACACAATATAATAACATTAAATAAAGTTTCTGTGTAATAATATTTACATAGTATTAGAGAAATATACTTACTAGTTAAAAATATATAAACAATCTTTTCGATACTAGATTCTATGAAATATAGATTTTATAGAAGAAAATGCTTATTTAAAATTCAATATAATATTATAAATCATTTTTTAAAATATATAATATTTTTCAGAAGTAATATAATTATCAATGGAGAAGAATATATCAGGTCTACTCCATTTTAAACCTCAATTTTAGTTGGATTGTGAATTAAAACTCTAGTGAAATTTTTACTATACATGTAAATAAATAATTTTCTAGAGGTGATGAAATTATATATGTGTTAAAATGTAAATAACAAAAAAATACCAAAATATGTGCGTTTATATATTTATGTAATATTGATTCAGTAGTGACATTAGACTATAAAATTTAATACATTGGTAATTTTTTACTAAAAAATCACTCCAATAGATAAACTAAAATAAAATATCAAATACCATAAATATAAATTATGGGATGATATAAATTTTAAAATAGTTTATATATAAACAATAAAAATGTTAATAGTTTTATTAAATAAAGCATACCTCAAAAAAAATATAAATTGAATTGAAAAACCCTTATAGACATCAATTTTTTTGAAATAAAAATCACTTGGAAAAAATATTTTTAATATTTAAAAGAAATATCTAAAAATTAAATTTGAAATTAAATTTTCTATAATTATATTAATTTTCAAAATAAATATAATAACTAAATCAATCAATAAATTGTATAACTCAATGATTTGTGACTGGGTTATAGAAAACCGTAGATTGTTAATTCCTTCATAGTGGTAAATGCTCAATCATCTGTTATAATAAACTCAGACTCATTAATAATTAATATTTTAATCCCATTAATCTATAAAAACTATTTTAATATTAATATTTATTCATTTATTTAAATATAATTAGTAATTTGAAAAACTCTTTAATGGTCATTATTGTAATGATTTTATTTATAATTAAATTACCATGAGTTAATCATATCTATGATAATAATGGAAGTGGAATAAATTCAACACAATAATTTAGAAAATTCTTGGATAATTATATTGGAGATTCAGGAGAAGATATCAATAAAGAAATTTATAACATTATTGTTTTGGTAATTGTTATCAAATAAAATTTGGTATATGAAAATAATTTTAAATATTAACAATTCCTGTATTGAATTTAAAAAAAAATAAATTCATAATTATAAAATTAAATTACAATAAATCAAATGTTCAGAATAATTATTTATATAAGAGTTATTACCCTATTCATGTTGGTGGTAAAACATACCCAGACTTGAAGGTGTCAAAACATATGAATGAGTGAAAAGTTGTAGTAATATTTTGATAATATTATATTTATAGCATCATAATTATATAATTATAAAATAATTAATGTTTTTATAAGATTCAAAAATATTTTATATGATAATGTGAATGAAAAATATTGATTAATATGTTGTTTCATACTGCAATTGAATGTCTATATTAAATGATGACTTCTGTCATAATAAAAAAATCAGGTCTCCCTTTAAATATCAGATTCTTGAAAACATGGCGTGAATAAACCATGAGAAAGAAAATATATTTTTATTCCTGAAAATATTATAGGATTTGTTTATATTATAATGTGTAGTGGGTAGCTCCATTTATTAGGCAAAATGAGGGACATATAGTTGGAATCATATCTCAGGTGAAGGGTCAAAATAGAATCACATTGATTTAAGAGAATTATATGATATTTGATTGATTATTTGTATTGATAACTTAACAAAAAAATATTATCTTCTATAATGACATAATATTATTTAAAATACAATTTGTGTCGCCCCATGATTCCCCAATTTACACTGATTTAACTTGTTTGATTTTTTAATGTCAAATGTTTTTTCTTAAAAAATTTATTTTTCCCATAATAAATAATTTCTAATATATTATTTATTATTTAGAATCTATTTAATCTAATTTAATTTATATAAATACTGAAACAAATTTTTTATTAAAATATATGAAAAGTAAAAAATAATGTTTTGTTGAAAAAATTATTTTAGTATTTTATTTATTTTCATTCGAATATCAGATAATTTATATATTAGATTGATGTAGTTATAAATGTTAATATATCTAAATTTAAATTAGATACATAATTTCTTATCGATCTATTTTTTAGATAATAATACTAAAAATTAAAAAATTTAAATGAACCCTTTTTTCTGTTTATTTTGGGAAATAATTGATACCATGGTAAAAATAAATTATCACATAACATTAAATTTGCCTCATTAATTATATTGGACATGGTGATTGAACATTTGAAAGGAATTTATTTTCATATTTAAAAATTTGAAAAAATAAATTTAATTTAAAAACACATAATGTATAATAAAATTCTTAAAAAATAAATTTACATTCCACAAATGAATATATTGATATTATATTCCTAGTATTTACCATTATATTAATTTTAACTAATTTGAATTAGTATATTATCAATAAATTTTTCTAATATAATACTTCTGCAAACATTAATGTTTTTAGATTTGATTTGATTTCATATAAATAAATAACTCATTCAAAAAAATATTCCATATATTTAATTTAAATTAAAATTTAAAAAAAGGAAAATGTAAGATTTATGAATCGTTGGATTATAGTATAAAAATTAATTACAAGAAATATAACAGTTAAACATGAAAAACCATATTTGAAATAAAAATATAATATATAATAAAAGTGTTTTTAGGTAAACCATTTTCCTATGTATGAATAATCAAATCTTCAATAATTATTTTCTGAATATTTTTTTATATTATAGTTTTATCCAACTAATCATTAATTTTTTATATATACATTTTATTTAAATAAATCATCACATGTAATAATTTTTTTCAAAATTCAAACATTATAATTTTTTTAAAAGAAATGTATATTATCCAATGAGTTACTATCTATTATTTATATTATATAATAAATAATATTACCTAAAGAAAATTATTTATTATGATAATTAATATTTTCTACATATATATAATATTTACATATGTCAACTATATACAGGTAATTTCGAGCATGTTACATTTTTCTGGTATTAATGAAAAATTATATATACCCATTTATAACTTCTATATCACTAAAATACTAATGATAGTATATCCTATTTATTTATTCCATTATATCTTGTCAATGTACACATATCACTCAAATAGTATTCATTTTTGTTTTCAAAAAACACATTCTATATTCATGATATTTTATTATTATATGTTTTGTTTCACTAATATGTATTATAAATATTGTAGATGATATATTTAATTTCCATGGTGTAATGATACTATTTTTGAGGATTATTTTCCACATTCAATTTATGATATTTTTAGATATGAAACCATTCATTGTATATAAAACATGGCTTAGATATTTTTTTAATGTTCAATTACTATTGGAAAATTCTTTTTTATATATACATATAGGTTGTATGGAATATATTCATTGTTAGTTATTTTTAAATAAAAAAATAGTTAAGAATTGTAGAAATATAGTTTATGTGATGAAAAACGTTTCCAAAAAACATAGTGTGTTTCATGATAACTACTATTTCAAAAAACAGTTATCCGGGATTGATATGATGAAATCAAATGACAACATAATATTAATATTTTTTTATATAATGAATTTATACTCATATCATTTAGATAATTTAAAAATAGTTAAGATATGAAAATGATATATTATTATATAAATGTATTTTTTATAGGCTGTTACAGTTCTATAATATTTTAAAACTCAAAATATTTAAAAGTGATAAAAAACACATCAAGGAATAAATTCAAAATATTTTTATACTCATATATGACTGATTGTACTATATTTTCTATTAATCTAAAAGAGCACAAGTCGGTAATTTGGGGAATATTATTTGGAGTTTTTATCCACATTTTGACATTTTGATGTTTATAAATGCTTATAATGAGTGGAAATCCTATTATTACACATTTGAACACTATTAATATTAATTGTAAAATTTATAATGATACATTTCATGTATTTTATTTATCTAAAACATGTGATTATGTTATTATTCATATATGTATGCTAATTTCCATTAAATTGATTTAAATTTTAGATGATTTTGATAAAAATAAAAAACTATTTATATGGGGGTATTAAAAAATATACACAATTGAATATCAATGTAAACTAATGTTTGGCCTTTGAAAAAAATATTTCTATTCTACACTATTTATAATTTTATTTGTGGGGCCATCTCAAGGTTAGACACAGGAAAAAAAAATTAATGTTATTGATGATCATGAAAGTAAGATAAATTTTAAAAATGTAAAATATTTTTATTGGAATGATAAATCATACCCCTTTTAGTGTTGTTCAATATATTGTGTAATATTAGTTAGTATCAGGGACTTGTTCTCCCATGATGATGTATCCTCATAAAAATATATTTTATATGGTTACCTATTCTCATTATTTAACATATTCATTAAACAAATATGTATTCCTATTTTTTTGGAAAAAGAGTGTTACAAGATAGAAGGAACACAATGTAACCTATTTTAATTTTTTTAGAGAATAAGATTGTAGTTAAAAATTATATAATCACCCATATTAAATATTAATGTAGGAATCCATTTAATTATTTATTTATTGGGATCACTCCCATATAAAGGTTTTACAGGCTTATGATTCTTAAATTAGGTAATTTTTTTTGGAAATGGAATCACATTATCTATGAATGTGATAACTTTACCCATGACTACAAATTATTGGTTTTCAAATGAAATTTTAATATTTTTTATAGATGAATGTATATTTACTAAATAATATTTTAATCATGTTAACAATATTTCTAACACTGTTTGATCCTATTGTAATTGACATGTTGATTTATATATTTTAATTAATTTATTTCCCATCATGTTAAATATAACAAAATTATTTTATCATTGGAATACATGGTCTTTCATAAACATTAACTTAATGGGATTAATTTTATACTTTTTGATAATAAAATTATAAGATGAAAACATTGAAGAAAACATTGTGGTGAAAATAAGAATGAATAATTGAACTTCAAAAAAATATCAAATATTTAATTATTGGAATGTTTTTAATTTTTTGAAAAATATTGTTTCAAAATTAAAAAAATCAATTTTATTCTATTCTATATAAAATTTAAAGGTCAATGTTAAACCCATAAATTGTGAAATTTATAGTAGGAATGAGTTAAGATAATATTTCAATGTCTTTGAAATATTTGTAAATGTAGTATGTTGGTGTTTTCTATTTAAATAATTATGTATTTCAATAATTTATTTTAAATATGGATTATTATTTATACGTAGCTTATGAAGACTATTAAAAAACATCTGTGGTTGTTATGGAATGATATTTTGGGGGATATAACTAGATTTTAAAATGTGTGTCTATGAAATTATTAGATAAAATATTTATAATGGAATTTAAAGGTGGTATGAGGAATGTAAATTGTACTCAATTGTAGTTATCATGTGTCAATGTTCAGGAATAAGTGAATTGATCAGTAGTTGAATATTTTGGATTTTGTGAGGAAATTTTATTGATATTGATATTATAATAAATTGATAATTACATTTCATTGAATTTTAGTAAGGGAATGTTGTATTTTGTGAAAAATAAATTATTTTGTGAGAGAATTGTATTTGAGAACTATGGAACAGTCTATATCATATCCAAATTGATTTTTGTCTTTTTTTATAAAAAACCTTCAAAGAATTAGGGAAAATTGTATCATTGATAGTCACTGAGTTAAAAAAGATCAATTCCCCTTTGTCATGGGGCCATTCAACATTTTTATAAAAAAATTTAAAATATTTTACATATAGTATTAATGAAATTAATAAGGATATGATTAGTATTAATATTATATTTTGAATCCAACATCAGTTTCATGGATTATTTTTATTTCCCAATGATTTACATCCTATTGAATGATGTTGTAGTATAGATTGTTTTATAGGTTGTGAAAAAATAATTATAAAAAATATGATGAACATAAATTCACGGTAAAATCAATTATGTTGGAATAAATATGTATAAATTTATTGATATAGTTTCATATGTAGAATACAATAGTGAGTGGAACTATACATGTGGCAATTTATTATGATTTCAACTTTAATGGGATTATATTTATATGTATAGTGTTTTTAAACATAGCTAATTATATAAAGTTATTATAGTTAATTATAAATTTTATACAAATTAAATTATTGATGTGTTTATATGTTTGTAATTGTTAGTGTATCTAAGAAATAAACAAGGGATGTTACAAGGTAATTAAAATAGAAATGTACACTGTAATTATAAATAGTAATTTTGGTTAATTATTAGTATCACAGGTGGTACATTTTTTGTAATGAAAAAAAGTTTTTCAAGATATAATAAATAGTCTGTAGTGATTAATTTTTTATAATTACTAATGGATTCTATGGGTAAATATCATTTCTATAAATCATGTCGGGCATGTCTACAAATGGTTTTTTCTTATAAAGACTATATATATATGGTTGAGGGAAATATTTTTTATAGTAATTATGTGTATAATTTATGTTTATGTTATTTGAGTTGTGATGTCCACCCATCATCTGGTACGCGTCTATTACAAGTTAATTAGGATCAGGAGTTACTGGTATTTAGTGTATGATAAAGTTAACTAGATTTAAAACTAGTCATTTGATGACTCCTCCTCACCAATGACAATTTTTTGGCATGTTTATATGAAAAATAAGGGGTTGGGGACTACTGCGATATACATTCAGGTTGTTATTGTGTTGGAGTATATATTCTATTTTTTAGTAATTTATTATGTTATATATATAAACAATAATTTTATTAGATAATTTAGAATACTTTATTAGTACTATTTCCTTATTTTATTGGTATTTATTTATTGTATCTCACTATCTTATAGATTGATTATTATGAAGTTTACAAGATGACACATGCTAGTTTGATGATGGAAATTACTAAATGTTTTTATCCACACTACTATTATATATATATATATATATATTATTATTAGTTTCTTTTGAGAGATACTGTTTGTGGTGAGTGACTATGGATTGGTGATATTTTGGGAAATCATTGGAATAATTTCATTTTTTTATTTTTCTCAAATTTATATACTTCAGATTTTTTTTAGTTACCTTAAAATTATTACAACTTACGATCTATTTATATTTGCCATTATAATAAATTTATTTGAAACAGTTCTTGATATTTTCCTGTGTTTTTGGGATAATTAATTCATTTGAAATGTTAATTCATATAACTTGTGTGATTTAATTCCCATATTACTATCAGAACCCCCTTACTATAAGAGGTTGTAATCAGGGTCATACATTTCCCCCATACTGAATTAAGATGAGTCCCCACATTGTTGGGTGATTAATGAATGAGTTCAAAGAGAGTGAATTTGGGATAATTATTGTTATATGTGTTGGGTAAGATATTAATTAAGCTGGTAAGGTAATAATAAAACTAAATATAGGGTAGTTCAATGATTATTGAAACTAGAAATTGATTTTGGAGAGTGATGTATTATTACACATGGATATTGATTGTCTGTCCGCAATGCCTATATGATATTATTATATCTCTACAATAATATAATATGTATTTAAATACATCATGTAATTTTAAAATATAATGATTTCTTGTGTTATTAATAGGAAAATTGTATTAATGGGGTGAACCTCTGGTTAATGTGTTCCTCATATAACTATATCCATGAGGTGACGACTCTGATACTCATTTTATATTAGAAATTTGGATACATAATGATGATATAATGCTAATGTTGAGTTAATTAAGGTAAAATAGAAAAAAAATATATGGTATAGTTTTAATAATATAATGTATTTATCTTTAAATTTTTTTTATAATTTGATGTTACTAATGTTGGAGTGTGTTACATCTGATTTATTTAACGAGAACTACTTGTAAATGGAATTGATAATTTTTTTATCATGAACAATCAGCATAACTACCAAATTTACCTAATGATGAGTTTTTTGTGACATTTCACTATAAAATGAATAAATATTTACCTTTTGGAAAGGGTTTATAATTATATAATGTGGACTAACATTATAATCCATTTCTATATGGAGTTTTTAATCAATACTATCAGGTTCTTCTATAAGTATGAGTTCTTATCTATCTTTTAATTAAATTCACTATTTTAAGAGTTTAATAAATTATTCATTAATAATTTCTGTAATTATGGTCAAATTATTTTTATATATATTTGTTGGCATAAACTTTCATAATATCTTGATACATTAAATGAATTCTTTGTTTGATAGATTATACAACATGCAGCACATAACCTAAACAGTCATTGGAATATTATTTTTTTGAAGAAGTCCAATATAACACATCCATTGAATTAGAATGAATAATTAGTATGAAAAAAATTATAAAATATATATTATGTTAATACTCAGTCTAAATTTATTTATTAATTATTCGGAATTAACTACTCATATATTATTAAAGTCATTTTATTATTGAAAAATACATTATCATGAACAATATTTTATTGGGTTTTTCTAAGAAAATAGTATATTTAATAAATTCAATATTATATATAATTTATTTTCTAAAATTAAACATATTTTTAATATCATAATATAAAATTTATCTTAGTGGGAATTCTTGTTATTTTTCTGAAGAAGAATGTTTTTCGAAGGAATAATGAAAAATAGTATTTTTAAAAAAATCATATTTTCATCCAAATATTTAAATATATATATATATATATATATTTTTATTTATTTTGTTTAATGAATAATTAGTTTAATTATATTATTATTAAGAAAATTATGGACCTCATAATTATTTTCATAGTTCAATTTGGAATAATAAAATTTTTATATTATAAAATGAATCTTTAAAAAAAATTGTATATTGTGTATTATTCATAAATTAATGTCCACAAATAACTAAAAATTAATCATTAAAAATTGATTAAATATTTTTTATTATGAGGTAAAAAAATTTTAAATCGTATCTTTTTATTTCTATCCATTATGAATTGTAATCAAATTAAATAATTGTCACCACGGTTTGGGTCAATAAATTAATTTAGTTTTGAAGGGAATATAATAAGAAATTTAAAATGACAATAACAGTCTATTTATGTTTATTTCATCATTATATTGAATCCATAAACCTTTTAACATATAACATATTTCATTTTGTAACCACATTCAATGATGTTTACCTTTATAATAATTAATGTGATAAAAAGTAGACAATTATCTTATATTTGTTTTATTATCATATAATATTTTACATTGTGTTAAATAATATATATGTAATCATATAAATACATATATAAAAAATTAATGATTTATTTTTATCATGGAAATTAATTTTTATTTGTTAGTTTTAACATAATTATCAAAATTTCATTCACAATGTTGATAAATCAATTCTTTAATTAATTTGTAAATAATATTAATTATGCCAAAAATACTAAAAGAATTATATTATTAAGGAATTATTATCTTTCAAGGAATTTTTTTGTTAAATATTACATGTTAAATTTTTTTTAAAGGATTAAATTCAAATTATAACTTTAAATTTATGTAGTTTATGTAAATATACTGAATATTGTTAAAAGTGACATTAATGATATTTTATAGTAAATAATATTTTTTTTGAATGATTAGAAAAAAATATTATAATTTTTTAAAATTAATTATATATACTTTTTGATATCATAAATGGTATATTTGTTTGTATTTTTCAATTTTATATTAACATCAACATCTCATATAGTGTAGAAATAATTAATTGTAAGGTAATTGTAAAAAGTGCTAATGACTTGTTAAGAATGAAATATAAAGCTGAAAACATACAAAAAGAGTAAATAATTATTTAGATTAAATTATTTAAATTTATAAACATATTATATTAATATATAGTGTAATTTTAAGACATTTGGGAATAAATTAAAATAAATATAATTTTAATACATTATGAAATTTCAAGAATACCCCACTCTCAAATTATAAAACGACACCACCCCTTACTCATCTCTAAACCACTTTGATCCATATAGATCAATAAATCCAATATCATTACTCTAATAAACACACATATAACTATTTTGGAGGTCTTTTACCATACAGAATTCCATCACTAGGTTGCATAGGAACAAATCGAAAGGAATTATAATGAAGAAGATATAGTAATCATTACTGAGTCTTTGATGATTATTTATTATTCAAGAAAAACTAAATATGTTATAAAAATTATTAAATTATAAATCTCAGTATCATAATTATATTGATATGTTCTTATGGTTCTGCTCAAACCATATTCAATACATTTATCATTCTAAAAATGTGAAAAAATCAGTCATGTTTACATGATACTTACCATCTCCACGTAGCAGTGTAATTCTTTCCCTGTTACCAATTTATTTGGATGATTAAAAAGATGAAACTAAATAATATATATTATATTTATGATATTATTCTTCTTATATTTTTAAAATATCATACATATTTTATTACCTTCTAATCTATTGGAAATCTATAACATCACTCTTTCATATGCATGGACCACCACTACACTAAAGTGATGTGATCTATTTATTCATTTAAATATTCCATGGATGATAATAAGTTTAAATTTAATGAAAATATATGAAATATATGATAAGATAATTAGTCCAAAATGTATAATTATAATCTTAATTTCATTCATGACATCCACAAAAAATGAGGACTGTGTTCTCCCGTGAAAACGACATACTATCTAAATGAATTATATTATGAATTTCCCATTATATATATTTTATTGATGATTATAAATATATATAATTAATAAATATTTTAATTACATAGAGAATATAATTATTATTGATGATGGATCATTGGGATATATATATGTTTCAAAATAACTGAATCAAAACATAGTTGAAAAGCAACATTGATAGCACTGAAAATAATTATAATAATAGGCGATTATAAAAAAACACATAATAAAATGTTAGAAATTGACTATAAATGATATATTATTTATTAATATGGTTATTTATTTATTTATAATAATTTTTTATTTAATGTAAAAATGTTAGGATAACTTATTAGGGAATTCCTACTAGAGGTGAGATATTTGTCACAATATGCACTCTATTGAGACATATTTGTTATTCCGAACTTTTTTGTTTTAATGAGATGTATGTATAGAAGAAATTAGTTTTTAACATGAATATAAATTTATTCATTATTATTAATTATTAAATTTATGAAACACCTTCAATAGTAATATTTATAAGACAATTAAATCATATTTCTATTTTTAG
The DNA here is from genome assembly GCA_963277665.1 of Viscum album. Classification (NCBI taxonomy): domain Eukaryota; kingdom Viridiplantae; phylum Streptophyta; class Magnoliopsida; order Santalales; family Viscaceae; genus Viscum; species Viscum album. The sequence continues at coordinate 63,668,242 of OY728164.1, read as the reverse complement.
TCGGGTATATATCTCTTCCATAACTGTATTTTTAAAAACTGTTATATAGAAGACATTTTTTTAATGCTCTAATTAGTTATCAAGGATATTTTAAAATGTAATTTAATATATATTGTTTCTATAGAATCTCTATAATGTTTTCAAAAATGTATCATTTTTCATATTCTTTTTATAATTTGAAAACGAATGTTATCATAACGTATATTGTTCACATATTTTATCCCAAACATTACAATTTTACGCCCATTAACTTCTTCTCAATGAAATAATTTTTTAAGATAATTAATTATATATATGGTATTTTAAATTTTTTATTCCTATTTTCATCTATTTTTTTATGTAATAATGTATAATAAAAATATATATCTTTTTATGGTCATCTCTCACATCTTGAATAATATCAGGATGATTATGTTTCCTTAGAATAAGTCAATTTATTATAATCAATTAATTTTAAATTTAAAGTAAATATCCATATTATATGAATTAGGGAGATAGTTATTTCCTAAACCATATAAAATTTATACATATTTTTTTACTTTGAAATTTAATTGTTTGAATGAGGAATTAGATATAGTACATATTCAAAATGTGATATGGATATTTGTTAATATAGAATATTGTTTATGAATTTATGGCCATCATTAATTTTTTTTGGAAATTAGCAGAAATGTAGTGATGGGAGGAGACATAAATTATATAGGACCTCAAAGCATTAAAATGTATCATTGTTTAAATCAGTATGCCACATCAAATGGTTCTTGACATATATTTTTTAACTCTAATGGAAAATGATAGGAAAATACATATATAAGGATGTGTGGAATCATGACGTTAATCGTAATAATTTATTCTATTACGAATTCAATTATTATTTACATGATATTATATATATATATATATGTATATTTATTTCGTAATCATGTAATTTATGAAAGGGAATGTGTTTTTAGTTATTTACATTGTGATGTTGATTATGAATTTTTTTATCATAACAAATTTTTCAATACATAAACCTATATTAGAATTTGAGCTTACACTTATTTTATTCCCATTCAACGGTTTATAAAAAATTAAAATTATACTGATTTTACATGATTCATAATGTTTTATGTTGTTATGATTATATTTTATTACCAATTATATATTTGTATTATATATATATAGATATATATATATATATCTAATTATAATAAATAGATCGATCCATTAGAATTAGAAGAATTATATAGATTCTGTTGTAATAAATTAGACACATGATATGGGTTACTGGTGTTTGGGGTTTTTAATGTTTTGAGTTATATGTTTGACACAAACATTCAATGTGTGATTCAACTCATTAATTATATAAATATATAAATGTGGTATAAAATCATTAGTGGTGATGTTTATTCACTCAAACATTGTTATGAAAAAAATATATAATACGAAATCTAGAATCTATATTGGAAATTGGATAAATCTCAAAATTATATCATCTTGAAATTAACATAGAATGTGATATATGATGGAGAGATTATAAATATATAGTATGGGCTATTTGTTATGTTTTTAGTGTCTAGGGTCACATATATTATCATTTTTGTAGTATCATTCATATCCATGAAATATGTCCCAATATTTTTTGATATGTGCATTGTAAAATAGTGGATATGAATCGTTAAAAATTCATGATGTGTGGTAAATGACAGATTCCTCCAACACATTAATAATAATATAATAGAAACCATTATTCTATAGATTAGAGATGGTAGTGGAAAATCTGGTGGAAATCCTTATATATAGTGACAACACACCAAATAGATAGGATGAGGTTATAGATATTAGGGTTTCTATGTTTAGTAATCTTGATATAGACATCATGACATGATATATGTAGTAGAAACAAAAAAAGTGATAGTGTATATAGGTAGGATATTTCTTGTTTCCAAATTAAAATATATTTTATTTGATACTGATGTTACTCAGTGATGTATTACCCCAAAAATTGTTTGATAATCAGTTGTGTCCCTAAAAAGGATTAATAAAAAAACAAAAAAATTGATGTTCTCTATCCATTACTCTTTCTAGGGTGGTCAATCCTAAATTATTACATCATAACTAGGTGAGAAAACCAAGGATTATTAACTATAAGATATAAATTATAAATTAGACCAATAATAGTTGGAGTTAAAAGGTTACAATGATACAATTATAACTTGATCTCATCCATAAATCTCTATACTAGATACCCTAATAGAATATTTTTAAAAAAAAATTATTTCCTCTAGCTCTGCCAAATTTAATACCCACCCATTATGGGCCATAAATAATGATAGGAAATTCCTTCCATTTCGGATCTAATCACTTATGGCCCACACTAAGGGATATCTCATCATCCCAACCACTATCCATCATCGATAAATCACATTGAAATTCAGTTCTATGTATAAGGACGTCCCACACACATGATAAAGAATATCTCTTATAATTAATAATCCCAAACCTCACATATCTCTAAATAATATTTCCACCCTCTACACTAATGAGCTTAGATATCTCTATCAAGAATAATACCTACACATTCTAGGAATCAATCCTAAATAGGGATTCACAACTAAATATAATAAATTATCAAATCCCATAAATCATATATATATATATATATATATATATATTTTAAATTGTGTTCTAATATTCTCAAACACATATATTTCACCTCTTGGATTAATATTCAATACCTAACAATGAATTCCATACAAAAAAAGTGTTGTTTTAGATTTATTGGAGGCATGGATACATAATTTATTTTCATAAGTCATCTACATAATACCCCTCTAATATCATCATAACTACCACCCTTATTAGGAATATTATACATTGAAATTTCTTCATAACCATGGGAATGAAATAAAAACAAATGGGGAGATAAGATTCTGGAATTAGGTAACAATTGAGATATCAATGATCACTAATGAATTTTCTGATCATATGTTCTTTAATAAAATGATTGTAACATTTTGAAATCATACACTTCATATAATAGATAAAAATATTGTGTTATGTAATAAATCATGATAGATCATCATACCTAAATAATAAAGGAATCAATGAACATGGACCATAGTGACATAACATTGGAATAATACATAATTTTATGATATAATCATAAGAATAAAAAATCATTTCACTAGTTAGGGATGACTGGAAACATGGTCATAGTGGATATAGTTCAGTACATATTCGATAATATCATTAGTCTTGTCTCACTTCTATGAATATCATAGTGTACAATGTCTTTTATAGAAGTAGGTTCACACCAAAATATAGTTCTTATTATTTCATGTGGATTCTAACATTACTAAATTATTTTTAATGTTATATAATTCTATTCTCACACATCCCAAAAATAAAACCAAAAATTTATTTCAAATAATATCATAAAATATTAATCATATCAAAACAAGCATAAGGAAATGATTTTCATTAACATTAAACATGTCATCATATAATAGGACTTATAATATAAATTAGTGTTTCAAATATATTGTTATAATAAATATAAAACGTCTTAATAATGAATAAACAATGCATCATTTTATCATATCCCATCTAAAGCTTATGTAACATCAAAATATTTAATCATAGAGGAAAATTTCATTTAAAAGATCAAATAGAATGTTTCATGTGGAAAATACCCTTTTCATTAGAAATAATGTCACTATAATAAAATAGTATTCCCAAATGCTCTATATTATTTTTAAATAGACCACCAGAACCTAAATTTCAAAATTTTAAAATTAAGATGACATAATGCTAAGAAATTCAATTAATTTCATGTTTGATAGAAGAAATATTCCATTCACACATTTAGTAAAATTTCAAATTTATCTCACCCAAAATAAGTTTATTATTTTTAAACCTTATTTAAAAATAATATCATAATAATCATCTATAAAAATAAATATATTATTTTATTAATATTATTGAGATCTTTTTGTAAAACATGGATATAAAAAACAATGTTTTTTCAACTAAAAGATTATCTTTTTTTATTACCAATTTACCAAAATATATTGAACACAAAAATAAAAAAAATGATATGACAAAATTTTATTTTCTAGAAATAAATGTTGTAGAAGAAAATTCATTAGAATCTTGAGAGGAATATCATAAATTTGTATCATCAAAAACATAATCATAACACATCCCCTTAAAAATTTATATGATAACACAAATCCATTACATAAATTATCTTCTTTCTTAATACACATTCAAACGATAGATATAACATTTATAAACAAATTATAAATGTATAAAAAAAATATAATAATATTTTTTATATCATATATTATTTAAAAATCACATCTTATGATCATTTATTAAATAATCATTATTATAATCATTGTTTTATGTGATAATTGCTTCGTGTTTCATGCATGTTTTTATTTGTAAGACTCCGTCTGTATAATTTTTTCATTCATCCATTATATATTTAAAATAATTAATGATGTTAATATCATATATATTCATTATTTAAATATTTATATTATATCATAAAATTTTCTGATAGAAACATTCTTTACACCATTCTTAGAGATATTAAGTCATTCAAATGAAAGAATAATGATTTCATTTTTTGACACATGGAATTAATGATTTGTAAATTATAATTATAAATTATAGAAATATGGTAATATAATAAATAATTATAATAAATATTAAACTCTAATTATAACTATTCATTTATGTTTGTGATGAAAAACACATTTCCGTGTTATGTGCAGACGTTAAGATGTACAAACGTACACGAAATATTTCCAAATTCAATATGATTGAAAGAAAGTTGATAATGGTTTTTCCAAACTCAAAATAGATGTTAATTGTATTTAACATACATAAATAATTATATTACTATGAACAACATGGTAGTAGTTTTGGAATAATATGAAATAAAATTTGAAATGCTTTGGTAAGAGTCGTATGTCTTCATTGAGATACTTATTTTGTGTTATACATTAATCATAGAAAGGATGATATTTCCAAAAGAATTAAAAATCTAGGATATAGTGAATGATTATGAAATGGTATTAGGTTTTACATTTTAGGTTATATATTTATGAAACATTATAAATAATGAATGAGAGTAGGTTCCCTTTTATTTTTGAGGGATGTACAATATTGAAAGTACCAAAAGATTTAAATTAATTTAAATTAACTTTAAAGAAAATGGGAAAAATGATATTATTCAACTATTAGTTATTTATGAGATGAAATACTATAATTCAATAATACTAGGACATGATTTTGTTATTATTTCACCCTTATCATTTTCTTTTTCCCCTATTTAATCCTTTTCAAAATAAATCTGATATCAATTGTTTTACTAAATAGGGGAAAATATATGATATAAAAAGATAATGAACTCTTAAATATACCATTTATGATATTTTAAATCATATCGTAGTCACATGGGTATAGATATATATCTTATGAATTTTAAATCAGTTTATGAAATTTTTTATTTAATAAGTACCATCAATGTATTTTTTTTGTAAATACATGATATTTTATAATATTATATGCATCTAAATCATGTAACATTGTAAATAAATGACAAGGATTTTAATTGAAGAATAATATTATATTATTATAATAACTTATCAAAATTAATACAGGTTTATATTTCATTCTAAATATTATCGTTTTGTATAACAGCTTGGTAAGCAAGTTTCAATAGTTAATATGATAATGAGTTTTTCAGTATTAAATGTATATAATTATAATTATAAGGATATATTTGGCATATAAATGTCCATGTAATGAAATATTAAAAAAAATTGTCATAATTTTTATATTAAATTTTTTTAATATAGTTTAAATAATTTCATAAAATATTATTTTACAAAAAATATCATTAACATCAGTTTTGAATATAGTCATTTCATTCGAACTCATATTAATCAAAATTGTACGGGATTTGGAATATAAAAAATTAATAAAACCCCATTGTTTTATATTTACGTATGAAATATTTTGGAAACTATAAATCACAAATATATATTTCTTTTTGAGTTTTGGAAAATCATTTACTATGTTTTTCAACTTCCTGGACAATCACTATGTTGTTGTTGTGTAATAATTTAAGGAAATTTTTTTATTAATAAAAATGAAATTAATTTAACTTGAAAAAATAATTCATATTTAATAAATTTATAAATGAACATAAAATTCATTTATTTCTATAATAATATATTATAATGTTAAATTGAACAACGTGACAATTTTTACATTATATTTTTATGAAATTTACTAAAATTTAAAATAAAAACTATATCACAAACAAGTATTATTTAACAATTTATTGTGATTAATTTTTATGTATACTCAACCAATGAATGAAATTTTTGTTTTGGGATAAATTTTCAGCCTTATGAAAATATTTTTAACCCCAATGAACCCATTTTACATTTACTATAGTATTCATAATTGACTATGGTTAGTTTTCATAATGACATAACAGAAAAACTATTAAAAAAATTTAGAACTCTTGATTCAATATTTTGAATCCATTTTTAAATATTGAACTACTATATGTGGATGAAATCAATGTTAGATAAAATTTATCAATGAAACAAAAACAATTTTTTCCCCAAAAAAACTTTTTATTTATTAATGTTATATTTGAAATTATACAATAAAATTTATTCTAATAAATTTCATTAGAATTGTAATAATGTTATAAAACTATTTTACATTTATTATATTTTAAATTATAATGTAACATTGTGAATTATTGATATAAAAATTCAGTTTCAAGAAAATTAATATATTCAACTATTCACTAAATAATTAATTTTTTCATAAAAAATTGAAACTATTATACTAAGATAATATTTATTTATTTATTTTGAAAATATCATCATTTTTACAAAGTAAAATTTTTATATTTTTGTGATATTAATTATAATATTCACTCAAGAATGATATAAAATAACCCTTTGATAAAAAACTTAGATGAAGAATGAAATGAATTTACGAAAAACTGGCTACTAATATATAATAAATATTAAATATATTTTTATTTATTCTGATATATATATATATAATAATTTATTACATTTATTAAAACTTCACAATTAAATAATTGTTATACAGTTCATAAAATATAAATTTTTAATGGTTTGTCAAAGCTCAATGTTGCATATTGTATAACCTATTGAATCTTCAATTATTTTAAAAAACCTAGGTTATTATAGTGTTGTACCTAGACCACATTTTCTTTAATTTAATATTCAATTTTTTACTCACCACTATTATGGTATAAGAAAAACACATGTAGAAACACAATAGTTAATAAATGTATTATAGGCCTCATTTGAAGACACCTCAATTGAGGGATACATCGACCACAATAATGACCCATGAATTGGGTGTATATGGTGAATGATGAAACTATACACCACATAAAATCACTATGAATAATGTGGAGGTTCATGTTCCCCAATAAATGAATGATACGGTAACTCTATTAGATAATATCAACCCAATTCAAGAACATCAAAACGTGGTAATAATACTATTTTGGTCGATCCCAAAATTTCCACCACTACCCGATCCCTCATGATCACATTAAATGATGAAATAAAAGTGAGAAAGAATATATATCATTCAAAAATGATAGTACATCAAATTTATAATGGCTAATAACTGAATAAACATGTCATATATCATTCAAAATCCAAAATCATACATTAGTACATAGACTAGTGGTATGAATGAATTAAAAATATCCATGAGTCCCACATCAATTTAAGTCACATGGAAAAAATATTCCACAATGAGGGAATTACTTATGACTAGATGGACACCAACACTGATGACCCTATATCATCTAGGAATTCCAATACCACTATAAATTAGAGGAGGTAATTTATATATTAGTACATGAACATGTCCCACATCTATCATAAAGAATCACTGTAGGAAATCAACAACACTTATATGTAGGATTGAATATGTAAAAATGAGATGATCAAATATAAGAGGGGGGTGATTTGTATACTTTAAAAATTCCTTTGGATCCTTTATAGATAAGTTTAACAAGGTTAAAATAACATTCACAAGAACTCTTAAAGAAACCATTTCTATTTTATTAAAAGAATGATTCTTACTTAAAGTGTATAGAATCTGTAATATAATCAGTGTAACAGTATTACAATGTATATTAAGGTCATACATTCTATCATCAAAAAAGTTTAAATATAACATCATATTTAAAACAACATGTAATAGTAAACTAGTAACAATAAGATCATTTTGACCCAAAGAGAGGGGTATCCAATAACCTTGGATAAAGGTTCCATGATTTATACTTTCAAGAAAATTTATCTTACCCAATCCCAGGTAAACCCTCAATCCAAAGATTGGTATCTGTCGTATTATCCAAACAAGCCCTTGATTTAGAAGTTAATCAGATCCTCCATAGTAAAAACCCAGAATCTCATGATCAATATGATTATAGTCTGCATAAAGCAGGGGTTAACATGTTTTTCATGACATCTGCACGAAGTACTGAGAGTTTTAAGATCCTCTCTTTCTAGAAATCACTTCACAACATTATTTAGTCAAATTCATTTTCCCAAGTTGATTTACTTTTCTCAATAAAATGGTCTTGTATTTCTAGGAACAATTTCTCAACGGTCGGCTCGACTCCAACGATCATATTTTCCATAAATTTCGAGGGACCTGGACACGTGGAAAACATAAAATGGTTAGTTTATAACAGATTGTATGAAATCATTTCAAGTAATAGAAATTATGTTAAGTTAATGATAAATGTTACATATAAGAAAAAATATATTCTGATATCATTGGAATGATTCATTTGAACAAATCTAACATTATCAATAAAACATAATCATAAGAAATCAGGAAAAATGATTCTTAAGAATAACCTTATTAAGAAAATGGAATCATAAGAAAAAGTAAATCATATTGTGAAATTGGTATCTTATTTTTTTTGGAATCGGAATCAAAAAATATAAATCACATATACACTGAAATCGGAATCATAAAACTGAATCACATATACACTAGATTTTGAATCATAAAAACTGAATCACATATACACTAGAATCAGAATCATAAAAAGTGAATCACATATACACTGGATTCAGAATCATAAAAACTGAATCATATATCGTAATGCCAGATCTATAAGTATAATTGAATCGAAAAACAAAATGAAAGATCTGTCAGTCTAAAATAATTACAAAACGTAATGATATATCTATTAGCATAACAGAATGAAAATTCCAGATCTTACGAAAAATAAAGAACTTAAAAAAACAAGAACATAAGAAAAATTGATTGTGATTTTCAAAACATAAAACCATAAGGAATAGAAAAGTCATAATATAAACTTATTGAGTAAAATATCTCCCCCTTTTTGGAAAGCACAAAAAACAATGCTGACGAAGAATATATTGACTTAGATAATAAAGTATGAATAACTTATAACCCCTTTTGAATAAGATTATGGATGAATACGACTAACTCCCCATTAGGTAATGTTTCCCATGGATCATATTAATTATCATTGATGTTGAGTTTTCTTAAGGGAATATCACCCCCTAATAAAAAAATTTCATTTTAATGGAAAACTCCCCTTACATGGACATTATTCGTTCTGTCTATACCCCCACTTACTATATTCTCCTTCTCAGAGATTAAATTAATCCTTTATATTAATTCTCCCCCTTTGTGATTTTTAAAAAGCGGTAAAGGAATGTAGTAGTATAAGATGTACCCTAAAGGTTAAGAAATCATACACTCAAAAACAAAAGGAAGATATTCAAGAAATTTATAAAGAAAATTATAGAAATAAGGTTTATATTTCAATAAAACATCGGAATGTAAATATAATTCATCCATTCTTCTTATTCTCAGAGAACATCTTCTATTTCAGGGTTTTGAGTTATTTCACATCCTTATGATCTACTTCATACCTTTTCAAAAAGATATCCTGATCCTAATTCTTCTTCTATAAATAAGAGATCCTTTCTTCATGAGAAGAAACCTTTTTTTCTAATTCACCTATAACTTCCTTCTCAATACTAATAGATTGAGCAAGAGAATTGAGTTGGTTAGATTAATGAGAGATTAATGTCTTGTCGTTGTTGAACATAGTTTCACAAGTATTAAAATTTCCATTTTATGAATCTATGATGTCACCGAACTATATTAGCTCATCATTGATATATTTGGTATTGTTACATAATTTCATACAAGTCACCTTTTGAGCTTTGTAATCAATAAAAATATTATTGAATCCTTCTTCTTGCTTGACAAACATGTCCATAAGCATATTACTCAATCTCGTTTTTTAATTCATGGTTTCTTGCATCATTTAACTTCGGGCATCTATGTGTACATGAACTGGAATGGTGCTAATAATTATTCTTAAAGATATATTGACAAAATAATTTTCAATAGATGCAGAGGAATTGTATCCTAAAACATCTATTCCTTTGTCAACTCCTATTGGTGTTAAGGAAGCTGGTCTCTCTATTATCTTAAAGGACTTATGAGGCATTTCCTTATCAGATAGAGCAACAAAAACATTCATTCCATTAATAGGGTCCCGAGTTAGATATTTTTCATCTGATGCTTGAAAAGCATTTAGATTTACATGTCCATCTTCTCTATTTTTATACATATGATGTTGAGATACTTCTTTTCCCTCTTATTCTTGAAATTCTTCCTCTTCTTCACCATTTTGTTCAACCTATTGTTTCACTATTTCTTCTTCGAGTTCAAATTCAACTTCTTCATCATCTTAAACTTCAACCTATTCTTCAACTTCTTCTTCAACTTGTTCTTAGACTTATTCTACATATTTGGAACTTCAACTCGATGGAGTTCCTACATAATCTTCCACATCTCGTAAAAAATCATGATCATCGTCATATTGGATTATCTAATCTTCCATATCTTGAACTGGTTCTGATTTGGCTAGCACTTTCATAGATTTATGGATTTCTAAAGTGACCACCAGTTTTTTATGAACATCTTGAGATTGGACTACTTCCTAAGACTTTTTTCTACAACTTTTAAAAAGACTGACACACTTTCTCTTCAAAATATTTCTTCTTTATCATCTTCTCCTTATTTTCTTTCTCAAGATTATCTTCTTGATTTATTCTTAGAGCCTTAGATGATGCATGATTTAGACCAAATGAAGGTTCTTCTTCCATTCTAGTAGCTTCCATTTCTCCACACTTTTCAATTGTTGCATATGAATAATCTTATGGTTTCTTTGCCGGAGGAGATGCTGAAATTGGAACAATAGGAACTAGAACTAGAAGGCTCAGTTCATCATGTTTTCATTTCTTAGGAACTGACTTTGATTATTCTGGTACATCACCCTTGTTCTAGACAACCATTTCTTCAATGATTTTTGATTCTGATATAAACTCTATATTCATCCTCCTTATAGTCTCACCACTAAGAAACAAAATCCTGAAAGGCTTCGAGACTGATTGGCATGTTACATTTAGTTTTTGATGACACAAAACGATTATCCTGGAAATAATTTCTGGGTTTATAAGGATATGAGATCTATTGGATCCACCTTTTATTACCTGAATTGTGAGAAATATGTACTTCACCAAGTTGATCTTCCTTAATTTGACAAGATAATCTAAAATAATGATATCACATATCTTTAGATAATCCTTATCTCCTTATCTTGGAATAAGAAATCCATGTATCCAGAGATCCACCATCTTTTGGTTCGTTGAATGATTCATAATCTTTGGATTCTTAACAAACTTAAGACTAAGAAGATCCAATGCCTTGACATTTTCAAAAGATCCTTCTTTCCCAGGGAATTTCTGGGAGCAATGAATAGCCAACCCTTCATAAGGTATTTTATGAACATTTGTTGTCTTCTTGTAGGGGACTCTATATGATATTTCATAGCATTTGAACATAAACTGAACCTTACCGTTATTTTGAAAGAATGTAGCAAATTCATAGAATTATATAAGAAGGTCAAGATAAATCGGATCCTGAGATTTCTCCTTAAAAACATATACACATTCCCATCCATTAGATCTTATCACCATAGAATTAAGGGAGTCATATTTATCAAAGAACATAGGGCACAATAACCTTTCCCTAACGATTGACCATTCCTTAATCTCATTGCTAACTGGCATCAGATCTATAAAGAATTCCGGAGTCATTCAGGGTGACAGGGAACTTCAGAATGAAATATTTGATGGCAGCAGAACTTCAGCAATAGGATCTATTAGGATGGTTTGATACTTGGAAACGAGGCACTACTTATATAGACATGTCTATGGTTTTTAAACTTCTATACGATAATTAGACGGTTGATAAAAATTTGATCTGTTCTGACAGTTGAGAATGTATATAGAAAATAAGAATTCTGATCTTTTGAAGTAAGGTAAACCGAAATTTAAGAAATTTTAAAATACCAACGACGAAAACACAAGATAATGAAAATAAAGAGTTATAAAGATTTCCTTTTTGAATACTCTGAGATATTTATCAGTATTATAATAATTTTTCTTTGGAGTTTTAAAATCCAAAATTTTCAAATCCGAAGTTTTCAAATTTGAAATTTTCATGTCATAAAATTTCAAATGGAAGAAAATGATTTTAAATAGACAAAATAAAATAACATATGTACTCCCACTGAAAAAAAGAGTAGTTTAATGTTCATAAATGATTTCACAAGAAGAATATATGAATGATTACCTTACAGAAATCATTCCAAGCTTCTGTTTAACATATTCAAATCTATCGGAAGGTATAGGTTTTGTAAAAATATCAGCAAGTATCTCTTGTGTTCTGATTAACTGAAGAATAACATCTCATTAAGTGTCTGATCCCTAAGAAAATGATGTCTGATATCTATGTGATTTACATGACAGTGATGTGAATGGAATTTACTTAGGGAAATGGAACTTTTGTTATCACACATAATTTGAGTCTTAGTAAAACTCATACCACAGTTTGTGAGTGTGTGTTGCATCCACAACAATTGAGCACAATAACTTTCAGCTGCTACTTATTCAGCTTTAGCAGTTGACACTGCTATAGAGTGTTGTTTGTTGCAAGACCGAGAAGAAAAAAAATATCTTATGAAATGACTAGTTTCAGATGTACTTTTTCTATACATTTTAAAACCACCAAAGTCAGCATCCAAAAAACGTTTATGTTCAAAATCATTTCCAAAATAATAAAATAGACCCAAATATAAATATTCCTTTAAATACTGAAAAATTATTTTTAAATCTTTTAAATGAGATTCATTATTATTTTATTTAAATCTTGCACATAAGAATAATGAGAACATTAAGTTCGGTCAACTATCTATTAAGTACAATAATCTTCCTATCATCCCTCTATAATATGTTTGATCTACAGGTTTCCCTGATTCAATAATATCATGAGTATTAGAGGTTCCAATAGGAGTACTTATACTCTTAGTGATGTCATTCATGAATTTCTTTAAAATATCATTGATAAACTTATGTTGAGATATGTAAGTTCCCTCTGGTTTATGTGAAATTTGAAAACTAATAAATACTACTATGTCACCCATCATACTCATCTCAAACTCATATTTCATAAGATTTTCAATGGAATCAGTTAAGGATTGATGAGTAGATCTAAAGAATATTTCATCAACGTATATTGGATCAATAAAATCATATTTATCATTTTTCTTAATAAAAACTATTGTATCATCATTTCCCTTGACATAGTTATTTATAAGAAAAAATCCTAAAAGTCTATCATACAAAGCTCTAGGGGATTGTTTAAGTCCATATAAAGATATGGTATATTTATAAACATGATTATTATATTTTTTATCTTCAAAACCAGTGGTTTGATCTACATAGACTTCATCCTGTATGTAACCATTATGAAAAGTACACTTAAAATCCATTTGATAGAGTTTAATATTAAATAATGCTGCAAATGATAAAAGAATACGAATAGCATCAAGGCTTGCTACCAGAGCATAGGTTTCTTCATAGTCTATGACTTCATGTTGGTTATATCCTTTAGTATCCAATATTTCTTTATTTCTAATAATAACTACATTTTCCTTGCATATGTTTTTAGAAACCCATTTTACTCCAATAAGAGAATTTTCCATAGGTTTCTCAACCAAGGTCCAAACATGATTTCATAAGAATTCATTGTGTTCATTTTTCATATCCTTTATCCAATCTTCATCACCCCAGTTGTCTTCAAGAGTCTTTGGAACAAATTGGGAAGGAAATGCAATATGTTCAACTTAATTTCTTAAATAACTTCCAGTTCTTACTGGTTGATTAACATTTACAATGACATTATCACTGGGATGATTCATAAGTAACAACTAACTTCAATTTTGAAAAACATGTTAATCAACATATGATAGAATATCTTCAGTGGTAAATGTTTCAGAATCATTTTTTGGAATATTATCCTTATCTGAAATATCTTCTATCAATGATTGGTGATCAGTTTTAGAAAATATATCAGGAAAAGATTTAGGTTTTTGAAAAAGAAGGATAATTTTCATCAAAACTAACATGTACTATTTCTTCAACAATGCATGTTCTTTTACTAAATACTCTATATTCCTTAGAGTTAGTAGAATATCCTATGAAAATTCCTTCATTATATTTGAGTGAAATTTTATATAAGTTATCCTTTGTATTCAAGATAAATATTTTTCCACCAAAATTTTTGATGTATGATACTTTTGGTTTTCGGCCAGTCTACAACTCATAAGGTTTATCATTAAGAAACTGTCTTATTAAAACTCGATTTGTTGTATAACAAATAGTAGTTATAGATTCAGCCTAAAAAATATTAGCTATAAAATAATCACTCAAAATGGTTCGTATCATCTCTTGAAGAATGTGATTTCATTATTTCGACAACACCATTTAGGTGATAAGTTTATTTAGTTGAGAATTTGTGAGTAATACCTTTTTTACTACAAAATGTTTCGAAATCAGAATTTTCAAATTCTCCACCATGATCATAATAAATATTTATAAATGGTTGGTTTTTCTCATTTTATACTTGATCTCAAACGATTTTGAAAAAAGAAAATGCTTCAGATTTATTTGTGAGAAAATAGACACTAGTAAATTTACTGTAGACATCAACTTGGACAAACACATAGTATTTGCCTCCAATACATCCAGTTTGTATTAGACCAAATAAATCCATGTGAACTAAAATTAAGGCATTAGTAGTTTTAACTACACTTATAGATTTAAATCAATATTTATGTTACTTTCCATATTGACAAGGACCACAGAATTTTGAAGAGTCAAAATTAGGTTTCGGTAGATCCTGAACAAGTTCATTCTTAGAAAGCTTAATTAGATTCCATAAGTTATAGTGTCCAAGTATCTTATTCCAAAGCCATGGCTGATCTTCAAATTCACTATGGCATGGTAGATATTGAATTCTACGGTCTTCTAGGTTTATGTTGCACACATTCTCGTGTCGAAGGGCAGATAAAATAAAATCATACTTGGAATTGTGAACTAAAAATTTATCATTTCTAAATGTCACAATGTAATCATCATCACATAATTGGATTGTTCTTATGAGGATGTGCCTAAGGCCTTTTACAAAAAGAACATTTGAAATAACATGATTACCAAGAAGAATAATGCTTCATATAACGACAATTTATCCTTGAGAGTTGTCACAAAAATATAACTTTCCACCTTCTGTTTTTAAAGTCATCTTGAAATAGTCTTTGTTACCAGTCATGTGTCAGGATTATCCACTATCCATGTACCATATTTTAACGTCTCGGACCCGAGTGCCATGCAACGGGTGCCCTGAGCCCGGTTCTCCACGGGACCTCAAGCACATTTCCCCAAACGCCAGAGGCTGCCGACTAGTAGTGAGGGCCCCGGTCTTATAGTGGGGAAACTATGCCCTCATGTGTCAAAGTGTAGCGCAGTGGAATTTAAATAAAACATACAACAGACAGTGGAAGTAGTAAACCATACAAAACTGAAATAAACAACAGTATATCAGTAATGATGTTATATGTCACAAGTACTAAGAAAATAGCCAGAACATGTGATACATCAATACAATACAACAAAATGCAGAGTATAGAAAAACAAAGAAAAACAGGTGGCAACGGCATCACGAGCCTAGGCTTAGTCCCATGCCCTCATACTCCTTTGAAACAGTCAAGTACCTATATAGGGACTCTTCCCCTATCTACCCCTACAGTAATGTAATCTGTTTGGACCGAAAAGCGTGACCCAAACAGGCTGTGAGAAATAAATCTTAGTAGGCACCCACCAAAGGCCCGTTCCCAACTGCATGCTGACATGCAACAATAGTGTGCAGTGGTAAAATACAATAAATTAATCAGTACTCAAAAGTAACAAATACCGGTTATATTAAAATTTTTAATATTCATTTAATCCATTTTATATAAGAAATCACCACATTGCATTTCAATGTAAACAACTAGTGTCCTCAGACACATACACTCCCACCCTCGGGTAGTGGGTATCCAACACAAGAATATGCCCTCAGTCATAATAGAGTTTTTTCCCTTAGGTGTAGGTAGTGTCGCCCACAGGCACAGAATCAGCTACCCATAGGCATAGAAGAAGTTTCCCTCAGGCGGAAATAATTACTTCCCACAGGATAAATAGTACAGTTCCCACATTCTAATCATGACAATGCCCTCAGGCTAAACAGGTAACTGGGCCATTCCCAACATGTCAAAATGCAGTAAACAAGGAATTCCACTCAAGGAAATTCTACAATTACAGTATTAAAGGCAGAACCTTGGGTATCCCGGCCAAACGGTTAATCAGTGGAACACAGCCCCAGGGTGGTTACGGATCCAAGCAATGATCCCAACCAGCATTTTATTATCACAATTTTATCATATATGAAATTATAGGCATTAAATATAGCAATGAACTCATCCACACAACACCCCGACATGGGTTCGTGGCATGAAAACGCACAAAAACGCACAACAATTGGATATTTACACCAACCCACCAACCTTATTCTCCAACGAATGTTATACCCGATCGCCGACTCTAGAAACGCCCTAGAATGGCGTAGATCCGACGAAGAACAAAACACATTAAAATGTAAATAACATCCCATTGGGATAGTATTGGTATTAACGGCTAAAGGAGGAGAGAGGGATTACCCGTGCAGTTCCAACGAGATCATCTGAAGTCGAATCGGATTCCAGAAGAACACCTGGTAGATCTTCAAAGGTTCAATCGTCCTCCTTCGCTCCAAAATGGCTGAAAATCCTCCTCTGCAAAATGAAGCTGCTACTGCCTATTTTAAGCCGGAAAAATAAATTACAAGGCTTGTACTTCTGAGTACACGGTGTGTACTTCCTTCATTTAACTGTTCCTCTGGCGGAACCACCACACTGTTCATCTGTCGACATGAGTACACGGCATGTACTCCCAAGTACATGGCGTGTACTGTCGCCCCACTGGTAGCGACTCCACCTCCTTACGGTTTATGCATGCCGACGGACTACACGGTGTGTAAGGTACCACTACATGGAAAGTAATCGGTTCCTACACCCCCCGTCGGTGACAAGGATACAAACTGAGTGTACTCATCCCCACACTTCTAGAAGTACAGTGCCTGTAGTTCCAAAAATTATGATTTTTCCACATTTTCCATATTTTCTCAAAAACACAGAAGGAAACGGAAAAAAAGAAGCATGTACCTCAAAACTAAGAACCTGGTTCTTACAAACTTCCCCCATTATAGAAATTCGTCCTCAAATTTCCCTTCCAAGGGTGGAGAAGATATTGATCAGAACATCTCTGGCCACGGATCACGTACGTCGGCCTCCCGCTCCCAGGTCTCATCCTGCACTCGGCCATGCTACCATAGCATCCGTACGAGGGGAACTAACAGGCCTCAGAGAACCATCGTTCTCCTGTCAACGATATGGATCAAATTCTCCTCAAACGATGCATCATGCTGAAGATCAACCTAATCAGGCTGAAATACGTGAGATAGGTATGAATGATAGCGACACAACTGAGACACGTGGAAGACTTCGTGCATGGCTCAGTACCGCTGCGGTAACTGAAATTGATAGGCAACCAACCCAACTCTCTCCAGAATCTAAAATGGGCCCACAAACCTTTGTGAAAGCATACCCTATCTCTTGATCCACTTGTGTCCCAGCCTCGGCGAAACACGTAGATAAACTTGATCGCTGACCACAGACTACAAAGGTTGTCTTTGGTGATCAGCATAAGGCTTCTGACCAGATTGCAGGGTATCCATCCGTTTCCAAATCAACTGGACCTACTCAGATGTCTCCTGCACGAGTTGTGGTCCTAGTAAAGCTGTCTCACCTGCCTCTAACCATCACAAAGGTGATCGGCATGGCCTACCATATAATTCCTCATATGGTGCCATCTCAATAGTTTCAAGAAAACTATAGTTATAGGAAAACTCGACTAGGGGTTTATTATTCTCCCAAGAGCCCCCAAAAACTAGGACGCATGCACGCCACATGTCCTCTAGCACCTGTATCGTACGCTCTAACTGGACATCTGTCTGAGGGTGGTATGTTGTGCTCAGAAGCACCTGTCTACCCATCTCCCTCTGAAAACTCTACCAGAAACGATATGTAAAGTGGGTGTCCCTATCAGAAATGATAGAACGAGGGACCCCATGAAGATGTACGATCTCTCAGATATACAGCCTTCTGAGATCATCAATATTGTAGGTCTCCTTCATCGGTAATAAGTGAGCTACCTTCGTGAGTCTGTCCACATAACCCACATGACGTCATTTCCTCGAGGTGATCTCAGAAACCCCGTCACGAAATCCATTGTGACATTATCCCATTTCCACTCTGGAATGGGTAATTGTTGTAACAGCCCAGCTGGTCTCTGGTGCTCTGCCTTCACCTACTGACAGGTGGAACACATAGTAAGAAAACCAGCTATCTCTCTCTTCATACCCGGCCACCAATACTGATGTCTCAAGGCTCGGTACATCTTGGTAACCCCGGGATGAACTTCCCAAGCTAAAGCATGAAACTCATGCATCAGCTCCTCGCGTTTATCCCCTGGAACCCATACATTTACATGGAAATGCAAAACCTCATCATCGCCTATCGTCCAACAGGGAGAAGGGTCCACACTTTCCACCGATTCTCGTAGAACTAGGCCTTCTGTATCCGAAAGCTTCCTCGTACTCACTCTGTACATGAGGGTAGAAGTCACAGCTAAAGAATAAAGATAAATCTACCCCTTACCTCCATGCACCTCTTGATGCATCTCAGAGAACAAGGCCATGAGCTTCCACTCACCACTGGCCTCCTGCCCTGCCTGTATTTGAGTCTTCCTGCTCAGTGCATCAGCTACTGCATTACCTTTACCAGGTGTATAGGCAAGCTCAAAATCGAATGACTATAGGTACTCAACCCACCTTCTCTGCCTCAGATTCAGGTCACACTGAGTCAAGATATACATGAGGCTTTTGTGGCCGGTGAAAAACAAATAATGCTCTCCCAACAGATAATTTCTCCAACAGCGCAATGCATGCACAACTGCAACCAACTTGAGATCATGTGTCTGGTAAATTCTCTCTTGTGGCCTCAACTGCCGAGACCCGTACGCAAAAACTCAGTCGCCCTGCTTCAAAACGGCTCCCAGCCCAATCCTTGATGCATCTTAGTAAACTGTATAGCTCTTCCCCTGCTCTGGGAGTATTAGGATTGGTGCTGATGTCAACCTTCCCTTTAGGTCCTGAAAGGCTGTCTTGTAAGCTTCTGACCAAACGAACTTTACACCCTGTTTAGTAAGTCCCGTAAACAGTGGTTCTAAGTGGGAGAAGTCTTGTATGATGCGTCTGTAGTAACCAACCAGCCCTAAAAAACTCCGTATCTCAAACATGTTCTTAGGATGATCCTAGGAAACTACTGCTCTCACCTTCTATGGGTCTACCGAAACTCCTTCCTCTTAGATTGTGTGACCCAAGATGTGAAAATACTCCATCCAAAAGTGGAACTTTGAGAGCTTATCATGTAACTGATGCTCTCGCAGTGTACCCAATACGATCTCAATATGGGTGGCATGGTTTTGTTGAGTATGAGAGTACACTAAGATGCTGTCTACGAATACTACCACAAAATAATCAAGATACAGATGGAACACATGATTCATCAGGTCCATGAAAACTCCTAGAGTATTCATGAGTCCGAACGGCATAACCATATACTCATATAGACCATACCTACTCCTAAATGTCGTGAGAGTTATATCAGATGGTCTCACTCGCAGCTGATGATATCCTGATCTCAATTCAGTCTTCAAGAACACTCGTGCTCCATGAAGATGATCAAAAAGATCATCAATCCTCAGCAAGGGATATCAGTTCTTAGCCGTCAAATGGTTTAGCTTCCGATAATCCATACAAAGTCTAAGGGTATCATCCGACTTCTTTGAAAAAAGGACTAGAGAACCCCAAGGAGAAGTACTGGGTCGGATAAATCCCTTCACCTGTAGCTCCTCCAACTGCCACATGAGCTCCTACAACTCAGGAGTGGCTATCCTATAGGGAGGAATATACACTGGTGCTTCTCCTCGAACTAGCTCAATAGAGAAATCCACCTCACGCAATGGAGGTAGACCCGAAAAGTCGTCTGGGAAAACAATCCGGAAACGATCAACCACTGGAGGGAAATCCGTCTGAAAAGTCCCCTGATCATCCAGATATAAGCTCACAATCTGGGATGTGACTCCACCTCGCCCATGATGATCTGTTCTAGCTCGACTCACCTGAAAATCCCATTCGCCTTTGTATAGAAACTCTCCTCCCTTTGGTGACGTGAAACACACCCTGCGACGATAGCAGTCTATAAAGGCTCGAAAGGGAACCAACAAGTCTATCCTGAGAATTACATCATAGCTCATCATCTCCAAGACATAATGGTCCCAAAAGAATTGGCACCCTCCAACCTCAAGGGGTTACTCCTTACACTGACGCACAGATTCCTTCCTATTCCCCAATGGAGTGTCTAGCGTCATGATATTAGAAGAAGTAGAAACTTGGTGCCCAAGGCTCTTCACAACGGGTACAGATATGAAACTATATGTAGCACCCATATCAAAAAGTACTTAAGATAAAAAAGAATCTACAAGAATAATACCTCTAACTATAGAAGGTCTCGTATCCTACTCCTTCTGGGTCTGTTGCACTTCATATGCCTGCCCAGTGTCATGGCCCTGCGACACAACCTGGCTTTTCTAAGTTGTCCCGCCCTGCTGCCTTTGCGATCCTAGTGTCTGGCTACCACGGCCATGACCACCATCTCTGCCTGCATGCCCTGATATATTCCAATACCCTGACTGGTAAGAATCCATTGGTCCTTCTCCCGCACACAGAGTCTTCACAGATCCCCTATCACTATCCACTGGTGGAAACGCCCCGCAATGGCACTACAGATGACCCATCTTGCCGCAAGATCGACACTCCACTGGATCTCGTGCACACTACGGTCTCTTGTTCCCCTCTCCACCCCACTGGTAGCACCTAACCTATCCACCTGAAGCATTCTTCTGACTGGTACTACCTCCCTGAGAGAAATACATCTGTCTCATCCTCTTGCAAGCAGAAAAAGTACCAGTAACTTGTGTTGAACCGCCCTGGCCCACAGCACTCGATTCCCATAGGTTCCTCTCTATAATCAACGTCTGGTTCACAATCGCGTCTACAGTAGGCAACCTGAAAACATTCACCATCGCTCATATTTCATACTGAAGGCCATCTGCAAAACTTCTGGCTCTCAACGTCTCATCTCCCACCAACACGGGTGCAAAATGCTGAAGCGAGCAGAATATTCCATCACCGATATAGCACC
Organism: Viscum album; assembly: GCA_963277665.1. NCBI lineage: Eukaryota > Viridiplantae > Streptophyta > Magnoliopsida > Santalales > Viscaceae > Viscum > Viscum album. Next base: position 63,646,308 of record OY728164.1, on the reverse strand, counting down.
CTGATGCAGATTCAAGATCTCTCGAGCTCTATCTACCCTCAGCATCTCAGGAAAGAAGAAGTCATAGAAGACTAATTGAAAATCTTCCCACGGCATGTCTCTGTGATGCTCTGACTGGTTGGTAACATCCCACCACCTCTTGGCAGAATCACGCAGCATATACGTCGCGAGCATGACCCTCTGCCCTGGAGGCGTCTCATGATGCTCGAAAATAGTCATTATCGATCCTAGCCAAGACTCTTCAGCATGTGGTTCTCCATCCCCTGAAAATGTAGGCGGATGCTACTGCTGAAAGTTACGAGTCAGATCAACCACAGATGTAACAGCATGTGGTGCTCCCTGAAAGGTCTGCATGAACTGCATAAAGCCCTCACGGAACTGCGACTCCGCGCATGTGTCTGGTATAGTAGCTGGCACCGCATCTGGATCTTCTGGAGGATCAACTATTATCTCATGGCCCACCATCTCCAGAGTATAATCGTCACCGCTCTCCTGGGAAACAACTCGCGATCGTCTAGGGGGCATGACACTACAGGGTCAAAAGCATGCCTTATATTCATGATTATTAAGGTTGAAAGCAAAGGAACCAAAAATGAACAAGACGAAGAAGTCATTTCAATGTTTTCAAAACAAGACTACAGGGCGTGTACAATGACTACACGGTGTGTACTTAGCTTCTCTTCCCCTGCTCTGGTCCTTATACCGGGCTAAGCCACATGACTTCCGTTGAACAAAAACTACACTATTTGTATAATATCTACACAGCATGTACGAGGTTATTTTCCAAATTCCCGTGTCGTCTGTGACACGACCGACTACTCGGCTTGAAACTACACGGCGTGTTACACCCGCACACGGCGTGTACAACACCCCATTTCCCTACGACACGGCTAACTCTACATGGTCTGTCCTCAAAAAAGACTACATAGTGTGTCCCATAGGTACACGACATATTCAGGGAGAGGTGACACTGACCCGTGTTGTTAGCTACACGGTCGAGTCCCCATGTCACACTACACAGCGTGTCTATCATTGACACGACATGTTCTGTACAGTAGTTCATCGGCCCGTGTTTGTTAGTTAAACAACCAGACTCCCGGTCACACTACATGGCATGTCCATTTGGTACACGGCGTGTTTTACTCAAGCATTTCCCTACCCTATGTCGCCGCCCACACGGTTTGTGACACGGGAAGAGACTACACGGCGTGTACTCAAAAAGTTCATTTTTCTTCCTGAACAGAAGAACATACACGACATGTATAAAAATACTACACGGCGTGTATACTGGGTTTCCAGACAGTATGCCTCAGAAACTTTCCCAGAACCTATAAAATATGAAAACCAACACATAAGTGTCAAATTATGACCCGTGAGGGCCCATACTCCCCATGAATCAATGTTTTACATCTTATATGTGTTATAACCAATAAACAGTCAATGATCCACCTAATTCCGGTCAATGGGGGCCCATACTCCCCAAAAACCAATGTTCGGCATCCATTCTATAAACAAGCTCACACAAGGTGTACCCTATCACCGAGCAGGTATTTATCAAGTAGCTATCACAACAACATGCTTTTCTAGAACATCAACTACCACAAAAACATGAAATTTCTAATGCACCTACATAGCATGGAAACTTTTCATGACATGTGATATCTAGAATGTTCTTACAAGATGAATGAGACGACATACTCTCATCTCATTGGGTTGTAACTTAATAGAACACATAGATAAATTATAAACTGTACAATTCAAGTGCGTCACCCAATGGTGAAAACAAATCAACTATAAATTGAAAAATCAATAAAATTGCCACACGAGGTAAATCGGTTTTTCCCAGTACATAAGTTAGCTATGCCCAGGAACATCTCATTACCAACTACTATTCGTCATATCCATGAATACGGCTCCAAATAGTATGTCAAAGAAAAGAACCCCTTTGATACCACTTTGTAATGTCCCGGACCCGGGTGCCACGCAACGGGTGCCCCGTGCCCGGTTCGCCACGTGATCTCAAGCGCTTTTCCCCAAATGCCAGAGGCTGACGACTAGCAGTGAGGGCCCATGTCTGATAGTGGGGAAACAATGACCTCATGTGTCAAAGTGTTGCGCATAGGAATTTAATTAAAACATACAAAAAACAGCCGAAGTACTAAACTATACATTGCTAAAATAAACAACATTATATCAATAATGATGCTACATGTCTCAAGTACTATGAAAACAGCCAAAAAATGTTATACATCAATATTGTACAACAAAATGCAGATTATAAAAAAACAAAGAAAAACAGCTGGCAGCGGCATCATGAGCCTAGGCTCGGTCCCATGCCCTCCTACTCCTCTGCAACAGTCAAGTACCTGTATAGGGACTCTTGCCCCTATCTACACTTACAGCAACATAATCTGTTTGGGCCAAAAAGCGTGACCCAAACAGGGTGTGAGAAATAAACCTCAGTAGGCACCCACCAAAGGGCCATGCCCAACTGCTTGCTAACATGATAAAATAGTGTGCAGTGGTAAACTGCAATAAATTAAGTAGTACTCAAAAGTAAAAACTACTCATTATATTGTCATTTTTAATATTCATTTAATCCATTTTATATAACAAATCACCACAGTGAATTTATAAGTAAACAACTAGTTTCCTCAGACATGTACACTCCAACCCTTGGGTAGCGAGTATCCAACACAAGAATATTCCCTCAGGCATAACCGAGTTTTTTCCCTCAGGCGTAGGTAGTGTCGCCCACAAGCATAGAATCAGCTACCCACATGCACGGAATAAGATGCCCTCATGCCGAAATAACTACTGCCCATAGGCTAAATAGTATAGTTCCCACAGGCTAATCACAACAACACCCTTAGGCTAAACAGGTAGTTGGTTCATGCCCAACATTTCAAAATGCAGTAAACAAGAAATTCCTCTTAAGGAAATTCTACAATTACGACATTAAATGAATACCCTCGGGTATCCCGCCCAAACGGTTAAATAGTGGAACACACCCCCAGGGTGGTTCCGGAACCAAGCAACGATCCCAACCAACATTTTATTATCACAATTTAATCACCTATGCAATTCTAGACATTAAATATAGCAACGGTCTCAGCCACACGACACCCCAACATGGGTTCGTGGCACAAAAATGCACAAAAACACACAATAGTTGGAAATGTACACCAAGCCACCTACATTATTCGCCAACGAACGTTATACCCGAACGCCGAATCCAGAAATACCCAAGAACGGCGTACATCTGGAAAAGAAAAAACCCCATTCAAAAATAAATAACTTTCCTCAGGGAATGAATTGGTAAGAACGGTTTAAGGAGGATAGAGGGATTACCAGTGCGGTTCCAACGAGATCGTCCAAAGTCGAAACAGATTCCAGACAAACACCCGATGGATCTTCAAAGGTTCGGCCATCCTCCTTGGCTCAAAAATGGCTCAAACGCCTCCTCTTCCAAATGAGGACGCAACTGCCTATTTTAAGCCGAAAAAACAAAGTACACGGCATGTAATTCTGAGTACACGACATGTACTTCCTTCATTTAACAATTCCTATAGCGGCACCGCCACACTATTCATCTGTCGACATGAGTACACGGCATGTACTCCCAAGTAAACAGTGTTTACTGTCACCCCGATTGCAGTGACTCTACCGCCTTTCTGTTTAAGCCTGCCGACTGACTACACAGTGTGTAAGGTACCACTACACGTTGTGTAGTCAGTTCCAACACCCCACATCGCCGACAAGGGATCATGCCCCGTGTACTCATCCCCACACAGCCTGAAGTAAATGGCGTGTGGAAAAGTACATGGAATGTTGTTCCAAAAATAAGGATTTTTCCCCATTTTCTATATTTTCTCAAAAACACTTAAGGAAAAGGAAAAAAAGAAGCTCATACCTCAAAAATAAGAACAGGTTTCTTACACATATTTTGTTGGTACTTTTTAAATTTTCCTAAAAAAGAATGTGTTAGGCTTTTGGAATCTATACTTGCTTCGATCTAGAATTATTAGATAATAAAAGCATGGGTAACCATATTTGTTTTGAAAAATAATATTTTTAAAATCCAAGGGATTTTACATTATTTAATATACAGTTTGTCTTCCAATGCCCACCACTTTGGAATTTTGTACAAAAATGGGCTCTTTATGGAATGAAATAAATATTTTAAACACAATTTTTTCATGAGAATAACCTAATCCCAGATTATTATCAAAAGGTCATATATGAGAAAATATCATGTCAATATTTTCATGACCAGAAGTAAATTTTTCAAGAAGTTTCTTCAAGGGAAATATTACTGATTTTAGTCTAAGGTGTAAATTCTTTTCCTCAAGAAAAATAATTTTAGAGTTATGTTTATCTATTAAATCATATTTATCTATAAAAAAATTTAAAATACATAGAAAGTGTATCCTTCTATGAATTATTTTCCTCATGTTTCTTAAAAGATTTTATAAAAAATCATTTTTCCCATCATGTTCTTTGGAAATATCAAAAAACAAATTTTGTTAAAATAGATTTTCTAGAGTTTTCATTATCATGTTTCTTTGATACTTTACAATTTTTCTTTTCAAGAAACATAAAAAATCTAGAAACATCCTCATATGAAATAAAATTATAATCATTATCTGATGAAGAAGAATCATCATTAGAAGAAAAACCGTTATTGGGAAAATTTTCATTTAAAGACATATTAGTTAATGATTCAGCATTTCATACCTTATCCATAAGACAATGATTTTGAAATGGAGATATAGCTATTAGACCATTATTATTTTTCCCAAAAGATTCATATTCAGAAGATTCATCATAAGAATCTACGCCACTGGCACTTCTAGTGTAATTGGCTTTCAAGACATTCTTATGATTTGATCTGTAGATCTTCTTCTTGTTTATTTTATAATTCTTGTCTTTCTTGTCCCTTTTCTTAAGCAAGGGAAAATCAGGAATGATATGGAATGTTCTTCTACATTCATTGCATGTCACTTCTCCAAAATTATTATCATTTACATATTTTTTCTTGTATCTATATTGAATTTTATTATTCCCAACAATCATGTTCATCCTCTGAGAAAGATTTTCTATCTCAATTTTTTATGTTTCACATTCCCTTGATTCAGATTGAATACTGATCTTAGTAGATTTTGATCTTATAGTCCTCTCAGGATTCTTGGATTTTATATGATTTGAATTCGTTATAAAAGAAACATCTCCATTTCTATTCTATTTCTTAATATTATTAGCATATCTATTCATTATGGTTTCATGTTGAAGATGAGTACCAAATAGTTCATCAAGAGAAATCTTAGTAACATTCATATTCACATCTATAGTAGTTATCTTGGATTCCCATTCATTACGCATGATGTCAATAATTTGTCTATAAGGGCATCATCATCTAAACCTTTCTCGCTGATGGATTGTAAAATGTTGACAATAGTCTTAAATCATTATTGTACCAAACATACATGTTCTCTATAAGGGAAGAAAAAACAATGATACTCAGCCCTGAGCATTCCTCTTCTAGATTGAATTACATTGGAAGTTCCAAAGTGAGTTACTTGAAGATTCTTTGAAATACTGTATTTAGATTCATAGGATAAAATCTAGCTATATAAGTTTCTAGTCAAGGAACAGAGCAAAGTATTATGTACCTTAATGTTTAGCTGATATTCCAACTTTTCTGGATTAGTAAAGGTTCTATTTTCCCTGTTAGGAATTTTATAATCTCCAGTAAACATAATGTAGTTGTCTACACATGTGTTTATCACAAAGGTCTTTATTCTATCTATCCAATACTCATAGTAATTTCCTTTGATGATCAGTCATCTAGTAGGATTGACATTATCTAGAGATCCAACATTAATGCCTCCCATAATAAAAAGAATTTCTTTCCACAGAAATTATTATTAGTAAAAGATTAATAACAAATACGAAGAACATAAAAAAGGAAAAACATAAGCAAGAAAACTTATATGTGAATATAAGTATTACATAAACATCCTGAGATACCAATTTTAGGATAGAATATGTAAAAACGAGATGCTAAATTACAATAGTGGGCGTGAAATGTATATTTTGAAATTCCAGTATAACCTTTAATGTTATGTATAACAAGGTTAAACAAACATTCACACGACATATTAAAGAAAAATTTTCTATTTTCATAAAATAATTATTATACCATAATGCGAATAGAATTTGTAATATAATCAGACTAATAGAATTACAATGTATAAGGAGGTTATACTCTCTAACTTTAACAAAGTTAACATATAACAGTGGAATTAAAAAAACTTGTAATAGTAAAAAAGTAACAATAAGATTATTTTAACACCAAGGGAAGGGTATCCAAAAACCTTGAATAAATGTTCCTTGATTTATACTTTTATGAAAGTATGTCATACCCAAACCCAAGTAAGACCTCAATCTAATGATAGGTATCTATCTTCCTATCCCCGCAAGCCCTCGATTTAGAAAGAAATTGGAACCTCTATCTTCCAAACCGGGAAGACCATAATGTGCACGATCATAGTCTACAGAAAACAAGTCTGAACATGTTTTTTATGCATGAAAAAGTTGTTCACGACATATTCACGAAGAACTGACAGTTTTAAGATCCTCTCTTTAGAAATCACTTCACAACTTTATTTCTTCATGGTCAGTTGTCCATGTTGAAGTACTTTTCTCATTCAAATGGTCTTGTATTTATAGGGAAACTTTTCCAACAGTCGACTCCAATCCAATGGTAATATTTTTCTTAAATTTTGGAGGGACCTGGACATGTGGAAAACAATCAATGGTAAGTTTATAATAGATTGTATGACAATTTTTCAAGTAACATAAACGATGTTATGATAAAGATAAATGTTATGTATAAGAGAACATAGAATCCAATATCATTCGAATGATAAATTTAAACAACTCAAACATTATCAAGAAAATGTAATCATAAGAAATCAAGAAAATTAATTCTTAAAAACAACATTATTATGAAAATGTAATCATTAGAAAAAGTAAATCAAATTGTGAAATAGGTATCTCATTGTTCTAAAATCAAAATCACAAAATAGAAATCACATAAACACGAGAATCAGAATCACAAAATCAGAATCCCATATACACAAGATTCAGAATCATACAAACTAAATAAAATATACACTAGATTCAGAATCAGAAAAAATTAATAATATATACACTGGAATTGGAATCATAAAAACAGAATCACATAAACAAATGATTTGGAATCATAAAAACTGAATCACATATCGTAATGACTGATCTGTAAGTATAACATAATAAAAAAACAGATTGACCAATATATTAGTCTAAAATAATTACAAAATGTAATTATATATTTGTAAGCATAATGGAATGACAATTCTGGATCTTAAGAAAAATAAAGAACTTAAAAAAAATTGATCTTAAGAAAATGTTTTTGTGATTTTCAAAACAAATAACCATTAGGAATGGATAAGTCATAAGATATCCTTATTGACTCAACATTATACATCATCCAATTTATAACATTAATCATATTTTCATATTAATCGAATTGTCAAATAGAAATACCCTTGATACATCTTTCCAAGAACCTCTAATAGAGATGAGAATCATTCCTTATGGTCCTACAAGAAAATATACATCGAATTGATGAATTATATATCTAAATACATCCCCTCGGGAATAAATTATTAAAATCATTACAAAAAGTATAGAAAATAAAGTGTATTATGAGTATATGATATGTCCACCAAATTCATTACTCTGGCCATGAATGTATTACTCACTTAGCACATACATTTAATTTAAAGAAAAAAATAACATATTATTTTGTAACTTGTAAATTTATATAATCCTTAATTTCTTGTGTCATATGAAACTCATAACTAAAAAAATACAAGACTAAAAAACCATGAATTGTATTAATTTTATAGATACTATAACTATATTTTGGTAAAAATAAAATCATTAACTAAAATAATTTAAATTATTTATTTATATTTGATTTTTATTTTATAATTGATTACATTTTAAGAACCATTAAAAAAATTATCGTGTTTTAGATAAATAAATTAAATTAATAAAAACAATTTATTATTTTATATGTAACATTATGATTAATATACTAATATATTAGTTATTGGTTTTTTGTAAATTTATATGACATATGATTAATGTTACTTGAAGATTAACAATGTCATTTTTTGTACAATAAATTTTTTCATTAGTAATTCTATTTTTATATAAATGGTAAAATTTAAAATTTTATTATTTTAATATGAGGAAAATAGGTTTTTTACAAAAATTTTCAATATTATATTAGAATTATATTTTTATTTTTTCATTTATATTTACATTTTGGTGAATAGAAAAAAATATTGATTATTTAAATAACATTAATTTTATGAGATAATTTTTTAAATCATTATAAATTAATTATATAATATGAAATTAAAATAAAAAATTATAAATACTATTCACTGATTATTTAATATATTTTTAATGTTTTTGAAACATATGTAATGTTCTATTTTTAAAACCATAATATTTAACTTATATAAAAAACTATTTTTATCCACTTATTTAAATTAATTCTAAAAATTTGATTTCAAATTACATATCAATGTTTCTGTATTAAATAATGATTTTAATATAATTTATGTTATAAATATATGATTAATAATATTGAAGATAATGGAATTTATAATGGATAAATTGATATTTTAAATGAATTGTTTTACTAATTATGGGTAATTTTTATCAATTTAATTTAATTAATTTATATTTTGTAATGAATTTGATTTTATTTTATTATTACACACATATTGAAATATATAAAAATTTATTAAATTGATAAATGATAATTTCTATTATTAATAATATAAATTGGTGAAAACAACATTTTCTATGATTTTTTACATTTTTAATTATTAATATTAGATGTAAATATATGTATTATTTAGGAATTTCATAAATAATAAAAAAATAAAAAAAATAGGATTATAATTTCAATAATATTATAATGGTTTCCTACTTTAGTTATATATTGTAACGAGGATAAAAAATGATAGAATATAGAAATTGGGTCTCAAAAGGAATGAAACATGATTAAAAAATATGGTAAAATGGGGGGTGGAGATTTTTTAGACATAATTTCACCATAAACACCATTTTCATTATCATTAGTTCAATTGACTCTGTAATGTATTCCTCCCTTTATTGAAAAATAAGGGGTATTCACACAAGATACATTTTATTGACTTATAAAAGGGGATCAAATCCATCCTCTCAATAATAAACATCTTATTATAAAATTCATGGAACCCATGACCGATATTCATATATAAAAATTCAATTACACCAACTAATTCCCCTAATCACCATATTCATTCATAATTCATTAATTTCCTAGGATATATTAAATAGAAGGTTTCATTTCACTACGTTATAATTAATTAATCAAGATCATTTTTATCTTAATCCTACATTCCTAAACTACCCTATCAAAATTAATATTATGAAATTAGTTATTTTATTAGATTGATATATTACTATATACATGAATAAACACTTTTTTATTTCATTCCATCCACTATGAAAATAAACAAATGTTGATCGTCCATACATGATGAATACAATTTCAATGATGTGATGTTTTTTCCATCTACACTTAACATGGATGCATTTAATATTTTATTCATGTCACAAAAATTATTATTATGAAAAAATTATTATTATACAATGATAATATTTCATCATTATATAAGTGGTATTAATATTTAATGGTCATACTAAAAATAACTACCTAGGTGAACATATCAAATTACATATCATAAGATGATTACATTTTATATGATAATATATAACAATATATCATATATGATTTATAAAATTAAATTGATTCGATGAAAAATTTATTGATATTATGAAGTGATACAACAACACTATTAGTATTCGTAAAAATAAAAAAAATATTTCCATATCAACTGATGACAAAACCTCGGAAAGAAAAATAGATTATAATAAAATTAATTAATAGATTATTATACAGAATTGTTATTTTTAATTTAGATATATATGAATAAATTTCAGAATATGATATTTTAGAAATATTATTTTATTACATGGGATGTTATGAACATTTAGGGAGTGAATGTGGTCCAATATAAGGGTTTCATAACACAATATTTATAAATAGATAAGTATTTCCTATTATAAACGATATTCTATTTGGAATAGTGTATATTAAAACCTTTAATATTTTTTATCATTAATAATTTATATTTTATTTTTATCAATTTTTAATTAAATAATCTTTCACTAATATGGTTTTGAATAATAAATTATTAAAAGCCTATTATTTTAAGGTAACTTAATATTCAATTATTATATTGAAATGTATCTTATTGAACTGTATTTTACTATGTTTGTTTAATTCTAGTTAACAAATAAATATTAAATTTTCTTCAAATAATTTATGAGATTCATAAATTATTACTTATTAAATCATTATCAAATGAGTTTTACCATAATGATTATTTTATTATAATCTGTTTCTTAGTTTCTATTCAAATTTAACAATACATACGTTTTTTGAACCAATTAAAATTTATATGGTTTATATAGTTCCCACTTTTTATATTATTAATTGAATTATATTTCATAAAATGTTTTTGAGTTCAATTTCATACTCTCTCAATCATTTCTTGAGTTTAAATTATAATATTACTATAGTCTTTACATATTTCCCAACATAAATTATTTCTCCTTGAGTAAGAAATTCTATAAATTGATCATTTCCTGATTCAACTTTTGTCAATTAAATTTTTCCAACCATAATTTCTAATTTAAGGGGAGGATTATTTTCTACATCTATATCATTTTATTTTATGAAATTATATCATAAATAAAATATTGACATTCTTAAGAATAACTCCACATTATTCCAACAGATCATTCCACTCATTCTATCTATTTTGATTTCATCCTATATTTTTGCCTTATTTTTTGGAAGTCATATATTTTTTAAGTGATTTGATTCTATTAATTACCATCACAACATTTTATAGGAATATTTCCCCTTATTTTTTATCTAAATTTCCAATAACTATGTTTCTAAATAAAAAAACATTTTATGTATCATGAATATATTTCCTATCTTTCACAATGTGTTTTATCTATAACCCATTTCAGTTTTTTTGAAGACATTATTATATGGTACTTATTATAAAGTAGATATTTAATTTTTTTAAAAAAAATCATTCAATCATTTTGAAAATATATTTTCAATGGATGTCTTCTGCTTTATCATATATAAAGTATTATAATAAAATATACACACACTATTTATAATGATTTATAAATATTATATTTCCAATAATTTTGAAAATTTACAAACATTTTTCATGGATAAACTATGTAAATTCTGTCACAATTATTTTGTAATCTTTATTTAGAATGTGTTTTGATGAAAAAATTGACATTTTCATCTAGATTTAAACATAAAGGTCAACTGTTTTTATTATATATTTATTATTATATTAGTTGGATTATTAACTATATCATCAAAAAGGAGAAATGTTATATCTATAAAAGATAATTGATTCAACACCACATTTCCCCTAAAAATACACATTCTCTGTATAATTAAAATTCTTCTTCCAATGACTTTCCTCTTTGAATATAATATTCTAGAATCCTTTTATTTTAGTGTGTTTACATATATTTAATTGTTCTATTGAATGGTGATATATTTTACATAACTATATAACATCAATTTTTAGATGAATTTTTTATATTAATATTAACATTATTGATGGGTATTTATAGGGAATATTATTAAATATCTAATAATACCAATTTATATCGAATAGAATTATCTTCATTATTAATCGAATTAATATTGTTTCCTAAAGTGATTTCATTTTATATGTATATGAATCTCATTTTCTTTTTATGTGTTATATATGACATGTTTCGTTTGTTATCAATTTCATATAGAATCATGATGATGGATTGAATCCCATATATCTCCCTAATTAAATGGTTTCAGTTTTTATATCTTGAGATAGTGATCCATGTGAAAAATGTGTTTGATCACATTTTAAATATTTTAAAATGAGTTTGATAACATAAGTATTGGAATAATTATTTTCCCAGTTTTTTTCATTTTCATATGGATGTTCTTTATTTCATTTTTTTTAATTGTGCCACATTTTATCATATATTTACTTTTTGAGTTGTCTTACATACTATATTCGTACATATTTTATTTCATAGTCATCATTATTTGGTATTTCCTAACCTTCTTCCATAATTTATTGTTTAGTCTTTATAGGGTATAAGTTTATATATATCTGAACTATAAAATTGTTGTCATGGTATTCCCATTATGGTCTTTTACTAATATCACTTATGTCTACCAGTATTGATAATTCTATCTCAAAAATTTGTTATTGTTATATTTCATTAGGTTATGAAGATATATAATACACAATAAGATTCTTTTTGTGTATCGTTTTTGGATAATTTTTGGGAAATGATGAAGACTTGTTTTGGAATTACTATTATATCATATAGTGGGATAAATATCCATTATTTGAAAAGGAAGTAGTTTTTGATTAATGAATTGAGTATGATATAATATAACTATCTTGGAGAATATATAATAAGTTTACCATATGTAACAAAGGATTAAATAAATAAATCAATAGGATGAACCAAATGTATCATACATTAAAAATAAAGGTGACATAATAAAAGAAAAATTCATATTTATCATTTATTATTAACATATTGGATATTATAAAAATTGTTTTAGTATTAGTATTCTTTCTAATAAGGTCACAAAATATAATATAAGAAATGTATGAATCTATAAACTAATATTTTTTATAACTAAAAAACCGATCATACAAAAATGATTATTAATGGTACAATATAGCTGTTAGGATGGAAAGGCAATAATTGTAGTCTCACTTATGGAAGTGAGGGTGAAATATATATATAATTCAGATAATGTTACTCATATATATTTTTAGTACAGATTCACATTTATCAATGATTTCTAATATATTCTAAATTTTATAAGGATTTAGATAATTATTTAACACTTTTTATTAATATTAGTTCCCTAGTAGTTTGGAATGACGTATTAAATTGAATCAATATCCTTAAAAAATATATTAATTGAAGGTTATATTTTTATGAATTACTATTGGATAACAAATAATTGAGGTATTTAACACTATTTCTTTCAATGTTTGATTTTTTATTTATAATGGGTTTGTTGATTTTGTGATAAGCGAGTAAGATGGTATTGATAACATCATAATTTATTATAAATTTAATTAAATAGTTATCCATGATATTTTTTGTTTTCTTTTCATATTTTTTGAGTAATAATTCATATTTATTATTGTGTGACATTATTAAATAGAGGTTAATACCTTTTATGGTCTAATATAATTTGAATTTTTTGTAGAATATATAATTTATCCTTGGTTAATTTTATGGAATATTCAAATGGTATTGAGAATTTATGTTATTTGGAATAAATTATTATGTCCTACACAAAATGGGATACGTGATTATATGAATGGATAATGTTGTTTTATGAATAATGAAAAAATAATATCACATAATAGAGTAAGGTATATTTTAAAATAGAAATTACATCCAGAATGATAAATATGTGTTGAAAACACTTGTCTACATTCATTTTTGAAGAATTATTAATATTATGAGGATCCAATTTATTAAAGTGGTAGAATGAAATGGCCAATAACTTTAGACCTATTAATTTAATATTATCTCCAATATCATATGCCACATGAAATAATAAACTAACAATAAACATGACTAGAATAATCTAAGACATACTGAAATTACATAAAGAATAATGTAATTTGTTGATAAAAATCAATAATCAAAAAAATAATTACATATGACTATTTTTTATTAATTAATATTTTAGAAACCATTACATTCAAAGAATAATTTTAAAAATTATTAATGTTTTCCCAAATAATCAATATGGATTTTAGTCAAAACATCAATCTAATGAGATATATTTATATATAAAAATGAATATATCAATATTATATTATATTAAATGTTTTATGAAATATGATCCATAACACATGATGTTTAGAAACCACATATTTTAATAGAAATCATTTTTTACAATTTATATTTGTATAAAATATTAATATATAATGTATATAATTTAAATTTTTTAAAATTCATTTCATTATTGGATTATAAATTTCATTATTTTCATTGGATTGTTATGTTCTATTTTTTATAGTAAATAATTTTTAGATGAATTTTGAAAATATATTCATTTTTTAACACCATCACTTTTTTTACTTCTAAGTACATTAAATTATTGTTTATAAATATATATATATTTAAAGAGAAATAAATAATTTGAATATAATATATCTAATTTATAATAACCATTAATATATTTTTTGAATCATAATTAATATTTTAATCAATAAAAATTGTTTATAAGAATAACAGAAAACATTCATTCCTTTTTTTATGTAAATAAAATCAAAAAAATGGATTTCATATTTTAAATCTTCATGTGCATGTTATATAATAATATAAACATCATTTAATATATAGTTGTATTATTAATATGATTAATCGTATTGACCATGATAATAGTTAATGGGATAATTTTTAAATTATTATTATATCAAAGTTTTCTAAGTTTCATCTAATAAATTGAATTGATATATTTTATATAATTAATTTTATGTCATTTTTAGACACATATAAAAGAATATTATAGAAAAATGAAATTATAATAATAAAAAAATTGTTTTCAAGACATATAATGGTAAAAAAAATATTTTTAAAAATAATTATATATATATTAGTTATTTTATATTCAATATAAATTTAATACTATACACAAAATTACATATAATATATGGTTCCAAAATATTGGTTTATAAAAGAAAAATTTGGATTAATGTTTTCATTCTATTTTAATAAAAAAAATTACTCCAGAAACAATAGAAATTGTATAACATTAAATTAATATGTTAAGATAAAGAATAGTTGACCACAACATTTGAAAAAAGGGGGTATTGAAGATTAATATATAATATTTCATCCCACATTCAGTTATTTATTCGTTTATAAAACAACTACCCCAAAATATTATCAAACCATTTTTTAAAAATAATTGTTGTTCAAAGAAGTTATATATATCTCTTATCAATGTCGATCACATATAACCTATCAGAGTTGACCACACCAAATAAAATGTCCATAAAACCTACACCATATCCCTATCCTACACTTATCTATCATTAAATAATGTCCTTGGTAAGAATATTTTATCCTGGTATTTTAATATACTTGGATACATTCAAGAGAGTGTTTTAGCTATCAAAGTGAGAATTACCTAATACATATCACTTTCCTATGAATATTTCATTATTAATAAAACCATATAGAAATTATTAAAATTACCAATAATAATTATTATACATAATTGATTACATATAAATTTAACAAACATAATTTATTCATTTATGTCCTCTGTTACAAACAAAAGAACATCAATTGGGCATACGTTTGGACTACTGCCTCCACAAAGCGATGCTACTTGTTTTATGAAACCCAGTAACATTTATATATTTTAATATGATTTTATGAATGAAAATTTATATTTATGAAACTATTTTTATTATATATTTAAAATATTATAAATTATATAAGTGATTTTTTTGCGTGGAAATACATACCACATGATGAGTGGAAGATGATGTAGCTGCATCATAGCACATTAAACATAGAATGACATAAAAACCATCTTAAGGAGTCTGTATTTTGAAAACCATCCACTTCATGAATGGTTCGTTCTCACAATCATCCTTGGTCAAGAAGACACTTTCACTAATGTATGATACTTTGATGGCGTCCTCCCTGAGTTTGATGGAACTTCACTACTATGTGAATGATTTATGATGTGCTTTATGAGTCTAATAGAGTTGTGAATAATTGAAAATCCCAAAATTTTATGTGAACCACATTAAAAAAGCATTGAAAACCCTTGAATATAAATACCCCTTCATTCTATTATTTGGGGGATTATCATCCAACCTTTTAGATAAAAATTTATCCAAATTCACGAACCTAACAACCATAATAAAATAGAAAAATATGGATTATCCAATGTACCAGGGAATCAAAAACCCCGATAAATTTATCATGATATACTCAGATATATGTGGATATTACATTCATGAAATATTTTTCCCTTACCAATAGATGAAGTCCCTATGGGGTACTTGATGATTCGCGAATAATTCCACCTTTAAAAAGAAATCATTTCCAAAACATGGACATCATCTGAAGGAAGGTTCATCCTGTTTCATATAGCCCACTCCTACCCAGTTCCCTTGACCACTACGAAGTACCTGATCATTGTGAAGCACCTCTGTTAAAGTCCCTAAGATTCACTAATCCTTTCTCCAGGGCCACTCCATACTACCCCCCTTCCACTAAAACATCTTCACAAATGATGAATTTGAAATCCTCCAACACCCATTAAGGATTGGTTCAGATTCACCTATTGTCCCTATAAATAATGCTCCACCTATTCATGTGGAACAGTCCTTATAAAGTATGGAATGATAATCCCACTATTCTTTTTATTCTTAGTATAAGTATGCTAACACACATTTCTTCTCAGCATAGGTATACTAATGTAAATATTGTGATAGCCCACACCTTCCAATAATTTTACCCTATAATTTCTAATGACATTATCATCATAATGGTTCATGAGAATTGGTTATGTAATCTCATGGGGCATGAAGTGAGTTCCTCATGTCCAATATACATAATGTAAAACTTCATACCCTCAATTTCCTCAACACATGATTTTAAACTATGTAAGTAACCAGTGTAATAAACTTATGATGTTCTATGGGTGAGTGACATGGAATGGTATCCAGACTACCTACCCTCACAGAGAAATGAAACTCTCCACCAATGTAATGAGATACCTCCACATAGAACAACATAATCCATGTAAAATTTATTCAATAATCCCCACAACATATCTCATTGTCACTTCATTTGGTACAAGAGAAGTATTTTTGCTTCCGCCTCTTATTTCTCTCACTGAACATTAATCGTGTGAGAAAAAGCATTGTAGTGACAGTGACATCCACTCAACCACCATAGGGGGCCTTCTCTGTAGATATAATTCGTAACCTAGATCTATATGGGAGGATTCAACATTTAATCTCCATCCACATGATAAATTCAACCTCCCCTATAGTTATAATACTGAGACCATTCCAAAATACATGGTCAATCATTCCCAAAAAATGAGGATACATAACAACCCATCCAGAGGTCCAAAACTAACATGCAAATCCATACTAATCCTATATGGACCACATATCCAAAATTATCATTCCAACCAGTTGAGAGACCTCATCTCATCTTGGTCCCTTTGATCCTCAATACGTAAGCCCCATCAAACTCTAAAAAAGATATATTATATTGTTAAGGTTACATTCCATTAATAGTACACACACTATCTCATGTTGATTATACCTTAATGATGAGAGAATCCTTTTTGTATAATGTAAACACAACTTGGATTGGTCGTGTCAAATCACAATAAAATACTACATCAAACCCAATTGATTTTGATCCCTATATCATAGATAGGATACATATACCACCTCAATGAGGTACAATCCAGAGCAATGGTAATCTTAGCTTCTACCCACTAGGGAATTTCATCCTTGATCCACCTTTATGGGTGTTCTAATCAACCATCACAGTGTAAAATCAACTGTTTATGGGAAACACCTCATGGATCCACCTTCATCATCCATTTTAATCTCCCAATTTTTTAATCATTTAGTTTATACCTCATATGGAGGAACCTCATTGATCATCTTATATTGGGTTTCTTGAGTAATAAACACATTATCACCAAGATTTTACACTTTTGAAAACTAATAAAACTCGTATAAAAAACATAGGATGCATGCTGTTGAAGCATTGGATGATATGGGCCTATATAATTAGCTACCTTAGGAGAAACATAGGATTATTTGGGTGAAATCCATGGGATATATGCAACTTCAGTTCTAGATAAATATTGATCGATACATGATTCCCAGGGTTCCATTCCTTTGATTCCTCCCTGAGAAAGCCTCTAATAAGGAGGAATACAATGGACCAATGATCCCAATTGTCTAGACATGTCAGTGATGAACAACATGAGTACTCTCTGCTCTAATGATTACTCCATATCATAAACCAAAGAAATTTACAAACAAAATTAGTTTAATTAATTTTTATACATAAATATATGTTAAATGTAAATAGTTATACAAACATGACATAACACTATGATGGATACATGGAATAGGTGAAAAGTCCCCATGATAAATCCATGGAAGGAATAAGTAAAATCCCATCATCTAGTTTTGATCAACAAGGATACAAGGAAATTCAATGTTATGAATGATTCTTTCCCTTGGAAGGAGGTAATGTTGGGAAACAATGCATGAGAGATTATATAAACATGCATGGTAGCATACACTTGTTAATGCATTGAAAACTAAAATTTTCATACCAACATGAAACTATTCTCCTCAAATGGGGACTAGTATTTTTCACAAAATCATCATTTTAACATGTCACAAGATCAAGATATCTCATGCATGAACCTGAAAGAAAACAATCTGCCCAACATCAAACTCACTAGAAATTGGTACAATTAAACATTGTGAATTATATTCTATTTCATCATAACCATGGATCTATCTCTCAAAACATTTAAGATTAGAAGATGTTGGGTCATTATGAATATCATTCCATGTATCCATACTTCTAAATCCTCCATCTTTGAATGTCACAAGATACATGAAATCAACCACCCAATTCCCACTGATGTAGGGGAAGGATAAATGTTAACACAACATTTCCACAACACTTTACCTCCCCCACAACATATATCATAACTACTTTTACTAGAAACCAATGCCCTATATCATTTTATGAATTTATACATATAATTTTGATGGACAGACTAATATGTCAATACATGTAGGAGGGGTTTATTACCGAAAGCGATAATGAATGTTATGAAATAGAGGCGACAATAACTGATCAAATATTCCACCCCCATGGGCCACACTGGAATCTGTCATTCGCTCCTCCAAAAAAAAATTCTTCAAGAGTATTTCCTCGAAGAGGATATATGATTCACCCCCATTCACCTAGGAGGTGGTGGATGTCCGAGTCAACCTAAATTCAACAAACACACTATAATATCCAAGAATGGATCCCATTATGAACAATAAGTGATAGCAATGATTGATCTTCTCTGATGAAGAAGAGTTAGACTATACCCATCCTCTAATGACCACGACCTGAAGTACCTAGAGTCAACATAGGGAACCAGATCTGGAGGATTCCATTCAGAGGGCATCGACTACAATATAGCCAGTTTCCCTTACTAGAGCGTTCACATATTTTATGATTTCAATGACATACGAGAAGGTATCCATACATTCTCAGTAGTGATTGAGACCTTGACCACCGTGTAGACATTATGGGAGTAGTTTTACAATCATTGTCACCATCAATGGTCATTAAATTCCAAAGAATGATGTTGTTATTATGTTTTTTGGTTCTCAATTTTATGTCATAAACCCAAGAAGAGGTCCTCCCTACTCTCACATTATGTGTAAAGTTCTTTCTTGTAACATCATATATCCATGTGTAGGTCCTTATCTCTTCTATAACCAGTACGAAGGTCGTCCACATACATATATCACCTATAAACTTGGAGTTACTCACCATGTTCCCACCGATCATTGTGATGGTACTTCTCGATTCATTTCATATCAGGACAAAGGCCCTCCACAATCCACATCCAACCAAGTTGGAATACCGCCCCATGTTTCCACATTTTAATGTATATGTCCTCCTTATGCACTAAGAAAAAAATATAGAGGTTCTTCCAATATTCCAGGTCACCAATATGAAGGTCATCTTTTTAGCCATTTCAATTTGTGATATCATCCTCCACATGTTTTGACTCACCTGTTTGGTGGTCCTCTATGTTGCACTAATACCGATCAACATGGATGTCCTCCCACTGTCCCCACAGACCAAAGAAGTGTTCATCGCTTCTTCATCAACAATGGGAGTGGAGGTCCCCCCCACTATTATGCTATTCAGATAAGATGTTATCTATACTCTGATAAAAACCCAAAAAATTCTCTTTCCCGTTTACCAACCAATCAATGTAGTGGTCCTCCATACGATATTAACTAAAATCACATAGGTTCTTCAAATACTAGAACAATTCAATTCCATAAATAGAAATCCTAATAATGAAGGGTGAACCACCATCTATGAAACATTAATTCATTGAAACCCATATTTATTTTCTATCCCATTCAGCTATGTAATTCCACAGTGGAATATGATTTAATGATGGTACCCTCTTCCTAGTAATTAACTTATGAGTCAAGGTAAGGATTTGTTAGGTATTATTATTCAACACATAAGGTGAGACTACCAGGATCCCTAGATCTCTCCACATGTACATGTAGGTGTAGGGAGTTATCACACTCTTCTAGGGTCTCAAGGTGAAAACATATCATCAATCAATAGTTTCCCTCTCCATATATACCATGGATCATGGAAAACTATTCTTAAATTTGAAATATGGAAAGAATCCAATAGACTAACCAATGATTTTTTATTCTCTCAAAAATGAGGAAGTGGTGAGCACCCTACCATATTAGGATATAATGATGTTATTTTCACCAAACATGAGAGATGACCTTGCATATAGAAACTAGTAAACTCATGAAGCAGATCCTCTACTAGCGATTCATTCTCCATCCCAATCCACATCATCACCTTTGTCGATCACTTATCAAGTGATTATTAAACATTGTTCCAATTAATAGTCAGTCCCCACATCCGAGATATAGATAATTTGAGATGAACTATCTTTTTATATGTTTTTAGTGGTATTTTAGATGAATGTGACCTACATCATTTATATCATGGAGTCCCTCATTGAGGGATAGGTTGAGTTCTTACTTAAGACTATATGGGTGATGTTTCACTACCTCTATTACATTTGTTTGTTCTACTGCCTAAGCCAATATAACAAAGACACCAATAATTATAAGGTTAGTATACTTGAGTAGGTATTAGTCCTAAGGGCTCATCACCCTTCATCACCTAGGTGCCACCAGAACCTTCTACAATGATGATTTAATATTTTTATTATGTTCAATATAATCATGGAAGAGGAGTCCATGTACATGTAGATAAATGTTTTTTTATATTATACTCTCTAATTCAATCCAATTATAATGTAGACTGACCTACCCATTGATATTATGGATCATATTTTGGGTTTTTTAATCAAAAAATAGTTGATTTAGATATATTCCACATCATGGTCACTAATAAAGGTTCAAACAATGAATCCACACCGCTGTCAGTGAAATATCAATTGGATCCTAATATAGCTATTTTAACATCCATATAATATAGGAACTCAGTATCAAGGAACCCTCCACATCATTTCCTACTGGTATAAATTTCAACAAAGGAAATGGACATCTCGAGCCCTGTGATCGTTCTAATATTTTATAGAAGAACACAAGTTGATATTGAAATTCATTCCTTTCTCCAGCTGATTGAAATTGAAAAAAATATCATCTATGGTATCATTTTGGAGTGATCCATAGATTATAGTGATCCTAAATATAATCATATTTCTCCTCTACAAGGCCAGTAGAAATTCATCCTTGGCTGATTTCTCCCAGTCTGGGCTGGTGATCCTGCACATCACGATAGAGAAGTGGTTGTCGTTTATGGAAAGAATCCAAAATAACAGTTTTAAAATCCACCTGTGTAGTGTTATAACCATCCATGTTACCCATATAATTCCACTATATGAACCTCCATGTCATCTTAACATGTTGATGATCATATCACATAACTGGTGGTCATGGATCCTTATCATGAAAATATCATTCAACAAGACTATTTGATTGTTGTTATCACCTCGAAGCCTCAAAGACCTAGAGATGTGACAGGTAGTGATCCCACCTAATAGAAAGCAGTATCTGATATTGGTGGATGACATCAAATCACCCCCAGACATTGTAAACCCTACCATTTCTAATTTCAATGGGATTAGTGAACCACTACAACATTTTTATCACTTCATATCCAGATTATGGATCTTGTTTGGAACCCAAGAGAAACAAGATGGACTAATGTTCCAATGTTATGTGTATAAATTGTAATTAAGAAGGTTTATTTAGTGTTTCTGACTACCCATTTTGTCCATCACTAGTTGGTTAGACCTCCACAGATAGTTCCTCTACATGTTTAGCTTTATCATGCACAAAGAGATCATTAATGAACAATTCATGTGTTAAAAATTACTAGATGATCACATAAAATAATATTTAACCAAATTTACTGGATTCATGTACTAAATTGATATTCCACTAGCCAAAGAGAACACGCAAATGGTTTTTCTATAAAACCTAAAAAATGAGCTCGTCCCCACCCTGGTCACTTGGTACATCCCATGTGGGATTCGAGATTTCTATGCAATGAACAATACCTTGAAGATCCTTAATAATAGGATAAACTACCATGTCCATTTCCAATCCCACATCCTACAAAAATAACTTCCAAGGAAGATACTGAATCATCAGAATAGATTGAGTCCCTTGAGACTCTATAGTTGTTAGAACCATGGCCATAAAATACTCAACATGTTCCACATCATTATCAAGATCATCCATTACCATTTCAATTTTGAAATATGACACAATTTCAAGAACATAATATTATATGAGAGAATGTGGCTCCAACCCCTAATCAGGATCTTTCCCTCCATCTTGTTCAATCTTTTAGATTTATCTTCATGTACAATAGAAACATGAAATACTCATTTAAGGAGGAACTCATTCCATATTATTTATTTAGATCCCTAAAACATTGTATTTTGAATCTACTTGAGTGAAATAATCCATAAGAAGCTTAGTTCACTAACCACCATAACAATTTACCTTACCACATTATCTTTGTATATTTTAGAAAATAACGCATTGTGTTTAAGGAATAGATTCAAGGCCATGTGGAAAATGGTTGGTTCAAGATAGAAAATGTCCTATCATAGGTGGGGAACATCTATATTGATCATGATAGTGATAGTGAAGGTGATGTGGAATGGAAAGATGAATTTAATAATTGGACATAGATTTTTGAATACAAGTTGATTGGACGATCAGTCACCTACACACACGGTGTCTTTTGATCAAAAATATGCTACAAAACCTGCTGATGTAGTTACTATTTCCATCACTACATCTTATGAAACCACCTCATAGTGTTATATATCTAATAATATAAGGTCCCAATATGGAAAATGAAATAATATTCCCCCAATAGTTTTGAAACGATATCTTAACCTTAGAGATTTCATCCATTCAGTGTAAGGAATCAATTACATATTCAACACATCATTAGAATATTACATTGATGATGATATGATGTATTCCTCCATGAAAAACATCAAGTTGTCCAATACCATTATTGTTTATGATAATTATGATTGCTTTGTTAACCCCAGAATGACTATAGATAACATCTTCAACGTGGAAAATGATTATTTGTGAATTTTTGGAGTGTTCATGACATTGCATCAATCTATGTCATGTATGAAACCAATAAAAAAAACATGTTCATTGTAAATCTTATATAGAATACTCCTCTTAGTCCACTCTATAAAACTCACCACCACAACTCACTATACTAACTAGTTAGGAAAAAATGCTAAAACCACATCATGGTTAAAATCATCCACCTATATCTAGGACATAGGTTGCTGAGCGTCATCAAGTAGTAGGTATGGGAGTGTTATCTAATGAGAAGATTTATAGCTCATGCAATATAAAGAATCAATTGGTTCTGGTGGAAACATCCATATTGAACCTGCCAATGAGTATCCCCATGTGGGCACAAATGTGCATCTGGTGCCAAAGTACAATGGTATAAAAAATATCTCCATTATACCTTCATATATATATATATATATATATATATATATATTTGACACCCTAAGCCTATCATTAGTGGTTCATGAGGCCTTTTTAAAGTCTTTGAAGAGCCACATTATGTTCGAAGAAGAAGTAGATTTTGTAGAGACCTACAATAAGGAGGATTTTGGGGTATAGAATGGCATGCTATTATTTAATTCTATGTAGAAGATGATGGCTACCTAGTGTATGGGATCATCCTTCCACTATACATCATAGTACAATGTAATGGAATATAGGACCGTCATTGTATATATGACATAGGTTCTAGGATCAATATCCTCCCAACCATATTACTATGCATGTCGTGATTGAAAGAAACACATTTTTACACCACTAACAAGAAGATTCATGGTTATGATAGGGCCAATAAGATACCATGAGGTAGAATCCAGTTGAAGATACATTCCATAATCACGATAGAAATTGATGAGTTCATTGTTTTCTCACAAAAATATTTCCAAATTTTTTTTGATGGGTGCACCCCAGATTCATCTATGTTTAAAATTCCCCTCCTCATCTCAGCAATGCATCTTGTAATCCTTAAATTGTTATGTGGGAATGGTTTAGGATGATGCATATCCCATAGAATCCTATGAATCCTTCTACCTAGATAAAAAATATTACACAATAAAGGACAATAAAATATCATACCAATGTGATTGACCTGTAAATTTTTAGATGATATATTAGGAAAATTCTTTCTTCATCCCAAATCACAGTTTGGAATCTATTACACTCGACATGGGATGTTTTTTTTCAATTTCAAGAGAAGTAGGAATTTTGTCCTGAAATATTTGTAATATAGGAAGAATAACTGAAAAATATATATTGGTCATTACTGAGAAGTACCACAAATCTCTACCCTTATAATGTACCAAGATGTTCCCCCCATGGGTATAGTTGTACATCATACCCAACAATTTTGATTTTCTCAGTTGAAAAAATGTATCCAACATTAAACAATTTCATTTACATAAATCATATAACTCATGGCCATAGGCCTAATGGGATTTGTTAAGATCCTTTATTGGAATGGTCTCAACATAGAAAAAATATCCCACCATGGATTCTATATCTACCCAATAAGGCACCAGTGTCCCATTATAATTGGTAGGTCTGGATGAACCTTTTCCTCCCACTAATTCGACTACATCAGAAAAGGAGGTGGATTTTAAAGATGCTCCTGCCACATTTAATGAGGATCTCTCCGCCAATATCGATGTGTTGGTTTATATGAAACTAGTTACTGAAGATGATACCTGAACAATTCTGATCAATATAGACATGCCTCTTGAGTAATAATAGCATAATATGGATTTTATGAAGTAAACCCATGATATATATAGTTTTCACTATGATGGGAGGCCAAGAATAGACCCTTATGTTGTTTTACGTTATTGTGGTATTTTTGTGATACATATAGGGTTTGAACAGCCTCACCTGAAAATGAACTCTTATCATGTTTCCATGACCACTGAAGAATTGATAAGACTATTAAACCCAACATTGTTACAGAAGATCAATACCAAATGTGTCATTCAATAATCACCTCAATCAAGAAGAAGAATTACAAAATCATATTTTTTTAACTTCTAAGTCCACAACCGCCATTGTATAAATGTTTATTTTCCCCTTCCATGGATATTATTTTTCATATATTCCATTGTAGGGTTACAAGGTATCTCTTTTTAAATGGATACTTTACATATAACTAGTTCAGGATTTCCAAAAAATATGAGGATTCTACAACCTTTAGAGAGTTGTAAGGAATATTCTATTATCATATAATGCTTTTTAGTTTCAAAAATTTGGGGGAGACTTATCATTAGGCCATGCATTAAATATTCATACAGATCATCAACCCACTAGTGTACTTCTACGTATTTTATTTGTAGGTAAAATCCCTGAAATATCCGAACAATCTAATAGATCATGTAAAGGATATTATTTTCTTCCATTCCTGACATTTGAATAAGATACATATGAATTTTTCATTCATGGTTACCTATGGGATTTATCGTGGAATTTTTTTTGTTATAGTTGCATCAATATCAACCCTAAATAGTCAAGGACCTCATCCAGAAAACTCATCTGAGAAAACATTAGAAGACCTATAGACATCAATTACACTTACCATATATACACTAATTCATTATGAATCAATCCATCAATTATATTCACTTTTATAGTCTCATGTTGAAAGGTGTTTTTTTCTATAGGTATAAATACTTCCGCGATTACTTTTGAGGAAATCAAGAAGTATTTTCTAGAACATCAGTTTTTATGCCACCCATATAAATGAAGCATCTAGTCCCTTATGTGTCAACCCTATAATGATACCTCATCACCATTATCACCCATAAGAATAATGATTCAAAATAAAAAATATAATATATTAATTTATTTACCCAATACTAAGATATGAGATACTATTCTATTAAGAAGATTTTTTTCATATTTTCCTATGTTGTTAAAAGGTTTTGGCACAATATGCAGTATACTGAGATACAAATGGTGTCCTAATTATGTTATCTAATGTCTATCCTGAATCATAAGATGTTGAATGTTGTATGGAACACATGCAATTTATCCTTCAATAGTTTGTTGTTATTATTGTTCCATATAAATCCTTCAATGTCTTGGAATTGGATAACATCTTAGATGTGTATCTAGCCTCCCAAGAAGTGCCTTTCTATATAAATTTTCTAGATGAGTCAATCCTCTTTCGAATCAAGATATTCCATGTCAGAAAATGATTTTTGAATATTTATCCAAGATCCCAACTAGTAGAGGGTAAATAATCCTAGGATCTACAGTGTAGGACTATGTATTGTCTTAATCATTACTACACAACATGTTATTCCCTATTATATCCTATTTTCATAAGGATGAATTAAAAATGTGGCAATATATCAGCATCTCCTTACTTCCCTCAAGTTATCCCTTATGATTTACATCATCCACTTATATTTTATCATTTACTAGGATTAATTTATCAAATAGATCAATGGTGATTACATCGTCAAAAACCAAGAGTATGTCACCATATTGGAGCACACTTTCCAACTTATGTGAAATTTCCCTTATCTAATGGAGGTGACCCTTGATTTTTAGCTACAAAATGATCGAGACACCGCTTTATAGAGTCTAGAAGCCACCAATTGAAATCAGTACCTAGATGACATATACCTTCATGTGGCTCCTCATAGGGTCATCACTTTTTTCAGTCTAGATGAGGAAGAAAAATTGAATATAAAGTAGCTAACCACCAGTGCTTCCACATCAGGAACAATAATCACCCCCAAAATAATTGTAATCCTCTGATTGGAAAACTCATTGTGTAAGGTATTTCAATATAGACACTCTCCCACCATATCAATCTACACAAGAGTGAATATATCAATCCACAGTACAATTCACCCTTGCGAGTTGGCCTAACATAAAAAATAATAACTAAATTCATTGTTTTGGTGGAGTTATCTTCTATTACATGTAATTATATGTGAATAACTAGGTTATTCCAGATGTACAAATTGGGTCCTATGGTGCTCCCAAGGCACCATTGTTGTTATGCCACAAGATTTGGGGGTTTGGATTCATCTATTTTACCATGGTCAATGACAGTATAATGTTTTCGAAGATGTTCCACATGTCTGAGATTCAATAATACTTTGTGTATTGACCATTACAACCCCTTTGTACTTCTGTGTATTCTTTTCTCATTGCTGTATATGGAAATAAATATGTCAGACCTTATCTTCCTACAACTGTTCTCTAATTAATATTCATTATAATAGTGAATTATTTCTTCTCAAAGTGGAAAGAATAAATTTATCATTGATATTTCATTTCCTAATCGATGGTTGGATTCATGTGATCCAAAACCATTCATTAATTCACAGTCCATCATGTTATTCTCACAGAAATCTACACGAACATCTGGGTTGTTGAGATGTGGAAGGTGTTTTCCATGTAAAATATCCATCCAAACTATACATACATCAATTATTTCCGATATAATACATAATGGAGGTGTCTAAAAAATCCATTCAAGGCATTTTGTAGAATGTGTTTTTTTGTAAAAAATAAGATATTTTGGTACAAAAATCTCTATAACACCCTATAGTCCATTTTTATGAACACATGAAATTTTACCGATGTGACTCCATATTCCCCAGTTTACAAAATTGAGGTATTTCATCCCATCATAGTTCAGTTACCATCACATTGGAGAACTATCTAAGTATAAAATATGCCAAAAAGAATTGTGGAAGTCTATATTTCTGAGCTAGAATCCCTTGAAGAGAATAAAATCTAGGCTTTGTATAACCATTAGAGGCACCAAAATAAGATATTCTGTGAATTCAAAAATATTTGTCTCTCCCACTCCATCCTCCAAGGAGGCACATTAATGGATCTCATAACACTAATGATATATGCTATAAATCCACCAATGATAGAGCCCCTATGAGTAGGACCTTATGTAATTCACAAGTTATTTACCAAAGTAACATAATCATTGATCAATATGGATAGAAAGTGTTTTACTCCTCCTAAAAATGTGACATTCCAAAAGAAATAATTCACATGAGGATATATTGTGTTAGGAACACATTGTTAAACTGAGAACATATTCCATGAATTACGTATTTTAACTAACATCCAACATATGGTATAATCCTTCTAAAATTAAAATATAAATTCAACTATAGAATTCAAAAAATAAACTATGTCCAAGTCCTCCTTAGTAGTGTAATGTATCATGTTGGACTCATCATTCTTTATTCATATTGTGTTATAGATTTTGCACTATGAAACCCCCATTCAGAATAAATTCCATCAACATTCTTGTCACACATCGGTAAACTAAATGAAACTCAATGTCCTAGTTTCATGATTATAAAATACATAACAACCAATATTTTAGATTCAAGATGTTCAAATTCATAAAAATTATTATTATAGATTCATGAAGAGAAACAAAACATCACCATAATGTTCTCATCTGAGAGGACGTCACCTTTGGCATCTGCCATCTACCATGATTTACTAAAGAACAATGTACCACATCATTCCATTACACAAAGGATACATAGTGATGCTGATATATTAAATTTTTTTCCTTCCATTCCAATAAAATGACCCCACATTGTGTACAGGTTATATATACATATGTATATTTCCTTGAATAATTGAGTGGGAATTGATTCATTAATTGTATGACATGTAGTGAGACCCGAATAATTATTCATGAACATATTGTGATGATACTTTATTTACATAAATCAATCCTCATCCTATCCACATATTGATAAACAACATGGATCCCATTTCCACAACATTAAATGTTAAACTATGTTATTATTCCATGTATCGTGAATTAAAAATCTATGAAATAATCGACGTCAATGAATATGTAGTGTGTTAGCCTTTATGGTCCTTATTCATGTTGTGTATCTTATAAAAATGAATTATGAAAATTTTTATTGAAGTGTTTATCCTATTTCCCATGTTTCATCGTAAGAACCCAGTTCTTATTCTTGACGTATATTTTTTTCTTTCCCTTTTTCCTTAACAGTTTTATAGAAATTAATTAAAAAAGGGGGGAAATCCCAAAAATTTGTTGGTACACGACATGTACTTTTCCACATGTCATGTACTTCAGTCGTGTGGGATGAGTATATATGGAATGTAGGATATTTGTTGATGAAAGGTATAAAAACTGAAAATAGGCTGTGTACTTAGTATATATAGACACCATGTAATTAGTCGGCAGGTGAACAGAAAGGAGGTGGGAGTTGCCTCCAGCAGAATGATAGTGCACATCATGTACATAGACATACATGCCATGAAACCAACTCGGCTGATGAATAGTAATTCATTGGGAGTATCCGCTAGTGTAACGATAGTACACATCATGTACTTACACATACAGGTCATGTAACCATGTCGGCGGATGAACAGTGAGACGATGGAAGGTGGACACCAGAGGAACAGTTAAAAAAATGAAAGGTACCATGTACATGAGAGTAGATTCCATGTAGTTATGTTTTTTTGTTATAAATAGGTAGTACCCTCCTCCTTCGGAAGAGAAAGATTATGAATCAATGAGAGTTGTGGGAGAGGTCGTTATTTGGAAGATCTCCTCATCGCACACTTGGACTCTGATTCCCTCGTCATCTATCTCGTTTGAACCGTGCGGGTGAGATCTTATATCTTCTGGAACATATCCTTCCAATTCTTTCCCTAAGGGATGTTATTTGAGTTTGAAGGGGTGATTATTTCTCCCAGATCTACGTCTTTCTCAGTTGTTTCTGGAGGCTTCGTTCATGTATATCGATCCGAGGAGATCGAGTTACGCGGTCTTGTGTTTATTTCCAACTGTTGAGTTTATTTCGAGAATTGTTGTGCTACGTGCCCTTGTTTGGGTTGTCATATGGTTGAGCCCTTAGTTGTTAAGATATATATAATTTCATAGATAATCTAATGTACATGTATAAAATGCTATTTGGGATTATTTCCTTGATCAAGAGCCACCCTGAGGGTGTGGTCGCCTTATTTAGCGGTTTAGCCAGGATACCCATGGGGTTGTCGTAATAATAGTATTTTTTGAGTTTTTGTGAGAGGATGCATATTTATTATTTGATTATGTGTTGGGCTTGGCCCAGTTACTTGAATTACCTGGGAGAAAGGTATTGACCACCTGAGGGAAATGTACTGATTCGCCTGAGGGAAATGTATTGATTCACCCAAGGGAAAGATACTAATACTCTTGAGGTAAAGGTATTGATTTGCCTGAGGGAAATGTTTCTTACGCCTGAGGTAAGTAGCTTCTATGCCTGTGGGCAATATCTGGTATGCCTAAGGGAAAGGTTCTTATTATCATGAGGGCTAGGTACTGTTTAGCTTGAGGGCAATGTTCACTTGAATATTCACTGTGGTGATTTCTTGTGTTATTCCTACCATGATAAAGAACATGATTGGTATTGTAATTACCTTCTATTTTATAGATAGAATGTTGTACTTCTTGTTGTGACACTATATAGGATATTTTCAGTCGAGGACCGGTCTTGGGAACATATAATTAAATTATATTGAATTGTTAAATAATAATTAAACGATAATCGGACTTATAGGAGTAGTTGCTTTTGAGTACTTCCTTTCTTACTACATTTTCATTATTTCTCTCTATTGTTGCACATTTGCACTATCAATTGGGCATGGGTCATTGGTGGTTGGTTACTGGGATTTTTTCTCACACCCTGATTGGGTCATGTCTTGTTCCCAAATAGATTATATTATTACGGGTGGTTATAATGGAAATAGTCCCTATACAAGTAGTTGATTATTGTAGAGGACTGGGAGAGAATGGGACTGATCCTAGGCTTGCGATGCGGCTAAGCTCATGTTGCACTATTTTGTTTTGTTTTTTTAAACATTATTCTGTATTGTATTTAATTACAGTGTATCATGTTTTGACTACTATTTTATAAATAATTCATATTGCATCATCATATATGTATGACTTTTGTTGATATTTTTCATCAGTAGCATTGTCCTTTTATCTTTGTACTTTTTACAGCTTCTTCATTAGGGTATGTTTATATTTTTCCACTATGATTCACTTTGACAAATGAGGGAATAGTTTCCCCACTATCAGACCTAGGCCCTTGCTTCTAGTCGGAAGCCTCTGGTGTTTGGGAAAATGTGCATGAGGTCATGTGACCATCCTGGTTCGGGGAACTCGTTGCGTGGCACCTGGATCCGGGACATTAGAAAGTGGTATCAAAAGGGTTTATTTTCTATATGTTATTTTATTATTTGTCAACAACATAAAGAGATAGACTATTAAGAGATTCAGTAAAAAAATTGAACCCAGGAGTAGCTACCCTATGTACATGTAATGGCCGGATTGCCTCGAATTGAATAGTTATATTCTATTTATGATTATTAAAGTTGATTTGATTTTCACCACTGGGGGACACACTTCTGGTGTGTTGTTTATAATTTTATAACTGGGTTCTATATAGTTACAATCAGATGATATGAGGGTATTTCATCTCATGCATCATTTAGGCACATGTTGGAATCACATTCCATACATAGTTCCCATGCCATGTAGGTTAATTATATGTTTCATGTTGTTGTGATAGATGATGTTCTATAAATGCATGTTGTTGTGATAGGATCCTTGTTAGATACGCCTACTATTGATAGGGTATCGGTACATGTTACAGTTGGTTTTATAGATGATAAAAATTGGTTCCTGAGCATTATAGCATCTCATGGACCAAAATTTAGTGGATCATGATCCAGACATTTGTTGTGTTTTTTACTATAAAGATAAAGGACGGGCGTCAAACATTGATTCGTGGGGAGTATGGGCCCCCGTAAATCAAAATTTGGCCTAACGAATCTTGAAATTAATAGAAAAGGGGCTCCAGAGTAGTTTTTGAGGTGTACTGTCAAGAAACCTAGACAGCACAACGTGAGGTTCTGTGAACACCCACAATTTACTCTTCTGTATATGAAGAATTGAAAAAAATTTAAGTACACGATGTGTACTATATGTACATGTCGTGTAGTTTCTAACTGTGTCACAGGCCTTGTAGGAAGAATCAAAGGAGGGGATAACTCTAGAGGGAACATGTTGTGTACTGGTTGTACACGGCATGTCATATTTCCCCTGTGTCTGCCTGTGTGACCAACAACACGGATGGAGAAATCTTCACTTAAACACGCCTTGTCACTTTCGAACACGCCATATAGTGTAATATGGAAATCCAGCCATGTTACTAACAACATGTGTCGGGGTTATCCTTTCTAGTAGACATCGTGTTCCCTTGGGACATGTCATGTAGTCTTGACAAGTAGGAGACCATGTAGACTTGGTCGTGTGGCTGGGGAGATGGAGTGGTGTACAGACCATATTCGGGTGTAACACGCAGTGTACTGTGGGTTGAGACATGCCCATCCCTCAGCTGAAACCAACTATGTATGTGCATAAGGGTACCCGCTGTGTAGACCATATACATTTCGTGTTGTATATTTTTCTTTGTTTTTTTGGTTTTGTTTTCCGTTTCATTGGCACTCTTAAAAGGACAACATAACCTTGACAGTAAATTAAACTAAGGTGTGTGTATGACCTTGTGGAGACATGTCGCTGAGACGACCACCAGTTGTTCTCCAAGTGATCGGAAGAAATTATACTCTAGAGATGGTAGACCATGAGCTACTAGTGGATCCTCGAGCAATGTGAGATGCGGTGCCAGCCATTATTCTAGATGCAGGCGCGGATGGGAAGTTCCATGAAGGTTTCATGAGGTTCATGAAAACATTCCAGGGAGCACCGTCAGTTTCCACATCTATGGTAGAGGTAACACGTGTATTCCAGCAGCATCATCTACCTACGTTTTCAGGGGATGGAGGACCACGGCTTGCGGAATCATGTTTGGATTCTATGCTGACGATTTTTGAGCATCTGGAGACACCTCCTGGGAGGAGGCTCAAGCTCGCTACTTACATGCTATGTGATTCA
Organism: Viscum album; assembly: GCA_963277665.1. Classification (NCBI taxonomy): domain Eukaryota; kingdom Viridiplantae; phylum Streptophyta; class Magnoliopsida; order Santalales; family Viscaceae; genus Viscum; species Viscum album. The sequence continues at coordinate 63,612,600 of OY728164.1, read as the reverse complement.
CCTATGGGATGGTGGGATGTTACCACATAGACCAAGAATCATTGAGACATGTCTTGAGATGATTTCTAGGTAGTTTTCTATGACTTTTTCTTTCCAGTTACGCTAAGTGAAAATTGAGTTCGAGAGTTCATGAATCTGCAGTAGGGATCCATGTTAGTTATGGATCATTCTTATCGCTTCACAAAGCTACATAATTTTGAACCTGTTCTGGTGGGTGAAGAGATGTTGAGGGCTAGATGCTTTGAATATGGACTTCGATATGACATAGGAGCGTAGTTGAATGTTTCCTGGTTGCCTACAGTGCATGCTATTGTGAACCAGACATTGGTTTCTAAGCAAAAACTGGGGAAGCTAGTGGTACAGGCCTAGGTAGTTCGACACTAGTTTATGGTACTATTTATACTAGTAAGAAAAAGATGTAGATGGATTTCTCCCATGGTGAAAGTACTATCAAGAAGAATGATTCAGGTGGCCTGATAGTGAGCTGTTAGTGTGGTAAAGAGGGGAACAAGAGACCTCAGTGTCCATATGACAAAGTGGAGTGCCGAGAATGCAACAAGGTGGGCCATCTCCAGTGTATTTGTATGGAGTTTTAAGCAGTGACAAGTGAGAGGGGATATGTGCAGACTTCACATACAGAAGAAGGGCCAACAGCTTCTTACGAGTCATGAATTTTGAACACATAAGGATGTTCAGGCCGTGGTGGAGGTCATGGTCGTGGTTTCCAGACGCCGAAATCTTGGAAATAAAAGGGTGGGCCAGCTCAGGGTTGGCGAGATGTGTTTCACGGTCGGGGCACTAGGCACGCATTTCTAGTGAAACATACCCAACTAGAGTAGGATCCCGGACTTTCAACTATCAGAGATACAATTTTAGTTTCTTCTATTTTGTCTTCTGTACTTTTCAATACCGGTTCAATGCATAGCATTATATCTTTGGTCATTGTTGGATGCCTTGGGCTCTATGTTTCATATTCATCGGATATCATTACGTTAGACACTCCAATGGGAATTAAAATGGAAGTTGTTCATCAATGCAAGTAGTAATCTTATAGGTTGGTGTGTGTCACATTATATGGGACCTCTGTTTCATAGAGATGAAAGCATATGATGTCATTCTAGGGATGGACAGTTCGGTACCCATCCAAGCCTTTATGGGTTGCTATCATCGCAGGGTGAGTTTCACATCACCAGAGGGTGGAGAGTTTCTATAATTGGGTGAATGGGAACCCTAGGTGCGCCGAGCTGGACCCGAGCATCGTGGGCGAGGTGGAGTGACAACCCAAATTGTGATTTTATATCTGGATGACTAAGGATCATGTAAGAATGATTTATCTCTAGTGGTTAATCGTTTTAGTTGTCTCTTCCCTGATGACTTTACAGGTCTACCTCCAGAGCAAGAGGTGGATTTCAGTATTGATGTTGTTCCAGGAGTGGCACCGATGTCCATTCCTCCTTATAGGATAGATACACCAGAGTTATATGAGCTCAAGAGGCAGTTAGAGAAGTTGTATTCAAAGGGATTCACCTGACCCACTACTTCTCCTTGGGGTTTTCTTGTCCGGTTTGTGAAGAAGGCGGACGATATCCTCAAAATTTGGGTGGATTATCGGAAGCTGAACAATATGACAGTCAAGAACAGATATCACATTCCAAGGAATGATGTTATTTTTGATCAACATATAATATCACAAGTGTTCTCGATGATTTACTTGAGATCTGGATATCATCAGTTGCACGTTAGACCTTCGGACATACCGCTTACATCCTTTTGAAGAAGATAGGGTGTATACAAGTACATGGTCATGCCGCTTCGACTCACAAAAGCACCAGCATTTTTCATGGATCTGATGAATTGTTTTTTCCATCCATATCTGGATTTTTTTATAGTCTTCATGGAAGATATCATGGTGTACTCTCACACTCAACACGACAAGGCCACCCATATCGATATCATAATGAGTACACTGAGATAGAATCAGATATATTCTAAACTCTCAATGTTCAACTTTTAGATGGACCAAATACACATCCTGGGTCACATTATCTCAGAGGTAGGAGTTGCGGTTGTCCCAGAGAATGTGAGAGTAGTAGTTTCCTAGGAGCTTCCAACAAATGTGTTTGGAATACAGTGTTTTTAGGGATGACTGGTTACTAAATGCACTTTATATAGGACTCCTATCATTTAGTAGTGACGTTGACGAGTTTGAAAAAAAAGAGTATGAAGATCATTTGGTCAGAAGCATGCGAGAAAACCTTTCAGAATTGGAAGGGAAGGTTGACATCTTCCCCAGTCATGAAACTTCCAGAGCAAGGGAAGAGCTATACATACTAAGGTTATGCATCAGGTATTCGGCTGGGAGCAGTGTTGATGTTGGGAGATTGAGTAGTTGTGTACAAGTCTTGGAAGTTGAGGCCACATGAGAGGAATTACAGGACACATGATCTCATGTTGGCTACAGTTGTTCATGCATTGCGCTGTTGGAGACATTATCTCTTGGGATATCATTTTGTGGTGTTAACGGAAAATTAATGTATGAAATAAAACATTACCCACCGTGACATGAATTTGGGATAGTGAATGTGGGTTGAATACCTTCTGTCTTTCAACTTTGAGCTTTCCTATACACCTAGTAAGGGTAATGTAGTAGTTGATGCACTAAGAAGGAGGACTAAGATACATGTATTGAAGGAGGCCAGTGGTGAGTGGATGCTTATAGATTTCTTCTCTATCATGCATTTAGAGGTGAATGATAGTCAGGGGTGAGCCAATCCTTAATCCTTAGATGTGACTTCTACCCTCCTAGAAAGAGTTAGGATGAGATAGCTATCAGATTCAGAAGGCCTAGTTCTACGGGAGTTGGTGGAAAGTGAGGAACCTACTCTTGGTTGGACGATATGCGATGATGAGGTACTATGTATCAATGGAAAAATGAAGGTTCCAGGGGATATATGTGAGATTTTCATGAATAAATTTCATGATTCTTCATGGGATGTGCATCCTGGAGTAACCAAGATTTATCATGACATTAGAAGTCAGTATTGGTGGCTGGGTATGAAAAGAGAGGTAGCATGTTTTTTTTCTGAGATGTTACACCTGTTAGAAGGTGAAGGAGGAGTATCAGAGGCCAACCAGACTATTATTGTAGTAACCCATTCCGGAGTAGAAAAGATATGATGTCACTGTGGACTTCGTGTCTAGGTTACCAAGGTCACCTCTAGGCAATGATGTTGTGTGGGTTGTTGTGGACATGATTAATAAGGTAGCTTAATTTTTTCAGATCCAGGTGACCATCGGTGTTGATGAGCTCATAAAGTTGAATATCTGAGAGGTAGTATGTTTTTAGGGGGTCCCTCATTCTATAATTTTAGATAAGGATTCTTGTTTTGTGTCTCATTTCCGGTAGAGCCTTTAGAGGGCTCTGGGTACACCGGTGCATATAAGCACAGCTTACCACACTTAGACTGATGGACATTCAGAATATACAATAAAGGTGTTGGAGGACATGCTTCATGCATGTGTCCTAGAATTTCAGGGTTTTTGGCAGAAGCACATACCCCAGGATGAGTTTTACTACAGTAATTGGTTTTAGGAAACCATTGAGATGGGAATTTATAGGGATTTATATGGTAGGCCAGGCCGATCACCCTTGTACTGATTGGAGGTAGGTGAGACAGCTTTACATGGACCACATATCATGCAAGAGACTTCATAGTATGACTAGTTGATTAAGAAATAGATGGATACTAAACAGTATCATCAGAAATCTTGTGCTGATCTCTGGAGACGACCCTTGGAGTTCGTGGTTGGGGATCATGTTTTCTTGCATGTTTCCCCAAGGTTGGGACACATGCAGATTAGGTGGCATGGTAAACATTCACCGAGGTATGTGGGGCCGTTTGAGATTATAGAGTGGTTCAGGATGGTTGCCTATTGGTTCTAGTTACCACAGAGATACTAGGTTATGAAAGACGTCTTCAACGTTTCTCTGCTGTGCAGTTATCAATCAGACCTGTCTCACGTTTTTCTAACCAAAGAGGTTGAACTTCAGGTTGATTCATCCTTTTAAGAGAATCTGATTCATATTATTGATAGGACCACAAATGTTCTCTGTGGCTGTTCAGTTCCTCTCGTACAGGTTCAATGACAACATGGTTAAGTGGAGGATGAATCTTGGGAGTGGGAGATAGACGTACGTGATCAGGGGCCAGAGTTATTCTCAGTTTTATCTTCACCCCCCTTGGAAGGACAATTCATGGACGAATTGCTTTAAGGGGGATATTTTTTAAGAAACCTGTTCTTATTCTTGAGGTACGGGTTTCTATTTTTCCATTTTCCTTAAGTGTTTTTGAGAAAATAAGAAAAAAATGGGGAAAATCCCAAAAATTTGTTGGTACATGGGGTGTAATTTTCCACACGTCATGTACTTTGGTTATGTGGGATGAGTATACAGGGCATGTAGGCCTGTCTACGATTACAGGGGTAGAAATTGACTACACTCCGTGTAGTTAGTATATACACGCTGTGTAATCAGTCTACAGGTGAACGGTAGAGCGGTGGTAGTATCCGCCCATGGAATGATAGTACACGTCGTGTACTTATACACACACTCCATGTAACCTTGTCGGCTGATGAACAGTAAGGAAGTGGGAGTAGCCACCAGTGGAACGATAGTACTCATCATGTACTTATACATACATGTCATGTAACCAAGTGGGCTGATGAACAGTGAGGCGGAGGATGGTGGCCACCATAGGAACAGTTATAAAATGGAAATTACATGTCGTGTACTTGAGAGTACATGCCATGTAGTTTTGTTTTATTGTTAAAAACAGGTATTAGCCACCACGTTCTGTAAAGGATGCATGGGACTTGATTCGAGCCACGGGAGAGACTATCGGAACATGGATGTGCTCTCGACGACACACCAGGACACTAATTCACTCACCGTCTATCTCATTTGAACTATACCAGTGAGTTCTTCACTCTTCTTCAAACTCTCTTTCTAATTCATTCCATAAGGGAAATTATTTGAGTTTCAATGGGTGAGTGTTTATCCAATATCTATGTTGTTCCCAGTTGTTTCGGGTGCGCCATTCACATATATCGATCGGAGGAGATCGAGGTTGGTGGTCTGGTTATTATTTCCAACTGTAGAGTTGATTTTGTGTACCGTTGTGTTACGCACCCATGTTTGGGGTGTCGTATGGTTGAGGCCTTAGATGTTCAAATATCTATAATTTCATATATAATCTAATGAACTTGTATAAAATCTTACTTTAGAGCATTTCCTTGATCCAAGGGAACCCTAAGGGTGTGTTTCCCTTGTTTAGCTGTTTATCCAGTATACTCGTGGTTATGCCATAATTAGGGCATGTTTTGAGTTTTCATGAGAAGAAACATATTTATTATTTGCTTAAGTGTTGGGCTCGGCCTGGTAACTTGATTCTCCTATGGTCACAGTATTGATTCTCTAGTTGGAAAGGTACTGATTTTCTTGAGGGCAAGGTATTGATTAACATTAGGGGAAGGTGATGATTCTCTTGGTGGAAAGGTATTGATTCGCCTGGGGGAAAGGTGTCTTATGCCAGAGGGAAGTATCTTCTAGACCCGAGAGAAATATCTGGTTACCTGAGGGCAAGGATCTTATTATCCCGAGGGAAAGGTACTTTTTATCCTAGGGGAAATGTTCACATGTATATTCACTATGGTTTTTTCTTATGTTATACCTACCAGGATAATGCATAGGAATTGTATTTTTATTACCTTCTATTTGATAGATAGTAAATTTTAGTATTTGCTGTCGCACTGAACATGAGATTATTGGCTGAGGTTGGGTCTCGGTTACATAAAATTAAATTATATTTAATTGTTAAATAATAATTAAATGGAAATGGAACTAGTTGGACTACCTTCTTTTGAGTAGTTCATAGCTTACTGCATTTTCCTTATTTCACACTGTTGTTGCACATTTTCACTGTCAGTTGGGAATGGGTCATTAGTGGTTGCCTACTGGGATTTGTTTCTCACACCATGTTTGTGTAATGTATTAGGCCCAAACAGATTATATTGTTGAAGGAGATGATAAGGGAAAGAGTCCCTATACCGGTACTTGATTATTGCAGAGGAGTGGGAGGGCATGGGACCGAGCATAGGCTTGCGATGCTGCTGAGTTTGTATTGAACTGTTTTGTTTTGTTTTGTTGTACTTTCTGATGTATTGTATATGATTGTAGTTGATCCTGTTTTGACTTCATTCTTAGAAATCAGACATATTGAATCATCATATATGTATTACTGTTGGTTATCTTTTTCATAAATATTGCTATCCTTTCAGCTTTGTATTGTTTATTGCTTCCGGTTTTCGGAATGTTTATATTCATTTGGTGCGCTACACATTGACAAATGAGGGAATTGTTTCCCAACTATCAGTCATATTTCCTCACTGCTAGTCATTAGCCTTTTTCATTTGGGGAAATGCGTTTGAGTTCATGTGACCAATCGGGTTTGGGGCACTTGTTGCATGGCACACGGACCCGGGACATTACATTCATGAACATAAACTAATATCCAGCTTAAGGCCCATGAAACATGTCATCGAAATATTAGAAGGGTCCCAACTCGATGAAAATAAATTAAGACCCCATGTCATAGCATCATGACGTTTAAATGTTTGTGATTTTTTCTCTAGGATGATTTGGGTCGTGTTGGCCCCCCATGGCCATCATTATAGTCCAATCTTTATGGTATTAAACAAGGATTTTTCAAAATCAATGCACACCCTTAAACTATTATCATACCCTAAATTTGATCCAAATACCTAACAAAAAACATGGGATTCTTCAATTCTATTACCAGGGTGGATTTTCCCCTCCAATATTAGTCCCTCAGCAGATTATTTTATATAACAATGTATGGAAGGATTACCATTCTTATGGGATATGTAGAGACGTCTAAACAATTTTTCATTGATACCTACAAGAAATTTATCATCCCTTTGGCCACATAACATCAGTAAAGGTCCATGAACTAAAAATATAAAAACATACAGTACATTTCAAGGTTTACGTGTATTTCATGATCCTTATTGGCTCCATTAACATCAGGATATTACCCTCTCATACCCCATATATTACCTTGAAATTGACTATTCCTATTCCACATATCATGAATTTAAATAGATCACCTTTTTTTCTAGACCCTATGAATATAAATTGTGCACAACCATCATGAAGAAACACATCACATGGTTTAGAGCCTCCTTGGATCAATCATATTTGTTTTGACTCTCACAAAACATGAACATCCATTAAATACCATTTTTCCACGGTCTATACTATATTACAATAATTTATGTACAACCTCATCAAGTAATATTTTGTGTTGATTCAAGTCCTTATGCGATAAATAGTAATTCCCATACCTTTGCACGTTGTCCCTTTATAGAAATTCTTCAACCCTTCAGCCAGTTGGACCTCGTCATGCTTTGAACAACACAATCAATTTTTTTAATAAAAAGTCCAAGCATGATATCATTAAATTATATGCGAATGTTGTTTGGAATTTATTTTTCGGTGTTGGTATTCCCATGGTCCTCATTCACATTAGTTTTATCAGGAAACCAAACTAAACATATCCTCTTTAGACACACTTCTTTGGTCAAAAAATCTACAAACTTTTACTATGATTCTATAGTCCAAGAAATGTGACTCTAAATTCTATTCAAGTGCTCTATTTCATATGTACTATTTTTTGACCTTCAAGGACATCATTCATGACGATTTTTTCACTACTGTACACTACACATATTCTTTTGAGATTTCCACCTATGGACTAATCCAAAAAACCATAAAAAAATAGCCACGGTTGAAGAAACATGATCATTAACTATTAATAGAAGTTTTGATCATTATGACCTTAAATTATTTCTATCCCCTATTGTCTAAGTTTTGAGACATTAAGCTACATAGACTATCATCTCCAACACATGATGTAAAATTTCGACTCAACCCCATAAAAATCACAATGCCTCTTAATAATACATTATTTTCACACTATTTAATTTAAATATTCCTCAAATGAAATGTGTTGTATTCAAACAAATTGTCCCCATATCTTCTAAAACCACAATTCCCCATGATAAACAAAGGATACATCAGTTCCCTCATTGGAGAAGAATCACCCCCACTGATATTTATCTTTTACCACATGGTTTTTCAAAAAAAACAAATGGATTGGTTCCCATCCTCATGATATATATAGAGAATCCAAAAAAAATTATTTACATCCCACTAAAAATTAATTAACCATTTTCCCCTTATCCCAATCTATATTCTATACAATACAACCTTAAAATATTTTTAAAACTCGAAATTTAATCGTGATTACCAATACACACCATTTTATACTTCAAGTCATTATTGTTTGGGATTTCCATTATTCATAAATTATATTCCCACTAATGGTGAAGGTTTCTGGTGAAATTCCAACTCCCATCCTGGGCCGACTACTTGATGGATCAATGGTAACAAATCGTGGATCATGTGTTTCAAACAAGTTCAATAATTGATATTACATATTATCACCTTATTCTAGACTGATATGGTTGAGATTCAAGTTCATTGAATATGGTCAAAAGACTATCGCTTCTCATAATTTACCCATGATCTGGATCTCCAATGTCTCAAACTACCTCTTCCACACTTCATTCTATATTAGTGAAATTCCAATCCCCTTGTTGTTTCCTCAAATGTGGTCATCCACATGATAGGAAATCCTCCATACCATTAAATTGTTCTCACAACGAGAATGACTCACTTGGGGTTTTTAGTTATGATAGATTGTTTGCTGATGTACTTGAATTTTACAAAATAACCCTTAGAATAAACTCCATGAAATTAAATATGGGGTTCAAGTCCATGATTCATCAGTTTATGTTGTATGCAGTATATTATCCTATGGATATGTCGTGTGGTTTTTGGGTCTTCATTGAAATCATTCACATATTATTTTTCTCTCTATAACTTTACAAATGTCCTTTTGGGATATTAATCCCATGGTTGAGATAGTATGACCTTAATGTTTGTGCAACTTTATAGTCCCATGATGTTAAATTATTATATTCTTCCTGATCACATGAAGTCAAAATTTACAATGCTTTAACCATACAATTTGATGTAAAATCGTGTGCCCAAAATCCTCACTATACAATGTGGAACAATGTATCAATTTTCTTTTTTGTATGAAATTAAACTGTAGAGTATCTTAGGCCCTTTCCTGAGAATCCTTCCATCAGTGTCAATCATTTACAACATTTCCCATGTTCCTTCATCGATGTATAATCATGCAATATAGCGATCCCATAAAAGATGATTTTTGTAACTTTTTAGACTATACACATATAAAATTTTACATTAATACAGAGCGGAAATAAATCATTATGTTTTGGAAACCATTAGAACATTCCATCACTCCATTCCCATAAATTGTGTGCTCCTTATTTGGTTCCAAATTCTTATACACTTTTTAAGGGACACCTTAACAACATGGATGCATGTCATTCTTCCAGCCTCTGCCAGAAAATTCCTGGGGTTCATTCAACAATAACACAACCTAAGTAATATATAATTATCTATAATTCTCACATATATATAAATAAAAATTATGTAACTTATTTCTTACATCGATAATGAATCATGTTAACATAGTGAATGTCGATTTTTTTCTCAAAATATGATTGATGTTTGATAATTAATTTAGGAGAAGATATGTTTCCATGCACATAGAAAATTTATTACAATAAAGAATAAATTTTTGGCATTTTTGTGTTTCATACACATAATGGATCCTCTATTGTGTCCCTAGAATGTTCACATATGGGTTTACTGAAATGACAAACCATTTCAGCTCCTCTAGTCTCTAGTGTTTGGCATCTAATACACAGAACATCCTCTTGGGCTATGTTTCCACCTCATAGGAAATGGGTTGAATTTGGTCACCCCTAGTTTTTCATTGTCCCAATAACCCTGATGATTGGCTACTTGATATTTCCACCTATCGTATCTCTCTCTCAACCTCATCTAGTGAATCCATCAGCTGGATGATGGCTTTTGATTGATTACTAAGGGAATAAGTACACCTATTTTTTTATTCTTCAAGAAGATATATTTCATGGTTGACTTCATTGGGATTCCACATGTTTTCTTATCTCTATTGGTACCATGAAACCTAAAATTATGGATTATTTAATTCACTTTATCATAACATAATTCACATACCAATGTGTGGAGACTGTGAGCATCCACCATTCTTGTGCTTTGGTTAGGTAGCCATTAGTGATGGGACCCCATCCAACATAGCACGTTTGGATCCTAGGTTTTGGTGATGAAATGATGTATATTCCACTACCATATTTTCTAAAAAATGAAACGTTTTCCAAGGTCATAGACCCTCTATAATTTTGTGCATCAAGAGGTGCAAGGTTGTAATAGGGAAATGTTGTGAGAACAGTGGTATTAGGGTCCTCTTATAGAATCATCTTTGATGGTCATGTCACTAGATCATGAGTTTGCCAATCCTCTCTTGACCCTTATTCTATGTCTTTACCATATACCATTGCTCTTAAACCCATTCCAAAGGCACAAAATCATATAATATCACCATATCTACTACAAGCGCAACTAATAAATGTGTTGGTGTTAGTGGATGGGTTATGAGTGATGTTCAAACTACCATTGCAAAATAAATCATTCAAGAAGTGGAATTCAAATAATTGGATTGAGGATTTTGATGAGGATGGAACATATGTGATTTTTAAACTCCATTGAGATGCTACTATAGATTTATAGATATTTCCACAGGAAAGGTCCCTTATATTGTCGGTGATCTAGTAATAGGTTTTTGTATTGGAATTATAATTAATACAACATTTGTATGGGACTCCACAATCACCCATTGATAGTTGAATGACCAAAAAACTACTTTCTAGGTATTTATAAATCCACCCCCTCCATTGCACATGACACATTTTAATTTCGAAAAATAAAATAGTTAATCAAAAGTCTTATGGTGGGGGTTATATCTAATGTACATATGATATATATATTTACCACGCCAGCAATTATGCTTCCTCATTTAGGGGATCCATAATGAGTGTCACCTCTCCACGACTCATCTTACTCCTACCGAAATGTTACCCATATATTTATTTTTTCATATGAATGATTAGGGGAAGTTGTTTCCTATAAAAAAACCTTCCCCCAGTTAGTTAGTGGGAAATTGGGGTCCCAAGAATGCACCAGGTTCAGATTTTCCATCATGTACTGCTCCCCTTCATCCTAAGGCACCAAGAAATCCAACTTAAAATAACTGATCCAAATGATATGCATCCTATATATTTTGTGATTGTGACACATCTCGTGAGGAATATAAAACTATATTAACATGACCCTAATGTACCATTCCTATGAAAATTCAACATCTATAGGAATGTAAAAGTGGTGAGACAAGTTTCCATGATAATTAATGAATTTACTATGGACTTATCTAGATGGATCATCATAATACCTAGTTTTCCTTCCCAATATCATTAGGATTGATTCTATTGCTTAAATTGTTGTGGCTCTTTCCTATTCGTTCCATTGAACTATGGGAGATATTATTATTGTCTTTCCCACTAGACCAGCTATACCGATATGGTTCCCACCAGTAAATATTCATCCCCAGACCTGTGATGGTGGGCTCACCCCATCATTGTAATACCTAGCAATGCACATTGTTAGTAATCATAAAATATCACACAATACCATCACACAACATAATACAAGAACAAAGTAAAATAGATAGTAAATAGGGTAAGTATTGTAAATATAGCATCCTGCCTTTTTATCACATAAACTTTTATTACATTTTACAAAACCGAGGATCATTAAGGTTTAGTGTCTTGGAAACCAGGAACTTAAAACATGAAAACATAATACATTCTTCTTAAACACTTGAAAGTATTCTACTCATGTTCATCCTAGGTTCATTAATATATCTCATAACCTGGGAATATACATCAAAAGAAAGTGTGAGCAGAAGTCCCAGTAAGGAAAACAAGAGAAACATTTTACATGTGAACTTGAGATACTTCAATAAGGTCATGAAAAGAACTTTAAGGTATGAGAAAAAAATCATGAGATATATCATAATAAAAATTACATTTTTCATAACATGAAGATGTGGCTGAAACATTTAACATAGAAAATCATGAACATATCACCAATCTCCATCCCCAATGTTTCATTTGAAAATTACCAAGGTTATTCAACAAGGTATCGTGAAAATTGTAATCTCTAGTGGTTACATCATTACCCAATGTATTGGAGCGCTATCAGGGCGCAACCTTAAATTTGCCATTATTATCATGTGATCCACATATATCATCATCAATCATTTCATAAGAAACCCATATAGAATAAATTAAATGGGTTTTATTTCATAATCATAGTGTTTTAAAAACTGCTTTAAAGACATGATCTTTATGTCACTTTAAACCCACGGAAAGGGAAAGCGGGTTTCACGTATGTAAATCCCAGAATTTAAAATAGAACATTATGATATATATGTGAATAACCCTATAGAAATAAGTGTTTCGAGTATTCACTTAATAAAATAAAATGTCTTTAGATAAAAGAGAGAGACAATTTGAGACGAAAATTCTGCAGCATAACGGCTATGTTACATGGTTTTTAGAAAACAATTAAAAGAGAGGGGACATGGGTCAAACATTCATAAATGACCCATAAAACATTAGAGGGTCAAAATATAAGGGATTTAAGAACATGGTAATGAAATTTGAAAATATAACATATGAAATGAAGAACATGAAAGGAAGGAAAAAATAAGATTTCTCTTATGAAAATTCGGCAGCCTAACAGTGTTACATAAACTTCAACCAAAAATGAATTGATGAGATCAAATAGGGTCTCTAATAATATGAACATAAAATATCAGTATGATAGATATAGATATCATACCCCAACATAATAAAAAGGAACTTTCAAGAATTGAAATGGAATTAGAACTTTGAAAAGGGAGAAAGGTGCAAGGACCACTTAAAAATTCAGCAGCCTAATGACGCCACTAAAACATCAAAATACTGAATTGAAGAGATAAAATGAGGTCTCTCATTGTATGGTAATAAAATATCAGTATGATAGATTTATATATCATACCCCAACATAACAAAAAGTAACTTTAATGAATTGACATGAAGGTCGAACTTCAAAACAAGAAGGGTGAAGAACCACTTAAAAATTCGGCAGCCTAACAGCGCCAATTAAAACATCAAAATACTGAATTGAAGAGATCAAATGGGGTCTCTCATAATATGGTCATAAAATATCAGTATGATAGATATATATATATCATACCCAAACATAAAAAAAGGAACTTGAAATAATTGACATGAAAGTATAACTTCAAAACGAGAATGGTGAATAACGACTTAAAAATTCGGCAGCCTAACGGCGCCACTTAAAATTTCAAAATACTGAATTGAAGAGATAAAATGGGGTCTCTCATAATATGATCATAAAAGATCAGAATGATAAATTTAGAGATAATACCACAAAATAATAAAAAGGAACTTGAAATACTTTACATGAAAATAGATCTTGAAAAAAGAGAAGAGAGAAAGAATCTGTTACAAATATTTCGGCAGCCTAACGGTGCCACATAAAACTTCATAAAACGAAATAATGAGAGTAAGAGGGGATCTATCATTATGTGAACATGAAAAGGGAAGTAATATGAGTATAAAATAACACCCTTTAACAGAAGAACATGGAGCATAATAGAAATTACGTTAAAGAGATTTCTTGAAAAAAAAGAGAGAGATAAGATCCCTTACCTTAAAACGTAACTCTTAAAACTCAGAGGTTGGGACCTTGAGGGATTGGAGGCACCATGGGAGGACTCCTTGGGAGGTAATGAGACCATAACTTCGTTTTTGATGGTTTTGGAGTCGAAAAGATGAGAGGAGGGCTTGGTATTTATAGGGAAATTGAGGGGACAAGGCATTAATGGTCTTGGGACATCTCAAAAGTGGTTTTCTCAAAAGCATGGGCCCTCCCATGGTACTTCCCATAGAGTTAGGCCACATGGGGACCCCCACACAATCATTCATCCTCATTAGTCTAACATCCTTTAAAATATCTCATGAAATCATCATGACACAGTTATGATGTCATTAAACATACTGAAACCCTAAAACTGTATTTTTACTATTCACTGAAAATTCATCTTTTTCAGAAAAAATCCCAAAATTTCACCTTAACCAAATATCAATTCTCTGATTTCAAAAATAAACTCCATTTTATAAAAATAATTTTCTAAATATTTTTAATTTATTTTTTAAATAAATAAACTATTCACTGAAAATTCATTTTTTTTAAAAAATCCCCAAAAATTACCTTAACATAATATCGATGCTCTGAGTTCAAAAATGAAATCCATTTTATAAAAATATTTTTCTAAATATTTTTAATTTAATTTTTAAATAAAAAACACTATTCACCCGAAAAAACTAATACTTGAATAATAATTTATGAAACCGTTTTTAACCATTTTATTGAATCACATTACTTAATCAAGGTGTCTAGATTATATTAATACTTTCTTTAAGTGATATTACTAATCCATTTGGTCACATTACTAATCCTAAGTATAAAATCACTATTCATAATTTACTATTCATCAAAAATTAAGTTGATCTTATTAGACTCTAAATTCTGTACTAAACATATTTGTTGAAGACCATTTTTTGAAAATAATTACACATTTTAATTTATTTAAGATTTACATAAACATTTTTAAAATATCCATTCTCTAAAATTCATCAAAAATATGAATACTATATTTATCCGGACAATTGAAAATTCAAAAACTTCATCATAAGAAGAAATCCCAATTTTTATTTAAAACAAAGGATTACACAAGGCAGTTACGGTCTCCTTACATAGCCCCTTATCACACCAGCATAGGACCTATGTGTAAGGGGTGCTAAGGCTAGAGAATATGAGGGAGGCTCGGCCAACATCAAACGAGTAGTAATTTCTATCAGTTTGAACTTTTCGTGAAGGTGATCCTGTTCTAGCTTCACACGATGAAGTTCAGCTTGGGTTTGGTCCAGAGCAAAGCCCAGTGGTGCTACCTCTTTCCCAAGTTCTGTTAGATGGGCTTCGATTGGTCTAAGACTACTAGGTGAGGCCATCAAATCTTCTTTCTATATTAATTAACCAATATTACTTGTATTTACAGACAATAATCAAAACGTATAGTTTCCAGCGGTCATATTGACCAATTGTCATATAACAATCAAAAACCAATGGTCTCATTTTAATTATACTCATGTTATCAAATGAAACATTTTTGTTGAGTATAAAAATAAAATAAAATAACACATAAAATTAGGAAACAAGTTGTATTCAAAATTTCAGGTCGTTACAATCATCCCCCCTTAAGAAATTGCATCCTCGCAATTTTTAAATTTAGGGTTAGAAATTTCATTGAAAGTACCACATCAGAAAAGGATTCAGTAAAACTATTACATTAAAAGAAAGAAAGGGAAGTACGAAGGTCACCCGAGTTATCCCACACTAGGATTCCATGTAGGAAAACATGGGCATGGAAGAAAAACAAAGGGTCAAGTTCTGAGGGAGAGTGATAGAGAACATTATTAGGATAAAGTTAACCATAAGAAAATCCCAAACTTATGATGTGTGTAAACGGTAATTGATTACCTAGTAGGAAACGTAAACCAACAACGTTTTTGTTTTACGTTCCTTTTCAGAATTTTGAGGAATTCATTTACTACATAGAACAGAAACATAAGAAAATATACCTACCTTCATGTAGAGTTTCATCCTTTAATAAGTTTCTACAAAAACTATTTTTTCTCCAAATGATGAGAATTCAAAAATACTTTGTCTCATCAAAACACAAGAATCATCTTCTAGAGAATCACATAATCCACAAAAGATTAACTATATATTTCTTCTATCTTTAAACATTATCCCAAAATCAGAAAGGGTAAGGTAAAACAACTCTTCAAAAAGAAAGAATCCCATAGGAAGGGAAACTATTTTTAAATCTTCAAAGTTCCAGGGTACTACCCAAAGTTCATCATAGACCATCCCATAAATAACGGTCCTTAAAATTCCTCAAAATAAACCAAACTAAGATTGAAACCCAAATACAAGAGGGATTTGATGACATAGTCTTCCAAAATAAACATCATTGTTCATCTCCAAACAACATCAACCACACCTAACATCTTATAACAAAAGTAGATAACCAAAACATATTTTACCCAAGATAGGTTAATCATTCCCATAAGTAACCGAAATTACTATAAATCCACCATAAATTCATTGATTCTTCAAAATATAAGTCATCCTTACTCCTCATTGAAAATATCGTAGTAATCTATTTACCTCGATCATATAGGGTCCTCAAAATAGTGAAAATCTTCCAAAATAATAATCATCTTTTAATCCCCTAGTCATATCTGTCGTATTAATACGGCAATCGTAGCATTTCCTATCACATTGGTTGTTGGGACATGTTCTTCCATTTCCCGCCATTAACTAAGAAAAGAAACTATAATTAGGGGCTTAAATACATAGCCAATAATCATGAAAAGAAACATAAAGCATATAAAGATATCTTGTAGTTGAAAAGAATACCCTAACTTGTGATCCCCTAGGTTCCCATCTAGGTTATTCATGATCATATATTCTTTTGTGAACCGTTATTTTATTTTATCTTTGTTCCTTTAACAATGGTTCATACTAAGCTTATGAATTTACCAAAGCATATCCCCTGAGAGTGTCATAACAAAGAGTGCAGCAAGGCCCGTTGTCGTGCACCAGTTCCCATTCGAGTCTAGCTCAAAGCGGTGTTTTCAGGTTTTACCCCTATGTACATCTGTGCCAGATCCACCTCTACCTACTCATATCCAGACAGGGATGTATTTTCTTTGAAACCCCTTACTCAATACTCACTAAAATACCAGGAAGATTTCCTATATTTAAACTTTTCTATAGGGTTCTTCCTAGAGTTTTCATATCCTAATTTCCACAAATAACTAAACCATCCTTTGATACCAACTATAGCATCCCACCTTTTTATCACATAAACATTCATTAAATTTTACAAAACAGAGGATCTTTAAGGTTTAGTGTCTTAGAAACCAGGAACTTAAAACATGAAAACATAAAACATTCTTCTTAAACACTTGAACGGATTCTCCTCATGTTCATCCTAGGTTCATTACTGAATCTCATAACCTGGGAATATACATCAATATAAAGGGTGAGTAGAAGGCCCAGTAAGGAAAACAAGAGAAACATTTTACATGTGAACTTGAGATACTTCAATAAGGTCATGAAAAGAACTTTAAGGCATGAGAAATAAATCATGAGATATATCATAATAAAAATAAAAATTTTCATAACATGGAGATGTGGATGCCACATTTAACATAGAAAATAATGATCATATCACCAAGGTCCATCCCCAAGGTGTCATTTGAAAATTACCAAGGTTATTCACCAAGGTATCTTGAAAATTGTAATCTCTAGTGGTTACATCATTACCCAATGCATTGGAGTGATATCAGGGCGCACCCTTAAATTTTCCTTTATTATCATGTGAGACACATATATCATCATCAATCATTTCATAAGCAACCCATATAGAATAAACGAAATGGGTTTTATTTCATAATCTTAATGTTTTAAAAACTTCTTTAAAGACATGATCTTTATGTCACTTTAAACCCACAGAAAGGGAAAGAAAGTTTCACATATGTAAATCCCCGAATTTAAAATAGATCATTTTGATATATATGTGAATAACCCTATAGAAATAAGAGATTTGAGTATTAACTTAAAAAATTAAAATGTCTTTAGAAAAAAGAGAGAGACATTTTGAGACGAAAATTCTGCAGCATAATGGCTATGTTACAAGGTTTTTAGAAAACATTAAAAAGAGAGGGGACATGGGTCAATAATTCATAAATGAACCGTAAAACAGTAGAGGGACAGAATATAAGGGATTTAAAAACATGGTAATGAAATTTGAAAATATACCATATGAAATGAAGAACATGAAAGGAAGACAAAAATAATATTTCTCTTATGAAAATTCGGTAGCCTAACAGCGTTACATAAACTTCAAACAAAAATGAATTGATGATATCAAATAGGGTCACTCATCATATGAACATAAAATATCAGTATGATAGATATAGAGATCATAACCCAACATAATAAAAAGGATCTTGCAAGACTTGAAATGGAATTAGAACTTTGAAAAGGGAGAAAGGTGCAAGGACCACATAAAAATTCAGCAGCCTAACGACGCCACTTAAACATCAAAATACTGATATGAAGAGATAAAATGGGGTCTCTCATAGTATGGTAATAATAGATCAGTATGATAGATATATATATCATACCCTAACATAACAAAAATAAACTTGAAAGAATTGACATTAAAGTAGAACTTCAAAACGAGAAGGGTGGAGAACCACTTAAAAATTCGGTAGCCTAACGGCGCCACTTAAAACTTCAAAATACTGAATTGAAGAGATCAAATGGGTCTCTAATCATATGGTCATAAAATATCAGTATTATAGATATAGAGATCATACCCCAACATAACAAAAAGGAACTTGAATGAATTTTCATGAAAGTAGAACTTCAAAACGAGAAGGGTGAAGAACCACTTAAAAATTCGGCAGCCTAACGGCGCCACTTAAAACATCAAAATACTGAATTGAAGAGATCAAATGGGGTCTCTCATCATATGATTATAAAAGATAAATATGATAAATTTAGAGATCATACCACAACATAATAAAAAGGAACTTGAAATACTTTACATGAAAATAGATCTTGATAAAAGAGAAGGGAGAAAGAATCTGTTACAAAAATTTCGGCAGCCTAACAGCGCCACTTAAAACATCACAAAATGAAATAATAAGAGTAAGAGGGGATCTATCATTATGAGAACATGAAAAGGGAAGTAAGAGGAGTATAAAAGAACACCCTTTAACATAAGAACATGGATCATAAAAGAAATTACATAAAAGAGATTTCACGAAAAGAAAGAGAGAGATCAGATCCCTTACCTTAAAACGTAACTCTTAAAACTCAAAGGTTGGGACCTTGAGGGATTGGCGGCACCTTGGGAGGACTCCTTTGGAGGTAAGGAGACCATAACATCGTTGAGGATGGTCTTGGAGTCTAAAATATGATAAGAGGTCTTGGTATTTATAGGGAAAGTGAGGGGACAAGGCATTAATGGCCAAGGGACACCTCAAAAGTGGTTTTCTCAAAAGCATGGGCCCTCCCATGGTACTTCTCATAGAGTTAGGCCACATGGGGACCCCCACACAATACTTCATCCTCTTTAGTCGAACATCCTTTAAAATATCTCATGACATCATCATGACACAATTATGATGTCATTAAACATAGTGAAACCCTAAAACTGTATTTTTACTATTTACTGAAAATTCAACTTTCTCAGAAAAATCACAAAATATCACGTTAACCAAATATCAATGCTCTGATTTCAAAAATGAACTACATTTTATAAAAATAATTTTCTTATTATTTTTAATTTATTTTTTAAATAAATCCACTATTCACTGAAAATTCATTTTTTTAGAAAAATCCCCAAAAATTACTTTCACATAATATCGATTCTCTGAGTTCAAAAATGAAATCCATTTTATAAAAACGATTTTCTAAATATTTTTAATTTAATTTTTAATTAAAAAACACTATTCACCCGAAAAAACAAATACATGAATAATAATTTATGAAACAGTTTTTTAACCATTTTATTGAATCACATTACTTAATCAAGGTGCCTAGATTATATTAATACTTTCTTTAAGTGAGATTACTAATCCATTTGGTCACATTACTAATCCTAAGCATAAAATCACTATTCATAATTTACTATTCATCAAAAATTAAGTTGATCTTATTAGACTCTAAATTCTGTATTGATCATATTTGTAGAAGACCATTTTTTGAAAATCATTACACATTTTCATTTATTTAAGGTTTACATTAACATTTTTAAAATATCCTCTCTCTAAAATTCATCAAAAATATGCATACTATATTTATCCGGTCATTTGGAAATTCATAAACATCACCATAGGAAGAAATGCCAATTTTTATTTAAAACAAAGGATTACACAAGGCAGTTACGGTCTCCTTACATAGCCCCTTATCACACAAGCATAGGACCTAAGTGTAAGGTGTGCTAAGGTTAGAGAATCTGAGGGAGGATCGTCCAAAATCGCACAAGTAGTAATTTATATCATTTTGAACTTCTCGCGAAGGCGATCCCATTCTAGCTTCACACGATGAAGTTCAGCCTGGGTGTGGTCCAGAGCAAAGCCCAATGGTGCTACCTCCTTCTCAAGTTCTGTTAGACGGGCTTCGATCGGTCCAAGACTACTGGGTGAGGCCATCGAATATTATTTCTATATTAATTAACCAAGATTACTTGTATTTATAGACAATAATCAAAACGTTTAGTTTCCAGCGGTTATATTGACCAATGGTCATATAACAGTCAAAAAGAAATGGTCTCATTTTAATTATACTCATGTTATCAAATGAAACATTTTTGTTCAGTATAAAAATAAAATAAAATAACACATAAAATTAGCAAACAAGATTTATTCAAAATTTCGGGTCGTTACAGTAAGTAATGGGGACAGAATACAAGACCAACTATAATGTTAAAGTAAAACTAGAAAGTATAAGTAATACCGATAACAACTATTTTTGACACCCTATTAGTATCCAACCTGAAGGGTAGGTACAACTCTCAAATGGTCTTATTTGTCGTATGCCTCATCTAAGTTCCACCTTTGAGAAGTATCCAGTCCTGGTACCCTCATCCTTAGTCAACAATAGCTGTCCTCTGCACATGACACAATAAGGGGAAGACAAATCCTATGTAGGGGTGAGTATAAAAATACTATGTAGGGACCCTGAGACCCCCGAAGGTCACTCAAAGTCACAAAGGATATACCAAAAAGCATTGAAACAATAGTCAACACTACTTTGGTATATGCCCATATATATACCTAAGTTATCAAGTATACATATCTCGTTCATGAGGAATACAAGCCCCAACACATAGCCATTGCACAACTGTTCCATCAAGGAATGATTACCATGAATGTAAACCATAGAGGTAAGTTCTACAATGGTAATTCCACACTAAAGAATACATCACATGTATCAATATGAAGGTATGTACCGTAATGGTATCTTCAGATAGAATAATACAACATAGGTATCACCACGAAGCTAAAGACTCATCTCACACCAGGTATAAGTGAAATGTAGAAGTACAGATGAAAAGTTGTGAAGCTAAATCATCATATTATTTCAAGAGGTACTGCTCCAGATTATACAGATTCTGACACACACAGGATCAATAGGTATTAACCCACAAAATGACCCATATAGGATCTGACCCACACAACATCGATATGCACTAACCCACACAGGATCGATAGGTACTAACTACTACAATGACCAACATAGGATATGACCCACATCGGTTTGATATGCATTGACTCACACGAGATCGTTGAGTGCACTAGCCCCCACAGGATCGTTGAGGATCGACCCACACAAGATCAGACCCACACAGGATCGGCACAGACCCACATAGGATGAATCCGTACTATCCTCCATATGATTTGTATCCAACCTCCGACTCATTGCCAACCATTGGGTTATGGTAATACAAGGTTTTGGTTAACCACTCCGCAAACCATCAGTCATACCTTATTCACCACAAACATACACGAAGAAGTAACCTAAAGGGTTTTCATGTCATAAGGGACCCAACATAATAGAAAACACGTCAATCAGACGCCCCATCTGTACGTTATTAACATTTCCGCTCTGAGGGCCTAGTAAGATTTAGGGATCGATCCAACCGGACCATTCTCCAACATTACCCAAAACACATGTGGATTATAACCAAAGGACCATATCGATCAAAATATTTCAGTGCCATAGACGACTCATCTAACGAATGCCCAAATGACATCTCATTGCCAATGTGGTGAAAATGGGGCTGGTATGACCTAGTCCCAATGACCCAACCTGACACGACCTTGGCTGAACCGACCCAGTTCCCTTCACCCGGCCCATCCTGGGTCTAGACCGAATGGTATGGGCCACATAAGGCAGGGCCCGTTGGGCCGTGGTTCGGCCTGACTCGCGATGGGGTTGGCTCAGCTCACCCCACAGGGCGTGACCGATTGGGAATGGCCCGCTGGCATGGCCCGCCAGCTCAGCCCACTAGCGCAACCTCCTGGGCATGGCCAGTTGGGCAGCCCACCATTGGGTGGCCCGTCATGGTTGGTCCGCCCTAGAAGACACCTGGGGGAAGGATCCTCTTTGGTATTCCAAATGTTCAGCTGGACCGTTCGGATCTGCCTACCCGGTGACACCATGTGGCGCCGCCTATTGGAATATGGGACCTGCCAGAGCGGGTCCTGCCCAGTGCGATGGGGCTGGGTGAAATAGCTAACCCTCCCTTCCAGTGGTGCGGACGCTTTCCACTCCTCCTGTGTTCTACCATTTACCGGCCTCCATGGTGTGAATTTATGGCTGACAGGCCATGACATTCTATTCTACCAGAAGCGAGGACGCGCTCCACCCCTCCTTCATGAGGTTGGCCGGTGTGCTGGCCCCCTTGCTCCCCTACCATGGCCGATGGTCTGCGGACTACTCTAGTGTCATGGTTTCCCTACCACTGCCATCATGGCCGACCGGGGTGTAGGCCGACGCCTTGGAGGTTTCATGAAGAAGGAGACAATGTCGATGTAGGGGACGTTGACGTTCGTCGCTCCCACAACACGTTTCGGATCTGGGTTCATGCATCATCCTTGTTCTTCATTGGGGGTTGTTCTATATTGGAGGATTCACTAGAAAAGGCATCCTCTCCCTTTCGCCAATCGGAATACAACCCTCAAGATGAGTTAATAAAATAACTCTTTATTAACAAGTTGTTTCCACTATTCAAAATTAATTTATCATTCTAATTATAGATAAAAGAGGATATACATTTTGTGTCATTGGGAATTTCATGACCAGCATTAAATTCCCAACCACCCTCATGTGGTCCACAACATTATGATTCAAATGGGTGGTTTTAAATATAATATAAAATAAAAGTTGTTGTTTTATTTTATTTTTGTTATTTTAACTCAACCTCGAAAATATAGAAAATTAACTTCCACCATCGACCCACTAGGGTCAAGGTGAAGGTCTATTTATGTGAATATAGGTACTACGAGTTCGATGGTCTACTTGGATTTAAATTCTGAGCACCGGTTCAAAAGTTACAAAATGTCGCTTGCGTGTTTACTAAATGTACACGAAACAAATGTTCATAAATTCATTTCGGGCACATCGGGCCTTAGAATCACACACCGTTAATTTTCACAGAATTGTAATATTTTCATGTATTTATAAAAAATTACATGGGAAATTATTGTCCAATACATTATCCCAACAATAGGTATTTGAATCCCCGAAATTCACAACACAAACTATTGAAACAAGTGGGGGTACTAAGCATGAATATGAGCCTCTCGCTCCCATGTGCTTTCCTGGAGGGTCTCATGCTGTCAAAAATGCATACTACAGTTATCGATCACCCTCAAAGGAAATACTTCTATCGATCCTCAATCTCTACTGGAAATTCCGAAAACATCACACCACCCTCTATCTTCTGCTCGCCGTAGTTTATGATGTGAAAGGTATCATGTATGTATCTCCTCAACTATGATACATGGAAAACACCATGCACCCGATGCAACTGAGGTGGTAGAGCCAAGTGGTATGCTGCCTCACCAACTCTGTTGAGGACCTGAAAGGGTCTGATAAACCTCAGAGATAACTTTTCACCCTGGACAAATAATCACAAACCTGATCGAGGTGAAATTCATAGAAATACATGGTCACCATATTCAAACTCTAGAGAACTACGTCTCTTGTTTTCATAGGATTTATACCTAGCCTCTGCAGTCTTCATCAGCTTCGAGATGATCTGCACCTTCTCTGTTCTAGCCCGTACCATCTCTAGTCCCACAGGTGATGAATCACCTGGGTAAGTCCATCACAGAGGTGATCTTCATGCTCGACTATACAACACCTCAAATAGTTCCATATTTATAGAGGAGAGATAATTGCGATAGTATTAGAACCCCACTAAGGTAATGTGATCATCCCTTCTGCGGCCGAAATAAATGATTCAAGAATGTATCATGTCTTCAAGGGTCTTAATTCTTTTCTCTCTCTGACCATCCATCTGAGGATAAAATTGGGTTCTCAACCAAATCTATTTCCCAAACGCTACCTATTACCCCTTCCACAGTTGGGAATTAAAATGTGGATCATGATCGGATACAATCCAAGATGGCACTCCATGAAGTTGTACAATATTTTGCATGTAGAGGAATCCCAAGCTCTCTATTGATCCCTGGTCTATGATAGGTCGGAAGTGGGCCGACTTGGTGAGTCTGTCAACAGTCACCCAAATAGAATCAAGACCCTTGGACGTTTGTGGAATTCCTTTCATGATGTCCATGGAACATCCATCCCACTTCAATGATGGAACCACTTGTTGCTGAACTAAGCATGCTGGAAACAGATTCTCTACATCACTTTCTAACAAGTGAGGCACTGAGAGACAAACTCTTCCAATGAATTCTTCATTCTCGGCTACCAGTGCTGACTCCTAAGGTCCAAGCACATCTTAGCTAGTATAGGATATACTTCTAGATGGGACATATGGAACTCCCTCACAAGATCCTCTAAGAGGGACATCAGTACAATAGTACACCCTCTAAAGAGGATGACATGTTCCCCACCTTAATAAAATATATCAGGTGCATGTCTGGGGGATATCTCAGCACGTCAAGCCTTGAAGTCAGAGTCCCCAAGCTACGCCTCCCTAACACGCTGAAGGAGTGTGGGAGTGACTTTTAGAGAATGACGACAGACTGCTCCATCTAGATCTACATTGGATATCCGCAAAGTGGCTAGCTGCATTGTTGCCTCACTAAATAATTGTATACCAGTTCTCCTACTGATTGCATATACTACTATGTTCCCCATCCATGGAGTATAGAATATCTCGATGTCATAGACCCAGAGAAACTCAATCTAACACCAATGTTTCAGGTTCAGGTGCTATTGAGAGAAGATATATCTGAGACTCTTGTGATCAGTGTACACTGTAGAACAATCTTCCATCAAGTAATTTTGCCACAACATTTAGGCGAATACCACTACTACTAACTCGATTCCATGGGTACCGTATTTCTTCTCATGTTACCTAATATATTCAGAACCAAACAAGATCACTGATCACTCCTGCATCAGGACACATCGAAGCCCATTCATTGATGCATCGTAGTTGACTACGTACCCGATACCTTCCTCTAGTAGCCCTAAGATAGGGGCATCCATTAGTCTCTGCCTCAGCTCTTGGAAAATCTTTGGGAATCTCTCTAACAATATTAAGGGTTTCCCCTTTTTCATCAACGCTAATAAGGGCCCCGCAACTCTAGAAAAGTCAGGCACAAACCTTTGGTAGTATCTAGACAATCCCAGAAAACTATGCACTTCCGCCACACTTCTGGATGGATCACATGAAATCACAACCTCATTATTTCTTGGATCCACCACAACACTAGACTCCAAGTTGATGTGTCCTAGAAAGTGAACCAATCGAATCCATAACTAGAAAATCAAGAGCATACCATAAATATGGTTTTCTTGGAATGATTCCAGAACTATATAAAGATGATAGGAATGCTCCTCCTCCTTCATTGAATATATCATGATGTTGTCGATGAAGACTACCACAAAGCAATCATGGTTTGGTAGGATGATTCTATTCATGGATCCCATGAACATAGATAGGGTTTTCGTCATGCTGAATGGCTTAACCAAGAATTCATATTGGATATATTGACATTTGAAGGTCGTCTTCTAAAAATCCTCATATTGTACCTTCAGTTGGGGATTTCCAGGTCTAAGGTCTATATTCAAAAACCATCGTGCTTCCTTCAGCTGATCAAAAAGATGGTTAATCCTCGGATGTGGGTACTTGTTCTTCACAATCACATGGAACAAGCACCGATAGTCCAAAAAGAGTTTCAAACACTCATCCCCATTCTTGGTGAACCAAATTGGGGCTGCCCATGTAGAAAAACTTGGCCTAATGATCCTCATGCCCTGCAAGTCCTCCAGCTATACTTGCAACTCTCGAAGCTCCACTAGAGCCATCTGATAAGCCGGTGTAGATATCTGTGTTGTCCCAGGTTACATGTTGATATTAAAGTCCACCACTATACAAGGATGTATACCCAGAACATCATCAGGGAAAACAACACCGTATTGTTCCACCACTACAAGATAGCTCGAACTCTCAACATGAACAACTCTGAGGGTAAGGAAAGACAACCGATGTGTGATTGGTTGCACCCCCTCCAGGTATGTCCATCAAGCGATTCCAAGGATCCCTTATCACCGGTGAAGGAAAACCTGGCCTCATTCATGCAGATACACCACATAGTGTGCCAAAAATAGTTATTCTGATCATGGAGTGTAGATTATCATTCCATGCCCATAATGATGTTGTAAGGCCTCAACGCCGCTACTACGATATCTCGACTGAAGCTCTCGCCACATAGAGTAATAAAAAACTGTCGGCACCAGTGATTAATGGTTGAATTTTCTCCCATAGAAGTCTCAATCCATGATGATCGAGCCAAGTGCTCCTCCATTATCATTGAGCTCTGAACGAGGGTTGTGGAACTAAAAGAATTACAAACACCTGTTTCAATAATTACTACAACTGTTGTGGAGTAAACACAGATCGTACCTCATATCATCTCCGGAGTGCCACAGTCATAATCCTCAGCTACCTGGATATGAAATCAACTCTGTCCACCTGCTCAATGTGGTTAGGTTTGACTACCTAGAGGTGGTTGTGGTAGATCCTCGAATCGTCGCCCACCGCCTACTGTACGGCCAGCTCCTCTACCACATCCTCCTGCTTCCTATGAATCTCCTCGATCGAATCTTTGCCTCTACATAGGCAGTCCCTAGACCATCTAGTGGTCATCTATACCACAGTTAAAGTAGTTACAATCCATGTGACTCTGCACGCCGCACGAGTAACACTACCTGATCCTCTCGTGTCGTGCTCTCTCTCGAGAGACCCTAACCACCGACCATGTATCCTAACATTGTCCACAGAGAGGTATGGCCCACTTGGGGACCTGTTTCATCCATCTACTGCCAGGGATGATGAATCTGCTACGTGTCATCCTATGGTGGGTTTCGATGTCGGTGACTACTCATCAAAGAAGATCTCTACTATGAGTTCTTTCTCTAACACCCCTGTCGGTGTTGGGATGTAGATACAAATCATCAAAGCTCTAATCTCCCATTTGAGACCTTTCTCATAGGTCTGAGACCTTAAAAAGGGTCTCACACCATGTTAGTGGAGAATCATGAGAGGTTGGTGAAACTCATTGAATACTGAGCCACGTTCATCCTACCCAACTGCATGTGGAGAAGAACATTTATATGCACTAAGCATAATGTCAATGGGACAAAAAATACCATGAAATGGCTCTTGATGTCAGCCTAGATGAGAGTCACCTCGTTGTGAACCTTGAGAATCAAGCTCCATCATCTTTCTATGGCTTCCTAAAGAAGACAAGCAGAAAGGATCACCATGAGATTAGCTAGTGACCATACTAGTTGAAAAACTATAACCATGGGCTCTAGAAAGTCCTTAGCTGCTTGTGGATCCGTCGCACCCTAGAACCTCAGTGGCCTATGCCTCTGAAACTCATGCAACACGCTCAACCAGCGTGCACCCTCTCCTGCTATAGAGTGTGACATCGGATGCCCAATAGGTAGTGGTACTGCAGGTACACTACCCGGTGGTACTATATCCACACAAGGGACCTCCACCGAAACCTCGTCGCTCGGTTGGTTGTCATCACTTACTCATACTGAAACCCTTGGTATCTATCTACGTGGAGGAATCCTGAAATGATATAGGTTATCCATGGTAATTATGTTTACACCTGGTGAGTGATCTCAAATAGATCACAATGAAATATTTTCAAAAACACATATGAAATAATTGATTTCATGCACCGAGTCATAAATAAGAGGTCAAGGTCTAGGTGTGTGGATACGTCGGCCACCACACCTATAATGGATTACCCAAACTAAAATCCATATTCATCACACTTAACACTATTTACACTCAGAAAAAATCAGAGTCCTGGTTCCTTTGTAGAACTGTTCTCCTCAAATAGAGATTTTCCAGAACACATCACTCGGGGCTCGTTCCATGACTACCCCAAGCCCGCCTTCCTTAGGATGGGAGCTAGAGACTAGCACCTGAAAGGAATATCCCTAAACCTTGGAAGGCATTTCCATTAAACCTGTGAACTCACACAATCCAACCACACAGTAGGGAATTAGCACAAAGTAAACTAAATAATAAACAGAGTGAGTACAATACGTAAAGGGGTCAGAATACAATCCAAACAAGAGAGTACAAGTAATACTAGAATGTAAAAGTAAAATTGAAAACTTCTCTTGTGGACACCTACAAATGATTCTATAATAAGTGTGGGTATATCTCTCAAATAATTGTCTCTGTGGTATGTGTCATCTAAGGGTCAGCTCTGAGCAGTCTGTAGACCTGGTACCCTCATCATCAGTCGACATTGTCCATCATATACACGATATGTATAATGGTGTTGGTGTAACCTGTGTAGGGGTGAGTATAAAAATACTCAGTAGAGTCCTCGAGACCCCCGAAGGTCTCTAAAATCCACAAAGGATAAACAAAAAATTGTGGAAACAATAGTATGCCCTACATAGGTATATTCCCATGAATATACATAACTAATCAAGTATACCCATAATGTTCATAAGGGATAAAATGACCAAAACATAGCCAATGCATAACGGGTCCAAGAATGATTGGTTACTGTGTTGGTTACACCACAAAGGTATATACTACAAAGGTAATGCCCCATTAAAGAATACCACATAGGTATCACCAAGAATGTATATACCACAAAGGTAATTCCAAACCATAGAATACCACACATGTATCTTCACGAAGGTAATGACTCAGCACACATTGGGTATAAGCGAAGTACAGAAGTACATATGATCTATCACGATACTAGATCATCTTATATTTCATGAGGAATTTCCTATATATCCACTATAGCATGAAGTGATATTTTCCATTGTTTTAATCCATGATACAAGAACTAAATCCATGACTACCAATAGAATGTATACAATGGTGGTAGTGGAGTTGATGAAAAAACTAGAGGAGTTGTGAGATGAGGTATTTATACAATATAATATATATCACTTGGAAGACCATATTCTCTTCATTAATTATAATGATGGATCTATGAGGTTTTGTGTTGATTGTATGGAAATAAATACAATTATGATAATTAAAATGTATCATATAGGACTCATTGATGAATTATTAAATGAATTTCACAGTAAAGAATATATTTCAAATATTGATCATAACATTATGTAACATTATTTATGATTAAATACAAAAGATATTATGATGAAAATGTTTCAAATGAGGTATTGAAATTTATAATTTATAGAAATTTCATTTGGTTGAGTTAATGTTCCATTTGGTTTGTAGCTGTAATTAGTATTTTATATAAGGAATACCAATAAAATTTCATTATTGAATTAATTAATGATATATTATTATATTCTACAATATATGAACTATGGGAATCATGTTGGGATCATTATTAATCATCAAGCATTAAATATGTTATTTGAAAAATTTTGAAAGTGTGAACTCAATATTCAATGATTTTCATTTCTTATCCACATTGTCACCAATGCTGAAATCTCAATTGATCCTATTATGAAAACAGAATCCAAATAATGGAATATTATAATGAATATAATTTAGGTATCCAGTTTCAATTGTTTAGTATGTTACTATCAGAAATTGATTCATGTATTTAATTTATTGGAAAAATAATTAACTAATCGTAAATGTAAATGAGTTATGTTTATTTGAACCTTGGAATTTGAAAAATGTTTTCAAATATTGATTAAGGGATTATTCAATGATATGATTTTGAATATACTATCAGGAAATAATGGATTTACGATATATAGTAATGCATCTAATAAGGGACTAGGTTGTATCCTTAATAAAAATGATAATGTTATTTCATATTAATTATGGAAGATGAATGTACATAAACACAAAAACCAAATCCATGATCCTGAGTTGGTAGATGATTAATTTTTCTATGAGATATACATACACTTTAAGATAATAAAATACCAATTATTATAAAATAAACTCCATATGGGGTAATGTTATTACATGATAAAGTAATGGATTATTATTTCTTAATACACTATAACATATGGATGAAAAATAATGTAGAATATTATTTGATTAAGAAAGAGCATAGAGTAATTTCTATAAGATTATTGAAAGGGGTCCTATGTTCATAGATCTAGAAATTATGTAAATGGTATAATTATGGAAGATGAGAAATCAAAATCATTTCAAATGATGGAATTAACATCATCCCTTCAAAAGAAAATAATTCCCCAATATGATTTTGATAATTTTTATTGTAAGCATTATGCTATAAATAATGGCACACTGGTAGACATCATTTGTGAATATGGAATTCAAAAATTCGGAATGTGAATATGTGTTCCATCCAGACCGAAGCTAAAAAGGGTATTTTTGGATGATTATCACTACTTGAATTTTGTTATACATTGTGGTAGCACAATTATTTAAATGGATTTTATGGAAAAACATTTAGTGGGGTAACATGATGTGTGCAATTATTTATTATGTGTCATGATGATTTATTTTTCAATTGTTGATGTCTAAAGGATAATGTAATGATCTGAACATAATACCCTCCCAAACTAGTACCTGAACTGATCTAACACATAACCAAAGGTGGATCCCAATCCCCATAGGCTAGGGTCAAGAATCTAAACCTCAAACAACAATAAGAGTTAACTGTTTCTCCCCACATGAAGAAACAACATGGAACATCAATACAAAAAATACCACAAATGAAAAGATAATTATATTCCATAAGTTAAAACAAACAATATAAATAGAACAAATAAAAATTAAAATAAATATCCAAGTATAGATCCAACCATAATGAAATTTAAAAATATGGAAAACATTCCCTATGTGAAATAGTTGGAAGGCTTCCAAAATATCAACACCTAATATACAATTAATCTGACTAAAAATGCCTCCATCTCATTAAAACCCCATTATTTTACCCATATCATAAGAAATAAAAATTTCTAAACACCACATAAGTGGTATATAATGTGTGAGAAAACATGATCAATCGGATCTCATGTTAGTTTTTTATATAATGTATTTGAACAATAATCCATGAATTATCTACATTAAAGAAATGAGGCATGAAAATGTTTAAATATTTATTTATTAAAATCATGGAAAACCTCATTCATTTATACATTTTCCACATTACCAAATAATGAAGGTAAAATAAATTTAAAATAATTTCACATAAAAATATAAAAATAGATTTATTATGTCAATCCAAATAATTCATCAAATATCAAATCAAATCCATGGAACTTCAAAAAATAGTACAAACCAAAATAAGGATAATAGGTAACCCCACACAATGATTTAGACTAATTTAGGATAGCAAGGACACATTTAATTGACAACCATAATCACATACACATCATTCCACTAGACATATGAATTGAGTCTAGAGAGAATATTAATACCCCAACATGTGAACCACCTAATAAGTCTAACACATCATTAGAAAAATGGACCTATGGAGTAGAGGAATTCCCCATAAACCCCCCTCCCCGTAAAAATTGATGATACCTATTAATATACATTCCACCTAAGAAAAAAATATCATTTTTGGTGTTACTATTCCAAAACCATTTCAACAAACAATATCAATCAAACCATTCACTGAAAAATATTTCACAAAATTATTAGAAATGCTCTGAAACCCATTTTTATTTTACCAAAATTAGGGGAAAGTATCTTTTATAAAAGAAAATTTTATAACAAACATATCATATCAATCAATCATGTCATTTTATTTAATAATTTTTTATCAAAAATAGAACAACTGCATTTCAGAAACATTGGATATGTATAGAATATAATATACCATAACTTCACTAGCACACACAAAAAAGTGATCAACCAATAAAAACATTGAAAAAACAATGGTGGAATCTAAAACCAATCATCACATCTAAGAAATTATTCAAGTCATTAAAATTTGTGTGTAAAGAGGATATATTACACATTCCGTGTTGAGAACACACCCGCCACACCATAACCAAAAATGAAATGTCCCCAGGAATGATATCATACAATGGATCTATAGGGAATAGAAAGGAAACATCATGATGGGTCAACAAGTCTAACAAAAAAAAGTAATAATTCTATAATGATCAAATTAATAATGTAGAAGAAGTTATTACTCACTTAGAGAGATGAATAAAAAAAGAAATGAAGATCAATCACTAATCAAATCAATCTGAATCCAAAAGAGGAACAAAAATTCACAAAATAAGAACTCCAGGTCAAGAGAAATGAGGGGTGTGAACAAATTAATTTTAACCAATCTATGTGTCTTAATAGAGTACAACATCATAGTAGTGAAAAAAGGTGTAACCCCCTTACAAAACATTTTATCCACAAGCTCCATGTATGCCGCAAAACCTTATGATTTTTTATAATCCCTAAATTTTTTAGCTTTAAATATTATTTAATACATTCATCCTACATTCATAGTTCCTGAAATATTTTTTGGAGAATAAGTTAAAATCTTGTAAAACAATTAAAATCCATGTAATGACCCATCTCATAGTAGATAATGTAGATTGTTAAAAAAAACACCAATCCAACTCTTGAATTCTTCTATTTATGGGATAACCCAACCAGGTAATTTAAATATTTATACCCCGAATCCATTAATTTAATCCAAATTATATCACAATTTTTTTTAAATTTTTCCTATAAATGTTCTACACCATCATGAGTCTAAATAAGCACCATATTAAATTGAAAAATAATGAAATAGAATGGAATAAGCTGAATGAAGGTAATGAGGTGCTATAAAATCCACCATATAATACTTTACGACATTAGGATGTCATTTGGTAGAATTATGTGTATTATATAGGGAAGGAAATTACTCTATCACCCACAAGTCATTCCACCATGTCTCATGAAAATCTTATCAGTGCTTCTATATCACTATGAAAAAAATAATTGACTACTCAGTAATGAATTTCACTTATAAGTTAATGTTCTATAATAGATTCCCAAAAATAGAAACATATGTCTCTAAATCATTATATTTAATATTAAGAATGTGATATGAATTAGGATGGCATTTCCTGAGAAATGATATGTGGAAAACATCATGATTTGTTTTTTGACTAATCATGAAATACCAACTGACAAGAAGGAATCCCAAGATGGTCGGTGAACTCAAATTGTACATCATATATTGGGGACAAATTTACATGTTTTCTATGATAATAATAAGCCAAATGAAGGGAAACATTAATTGAAAATTGTCACCAAAATAAAAATATAAAGGGATATGTCATGGATACTAATTAGATTTTTTATGACTATACTATAACCAGACACTGAAATATATCATTAATACTAGTAGATGTCTGTTAAACCAGACCCATCCCCACAAATAAAACATCACAGACCTCATCGGAACAAATAGTTCATCTTCATTGGTGACTATAAAATTCCTCCAAAGGATACCATTTGATTGACGACTGATAACCAATTTTATAATAAAAATTAGACAGTCCTAGATGATTATCATAATATTCAATGAAATCCATTGCACACTCACACAATATATTATCCACAGTATTATTATCATGATCTATCTAACCATCTATCTTTGGACAATGATCTATACTTAATTGTACATGAGTCACAGTCCCCTCCAAGAGAGTTCTCTAGAACAACAATGTAAACCTAATATCTATATCTTAAACAATAATAGAAGGAACACAATGTAAACTAAAAAATTCATTCACATATTGAATAACCAGATCATCAAATTTTTAGGTATCTTTAATCATAATGAATGTTAATAATTTTTAATCTGATCTATCAATAATGAGAATTTGTTCCTTCCTCGAGGGTTCAATGGTAATCAAACAAAATATACATAGATACATCTCCCTATTTCAAATCATGCATCATATGTTGATGATATGAACCAATGAGTTTCAAATGTTCTACCTTTATCTGTTAGTAGATGTAAATATAGGACAAATAATAAAAAATTTCATGCATTATACCCATCCAATTGAATCATTATCTCATTCCATATTAAATAATTATTGTGCATATATGAATGAATCATGAAAATCAGTGACAACAAAAAACTTAAACCCTACTAGATGGGGGGATAATAAACCAATTACTAAAAAAACAAACTCCATCTTAATAGAGATACTATCTCAAAATGGTATCCCCACCATATAGGGGTTCCAAACTTATGTGAACTCATCATCATAAATTTCCAATGTAGAAATAAATCAAGAAGATATGATGATAACTAAACAATGGAAAAAATCATTCCTAAAACATCCTCCTTAGTATTTTGATGAAACTGAGAAAACATCCTCATAATGGTACTCACATACATTTATTTATAATTAAATCATGATTGAACTTTCCTAAAAAGATATTATGTGACTACATTTCCCATACCCAATGTGTAGGCTATATTGAATTCAACTTCTGATGGTATTCAACCAATCAACCCTAACCAATATTGAATTCATTAAATGAAAATATATTTCTAAATATATTATGGATAAGAAATGCAATGATCTTTTTTCGAAATATATAATTCATACCACACATAACACATGCATAATTTTGTGATCAATAAATCATTAGTGGTGTAATTATTTTGGTTTGTATGAAGCTGATGATAGTCGTAATCTACCATATGATTATCATATATAAAAAAACACAAACCAGAAGTATAATAATCATTATAAAAAAAATTGTTCTGAGCGCATTTATGATTAAATTAAGAGACGATGTTAGAAGTATTTTCATCTCATCAAAAGAAGAATGAATTTTTTTTACCCATATTAATTGAACGAAATTCTGCACAAGATAAATTAAAGGAGATGCCAATATTGAGAAATAAATAATAAACCATCGATACCATCCCACAAGACCATGAATTCCTTTAATATCAATGTCAGTTTATAGATCATCCCATGATAAGATAGATTTCACATTTTCCTAAACATCATATAATCCATGTTCAGAAATTATGCTCCCCATGATCTTCAATTATTGAATCAATATGATTCATTTTGAAACAATTCCATAAATGTTGTGAATCCTTGTTATTT
Organism: Viscum album; assembly: GCA_963277665.1. Taxonomy (NCBI): domain Eukaryota; kingdom Viridiplantae; phylum Streptophyta; class Magnoliopsida; order Santalales; family Viscaceae; genus Viscum; species Viscum album. Next base: position 63,576,971 of record OY728164.1, on the reverse strand, counting down.
TCAAAACCAAACTTAGATACCTCTCAGGTTTGCGCTCAGATCTTGAATAAATGAAAATTTCATCCATGAACACTACCACAAAATTATAGATATTAAAATGGAATATATAATTAATAAATTACTTAAAAAATATGATTATTTTTCATAAAAAAATTATAAAATCTAATTTTTAATGTCCATACTTTCTCCTATATTTCATCTTCATTATATCAGACAACCAAACCCTGAGTTGATGTTACCAAGACCAAATATCAATCATTGAAAACCACATATTCAACATTAACTAATAAAAAAATATTCCACAAATGGAAAATTTAACATATTATTTATAAATACCCATTATACCTTTTAATAATCGACACTCAATTATAGGTAATCAAATTTCAACTTGGAAATGGTTAGTTAGGTTTCCCATGGAGAAAAACAAGGAAAAAATTTCCTTCACAACTAGATATTACAAATAATTCATGATCCATTTTATCCCCATTAAAATGATATGTTAAGAATGTATTGATATAATCTATATACATAACACTAGTAGTTGGTGTTTGGATTAGTGGTAAGAACCCCATAATCCTACAAGAAAAATGGGGGTTTAAAACCCATAGGACATATGGGTAGTAGTAGTACTGTAGTGAACTATAGCAGTGACATCACTACAATAATGACAGTCACTGTAGAAGTGGCATGGTACTGATGTGGCACTGTAGCAGGTGGGTATTGTAGTAGTACTATTCAAAGAATGGGGATTGGGCCAAAAAATTGGGCCTACAGGCCATGTTATGGGCTACATGCCCACAGAGCCTTCTGGCTATGTAATGGGTCTCCCTCTACACAGTTAATAGAGGTATTTTCATTGATTTAATAATAAACGAGGCTTGGCCCCAACCTTTAAATAAATAAATATATATATATATATAATTACCTCCCTCTATAGAAGAATCCCAAAGATGATTTCTAGGAAAATAATCAATAATTTACTGATGGAAATAAGGAATATAATAAATAAAAAACATTCCATCAACAACAACAGCTACAATAGACAACAATATTCTGATATCTAGGAGGGAATGTCCTAAAAGTAAAGACCTTGGATCCCACTCTTCCTAAAACACCTATGAGATCACATAATCCACATATATTGAGACATTACAATGATAAAAATCAATATCATAGTTATGAAAAACCATCCAATCCATCCTAGTAATAATGAAAAAAAATTAAATAAAAAAATGTAATTCTCATACTAACTCCATCAGCTATCGATGGCATGACAGAAGTACACTGAAACCGCTACCTGTTCCACATACAAATAGTTTTTATAACATTATAAAAAGGACACAACATCCATTAGAATGTTAATAATGTCAAAAAAAATTGCTGATATAGATGAGTGGATGAACTCTGATCAAATAATGAAATGGATAGAAAAAATATAAAAAATATGACACCAATCATTGTAGCTGGATCTTATTCTACCTCCACCGGAAACATTTCTTCTAAATTATGATTTATAAATCTTAAGTAATGTGTTGAGATCCATGTAGTATTTTAAGAATCTGACTGCACTGTGTTAGCCTTCATATTTAAAAATCCTTGTCCATGTCAATTTATAGACATAACCTAATAGAAACATTGTAGATGACCTTAATGTAACCAATTGTTGCAAATAATTTCTAGTGAAGTACATGAGTTCCCTTTGTTCCCAAACATTATATAGTAATTCAATTTTAGTGGCATAATACTTTCTATTATATGAGTTGTTTATAGGCCTTTCGTGTAGTACTACCTATAACAATCTTGTAGTGATCTTTCCAGTTTTACTTTTTCCCTAAATCACCACTAATGATTCAAATAGGTGAAAGGGAAGGGGTATAATATCAAATATTTCCTGTCATATTCATTTATACCATCATATGAATATATATTATCTCTATATAGTTAAAAATATTCACCATAAATACATGTTATATGATATCTAGTAACCAATTATCTAGGCAATTCTATGATTTCATCGTGACATTATTCACAACATCTCATAATAAAATTAAAAAATCTTCACAAACTATTTTTTGTATTCCTACATTGAACACACACCCTGATACACAAAGATGAACCCCAGAGACAAATCCATTATCAGAGTCTTTGGGAAAATCAACTGTAAGAAGAGATTCTTAAAAACATTTTTGTCAAATCACATGCCCATGTCTCTTTATACAGTAGAGTCCCACCATTTCATTCTAGGAACATCATGTCTGAACACTTCACACATCACCATAACAATTTCTTGTGTATATTGGAAATAAATGATAATACCAATCTAGTCAGGATAGTTCTCCAACACCTGATGTTCATTCATACCATTAATGGATAACATAATATTGTGAAATAATTCCTATGATCAATATCATTCCCTTATATATTTCCTATGTATCTAAAAAATTCCATCCTATGATTTTGGGACATCCTTTTCAACATCCAAAATTATACCAAAATAGCCATGATAACGTTTTCATCCATGAATGGATTTATTTTGAGGAGATTCTTCTACACCCTCTATTGTACTCGTATAACACATGACGGAGGAATGCTTTTGCACATCAAAAAAATGATCTGAAAATTGAACAATCCAAGTTAAAAATAGAAAACCTATAAGAAAAAAAATGAATATTAACATCAATAACTCAAAATAAGATACACACCTTCTAAAATCTAATGGTAACATGAGTCACATCTCGATGAGAGCTAACATGAACTCAATTCAATATACCTCTAAAATCTCAAATATCATATCCCCAGTTTACAAAACATTCAATGATAAAAAATCTCAATGACATACCTCCATTGATACAGATTTGTAATTAATAGTTCCAAATTCAATCTCAAATAGGTACCCGACTTAATTCTCAGCCTACCCGAAGGGTGTTTCTTATCCCAACTGGCTGGTCACTAGAATCCGACCATCAAACAAAAATCAGAGGAAAATATTTTTAACAACCTAAAGGGAAAACATGGAATGTAAATAAAATATATTTTTAAATGGAAAAGATAAATATATTCCCTTAAAAAGTTGTGGAAATAAAAAAAATCAATATTATAAACTATTTTAAAGAACATGTCCAACTATAAAGGGCTACATAATTAGGAAAACACTCAACACTACATGATAGGATGGATATTCTCCCACCATCTCATCACCAGCTTCCGAAATCAACTAATTGAAAACTATAACACCCCATAAATTCACCATGCCTTTCCCTACATAGAAATACATTCAATGGTCTATTCACTAGAGAAGAGATATGCTTGGTGTGAGCTAAAATGATATGTTTGATCTCACCAAGGTGTTTCATATCAAGTCTATGATAATCAATGAATTCTAATCATTAATGAAAACAAGGAATGCTAATATTATAATAGAATTTTATATCAATATCATGACAAAATATATTTATTTCTCATCTTCCACATTTCAAAATAAATTATGTAAATGTGTATTAAAATATATCATTCAAATATATTAATACAGAATGAATTCAACAGATATTATATCAAATCCATCGAATGAAAGAAACAAAATTCATTCCAAAAAATAGAAGAAAAGACAACATCATATAGGAATCACAGTATGTCCATATAACTTTGATAATCATACCTAACATAGATAATCATGTATGAATAAATATATTCCACATATTCAGATAATGTATTGATCATAAAAGTAATAGATAATGTGAACTCCATAATAGGTCAAACAATTCCCTATGAAACTTATCCTAGGATGCAAAATAATTACCCATGAAAAAACATCTTGATAGTGGCTGAGACCTATTACTACACCTTCCACCTATGTATACCAGGCTTACCATGTGATTTTTTTTCCAAACCGGTACATTTTACCATTTCTATAAAAACCATGTTTTGGAAATCATTAAAAAAACATTTCATGATTCTTCAAAAATACTTACAAAAAATTTAGTAAAACATATACTATAAAATGAATTTCTACACACAAAAATCCAATAAGATAATAAATAAATTTCATTTATATAAACATTTAAATATAAGAAGAAATGTTGTTCACCATCATAATATAGTGACTAAACCACCTACGACAAAACATATATTTCATTTTCCGTAATGGGATCCACCAACATGATGTACTCAACAATGAAAAAAGATGTCCTAAAACCAATAGTCAGATCATAGCATTGATATAATTCATTAAATGGCTCATAAAAAATTATTTATTACACATACCTCTAATAAATCACACATACCATGCCACAATGAATAATCAAATGACCCCATTATGAGATCAAAAAATGTAGACAGATAGAAATTAAAGCAAATTTCACAAGGGGACAACAAATATGATAACCCATTATAAAATGGTTTTCTTGAAAAAAAAAATAATTATCAGAGACCATCACTCACCAAAAAAGATGCAATCCAATCCCCTAGTGATCAATTTTCAAACGAATCTATCGAAATCAAATATGGGCTCCTAATATTATTGGTGAGGTGATCTAGGTCGAGGGAAAGGATGGTTGTTTAATAATTCATGAAAAATTAGTTGTGATAGCACCAAAAAATATGACAACCTGTTTTTTATATGATCTATTTCCCTATACACATTGTGTAATCCATCAGGATCCTATATTATTAAAAACATGACACAATTCTATTAAAACATGTTATTTTAATATTAAATAGTCTAAAACCATTAATTGAGGTGTAGTCCTTTCATGTTCTATTTTTATTTCATGACATGTGTCTTGTGTCTATGTACACATTTAACCCCTTTAAGCACTATGCAATCTCCCATAAAAGTTAATAAAATCAATATTATTAAATAAATACACCAAAACTACTCGGGAGTCCTCAAAACTCAAGGAGAACCCCACAAATCCATTAAAAATTTCATTCTCAAACTACAATTGTTTAAATAGGTATATATCCCCAAACATTAGGATATATTTCATAGAAAAATTTCTCTGTCCTTGGGACTCCCAATATGTACCCAATTAAAGTGGAAAAAATGAGAAGGGAATTACATGATATTTTGTTACATGATTTTATAGTCAACATCCTAGTAGAATCATGAAGCCTTTACCTATACATATGTGGAAATGTGATTAAATTGCTATGGAATATGTCATAGGACTACTAAAAAATCTGATAATGAATGATAATATATGATTAATTATTGATCTCCAAACTAAATCTGTACATCTTCCTATTATATGAGAATATATACCACAAGAGATCTATATATTGATCCATGTAAATGTGGATATAAGAGTTTATAGAGAACCATTTCCAATTGATTCTGATTTTTATCATTGTTTTAAATTTACCTAATAAATGAGTAATCTGATGTCTCTTGATATTTATATTTTTTGAGTAATACTAACCATCCTCACACTAATAAACAATATGAAAGGACTATTATGACAATAAATGTCGGGTTTCAGTCATTATCATTAGACGTTCAAGTTATATAAGAGTATTATTTAACTTTATTAATGTATTCATTTAATTATATATTCCATTATAACATTCTAATGAACCATTTTAATGAATTATTTGAAAATACGTTTTTTACTCGAGCATGAAGGGATGTAGATTGTGATCATAATTTTGTAGGAAAAGAACCTCTTGATGATGTAAATATTTAAAGACCATTAAAACATTTATTTGATTATAAAAAATATGTTAAAATTGTAATACTGATAACTAGATGAAATTGTTTACTTTCATCAGGGGGATCACATTTTCATGAATGTACATCTGGGGAAATGTGTTCAACGGTTTGATAAAGTGGGATAATTGAACACTAATTACATCAGTCCTTTTCAAATTATAGAATATATTGGACATGTGTATTACATATTAGAAATACCATCAATAAACTCAAAATCATGCTATTTATTCCATATATAATTTTTAATTAATAAAATTCCATATCACATTCATGTCGTAACCTCTGAAGAAATAAATATAGAATAATAATTACCTTACTATAATGATCCAATAAAGAATCACCCTACTAAAGAGGAAGTGTTGCAGAATTTAATGGCATGACTGAAAATGGTACATTTTAGAATTCAATAATTAAATTAAAATATATGGGAAGTAGATCATGATATTTCAAATAACCACATTCATTTTATTGAATGTAATATCAATGAAATTTACAAAGAAGACAATTTTTTAGTATGGATGAATGTAACCCCCATGCATTAGTAATTACTGGGGAACATATTATTTAGTAAAAGTATTATATAATAAATATTTAAAGAACACATTAATTGTTTTCAAATTCTATAATATTAATATCTATTTTAAACATACATTTTCAATATAATCCTTGATGGATAATTAGAAATTTTCGAATAGAAATATCATTTTATGATTAATTGAAAATATTGTATTTAATTATTAATAATTTTATATATAAAAATTTATTTTAATATTTTTTAAGAAATGATTTATTTACTATAAATTTAAATTCAATAATATTTAGATTGTTTAGTGTTAAATGTGATATATATCCAGAAACAGTTTGTCTTCAAAAATTAGTTATTTTCTTAAAAGTTATAATATGAACGCATTGGAAATTATGAAAATAATATTTGATGGTAAATTATTTATTATAAATTTATAGATTAATTATATATGTGTGTGAACTAAAATTCATAAAATTTTTCTTTTTAGGCATATAGTTATAATAAGATCCACTTACAGTTGACAAATGCATTTCATAGAAAACCATTTTTCAACCGGATTTACAAGGATTCTTTTTAACATTAAATAAATAAGAATATTTAAAGAAAATTTGATAAAATGGATTCCTTATTTTTAGTAGTAATAATAATATTAATAAATATATAACAAGAACATCATAATTTTTTTCTTAATTAAAATAAAATGCTGTAAAATTAATTTCTCATGTTATGGTTAAAACTGGATTATTGGGGGGGTTAAAAAAATATTTGGGAATTTTTTACACTTAGACTTTTAAAAAAACTATTTTACAAAAATAATTAAAAAATATTCTATAAAAAAATTTAAGGTCATTTGGAATCATTTATCTTGGAAATTAATATATCATTTTTTATTTTTTGGAATACTTCCTATTGTTTTCCAAGAAGATCCCTTCTCTAACTTAAAAATGTTCACCTCTACCCCATATTTATTTTGAACTACAAATCCAAATATATCAAAAATACTCTTCCAAAATCCACTCCCGTCATCCATATCTACAATATATAGACTCCACACATCAGAAAAGATAAATACAAGGGTCTAAAATAAAATATCAAAAAGAGGGTTCCCTATGTGATAGTAATAATCGTCACCAACCTCGTTATTTTTACTTCTTCTTTTATCCCCTTCAATTATGTATTCCCAATTCCATTATGTTAAAACCTTATATCCCTTATAAATAGATTTTAATATATTTATTGGATAATAATTATCCACCCCCTTCTCCATAAAATTGGAAACAATTTCATATCCCCAGTTAGTGGAAGACTATAACCTTTTGAAATTATGTAATTTGTCTTCCTTCGCTAAATCACATGTATAGTAATAGAAGTGGAAATAATAAAAAATATATATATGATACATATTACATGGTATTGATTATATATTACTAATATATCATTACTATTATTACCATTTTACTAATTAATGTTAGGATAACATCTCTCTTGCATATTTATGGCCTAGAATCAACACAAATCTATTAGAATCATTTTCCGTATCCAAAATAAAATACATGTAATATAAAGTCAGGTAATGTGAAAGTGTGATATTTATATCATTAATATCATTTATATATTATTGATATATATCATATATATAATAACCTAAACATCAAGGAGAAAGCATGCATGAGAGAAGAAAGTAATTAAAACCTGAAACAAGTGGAATAATGAACTATTATTAATGTAAAAGTCGTAATATATTTTTAGATTATCATATATGATATTATAAATATGAGTATTATTTTTTACTTAATTAAAAATATTCTTTTAAAAACTATATATGAGGATAAGTTACACTTTACTAATAGGATGTGTGAAGTAAGATATTTTGTCTCCATTTAAATTCCACTGAGATATATTTGTTATTACGAAACTATTCAGATTATGTGGTGTATATTTTAACCATATCAATCATTTATCATGAATAAATATTTATTCATGATGAATACTGTTTTAATTTAATAATATTCATTAAATGGGTTATAATTTAAATGATAAAAATGTTGTAGGAATCTATTTTACAATATCAATTTCTTTTGGGGTTATGTTATTTTCATTAAAGGAATATTATCTTTGATACATTATAAGATCAATTAATTTTTTATACTTATGTTATGTAAAGTGCTTACATATTTATTTCTGATATTCTTCTCTAGGTTAACTTGAATCGTGAAATGAAATGTTTAAATTAAAAATAAATTTTGTTTATCGTTTAATCAGATTTATTTTGTTCTATTCATTTTTTTAATTTTATTAAAAATGTACAATTATTTAATATATTAATTTATTAACATAAATTAATTTTTCAATAAAATTTAAAAACGAATTTTATGGAATCTGACTAAATTTTTTAAAAAGATATTTTTTGAATTTTTTTTTTAAAATATTTATTTGTAATTTTTTTCTAAATTATTTGAAAAAAAGATACATCCCAAGCCCCATAAATATTTAATGAAATATAGATTACTCTACAAAATTTTGATGAGTTTAAAAATAAAATATTTATATGAATTATTATTTTAATATATGAGCGATATTCATTTTATTATTCTGAAATATATTGATTTATGTCAAAATTTAAATTATCTATCATTGATTCTATATTTTTTATCATTGTAATGAAACATTCATTATAATGTGAACATTATATAATAAATTTCAATTACATATACATATTATTTTTTATTTATATTCTTATTTATTAAAACAAATATTGACTGTTTTTTAACAATGAAATTTAAATTATTTACTAAGTATATACTGATAACTATGTATTATTTAATCAATAAGGAAATTTATTTATATGATATGTTGTTCAGGATTAAATTGTTCATTCAAAATATGAGGAATTTTTTAGACATAAAGTGATGGGTGGGGCCCATAATTCAATATCAAATCAATGAATCGACATGCCTTACAATATAAATTATTTTCTAAAATTAAATTGTTTTTAATCAATGAATTAAAATAAATTTGTACAAGGTCTTGATGGTATATAAATCAAGATATTTGAGTTCTTAAGGACAAATATTATGATTTTCTTTAATTTAGAAGTTATTTATTATTATCAATGAGATTATTTAATTATCCATACATTCATTTAATTCAAGAGTTATATATTAAATGTAATTTTTTTCTGTTATTTACCATTCCATGTAAATTATGATTTATTAAATCAATATAGATACCATTGTATAAAACCCTTACTGATTTTTTAATCTCATGAGAATTTTTTTCCATTATATATATTATTAAAAATAATTACTTGAATGAATTTATGGTTTCTATATCATTCCCTTACCAGGATTTATATTATATCCCCAATGTAAAAAAGGGTATCCTGTATATATCTAGCTCTCCAAGACTACGATGTCGATCAATTTTTGAAAACCAATACCCTTATATCTATGATACTGTAATAATGTAGATATCATGTATAGGTTTCTAGGTTTGGGGTTGTTATAATGAATCACAATACATGGTCAATAATTAGATGTTAATTAGTAATGAAAACTCAAAATTTTATGGTGATCACGTATGATTTTTATGATTCTTCTCCAAATAATATTTGGCCACACGTGATTCATTGAAATATTATTATTCAACCAGATGTTTAATTTGAAGTGTTATTTGGTTTGAATTGTCTTCCATTATATGTAGCCTTTATCAATTTTTGGGGAAGTGAATTGAGATTTTATATAATGAACTAAATTACTATTATCGATTGGATTGAGGATAAATGTGATCATCAAATGGAAATAACATCCATTATATGGGTCTTCGTTTGTATTCAATGGGGGAAATAACTCATATAATTAGGGGAGAAGCCTAACATCAGTTATATTCATATTGTATAGTTTTTTCCTATCTTTATAGAATTATTTTTTATTATTACACTATATTTTTATATTTTATTTTTCAATAAAAGACATTTTAAATGATTTTACAATTTCACAAAATCTATATATAATTTATTTGATTATATTCTTGAATTAATGAAATAGTTCTTGGGTGAATATTGATAAGTTATTCATTCAACAAAGTGAATAACAATGGGTTTATAGTATTAAATTTTTAATAATTAAATTGGGTTAATAAGACTCTAAATTATTTATTGGTAACTTAATAAAATCATGTTAAAAAATATGTATCATATTCACTGTATTTAATATATTTTTTTAGCAATTTTCAGGTTCTCAATACTTCTCAAAGACTGACACTAATTATTGAAACCATAAATTTATAGGCAAAAGTGAATTCAAACCCTAAAAAATCATTCATATTATTTATTCATTGTATGTTTTCTTTAATTTCTTCTTAATAGTATGACAACTATCCTTGAAGACATAATCAATATAGTCATTTCATATATTTCCTTGGTATGATTCTTGTAGTTTATATAGTCAATGATTTTTTATATTTCAAGATAAAATAGGAAAATGAATTTTACTCAAATATTTTTATAAAGACCCCTCGAAAGGATAATATTTAATAATAATTTACCACGTGATAGTTTTCAATATAAAAAAGTTTCATTTTATGGCCATATAATATCATGTTTAGGTATATTGACTAATATGTGGAATATTAAAGTAATTGAACATTGGAAGAGACGAACCATTGAGAATGAGATCCTTAATCTTCATTAAATTTGTGGATATTAAAGATTAATGCGGATAAAATATTCATGGAATAATAATTATCTCACCTAATTAACTAATAATGGATTTATGATCATCTAGACTAAATAATGTGAATCAAAATTAATATAACTAAACAGAATGATGGATAGTGCTCATATTGTCACCCTAAATTAAAGTATATAAGGGATTGTGATTTATAGTGATCAATTTAAGAATGGTTTGTTCTTGTTAGTATGTATAATATTATGGTTATCCCTTATCCCTCCCATAAATTAATTTTTATTAGTAAACTTACTCAAGAAGTGGACTTTTGTTAGCAGTGGTAATGATTTCATTAATTATATAGAGGTATTATATTTATCGAAAAGGTGTGACTTATATACTTATTATAAAATGTTAATGTATATATATTCAAATAAATTTTGGTGAATATTCTTCCATAAATATCATGGTATTTAGTTAATGATTTTGATTACTAAATACATTACCACCCATGGAAAGGTAACATGTGGATGATGATATGAGTGAAATTGGGATTTTTAGTTTATTTATGACGTGGGAAACACAAGATTAAATAATTATGAATATTAAAATTACATACCATATAATATTTAATGAAATAGAGAAATTGTATATTGTTTAAAGGAGTGTTCCTTTATATATACCTGAATATTTTAAAAAGTACTAGATGAAAGTAGAGTTTCTTAAGTTTGTTATTATTATTCCCAAGTTCAAATTTTATATTGATGTGTTGGTAAGGATTAGTAAATTCATATGATTCCCAACAATATCAGACATTATGATGGATTTATTGAAATAATCTCACAGCTCATAATGCTCTTTTCATCCTAGAATTATGCCAGATTAAAGAGATTAATAAGAGTGTTTACAGTGGGAAAATATGAAAATATAAATTGTAGTTTTTTTTGTATTGGGTAATATTATGTTAGTAAAATAATTATGATATATATAAGTGTGATGTGATTTTATAACAATTATCCATATAAGAATGAATATTAGAAAATAAAAAATGGACTCTTTTCATTGGAATACTGAAAATATAAAATGTCCAAAATGTAAACGTGATTGAATTTGAATTACGTATGAATTAAAAACATTTCATTATTATTGGAGTGTATTTTATTCTTAATAAAGAACTAGATAGAGTTATTAATTAAGTGGTAATGTTGTATTGAGTAGCACATTCCAGTGATCTAATTGATATATGAGGTTTACAGGGATGCTTTGGAAAAGAATTCAACGTCCTTTGGAAATAGAGTTGTGTTATAATATAATCTATCATACATATAGAGATGAGTAGTCGGAGAGAAGAATTCGCATAATTTATTGTATTATGAGTTCATGTAATATTGACTTCAATTTTTATTTAGATTAATACCTTACTCTTATCAAATTCACATATAACAAATCATTCACTGGATCATTTAGTTATATCATAATAAAGTCCAATATGAAAGAATGTTAATAACTAAAATATTATATGATGATGTAGTAGAAGTAAATCTATTTTTAATTGAGAAATATGGTTAAATAGTAGAGGATTTTAAATAAGTTCATCTAAAAATAAAAGAAATTGAGAGTCAATATAACAATTATGTTGATAATTAATTGTAAGAACTAGAATTTAATGTTATTCATAATCAATTTATCTTATTTAATATAAGGAATAATGTTATAATATATATAATATAGGTATATATAGTACATATAACTTTTATCGCAATTGGTATTCTTCATTTGATCAGTATATTTTTTTATCAGTAGTGATTTCCACAAAATATCTCTAAATTTAAAGACGACATTAATGTATCACCCATAAGTAACAATACATTTGATCCATAAAATGTACAGAAATTGATGGTCCTACTACTATTGGATGATAATTCTTATGAATAATAATATTTATACTTATTTGGTTTTAGTGGTAATGTTATATTGAAATGTATCATTCATCTAGATAATGTTCTATAAAGGAATTAGAAATTTGGGAGTGCTACCAGGGAACTTGGGGTTGTCATGGAGAACATATATCCACATTTAATAGTATCATAATAATGAAAATGTTATGGAGTAATTCATTTATACTTGTGTATAATTTAACACCCCAATATTTTACATGTTTTTTATTTGAAATAAATATGAAGTATTCCATATCATTCCATAAAGGTACCACATGTCTAAATGAAGTCTGATATATAATACAATTACCATTAAGACCTTGTATTTTCATTTATGGATATGGAAAATGAAATTGTGTAATATATTTATAATGGTTAGTAATGATAAATAAGTATTGATATTCAGTTTTTTATAAAAACCAGTTCATGATTAAAATTGTTCTTTTTTGATAAATTTATTTAGCATCATGTTTTATAATTTTATCTAAACATGTTTGACTATCACTATTGGAAATTCATTATAAATAATTATATTTATAATTTTACTAATATATTAAAAATCATCTGTACATTACTTACCCAATAATTAGAAAGAAGGATAAAATAATTTAATGTTAAAAGATAAATTTTTTTCAAAAAATACAATAAAAGTATTTTTAGATTAATAAATTAAATAAATAATTACTAATTAATAAAATTATTGAATTATATAGATTATGTATTAAATAAAATAAAGTATCATTAATTTTATATGTTTTTCTTATCATGGAGTGAAACTAAATTCAATTTTATTCTAAAAAATAATATTTTCAAAAAACATGTTTCGTTGCATATTATGTGCTTGTAATGAAGTTTAAATTTGAAAATAATAGTTATTTTTTTTAATTTATAGAATTTTTGGAATCAAAATATAATATATTATTAATGATCTTAATCTAATTTTTTTCTTATTGAATATTACTATTAGAAACAATTCAATAACACCATTACGTTACAAATGGGGTTACGAGGAGATTATAACAACATATAAGGGTAATAGTACAACATACAGTGTTATAAATATTATGCGATAAATATATTTAGGCCATATCATATCCAACATTGTATTTATTTTACATGTATTTCTACTATCACACAAATGTGTCTTTTTATTATAATTGTTTCATTGAGTTCGAGTGACTCATTTCCATCACTTATAAATGGGGGGAATATATCCTTACTAATTCAAAATTAACGAGACATCAATATTTGAAATGCCATTAAATAATTAATTCAATTATTTCTTTGCATTATCATGGCTTCACCACTCATTTTTTTATTACTCTTTTAGTGTTTAAGGTGTACACCAAATGATGTCTCTCAAGGAAGAGGTGAAAACCTTAACTGAGCTCTATAAATTTTGACTCTTCTTCCCAATCCGAAAACCTAAAATATAAATAATATAATTATAAAATTTGTATCATAAAGATATTTAGATGTTGTTATTTTTATATAACAACCATTTTCTACATCTTTTCTATTAGATGGTCAATGAATGTGTCATTTCAGTGTAGGTGTGGACATCAACATCTATATAGAGATAGAAATAATTTTCTATCATCAAATAACATTTATGGAAATAATTTTATATTTAATAATTATATATTTTACATATGATTTTATTCTTATTTTTTATTGATAAAATCTTATTTAACATTTTTAATTATTTTTGTTTGAGAAAAACATTGCTCACGCGTACGTATAGGCATCCATCTACATGAATGTGGTAATTTTTTTTTCTATATCTAACATTCATGAATTGTTATATATATGTATACAATAAATATATATTATATTTATATTATTATTACAATTATATATAGAATTTTATCATGATCATGATGCAAGGATGAAAACAAACGAATTGGGATGTACATGAAAAAAACATTTATCATTAGGAATTGTGATTTTAATTAAGGATTTTTTTTAATGGTTCAGAAGATGTTATATGAAAATAATTAATGTTTTTATATATATGAATATTGTTATTTTTTTGAGATATAATAAAATTAATGTTTTTATGTAGAAGGTTATATCTCTTAAAAATAATGTTAAACATCGGGTAATGGGTTTATATTATAATCTCTATATTAACCTTTTTTTCTTAGAAATTTTTTATAAAATTTTATTATCTATGTATCAAAAATAAAATTTTTGTGTCTTAATGATATTATTTTATTATATTACATTTTTTACATCATTTATATCTCTATAAGAAACCAATCATTTTAATTTTTTTAATGATAATTTGACATTATTTTACTGTTCATGGTGGATTATTTACTTACAAGTTTATGTTTTATTCATAATTTTTTAAATACATTCATTACTAATTAAAAATAATTTTTTAAACAATTATATATTAATGTTTCACATTCAGTGAGTTTATTTTAAAATAAATGTTTCTGTCATTTTTTTAAAAGATGTAATTCCTAATTTTTACCAAAAATGTGAAAAGAATATTTCATTTGATAATAAAATAAAATTTATATTTCCATATATCATGAGAAATAATTAAATTAATTTCTCCCTTGAACATTTCCTTGTTTATTATAAAATAAAATTTATTACATTAATTTTTTGGAAATGTTTTGTTTAAAATAAATGAAATCAATATGAAAATGGTATTATCCTTGAAAATTTTTGCAATGATCATTTAAAAGAATTTTTATCTATTATAATAAACATTGTTGTAATATATTCCTTATTGGGTATACGATTTTGTGGAACCATAATTATTATTTATATATGTGGTTTATAATTATGATTATAAAATTTTGAGAAACCAATTTTATATTCCACGAGGTAGGTTATGTTAATATGAAAAATTTATTGATGATATTGTAGAATACATATGAATATATTATTGTTATGGGATGAGAATTTTCAATATAAAAATGTAATTATCTCATTTAATATTACTATTTTATGAGATTAGTGGGTAACCAGGAGGTTTTCCCCATCCCAACTAGGTTATAATAGATGTTTCTCTAAATCCAAAGTATATACATTGGTGGTTATCCCAAAACAAAAAAGTGATTAATGTATAGTGGGTTTGATTATGATTATGTAAAACTTTATTTCATACATTATCGACATGATGCTATGAATTTTTATCTATCATTGATCATGTTATGTAATTATTTTAGGATTCATGTATTATAAAAGTACATGATTTATTCCATGACTCATGATTATAATCAATGACTTGTTGGGTATGATATTATAATTTTATTATTACTTTATTATACTATAATTTTATGTTTTCATAATAAATTCATATTTATATATAAATACCTTGTTTAACAATACTGAGAATATCATATCACCATTTATTATGATTCTATTTTTTTATGGTTTTGAAGAATGTTTTTATGTTTGATATGTCTATGAAGGTTGATTGATTTGAAGGATTTCAAGGGAGAGGATGCTGGTCTTTTATGGTATAATAGTTTATTTATCCATGTTTCCGATGAGTTTAATCCATTATATTTTTATAGTGTACTGTAATGATATTTAATGTGTAATAATTAAATATTATTTAGAATTGATTATTATAATTGATGGTCCTCTTAAAACCCATATTCAACCTCATAGAACCTTTCTACATTCACTGTGTTCCTCTGGTTGATCAGCATTTCAAAATCACTTATCAATAATCCATTTTATTAAGTCATTCCAAAATCCATTTTATTTTAATTATAATTTCAAAATTAGTTTTATAATCCTTTCATGATTAGATTATATTCAACGAATTTTCAGGTATGCTTTTGAATAATTAGACCATATATATTTTTTGGTATATATATACATAGAAAGAACACACCCACATAGTTGTGAATTCAGATATTCATTAATATTTTTAAAAGTATATATATATACATATATATAATTGTGGGTAATAATAAATATATTTAGTAAAATTTAAAAATAAATACACACACACAAACGTGCACACATATATTTCTGTTAATATCTACAAATTATATGTATATATGTATATATGAGTGACTCTATATCTAAAATAATATTTATATATTTATATATTGTCACATCATTTACTTAAGTTATTTAACTAGTTTATAATAAACATATATATATATATATATAATATATATATATATGATGATATATTAATATTAATATTCAAAATAATTATACAAATATATGTAGTTATGTTTTTACTAATGTTATAAATTTTTAGTTATTTTTGTTTGTCTGTATATATGATTGTATATATGATGGTCGATATTTGTTATAGTATATTCATATATATATTGAATAATTGTGTTTATAGTGAAATAATATATTCATATATTCATATATATGTTTTGTAGTGATTATATATATATATATATATGTATTATTCAATATATAATATATATATATAATTAAATATATTGTACTTGTATTTTGGTGTCCACACTCTTTCTCTAGACATATAATATATATATATATATATATATTATTTGTATGTATATGATTATATATTATGTTTAAATATATATATATTTATGCAATGAATATTTTTGTATATAATATCATTGTGTTTTTGTATTTATAGTGTTTTATATATTATTTTTATACATGTTTTATTCTGTGTATCACCATGTATGTGTATATATATATATATAGTTTTTATGTATATATATATAAATATGATTTTGTATAATTATATATATATATATATATATATATATATATTTATACTTTCAAAATTAAGTAGTCGTGTGAGTTGTTTAACGACGTTAGTTGAATATGGCTTGATAATGGATTGATACTAGTCATATGAATAAAGATGGTGAGAATTTTTGTTTAAGTGCTCATAAAATATAAAAAATCAAATTTGAAAATCACTTCTCCAATAATTTTTCATCATTTTTTCTTATCGAAAGAAAATTTGTCCTTCTATGTTAGAAGAATGTGTCAACTATCATAGAATTGAACTAATTCATATATTATGGAGTATGTACAGAGAAGGATTTTTTGTATCTAGTCAGTGGAATGATAATACATTTTATGAATCAATAAATATTGGTATGTGTGTATATTTTGAAATATAACAAAATTGAGGAATTGAAAATTTCTTTAGATAAATAACCTAGAGAATGACTAAAAATAATTGACAAATTATAGAATTTTCTATAGATTCAATTTGATTTAATTATGTATTAAATGTAAATCAATATTATAAAACCTTATAATATATATGTAAATTTATAAATGTTATGGATGAATTACTATTTCACAGAGGGTATTTCATTATTTAGTGATATGCATATAGATAATTTTTATCATCCCTGTCTGACTTGAAAAGCTAACAAAAATATATATTTAATCCATAAAAGGTATTAAAATAATAAATTTTGTACTAAATGAATGTATATCATATTGGATATTTTATTATTCCTTATAGATGTATCTTATGTGCAAAGAATCATGTCAAAAAAAATAAAAAAAAATTTAAAAAAATTGTACAATATATTCCATTTATTCAATGATTTTAACAATTGTATTTATGTTTTGAATCTAAATGTAAATTGTATTTTCCTATAGGCACAGTAATTAGAAATATCAAATAATGATACCCAATATATTCCCTATAATGGTAAATAATTTATAATATTTATCATTAATTTTGGAATGATTAAAAAAAATAACCCTGATTTATTGGAAGATGGCATTGATACCTATGGAGTATATAATAGTTACAATAATACATGGATGGTTTGGTTAGTAAACAACAATATTAGACCAGGATTATTGAGTTAGAATATAATCGATATATTATTTCCACTTATTTAAGGAACCAAACTACATATTAATGATATTGATTTTTTGGATCTCTATATTAGTTATTTAAATTTTTTTTAATGGAATGTAAGAATTATATGTTATGTTGACCAAAAGAAAAATTATTTTTTATAATGATCCATCTTTTTTTATATGATAAATGACTCAATTTTTATGGTTTCTTTTAGATATTTTATAATAAATTAATTTTAAAATTATTATTTTTATGAAAAATAAATACAATAAATCTATTTTAAATGTAGTATGAAGATTATATTCCATCTACATTGATGGTTTTTATCTTCAGAACATTTATTTCAATCATTAATGAAAACATTTAATGTGAAAATGGAATCTATTTTAACATAATTTTCATTTAATTTTATAAGGCCTAAATGATAAATTAAAGGATGTTATCAATGTATTTGGTACAAAATTATCTAAAAAACTATAAAATGCGTCTTGACAAAAGATAAATAAATTTTTTTATTCCCAACAACAGTAGTTTGCAAGCCCTTCATTTTTTTAAGTATTTCATATAATGAAAAATGTATTTGAAAATATAATTGAAACATTAGTAAATACAAAATAAAATACTAAATAGTAAATTATGATATGGTAGATATGTTTGGAATGGTTAATGTTTAATTGAATCAACCATTGAATGTGGATAAATGAACATTTTATCATCTATAATGCCTCACACTTTTTGGGAATGCTTTATTTTATTAAAATTAATAAATGATATAAATATATTATAAGTTTAATAATAAAACATAAATAATGTTTTAATGATTAATCATTTTATGATTAAAGGATTAAAATATCTAGTAATATTTGTCTTGATTCACGACTTTTTGTTATTCGGAATATGATTCATATTATTAATAAATGTTTGGCACATAAAACTATGATATGTTATTTTACTAAAATCAATATCATTAGAATTTATTAAAATAACAGTGATTCAAAACATGGAAAAAGAAATTAAGGAAACCTCCAAAGATTTAAATATTGTATTATCACCATCATTCAATGTTATAATGGTTGATCATATAGTTTTTTTGAAGAGAGATACTAATTCATGCATCATACATATTATATGGATCACACTTGTTGAATTATAAGGTATGTCATTGAAAGGTTTTGTAAAAAAATTAATATGACCTGGATGATATATTATAGTGTAATATTACAAGGAAAATATATGTAATTATAAACATAATATCCATAATAAGTAGATAAAAATGGTGTTCGAAAATATATCCATGATACTAATATTGAAGGTGATGCAATGTCAAGAAGAGTTTTCATGAAAATATCAATCACAATTTCAGAACATTCCCAATAACATGTTTTTCAAAATTGTGATTCAGATATGAAATATGATCCATATCATAATGAAAATCATATAAATAAATATTCAATAAATTTAACTTGTTAAATATCAATTATAATAAATTATTATTTTATTATAAGTTCCATGGACACATTTGTAAAGAGTCGTCCACAATTGTAAAATTCATCTATAGAAAATTATAATGGATAGCCAAGAAATGTGTGATCATGTATTACATTATAATTTCTACATAATTTATTATTATATATTATAAAAATTATAACATTGGGAACATAATAAAATTCAATAAACTAGGGTCACTATTTTTCCTAAAGAAATAACAATTTCACATATGAAATATAAAAATCCAATTTTCAAAGGAATTTATTATTTTAGAATCAGTGACTATATATTTGAGTCAGACAATATTTTTATTTCATTTGTTAATTTTCTAATTTATATGTATTAGTAAGAATACTATGGTATATCTGAAGAATTAGAAATTTTAAAAGTGAATTTTAGAAATGAATGATGAAATGTTGACCACATTATAACAACATTACAAATAGTTATGAATTTTTTTACTAGTGATCCTAATGATTAAAATTGGGCAATTATGTATTTGGTTATGAACGATATTAAACAATTGCGTATCAATTCATAAATGGGAAATCATCTCCATTGATTTTATCACATAAAACATGGATAATCTGTTAGAGATGATGTATTGCATACTATATATGACTATATAGATGTAATATTACCAATAAAATTGGGTAAATTAAATATATAAAGATCCTAATATTAATATATGATGTTGATATTTTTTATAATTATTTTTATAATTTATAAATATTTTATAATACAGATATTCTAAAATATATATTTATATCTTTTGCTGTAGAGAGTTACATTTTTCTAAGTCGTACTGCCCAAACCAGTTTTGAAATAGTATGAGAATTAATTTACTTATCGATTATTTAATTTTTCATATTTTAAAAAAACATAAATTAACTTTTGTTATATAATGATTTTATAGTTAAAAAATAAATGTTTTCGATATAGAATATAATATGTATAAAGATAAAATGATACTTGAAATAACCAACGGAGGGTTTTTCATAAATCTGATCAGTCCACCAAGAAACCTGATATCATATTTTCTTGAAACATTATCATTAACAAAATATTTTATCCTGATGATAATTAATATATTAAATATATTATTTCATAAAAATGATAATCGATGATACTTTGTGAATTGGTTGGATTCGATAAAAACTACAAAATACCAATTCTTAATCCCATAATATAATGGTTCGTTAAGATACTATACTGTAAAATTAAAAATGAGTTATGTTGGAAATTTTTTATTGAATGTATTTTTTTATTACTATAAACAAAATATTAATTTTATGTTTTTATTGTATATATTTTTATTAAATTAATTGTTTTACTATTAAAGTGGAAAATATTTTTTTGATTTTTGGGTCCCCATATACTGTGTGTTTTTATTTTATTTTTATGCATTGATAGAATTTTTTTTGGACACACATATTATGATTCACATGAAAAGAATTTACATATATTATAAATAAATGATATTTTATTAATATGTTTTCTAAATCAAAGATGATGAATATCAATTTATTTTTAACTTGTATAAAACAACTATATAATATTCTAATATGTGGTGTAATAATAATTCCCTAATGTGTATTTATAAATTTTTTGTGATTATATAGTTTAAAACACATTAGACATAGTCAAATAAATGAAAACATAGAAACACTTTCAGAAAACAATTTATTAAAAAAAATTACGCATTTAAGAAATGGTCAAATCAACCTGGTGTTATTTTAATGAGAAATATAGTTAAATTATTTTATTTGTGTGTATTCAATGTAAAATGTAAATTTTGTTAAAACTTAATGAATCTTGACTAACATAAATAAATTTTTTTTATGTTATCATTACATAATAATATTATTATTGCTAATATACATTGTACATACATGAATGGATATAATAGAATTCTTTTTAAGAGTGTATTTTAAATGGCTAAAATTGTATTTATCCAAACTATGAGTTAATAATGTTTTAATCATGTGTCGCATATTAATATTTATGAAAAAACAATAATGTTTTAAAAATATATATATAAAATTATTATTTATATATTTTGGGAATGTTTTTAAATTTTTATTGATAATTATGAAGTCTAATGTATCTAGAATGTATAAAAATTATTGTTGTCAATATGAAAAACATATATTAGTGAAAAAAATACCTCACTCATAACAAAATAAGAATAACTACTAATATTAATAGAAAAATGTAGATAAATTATTATTGATTCATATTTTTACTCTTTGAAAAGAACACCATATCATTTATTTACAAGGAGTTGTCTAAATAGTCTAATTTTTTTTCCAATTTTAGGATAAAAATATGTTCTATATTTGCATAACATTCCAATATATATATATATATATTCTCATACTATTTTGATACACTATGGAAAATTTATATGGATAATTTGAGAAATATAATAACTAACTAGACAACCCAATTATTGTTGGGTTTTTTTAACCGATTTTTGACTCTTCTTTCTATCACAGAGTACAACGAATGGAAAAGAAGAATACCTTAATACCAATGAGGGTCAGACATTGAAGAACATAAAAAATTTATAAAGTTATGAACCAAGAACTAATTTGGAGGGCATCACGCAGGTATCATGCGCACCACGCAAGTCACATTCACACCACATATGGGTCGTGTAAGTCACTTGCGCACCCTATTCCTGTTTTAAACCAAGGTTCCCAGTGGCCTATAAATAGCCCCTATGGACCCTCCATTTGAGGCAAAATTTTTCCAAAACTCAGATTCAAGCTCTGGTTACCCAAGTCTCTATCTGAAGTCTTCTGAACACTTCTAAGGCAATTTTTTACCTAGAAGGGATGCTCTAAAGAGTAAGAATAAGGCCTATGTATCAGAACTGACCAATACTTTTTCACCTAAGTGTCCAGACATTAAGGTAAATAAAGACACTTACGCTCTGCCCTTCCCTCTCAATGGAACTTGTGCACCACCCTTATAAAATCCTCTATAGATGATACTAAGGGTTTGAGTTCCAAGTAGCCTAGGTATTTACCTATAGGTTCTTCATCACCCAAGGTGAATCTTGTCTTGAAAGTATACATGCACGACCTGGACTTGCACGACAGAACAATAGTTTCACGCCTCCTTCCATGTCACCTATTTTCCTTAAATCCACCCTCCCCTTCAAGATATAGCCTTCAAACCCCTCTTCAAATCCATTTATGTTATGGTTCCTCTATTGGTTTCCTTATCTGATAGGAATTCTATGAGAACCACTCTGAAAACCTTGTGACTTACCAGATTTATGTCACCACGGTTAGGGTTTTCCTATAAAACCACATCCTTTGAGATGAGATGATCTCTTGGTTTGGACCTCCTTCTCAGGAATAAGCCCCATGTTACATGTCTCCTTAACCTGGGCATCCTTCTCAGGAGTAAGCCATATTCATAATTTCCTTTAACATTGGGCCTCTTTCTCAGGAGGTAGGCCCAATCTTAATTTCATTTTATTTGGGCTTCCTTCTCATGATTAAAACAAAATCATAAGTCCCTCTTAAATAAGGCTTCCTTTTCAAGAGTAAGGCCCAGGTTAAAATTCCCAATCTCCATAAAGTACAAATACCTTTAAGGATCCCTCTATGGGGATTCATTCCTACGTTATGGTCTTCATTTATTCGGGTCTTCATACATATGTAAGCCCCACATGATTTCTCATGACTGAATCATTCATGGAACCATTGTCATGTTTACTGATACCTCTTGTTTCTCACACAGAGAATGGCTCACGTGGGATTAGTGTGTAAATGTAATCAATACATATCTCTTTGGATCATTTAACTTTGCATAAACCCCATACTTTATTGGTCCATTTAACTATGCATAAACCCCATTATTCAACGCCCTAACTACGTGGACTTTGATCTCTCATTAAAAGTAGAGCACTTAGGAATAATTCATAAGGTTCAAGCCCATATTTTATTTATTCTATTCCATCCCATATGACATTAAACTATATCCATTTTATCAAACAATGTGGGTTCTGATTATTTTTTAACAAGGATACATAGGTAGCCCACCTGCAGGTATGATCCCAACTCTGAAATAATACCTGTCTTTCTGAATGACAATAAACATCAAGTACCCCACTGAGTGTCTTTAATACCTGTATGGTCATCATAATGATCAAGAGATTTTTATATATTATATTGAAGGATACAATTGACTATGAATCTCCAATACATACAGATGATTCTCTACTGATGAAGAACCTCAAATACATATACATGATTCTTTAAATCCTATAAATATCAATCATTGATTTTCAAATATAAATAAAAACTAATTTTCATTCTTAGTGAATTAATAAGGATTCGTGAACATAGAAAAAATCAATAAGAGAGTCCCAGAGTAAGAAAAAATTCCCCCCCAAAAACCTATGAAGATCCTCACCACCCATCCTCT
This sequence comes from Viscum album, assembly GCA_963277665.1. Taxonomy (NCBI): domain Eukaryota; kingdom Viridiplantae; phylum Streptophyta; class Magnoliopsida; order Santalales; family Viscaceae; genus Viscum; species Viscum album. The sequence continues at coordinate 63,552,397 of OY728164.1, read as the reverse complement.
CGGACAATGAAAATTTTCAAGCCTCATTGGTCCCAAACTAATGAGCACCTACATTTTTAATTTTTGTCCAGATTGATATATAATCATTGAGTTTTTCCAGTTATATTAATAAACCTGTTAGAAATCAATGAGAATAGTTTGATCCTTTAACAAAAAAGGTCATCCCCATTTCCATAAGAAATAAAAAAATGGTTAAACTAACGTGAATCCTTATCCATGTTAAAATGATGTTTTACAATTTGTTAGGCCCCTATTAAATTCAATATGAGGACCAATAGAGCAGTCAAACACATATGAGTTCATCCAAAAGATGTAGTCTGGCCAAACCTATCTTGATTATATCTTCTATATCAAACATGCACTCTTTTCTAATATCTCTCTATAATTCTGAAATGGCTTCTTTAACTATGAATTCCTTGGCTACTACTCCTACTAGATCATCATCTACTCTGAGGACGATATCACCTAATCAATGTCTTCCACGCTAGCTCTTGAATGCATTGGTAAGGGAATACAGTCAACACGGTGCCATCCCGACTCAGGAGGATGCTCGACAAGCCCTCCATGTTAATAACTCACCCTGGTTGTCCGGATAGGGATGACTAGTGGTAAAAAATTAGGTGGTTCCAACCACCATTTCCAACCATTTCGGGACGTTATCCACAGAACACAACAACCAATCCCTGACAAATTATCGTGAGGTGAATGAAGAAGTCACTCAAGGACTCAGTTCATGAAGACAGGATCCCTTCCTGAGGACTCCCACAAACAATCGCCGCTAGACCCGTATAGAAGTGCACCCTCAACATGAAGAGGGTATCACCACTAGGAGTTCGGCTCAGGTCTCTCAGCCCAGAGCATGCAATACGAACCATCAGAGGCAAAATTCATCCAACAGGGAGAAGGTTCTTTTCCCTACCCCCTCCTGGAAAGTCCATCAACCTAACTTGATGGCAAGAAATGAGCGGGAATATACACCCCTCCATCCTGATTTCACTGCCCAATAGACTCCTCTGGCCATAACACACCAATCTATCCAGACAATTCCGTTGGAGTACTATAGGCAGGCACATACACCTGTTTATAAATCATCAGCCCGTCACTAGGCTCTTCGGACTGTAACCAACGAATCTCACCAATCAAATGTGGTAAGCACCTGTAAACAGGAACGTTCACTTTCTTAAACACATCAATTATACCATCAATCTCATCTTCCAGTCTTGAAATAAGTTCATCAATCATATTCGGTGGTGAACAATCAGTGGGAACATACTTTTGCGATTAATCAAGCTAACATATAGTCATGTTTGGTAGCACCCGATGATGACAATTGGAAAGCTCCCATGAAAAGCAGGAGGCATAAAAAACTTCCTGCCCCCACCCATGAGTACTTTCATAATTCACTGATAGGAAAAGGAGGACATGAGGAAGAACAAACACCTACTCCATTCCTGGAATGGACATATATTCTCGTTCTGGCAGCTAAAGTCACCATACACATTCTGACAATAGTGACAGAGGAGAAGAAAATATCTGCCAATATTCTGGATACCTGTCACAATATTATAACAACCTCAGTGACATCATAGGGAAAGAAACAAAAAATCTATCCCTATCAGTGGAGTGAGTCTTATACATATCCCTTCGGAGTAGATACACACCTCTGTTCCAGTCCAAGAGGGTTGTGGGGCATATTACCACATGTCATACAGACAATCAAGTCGTGCACATACACATGATTTAAATGGAAATAATCAGCATAACCCGACTATTTATCTTGAGCAGGCACATACAACTTTCCATTATAACCACTTTCATCCACAAGTGGTTTCCAAATTGAGTAAGAAGGTGTCTATAAAGAAACCCATCCAGCATAGTTGAAATATCAAGAGACAATCTTCAATAAAGCCTTACTCAATGATGGTGTTCTTGAAGCCCTCAGACAATGGTCTATTGCAAATCAAGATTCTACGCCCACATTTCTAGATTCCGGAAGTAACAACAATAATTTTGATGGTTTTCATCAGACACTTTTTCATGAAGGCTTGCTTAATGAAAATTAGGTCAATCTCGATGTATTATCGTCTGATGAAATCAATGATAACCCTTTGTGTGGCCAGAAAACCATAGAGCAAGAGGTTTTATCTTTTTCTATAACCCACCCTGGTGGTACTCCCCATGATGGCGACTTTTTCAGCGAAAGTCCTCTCCGTAGTAGTAATTCATATTTCATGGAAAATTCTTCAATGGACAATGCTGTAATGAGAAATCCCTCTTATCTTGAGGAAATTTCAAATGTGAACCCAGTCATGTCAAATTTCTTAATGCTAGCTGGTGAAATACTTTCTCAATCAGAAGATAGCCCAGGGTGTATGTCATTCTCCAAACCACCCCTGGGTCATTCATCTTCTAGTTTAACAAATTAATTCTCTACCAATCTTGTTAAATTAGATTAAGAAACAAAGAAGCACTAGTGTTGGTCCATTTAGGTAGAAGAATCTTCATCGAATGAAAAATATGAAGTACTGAATATGAGAAAACAACTGGAGAAAGGTGAAATACTATTAATGTTTTGGCCTTTGGATGACTCTCAGTACGATATTCCAGAAATGTTGACAGAAGATTGTATTCCCGATATCCATCTCAACACATGGAAAACACATTTAACTTAAAAGAGAAAATATTATCTTATGATTAATATCAAAATCATGTCAAGATAATATAATGGTTTCAATGCGAAATTGACTTCTCATCTCTCTCAGTTTCCTGACATCCAATTGAAAAGCAGTAGAGACCCCTTCAGCGTTAATGCCTTGTCGCATTGAAAAGGTTGTTCTAGATAATTACGAATGCCCTATCTAGTATTCATATCAGTGGATGAGGTGTTCATGGAGCATTGAATTTCATTGTGCTCTCCAGTTAACAAAGCCCGCCAGAAGTGGTCTCATGCATTATTATTACCCATGGCTGCCACATATAACTAGTTTTGTGCGTAATCAATGGAATTCTCAAGAACATTCCCCAACATGTTCATCCCAAATTCATGAATATAAAAAACAATTAGTTCAATTAATCTTGAATCAAGAAAATGAGAATATCGAACATGATTCTCATTTAGAGAATGCACATCATCAGGAGACAGAGGGGTCAGAAATAATATAGTGGTTATCTGAGCCAGGTTATTTGAGTGGATGTAGGTTGATAAATCCGGCCAATTTCTGGACTAAAATCCAGAATATCAAGAGGGATTTTAAGAATGTTTTAGATGTAGCAGGTCAAGATCCACCTCAACTTTCTAGGTTGGGGACTCTATTAATCTAACCCTCGGAATCAATAGATAGTATTCGAGGAATCGAGCAAGAAAATTAGGAACAACCCCAATCCACTGGATTGGGGACCTTTTCAATTCTCAATATCTCCCTCAATGGATGTCTGTCTTCTCTCAATTAGGGAAGAATCCACAAGAAGAACACAATGAAATATTTTCAAGAGATTCCCTCCAAAATATGGTTCATCAAGAAGTTCTCGAGGGATCAACCAAATAAGAGGAAATGTCTCATAAAGGACATGGAAGAAGAAAGTATCACAGAATCATTGACAGAAGGGATGCAATGTGTTATGCATCGATAAATGACATCAATTCCATTGTCACTAATCCCCTAGAACATGAGGCTCGCTCAAAGGGATCAGATGAAGAGGTATTTTTTCAAGAATTTGTACACAGAAAAATTAATGAATGATGTGTGTGTACCAAAACATAGAGGGTTGCCTAGGGGCCAGACATTTCTTTGGGTAATTATCTTCCATACTCTAGAAAGGAACATGCCAGGTAAAAAGGTAAAAGTCAAGACACATTCCGCCCTACCTCTGGAAGAAGGCCAATCACTCTCATTAGAGGAATGGTTCGCATAACAAGAAGATGAAATGAATGAATTAAGGAGGTTAAATATAGAACTACTTCAAGGTAGTCTTCCTCCTAAGCAAGATGGAGTTAATCAGTCAAGGGAATTTGTTGCAACCACTGGGATGGATCAATAATTTCCCCCTTTACACGTACACCCTCACAGGTCTGATTCTATTGGTAATATGCAATAGCAACTGACAATACTACCATCAGTGGCAGTACCGGTCACCACTCCAATCCAAACTCTCGTTGTTGCACCTTCTTCGGTCCATGCTCAACCAGATGTTTCTCAAAAATTAATGACTACCATTGTGTCATTAACACCTCGGTTGGAAGCTATTGAAGGAAAGTGTTCCCATGTTCAACCAGAAAAGAGAGATTACCCTGAATGGATATATTCAATACCTTCCCCATCAAATTTTGAGAATAATATATTCCCAATTTTTAGTGGTTTGGGAGATCTAGAACAACACTTATCAGATTTGTTTTCTCATTGTGATCCTATGATGGGAACTCCTCAACATCAAGAAGCAGTTAACCTCAGTTTTTTTGTACATTCATTACAAGGACCTTCTATTATCTGGTATACAAGTTTGCAATATCAGTTAATTACTCGGTTAGAGGATCTCCTTCAATGATTTCTTGTTTAATTTAGCTCAATGTTGCCATAGAAGAAATTTTTTATCATACCTATTATAAGAAATTGTAAAATTAAAGAGTTTCAGATTTCATTTCTCACTAGAAGGGATTAACATATTCCTTAATCTTAGCACTCTCTCAAGAATAATTGATGCCTATTTGAGTGGAAAATTTGTGTGATGAATTATGCACACCATTGATCCCTTTGAAATACATAGGAGGGTTTCGAGACCTTACTTCAATTTCTCAGTAGTTAGAGGACTCTCTTATAAAGACTAAGGCTAAAAATCATGTAATTTCATTTTTTCCATGATGGAGAGTAGGGAAAGCTGATACTTCTATAGTTACACTTATTTAAGCACTTGTACTAGCTTCCACTTTGAAACCTTCATCATATCGAAGTGATCCGCCTCTTGAGCATCAACATCAAAGGCCACCTCGTCATGATGATCAAAGAGATCCAAGGAGGAAATAGTTTCAATATTTTAAGAACAATTTTTATTCTTTCTAGAATGAACAAGTTCTTGGCCACTTCATCTTTTCTATAGAAAACAATCTGGTTCAGTTTCCAAGGCCCAAAAGGCCGAACATGGAAGGAGAAGAAGACCTCCCCAACTATTTCCCATTACATCAGATGTTGGGGAATCCAATTCAAGATTGTTTTGTCTTCAATGAACTCCTGAAGAAGATGGTGGACTCTGGACAGGTAAAACTGAAAGGTTATTCAGCCTAGGTAGCATGTGTTACTACAACAGATCTATAGGAAGAAGGCGAGTGGCATGAATTCAAAAGTAAAAAATTCACAGAAATATAATGATTGTATGTTTTGGAAAATGATCAACCGAACTCATGCCATTTTATGATCACAATTGAAACAACTAATTGTAACTTCTTCTATGAATGCCACAACCCATTCATCAGAAGGAAAATCATCAATGAAGAAGCCTAATTTGATTAAATAAGAATACTCAAAAGAATACGAGTTCATGTCAATGCCTAAATTTTCATTGACTCTATCAGATTTTATGCCATCAGCTTCAAAATAATGGGCACCTCCCCACCAATAGACACCTCTGGAATAGGTTCATTAGGAAGAATCTTCATCAGATGATGAATTGATCTTTGGTTCTGTTTACATGTTTCATTTAATAGATTCTTATTCCAATGAAATTTTTTATTATGAGGAGCCTAATTGCCCTGTATCTAACAGATTAATTAGAGGAAGAGACATAGGTTTAGAATATTGGGGAAGACATGGATTTTCCAAAAGCCATTATTTCAATCATACCCCTACCAGAACATTATATGAAGCAGAAACTCATGGTGAAGCCCTTCAGTGGGCTCAATAGGAACAAGAATGTTCTTCCACATGTGGTTGATTCGGTCCTGATGAAGTTATTTTGGAAGACCGGTTAGAGGTCCCACCAAATTCTTCTCAGCAAATAGATAAACCTAGTGGGTCTAGTCTACTAAAGGCAGGAGTGTTTACAACTTCTACCATGACACGGGATGCATCTACTGCTAAAGCATCATCATCCAATGCACCTGAAAAACCACATTTTCCTGATGGGAAACACAGACCTTTGGACTAAAAGTATAATGAATTGAAACATTTGGCCCATGTATAAGCCAATTTCTCAATTCTGGATGCCCTGATTCTATCAACAGATCTTCGAGAGGTTCTTGTTGAGGCTTTTTCATGTCCTCAAGTGTTCAGGACTGAAATTGATGCGGCTGAAGTCTACCTTATAGAGAATGATCCTGTATAATGCCATGTAGTGATATATTTTACAGATGATGATGAAAATCATGTTGTACATGGACATACGATATCGTTGTATCTATCAGGCACGATCATTGATATAGACATCATATGTGTTTTCATTGATAACAACTCAGGAGTCAATTTCATTACTATTCGTACACCTCATTGATTGGGCCTCACCAAATCTGATTTATCTCCTTCTTCCTTGATGTGGCACGGATACTATAAGAATGAACAAGATCCTCTAGGCAAAATTACACTCAGAATTCAGTTTTGAGACCTTGTATCTAATTCATATTTCATGGTTTTTTATCAGGACACAACCTTCAACATTTTTCTTGGAAGACCTTGGTTACATCAGCATGTGACCGTACCTTCATCATACCATCAATGTCTCAAATATTGTTTCAATGGTAAAATTGGGACATTGTATGGTGAAAAATACCCATTCAAAACATGTGAATCTCAATAAATTGATGTATAGTTTTATCACATGGAGCGAAAAGAAAAATACACGGCAAAGAAGGTCACCATAATTAATGCTCCATATGGTTTGGAAAAGATTCCAATAAACCCATTCATACATGTGAGTACAGATTATGTTTTTCCGATTATTCATATTGACAGGATAGACCCAAATCCATCCACTCTTATGGAAACATCCATATTGTCAATTACTGTAATCGAGCTAGATAGCATGGGAGAAATTTTTGATTGGCCAAGAAAAGATGAAAGCATAAATGGCGATGTCTTCATTTCGTCCACTAAAATCCATAAATTCTATACTTCATCAACCATATAAGAAGAAGTTATAAAAATAACAATGGAAAATAATGATGTCGATTCTCAATCCATCATCCCCTCTCTATCACCTCATAAAGACCCTTCATCATAAATTGTGTTAGAAATGGCAACCTCTTCTTTAGGATGATCATGTTTTAACATATCCAATGCCCATCTATGTAAGAAATAGATGATGTAACACATACTGGAAAAGTAGAGGAAGATCTCCAAGAAGGTCCTCCAACATTTGAATAGGGTATCTCTACCACTGTGGATGAACATAGAGAGATAAATCTAGGTACAAAAAAAGATCCACTCCCCACATTAATTAGTGTGGCCATGAATCTTGAAGAGTAGGAAATGTATAATTCATTTTTTAAGAAAAGTCGATATGTATTTGTTTGTAATTTTACTGAAATTCCAAGTCTTGATCCTGTTGTTTCCACTCATCATTTGGGTTTTCCAGAAGAACATTGAGCATTCAAGAAAGATGCAAGAAGAACACACACAACTTATTCCTCCAAAATTGAAGATAATGTTGACATGCTTAATAAAACTAACATCATTAGAGATGTTCAATATCCCAAATGTCTAGCTAATATTGTCCCTTTGAAAAGGAATATTGGACAAATAAGAGTTTTTAATGACTTCATAGATCTTAATCGGCATTATCCCAGTGATGATTTTCTAGTTCAGATCACAGAACTCTTAATTGATGCAAAAGGTGGATAAGAAGCTCTTTAATTCATGGATTGTTACTCTGGGTACAATAAAATATGAATGTCCCCAGAGGATGAGGAGTCTAAAGCTTTCAAATCTTTTCAAGTTGTGTTTTGCTATCGAGTAATGTCGTTTGTCTTAAAAAATGTTGGTGCAACGTATCAACGTGCCATGCACGATATTTTCAACCCCTTTTAGGGAAATTGGTTGAATGTTATGTGGATGATTTGGTGGTTAAATTCAAACAACGTTCTGATCACTTGGCCGATCTGAAAATGATATTCATCAAACTTCAACAACACAATTTAAATATTAACCCCTTGAAATGTTCTTCGTTGTAATCTCGGGAAAATTTCCTGGCTTTGATGTACGCTATCATGGTATAAAAGTTTATCCTGAGAAGAAACAATTAGTCCTTGGTATGTAACCTTCTCAAAATTTGATAGAAATAAGAGGACATCAAGGACACTTGGCCTATATTCAGAGTTTCATTTCCAATTTTCCAGGCAAGTGTTTACCCTTATCAAAATTAATGAATAAGGGAGTCACCTACCAGGGGACTGAAGAATGTGAATAAGTATTCGATATTCTCATGAGATATCTCTTGAGTCCACTGGTATTAATTCCACTCATTGAATTAATACCACTTATTCTCTATGTGACATCTTTAGAGTGATCATTGGGTGCCTTTCTTGCCCAAAAGATTGATGATGGGAATGAAAAAAACCTTTATTATCTTAGTCGGACTATGCATGAGGAAGAAAATCAATATTAAAGTATTGAAAAGTGAAGCCCGGTATTAATAATTACATTTCAGAAATTGAGACACTACCAGCGACATCATGAGGACCTATTGTTATCTTGCAGTAACCCGCTCAAATTCATCCTTAGTCGTCCAATTCTAATAGGACGTATGGCAAGGTGCACAATTATTTTGCAGTAGTTTGATATCTAGTATGTGTCTCAAAAGGCATTAAAAGGGACATTATTTGGTCAATTTCTTTGCTGAACACCCATCTGTAGAAGATAAATAATTACATATTGAACACCATGATGAGGAAGTCTTCTCTACTCAAGATAATCCTCAAAAATGATAATTGTACTTTGATGGTGCCTCTAGAATTCCATCAAGGAAGAAAATGGAAGATCATAAATTCAACAAAGATGTGTTAGGAATCATACTTATTTCCCCAGAAAAGGTAGTGCTACCCTATTATTTCGTATTGTTGGAAGGTGGTATGAATAATGAAGCAGAATATCAAGCTCTCATCACAGGCTTGGAATTTGCGCTTCAGGAATAGGTGAATCACTTGAGGGTAAAAGGCTATTCAGATTTGGTAATCAAACAAATCAATGGATATTATGACATCATAAAGGAAGAGTTAATACCTTTGTGTGATTCTGTCAAAGATTAAATGGAAGAATTTCCCTCAGAACCGACAATTTCTTATTTCCCGCGATTACAAAATTCTCATTCTGATGCAGTTTCTAATGTAGCCACAGCCCTAGAAGATCCAAACCGGGATGAAACAATCATCCGTATTGCCCACTCTCATGTAGTTTCTTCTTCTGTTCAAATCATTATAGAGTAAATAAATTAAATCCGCCCCATTTCTTAACCATATGGTCATACTATAGGATGGATGACACCTATTAGGGAATACGTTCAAAATGGAACACTCCCACCTAATAGAACCGGGAAATAACAAGTCTGGTGACATGTGGTCAATTTTACTCTTTATGATAGCCCAAATCACCAAAAAATTCTCTACAAGAGAGGTTTTGATGGAATTTTGTTCAGATGTATTGATTTTGAAAAGAAAATGGCTATAATGAATGATTTACATGTGGGAGTTTGTGGTGCCCACCAGTCTAGACATAGACTTTCTGGTCAAATCTGAAGGTTAGGATACTCTTGGCCTTCAATGATACAAGATAGTGTTGATTTCAATAAGCAGTGTCATTCATTCCAAGTATGTGACAACTTCATTCATCAAACCCTACAGTTTCATTATATAGATAAATATTAATGGACATTTTCCACATGGGGAATGAATGTACTAGGACCCTATCCTCTGGCTATATCAAAGTAGTTTATGTATATTCTTACTACTACTGATTACTTTTCCAAATAGGCAGAGGAAATACCTAACAAAAAAGTAAGTTCTAAGGGCATTGTCAGCTTCGTCAAGTCTAACATCATTACTAGATTTGGTGTCCCTCATACCATATTAATGGAAAATGTCACCAAATATTGTTCATCCGAGGTGAGAATGTTGTATCATGAATATAACATCAAATCCAATCATTCATATTGGTAACATGCTGTGTCCAATGGCCAAATAAAATCATTCAATAAGACTCTTTCAAACATACTGCAAAAGATGGAGGATAAAGATAACAAATCAAGGACTGATAAACTTTTTCATTCCATATGGGCTTATCGGGCCACCTCCCGCACTGCTAAACAGTCAAATCCATATTTATTGGTATATGGAACAAAAGATGTATTTTCCATTGAGGTAAAATTACCATCACTCAGAGTAGCCATTTTTGATTAGTCATCCACAGATGAACAATCTCATAAGTGATTTGATGAATTGGAAATATTAGATGAAAAAACATTGTGCACACTGCACCACTTGGAAGTCTATCAGAATTGAATAGCCCATGTATTCAATAAAAGAGTTCAAATCCATTCATTAATTCGAGGAGAATTGGTATTGGTTCTCAGAACTACAATGATACCAGGAAAGAAACCTCCAAATCGTGAAGCAAAGTGGGAAAGACCTTATTCAATACATAAGGTCTACACCAGTGGAGTTTATTCATTATTAAAAATGGATGGAGAACAAATTACCACTCCAACCAATGCATGATTCTTGAATAATTATTTATTGTAACACAAATACATCCTTTAGTCCTCACTGCATGAAATTAAACTTCATGGTCCCTTTAGTCCTCACTGCAAGACTTTAAAATACATGGTATCTTTAGTCCTCAATGCAAGACATTAAACTGAATGGTCCCTTTAGTCATCACATCATGATATTAAACCGCATATCCCCTCAATAATCCAAAATGACGTTAAATTGTGTCCCCTTTTTCATCCAACATGATGTTAAACTGTTAGTCTGAGCTGCAAGACGATAAGCTGCAAAGCACCCCATGTCGGTGAGACATGTCATTTAAACTGTCAAACAGTCCCTTATATGTCCTACATGATGTCAAAACTGTGCATCGTTAGGGTTTTTGTTACCTCATGTTTCTCACACTGATCATGATTCACGTGAGCTTATAGTAAGCTACAACCATTACAACTTCTCTGGTCCGATAACCACGCGTAAGTCCCAACACCATCTTCGGGCTGTCCTCAAGTACAACTCGATCACCAATTCATTATCAATCGAACTATGTATTATTTGATCCTTTCCTTCTAGGCTTGGTACATAGGCAAACTCCCGAGGTTCAAGACCAAAAACAATATATTCACATCGGTTCACCTCCATCTTATACGATGATGATTCGTGAATCCCCCCCCCCGCTGAAACCAATATATTCACATTGGTTCATCATCGTCATGTTTATATTACGTTAAACTATACAGTCCTTTATTTTCCTTGCTACAAGTCATTAAACTACATATAAAAACGTCCTAGACACATGATGCTAAACTATGCCACACCGGTCCATGTATATGACCTTCAACTATTCACACATTTTGTCCTATATGACTATAAACTACCATATTCTCTAACACCCTCACCTGAGAGGGAATCATTATTGACATTGATCTCCAATCATGTTATATTCCAAGGACTACATGCATACATGGAAATGCATGAACCTTTAATCTTGGATCCAACCATCATTCCATTAATTCACCCTTCACATGTATGAACCAAATCTGTACAGAGAGTATTTCATGAACTACGTATGGATTGCTTCGCATCCTTATGGGATATGTAGGATCGATCAATCTTCCCTCGAACCCAGCCCCATGTCATTGGGACTAACCCCAAACTCCACTATCAGTCCCTTGGTTGAATAGTCCCCATGTGAGCACATGAATGTGGTATGAAAACCCTGATCTTTATTCACATTAGGTTTATAACAAACACACAATGTGTCTCTCTCATTATGGACCGAACTCTATGACCCTAAACTATGATATCCTATGCTCTTGTCCCACATGATGTTATATTTTATTTCATGAACTACGTATGGTTTCATTATCATCCTAATTAGATATGTAGTGAAGTCTGGAATTTCAATTCAGGTCCCAAACACAACATGATTATGGCCAGCATTGATCTATATATCTTTTCCATGTATTGGAAAATACCCATTTTTATGTGTCATACAACTAACCTTGAATTCATCCAGATCTCTATAACCCTTTTCTTGACTTCTGGTTACAATATATCTGATACCGGGGTATTATTTTTCTTGACCATGTAGCACGTTCCCTTAGGCGGCCTTGCAAAAGTATTCTACATAACGTACCTATCAGCCAAAAGATGATATTTCATGACCATGTAGCCAATGCCCTTAAGTGGCCCAACATAATTCAAACCCCCTAACGGGTTTGTCAAATAGGGGTAACTTCATTCTTGGTGGAAAACCTATTTTGTCTTTATTGGTCATAACGATTATATGTAGTGATCCGCAAAAACAACCACATTAACATATTTGTCTCATACTTTTTTTCATGATTTGAAAGTACTCATGTCTATGTTTAATATTTCCCCTCCTATGTTTGGGTCAGACCTTCACAGGGGTGCCATTCATCCTATTTTTTGACAATATTCATTTGGAATATCCTCTACATATTCACGTACTTCTCTGCATACAGCAGACTCTATGCTTTGGAAAATTTGATTCTCCATAAACTTCCACTGGCTTTTAGCAATAGAAAAGTAAAATTTCTGTGTGTTCATTTTCCTGACTATGCAGCACATTCCTCAAGGTGGCCTTACATTAGTAGTCTATATAACTGAAATTTCATCCAAAAGATGCTATTATTTGACTATGTAGCCAATTCCCTTGAGTGTCCCAATAGAATTCAACCCCCTAACGGGTTTTCCAAATAGTTGTAACTTCACTCATAGGAAATACTTCCTCTAATTCCTTTTATCCCTTTTTTCATATCATCCCTCATAATAAAAATTTCTTAAGTCATAGTTTACATGATTTCCCCCATACCTGAATGTTGTAATATATTTTCAAACAAATTATAAAGTAATTGAGTCAATATTAATCCATTCGTTCAAAGTTATTCAACCTTAAACATTAGCCTTTTTATGTCCTTCATGCATGACATTATACTACCATCAAAAGATAGTGTACTCATTAAATTGGGAACTTGTAAGAGGAACTCTAAACAAAAGTCGAGTCCTAGGTCGCTAAACATACATATTGTATGATTAAGGAAATATTTAGCAACAAAAGATGCATAGTTTTTGGGGTTGACTATATAATCCTAGAAAAAATCAAACTATGATTACTAGGACCATTGGCTTACGTAATAAAATATGTAATTAGTATGTGAATGAAGGTACAAATGAATGAAGATGAAATGTCTTTTTCATTGATGCACAAGATTAAAAGAACATCCAAAGATTTGAGTATATTCTCTTTTTCTAGAATTAAAAGAGGATTTCAACATAACTTTTCATTTGTCTTATGGAATCCCAAGTTCATCAGCAGCCACTTGAAGTTCATTCACTCGACAAGACTCATTCTTTTTAGCTTGATTGAGTTCCTTCTTGGAATCTATGATGGATTTCATTCCATTCATTTGAACTCCTTCTAATGAATTGTTAAGCTGGTCAAGTTCCCCAGTAAGGGAATATAACTATTTCTAAAGATGCATCTGATGGAAAACAATATCCATGATTTTATGCTTCAGCTCTATCAGATTTTCAGCTTGATCTACCTCAGCTCGGGACATTGCAGCCTCAAATTTTCAAATATTGGTTAGTAGTCTCGCTTTGGTCAGATCATGACGGCACTTTTGCTCCTTCTCCCTCCTTAATATGACTAGTTTCACCGCAATATGGATATCTTGATATCCAAAACCACCAAGTCCAAGCATGACGAAAAATGATGATAGTCGCGGGATATTTGAAGACAACTCTTCAAGAGGCACTTCAGATATGTTCTTCCACATATTCTTCCATGCCTAGAGACATGAGAATTGAACCACCTTTTGTACCTCTGGTTCTGATTTAGCATCACTATCACAGGGGAAATATAGTTCGAGACAAATGCACTTAAGGAAGTGCCATGTTCTAATCCTTCCCCCCTGACCCTTGGTACTTCACTTTCTACTCCCATTGGGGCTGAGGTAGAGGCTTCAACTCCAAATCAAGCCATTGAAATTGACGGCACGGTATAGTAAATAGAAATCATTAGTTACATCCAAAGGATAAAAAAAATTGATTAGCTATCTGGAAAATTATGTACAGCCACAAATATTATCATCTTTTACCCAATGGTAGATCATCTGTATGATAAGGCTCCTCCTTATCGTTCTTAGCATCAACATGACTTTTAGAACGAGTTTCAGGAAGCTCTGCTGGTTTAAGAACCACTTGAGCTAGCATCTATGTAATGATAGGGTTTCCTCTACCCCCTTCAGGCATCAGCAGATTAGAAGCTTGCTCAGATGAAACTACACATTTAAGTCAATCATAGTCATAGATGTAAAAAACAATTTTATCAGGACGAATGATTACACTCACATCCAAAATCCTAAAAATCGAATGGTAATTTAATATGATCTAGAATTTATTCAAAAGACGCGCCATGTTTCATCGTTTCATCCTGTGATATCATAGATTTTTGGTTAGTCTCACTAGTGGGATAATTTGACATGTCTTCTTGGTGACGCTCCTCCTGCGACCTCCGACCACGAACATCTTCCATAGAGAAAATTGTGGAGTCAGTAGTAGTGTTCCCCAAATGTTATGGTGCATGTGTTGAACCTAAAAGCTTCATAGAAGAGAATTCAATTGATGTATTCATTCAATTTTCTATGAATTATTGTTTATTTACCAGAATAATTCTCTTCTCTCAATGCAGTTGCAAAAGGAGAGGTACTGGAAACAAAAGCTGGCTCTTCTTCTCTTCTCATTTCTTCAGAAGCATACATGTCAACATGAATTTTAGACTGTTCACCAGCACCCTCCATCATCCTCAGAGGATGGTAAGTCCACTCCATCAAAGGGGAAATCAAAGAATCCCCTGAAATCCCAATAATTATGTGAAATCTTTTCAGGAGTTAAGATCCATGATTATCCGAAGGACATACCACTATTGATGAAGTGTCTAGTTGTGGAAATCTCCCTTCAATGACCTCCCTTATTTGATTTTTGGGTGTGTTGACATCGTCACCTCCAAATACAGTTATTGTAGATTGAAAATCCCTTTCTAACTCCTCATCCATGGCTTGCTAGCTTGGAGGTACCTCGCCCACCTCTTGAGGAGATTCAGCAGCTCCAAGAGCGGTGCCACCAGGGTTGTACTGCGGTGAAGGGACCTCAATAGTTCTTTTCATAACAATATGGAGGATGAAGAAAGTAATTTCCTTCAGTAACAATGCTTTGAAAGTAATCTAGTTTCAATGAAAATAAATAATAAAACTTAAATATTCCGGAGCCACGTAATCATTCCACTCTTCGTCTACTGAAGAACCAATTCCCTCAGTGGTGCTATGATTTATCATTCCTTCACCCTCTTGGTAATAGGAATGGAATCATCCGTGGAATATATGATCATTTTTAGCTCTCTTTTGAATGTGCGGACTTCATTGGGGTTATCCTCGAAGCAGATATCTGGATAATCCTTGAGATTCCCCACTCCTGGGATATGTAGATCTTCTCATAAGTCCATCCAGACAGTTTCAACATCACAATATAAAATTCTCCACGTCTGGACAACCTATAGTCATAAATATTCTGCATATGCACCAGAATTCTGCGAGGAGGGTCCTACAATCTAGCACTTCAACTTCATCCCAACTCCTGCAATCAAAGATAAATGATAAGAAAATGAAACTTGGTTGTCTATAAAATAATGGTGACTAAATTGCCTCAATGATATAACTCAACAGGAGTCGATGGAGTTGGTATCTTGACTCTGGTATAAGGATTCTATCTGGCACTAGGCCGCTTTGATACATGTCATGCCTCATCATCCCCATATTGGGAATCTGGTGAATCAGCCCCGGGTGAGGACCTCGATGAATCAGCTCTGGGTGAGGAAGTATCACCTTCTAGATGAAAGGTATCTTTCCTAACGGTTCACTTTTTTATCCCCACCTGAGGGACCATATGATTCTGTACCCCTTCAGGGTATGTTTCCACCCTATTCTAGGCATACCATCTATTCAATTGACTCACCGGTACGGGAACTAGTAGATAAAATACTACCCCGTTTTTATCTATAGCAGTCAGAAATCGTAGTTGTCAGGAAACCATTTGATTCTGATCATACCTGACATTCACGGGAGGGGATACAACAATCTACTGCAGAAACATGAATTGGAATGAAAATCTATATGAATCATAGGCCCCGCATATAATCTCTCTATCAATTCTGGTGGACAATACACCATCTCAGCAAGCCATCATATATGAACTCAATTAAATGCTAGTTGTTCGATCATAAAATAACCTCCCGTTTGGCGGGTTTTAATAATGAAATAAATGAAAATCATTGAACATGCTCAGCCTCACCTTCAGATCACAGGAATTGAGGGACAATGGAGAAATTCCGGGAAATGCCTGCACTGATGGCCTAAAAGAACATTCATGATCCTATACTCTGCTATGTATACCATATGTCCTGATGTGAGTGGCGATCCATCCTAAAATATCTTGGAATGGTCCCACTATTCTCAAAAGAGACTTACCCATATTGAAATGGAGTAAGCTCTTGTGAATCTTTTCCAAAATCAGGGTGGCCAACCCAACCATTTTTCCTTCAGCCAACTTGGCTGCAACAATGAAGGTCCATATACTGAGGCCTTCCTTCGAATCCCTAACTGGATGAAGATAAACACTAATCCACAAAGCTAAAAACCCCGCCAGAAGGGTCTTCTCTAGGATTCTTTGATCCACTTCATACCCCAACTTTTCAAACTCTTCCGCTTTGAGAGTTGTCTAGAATGCACCAAGATCACCCCTCTTCTCTATTTTGGGGCAGCTGGTAGGATGTGTACAGGTGGACCCCTTCTATTTCTTCTTTATGATAAACATATACATCCATTCCTATGGATGAATATCATTTCTAGAATTCGTTTTGGTGGACTTTGAATTCTTGATCTTGTGGAAAATTTTCAATAACTCTCGTGCCAAAGACGGAGTCTTCTCAAAATCATTCCAGGACACCCAAGGGGGGATGAATTCATAATACATATCTCCCCAAATTGGAGCCCCCGATATCTTAGAGTCATCCCACATGGTGATTCCTACTTCTCCATGAGTCAGATGGAAAGAATTGGTTTTTGGGCTCCAGCGGTTGATTAGCTCCAGCACGAAATTATCATTCCTGTAGACATATGTCTACCCATCCCATATTGATTCATATATTGTAGCTCCCTTAAGATCCTTGACAAACTCTGCACATGTTTTTCTCACCCAATATACCCACATTCCAGTGAGCATCACAAGTCCTCTGAGATGGAAATCCCATCTCTTTTTTGATCTCTTGGATTAATCCATCTCAGAATTTCGGAAAATAGAGGGATAGCAATGCGGATGTAGCTCAGGCTTGTGAGGCATCAAATCTGGATCACATATGATATGAGGCATTATGAATGCCTTCTCCATGATTCCAGCATTAACTTATGATCCTACAACTGAGACATTTGCTGAAGTGAAATTTGTGTAAGTCTGAAACCAGGAATGAGGAATATAATTATTTTCCTCAGGAATGTTGACTCATTGTAGATGACTATGACCATATAAAGGTATGTAAATGCGCTGTGGGAAGTTGACATGATATTTCTTCAAGTACATAGCCAAATATGGGAGTGTGCTGTCACAGATATCATCATTGTCATGGCCAGTGAAGTTTATCATATCATCTATTATCTTTCTGGCAAACTCAATAGTAGATCCAATTCGTTTGGGAGACATTGAAGCTTCACAAAGATATAAGAATCAAATTTTAATTAAGTTTATTTCTATGAAATACTTGTGAAGAAAAAAATGGCTAAGGTATTAAGGCATGAGAGTTTGGTCGGGCAAGTAGTGTCGCACATATAATGTCATGCAAGTCAACATCATTTCTGGAGAAGAGCGACAGAAAAAAGAGCGATCGACCAATTAGATGAGGACACTTTAATGATGAGAGGTCAAAAGAATTGAAGTCATGATGGTTATCACGAAGATACACCAACATATATAGGCGATCTTGCAACCCAACGTGTCAGAACCTGCGCGCCAAAACCTGCGTGCCATTGAACTATTGTTTCTCATTTTACTCAGAGTCAAATCCAAATTCATTTTTCAGATCCAACTCTGAGGGTAAACTTTTGATGAATCTACTTTCTATCACAATGTCCAATGAATGGAAAAGGGTAATACCTTAAGCCCAATGAGGGTCACCCGTTGAAGAACATCCAAAAATGACATAGGGATGAACACGGAACTCATTTGGAGGGCGTCACGCAAGTATCATGTGTGTCGTGCATGGCACCTGCGCACCACATATGAGTCATGCATGTCATGTGTGCGCCCTATTACTTTTTTTTCCCAAGGTTCCCAGTGGACTATCAATTGCCCCTGTGGGCCCCCATTCCCGGGACTAATTTTCCAAAACATAGATTCATGCTCTGGTCACCCAAGTCTCTGTTTGAAGTATTCTGAACACTTCTAAGGTAATTTTTTAGCTAAAAGGAATCTCTAAAGATTAAGAATAAGGCCTATGTATTATAACTCATTAATACTTGCATGCCTAAGTGTCCAGCCCTTAAGGGAAATGAACACACTCGCGTGCCGCCCTTACCTCTAATGGGAACTTGTGAGCCACCCTTCTGAAATCCTCTAGGGATGATACTAAGGGATTGAGTTCCAAGTCTCCCAAGTATTACGATATAGGTTCTTCGTTTCACAAGGTGACTCATGTCGTGCAAGTATACATGCGCAACCAGGACTTGTACGCCAGAACAATACTTCTGTGCCTCCTTCCTAGTCACCTCCTTTTCTCAAATCCATATCTCATCTTCATGATATAGCCTTCAAAACCCTCTTCAATGCCATTTGTGGCGTGATTCCTTTGTTGGTTTCCTTATATTAATGGAATTCTATGAGAACTTCTCCCAAATCCTTTTGACTTACAAGAATTATGTCATCACGGTTAGGGGATTCCTATATAACTTCATCCTTTGAGATGAGAATATCTCTTGGTTTTGGCCTCCTTCTCATGAGTAATCACCAAGTTACAAGTCTCCTTAACTTGGGAATCCTTCTTAGGAGTAATCCCTAGTCATAATTTCCTTTAACATTGGGCCTCTTTCCCATGAGTAAGCCCCAATAATAATTTCTTTTTATTTAGTCTTCCATCGCAAGAATAAAAACTGATAAAAAATCCCCCTTAATTTGGGCTTCCATTTCAGGAATAAGTCGCAGGTTAAAATTCCAAATCTCTATAAAGTAAAAATTCTTTAATTGACCCTGTTCTTGGGCTTCTTTCCTATATCATGGTCATCATTTATGTGGGTCTTCATACATACATAATCCCCACATCATTTATCATTACTGCATCTTTCGTGGAATCATTTTCAACATTACTAATACCTCCCATTTCTCACACCGATCACGACTCACATGGGAATAGAGTGTAAAAGTAATCAATTCATCTCTTTTTGGATCATTTAACTATGCATAAACCCCATATCTTTTTGGTCTATTTAACTATGCCTAAACCCCATATTTCATTTCATGAACAAACTTGGACTTTGATCCCTTCCTTAAAAGTAGAGTAAGTAAGAAGCCATTATAAGGTTTAAGACCATCTTTAATTAATTCTTTTCTATCCCATATGATGTTAAACTATATCCTTTTTATCGAAAAACGTGGGTTCTGATTCCTTTTTAACAAGGATACATAGGTATCCAATATATGGGAATGATCCCAACTCTGAAATAATTCATGTCTTTCTGAATGGAAATAAACTTCAAGTTCCCCACTAAGTGGCTTTAAAACCAGTAGGGTCATCATAATGATTAAGAGATTTTTAAATAATATATTTAAGGATACAATTTACTAAGAATCTTCAATACATACAGATTATTATATATTGATGAAGAACCTCAAATACATATAAAATATTCTCTAAATCCAATAAATATCAATCATTGATTTCCAAATCTAAATGAAAACGCTTTTTCATGATTGGTGAATTAACAAGGATTCTTTAACATCACTTAAATCTATAAGAGATACTTGAAGTAGGAAATAATTCCCCCCAAAAAGGTGTGATGAGCCACACCTCCAATCATCATGACCAATAGAAATTCTCAGGCCTCATTGGTCTACAACTAATTTGTACCTACCTTTGGAATGCATGTCCAAATGGATATAGAATCATTGGGTGTTTCCGGTTCTAAGAATAAACCCATTAGAAATAGATTGGAAAAGTTTGAACATGAAACAACCAGGTCATCTCCATTTCCAAAAGAAACACCCAGTTAATGTGAAATTATTCAATTTAACTAATAAATTTTAATTAAAAATTTACATTTGAAAAATTGAGTACATATTCATGGATTTTTTAGAATCACAATAAAAAAATCATTGATTAATTTTCAAATTGTATGAACAGTTATTATTTTATATTCAAATTTATTATGCTCAAAATTATCCAATATCTATATTTTATATTCTACGAGTTAAATATAATAATTCATGTTGATATGATTTGATAAATATAGAGGGAATTTGAATTTTGATTATTGGAGTAGAGTATTCCTTGATAATTTTGATCCAAGTCCAAATTTTAATTCCAATAAAATATCTATGATTTGTTTAAAGATTTTTTTAAGTGTAAGAGAATAATAAGTTGTGAATGGGTATGTGTTGAAGTATTGTTATAGTGTCCCAATTATAGAAATATTCTATAATTGACATACGATATTTTAACCGGTGTGGTGTTTTGGAATTGTGTGTGATGGGAAATAATATGATTCGAGGTAAGGGGTTTTTGATTGATTAGGACCAAAAACAATACCTTTATTTAGTATTATCCTAATGTTGTATATAGTAAATCATTACTTATTCAATGACTTATGTTGTAAAATCTGCTGGAGTCGAGGTCATACAATGTCTCGAGGGGTTATTTCTTTAGTGTTAATTTAAGGAATGTTCCAAGTGTATTATTTGTATCTATATTCCATGAAAAGCATTTTGGGGAGGAGACAAGTCTAATATCATAGGAGTGGTTATAATTAAAAAGGGCCTCCCTAGAAGTGATTTTGGTTTTCAGGGATTGTCTGATAGGGTGCTTATACATGAGGAAAACATCTATATTAAAGTGGGTTTCCGTGAGGTTCTTAGTTCTATTCATAAGCTAGGGGTTGTGCCACAACATAATGAGTCATGTGATTTTTAAAACATAGTAGTAGTTCATTAAAATATGAATTAAGGGGTTCATAATGTAATATATATCATTAAAACATTTTTGTTGTAGATGAAAATTCTTTTATAATCCAGTATCATTGAAATTTAGATTTAGTTATAATATAGATAAATTTATTTTTTTAGATACTCCCCCAATCCTTTAAATGTTTATCCCTCTTTCGTTTAGTTTTTATGTTTGGTATTTTATTTCATTTTTTTCTTCAAATTCATACTTCTTCATGAACTTCTCTTCTCATATATTTAATAATTTTTTATATCTTTGGTACTGGTATTTGAGTTAGCAATCCATTGAATCATGCTGTAATTTTTCCATTTTATTATTCATTTTTATTAAATGGATGAAGTATGGATCAACCAAATGTAAACAAATCATCTATCATCATTTCTATTGATTTATTCTCCTCAATATAAATCTTTATTAATTTGGCTCTAGCTAGATTGAAGTAAAATGTGTCTGAGTATAGAATAATTAATATTTTACTCATTGGGGTTCAATAGGAAGGTTAATTTTATTTTTAAATGTCATCAGTCATGGTTTCTATAACATTGTATTGGTTGTTGTGTTTTAATATCATTTTTCCTTACTATTTTAATTTTATTAATTTATTAGTTATAGTTTATAATTACTATTTGGTGGTTAAAATTGAGTTATTATCTTATATAATGGTAGGATTTTGTCTTTTTCATATATTAATCTTAGGAAATACTATCATATGTGGTTATCTCTAAAATCATGTTAGGCGAAACATAAAATATTTTACCATATTATTTCTAATTTTTGATTGTGAATGCCTCCATGAGAGTATTTTTTATGTAATTTTGAAAGTGGTAGATATAATTCATGGTAGAAGTCATATGTAGGATAGTTTCTATTATATATTTATCATGATTACATTTTTGGATCCTATATGTTATAGGCACTGATAAACATCCTGAAAAATGATTGTTGGTACATCATTTGTTTTCTAGACACCCTTGCTAGATCTTAGGATATGAGATATATTGTGAATAGTTATTATTGGATTCATTAGAAAAGTATATTATAAATTATGGTATTGTTCCTATATATTTTGGTTGAGATGTTTACATATCTCATATATGGACTAGAATACCGTTTAAATAATTGATCAGATCCTTTGTGTGTGACTTGTAAAAAATGTGTCCACAAAGGTGAGACGTATTGAATTTGGGAGGATTTTATCTAAGATATGGGATTGTGTTTTATCCTAAGGGAAAGGTTAATTGAAAACAATATATGTGTAATTGGAGATATCATGATGTTATAAAAATGTGTTTTTAAGAGGCCTTTCAGCAGTATAAATGGAATTTTAAATCAAGATTATGAGAAGGATATTGATATGGGAATTAGTATTGGGATTACATCCAACCTTTTGAGGAAAGGGCCAGGCTGTGACTATGGGAAGACATGGCATCGTAGGGTGATGAGTGTGGGTTTTTGTTAATGGGAGAAGACTATATTTCATTTAAGAAAACTAGTGGATACCATTATAGGTGAGATGGAAATACTGATATGTTAGTTATATATTACTTGTCTAATTTTTTCTGGATTGGGGAGATTAAAAATGGGTCTAGCTATTTATGTGATGTGTTGATTGAATGAGACGTTTTACAAAATAAATTGTGTGATCATGTGAGTCACGGTGAGCATGTGGGATGGGCTGGAATTTTAATGATCCATAATTTTATCGATGGAGTTTCAATTATTATGCCAAACAACTTATATATCACGAAGAAAAACTGATTAAATTAGTATCCTCATAAATGAGGAATGATAAATTACTAATCATATAAACTAATAAGAATTAAAAATATTTTAGTGGGGTCAAATGAAAAATATATCAGGAATCAGAAATTTTTGATATGCGTCATCCACTAGAATTACTGCACTAATTAACAAAGAGGTAGAAATAAAAAATCATGTTAATAATATAATATTAATTTAAAATATGGAAATATATACGTTTGATAAAATGTAACTGTGAATAAAAAATGAATTAAATAAGTTGTATTTATCGAAATTAAAGAACATAAATGATAGTTATAAATATGACAATAGGAATAGTAATATACCCATTTGAATAGTAATATTACCATTAAGAATAGTAATCTAGCCATTATAATAGTATCCTCCCATATGAATCTATTAAATAAAATAAAGGTATAATATAAATAAAACTATGGTATATTTATATACTGGAATAAAAAAATACATGTTTTATAAATGATTAATTAGGTTATGGTATTATTGTAAAATTTAAATAATTAGTTATAAATTTAGAAATAATAAAATCATTTAAAAGAAACATTATTTATATAATATAAATTAATAAATTAATAAAACATTTCATTATAATTATTAGATATTTTTATGTGCACTTAATAATTTTTTCTAAGGGTTAAAATAGATTATAATATTAAAATCTATTTAATTTCAATATATTACAATTTTACTTAAAATTATATTTCTCATATTTTTAAAAATAATTCATTAAAATGGATCACTTGTTAAAATATATATGGAAAAAAATTGTTATGGTGAATTTTTTAATTTTCTTGAAATTGTTTTATTTTTTATTAATAGTGGAAAATGACAATTTTTAGCATTTTTTATTATAAGACAAATAAATGAAATTTTGAGTCATTGTTGATGTAAGGAATCATTGGTTCAAAATATTATGAAAAATTAACTATATTTAGTCACAGTATTTGATATTATTGATATTAATAAGTCATAATGATAAAGAATTGAATATAATAATAAAGAACACTCCCCCTATAAATACCACCCCTGAGCTGCCCTTATCATCAAACATTATAAGCCTTTTATGATAGAATTATTCTTCCCAATATCCATCCAAATCCACTTTTCTCTTCTAAAATAATTTTCTCTAAAAAATAACAATTCCATGATGGTTAACGGTTCTTTAAAGGAGGTTATTTTGAAGATGTATCTTTCTCACACAATCTCATTTAACTTCATTTCTTACAATATATTCTCCTCCCCTCAATCATAAAAAAATTAATTATAAATCCAAAATCATGAATATAATGTAATGATATATAGATAAAGGAATATATTTTTCCTCCTATTTTAACATCCCCTATAACTAAATGAAATGAAACTGTTATCCAAATCATTGTAGTTAACCATATTATTGGATGATGATTGTTAGTTTTTCATTAATTCCTTCATGGATGGTAAAACCCCCATTATTTATTAATAATATTGTAAAACTAATATTATAAATTATTTCATTTTCTAGAAAAAATATACGAAACTTATATTCAATTAAAAACAATTTTTTGTGGTCGGAAAAACTGCCAAAAATAAAGTAACCAATTATCAATAACATTTAATCAAATGATCCATCCTCATACCATAGAAAATGATATATCATAACATTTAAAATTATTTAAGTTAATTAATACTATAAAATTTCACATCTATATAATTATTTCCATTTTACGCTCACATTATAATTTTAGACGAGCAACATGACAATGAAAACAAGAAATGAATGTACACAGATTGATACAAATGAACTTTTCAACTTGTTGAAATGGTCATTAATAAACAATATAGAATTAAAATAATTAAAATATATGTACAATATATTAGGTATTTTTTACTGAATTAATTTATTATTAGTATTCAGATCACTAATTTCATGTTAAGAATTCATTTCAAAAAATGTGAAGGATCTTTTTTAACCCTTGTATTTCCCTTAAAATATATATTTCTTATGTCCCACAATTTATCACATTATGATTATGATATATTTATTATATATTATATATATTTATATTTATAATAGATATATACATTTTTTAACGTAATTATTCTTAAATGGTGTTATAACTTTATTAATGTTCCTTTAAATAATTTTATTTGATTATTTGATTAAAGATAACTTCTTTATATTCTATAACTCTTTTAAAATAACACTCCATGAAATGTTTTAAAATATGTATAATTAAAGAAATTTTAATTATTATTGGAATAATAATATTAGATAACTCTTGGTTTAATTTATATTATTGTTCTCTTATCCAATTTAAGAAAATTTACCTCTTCCTTTAAAGATAACTTCTTTATAT
Organism: Viscum album; assembly: GCA_963277665.1. Taxonomy (NCBI): domain Eukaryota; kingdom Viridiplantae; phylum Streptophyta; class Magnoliopsida; order Santalales; family Viscaceae; genus Viscum; species Viscum album. The sequence continues at coordinate 63,526,818 of OY728164.1, read as the reverse complement.
TCTCTAACTCTTTTAAATAATTCCAATTCTATTCCATGGGAATATCTTTTGTTTATTCCTTATGTTTTATTTATTACTTTGGAAAAAATATTCATGAACATGTTATAATGGAGTTTTCCAGATATTATTGCAATGAATTGGGTAATTATTAACCTAATGATACGTCTTGTATGGAATTAAGGAGTAATCCAAATAAATTATGGGAGTTTCTCCACCTTGTTATATAGTCTTTGTAGTTATCATTGATCCATGTTAATGCAATGATATATGTTTCATCCAAATTATATTAATTTCATGATCATATAACTCAGGGATCTATATTTTATTCATAACTATGTTTATTTGTATGAAATTCTTTTTGTTTTATTTTTTTAGCATTCTAAATCATTTCATACACTTTGTTCCCATGCATATTATTTAAAGAGATATTTATATCATCCCATTTTTTGTATTACCTAGGGATTCCTATACATTTATATGATATCAAAGGGTGTCTGTAGATCATTATTGTGAATAATTAAATGATTTTATATTCTAGATTAATGGTTTTAAATTATATTCCTAGTCATCCAAACAGACTAGAATTTATATCATTGGTTTTATATCATCGATAATTATAATTACAATATAGTGTTATTATGTATAAAGTGATTGATTTTCTATAGTAGGTATGAGGGAAATTTCTTGTTATTTTGGGTGTTTTTTTCCATAAAAGGTTTCTACGAACCTTGAGGATAATTATATTACCATAATTTACTTATGCTTAATAATATGGGATCAAGGCATAGGATATACAGTTAATTTCTATTTTATTTACTCAATGGTTATGGATTACTTTTTATATGCTCATCACATAATAATTTAAGCACCCAATTTTTTTATCTTTGTTTAGATATTTTGTAGAAATAAGATAACCAATGATGAAAACTGGTGTGATAAGAATTTTTAAGAGTTCCCCAATGAAATGAACAATATGGTTGGAACTCGAGCCCATGATTCATGATAGTACTAAATCATCATTATCATGTATGGAATAATGACATGAATTTTAGGGAAACATGCCATTGTACTAAGAAAAATAATCAATTAATTGAATTCCTATATGGAAAAGACCTCATATATTTAGTGGATGTTCAAATCAGCTCATCCAGTAATAATGGATTAACTCCATTTAGAGTATATTCCTAGTTATCCATTGATCTGATGAGGATATTGTCAAACTAGAAGCCCATAAAGTTGATCAGAAAATAGTTTAGGGGTTTAAAATTATCATAAATACATATGCGAAGACAAATATTCCCCAAGGATTGGGAATGATTTAAGAAAATATATTACTAATAAATATTTTTCCTGAACAGCCCATCATAATATGTAAAGTGACTGCCTTGGACTCAATCAATGAAATATAAATCAATCAGGGAATATGAAGAACGAATTATAAGTAATCCACAATAATACTCTAGATAATTCATGATCTATAAGTGTAAGGTGTGACTCCTATTTAGTTTATTACAGTTGAGACTATAAAAATCATTGGAGAATTGAGACATTGAAATTTATAAAGTGAATGTACAATGTTCCATAATGGTTTAGATAGAGATTGGTGAATCTCAATGATATCATTGGATAATAGATATATGTGAAAAAATAGAGTTTACTCTGATTGGAGAAACAATTATATTCCATAGAGTAAAGAAAACTCAAAATCCCTCATGTAAATGGTGTTGGAAAAAACATCCCGAGAACTATATAATATGAACAATGAGATATTAAAACATAAAAGATAGTGGAATCAAAAAATTTATTTTTGAATTGTTTTGAAGAATACCACTGATTTGGAAAATTAAATGAAAATTTAAAACAACACACATCCTATAGTGTAGTGTTTCAACTACAACAAACTTCTGAATTATTTGAGCCAATACTGTAAGAAAATAGTTTTCAGAAGAAAAAAAAACCAACAACATTCTATAAAGCTATAAGTATTGGGATATTATAAATCTACTACTGAGGAGGAGCCCAAAAAATATATGATGAATGATATGCCTGTTATTCATTAAAGAATATAAATTTCATTATTTTTTTATAGTTCAGTTAATTTTATCATATCATGAATGTTTTCAGGAAATATGAAACACCACATCAAAATATTCTGTTTGAGTTATTGGTGAGAAAAAAGGAAAAATTATTTGATCTAAAATATACAACTCCACACTGGTTTCAATCTTTGAAATATAACTACTAGAAACCCTCTTCTTACATTATTTTATGGATTTTTATGCTATATTGGGCATCGATTCAGTATATTAAAAAAAATCCAACATCAATGTTCGAGAAAAGGATATCACTCTTCACATCCTATGACACCCCCCCATTATGTAGATGTGTAAGGATGATACTGATACTCCATTATAATGATTGTATACCTTTTTTATATTACTATATTATGAGAAAGCACATCTAACTCAAATAATTAAGAAAAATGAGGGGTTAATGCATGAATACATTCCCATTTTGTTGGACATGGAAAATGTGATCCCTATTGAATTTTTTGGTAATCCTCTTGAATTAGTTGATTACCTCCCAATTGATATTATAGCTGGATCTATGCCTAAATAAGATACTCCTTACAATATATACAATATCTACTTATACGAATGAAAGATCCTTTAATAAGAGAATCTGAGGATGGGGGTTATAGGCTTGATTACGTAACTGAGTGGTGTTCTGGTCGACTATGTCAAGAATATGAATAGTGTGATACAACACTTCCGGGATAAAAATGAGCCCAACATTTATGATATAGAAAATGAATCCCCTACCATATATATACAACATGTTCAATAAACTATGTAGAGCTATTTATTTTTATATGTTGGAACTTCGGGCATGTTATCACCAGTTTATTATGATGATGCGATATATTCCAAGGAACACATTTCGAACGATTTATGGACACTATGTGTTCATAGTGTTTCTGATAAAACTCACTAATGATCCTGAAATTTTAATGGACGGTATGAATAGTGAATTTGGAGACTACGTTAACCAATTTTGTGGTTGTCTTTAGGGATGATATTATCATATATGTCAAATTAATGGAGGAACCTAATGAGAATTTGAATATTGTGATAATGTCTTTGAGAAGTGAGAAACTATATGAAATATAAGGTGATTGATTGTTCTATATGTATGAAGTATCATTGTAGGAGAACTTTCTCACCAATACAGGAATATATGTGGACACATCTAAAAAATGGTAAACATAGTTGTGGGTCAAAAAATCTTATGTAATATTGATATTTTGTTTCTTTCATCTAGCTGATTATTTTTTATTTTGTGAGGAACTTCTCAAGATCGTCAACCCCAATAACTAAGTCGACATATACCGTATTAAAGATAGTATATTCCTTTGAATGTGAAGAATAATTTTTAGAGGGGGAAATGTGTATTATCATGGTACTAGTATATACACTACTAACAAGTGGGGAACTATTTGGGGTATTCAACAATGCATCAACGAATTGATTAGTCTGTGTAATAAAAAAATGATGTTGTAATTGCATATACCTCAAGAAGATAAATGTTCATGATAAAAACTATCCCAGACATGATCTTGAGTTGGTGGAGGTTATCATCATTTTGATAATTTGGTGGAATTATTTCTATGGGAAGAAGTATGAGATATATACAGATCATAAAAGGCTAAAATATATATTCACCTATAAAGAGATTAAAACTCAAGGAAAATTTCATAAAATATTTCTGATTTATTTACAAATGATTGAATTAACATAAAAGTATTTTGAGGTAAACTATAGTTGAAATGATTTAATGTAAATAATTTCTATATTGGAATACTAATTTAGTTAAAAATTATTTTCAATTGTGTAAAATAATGATATTTTTATTTGATTATCATTACAAAATAATAAATTTATTACTGAAGTGTCTTTAGGGTATAATAATGAACATATGATCAAATTAATTAAAAAGTAATATTAAATGGAGAAAAGTTTAAATATCTATTTAATGAGATAATTTTGTTTCAAACATGTGTTACATACTGAAATTTCTTAAGAGTTAATTTATATTCATAAAAATAATGAAATTTTATTATTTATATATTTTTTCAATGTTGGAATATTTTAACATTAATTATGATAATAGAAATAGATGGAATGTATTGTAAAATACAATCATTAGTTAAAAAAATATGTCACATATTAATAAATTATTATAACCTCTTACGTTGTTATGAAACTCCAAGAAAAGTATTGTTGGATCATTTTTTAATTTTTGAATGGAAATGAATGCATTTAGCAACATGATATAGTTATAATAACATTATTTGTATTTTTTATCTTATGGGTTAAATAATATCCAAATTCCCATCACATACATAGAAATATAAAAATATCCGATGAATATTATGAAAGTATATGGAATCTTTCAGTGATTATTCTAGGTAATATAAGAACTAACCAAACATTAATTTGATTTTTGAGGTTATTTAAGTGACATAAAGTGAATTCATTCAATTAAAAAATTCTATTTTTTTAATTATTTATTTCACATACTAGATACTAGTAAAATATTCTTAGATTGTGATGAAACTAAATAATATAATGATTGACTGATTTTTAACATGTAGAAATAAATTTTCTGTCATTCTAATTTTTGGTCTAGTAAAAATTACCAAATATTTATTTTTCTATTATAATAGATAAATTTAAAAACCATGTTTATATTAGCTATTAAACTTATAGATAATTTCATTTTAGGGTCTCATAGTAGGGGATTCATTGGTAATTTTGATCTAAAATAGAATTTTAATTTTTTATAACATATCTATGATGTGTTTTGGTATTTTTAGGATTTCCAAGAACAATCATGGAATACTGGATATGGGTTAAGAAATTTTAGGGATTACCTATGATGGTAAACTTCCAAACGTGACAATCAAATCTATTACCAAGTTGATTTTTGGGAACTATCTTCGGTGGTGAATATTACAATTAGATGTTTCGAATATGAATTATTATAATTTAATGGGACCACAACTAAACACACTATAAATGATTAAGTTCTTATTGTATAGAGTAAATCAATTTTTATGGGGATATGGAGTGAAGTCAATTGGAGGGGTTTCATAAAACTTATTGAGGGGTTATTCCATAAGGGTTGTTTCTTTTATGGTGTCTTGTGTCATTGTTTAAGTTATATTCCATTAAATTTTTTTATGGTCGAGGGGTATTAAATTTTTTTAGGAGGGGGATGAAATTGAATCGAACTACCGATGCGGTGTATATTGATTTATTGGGAATGATAAGGGGAGGATTATATATAAAAATCATATATGTTGATGTGGTTGGCCTCAAGGTTCTCAGTTGTATTCTTCGGTTGTGAATTTTTCCATAAAAAATGATTCATGCCATTTAGCAATCCTAGTTGGGGGACATTACACTCAATCATGAGGATTTAATATTGTATTTGATCTCTTGTATAGTTTTTAGAAGTGGTTTACTATCCTTGATAAAGTATTTCAATTGGAATTTTGGTTGGCTGACTATATAGTGAAGAATATTTCGAAATGATCTGCCACTCCCCATTTGTACATTCTTCATCATTAATTTTGTGATTTTATGGTTATTATTTCATTTCATTATGTTTTAAAATATATAATATCGACCTATCTTAATATTTTAATATATTTTTAATTTTTATATCTATGGTATTGAGATTTTAGTTATGAATCCATTGAATCACTTTATAATTATTTTGTTTGATGATAATTTTTTTATAAAAAGGAAGGAGTATTTCTCGATATTATGAACACGCATTGTCATTTTTCGTTTCTATTGAGTTATGTACCTAAATAAATTTCATTATTATTATTGGATTATCCAGACTAATTTGTGGTCTATATTAGTATATGATGATTAGTATTTTACTCATTGGGGTTTTTTGGGTGATCTATTGAACATTTAAATTTCATAAGATATTGTATCTATATCACATGAATTCATGTGGAGTTATTTTTGTGATTTTCCATGTTATTCAATAATATTTAATTTTTTTTAATGTTATATTTTGGAATTAAAATAGATATATTCCTCCATTAATGGAGTAATTTTAGTTTTTGATTTGATTAGGCATAGAAATTTTTATCGTGATGGGTTCACCACATTATCATGATATGTGACCCATTTAATACATTACATTATTATTTATTATGGATGATTGTGAATTCCACCATGAAAATATTTATAATGTATTTGGATAGTGATTGACTGCGCATAAGGTAGATGAATTTTGTTGGATAATGCCTAATAGAGCTAGGTTAAGTTATTTTTTTATAGAACATTTTATAGGATATGAATCACGTCCTTCCAATGTGTTGTTGGTGTATTATTGGTTTTTAGAGACCAATAATAGTTAATGTAGTTTGAGATAAATTATGAATATTATCGGTTAAATTTATAATGTTAGTTTAGATTCAATATGGGATTATTTCAATAGATGATGGGTGTGATGTTTAATCATATTATTTTTGGATCGAAATATTTTTTAGAAATGATGAGTTCCTGGGTGTGTACAATGTACATAATGTGCCAATGGGGTGGGATATAGATAATCGAGGAGGATTTTATCATGTTTAAAGGATTATGTTATCTATTATTGGAAATAATCATTTAATCTCATATATGTATAGTGGGAGATAAAATAATGGAATGAAAAAGAGTTTCCAAGAGGCCTTAATAGTTGGAAAATGGAATGTTCTATCCAGATCATGACTAGGATATTGATTTGGAAACTAGTATAGCTATTACTCCCAAAATATAGATTAAGTTTATTGGTATTCACTATTGAATGTCGGTAATCAAGGGGTTATGAGTGGGGGTTTGAGTTAATTTGTAGATATGGAATTTAATTTATGGAAACTAGTGGATACAATTAACTGTTAGATGAGGATGCTGATGTGTTAAGAAAATAATTCATGTGTTATTATTTCAGGATTGAGAAGATTATAATGTGAGGCTAGCTATTTATGTGATTTTTTGATTGTATGAGAGGTTTTCTAACAACTACGGTGTGGTGTAGTGTGTCCTGATGATCTTGTGTGTTGGGTTATAATTTTAAATGACCTTGAATTTTATCAATGGAATTTACATTCTCATATCATTAAACACATACATCATGTATAGAACCCGATACAAACATTATTCACATAAATTATGAATGACACATGAATCATAAAATTAACCAATATGAATGAAAAAATTATATTAGTGAAATTAATTGAAAATAAATAGTAATAATGGGATCATAGGGATCTAATATATACAATTTAATGAAAACACTCAATAACAAAGACAAAGAAATAAAACGTAATGTGAATAATATATTATCCATTTTTAAGATGAAAATATATAAACATGTGAGAAAGTAAAACGGAATAAATAATGAAAAAAATAAGTGGTATTTATAGAAATTAAGGATCATATTTGACAATTATAAATCAAAATGATGGAATATTAATATTACAATTGTAACAATAATATGGTATTAAGGAATAGTATTTCATCCATTAGAATATTAACTTCAACTAGAAATGTTTATAAAAATTCATTTATCTTAAAAAAATATTGATATATTTATGCATTGGACTAAGTAAAATAATGTTATAAAAATGATTAATTTGGCATTAGTAATATTTTATGTTGTAAATATTTAATTATAATTTTATAATTAATATAAATATTTATAATAAAATTTAGATCGATAAAATAAATACATAAATTAATATTATGTTACATTATAATTTTAAGAAAATTTAATTTGGGAATAATAAACTTTTCTAATAGAAAAAATATATTATAATATAAAAATTTGTAATGGTTGAATAAATGATGATAATATTTAAAAATTAATTATCTAATATTTAGAAAACTAATTGAATTAATTGGATAACATTTACAACATTTATATTCAAAGAAAATTAGGAATTTTGTTTTGATTTTTCTCAAATAGTTAATTTTTTTAAATAGTTAAATACAGAATTCATGGTATTTAACATTAGATAACAAGTACATGAATTTCTGAGTCATGGATGATATAATAATCAATTTGATCAAACTATCATAATCCATTAAATCTATTTAGTTATAGTCATAAAAAGTATTGATAGTCTTGAATCAAAAAAATAAATTAATGCCTTTAATAATCAACAACCCCGATCCCTATATAAATACAACCCCAAATCAACCTTTCTCATCAAACAATATAATCTGTGTATTTCATTAATATGCTACCTATTACATTCCAATTAATCTTCCACACAACCAATATCTATTAGTCTCAATAAAAGTTCAATTCCTTGTTCCTTATGGTGTTTTTCAAGAATGTGATATTCAAGAGGGAACTTTCCCAACCCATCTATTTTAATTTCATTTAATATTCTATGTTATCCTAAACTCCTTCATCCATAAAATCATTGTAAATCTATTATAATTAATATAATTTTATTTTATATTATATTTATAATGTAATACATTATTCGCACACATTATATCATCTCCTCGTATTTAAGAAAATCACACCATTTTCCGAATTATGGTTGTTATCTATCTACATAGATAAGGATTTTTGGGTTTTTTTTAAAAATTAATGGGTTTTCAAAGAAAGCACGAATATTGTTAAATAAGATTTTAATATTTATATTATATTTATATTATATTTATATGATTTTATAGAATAAATAAAAAATATTAATAATTAGTAAAATGAAAAAAAAATTGATGGTTTGGAAAACTACCGAAATTAAAGTGAAAATTTGTCATTAAAATTATATCAAAACAATCATAATCATTCCATAAAACTCAGTGATGTATGAGACCATTTAAAATTTTGTATTTTCCTTAATATTATACAATTTCACTTCAATTTAACTATTCCCATTTTACAAGAACTTCCATAATTTTACACTAGCGAATCGTTCATGAAACAAAGAAATAAACTATTCTAAAATGACGAAATAGAACTTTTTAACTCCATAAAATAGTCATTATTAAACATAGAAAAATTATTATAAAAAATAAATATATAGGTGTTTATAAATAATTCAATTATTTAATCTAATATAATTATCCGTAAAATTATGTGCTTTTTCAAAACACTTTAAGACATAAGGTAGGGGGTCTTTCCGATCATCCATATTTCCTTTAAGATATGTTGTCAAAATGTGCCTCAAATTCTAACATTATTATCCTTATATACTTCTTAAACATTCTATATAAATTTATCAATCATATATAACATTTTCATTTAATCTATAAAATATGGGGATATATATATATATATATATATTAATGTTTTGGTCCTTATTACCAATATAAAATCCAATTAAAGGGAACATCTCCATTCTATTTTCCAAATTTATTGTACCACTCAATGAAATGTTTAAAAATATATATGAATAATAAAATAACTCATTATAAACTTGAAAATCATTTTACTAATCCTTTCATTTTAAGTAACATATTATTTTTTTACTCTTTTTAAAGACTCTTTAACTATTCTATTTAATGTACGATTAAGTAGCACATTTCCTTGGATATATAAACTCTTTTTTAAATGTTATCATATTTATAAAATAATTTATCAATAGTTGTTCGTATTTCTCAATTATTAATGTCCAAGTATAATTAAAATACATTCTATCAATGATATAATATGATACACCATTTGGTTATACATTATGATGTGATTAAAATTCCCATTAGATTCCATGGGTAACTATTATATATAATCATTATGTATGATTTTTTATTATGGAAAAAAATTCCTGAAAATGTTATGATGGGTGTTCCCAGATAGTTTTTTAATTAATTGGGTAATCTTTAGTCTCATGGGACATCATGTACAGTATTGAGGAGTAATCCAAATCCATTATGGGACTTTTTACACAATGTGATATATCCTTTGAAATTTTCTTTGAATCATGGTTATGTAATGTTATATAATAATTTCACAATCATATATTTACATTATCATATGATTTCCAATTATATATGTTATTCATAGAAACTTTTATGCATGATCCATTTCTTCATTTTATTTTTATGCCATATAACATATGTGATAGTATTTATTCCTATATTTATTTCATTACTCGACAATTTATATCATCAAATGAATCTATGTACTACCTGAGTTATCTTATACTATTATATGATATCATTGGGAGTTAAAAGCTCATTATTGATACTAATAAAATGATTTTTTATTCTAGATTCATGTTTTCTAATTATGTACCTATTCATCAAAAAAGTCTACATTTTCGATCCATATTTTGTATTTTAGGGAAATTAATGGTTAAAATATTTTCATAATATGTGTAAAAGGATTGAGTCACAATATTTGATTTTAAGAATGGATATAGTTATATTTTTTGGATTATATCTATAAAACATTAATAGGAATGCAATGGATAATCATATAACCATAAATGACTTGTGTTGAATATTTGGGAATCCAATGGAAAGATATAATTTTCATTTATACTCTATTGCTTCAATATTTATGTTTTCCTATTTATATGATAATTAGATAAGTATTAATGATATTTTAATCTATTTAGTTAAGAGAGATAATGTAGATAAACCATGAGAACAATCAATTTGATCTGTAATATGAAACTTTTCTTAATGAAATACCAAATTTTATTAGAATTAGAGATCATAACATCCTAATAGTTCTAGATCAACAAGTTTATGTTATAAATTTTATCATTAATTGTTTGAAACAACCTACTTCTCCCCAAAAAGAATAATTTTTAGTGGAATCATTTATGTGATAAAGACCTCCTATCATTAGAGTATGTTCTGCTCCTCTCATCATGGAACATTGGATTAACAGCATTGATAAGATATTATTTCTTATCCAATGATCTTAAAAAAATACTGTTATACTATATGTCCATCATATTGATTGGGAAACTATTCAGCGGTGGATTCCAATCATAAACACAATATTTAATAATGAAATTGAATCCATTGATTATGAGGTGTTAATGATAATATAATTCAACAAATATTCTACATGAACTTTCAATTATAATAGGGAGAGAGAGCTAAGTGGACTAGGGAAAAAGAAGATAAATCATTTGGGGTGTAATAGGAATCTATTAAAAGGAATGGATTATATGAATATGGAGTTTTCATGAACACTAAATTTAAGGTGGGCGACTTATTTAGTGGGTTAACATTAGGAGTACAAAAATACATGGTGATTATAAAATTTAATAGCTATGAAGAGAATTTATAATGTTACATAAAGGTTGATATGTATATTGGTAACTATCAGTGTTCTCAATGAATTTGAGATAATATGGGGAAAATTTATTTTAATAAAGAAGGATCAATTGTTAAATGCTATTATTGTTTGAAACCACAACATCCCACAAGGCAAAAGTGTTGGAAGGGGAATCCTTTCAACTTTATAAAAGGAACTAGGAGATGTTTCAAATGTATAAGAGAGGGGAATCATGATAATTATTTATCGGGGGATTTTTTGAATACCACTAATAAATAATAATAATGTACGGTTCATAAAAAATCAACCTGTATTTCTATTTTTCAACTACATGGAGCATGTGAATTTTGTGAGCCATTGACCTGAAAGAATTATTTTTAGTGATAATCAACAAAAATAACCTTCAAGGTAGCATGTAACTGAATATTCCATTAATATTGTAACGGAGGAGACCAAAAATGATGTGATGATATGTATGATGGTTATTCATTCATGAATAGAGAACAAACTATTTGATTCTAGTACTATGAATTATCTCATATAATGAATGTTTAGTATGACTATTAAAAGAGAACCACTAAATATGATGGTTGAGTTATTAGTGTGAACATTGAATAAATAAATTATCGCATCTAAAGTATAAAACTCTTCCCCTGTTAGTTTTTCTAGACATAAAGTACAAGAAAAAAATGTATTAAATCTTTTGGTGGAGTTTCATTAAATATTGGTCATGTATTGAAAATCATTATACAAATAAAATATCAGCATTCAAGAAAGGGAGGTGACAATTCCCATTCCAAAGATTCTGCAAATTTTTTTATATTTATGGAGGATGATGATGATATATTACAATTATCTCTATCATTATGGATATTATTACCTTTCGAGAAGGAATATTTAACATGAATTATTGAGAAAACAAATATTATCATTCTCAAATACATTCCAATTATGAAGGAATGCAGTGATGTTTTCACTAAAGAAGGTCTTGATCATCCACAATAAAAAAGATGTTGAGTTCTAAATTGATCTTAAAACTACATCTCTACCCATATCAAATTATCCTTACATTATGGACACATTTGAGTTGGGAAAATACTAAGTTACAAGATAATCTATTCAAGGGTTTTATACAACCGAGTGCTAGAAAATGGAGTTCACCAGTCCAATTCATCAAGAAGAATGATACATCAGTGAAAATTATAATTGATTATCTTGATATCAAAAAAATCGCATTAATGGACATGTAACCCAACCATAGATAAATTGATTGTTCAATAAAAAATTTGGGGGAAATAATTTCTCTAAGTTATACCATCTATTGGGACATCATCAATTAATGGAAATTAAGAAATATATTCGCAATAGAACATTTTAAATAATGTATAGACATTATTTGTTCATATTGATTCCCATAAAACTCAATAATGATCCATAAATTTTAATGATCTTAATGAATAAAGTCATTAGATATGATTTTAAAAAAATTATTCTAGTATTTATAATCTATATTCATATATACTCTATAAGCATGGTGGACGACATATAACATTTTAATACATATCTAGGACATTAAAATGGGAGAAAATATATTCAATGTATAGTAAATATTATTTATTAATTTACAAAGATTCATTCATGGGGAATGTTATCATCAATAAATCAATAGTTTTGGACCCTTTTAAAATGATTGAAATTTTGGATTTTCCCAGACTAGTATCTGTAATTGTGGTTTGTAGAATCCATGGTCTAGATGGGTATTACTCATTTTGTTAGAAACATATCACGGTTGTGAAACCTGGTGACCAATAAAAAACATAATGTATAAATGTTATTATATACTTGTGAGGGCATAGACTACTTCAATGAGTTAAAAAAATAGACTTATAACGACACCATTACATACACCATTGACCTGTGGGTATCTTATGTAGTACTAATTGTTCCTTTAATGAAAGAATTTGTCTATTTAATTATAAAAAATGATCAACTAATAGTCTAATCTTAAAATTATCTTAATATTCCTATAAAACTACCCAAAACAAGATTTAGAGACGGTGGTTGCAATATTAAGGTTGAAAAAATTATGGAATTATCTCTGTATGGATGTAATTGTGATATATATTGATTATATGAGCCTAAAATATATAACCACATAAAAGTATTATAAAAGTCGTTGACAATTTCATTAACCTCTTCACCAAATATTATTGATTCAATAAAGTATTTATTGAAATAACCAAATGTCAGTTTGAGGATAAATATAGTTGATGTGATTGAGTGTGTCTGTTTATAATATAGGAGATCTATTTTAGTTCAAAATTGATTTATATTAATAAAATAAATATATTTTAATTTGATTATCATTACATAATAATAAAAATATTGTTGATATTTTATTTTGGTATATGAATGAACATAATTTCCATATAATTAAGTGTGTATATTTAATAGAAAAAATCAATTTTATGATTTTTATATTTAATAACGTTTTAAACATATATATCATACTGAAAATTTTGGGAATTATTTTCCTTTAAATATTGATGAAATATTATTTATATATTTTTTTACTGTTGGAATTATTTACACATCCTTATGATTCCTCATGCCATTAAAATGTTTAAAAATTCATTATCTCATTATAAAATTATTATTTTATTTCTCAAATGAAATAAAATACTCAATAATAATCATTATGGGCTACATTATCAAGAAACTACAGATAATTGTTTGATGGTTAATTTTTTAAAATTAAAATAAAAACCATGAAATTTAATTACTATATATATTCAGAATGGCCGAATGTTTATATTTCAATTCTATAAGCTAATGAAATTAGAAAATAATGACAAATACTTAAAATAAAACATATATTCTCATATTATTGTGAAACTCCATAAAAAATGTAAGTAATTAATTTCATATATATTATAATTAACTAGACATCATTTTGATGCCTGAGTTTTTTTAAATGACTAATATTTATAGTTTCCAATTTAAAAATTCTATTATTTTTCAAAATTTATGTCACATACTTGGAACTAGTATTTTATTCTAGTATTTTCATGAAACATAAAAATAAACTCACTGCTTCAATTTTTTACACATTCAAATAAATGATAATTCATTTTCATGTTTATTTTAGTCAAAATTAACCAACATTTATATTTTATCTTTTAAGAGTCATATGTGACAACCTATGTTGGTTTGAGTTGTAATATTTTTTGGGAATTTGAATTTCTATTCTAATAATAGTGTATTATTGGTTAATAGGTATAAAAATATAATTTCAATTGTCAAAACATCTATATGAGTTGTATTTGGATTTTCCAATGTCTAAGAACAATTAGGGGTGTGGGGTATATGTTTAAGAATTGTTAGTGTTTTTCCTACAACAAAAATATACCACAAGTGACATGCCAAGTAGTAACCAAGGGTTTTTTTGGAATGGTGTTTAATGGGTAACATTATGATTATAAGTTAGGGATATATTTTTTTACGATTTAATGGGATAATATAAAAAAACACTATCTATAAGATCACAATCTTGGTTTATGATGTAAATCACTTCATAGTATTGTGGTTATGTAGTGATGTTCTCTAGTATGGGGGGATGGTGTTCATATAGATATATAAGGTGTTATTACATGACTGTTTTTTTCGAGGAAATATTGATGTTTTATATTTGAAGGTATATCCCATGAATTTTTTTTCAAGGATAAGATGCATCTAATTTAATATGAGAGGTTGTAAATGAAAATTTCTTCCAAGGAGCTAGATTGTGAGTTCAAGTTCCACATGAGAGGAGCCTTATACATTATAATATCATTATTTTTTTAAGTGAGTGGCCTCTAGCTTATCAATTCCATTCATATGTTTTTGGTTTCTCCACATGAACCTCTATATTTTCATTTTGAAATTATTATAGTGGTTCATTGAACTATGAATTAATGCTTTCATTTTCCAATTTATCCATTATCATATTTTTAGTAGTGGTGTACCATCCTTTTTTAGGTTATACCATTATAATTTAGGTTTGGTGACCATGTAGAAATGGATATTTTTTTTATTTTTGTCCCTTTACTTTTATTCATTCTCCCTCTTTCATTTCATTTGATTATTTATGTTTTTTAATTTCATTTGATTGTAAAATATCAGCCTTAATAATCTTTTATTCTTATAATATATTATAAATTTCTTTATATCTTCATTATTGGTATTTGAATAATGAATCCATAGATTCATGGTTTAAATGTCTTGATTGATGATTATTTTTTCAACAAATAATGTCATATGACTCGATATAACGAAAAAACATCATCATTCATCATTTATATTGTGCTGTCTCGCTTAATAAATTTAATTATTATTTTCTATTTAGCATGATTGAATTGAAAATTATTGTAGTATATGATTATGGATATATCAATCATTGGGGTGTCATGGGTGATCCATTGAACTATTAAATTCAATTGGTCATGGTTTATATATCAGTGGATCTATCATTTCTTTTTCTAAAAATTTTCCATGTTATCTTAATTTGATTGATTCCATATATTTTGTATTTATAAATATTTATTTGGAATTATAATTGATATATTGTAGAATGTAATTGAATAATTTTTTGTTGGGCATAGATTAGTCTTTAGAATGCATGGATAAAGTGGTTAACTCCATTATCAAGGTTGGTGACTCATGTAATGCATAACCATATTCATTCTTATGAAGGATTGTGCATGCCTCAATGAAATATTTTTTATTTAATTTGGATAGGGTTAGAGAGAACCCATGCTAGATTAATTAGGCATGCTATTGCCTATTTTGGTCGGGGAGTGTTCTCGTTTTTATGATCTAGAATTTATTGGAAAATAATAACTTCCTTCCAATAGGATAAATGAATATCATGGCATTTAGAGAGACCCATGATACGTATCAGGGTTTTATTTCAATAATGAATAGTATTTGTTTCATTACATTGTCTAGTATATTATGAATGATTGTATTATCCTAATATATGATGGTTGAGATGTTCATACATCTCATATATTTATTAGAACACCATTTTATGAATCGATATGTTCTATGTAGTGTGCAATGTGTATAATGTGTTCACTGGTGTGAGATTTAGAGAATTGGGGAGGGGGATTTTATCGAGGATATGGTATGAAAATGTATCTTAAGATATATATTTATTTGAACCCATATACGTGTAGTGGGAGCTATCATGAAGTAGAGGAAATGAGTTTCAAATGGGAAATTGTGGTATTGATAAGGAATGTCATATTGGTATTATTACTTCAATATTGATATGGGAATTTATATAGTGAATTCTTTCAATCTATTGTGGAATGTAAAGGGTTGGTCCAGTGGGATGCGGTTTCAATATGCAGGGATGAGTGTGGGTTTGTGTTAAGAGTATTGACTAGGATTTATTTATGAAAACTAATCAATACATTTATTGATGAGATGAGGATGATAATGTGTTAATCAGATCTATCTTATGTGATTTTTTCTATTTTGAGGAGATTATAAAGAGGGTATCTTTTCTTTTTTGTGGTTTTGATTGAATGTGATGTTTTTCAAGAGATACAGTATGGTCAAGTGAGTAATGGTGAATATGTTGGCTGACATGTGATTGTAACCACAAAAAATTTAATCAATGGAATTTCCATTCATATAAAAGATTTCAAATACATCACAAAAAGAAAAAAATTAAAACATAATTTCCATAAATTAATAATGATTCATTAATCATAAAATCAAACAAATAAATCTAAAATACTATAGTGGGACAATAAATTAAAAATAATATGATTAGAATGGGGAAATTTGAATCTACTTATTCCACTAAAATTACCACACTCATGAAAAAAGATGTAGAAATAAAAAATAATTTCAACAATATAATATTTCTATTGGTGATGAAAATATATAATCATGAATGAAATTATAAGTGGATGAAAAATTAAATAAATAACCTATATTTTTATAATTTAATGAACCTATTTGACCATTATAAATCTGATCAATGGAACCGTAATATGACCATTAAGAGTATTATTTAGGCTGTTAGAATTAAGGCCTTACAAATCAATTTGAATGTTAATAATTTTTTGTCTTAAAATAGAAATATGATATATTTATATGTAGCAATTAATAAATAAATTTTTTAATAACTGATTAATTGGATATTGGTATTATTGTAAAATCATAATGTTTTTTAAAATTTTATAATTAAAATAAAAATTCAGATGAAAATTTATTTACTTAAAATAAATAAATAAATTATTATTATTTTGTATTATAATTGTGAGATAATTTTATGTGTCCATAATTATATTTCCAAACGGTCAAAAATCAATTATAATATTAAAATTAGTATTTTTATGAATAAATGGGGATTTTATTTAGAAATTAAATATTATATATTTAGAAAATGAAGTTCATAAACTATATTAAATTTGTTAAATCTAAATTTCAATAAATGATAATGTTTTTTTGGGAATTTATCTAAAACCGTAACATTTTTTATGAATACTGAAGTAAATTAATTTATTATATTTAACAGTATATAACAAATACATGAATTCTTTTAGTCATGGATGATGTAACAACGCATTGGATTGAAAACTAATAATCCTTTTACTATATGTAGTCATAATAATCAAAAACATTGATTTTCATGAGTCATAATAATTAATTAATGAATATAAAAATAAAAAACACCACTCTCACCCCACTATAAATAGCACCCATCGCCAAACCTTCTCATTACATATTTTATGCCATTTATCCTATGAAAATTATTCCGAATTCCATTCCCCAAAACTCTCATAACATAAAAGATCTGATGTTATCCACAAAAAACCAATTCCAAGTTACTTATCGAGTTGTTTAAAAAGGTGATATTAAAGAGGTAGATTTCTCAAACCATCTATTTTAATTTTATAGCTTATTATAACTTATCCTCACCTCTATCATATATAAAATAATAATAACTATGGTATAATTTATATAATTTAATTTTATATTGATATTGGTAATTTATTCGATCATATTATTTTCTCATCACCTCTTATTAAATTGAAAGAAATTGTTCTCTAAATTATCGTTGTTAATAGTCTTCATGGATAATGAATTTTTTTTCCATACCAGATTACAAATCAACATAAAATGATTGTTATGGTTAAAATAATATTTTAAAATGTATATTATGACTTATTTAATGTTTTTAACTATATCATAATCATAATATTCAATAAAACAATGCTATTTTGTAATGGTCGGAAAACCGCCAAAAATAATCAGAACAATTATCATTAAAGTTTTATCAAATAAATGATCCTCATACAAGAAAAAAATGATATACAAGAAAATTGAAACTAATTTCATTTATTTAAAACATTTAAATTTCCCTTATAAATTTTTTTCTCACATTATTAGAACATCTATAATTTTATATAAGAGAACCGACAACGAAACTTAGAATAAAACCATCTTAGAATAATGAAATTGAACTTTTTAACTCATTCAAATTGTCATTAATAAAAAAAATTCTAATAAATAAAATATATATATAAGTAGGTATAACTAATTTATTTAATGAATCTAATTTTATTATCATGTACATTAAGTGCATATGCAGAACAAAATTATATATAATGTAAGCAATATCTTGGAACCTCTATATTTTCATTTACGACAATATTTCTCTATGTCCCTCAATATATGAATTTATTTTTATA
Organism: Viscum album; assembly: GCA_963277665.1. NCBI lineage: Eukaryota > Viridiplantae > Streptophyta > Magnoliopsida > Santalales > Viscaceae > Viscum > Viscum album. Next base: position 63,507,754 of record OY728164.1, on the reverse strand, counting down.
ATATAAATATCTTATATTAATTATATTTGTGTCACACAAATCTAACATGTTTTTTAATCGTTATTAGATGTTTATATAAATGTATTGAGGGAATTAATCTTAATTGCACTCAAAAAGCCAATTAAATGTAACATCCTCATATTTTGGTCTCTTTTTTGGTGGAACTACATGATTTTTTTTAAAACTTCTATTATTTATATAAAAAACTATATTAATTTTAAAATGATTTTATTTAACCTATGTTTTCATGTAACTTATTATTCCACTTCCACTTCTTGACCTCATTTAATAAAATATCTCTCCATAGACATATTACTAAGGGTACTTAACCATACATTATATAGGTTTTCACATTTTTTGGAAATATTTATCAATATATATTATTCTTTATTCCTTTATTAATTTAAATTAATGATTTAATCCCATATATCATAGATATAAATATTATAAACCATTTTATTATACCTTATGACATGATTATAATGCATATTTCTTTCTGTGGGAAACTGATATGATTATTTATTAGGTTGGATTTATTATTATGTCAGAAATTTTAATTAGAATTTTATGAGAGGTGTTTCTAGATAGTGTTCTAATGTTTTGATTAATTTTTTGTTTCATTAGAAGTCATATATGGGATATAGGAAGTAGGCCATATCAATAATGGTACTATTTCCACCACGTGATATTGTCTTGTTAGATAGCTCTGGCTCATGGTTATGTCATGTTTTGTGTTTCTTCTACATTCCAATATTTCCAAGATCATATTATTCCATGTTCTATAAATTATAAATCCATATGTTTATTTATGTTCAATTCATTTCACCTTATTATTTTATTCATTATAACTAATTTTCAATGATTAATTCCTATATTTTTTGGCTTACTAGTCTATTTAGATCACCCCTTCAGTCTATATATTACATATGTGATTCCATTCAGTTATTGGAACCCAAAGGGAGTTTGGATGTCATTATAGTGATTAATAAAATAATGTTTTATTATAGTTTCATGTTTTCTAATTATGCACCTAGTCTTCCAAAGAAACTATTCTTTTCGATATTTATTATGTATTTCAACAATAATTTTGCTAAATATAATTTAACAATATTATTAAATTTATATGGTCACTATAGTTGGTATCGTAGAATGATCTAGTTTTGTTTTGGTAAAAGGACTGAAAACATTAGTAATCATAGTAAGGATTATTATACCACAATGATGGATCTATGATCAAACGTCAAGAGTCATATGTTATGACATACATTTAATTTATAAATTATTACATATATGTTTATAGATTCATTTTTATATTCTTATATGATATGTATTAAGGTACCCTAATTGTTTTTTTCCTTTTTTAGTTAATGGATGGAATTTAGAGAAAGCATGGTGACAACTTATGTGATAGGAAATATGATGATTTCTATAATGAAATTCAAAATATGATAGGAAAGGAAGATCTCAACATTTAGAATGTACTAAACTAACTGGATCTTGTTATCTAAAATAAAATGAATTATATGGAACACTATTATTATCATATGATAGAGAAGTTTTTTTTGAAAGAATTAATGTGAAAAATTCTTCCTATATTTAGTATATGTTATGATCCACTCATTATGGAATAATTGAATAAAAACATTTTGCGGATATTCATTGTTATCCAATTATTAGTTGTGGAGAAAAATAGAGTGGTGGTCCATTATATCTAATGAGAAGCTAATCAGGGGTGTAAAATTATCTGAAAATGAATGTATATGGAGTAAAATAATTGCTTGGATTACGAAGGATTCAATAAAATATTTTTATATAAATTTTTTCCCCAAATTATCTATCTTAATTTGGGGACAGAGTTTCTGATACTAGACTATATGAAGACAAATATGTGTGGGATAATGAGGAAACCATTATAAGGAATCCATGGAATGCCTCCATGTGTTTTTAGGAAAAATAATACTATGGTGGGTAACTTATTCAGCGGATTATTGTATAGACTATTAAAATCCATGGAAATTAAAATCATTGAATGAAATTAGTAAAATGTATTATAGACCCTATAAGATGAGATGGAGATTGGTGAATCTCTTGGGTATCCTAGGATTATGGCTAAAAAGTGTGAAATATTGTTTAAAATGGGAGGATCAATAGATATATCCATTTAAGGAATTACTACCCAATACCCCATGGTCAAACGTTTGGAGAGAAGCATCTTGATTACTATTGTAGATGGAATTAAGAGTTGATTCCAATGTAGAAGAGAAGGGAATCCTGAAAATTATCTATCAAGGGATTTGAATAACAGCACTAGTGAAGAAGAAGAAGAGATGGTCCAAATCACCACTCAACACATATTGAATTGTAACACCCCATGGATATAGAGATAAAATTTATATTGATTGAATGCAAACTCTCTCTATGAAACAAAACTTTGCTTAACCATGCGAATAAACAGACTTTTTTCACTATTATGATTTGAATTTTGAAAAATTTATATACATGGTTCTTTTCAGTATGATATTTAGAGGTTGAAGCTTCAACCTAATTTTTGATGAATAGTAACATGGCCCTTATGAATAGTAAAACACCCTTATATATAGTAATTTTAGCCTTATGAATAGATTTATGACCCTTATGAATATTAATATCACCCATGAATGCATATATAATATTTACACAACTTATAAATGAAATATATTTTTTAAAATATTAATAATTAATTGTTCATAGTTTTGTGAGTAATAAATATTTAATTACACTATTAAAAATAATATATTAAATTAGAAGAAATTTATTATTCATAAAATTAATTCCTAAATCAATAAATTTCCCTATTATTGGAGTATAATTTAACTAGACCTTAGTTGGTATTTCGAGGAGTTATAAAATCAGTTTTAATTTAAAAAAATATATTTTTCACGAAAATAATTATTTCAAAAAAATAGAAATCTCAAATTTAGAAAATTATTTTCCTATATTTTAATTTATTTTTTATTTCTACACATCAATGTATGGTTTGGATGAATTTTTGGGATATTTTTGAAATCTTTTAATTTTTGTTGAATTGTTGAAAAATTGTTTTTTATAAATTACGATATTTTTTTGTGACATCATTATGAAATTATTATTTTAATAATATTTATTTAAAATATTTAATAACTATAAAATTATACTAAAAGTTTATTATTTTATAGAATTATTTTAGAACAGGAAAATTATATTTTTTCCATGATATGTATAAAAATATTTTGCAATGTCGACAGAGTCCCTACGTAGCAATGATAATGTCAAAATTGGTAACATATATATATATATATATAATAATTTAGTGATAAAAATTATTTTCATCACTTATTTATTAATTATATTTTATTATTAATTTATTTGGTGGTTAATTTCTAATTTAAGTGTTATATAACATGAATATTATCCAAATGAATGTGCAATGCTTGCACATTGAATGAAAAGGAAAAATAGAAATATATGATAATGTTTTTTAGGTATAAGAGTGAATATACATAATGAATGGATTTAGAATTTCATTTTGAAAATAAATTATTTTATTTTTAGACATTAATTTTTTTAATTTCTATATTTTAAATAATTAACAATAATGATTTTGAAACTCTAATGTAGTACTTTTGTGAGAATAAGAAAAATAAATAAAATGTTTTTAATTAAAATTATAAGACTTATTAAATGACCTATATTGTGTCAAAAACATTTTCTATTTGTTTTTTTACTATTATCTATTTTTTATTCTATTTGGGGACACTTCGGAACTATATGAATCAATTTACGTCCTTTAGAATATGTTATTTAAAAGTAAGACAAGGTTTTCACACTATAAACTATACTTTTTATATTATTTTTATTCTACAGTTTTCTTGGAGTTTTATTCTAAAAATAATATTTATTTTAAGTCTAATAATAAAATTCCTTGATTTTTTTTGGAATTTTCAAACAAAAAATTAATATTATATTTGTTTTTCAAATAAAATGCATTATTAATTTAAATAATAAATTTATAAAATTAATTATATTAAAAATAAAAATAATAATTTATTTTATTTTTTTCTAGATAATTATTTATTAAAATTGATTTATATGATATGTTTAGTATTTAATAAAAAAATTTAAGTGAATAAGAACTTCTATTTTGTTTTAAAGTCAATAGTATTGATTAGTGTTTAATATAACAAAATAATTTTTAATGAATTTAATATTTAATTTATGTATTTAAAAATACAAAATTTATTTAACAAAGCCAATTAATATATATTTTGTCAAAAATGTGATATCCCATGATTTTCAGCACATACTAAATTCATTAAACCAATAATAAATTTAATATATTTTAATAATTTCTGTTATTCCTATGTTACCCCTCTACTCAATTATAAAAGGTTCCCCCTCCTTGAAAACATTCCAACATTATAAGTCATTTTTATCGGCTAAACAAAAGATTATTTTCAAATCATCATCCCTTATATCATTATAGTGCTTCTAGTGTCACAATAATACTAGTTCATAGAACCTTAAAGAATTCATCAAAAATTAATTTTCAAGAGGTATGATTCATTATTTTTCTCTTTCAAATTCATTCTCACTTCATCTGTACCCCTACCTCTTATCTACAAATTCATTATAGCTATAGTATATTTTAATTTAATATAATTATTTTATTTTTGTTGTAAAAAATCATAAAATCTCTCATCTTCTATTTTTATTGTTAAATGAAAAAATCATCTCTTATGGTGAGTCAATTCAATGCCGTCATGGATGGTGATTCTTCATTTCCTTTTTTACCAAAATAAATTCAATTTTAATGTAAAATTCAAATATTCAAAATGATATATATATATATATATATATATATATATGTATATATATGTATATATTCATTTCTAAATTATTATTTTATTTTCCAAGGAATACATTAATCAACCGACCTTAGAAACCACGAAATGAACACACCCAAAAAAATGGAAAACATATTGTTAATACAAGTTTAGAAATTGATATTTGAATAATATGTTACATATTATAAAAATTATTTTATATCTATAATTACGTATAAACACTATTAAACTATTATACATGATGAATGAACGAATTTTATGGATGTCGAACCCATGGTAAGGGGTTACATTACTCAGTTTCCATTCATAAAGTAAAACATCTATACTAGTGGTTATGGTTTATCAAAGAATATGTTTGAATATATGCCTATTTTTAATTGAATATAAAAGTGTTTTTTAGAATTTATATTTTTCCATCATGATTATTTCATTTTATTTTCTTCACTCTAATGATGTGATATTTGTAAGGGTTTTCTACATGAACCTTTATTTTCGTTCGAGATACTCTTATTCTCTACACACCCCAATGAAATTATTAATTATTCTTATGTAATACTCATAAATCTTGTGTTTATTTTATATATATATATATATATTAAAATCATAATACACTATTAATTTCTTGATAGATGCATGTTTTATAATTATCTATCAAAACATTTTCCTTATAAACAAGCCAGATTCCTGTGAATTTCTCAAATACATATATATATTGATGTAAAAAATATAATTATTTTTATGAAATAATTAATCTTTAAAAATCATAAATTTTATCATGAAACCACGAATTGGTTTATTTTATTTTCTGTTAAAACAATCATAACATTTTACATTAAAATCTCTTTATTATTTTAATAAAACTGCACTAAAATGTTTTGTTTCTGATGCTCATTTTAGAATTAATTTTAAATGATTTCTGTTCTGTGGGAAAAAAGTTATTCCTCAAAAATTATTTCATTTTATATCCTTTTAATTTTCTGGGATATAAATTTTTACAATCATATTTCATTAAAAACGAAACTTATTAAACAAACGAACTCATCATTCCAAATTAAAAAAGTATTTTCTCGTTTCACATTAACTTTTATAAGATATATTCATTTTTCACCATATATTCATTTCATGTACTGTATGTAATTATCTTTATTAAAACATATCATGAATATCTTTATCCTCATGATATTCTGAGGTATTATAATTTAACTGTTTCGAGGTGTTATTAATCCCTTTTGAATGTTTAAGAATTATTTGCTCGTGAATTAATCAATGGAATCATTTAAAAGAATATTATTCATTGTAATATTCCTATATTGAATATTATAATTCAAAGAGTTTTATCTATAATGATTTCATCTAAAATTTTTTTTGAAGGTTTTCTTAGTAGTTTGACTATAGATGTGTTATCTATATTCCATTCCCCATATTACACTGAATGCTTTGTGAATAAAAAACCAATTGGGGAATGTTATTTACATATCAAGTGTATATGTTGTTTATGTTTATACCTATTCATATAAGGAATGAATTGGACACATAAAATTATGGGTGGGGCCCACTAAGGCCCCTAGAAGCATCGATTAGTCTCTTGAGACAAAACTGTTATGGACTTTGATGAGGCCTTGCCCATTTTTATATATGGTTTTGGAAGTGGTCTTAATCATTTTCAGATTACATGGAAAAGGCCATGACAATATGATTAATATGTCTTGCATATTTAATCCCTCATTACCATATTAGTATCAAATAAATCATGTGAATATTTTTCTTTTTGAATATTTATAGTAATGTTTCATGTGATCAGTTATATGTATTAATTTACTCAATGTACATTCCTCCCATATTACGCTTAGGTATATTATTAAAGGAATGTGTTTTCAGCTAGTCACCATGTCTAATGTTTATGTTTATGATAAATTTCATTTTATTACATACCTTTACTAAGTATCTGTACTCACCCATATTGTCACAACCTATCCCCTGGGGCCTGTGCCATGACTACCCCTAGCCTGCCTTCCATAGGATAGGGGTCGGAGACTAGAAATAGAGGCTTATTCCCTAAAATGGGGAATGCATTGCCTTTATAACTTGTAAACACAAGAAACCATGAACATATCAAGATACAAACTCTTGTAACCTAAATAGTAAACAGAGTGAGTACAATAAGTTAAATGGGCTAGAATACAAGACCAACTGGAATGTATAAGAAAATGAATGTACATATAAACTAGAACAGATCATACGATCACCCGCCAAGGATATTACCTAAAGGGTAGGAAAAACTCTCAAACGGTCGTCTCAGTAGTACACCTCATCTAAGGTCCACCTCCGAGCTACCTCCAGTCCTGGTACTCTAGTCCTCAGTAAGCACTGTTTGTCATCTGTCCCAAACACAATAAGTTGCGGTCATTGCTAGTGCTGGGGTGAGTATAACGATACTCAGTATGGACCCTGAGACACTTAAGGTCTCACAAAACCTTCAATGGATAATCCACTAATCATTAAAACAACTATCAATCCTACATATGTATATGACCATACATATACTAAAGTAATCAAGTATACCCATCTCAATAATGAGGAAACACATGGTCCAACCCAAAAGCCCAAAGCTCTAGTGTTCCACAAAGGATGAAATCCCACAAAGGAAAGTACCACATAGGCACACCACACATAAGAATACCACAATGGTATTTTAGTAAAGGAATGTACCACATAGGTACACACTCAGCTCATTCCATGTATAACTTAAGTACAGTTGTAGAGATGGTTAGATGTAACTATCGAATCATCTTACTCTATTAGGATCCAGACCCACACAAGATTGCTTGAGGATGAACCACAGAGGATCACTAGGGTTTGACCCACACCAGATCGCTAGGTGCTGACCCTCGTTGGATCTCTAGGTGTGACACATACAATATTTCTAGGTGCTGACCCACACAAGATCGCTCGGTGCTCACCCACACAGGATCACAATTCATTATTCACATCACATACATCTATAGGGGTTCCATCACTATGATTGCTCATCTCTGGGAGGATCGTCTCCACATGATAATATTTGATACTCCAACTACCATTAAGTCCCTAGAATAAGTATCTCAACGGAACACCACGTCATAGGGGTCTCAACTGAACATACGGTGTGTCATTCAGACGTCTGACCTGTGATTTATTAAACATTGTGTCCCGAGGGACTGGTTGGATTGGTTCTCGATCCAACCCAACTGTTTCCCATCATTATCCAAAATTGAAATGGGGTATACAAATGGGAACTTCTCAGTCCATGGATTCTGGTGCCGTTGACGGTTCATCCAACGGACATCCAGTGACAAAATTATGGCCCATGTAATGTATAGGGTCCTATCTGGTCCGAGTCTGGTCCGACCTTGGCTGACCCGGCCGGGGTCGTCCCGGTTTGAGGTGACCCAACCTGACACGTTGGGTTCTTCCCTATAGGCAGTGAGGGACGCGAGGCCGTGGAGGTGCTGCGGGGGTGAGGGTCAGCTCGATCATGGGGGTGCCACGTGGGCACAGGGCAGCTCGACCACGAATGTGCCGTGAGGGCGTGGGACGGCTCGGTCATAGGGGTTCCACGAGGGCGTGGGGTGGCTCAGCCAAGCGGGTGCCATGAGGGCGTGGGGTGGATCAGACATGGGAGTTCCATGAGGGCATGAGGCAATTGGGGAGTTGCGTGGGCGTGGGGCGGCTCGGCCGCAGGGGTGTCGTGAAGGCTCGAGGCCTTGGGGCTGCGAGGTCATGAAGGAGGACCACGCGGGGAAGCTCGACTCGGGTGGGGAGAAAAGGCCACAGGGCAGTGAAAAATCGTGCCTTCATCGCCGATTGTCAAGTTCCACTGGTGCCAATCACCGACATCGGTCGCCATCAACAGTGTCTCCTTCTTTCATCACGATTGATACACCATTTAAGAAAAATGACGGAGGGGGCATGCCTTATTTGTTTATCCTTCACCCTCCATGTGAGAGCATTAAAAAGCATGTCACAAGAATAAGAATATCATTAATGGGTAAAGGAAAATAATTCAATCACCCTCCTTACAAATTTCCACAATAATTATTCCCAACCCATAAAAAAAACATCTACGAATAAACATGATAGTGAGTTGATCCACATTCTTTGTTTTATAAGGGAATAACATTAGAATATAATCATAATCAAATTAAACCCCCACCTCGTTCATTTGTTTTGGTCTATGAGGTGGTAAGAATAGTCTTCTATTGAAGACATACCACAATGGAGAATTTCCCAATTAAGAAGTCGAAGTCATGCATCTGAGTTCTTAATTGGAGGAATGTTCTTTGTGGAAGAAGATCTTCGTTGGAGATGGGTAATCCTCCTAATAATTCTCCTCCCCCAATTCTACCAAATAGGATAGTATCCAACTTATGATATGTTTTCCCAATATAATTGTTGAACTAATTTATGTTGGCTCCAATTAATTAATTGATGAGGTTGACACAAAAAATATTAAAGGGGTGTTGCACCATTATAGTGGGGAAAGTTTAAAAGGTTTCCTCACACATAAGAGGGAGTTTAAGGGGGATAAGCCTTGTGTGGTCCCCACCACCATAACCTCTCATGGGAGGTTTAGGCTCACTGGTCCCCACCACCATGACCACTGATGGGAGGGTTTAGTTCAGCGGTCCCCACCTGTGAAACATCAATATGGGAGTTTGAAAATAAATTAAATATAAAAGGTTACACCATTTTATATTATTTTATCATTTCACTAATATGTGAAAAACTAATATCCACACTCATCCTACTGAGATCTAGGTAAAAGTATCCTTAAGAAAATATCAGTGTTCCACATTCAACAGTGTCCTGTGATTTCAATTCCGCGTACTGGTTCAAAAGATACCAAAACCCGCTAGCACGTTTACTGAATATACACAAAAAAAAGTTCAAAAACGAATTCCAAGCATAGTGGGCCTCGGAATCTCGTGCCGTCAGTTTTCGCAGACTAAAATTTTTTCAATTTACTTAAAATTAAGAAAAACATGGAAATCTTGGGACTTTACATTTTCCCCACCTCAATGATTTATGTCCCTGTAAGCCACAAAAAAAAATTAAGTGAACAAGAGCTTGTACAAAGCATGTATATTAGCCTCTCAATCCCATTTTCTCTACTGGAGGTTACAGTGCTATGAATAAATAGGCACTAGAGGTATCGACCTCCCATGAATGACACGATACTGTTGATCCTCAATCTCTTCTAGAACCTCCGTAAAAGTCGTCCCATCTTCAAAGTTCATCTCTCCATTGTCGATGATGTGAGATGGGCCATGTACATATCTCATTATCTGAGATACATGGAAGACGTCATGAACCTGGGGCAACTAAGGTGGAAGAGCTAAACAGTAAGCCACCTCGCCTACTCAGCCGAGGACCTAAAAAGGTCCGATGAACCATGGAGATAACTTTCCACCTCGGCCAAATCTCCACAATCCTCGTCATGGTGAGATCCATAGAAATAAGTGGCCAACATCCTCGACCTCTAGAGGGCCTCATATCCTATCACCATAAAGATTTTTCTTACTCTATGTAGTCTTCATCCGCTCCATTATTATCTGCACCTTATTTGTGGTAGTCAGCACCATCTCTATTCCCACTACTGCTGACTCCCCTGGGTTAGTCCAACACAAATGTGATCTGCAAGGTTGCATGTACACCACCTCAAAGTTGTCATCCCAATGGTGGAGTGATAAATGTTGCTGTATGAAAACTCAACCAAAGGAAAATGATCCTCCCAGCTATGTCTGAAGTCAAGGACGCAAGCACATAGCATATCTCCGAGGGTCTGAATGATCTGCATAGTCTAACCATCTGTCTGAGGGTGGAAGGTGGTTATCAAATGATGTGTCTTCCCAAAAGCCTCCTAAAACCCCTTACATAGATGGTAAGTATGGAATGCATCACGATCAGAGACAATCGTTAAGGGAACATCATGTAGCTGCAAAATATCCTACACATAGAGGGATCCCACAGTCTCTACTGATCCATGATCTCTGATCGGTAGGAAGTGGGCCGACATGGTGAGTCGGTCGATGATCACCCAAATCGAGTCATGACCTCTAGATGTACATGGAATTATTTTCAAAATGTCCATGGATATCATATCCCAATTCTACTTTCGGACCTTTAAAGTCTGAACCAAGCCTGCCGGTACCTGATGTGCCACCTTCACTTGATGACAAGTGAGGCACCTAGAGACAAACTCTTCAATTTCTTTATTCATTCCTGAATACTAGTGAAATCGTCGGGGATCCTGGTACATCTTCGCCACTCCTGGATGTACCACTAGAGGGGATGTGTGGAAATCCATCATCACTTCCTCGTGATGTGACACGGGTACCATGGTACATCCTCAGAAGAGGATGACGTGCTCCCCACCTTCGGAAAATTTATCAGGAGCATGCCCTATCCATATCTGAGCATGTTGAGCCTTGCAGTCAGCATCCCCAAAACGAACCTCCCTAAATCATTGAAGATGTGGGTGAGTGAGTTTAAGAGCCTGAAGAAAAGCTGCCACATCTCTATCCACAATGGATATCTGCAATGCAGCCAGCTGCTTCCTCATCTCGCCTAGCAACTATATTATTGTCATCCTACTGAGTGCATCTAACACAACATTCTGCTTCCATGGAGTATATACTATTTCATAGTCATTATTCAAGAGGAACTCATGCCAACACCGTTTTCTTAGGTTTAGGTCCTTCTATGAGTAGATATACATGGGAATCTTGTGATTCGAGTAGCCAGTAAAACGTTCTTATATCAGATAGTGTTGCCACATAATCAAGGAAAAGACCACTGCTGCTAACTCTATAACATGGTATCGTAGTTCTACTAATGTTTTCACAACTATCGATAACCATAGGCGATCACTAATCTCTCCTGCATCCTGACACATCTGAGTTTGGTCCATGATGTGTGGCAGTAAACTGTGAACCCCACACCCTCCTCTAGAAGCCTCAAGATGGGGGCACTAGTCAGCCTCTGCCTCACCTCCTCATAACTCTGCATGCTTCTCTTTGACCACACAAAGTGTTGCCACATCTTTATCAACACTAAATGTGGTGCTAGAACACTGGTGAAATATAGAACACATCTCCAGTAGTATCCAACCAATCCCATGAAACTTTGTATCTCCATCACACTCCTTGGTGGCTCCCAAGAAATTACAACATCAATCCTCACTGGATACACTACCACTCAAGCCAGCGATATGACATGTCCTAGAAAGTGAACCTCTCGGATCCAGAATTGGCACTTTAAGAGCATACTATAATGCTGGTGCTCTTGTAGTGTGTCAAGAACTATCTGCAAATTATAGGAATAGTCCTATTTAGTAGTCGAATATATCATAATGACATCGATGAAGACTACTACAAATCGATCAAGGTATGGCTGGAAGATTCTATTAAAAAGTCACATGAATATTTCCGGAGCATTGGTTATGCCGAATGGCATAACCAAAAACTCATAATGGTCATACCGACATCTGAAAGTCGTCATCCGCACATCCCCGTCTTGTACTCTTAGCTTGTGATCGCCTGATCTGAGGTCTATCTTCATGAATCACTGTTCTATTTTCAGCTGATCAAAGAGGTCGTCAATCCTCAAGAGTGGGTACATGTTCTTAAAAGTCACCAATTTCAGGAACTGATAGTCGACACAAAGTATAAAAATCCCATCTGCCTTCTTGGAGAACAATTTCGGGGCTAACCAAGGTGAAACGTTGGTGCGAATGATTTTCATCCCCTACAAGTCCTCTAGTTCTACCCACAGCTCACGAAGCTCCGCATGATCCATCTAATATGATGGTGTAGATATCTTAGTCATCCCGGGGTACTAGTCAATGTAAATGTCCACCTCTTCAACGAGGAGGTAGACCCGAAACATCTTTAGGGAATACATCCTCATACTAGTCTATCACTATAGGATAACTCTGTCTCTCTACTTCCAAATCTCTGAGGGTAAGGCTAGCCAACTAATGATTAATCGGTTGCACCATCCTCTGGGTAAGTCCATACTATGCTACAAGGGGTCCCTTGTCGTTGATAAAGGAAAACCTGGTCCGATCCATGCATAAAACAACACAAACTGTGCCTCATAATGTCAATCTGATCCTAGACTATAGATAACTAGTCCATTCCCAAGATGACGTTGTAAGGCCTCAATGCCGCTACTAAGAGACCATAACCAAATCTCTCGCCTCCTAGATTATACTCACACTACTAGAACCAGTACGTAATCAGAAAATCTACTCCTGTAGGAGTATCTAGATCTAATGAGTGAGCTAACAGATCCATCCGAAACTTCGAGCTCCGAACGAGGGATATGGAAATAAAATAATGACCGGAACATGTGTCTATAAGTATTTAAGGTAAGGTGGAATAGAAACAGATCGTATCTCGTATCATCTCTGGAGTTTTGTGATCATAGGCCTTAAATGATTGGAATTGGGCTCTCCCCTATCCACATAATCCATGTGGTTGGTTTGGACCTCCTGGTTGTGGTGGAAATAACATCTTGAGTCATTCCCCACCACCATCTGCATGACTAGCTCCTCTGCCACATTTTCCTGCTCCCTGCAGACCTCCTCGGTCGAATCTCTGCCTCTGTCGGGGCGGTCCTTCGACCGTCAACTGATCATCTCTATGGAGGACCAAACAGTCGCGATCCATGTGACCCTACCCACCACATGTGTAACAATTCATGCTCCTAGAATGACTGTCTCGACCTCGGGTGCCTTGTACAACCGACACTGAATCCTATGATCTCCCACCTATAGGTTTGGTCCTTTTGGATGACTGTGACATATGTCTGGTGATTCCTATAGAAGGATAGAAAAAAGGATCACTATGACATCACTTGGTGTTCCTACTAGTCAGAAAACTCTCACCATAACCTTCATACAATCCTCATCCGCCTATGGGTCCATCTATCCCCTGAACCTGGGTGGCGTCTGGCACTGGAACTCGTGCAACGTGCTCAAGCAGCTTGCACTGTCTGCCGCTGGTTAAGGTGGTATCAGTGGCCCAATGGGTAATGGTACTACTGGTGCCTCCGCTGGTGCCTCTACTAGAAGACGGCACAACATAGAGGCCACATCGCTTGGTGGTTAGTTAGTGCGTACTACTCTCAGAACCCTGGCAGGCTATCTTCATGGGGGTATCATAAATAAGAATAGGTGTTCCACAATAACAAAGTTATACCTTGTGAGATGACTCAAAGAGATCACAATGAAAACTATTTAAAAACACACAGTCAGTTTTTGTGTGCACAGAGTTGGAAATCAAAATTCAGGGTCCTGGTGTACGGATATGTCGACCGCCACACTAAACCTGGATTCTATAAACTGATAACCACACTCACTACAATAAACACCATTGCAGCTAAAAAAGAGCAGAGTCATATGTTTTATGGTAGAAGTGAGTCTTATGATAACAATTTTTCCTGACTCGTCCCCCTAGGCTCGTGCTGTGACAACCTAAACACCATCTTCCATAGGCTAGGGGCTGTCAACCAGAACCAAAGGAGTATTCCCTATAACTGGGAAGGCATTGCCTTTATAAACTGTAAAAACACTCCACCAAGCACCCACCAAGATACAGAATAATGTACATTTAATAGTCAATAGAGTGAGTAAAATACATAAAATGGTCCATAATACATGCCCATCTAGAAAGTACAAGAAACTGAAAGTAAAAGTAAAATTGAACAACTCCTGTGATCACCCACCAAGGATCTATCCAGAAGGGTAGGTACATCAATCGAATGGTCATCTATGCAGTTCGCCTCATATAAGTTTTACATCCAAGTTACCTCCATTCCCGATACTCTCATCCTCAGTTAGCGTTGTCTGTAACCTACACCAAACACAATGAGGTGCAGGCATAACCCGTGTATGGGTGAGTATAACGATACTCAGTAAGGACCCTGAGACCCTTAAGGACTCACAAAACCCACAAAGGATAATCCACAAAGCATGAAAAAACTATCAACCATACATAGGTATATGACCATACATACACCTATGATATCTAGTATACCAATCTAAATCATGAGGAAACATAGGGTCCAATCTAAAAGCCAAAATCTCAACTATTCCACAAAGGAAGGAAACCCACTAAGGAAAGTACCACAAAGGTACACCACACAGAATAATAACCCCAAGGTATTTCCATGAAGGAATGTACCACATAGTTATGAACTCAGTTCATTCTAGATATAAGATATGTACATTAGTAGAAATGATTAGATGTAACTACATAATCATCTTACTCTGCTAAGAGGCAAACCCACATATGATCGCTTGGTGCTTACCCACATAGAATCACTCGGTGAGGACCCACAAAAGATAACTAGGTGCTGACCCACAATGGATCGCTAGGTGCAGACCCAGAGAGGATTTCTAGGTGATGACCCACACAGGATCGCTCCGTTCTGAAAAACATATGTTCACTCTTCATTCTTCACGTCACGTCCAGCTATAGGGTTCCTTCACTATGCACGCTCTTCTACGGAAGGATCCGCTCTACATGATACTGGTCGATACTCCAACTACATTGAATTTTCACGAAAAAGTATCTAAAAGAACCATCACATAATAGGGGTGTCAATGAATATAACGATGCATCATTCGGATGCATGGCCTGTTAGTTATTAGCCTTTTTGTCCAGAGGGCCCGGTTGGATTCGTGCTCAATCCATCTTGACCATTCCCCAACATTATCCAAAAATCTATTATTGTATACCAAAGGGACCATCTCCCTCAAAGGTTTTCATTTCCAATGATGCTTCATCAAATGGAAATCCGGTGCCAATATTGTGGCCCATGTAATGTATAGGGTCATATCTGGTCTGGTTCCAGTCTGACTTGGTCGGACCGACCCTGTCCGACCTACTGGGTCCGGCCCAGCCCGTTCGGTATCTTGGCCTGCTGGGTAATACCCGAAATTCCAAGAGGGTTGTGAGGTTGCGAGAGTGCTGCAAGGGCGCGGGGAGGCTCGACGATGTGGGTGTCATGGGGGCGCAGGGCGGCTAGGATTCCGGGGTGACGAGTGGGTGCAGGGCTTCTCGGCAATAGGAGTGTTGCGAGGGCATGATGCAGTGTGGGTGTCGCGGGGGCGTGTGGCAGCTCGGCCAGGTGGGCGGACGTCGCGGGGCGGTTCGGCCAGAGTGGCGTGGCAAGGCCGCAGGGCAGCCCAGCATGGCCGTTGGATGGCGAGGCATCGTGCCTTCATCGGTAGTTCTCGATTTCCATTGGTGCCAATCGTCGACACTGGTCGCCGTCACCAAAGTCACCATCTTTCATCACGAAGGATACACCATTTAAGAAGATCAACAGAGGGGTTGGGCCATGTTTGTTTGTCCCACACCCTTCATATTAGAGTGGAAGAAAGTGGATCAACAAGAACAAGAATATCAAGAACTGCTAAAGGAAAATAATCCAAACACCCTCCCGACAACCATCCGTAATAATTATTCCCAACCTACAAAAGAAAACATCTGTGGATCAACTTGATAGTGAGTTGATCTATGTTCATTGTTTTATAAGGGAATAACATGGGAATATAATCATACACAAATTAAACCTCTACAACGTTCAATTGATTTTGTCGAAGAGGCTGAAAGAACTATTGTCGATTGAAGATGTCTGACATTGGAGGATGTCCTGAGAAAGAAGTCGAAGTCGTGCATCAATGTTCTTCATTGGAAGAACGTTCTTTGTGGAAGAGGTTATTCATTGTAGGTGTGCAATCCTCCAAGTATTTATCCCCTCCCATTTCCACCAAATTGAAAGTAATACAACTTCTGATATGTTTCCCTAATTAAATTGCTAAATAATTTAAGTTGGCTCCAATTAATTAATTAATTAGGTTGTCACAAAATTAATTAAAGGGTGGTGGCATCATTAAAGTGGGGAAGGTTTAAAAGTATTCCCCACACATAAGAAGGATTTCAATGGGGTTTATCATCAGGTGTTCCCCCCACCATAACCTCTCATCGGAGGTTTATCAGTGGTCACTACCTCCATAACCTCTCTTCGGTGGTTTTAGTTCACTGGTCCCCTCCATTGAATCATCAAAATTAGATTTTCAAAAGAAAATAAAATAAAATATTACACCATTTTAGTTTATTTTATTATTTCATGCATAAATGAAAATACCAACATCCATCCTTGTCCTACCGCGGTCGAGGTGAATGTCTCTTTAAGAGAATATCGGCACAGATAGTTCAACAGTGTCCTCAGATTTCAATTTTGAGCACCAGTTCAAAAGATACAAAAATCCACTTTCTTGTTTACTGAACATACCTTAAAAAAAGTTCAGAAATTCATTCTAGGAACACCAAGCCTCTGAATTATGCACCTTCAATTTCCTCACACTCACAAAAATCTGATTTAATTAAAATTAAATAAAATTTCATGGCAATTTCGGGTATTTACACCATTTTTATGTTTCCTTTCCCCAGGTTATGAAGAATTTAACTCTAAATATGCTATATAATACTCAGTTTTATTACATTTTCATATGTTTCATATTTTATTTTCTCATCCCATTATATTATGTGTATCACAAATTTAATATGGTAATCCAAGACTGGTAAATGTATTGGTCCCTTGAAGTTTAATTCCTAGAAATCATGCCATTGTATTAAAATAATGTCCTAACTATAATATTCTGGGGTTGGGGCATTACATATAGTGTATTCAATTCTTGTTACAGGGGAATTAAGAGAGCCAATACCTGAATACAAGGGTTTTTAGAGATGATCAACAATAATAGACTCCATGGAAGAATAGAAGGTAATATTTTGTAAGTTTGGATTAGTTGGATCTAGGAAATGATTTTATGATACGTAATCAAGTCATTCATTACAGAATATAGAATTTAATATTTGATTGTGGTTCTATTTATTCGCTCATATCTTGAATTTTTTGTAGAAATATTGAATTATCACATAAAAATATGATGGTAGAGATTCATGTGATATCAAACAAATGTATATATTGTTGAATCTAAACTAAATAATGCATATCATGTTACTGTTTGTGACCATAACCAAAAAAAAATTGTCATCTTACATCCTTGGGAGGAGTTCCATGATATATTGGACATGGATTGAATAACTATATACAATGCCAACATCAACTATTTGGAAATTAAGATCACCTTTCACGTACAGCGGAATCCTGCAATTTTGTATGTATGTACAGAGGATGATGATTATCCTTTAGAATCATTATCTGTGTGCAAGATATTTTTTACCTTATAAGAAATAATATCTTGATAAAATGATTTACACAATGGAGGGGATCATGATTGAATAGATTCCAATTATGAAGAAATAAACTATTTTGTTCCTGAATAATTTAATGCTCATCATCCTGATCGAGAGACTGAGTTCCCATTTAATCTTATACCATGATCTCTAACGATATCAAAAAATCTTTACAATATAAAAACCATGGAGTTGTAAGAACTAAATAATCAGTTAAAATAGTGTTTGGAAATGTGTTTTATAGGCTAAAGTGCTTCACATTGAGGTTCACCAGTCAGATTCATCACGAAAAAAGATATATCAGTGGGACTCTGAATTGATTATCGTTAATTTAAAAAAATAACAATAAAGAACATAAATCCCAAATAAAGGATAATGGATTATTTTATTACCTACATGTGGAAAATTATTTCTCAAAGGTTGACATTCAGATTGGATATAAAAAATTAATGTTGAGGAATGTTGATATTCCAAAAACCACAATTCAAATGATGTTTGGAAACTATGTGTTCATAGTGATACCCTACAGACTAACTAATGAAGAAAACAAATTCATGGAAATAAGGAATAAAATCATTATAAATTAACTCAGAAAATAAACAGAATTCATTATAGTTAATATTTGGAAATTCTTGAAATGGAATGAGGAACATGAGACAGATTTAAATATAATTTTATAGACATTGTTAATGGAAAAAATATATACAATGTATATTATATTTAATTTATGAATGGGGAAAGTATCATTCTAAGGATATGTTATCACCAGTAAAGTAATATCTCTGGACACAAAAAAAAACAAAGGAAATTGAGGAGTGTCATTGGTCATCATTTTTAAATGATATTTGTTATTTCCTTGGTCTAGTTGGTTATTACCATTCTTATGAAGATGTTATCTGGATTTTCGAACCCATATACCTATCCAAACCCGATGGGAGTAATGTTTGTGAGGAACAATGAATGTGAGGACTACTTAAAAGTGTTAAAAAATAATCCTATCACTAACCGAGTATATACACTACTGACAATTGGGGAACACTTTTTGGTATTCAGTGATACCTCATATAAGGGAATATTATATTTATCCATGAAAAATATTAAGTAAATGGAATTTTCCTCATGGATGATGATGGTAAACGGTTAAAACTATTGCACACATGATCTACAGTTTTTGGGTCTAATCTTTCTGTTTCAAATTAGTTGGCATTAACTCTAGGGGGAAATATGTGAGATATATACTGATCACATCAGCCTCAAATATATATTCATATAGAAGTATATTAATATAGTCCATGTAATATGTTCATTTTTTAGGGATGGTGACAGATTATTCCACAACATACATATAAAGAATAGGGTCCTGATATTTTCTAGGAAAAAAATATAAGTCTAATTTACAGAAGCCCCTATGGTATTCAGGATTATGTCAGAGTTGTGGCATTTACACTGGCACCTCTATCTACCATTTCTCAAGTACATGACATATTCAATGTATCCATGTAAATAAAATACATATAAAATCGCTTGCATGTCTTAAGATCATAGATGGTGTAGTTGTAAATTGATTTCCCTTATGAGGAGTAACAATTTATGACTTTGGACCACATCATAAATGTTCTACATATATAGAAAATTCACGTTCCCAAGGTAATATGGATAAATTTGAAGTTTGAAGAGGTGAAATGGGTACCAGAAGAGGTGATGAATGTGAAATACCCTCACCTATTTTTATATTTGTTAGTAATATAAAATTATTATGGAAACAATTTATAGGATTGGAATAATGTCACAACACATTATTTTTTTAATAGAATTTCATTTCATATTTTATGAAACACGCACATCACATAGGGAAACTATATAATCATTATTCTCATAAATTATGAATGAAAAACTAGTTTTTAAATAAAAAACATAAGAATAATAAATATTACAAAATGATAATAAATTAAAAATTAGAAAATATTATTGGGAAAATTTAGAGCCTCTCGATCCCCTAGAATGGTCTCACTCATGAATAATGACATGGAAATATAAGATAATGTTAATAATATAATATTAATTTTTGAAGATGAAAATTGGTTAACATTATATAATGTATAAGTGAAGTAATAATGCATGAAACAAGTGATGTGTATAGAAATTATGGAATCCATATGACCATTATAAATCCAGTAGTTATGAGTTGTAATCTGATCACTGAAATTATAATTTGACCGTTAGGAATAAAAATCTAGTCTCTACAATAGTATCATCACTAATGATTGTATAAAAAATATTATTTTTCTATAAATAATAATAATGACATATTTATATCAAGGTATAAAAAATAAATACTATTCGAAAATACTAAATTAGGTCATTTTATTTTATTAATAATTTTTTTTTCAATTTTTAATAAATATTATGATTTAAAATAATATTTATTTTCATGAAACAAATCCATTAAGTAATGTTATATTTTATTATAATTATAATAGAATTTTATGTGCCTTAATTAATTTTTTAATATATCAAAAATTGATTATGATAATAAAATTAGTATTTTATTGAAAGAATGATTATTTCATTTAAAAATTAAATTCATTGTATTTAGAGAATTCTTTTCATAAATTGGATTATGTTTTTGAAACTACTAATATAAAAATAGTTATGAAAATTTTTGGATATTTATCTAAAATAGTTAATTTTTTTGTTAAAAGTGACATAAAGTAAATTGTGGTTTTTGAAATTATAATACAGTTTCATGAATTTTTGATCCATGGATGATGAAATAAACACCAGGATAAAAATATCCTTAATGATTTACTATATTTAGTAATTTTAATCAATACTACTGATATTGCTGAGAAAGAATATTAAACAAGGGATTATAATTAATACATCTCCCATATCCACCCCTATAAATTCTACCCCACACCACCCTTTCTCCTCACACCTAATAATCATCATATATTATCTATATTAATACCAATTATACTCTAAATACTATTACTCAAGTCAAATATCTTTCTATCCCAAAATATAGTAATTCCAAGTTCATAACGGGGACCTTCAAGGATGATATATTCAAGAGGTAACTTTCTCATATCTAATCTTTTAATTTCATTACTTCATCTACCATATCTTTATCTCCTTCAACCATAAATTAAAAATTACTCCAATATAATATATCTACATTAATTATATATTTCTATTGGATTAGGACCTATACATTTATTTTCTCATATCCTCTTATTCAAATAAACAAAACATTTTCCAATTTATGGGGGCTCATAGTCTTTGTAGATAATTATTTTTAATTTTTCAGTATCTCATTAATAGCTTTTCATAAAACCATTATTATGGTTAGATAAGATTTTAATATGTATATTATATCTTATTTCATTCACTATGACAAATTTACGATTATAATATTCAATAGTACAAAACTAGTTTGTGAGGGTCGGAAAAAGAAAAAAATAAAGTGAACAAGTATCATTAAAATTTTATTATATGAATGATCCTAATACACGAAAAAATGATACATGGGATCTTATTAACATATGGATGCCAATTAAAACAATTAAATTTCAAATATGGATAATTAATACCAATTTCCAAGAGAATATATAATATTAGATGAGTGAACTCAACATGGAACCAATAAAACAATGCTCCCAATATGATAAAATTGTAATTTATAACTCATGGAAATGGTCATAAATGAATTTAAAAATTATATATTAAATTAAATTCTGGTAAAATAGGATATAAAAAACTTATTAATGAATAAAATTGTAATTTCCATGACATTAATTTCATGTGAGAAGACATTAATACAAATGGAAAGTGATCTTGTTGACCCTTCAAATTTCTCTTAAGTTGCGTTGTCTCTCTATATAAAAAAATTATAACACTTAATTATTCATATATATTTATTCTATATTATGAATATTTTTATCAAATATATATAATTTTTTTATTTAATCAATATTTTATGGGGATATACATGTATTAAAGGTTTTTTACTTAATTAATTTCCAAATGTCGATTAGAGGGTGTTTTTTTATCCATTGCCACTTTTAATGTACCACATAGTGAAATTTTTTAAAATAGATATGAACATTTCAAAATAAATTTCTTATTTACTAAATCATTTTATTTAACATATTTTTTTGTGTAATTTATTTTCCTCTTACCAATTTTGATGTCTATTAACCTCTTCTATTAAAACACCGCATAAGAGGAACATTTCCACAGTTACAAAACCTCACTTTTTACATGTTTCCTATTTTATTAGACATCATTTATAATTATATGTTCCATTTGTTTTATTATATGAATTTCCATGTATGATTATAATCCCATATTTCAAATATATCAATATGACACATCATTCATTTATACCTTAAGTCCTAATTTTAATGCCCATTTCATTCAATGTTTAGAAATTAATATTTTTCAATGTTTATGATTTATTATTATGGAATAAATATTAATGAAAATTTCATGATGGGTGGTCCCATAGAGAACTCCAATTAATTATGGATGTATTAGTATCATGGGTCATTATGTATGGGATTAGTAAGTAAACAAAATCCATTATAGGACTTTGTACTCAATGTCATATAGTCATGGTAGTATGCTTCAACTCATGATTATGACATGAAATATGTTACAAACACATTTAAATAATTCCATGAACTTGTGATTACATTTTTTAAATATTATGAATATATATGTTTATTCAGGATCCATTCCTTTTTTGTTTTCATGTTATGCATTCTAACTCATGTTCAATGTTTTATGAACATATTTATTTCCTTAATATGAAATTTATTTCTCTCATTTTTCCTATACATTACCTAGGTTTGCATATATTTTTATGGGTGACCAAATTTAGTTATAAGATCATTATTTTAACTTGTAAAATGATGTGTTATTCTTGTATCATATTTTGTAATTTTGAAATGTTCCTTACAAATAAGTAAGACATTCTAGTCCTTGGTTCATATTTCCTAGATAAATTTGCATAAAATAAAGCAATAATATATGTAAAGGTATTTGTTCAATAAAATGATTTTGTATTATTTATATATAAATGATCCTTACTATGTTTATGAATAATAATAATATTAGATATTATGAACCACTCTATGTGAACAAGTGTTATAATAGACCACCTAGTGTGATATGGTTTTAGTAATGGATGAGGATAGAGCGCGTAAATAGTTTTTTGGATGGTTCATTGATGGATTTACTTAATTTATATGATATCATTCCACAAAATTGACATCTTGCCTCATCATAGTGAGATAACAATTGAGAATACCATCATTGGAGAGACATTATAATTTTATAATGGGTTTTATAGACCCTACCTTGAGAATAGTGTCAAAGTATTAAATTATTTAATGGATGAAAAAATAACATGGAGGTTAGTAATTATGATCTGAATTTTTATCATTAAACTAGGTCTGAGGGAACTATCAAAAACCATCCAAATTTCTGATTGTATTGTTATATTTTTTGTTTATTCCACCCTAACATAATCTATTTAATTGCAGTACAAATCTATTGCAATATAGATGAGTATTGGTTTATAATGAAAATATGGTAATAATGATTTTTTATATAATATTATGGGTCTCAATAATGTGACCCCAATTTTGGTTAGTGATGGAAGAAAAAGATGACATCATTTTTTTCTACTCGAGGGTAGATATATTCTGGTTTCGTGGTGGCATGAAAATAAAATAATATACATTCATGCAATATTATATAACATGTATTGTATTGATATAATATCAGAATGAATTTGAATATATATGATGTTCTATATTAGTGGAAATTTTTTAAACCCTATTGATATTTTTTTTTCATATTTTAGATTTACATTAGAGTTTCTGAAAACCATATTTTTATTTTTTTATTTCACATGATACATAATCAATAAAGAGAGTATAGATTAATATTATTGTATATGGGACTAAGGTGATGATTATGGTTTTTGTATAACATCTTATAACTTTTTGTAATTATATTTTTCTTGGTAAATGTTATTGACATATTGGGTGATCTACTAGTATATATGATTATATGACATCATTTTCATTTATTTGATCATGGAATTATATGATTTATTCACAATCTTCTTATATCAAATATATGATATTGCTAAATTCATTTTATTCGTCATTCTTATTATGAGTATCATCCCCTAATTGTTTTTTATAGATTCCCACAAAATGTCTATATACTATAATTTATTTTTTGGCACACTTGATTTCATGTGCTCCTCCGAGTATGATACATGTGATTGATATTATCTAGATAATTAGCATTCATTTTTATTTGTTTCACTATATGGGGGTTTTTTATGAATAATTGAATATTATTGATAATTCTATAAATAGAAGATCAATCTAAACCTAACATAAATAATACATTAATATAATTAAATAAATAATAAATTTAAAAATGATCCCAAAATCCTGGGACTAATAGGTTTAGGGTCATGTGTATTATTCCAATAAACATATTATATTATTAAACACTAAAACAATTCTATATACCCACGTTTCTCCTAACTTTTTTCTATTTATCATACAAGCTAAAATTACCATATTAACCAAGGGATTCAAACCATAATATAGGTTTCTAATCATACACTGGGAAATGGGATAATATCATAAAAATAATGGTAGACTGGATAAGACATAAATCTCATAAGAAATGATGATAAAATCATAGTTGGATTGATAAAAAATATTTGAGTGACATAAGATCAAAAAATGATCATTATAGATGCATAAATATACGATCAAACACCAAAATTTTCTCAATTATAATATAAAATTTGATTATAAAACATATATGTAGAATAAATTAAAAATGAATAATCATGAAGAAATTCATTTCATCGAAATTAAATTCCTTTTAAATATTTGAAACAACATGATGAATGACTTCAAAATACAACACAACCATAATAATGTGAAAACCCATGAGAGAAAAATAATTATACCCTCACTTATTGAAAATAAAATTTTGTACATACCATAAAATTGGTCAAAACACAAGACACCAATGACCATGTTATCAAACTCATTATGAAAATACCTAAAAATATCATTGGATATAAACATAAACAAATGTATTGGAGGGTAATATAGTACCACAAATGATGTCAACCATACAAATTTTTCCACTCTAAATAAACCATCATTATATATTTAATATTACATTAATAAATAATTAATTTTATTAGATTTTGAAAAACAAAAAAAAACCTAAATATAAAAATTCATTGGATACCGAAAATCCCATATCATAATGGAATTATTTAAGGATCTATGTCAATAAGGGTTGTGAAAATGAAATGAAATTCGAACCTTTTTATTAATATAAGTGCTCATGAGAAAATATTAATTTCACATATTATATTATCTCAAATATTTCTTCTAATGACTCCATTGGTCACAAAATATAGTTTTTATCATAGGGAACATTTTTTTGGAAATATTATATTATTGAAACTTTAGGAAATAATTATTTTTAAATTAATTAAACAATAATATATTTTTATATGTTCATTTGGAGATATATTTTAAATGAAGTGTAATATTGAGATTATGTCTCTATAGTGGTGTCTAGAATGTTTTTCCTCCAATGTGGGAAATTACCTCTTTGACATATGAACCAGGTCTATGGTTGTTCCCATTTTCATTTAATTTTCATTTTATTGTTTCTTCCTTTTTATTTTTACCCTTATATATTTATATTTTTTATCTATTGATTTTTGTGAATGTATGAATAGTATATACCTTTTGTGATCATTGTATGAGAGGTGGGAGAGTGATGGGAGACGAGGAGGTGCCACCATGGGAGCTCATCAAGATGTAGATCAAGGGTCAGTGAGTTTGTAACACGAATTCCGTGTAAATGTTAGAAGTTTTATTTAATACACCTTATATCAAAGTAGCATAATTTCATATGTTTTAAATATTTATATTTGTTATTAGGAACTCATTTATAGTCTATATATGTTTTTTTTGGAGAAAAACATCTTTTTTTCCATATTGGAAGGTTTTTATTTTTGAATCCCTCTGTAAATGGAATGTATTTTTGAGAATACTTGTTATCATTTATTCATATTTTTTGATAATGATGGTTTTTAACATATTCCATGTACATGGGGTCGATAAAAAATATTGTAATGTCACACTGTACTGAGGAAACATGATTATGTAGTGTACACTGCCATCTCTAGTGTGAGGTACATGGAAAACATTTCTATTCTATTCTTTTTCGGACCCTATATACATGTGAATGGCTAGGTAAATTATAGGGGATCTTTTGTGGGTTTCACTCTATGCGTGGAAGTACACCCCATATATTAAATAGTTTATCATTCTACGTAGGTATTAAGTACACATGTAGAAAACCATGTTGGGTTACACACCAAGTACCTAAAATAAAAAACAATTTACATTTGAAATGTTGTCACTAAGAGTATTTAGAAAAATGGAAAGGGGTTCATTGGTGGTAAGATGAATATAACCTCGGTACATTCCAGGTATGTTATCAACATTGGCCTATTATTCCTATTTTTTAGTAGTATCATAATAGGACTAGGGAGTTGTCTATTATGAGTAATTTACAATGAAGATCCTTATTGTAGAATCAATTTTGTGTTTATAGGTAAAATAGAAAATGTTTTGTATTATGGGAGTTTATTAAGAGGATTTTATGAATTTATGGATTAAAAAAACTTTATTGGGTTTGATTGTGTGCTTTTAGGCCTAAGTGAGGTATGTGCACTCATTGATTGGCATGGCATGAACATTCCAGGTCAATTTTTTTGTTTATTTTCACAAATTATTAGAGAAATTATCTTATATCTTATTTCATGTGAAATAAGGTTTTCAAATAATATTAAGACTAGTTTCAAACTGTAATTGTAGTAGAGTCTTACGCTTGAGTTTAGGATACAATAACTTTTGGATATATTATTATGGTTTTATTTCATGGGATGGTTGTTATTTTCACGTGTCATTGAGTTGTTAAGATTATCTTTCTGGACTCAGTGGATACCCAAGTGGGATAGTTACTGATTAGGAGATCAGTGGTAACTATAATTAGCTATCGATAAATCTCATCTTTAATGATATTCATTGGATTCCATTGAAGAATTTTTTTACCCAAGGATGACATTCTTTGAAGGATGATAGGATGACATATTCTTGTTTAAGAATTTAAATTATGGGTTGTCATGTATTAGGGATCCCTTATAAGGTCTTTCTTTGGAGGTTTTCATGAGTCCCTTTCTAATCACCCTAATTATCCTGGATTAAATTTGGA
Source organism: Viscum album (assembly GCA_963277665.1). Classification (NCBI taxonomy): domain Eukaryota; kingdom Viridiplantae; phylum Streptophyta; class Magnoliopsida; order Santalales; family Viscaceae; genus Viscum; species Viscum album. The sequence goes on along the minus strand of OY728164.1, from coordinate 63,480,234 downwards.
TTCATTTTTCATGTGTTATTGATTTGGATTCTGTAGGATGCCACCGAGGGTCAATTGGGATGTCTATACAAGGTGCAAAACCTATGATTTTGGATGATCTTAAGAAACCCATTATCGGGGTTCTTGTTGTTATTTTTTATTTTTGGCTGTTTAGAATTTTTCTATGAGAATGGCCTGGGATATTTTGTACAACATGGGAGTCCACTGTTTTTTGTCACTTTATATTGAGACCTATGGGACCGTGAGATACCATTGTTATATTTTTACATAAAGTTGTTTTTTTAAAGACCCTTGGGGATATTTTTTTTATTTTGTGATAGTGGATTGTAAGTGAGGCCTCATGATATGTTTTCATAGAGAAAATTAGTGTTGATAATTTATCGTTTTGATTTTTCTATCAAAGTAGGATCTTCTTATATTTGTTTGGCCATTAGAAATTATGTTTATGGTGTCTATACTCAAACATTGGTTAGAGGAAATGACCAATGGGATTTCATGGATCAAGAGTTATCCTTGATTTTTGATCTATTTCATTCATTCACTAGAGGGTAGTTGTTAACAATGAAAAATGATATAATGTGTTATATTGATGTTCAAATCGACTATCTAGTTTAGTGTGAACCCTAACTAGAGTTTCATTATCTACGTGGGGAGTCATGGTAATAACAGAGTAGGTATTGTGTATCTTGGACATCATTGTTCTCCTATGGATATTAATGTTTTATAAACAAGTATTATAGTAATACCCCCACCATTTTGTATCCATATATGGTTCCCAAGTCATTCTATTGGAACAGTCGGACTAATAGGTTTTCTAGTTGTGTCAGTTTATATTTTCTCATAACCAGTTTCGATCATACTATTGGAGTCTAAGAGCCCAGAAGATACTCCTCGTTATTTGTATTCATATGGATACAACATGGGGATTTTCAGGCATTACTATTTCATTTTGAAATAATTTTGATCGTATGTTGATATGTAATATAAGTAGTTGTCTTATGGTTGAGGGAGAGATATTCCATAAATCCTCTGTCATGGGATATAGTGGGGTATGATATTCCGTGGGTGTCATTATAGAATATATAGAATGATTATTTTTTTGATTATATTATTCCTCATGTGTTTTTTATGTAGTTTTGTATTTTATGCTAGTTTTCACTAGTTTTCATATAGTATTGGAATAACATGTTTGTATGCAGTTTTTATGATAGAAGATCACTATTGGGGTAGTCTATGGAGTTTTATTTCTCCCCACTGATATGTGGATTCTGGGGTGTGTCTCTGTAGACCAAATTTCTTTATTAGGATTTACCACATGTTTCAAAATGGATGATGTAGAGGTCTAATGTATATTGATAGAGCAGAGCTATTCCTATGGATTCTCAGTATTGGGAAGGTGAAACTCGAGTATCTTAGAGACTGGTTATGTGTTTTTGATTTGCATGGTAAGTAGATCCAATTGTTTTTTATTTTTAGTTGTATATTTTGTTTTTATGGTTATCCTATTGGGAACCTATATATAGTATATTTTACACCCATGAGAGTCTGTAAGACAATGTTTTATATTACAATTACTATAAAATGTTTTATCTATTTATTTATAATGAAAACAATAAATTTTATCCTTCTAGATGCTTTGATTATTTTAATATTTTTGTGCTCTCACTAGTGGTTACAGTCTCTCCACAGTATCATTAAGTCCCTCGAAAATCATTGGAATCCTTTGACATTCCTGGAGGTGTTATTGGAGCCTTAGGGTGAGCACGATCAAATGACATGTCAGGTCAACCCAATAGAGTTCATTACAAAATGTAAACATATATTTATGGTTTTAGGACTTTGTTAGTTGGTAGATATGTGGTCTAGTACTGTTTTTGAAAATTTCATAGATATCAACTAGTGTTTCATGACCACAATTCTCAAATTAATACAAAAATTCCAATGCATGGTATTGATTTTCATGGATTTTCTTTTTATTAGTTCATGATTTCACCTATCATGATGTACATGGGTTTGTAGATATATGGTTTATTATGGAATTTTACTCATGGACCATGGAAAAGAGTCTTGTGTTAATAATCCATTCAGGGCACATAATCTTTACATTACATATACATATTTTTTTTGATATACTAATGATGGAGGATTATTTGTGTAATGAGTGAAGAAACTTCTCATAAAGAGTTTTATCATATTATTACTTTGTGGAATTAAAAGTAATAAAAGTACTAGTATATTTAATATGATCTAATTAAAATTTATTTTTATCAGGAAGTGAGATTATATTCGATGATAGAGATTGAATTTCTTCATTGAGGGATGTATGAAAACACTTTTGGGTTGATAATTGTCATGACCTATCCCCTGGGGCCTGTGTCGTGACTACCCTAGCCCGCCTTCCTTATGCCAGGGGCTGGAGACTAGCACCAAAGGCGTAACTCCCTAAAACTGGGAAGGAATTTCCGTTATAACCAGTAAATGCACAAAATAGAGCACACAACTGGATAAAAAACACAAGGAAACATGTATAACAAACAAGTGATGAATAGTAAAAGGGTCTGAAAAAACAAGCCCAACTGTAAAGTACAACGAACTGGAAGTACAAGTACAACTGAAGAAAGGAAAAAAATAGATGTTGGTTCATCCTCTGGAATTCCTACTTGAAGGGTAGGTACAGATAGCCTCTTCAGCACTCCACATCCATCTCTATCCTTCATGTACCGATACACCGTATGGACAACCTTTTTGTACAGTACAGTCCTGGTACTCTTATCATCAATCTGTGATGTTCGTCGTCTGCATCAAACCCAATAAGGTGTGGGCATAGCCTGTGTAGGGGTGAGTATAATGATACGTTGTAAGGACCATGAGACCCTCCAGGTCTCCCAAAATCAAACAATGATATAACATAAATAAATCAAAAGGTAACCTTACATAGGTATGTGCCCATACATATACCTAATTTATCAAGTGATCCATCTTAATAATGAAGAAATCATAGAAAAAATAACTCTTATCAACTAGGATATTATTCACATTATCGAAGCCTCGGTTGTTGGAGAACTCCTGCTCAATCGAGTACAGTGGGCATGCCGTGTCACACAGATGTGCTTCCCAATATCCTTGGACTACTTAAGTACTTCTAAGATCGAGTACCATGGGTCTACTACATCACAAAGAGGCGCTCCCCATTGTAGATCTTCTACGTCACCCATTGTGTTTGGCCCGGCCCGTTGGGCGGGCTAGCCCATTAGGTTCAGCACAGCCCAATGGGTCAGGCCCAGCTGGCTGCGAGGGGTTGTAGAGGGCCGCGAGGGCACGAACCAACCGCGGATCGGCGCAAGGGCGGTTCGGCTCTGAGGGAGCCGTGGGGGGCCTTCTTGATCCGTAGGGCTCCGCGAGGGTGGTTAGGCCCAGTGCGTGCCTCAAGGGGGAATGCCTCGGGGTAGATAGACCTAAAGACTGGTGCCGGTTCTACAATCAGTGACACACTGCACGTAGAAGGTGGAGTCTCTAGGTGTGCAGGGAACGCAGGGCGCGCCGAAGGCGTATATGTGGGGTTGGCGGGAAACATGGATCTATGGGGTGCGCGGGGTGCACGTGGTGCATGGATGGCAGAGCAGAGGGGTGTGCCGAGGCAACTGGTGGCTTGGCTAGGGGCTTCCGTGTGGGTTTGGGCGGCTCGACCAGGTCTGCCGTTATGGTACAGATGGGTGGTGGTGCCATGGAGTGTTGTCGAGCTCCATTTCCTTTTTTGTGGCAAGTGGTAGTGTCATCTTCCATTCTTGTGCTCCTCCACATAGTTTTTTGTCTTCTCCATTGCGACAAACACCAATGGAGATTAGAAGAGGGTCGAGCCGTGTAAGTTTGGCATGCACCCTCTGAGTTTAGAGTGGTATTAAGTGGATGTACTTTAACAAAGAACCAAGAAAGAGGATAATAATCTAAAAGATTCAAGAATTTGATAATAAACCCCTAACTTCTTCATTCTTCGTTGATGGAGTTGTGGGGAATAAGAAAGAACGTTGGTGATAGACAGACATTATCATTTTCCTCGATCATCTGTTTATGTGTCTGCTCATCGTAGTCGAAGACGTCATATGTCAGAGGAAGTCCCAAGTAGGAAGGTCAAAGTTAGGGTTTCCGTTATTCATTGGTCGAGCGTTCTTCGCTTTTGGAACGCGTTCTTTATGGAGGAATCTTTCTTTATTTGGAGAAGCATTCTTCCAATATCTCCTCCCAATTCTCTAGAGCCGATCCTTTCCCCAATTCCACCTTGAATGAAAAGAAATATCCAACATCAAAACAATTGATATGGTTTAATTTTATGTTGACACATAAAATTAAATGATAGCATCTAATTTTACGTTGACACAATAAATTAATTGATAGATTTTAATTTTATGTTGAAACATAATAATAATAAATTGATTTTAATTGTATGTTGCCAAATTAAATAAAATTGAAGGCATTTAATTTTACATTGACGCATAAAATTATTTGATAGAGTTGAGAGGTTTCCTCTCCCCACATTATGAGGGATAAACCTCGGGTAGTTCCCACCATCATAACTGAAGGGAGGTTATGGTGTGGTGGTCCCCACCACTATAACCTCTCTTTAGAGGTTATGGTGTGGTGGTCCCCTCTTCTAAATTCCAAATTGGTGGTTACAATAGATAAAATAAAATAAACATTTGTTTATTTTATTTCATTGCTTCCATGAAAACCCCAAAAATTGAAAGGATAATAAAATAGTTGTTAACTAGTATCATCAAAAAATAATAAGATTTAAAAACCATTAATTTCATAAAAAAATTTAAAACGATATACGCAAACTCCCTAATCCAGTGGTAAAAACATAAAAATTGGATTTCAAGCATGATTAAAATAAACAATTCGTGTGATTAGCACATCAAAAATTATAATATAAATAAATTTATTTGGATAAGTTATGAACCCAAGGACCTATTATATGTAGAGGTTATATGGATTATAAAAAAATAATATATTTCATATTTTATAAAAGAAATTACGAAAACACTTATTTGGATTGAATATATCTTTACTCATTGGAATAAAATCACCATTGATCTTGTGTCATACCGACCCATGCTACCCTCAATCCTAGCACCCCACTCATTCTTCCACATAATTAAATGTTATTCTGGATCCAAACAAGATGGAAACATGTACCTGAGAATCTGAAAGTAACCAATGGTGAAGATTTACCTAATCCAAATCTAGAAAAAACCGATATATATATATATATATGTAAAAATATAGAAACAATGAAAGATTAAAATGGAAAATATATGACATAACCCTGAATGAAGGGGGTGGAAATGATGAAACTCAAGTGGTTAGAACCACCCAATGTATAATTCCAATAAATAACATAAACAAAAATAGAAAATAACTAATTCATATGATAGAATGGTAAAAATCTCACCATCTCACCAACATCAACTCAAACCTAGTATTTAGAATCATCATCACCACTGTCATGACCCATTCCCTAAGGCCCATACTGGGACTACCCAAAGCCCTACTTCCATAGGCCAGGGGCTGGCAACTAGCACTGTAAAGAGTATTCCTTATAATTGGGAAGGAAATGCCTTTTTATCCTGTAAACACACTCAACAATGAACATTGAAGGATACAAACAAAAGTAAACTATATAACAAAAAGGGCGCAAAAATTAAAACAGGCTGAAAATACAAGCCCAATTGTAATGATACAAGTACAACTGAAATACAAATGAATGATAAAGTAAAATATCTAATGGGTCGTCCTCTGAGGTTCCTAACTAAAGTGCAGGTATAGATTGTCTCATTAGAACTCTATGTTCTTCTGTCTCCTCTAAGTACCGCCACATCGTATGGTCCACCCTTGGTAACCGTCCAGTCCTGGTATCCCGAGCCTCGGTCAACGCTATCTGACGTCTGCACCAAAGACACCAAGGTGTAGGTATAGCCAGTGTAGGGGTGAGTATAACGATACTCAGTAGGGACCTCGAGACCCTAAATGTCTCACCAAATCCAAAAAGGGTAAATCTCGAAGCATGCAACCAACTTTCAACCCTACTTAGCGTTATGCCCATACATATTCCTATGTTATCATGTATACCCATCTCAATCATGAGGAAACACTGGGTCCAACCCAAAAGACCAAATATCAACTATTCCCCAAATGAAGGAAAAACACAAAGGAATGTACCACAAAGGTACGCCACATAGAAGAATACCACCAAGGAATTACCTCAATGGAAAGTACCATACAGGTACGAACTCAGCTCGTTCTATGTATATCATAAGTAAAATAGTAGAGATGAATAGATTTAACTACTGAATCATCATACTCTTTTAAGATAAAGACCCACACAGTAGCACCAGATGCTAACCCACACAGGATCACTCGGTGCTAACCCACACATGATCACTATATGCTGACTCACACAAGATCTCAGGGTGTTGACCCACATTGGATCACTATGTGATGACCTACACTGGACCGCACGGTGCTGATCCACACATGATCCCTAGGTGCTGACTCACCCAAGATATCTCTATGTGCAGACCCACAGAGGTGCTCTCTACATTCTCTACGTCACAACCGGCTACTTGGTTCTTGCACTATGCTCTCTCGTGTCAGGGAGGATCCGATCTACAATATAATGGTTAATACTCCAACTGCAACGATGTCCCAGGAATAAATATCTCAAGGGACTGCCACATCATAGGGTTTCAACGGAATAGACAACGGGTCATTCAGACGCTCGTTCTATGAGTTATTATCCTTTTTGTCTCGAGGTCATGGTTGGATTCATGCTCGATCCAACCCGAACATTCCCCAAAATTATACAAAACTATAGTGTAGTATATCAAAGTTATCGCCTCACTCCATGGTTCTTTGTAATGTGGATGGTTAATCAAAAGTATGTTTGGGGCCTATGTTATGGCCCATGTAATGTATAGGGTCATCTCTGGTCTAGGTCTGAACGACCAGGCCAGACCCGGCCTACTGGGCCTAGCACGGCAGGCCGCGAGGGCTGTGAGGTAGCGGGGGTGACACGAGGGCGTGGGTCGGCTCAGCCGTGGGGTTTCCATGGCGGAACAAGGTGGTTTGGTCATGGGAGTATCGTGGGGAAAGTTGTATCTCGGCCACCGGGGGTGCTACAAGGGCATGAGGTTGTGGGGTGGCTCTACCAGAATGGTGTGGCCAAGACGGCAGAGGCTACAGGGCGTCTTGGCAGCGGCGGGGGGGGGGGTGATGTGAGGGAACATGGTGTCTCAAACGCGGGGAGGGGGGTGTCGTGAGTGTGCGAGGCCACGAGGCATCTCGGTCGGGGCAGCTCGATTAGCAGAGTGGCGGCTGTGGGGTGGCTCGGATGGGGATGCTTGGTAGGGGGTGCTGCGAGGTGACACGACGATGGTCGTGGATTGCAGAGTGATATGGGGCATAGAGTTCGTGAGGTGGAAGGGCATTGTACCTTCTTTAGTGGTTCTCGAGTTCCACTGGTGTCAATCGATGGAAGCAGTCACCATCACTAAAGTCTATATCTTTCATCATGAAAGATTAAACATTTAAGAAGAATGACATAGGAGTTGGGCCATTTTTGTTTGGCCTATAACCTCCACGTTAGAGTGGTGCAAAAACTCAACAAGAACAAGAATTACAAGAATGGGTAATGCAATATAATTCAAACACCCTACATATCCAGTTCATCGATTCATTGAAGATTGTCCGCAGGGATAGAGATGATGTCCTTGGTAATAGATGGAGGTTTTTGACGTCAGTGTTTCATCAATCATCAGTTTGTTGACTTTGAAGATGTTCCTCTTCAGTAGATGTCAAGTGGAAGAAGTCTGAGTCTAAGTATACATTCTTCATTGGCGTACTTACTTAGAGAGATTTCTCCCAAGGATCATTCCTCCCAATTCCACCGAAAATGCCTAGTAGCCAACATAATAGACAATTTTTTCTATTTAGTTCATTTTCATAAATTCAAAAAGGAATAATTTATTAACTGATTTAAATAATAAATGTTGGATGAGTTGAAGAGGATCCCCCACATTTAATAGGTTGTTCGAGGGTTTCTCCCATTAATGTGGAGTTCAATGGGGGTTTATTCCCGGGTGGTCCCCACCACCATAACATCTCAAGTAGGTTTAGTTTAGGTGGTCCCCACCCGTGAAACATCCACACGGGATATTCAAAATAAAATAAAAATAAAATGTTACACCATATTATTTTATTTTTATTCATTCAGAAATAAGTGTGGAACTAACATCCACCCTCGACCTACTGTGGTCGAGGTGAAGGTATCCTGAAGGGAATACAGGTACTATGAGTTCAACGGGGGTGTTAGAATTCCATTCCGAGTAGAGGTTCAATAATTATAAAAACCCACTCACATTTTTACTAAAAATAGCTGAAAAAATGTTCAGAAATTCATTCCAGGCACTCCAGGACTTAGAATCACACGTTATCATTTTTCACGGACTCGTAAAATTCCCATTCTATTAAAAAAAATTACATGGAAATTTTGGAACTTTAAATTTTCCCCACCCCAGGGATTTATATCCCCATAAGCCACAAATAAATCTAATGGAACAAGAGGGGGTACTAAGAACGCATTTGAGCCACCCCCTCCCATGTGCTCTAAAGTAGTTCATGTACTGACTGAAAACGCGCACCAGAGGTATCGACCCTCCATAAAGGACCCGCTGCTGTCGATCCTCAATCTCCACTAGAACCTCCGTAAAAGTCATCCCATCATCGTTGTCTATCATTACATGGTCGGTGATGTGATAAGGGTAGTGCATGTATCTTCTTATCTTGGATACGTGGAAGTCATCGTGCAACTGGTGAAACTGAGGTAGAATAGATAAGGTGTATTCCTCCTCACAAACTCTACTATGTACCTATAAAGGCCTGATGATCCTCATAGATAACTTCCCACTTCATCAAAATCTCTATAATCCTTGTCGAGGTGAGACCTGTAAAAAGACATGGTCACAATCCTCAAACTCCAAAGGTCTCTGTCGCCTATCGGTATACGACTTCATCCTGCTCTGTGCAGTCTTCATCCGCTCCAGGATGATCTTCACCTTCTCTGTGGTAGTCCGAACCATTTCTGGCTACACTAGTGTTGTCTCCCCTAGGTCTTTCCAGCACTATGTTGATCTAAAAGGTCGCATGTACAATTCCTCAAAAGGTGACATCCTAATGGTGGAGTGATAGTTATTGTTGTATGCAAACATCTCCAATGGTAATTGATCCTCCCAACTATGACCAAAGTCGAGGACGCAAGCTAGTTGCATGTCCTTGAGGTTCTAAATAGTCCGCTCAGTCTGGTTAACCATCTGAGGATGGAAGGTGGTGCTCAAATGAAACTATGGCCTGAAAGCCTCCTCCAACCCCTTCCATAGCCGGTATGTAATATGTTCATCATGATCAGAGAAAATCATAGCGAGAAATCCATGTAGCCACAAAATATCATTCACATAGGGGTGTCCCATGTTCTATACAAAACCTTGATCTCAGATCAGTAGGAACTGGTCCAACTTGGTGAGTTGGTCGACGATCATCCAAATCGAGTCTTGTCACCTAGATTCACATTGAAGTCCTTTCATGATGTCCATGGAAATCCAATCCCACTTACACTCTAGAAACTCCCAAGGGTGAACCAGGTCTGCTGGTACCTGATACTCCGCCTTCACTTGATTACAAGTGAAGCACCGAGAGACAAACTCTGCAATTGCTTTCGTCATTCATTAACACTAGTACTGTCGTCCGATATAGTTCTACATCTTCGCAACTACTAGAATTTCCACTGTAGGGAATCTATGGAACACCCTCAACACTTTCTCCCAAAGAGACATTGGTACCATGGTACATCATCTGAAAAGGATAATGAGCTCCCCACCTTCCGAAAATCCATTAGGTGCCTGCCCAGTGGATATCTGAGCCCGTCATGTCTCATAGTCAGTGTTCGCACGATGCACCTTCCTGACTCTCTGATGATGTGTGGGAGTGCCTTTAAGATACTAAAGGAATACTCCTTCATCACTTTCCATGAAGGATATCTGTAATGCACCCATCTTCTCTATCACCTCTCCTTGCAGATGTATACCAGATCTCCAGCTGAGTGCATCTGCTACAACGTTCCCCTTCCGAGGAGTATAGACTATCTCAATGTAATAGTCCTTGAGGAACTCAAGACCACATTGTTGTCTCGGTTTCATGTACTTATTATATAATATATACATGAGACTCTTGTGATCGGAGTACACTGTAATGTTTTCGCCCATCAGATAGTGTCACCACATCTTCCAACTGAAGACCATTGTTGCTAACTCCAGCTCAAGGGTTGTGTAGTTCTGCTCATTCTCTCTCTACTGTCAAGAACCATATGGGATCATCGCTCCCTCCCGCATCAGGACACATCTGAGCCCAGTTGCTAATGCGTTGTAGTAGACTACATACACTACACCCTCTTCCAGTATCCTCAAGATGGGTGCACTAGTCAGCCTATCTCTCACCTCCTAAAAACATTGTTGGCATCTCTCCAACCACAAAAATGGTTTCCCCATGTTATTCAATGCTGATAGAGTTGCTACAACTCTGGTGTAATATTTCATAATCCTCTGGTAGTATCTAGGCAAAGCCAAGAAACTCCATACCTCTGTCACATTCCTAGGTGGCTCCCAAGAAAATACCTCATCAATCTTTTCTAGATCAACCGCACCTCCAGCCTCCGATATGACATGTACTATAAAGTGAACATATTGGATCCAAAATTAGTTATTTGAGAGATTACCATAAATCTGGTGCTCTCGGAGTGTGTCAAGTACTACATGAAAATGATAGGCATGCCCCTCCTCAGTATCCGAGTAGATAATAATATCATCAATGAGGACCACCACAAATTGATCAAGGTATGGATGAAAGATCATGTTCATGAGTCCCATGAACAGTACTAGAGTGTTTGTTACGCCGAATTACATAATGAAGAACTCATATTGGCTATAATGATATCTGAATTCCATCTTCTTCACATTCTCGTCCCGGACACTGAGCTGCTAATAGCCTAATCTGAGGTCTCTCTCCGAGAACAAAAATTCTCCATTCATTTTATCAAGGAGTTCATCAATCCTGAAAAGTTGATACTTGTTCTTGACAGTCACCTGGTTCTGGTGCCGATAGTAAACACAAAGTCTCAAGCTCCCACCTGCCTTCTTGGAAAAAAAAATTGGGGCGCCCAACGAGAAACACTGGGTCAAATGAACCCTTTCCCCTATAAGTTATCCAACTATACTCATAGCTCATGAAGCTCCATAAGAGCCATCTGATATGCTGGTGTAGATATTGATTCCATCCCAGGGTAAAAGTAATTGTAATAGTCCACCTCTCAATGAAGAGGTAGACCAAGAACATCATCAGTGAAGACATATATGTACTGGTCAACCACTACAGATAACTCGAACTCTCCACCTCAACCGTTCTGAGGGTAAGGCTAGCCATCTAATGAGTGATCGACTGCACTCTCTTCTAGGTAACTCCATCTTATGCTGCAAAGGCTCCCATCTCACTAGTGAAGGTAAACCTGGTCCCATCTGTGCGGACACACAACACTTAGCACCTAACACAATCAATCTGATCATGGAATGTAGATAAACATTCCAAACCCAAGATGATGTCGTAATGCCTCGATGCTACTACTAGTAGATCTATGATGAAGCTCCCGACTCCTAGATTATGTTCACACTACCAACACTAGTGTGTATTCATCTAATCTACTCCCGTAGGTGTCTCTAGATATATAGATAAAGCCAACAACTTTGTTGGAATCTCTGAGCTCCGAACAAGGGTAGTGGAAATAAAATAATGACCGACACTTGTGTCTATGTGTACTGTAGTTAAGGTTGATTAGGCACAGATCGTAACTTGTATCATCTCCGGAGTGCCATGATTGTATGCCTCAACTACCTCAAGGTGACCTTACCTCTATCCTCCTTGCCCTTGTTTTCAGGTTGGACCACCTGGTGGTGGTGTCAGAAACATCTCGAATCGTCTCCCAACTCCAACTGCACGACCATCTCCTTTTCCACGTCAAAATTCTCCCTACAGACCACCTTGGTTGAACCTTTTTATATTTCTGGGTTGTCCCTCGACCATCTTTTGGTCATATGTACGGTGGGTCAGATAGTCATGAGCCCTGTGACCATGCCCGCCTCATGTGTAACACTACCTGCTCTGGGCATGACTGGCTCTACCTTGGGTGCCCCGCACAACCGACCCTGAATCATCGATCATCCACATGTAGCCCTGGTCCTTTGGACCTCTATTTCATCTGTCTGTGGCCAACTACATGAGACTCTTCTACGAGATTATTGGTAGTGGTTCTCACTGTTGGTGAATAGTCATCATGGAAACTCTCCACTAAAAGGGCTTTCTCTAACAACCTCACGTGTGTCAGGATGCTGAGTAAGACTATTGAAGCTGTGATCTCCCGCCTGAGTACCTGCTTGAAATTTAAGGCCCTAAACAGTGGGTCATGAAACACATTAGTGGAGTAGCGTGAGAATTCTGTGAACCTCACTAAGTATTATTCCATAGTCAATCTTCCCTACTGCAGATGAAATAGCTCCTAAATACGCACTGCAAGAAGAGTCGCTGGGACGAACTCTACCCCAAACGGTCTCTCGAAGTCTTCCTAGATAAGAATCACCTCATCATGATCATAGAGCATCATTCTCCACCATCTCCCTACTACATCCTGTAGAATGCTAGTATCAAGGATCACCCAGAGATCAGCTGGTGTCTCTAGCAGTCGAAAGACTCTCGCCACGATCTCCAGCCAATCCTCACCTACCTGTGGGTACGTCTCTCCCTTGAACCTGGGTGGATCTGGCATAGAAACTTGTGCAATGCGCTCAAGCAGCGTGCACCCTCTACTGCTGGGGCTGGTGGAATCGGTGGCCCAACAGGTAATGGTACTACTGTTGCCTCTACTGGAAGAGAGACCTACAAAGAGGCCTCATAGCTCGGTGGGATATCAGTGTGTACAACTCTGGAAACCCTAGCTTGCTGTGTTTGTGGAGGAATCCGGAATAGAAACATGTGTTCCATGGTCAAAAAGTAATACCTAGTGTTCTGACTCAAAGAGATCACAATGAAAACTCTTCAAAACACACACGCAATCAGTGTTTTTGTGCACTGATTCTGAAATCAAATGGCAGGGTCCTGGTGTATGGATATGTCAGCCACCGCACCAACAATGTATTTCCTAAGATGATAACCACACTTACTACACAAAACACTATTTCCCTTAAAATGAAATTTTGAAGACCTATATTTTATAGTAGAACTGAATCATATGATACCAATTTGTCATGACCCGTTCCCAGGGCCTCGTGTTGTGACTACCCCAAGCCCGCCTTCCATAGGCCAGGGGCTGTTGACTAGCACCTAAAGGCATATTCCCGTTCATTGGGAAGGAATTTTCTTTTATATATTGTAAAAAAAATAAACCAATCACATAGAAAGATAAAAACACTAGTAAACTATATTAAAAAAGAGTGCTGAAAGTTAAAGGGGCTGAAATAAAATCCCAACTGTAAAGATACGAGTACAACTGAAATTCAACTGAAATACAATGGAAAATAGCTACTAGGTCATACTCCTATGTTTCTACCTGAATGGTAGGTATAGATCACATCCTCAGCCCGCCACATCCATTTGTTTTCTCAACTTACAGTCACATCATATGGTCCACCACTTGGCATCGTCCAGCCCCAGTATCCTCAGCCTCGATCAACGTTGTCTTCCATCTACACTAAACACAACAAGGTATGTGTATAGCCCATGCAAGGGTGAGTATAATGATACTCAGTAGGTACCTCGAGACCCTCATGGTCTTACAAAATCTACAATGGATAAATTTCAATGCATGAAGTCAACTGTCAACCCTACATAGGTATATACCCATACATATACCAAAGTTATCAATTATACCCATCTCAATATTGAGGAAAAACAGGGTCGAACCTGAAAGAGCAAATCTCTACTATTGTACAAAGGAAGGAAAACCACAAAGTCATGTACCACATATCTACACCACACAAGAAGAATACCACAAAGGTATTACTATGAAGGAAAGTACCACACATGTACGAACTCATCTCATTCCAGGTAGATCATAAGTATAGTAGTAGAGATGATTAGATGTAACCAATGAATCATATTACTCTGTTAATAGGATGACCCACACATGATCTTCAGGTGATGAACCACAATGGATCTCTCAGTGCTAACCCAAACAGGATCGCTAAGTGCTGACCCACATAGGATCGCGATGTGCTAAACCACAAATGATCACTATGTGTTACCACCACACATGATCACAAGGTGCTTACCCACACAATATTTCTAGGAGTTGACCCAAAAAGGATCACTCAAAGTGTTGACCCACATAGGATTGCTCTACATTCATCATGTCATAGCCATCTACTGGGTTCCCGCACAATCCTCCCCAGTCTTCGGGAGGATCATCTATATATGATATTGGACAATAATCCAACCTCCATGATGTCCCATGAAGAATTATCTTTAGAGACCGCCACATCATAGGGGTCTCAATGCAATAGATGATGCATCATTCGGACACTTGGTCTGTGAGTTATTAGCCTTTTAGTCCTGAGGGCCCGGTTGTATTCATGCTTAATCCAACCAAAATGATCCCTAACATTATCCAAAAATACAATGGTGTATTTCAAATGGAATGTATCACTCCAAGGATCCTGGATCCACTGACGGTTCATCAAACAGACAACTGGTGCCAAAGTTATTTCCCATGTAATGTATTGGGTCGAATTGGGTTCGGGCCCGGGCTGACTCGGTCGGACAGACCCGGCCCGACCTACAGGGCCCGCCCCAGTTAGCCGTGAGGGATGAAAGGCCACAGTGGTGCCTATCATTTCTCAGTGTCAAAAGACATAACTTGGTCTTGACACTTCCAATGGAGTGTCCAGGGTGTCAGTAAACATGGTCTGTGGGATCCTCCCTAATTGAATCATAAACGGTCTTTGTATAATAATTTTTTCTTTCTCAAAATAAATGAAAAATCGGTATTATAATCAGTTAAATAGTTTTTATATAAAAATCATGGTAAAACATTCCATTTTTATATAGTTACAAATGTTCTAGGTAAAATAATTTCAAATAATATAACATATATAATGATGGAGAAAATGTAGTAGAAATAATAAAGTGAACCTCTCAATTATAAGATTGTCTAGCATGGTCTCTCATATAGAAACTAAACTAAATTCATGCATATAGTAACTAATCATATGAATTGAATCTAGAGAGAAAAGGAAAACCCCAAAAGGTGAACCTCTCAATGGTTTATAGAACATCCCTATAATAACAGGCCTATATTGCATAGGGACACCCCATGTGTGAACCCATTGATGGTATAAAAGGAAAAGGAATATTAAAACACCTTAAGCGTAATCACAAATGGGTCAAAATAGGGTATATGTTCAAAAACCATTCATCAAGTCCATGATTCAAAAAACCATTACATAAATCCATTACCTAATGATTAAAAAACACAATTTTTTCTAAAAAAGTGGAATACCATACTTTTCTCAATCCCATTTCCACACAGAAAAATATATAGATCATTTTAATTTATTTATATATAATTTATGAAACCGGAAAATTTATGCTTCAACCAATATAGACTAGAGACTAGCCCACCTACCACAAACTCATTCCATACATGCATGTTACAAGATACATCAATACTAAAAAGAATGTATAGAAAACCCCAATGCCCTCAAATTACTTCAATAATTATAAAGTTAATCAATCAGGAAAATTTATTGAAATAAGAGATAAAATAGATCATACCACAATGAATACCTGGGCCACACCATAACCGACATGACCTCTTGATTTAGAGAGAATATCACAACATGGATCTATACACGACCAATAAAAAAATAGTACAAAATTAAGTGATTTAAAAATTATGTTAAAAGGTTTTACCATTAATTATGGTAACGAAATGGCATAAAGGTTTCTTAACTTGTGATATTTAAAGTATCCACCTTAATATCAGGTTCCAAATGATGTGTTCTAGTATGATCTGAGATTCTTGAAATGTCATGGGAGATTATCCAGTTTTTTTATGAGAGGAGAGGGTTCCTTAAGAATTAAAAACAAAAGACACAATGAATGGTTAGTTATATTGGGCCATATTATCTACATTATGAACCAATTCAATATGAAAAAATAACCATGTGACTTATGTACTCCAAAATCATATCACCTCATATTAAATATTTCATTCAATGGTTTAGGAGATTAAAATATGTATAGTTAAAATAAAATCAATTTATAGTGTAAAAAAGAAATTTTGTAGCTTGTGTGATTTTTTGACATAATCCATTTCCATTGATTATTTTAGATGAACTAGATAAATTGTAATCCAAATCTTATGATGTTAATTTCTGATGTGGACAACATCAATCAATGATTCTTCATTAAATCTCAATAAACAAATTGCTTCCTTAGAAAAATTTGGAACTATTTATACATTGATTATATTAATTCAAACATACATACATCTATAAAAAATTTACCATTTCCCCCAAAAATATCCTTATCCTTGCAAGGCCTAAAATATAAACAAAAACAAAAGAGACATTAAGTCTCATAATAGAGATAAATGGATTTTACAATAACCCAACTATATGACTATTTTCATGGGAATTCATGTGGATGAATGGTGATCTGGAATGAGGTGTGGCCAATAATCCCATAACGATGATTCAATCTCCCAATTCCTGTGAGAATATGATCTATGAATACAATATGAACTATCTAGTGAATATAATTCCAATTATAAAATTTCACCTATGAGTAAATGATCTACAATTAATTCTATACAACTAAAACATTTGGCTATAACTCAATAACATCCAAACTCATAACAAAAGAACTATCTGAATGATACTTCTCAATATGATAAATGTTGAAAACATCATGAATACTGGTCATGTGAGCAGATAATTCCAATATATATGCAACATACCTCGTTTTATCAAAGACATAAAATTAATCAAAATATATTAGATCCACCTTTCCCTAATTTTAAATACAAGTATGACCCAACCATGGAGAGAACCTAATAAAAATTAGACCACCGATAGAAAAATCCAATGGAAAATGTCTAAAATATGTCTTATTTTCTCAAACATTGTTATATAATCAGAAACCAACATATATCCTAGACAATGAAAAAAATCAAATGAACATGGATCTACAAAATAACAGAGGCCTCACCAACATCTTCCTAAAATAGAGGTGACCTATAAGGTATACTACATAAAGCCTCAAAGGGATTCATTCTAGTCGTTGACTAATAACTATTATCATACATAGGCTCAACGAGTCCCAAATAGATTTCACTTGATCCACTAATGTTAATGATTCATAAATAGATCTTATACTCAATGATTTGAATAACACGCTCTATCTAACAATCTATATATGAATTTTAATATATACTCAATCTTACCTAAGTCCAAATCTCCACATATTCACTCTTCTAGAACCATGAGGTAAACATAGTGTCACTCCCTAAAAAACATAGGGAACTCCATATAACCTCACAACCTCATGGAGGAATAGTATACCAAAATATTTAACATTAGTGTTGTCCCTAAAGAAAATTAAATGAATTGAATTCATTATCTGATCAATCACAACCCAGATAACATTAATCACTCTTGTAGTGCATGTTAATATAAAAAAAAATTACACACACAAATCATCCCATTTAAAAATGAGAACTTGAATAGGTTGAATAAAACTATAATGTTTTAGATGCTCTCATTTAATCTATTGGAAGGTTTATTATAGTGAAACATAATCTTCCACAATGTGATTCATAAAGAAAATCCAGAATCACCATCCCATTTTATAATAAATCTTTGTAATTATTAGATAAATGTTCCATGATGAAATATTCAATTCTATTAAAAATATTAACTTCTATGATGTCGGAATGAAAACGTTATCCTAATAGAAGGGGTACCATCTTAAGGGATAGACCGACTAGAAACTATCTCTCCACCATAATGTGTTCCATGGATTCATATATATATTTTATACAACTTTTGAACTTATTTAATAAAAAAAGGATAGAAAATCATAATTATACACTCGTCAAAACCATTAAAAATACAGACTCATTATCATCATGATGAAACTATGAGAAGAGACCCAGACGGTTACACTATTACCTAAAATCCAAAATAGCCTATGATAGCACTTTCATAATGAAAACTTCTGAAATGGCATTCTCAATCCCTGGGGTATTGTATATTTGAACGTAAAACTTATGAGGGTATTAAACCCATAAAGTGTAATTATGATTCCATTATTTCTGGGAAATTGTTTTTCTCAGACACTTATTTCCATAGCATAATAAGATTATATCCCCGAAAGAGATTGTGTCTCCAATATTTGATTGAATACATAAATAAATAAATATACAATAACTGAATTGGGTAATTATTCTCGTGATCCTATAGTAAAATAGATCCGTAGGATAAAATTCGATCATACATGATACAATCACAACCCAGAATATAACTAGATGAATCATAGTATTCCACATACCTCATACCAGTATTATTTAATATCTGATTATAAGCTGATCCTAGACTCCATTTTAGTTCATTGAATGATTACATAATTTTTTAATTCGATTTAATACTCGCCACATTCATGGTATGTTCAGTCAAAGGTGATTCAAAATTCAAGAAATCAAAGATGAATCATTGATAGTATCCAATAAGACCAATTAAAAAAATATCTATTTATTACCATGGTTCATCCCATGACAAAAAAACCATATCATATTAAATGACAACTGATAATCCGTTTTATGTAATCCGGTTATTCATGAATTTCACTTCATGGATCTTAAAATTATATTTCTAAATAATTACATAAAAATTGTGACTCCACATTATTATTAAAACAAAAATTATATCGTACTCATGGTAATTCTCAAATATCATATAAAAAAATATCATACACAAAAACTGTCAAAAAATTACAGAACTTTTGATAGAATATCTCATAATTCAATGGTAAAAAATAGTGTGATATTTAGTCATTACAAAAGGCATCACAAGATATTCATAATGGACATACATTATTTTAAAAGTCACATATGGTATATTATACTCTAGAACCATGAGATGATGATTACAATACCAAAAATTGATCATCAAAATAAATATTTCGCATTTAAATGTTCAAACAGATGAACCACATGGGTAATATGATAATTATTACTAATCATCAATTGGTTAATATTTCGATATACTACAAAAAATAACTAAAACATCTTCCTCCATGGAAAATAGCAGTGGGTATTCGCAGAGAAATACAACACATATCAAAAAACCGTTCACCATTGTATCATCCAACTGAATCTTGATCTCTCTTAGCTCGACTAGTCCAATGTTATAATTGGGTATTGAGATCAAATATTTACCTGACAAAAAATAAATCATTATCTTTACATCCCTATGTGGATAGATTCCCACGAATTCATGTAGAATTGAATTTGGAAAGCCCCAAAAAAATTTAAAAGACCCAAAAGAGATGAAATGTTACCTGGATTTACATAAATCATAGACACCGAACTACCAAAAACTGGGTGGAATGGTCTTACGTTGATTGACCTCAGATCTCAAATGAATGACCTAAGAGACTATTAACAAATTTCCAATATTTATTTAATTTCATGCATTATAATATATCATGACTATTGAAAACACTATAATTTAGTTAATTTTATTGTATACTTTTAATGTTAAAAGTCCATTATTCATATTTATCAATGATAATATAATTTTTGAACAATAATATTGTGATTATTATAAATATTTGGTTTATATAAATCTAATTGACATAGATTAAATGATGTAATGGAGTCAACCAATAGGATTTTATCCTATGTGTCCCATTTATCTGATATAACAATGGATATAACATCCCTGGGATTTCCCTTGTCCAAGACCAATCGTAAATCCAATGACTAAAGAATGAGAGAGATTCTTTATCAGAGAAGTTCATGCTTATCGAGATCATAATACGAACCATGTATGACAAACCACCTCATTAAAATCTCTTCATCGCACACCTTACTCAGATGGTGTCTTCTAGTTTATTGAAGGGATATGTATAAAGACCATAATAAATTGAATATTTTATTTAATTTGCAATATAATATTGCTTATATTGAATTCTTATCACTACTTTATATTTTTTTGTTTTTTATATAATATAACTCAAATATTATTTTTAATTATTATTCAATTTCAATTATGTTGCATATTTAGAATAATTAATAGATTATTTTAGTAAATAATATTTTAATGCAGTATTATTATTAAATAATATTTATTATATATAAATTATCATATTATTATTGTGAAGTAAAATGATATTTTTATAAGGATTTGATGCATTTATGGTAAAAAATATATCATTTATTAATAACTATCGATACATATTTTAAAATTGAAAATAAGAATATTTCTAAAAATATTTTTGTTCAATGAAACTTATATTTTGAATGAGAACATCAAAATTATCCAATGGTTACATTTCATTATTTTTTGAAATAGTGGAATTTAAAAAAAAATAAATATCGTATAAATATAATATTTATATTATGACATAATAAAGACAGAAATGTGATATAATAAATACTATAAAGGGTATAAAAGGAAAAATCTATATTTTTCCATTAATTTAATTTTATTTTATTTTTAATCTATTAATTTTATAAAGTCATTATGAATCCCCAAAAACCCTATATATATTAATGTTTTAAAATCATTTCATTAACACTATTACTCACATCCACGTCATCATGGTATTATTTTAATAATTGTGTCCCCTGTAATTATAAAATAAAGAAAAACACCTTTTACATAAACCTAGGGAAAAAAATGGGATGGATTTTAGTAATGGTTAATTTTTTATTTAGCCTAAAGCCATTGTTTGGAAAACAATAAAGAATTGCCATCCTATTTAATTTATCGACCCACCAATGATCCAATATCCCATCTCTAAAAATCCATGATTGGTGTCCATACTCTTCCCCACGCACTCAATAATATCCTCCCAATCATTTGGAGTGACACTCTTGAGGTATGGGTTCCTTTCATTCCATTCATTATTCAAGTATCATCGTTATCTTATACTCATTTTCTATAATTCATAATGATAAGATATTTTCATCCATATCCCCATAAATTCAACTGTAATGAATAAATTATTAAATAACCCTTCCAATATACTTTATTACTTTATTAAACATTTATACCCCTTGTTATGCTACAAAAATTTCACCATTTTTTTCCTTGCCAATAAAACCTGTACGTAATACCCATAGCCAATTCCTATCAAGGGTTTTAATATCTATACCCATATACATATTTGATCAGAGACTTATAGTTATGTATTAAACACTCATTTATTGTGAGAAAAATATTATGATTAATGAATCCATGTTGTATGATCTATGTGTTACACATAATCTTGATAATGAAATGAATATGATGGGTGTGACCAAAATTATATTTCACCCCATAGCTTAGAGAAATGTTTTTTTTCTCATGAGCTATGTAAGGTAATATGATGTGATCCTAATTCATCATGGAATTTTTTCAATGATGGTGTCTCAGATGTTAACCTAGTACTATGTTTATGATGTAGTCATATAAATTGGTTCCCCATTTCCCATTTTACATTATGTTTTCAAGCTATATTAGAATTCATTGTTCGTGATTTTGATTCTCACCTATTGTATGTCTCATTATTATGTGTATTTTCCAACATTTATTAATTTCTTCATGTTATTACATGTTTATTTCGATACTGTGATTAATATTTCACCTGTTTTAAATGTATGTCCCCAGTACATCCCTAGAAGTGTTATGTAGGAATGAATAATATAACCACGATAATGAATTTTTCAATAAATATGATATACTCCCTATTTTAGGTCGTCATGTAATATACCTAATTACCAAATTCACAAGAATATATGATCTTTGGGGTTGTATAATGTGTAATTTTATAAAATAAATCATGAATCATTGTGTAATAAATAGAATTTTTGTCGTATTTTGTATCAGATGGAAAGCATAGTTTTTTTGGTATTTGGATTACAAAACTGAAGAAAAATCCATTGGGATACAACAATGAATTTGAAAGATGAATAAATTGTGGTATTTTTGGACTAGGTTTTTATCCAAAAAAACAAATCTTAATATAGATACTAAAAGTGGATGTGGTTCTTTTTTATATATGCATAGAGGTAAAACCAAGAAATATTGCTTTGAGCTAAACCCAAATAAGAACTGGTGCAGGATCATGGGACAAAATTCACACCTAGTGTGACAAACATAGATGATATGAATTGGTAAATTCGAAATCTCGTTATGAACCATTATAACTTTACCAAAAATAACAATACATTTTATTGTTTAAAAATTTATAAGAGATAAAATAGGTTTAAAACTCGAAGTTCATACGCTATAGAATGAGTGTCTTTTATATGTTATCCCTTTAAAGACATATAATTATTGTTTATGAGGTTTATAGTTTAAATATAATATTCTATAATTTTTTATATTATTATCGAAATGTTCCAAAAATAGGCAGAATTGAGTAAAAAATGAAGTAAATAGAAATATAATTAATGATATAACGAGAATCCCAACCCAATGGCAGCGAGAATAGATATCATTATGAAGATACTCTCTCCTCTAAAATTGGTTATAAATAATAACATAGATCATGAAATGTTTTGAAATCCCCTAAAAACAAGCTAAAATAATGACTAGTATGCGTCAAATTCTTATGGCATTTAATGGATCATATGATCACTTAATTTTTCAATAGTGTATCAAAACCATTGATAAGATCATCTCAATCCTTTAATGATCCGATCATGAGATGGAGATATCATTTGTTTATTATTTGGATGTATAATATATTCATTGGGGGTCATTAATCATGAATATGAATCTCGGGGAAGAGATAGAAGTTATGAAGAGGAAAGACGAATAGAAAATGTTTTTGAATTAATAATTTACTTGTACTCTAAACTTAAAAGTGAAATTTATTTACATTCCAAAAGAAACTTATAATGAATCTATCAAGGGGTCTGAGGAAGACATCAAAAGAATTGATTGATACACCTATGGAATAGTCTTTACCACTAACTTCAAGAATTCCTACTTCTTTTTTTGGTATAAATCATTTCATATAAAAACTCAAGATGTTTTTAGATATTGATAACTTTGAGAAAATTTTCTGGTGCACCATCAATGTCGAAATGGAGTTAATAAAATCTTAATGTTATCAATGGGATATGAATCAGAAAGTGGAGAATAATTGTGGTAGTCTGATGGAGATATAATACAATTCCAAGAAGTTTCAATATCCCACATGTCAAATTCTATGAATTAATCACCAATAAAAATTCATAAGGGTAGAATGAAAATTATATAGTCGTGGGAAAAAATGAAGACTATCTAGTGATTACCAATGGGAGAAACAAAATAATTTAATGGAGTAAAAAAATGCTCTACTCAACCCTTAGTGCATTATATATTTTTTCTTTTACAATGAACCATGAAACATTCGAATCAAATTTTCTATGAAAAAGTTTTCGGGAAAAACCAATAACATTCAAGTATGAGAAATCTTTTTCAATCACAAACACTATAGAGGATCCTGAAACTGATGTGGTGAAATACAATCAAGTTATTCATTAAAGAATTGAGAAAATAATTTTTATATTATAGGTCTATGTATTAATTCCTATTATAAATTTTTATTACAAATATTCCAACATAACTAGAATTCATGGATGTAGAGCTATTGGATAAAATGAAAAATGGAAAAATTATTTAATACCATCTATAAAACAAATCCTATGTAATTTTTTTGGGGTGTTCTTCTTGGAGAACACTGTAATACTCCATTTTATTGATTTTAATGATATTATAGTTATGAATTGGATATTACTGTATTAAGAAATCATGAATTTTTGTGAGGTGGAATTCAATCTCTGTATCATGAATTGTCCCCCTATTATGTAGATGTGAATGGAGGAGTATGATTCATAATTGGTAAAAACATCTTATGCGTGGAAATAATTTCCCTATGACCATTAATATATGTATCAAATGAATGAGTCCAGAGAATGATTCATCTGTGAAAACATAGATATTGAGATGGAATATGTTGATGTGTTTCTCAAAAAAAACATTATACTTCCTCCCAGTATAGAGGTTGAATTTTGAATTAACATTATACTCGGGGAATTACCAAAACGAAAATCACTAAAGAGAATGGCTATTATGGAACTAGAGTGGCTAAAGACTCAACAAAAAATCGAATCTCGATAAATGGTTCATATTCCCATCACTTAAACATGGGGTGGATCAGTCCACTTCATCATGAATAAGGATTGGTCAAATATCCTTTCAATTGATTATTATGAGCTCAAAAAGATCAGGATAAAAAAGTTTATTATTCCAAAAATCGATAAATTGTTTGATTAGTTACATGGAGAAAAATACTTTTACATAGTGGATATGCAGATGAGGTATTAAAAAGACAGCTTGAAGGAGGAGGGTATCCCCAAGACAACTTTTTGTATAGGGTACATGCACTATGAGTTAAAATAATTCCATTCAGACTCACTAATTCTCTAGAAATGTTCATGGACATGATGAAATCAGTACTTAGATATTATCTAGAAAATATTTGTATTTATAGATGATTTAAAAATATACTCTAAAAGAAATAAGGAAAATATTGAGCATTTGATAACAATGAGACATAAATTATTATGTAATATACATTTTTTTTTGTAAATAAAATTAAATTTATGTTTTAAGAATTATTTATTCATAGGGAATATTAGTACCAGAAATGGGATATACTTGGACCATAAAATATAGAAGAATCTGAAGAATGGATGATGAAAAAAATAAGTGATATGTATTAATAGATTCCTTCGAATAGGTAGGTATCATCATTGATTTGTGAGATATTACTTTTTCATTGTCAAACCCTCTAAACAAACTAAATTGGAATGTGATTCTAGTTTTCATAGTATAAAGAATGTTAAATTGATTCGTAGAGTTGAATATGCGGCATAACACTACACCAGTTCTCACACAAACCTCAAGGGGATTTTTTTTCATAGTATCCAGAGATACTTCAATGATGGTCTTGGGTGGTGCGATTTTACAAAATGAAAATTTTATAGCCTATGCATTTAGGAAATTGAATTTTCAATAAAAGAACTACCCAATGCAAAAAAACTATTGTTGGATGCTCTGATCATTGTGTTGATAATCTATATCATTATCTATTTGGGGATAAGTGTGCAATAAATATGATTAATAAGAGCCTCATGTATATATTCAAACAAATAGAGTTTTATATTATTCAATGGTGATGGTTAGAGCTGATAGAAGATAATTACTACTCAACACAATACCATAATTAAATATAGAATAATGTGGAAAATTTTCAAATTATAAACGATATATAAATTTTATAATTTATGACAATCTATGTGGTTCTAATAATATTAGACATAAAAAGGGCATTCATGGGAATCATACTAGAAGGAACATCACCAATTATTTCACTAATGATTTCTTCACAATCCCTTTTAGAAAAGATAATGTATTCTCAAATAAATGATATGGGAATTCTGATGAATGAGGATTCTATTAGAAAAGTGAAATCATCATAGTTAAAATTAAATATAGAAGTTGTTATGATATTTCATACATGAATATGTGAACCAAAAAGTCCTGAGTTATAGAATGAGATATAAGACAATGCACATAGGCCATCCTTATCAATCCATTTAGGAAGAAAAATGATGTGTTGTGATCTATTAGAGAACAAAGAGTGGGAAAATATGAGGAATGAGATCACATAATATATATCATGAAGTCTTTTTTTCATGTGAAGTATGTAAGGAGAAAATAATAGGGGATGAAGAAATGATTAAACATACCAACTTGGAAATGGGAAAATCACCATTGGAATTTTAATAATATTCCATATAAAACTGGAGGAAATAATTCTATTAGGTGTGTGGTTTGTCATCTTATAAATAATGGGGACTTCATTATGACATTATAGGACTTCTCATTCGATCAACATGATTCTATTTATATTATATATGTGGTTATGATGAATGGATTACCGTAGTTGATTATATTTGATTGAGATCTATGATTTACCTCCATGTTATGTATGAGTCTCTAACATTATCTAAATAATGAGATGAACTTAAATATGACATATCACCATTAAACAAATGGAAAATAAGAGTATATTATTCAAACCCTCAAGGAAATGTGGAGATCATTATCAATTAACTTCGATGGAGGATTGGATGAACATATTTCTATAGTTCAGTTCCCATAAAATAATAGTTTCCACACATGCATCCAAATGTATCCATATGATTCTATTTTTGAGAAGAGGTGAATAAAAACTACATATTGAGATGATATTGGGTATCACAAACAACTTGGTCCAGAATTGGATAAAGAAATGGTTGAAAATTTAATAGGAATCATTATCACATCATATATTCTCAGGGTCGACAGAAGATCTTTAGTAAAAATCATTAGAGACACCTGGAGATTTTTGTTTGAGACATGATATTCCATCACATATCTCCACAAAATAAATTAATGTTAATTGGGAAGAAAGGAAAGCTTAGTTCAAGTAAAATCAGTCACACGAAAATCCATAATCTCAGTAGAGTGGTGGAAAATTGTCTAATACTCCAACCTAACCTATCTCAAGTACATTATGTAATCTTGGGATATATCTTGAGAAACTACATATGATAACCCTAACTTGTACTCAATTGGATGGTCATAACATCAGAGAATCATCTCTAGTTTGAGGATAATCTTTTGTAAATCATTTATCATAGAGACAATGTTCTCAAAATAATATAATGCAACTGGACAATGTGCCATGGAGAAAACACATATTTGAATAAGCGAAATGTGAACTTGATGAAGATATAAAACATAATCAATCTAATCACTTTTATTGTGTGAATTGAAAATTACGTGGGAGAAAAGTTTTAAGGGGTGAAGAGTGTAACAACCCCAAAATTTGTAAATAAAATTACACATATTATTTAATTAAATAAATTTTTATATATTATGGATATAGAAAAGAAATTAACTTTTAGGTTATATATATATATAATATCTCATTTAAAATATTGTAGGAATATTTACCATTTAATATATAGTTATTTAATAGTGATGTTATGAAATGTATATATAGGGGTTGGAAAAATAATATTGTCATAAAAAATATTGTAATGGTCTCAACCAGTAGGATTTTACCATATGAATCCCATTAATCAGAGTTTCCAAGGGAGATAGATTGAATTATATTTTCCTTTCACCATTACCATGCTAATATCCAATAGCTATATCCTGAGGGATTCCTTTTACAATGGATGTTCAAGCTCATCGTTTACCTAAACCATGAACATTGATCCACCCCATGAAAATATCATAATCACACGCTATAAAATTAGATTATTGGGTATTGTATTAACAGTCTATTTATCAAGTGCATAAATTTTTTAATATGTATTCTATATCGTCAATATAATAATGTCTACATTTACTTAATATCATTAATTTAATAATGATATTGATTTTGATATTATAAAACACAAATTCTGTTTTTAATTACAAATTCAATTTAAATGACCATACTTATCTTTATGAATAATGTAAATCTTTAAATAAATTGTATTTTAATTAAATAATATTAAATAATATTTTTTATCAAATATAAATTACTTTATAATATTTTTAACATCAAATGTAAACTTTATAAGGGTTTGAAAACTGTTATTGTAAAAAAACTCATCATTTTAGAATAAAGGTTAATTTATATTTCACATGTGAAAACATAAATATTTTGAAAATAATTTTTATAAAATAATAATTATTTGTTATTCAGAACATCAAAATTATCCTGTAGTGAATTTTTCATGATTTTCTAAGATAGTCAATTTTTCAAGTATAAATTAAATACCATCTAAATATAAGGTGTAAATTACGATAATATAATGAACTGAAAGTGGTACAGTAAATACTAAAAAGGGTATCAATGATCAAATATTTTTTTATATTTTAAAAAACCTTATTTTATATTTTTTTTATTATGTTCATAAATTCGTTTTGAATCCCCAAAAACCTATAATATATATAATGTTCTTAAAATCATTTCATTAAGAGTATGAAACACTTTCACATGGTAATGGTTATTAATTTTAATTTTTGGAAATTTTCATAGTAATATAATTTAAACCACAACAATTTGGAAGAAACCATGGGAAAAACAATGCGATGGTTTTTGTTTTCGGATATTATATTATACACAATCTGAAACAATTTGTCCAAATTAATAGAGAACTCCTATATTGTTTCCTCTATAAGCCCACAAAGTGTCCAATATATCTGAACAAAAAATCCTTGGAGAATTAACTTACTCATAATATACCTATATATCTTCATCCTAATAGTTACACCAATACCTTAGGAATCTCCTCACAATCATTTGGAGACACACTCTAAAAGTAAGTGTTATTTTAATTCCCTTATTTATTCATCTTTATTCATTATATTATTTCCTTTTTCTCAAATTGTTAATTTTGGTGTATTTTTTCATATCTCCCTTACTACGCCAATGATAAATAAATAATGAGATACCCCTACCACTCACATTTATCCCTTCCATGACAATTTATTCACCGAAATTATATTGCTGAAATATCACTATGATTCCTCCATACCAAAAAAATGTTTAGTGAATACCCATTCCCAATTATTAACAATGATGTTCAGCATTATGAACATATAATTTTATTATTTGGGAAATAAAATTATTTATTCCATAATCATGATCATGGAATATTAAATTATGTTGAATGAATCCTTGATGTATTATCTATGTGGCACACATAAGCTTGAGAATGAACTGAAAGTGGTGGGTGCGCCAAGAATTAAATACCTCTCCAACACATTGGATAATTTTTTTTCTCATGAGATGTCATCTAATTGATTAGTAAGTCAACATAATCTCACTCAAGACTTCTTCTATCATTATTTCCTAGAAGTGATCCCTCTAAAATGTTTATAGTGATGTGTTTTATTTTGTTTCCACATTTCCCATGTTTACATTATGTTATGAAGTTATATCATGCCTCATTGTTGATGTTTCTGATTACCACCCATTTTATGTCTCATTGATATTCTTACCTTCTAACATGTTTTACATTCTTTAGGTTATTCTATGTTTATTCCTGAAATGGACTGTATAGATCACAACTTTCTTACGTATTTCCCCCTTATTTCCAAAGTAGTCTTATGTATGATTGATAAATATGACCATCTAAAGTGTGTTTTAAATAAATACGATATATTAGTTGTTTTATTTTATTATGTAATGTAACTAATAAAAAAATAAACTATGCATCTCGATATTTCATTTTTTTATTATGTCTACATTTATGTAATATTTCATGAATATATGTTTAATAACGATATGGGTTGTCATACCAACTCTACATGAAAAACATTAGAGCTCCATTCAATTATACAGAACGAGATAGGATGTTGATAAAAATAAAACAATATACAACGATTGATAATTAAATCTATAAAAATTATGATGTAAAATAAATCCATATGATGAATGAATAAATCCAATAATTAATCAATATAATCTAACAATAGTGAACAAGAAAGACACTAAAACCCCTTATATTTCATTTTCTTATGTGGTGTTTCTAAATACAAAACAAAGGATACGAGGACAATAATATGTTTATGAAAATAAATAAAACAGATAGAAATAAATGGGTGAGAGTTATTGGACTTGAAAAAATTATTTGATATAAATTATGAAATAAATATGACGCATCTTACTATCGTTGGACTCACGTCATCCTACGTTAGACACTCATTCACTACATGAAGGTGTATGAATCCAAAAGAATAAGGATGGGTCCCTATAATATTTCAAAAATCTAACTATCCTAAATTGGACTTTATATACAATGATACCTGGCCATTTTTAAATTTATACTTACCTTGTATGAATATATACTGATGGTTTTAATTGTCACATCCATTTCACATCTTTGAAAACATGCAAAAAGAATTAACAGAGTTCACATTCATATCACACTGATGTCATGTTAGGGTCACAATATTAGATATAACTGATACTTAATAGAATAAATGATCCTATGATCCACCTCCACCATTCAGGTGATGACCATTACACTTCTTATTTTTCCCTTGTTTTTAATTGATGTTTCTTATAAGTTGAAGTAATTTTAAAGAATATTGGACCTTGATTTTTGTTTTTATCTCTTCTATTATGCAATATATTGACTCTTCATAGTTATAATGCTTCAGTATGAACACCAATGATTTTACATATACTAATAAACCATTATAGTACTTCTGAGACTTCACGTGATCATTCGTTATTACATCCAAATAAAAAGAAACCATATCCATTAATCCATGTGTGTATACTAAAAATGGTTGAACTCTCTACTACAAAGAGATGAAATTAAGAGTCAGATCCTTCATCATATACTCTGGAAAAACCCATTGTAAGAATAGGTTCTTGAAACACTTATGGTCCATTTCCACAAGCTTATAATCCTGTACCATGTAATGACACCATGAAATCCTAGTATCCTCATGTTTATGTATCATAAACTCAAAATTGATATTATATAGTTTATCTGGGATTTTAAAGAACTTAACCATTATTTCCTACAAGTTCTATGCATCTTGGAGATTGTCCATACAATGAAATGATTGGGGGTTCTTGTATAGGAACTCTCCATACTTGTCCATCTCTCTCAATGTTTTTTGACATACCTAAAAAACTAGGAACTAGAAATGAAAAAAATTTCTGTCAATGGAACAAAATTATCAAATTATTTCCTCTATATGATTCTAATCCGACAGAATATTCCCTTTAGGGTCATCCTATAATACCTCATGTGGACCCCATGGATGACATTAGGAGGAATATAATTATGCACAAAAAACTAAATAATTGATCTATAAACTAACTAGTTTCAATAAAATATACAAAATCAATATTATAATATAATATTTATATCAATAACATTACATAAGATAAACGTATCCTAACATTACATGTTAACATGATTCTCATCATGGATTTATCTCTCTAGGAAATAAAGAAACTATACCTATCAATTTTACCAAACATTAATCTTTTCTAGATATTTCAATATCTGATAAAAAATTATATCTAATAGAATTTTATAATGAAAGGACCTAGATAAAACTAATCATGGAACCATAACCACTCAGCCACATTCAAAATATGTGTTCCCATTCCCCTTGAGATGGAGAATATCACCTATGAATACAACACCAAATGAACAGAATGAGTTAACCAAATTATAGGGAGAGAACATCTAATTTTTATAAAAACAAATAAAAAAAATTACAAGATATTGAAGGAAAAAATATTCCATAACATTGATAATAGGCTATAAAAACAATGCAACTCAAGAAGGTAGAATAATCGAATGTATGTTTTCAATAGAAAAGTTCCACTAAAAATGAATCTAATTAATCTATATTATATCACAGTAAGACTACCACTATCTTAGCATAAGATAACCAATCAAAGTTAACAAAAACATAAATGACTCACTACAACACCTTTCATTTCCATTTATCAAAAGACATAACAATGTCTATACACCCTAGAAGGGGAGTACATTTTGGGATATAACATTCTCAATATGATTCCATCCATCAATTCCATAACATGTCACTATATTGAAATATAAACATCTAAAAATTTAAATAAATAAATAAATGATAATTATTCACACTGGTTTTTATCTAAATCCTAGATTAACATTAACCTATTTATATTGTTATAAATCATCTAAGAGAAATGATCACAATCATATCACATATATCATGTAGGTAATAAAAGTCTATATGAATTAACTAAAACTAATGGGTACCATCATGTGAAACATTAATACATGTTAGTATATACATAAACTAACATAACAACATTGATAAATGTGTTCATCGAGTTCCTATACATAAAAATAAATTCAATAGAGTAATGAAATCCTTTAAAAGGGATCCTCCGAAAAGTATTTAAAAATTCCCTAGAAAATCATGCATAGGGAGGCGAGGAACACCCCAGTAGTGACCGCTGGTGGTATTAATATATGAGTCCTATTACTACACATTCCACCAAAGTACCAGGGATTTTCATGTGAAACAAAATCCAAACCATTTAATCAAAACCATTATTTGAAAACCCAATTTATAAAATAATTTCAAAATTATTTAAAAAAAATACAATTTTTGGAAAACAAGACGAAAACAATATTTTTCTAGATCCCATTCCAAAAAAATACATTTACATTGATAATTCCAATTAATTTATAATTTTTTTAAAAGCCATAGAACCCTAGGTTCATCTAACATAATCTAGATACATAACCACCAACCTCAAATTCATGTTAACCATGATTGAAAAGGGATACACAAAATGAGAAATGAATGAATAGAAAACCACAGAGGCCATGTAATGTATTCCCTAATAATAGAATCAATAAAAATTGGTCATTGGAGAATATAAAACAACACATACCTAAATTAACATTCATTACACACTAGAATGAACACAAGGTTTATCCTTTAAGAAAAGGCCAACCCACAAATCATAATACGAACATGAAAAAAATTACTAAAATAATAATTGTTACAAATATGTTGTGAATTGAAACTTCTAAGACCAGGGGAAATGAAGATATATTATGGGAAAATATATATAGAGGTGTAGAGAAACCACAATTAAGATCTTGTGATGAACGATAAGATATTGTAGGAGTTGTGTGACAGATAATCATTCAGCAGCGAACCAAGGGATTGATGGAGTGGGAAAAATATAAGAAGAATAAAAAACATAATAATCATTGAATGATTTACCTACTAGGATGAAGGCTTAATAACACAAAACAATCCATTACGATATGAGAAACATGTAACTCAAGTACATTGAAAAACATTCCTTCTTTGGTTAAAAATCATTGTTGATGATTTAATGACATTAAATATTAATTACTATTTTAAATCATTTTATGCTAAAAAAAAGAAAATTTATTGAATAATACATTTTTGTGCCATAATACATTTTAACAACTTATAGCCAATGATTTATTTACATCATATATAAAATTGTATATTTTAAATGCCTCGTCAGCTAGTCCTACACATAGATTATGATGTAACTCTAAAAAACATCATGGAATTCTAGAATTGTGTTGTTAATACATATACATACACTCCATTAAATCGAAAAGACATACATCTCTAAAGATTCTATCATTTTTACAAAAAAAACTATCCAAAATCCTTAATGGAATGAAACTCATCCTATCAAATAGAGTAATTAATAGTACATAAAAACATGTAACATGATGTTACATATCTTATACACAACACTATACCAATGAAATCCATTTTAAACCATACACTAGAAACAAAATGTATCATCAAGGCTTATTAAAATAGAAAGTTAAATTCATTCCCTTTTATATTTCAATAATATTTCCTCTAGACCCATTTCTCATTATATCAAATATTCTAGGGAAATTACAGAATTTTATAGATAAGATATTTTTCCCTAAAAAATGATGATTAATAATATAAATATGAAGAGATACATTAAAAAAAATTAAAGAAAAAATATAATGTGAAAAAACATTTAATATCGAAATAAAATATCCTATCAAAATCCAAATTTCATATTCATAAATCAAAATGATACATTTAAAAATAATATATATTTTTGGAAAATAGTGATACAAGGAAATAAGTAAAAAACCTTTTGTCCATAAGGCTTTATTATTGTATAAACATCACTAATATAATAATATACTGTTATGGTATTGGGTTTACACTATATTAATTTTCAACATAACCAATAAACATCTATAAAATATTAAATAGTTTTTTATAAGAATTAATTATCATTGTAAATCCATAAAAAATATCATTTCAAAATTATCATGTTTAAAAATGAAATTTATTTTCAAAGAGGAAATTAATTATATATCTAATAAACATAATAATGATTCTTTATAAGATAATGTTTTCTTTTAAAAGCATAATAGGTCATCCTAAAATTGATAAGAAAAATATATATATGATTCATGGGGGGTGAACATAAGAAAATATATTTTATATCAACTATAGAATTTAAATATAATATTACATAATGTATATATAATTCATGAAATCAGGAATTGAATCCATGTAATAAAAATTAATAATTTTATACATAGATTGAAAACATTTAATATTTAAATAATACACCATAAAATAAGATATAATTGAAATCAAAATTCCCTTCCAATTGTGATTTTCAATTTTTTTTTTAGAATAATGATAGTTCATTAAAAATGTAAATAAATGAGTTTATGAATACGTGGGTCAAAAAACCATTAAAATTATATAAAAATTCACATCTTCCAATTTAAATAAGTGTTTTATGTAGCATGAAATAAGAGATTATTTAAAATATTAGTTTTGGGAAAATAAAATATTATTAAAAATAATTTCACATACCATACTGTATACTGTTAAATTGGATTTCATACTAAGGATGTCATTAGTATAACCTCATTATTTATTCTATGAAACCATTCATCTTATAATATAGGCTTTAAAAAATAATCATCTTCTTTATTATTTTTCCTCAATCACAAGAAACTAGGAGGACATAAATGATTATTTTATCTAGATCATATTATATTTTATAATATAAGGAAGGGTTATGTTTTAATATATATAGATTACTGTATATAAATTTTTGAATTTTCATAGACTAAAGACTAGTTCCATATATATTAATTTTTTGTTACATGATATAATATCATGTACACTGATGTTTATTTATAATATAATTTCAATTTTCTCCTTCCCTCCTAAGGAATCAAATAAAAAACTTCTATAAAAGTACATTATCACTAACATTCCAGAAAAACATGATTATCTCTCTAGTAACCCAAAAAAAAATCAGTATAAGATCATGAAAATGAAAATAAATATTATATTTATCCATTTAATAATTATAAATA
Source organism: Viscum album (assembly GCA_963277665.1). Taxonomy (NCBI): domain Eukaryota; kingdom Viridiplantae; phylum Streptophyta; class Magnoliopsida; order Santalales; family Viscaceae; genus Viscum; species Viscum album. The sequence continues at coordinate 63,444,869 of OY728164.1, read as the reverse complement.
TTATAAATGGGAATATTATTAGGTTGTTTATATATCTATCTTTTTTAGAACACATTTGAATGAAAACTGGTTTCATAGATGTGGTTCTTTTAGCATAAAACATATCCTACTAATTTTAATAATCAATGTTCATAAAAAATGTTTGTAAATATATATTATAATGAAAATATATATATATATATTGTAGGATTTTATCATTATATTTAATGTGATGAATAATATGTCATTCTATGTTTTTTAATATCAGTTTTCACATACCTTTAAATGGTTTTAAGAATACAATTTTGAATGTTTTTACGAACAAAAAATAACCATTATATAACCCCCCGTATGATTATTTTATGCTTACATAAAGTCTCATGACCTTTAAAAAGGCCCAGTTGGCCTTTAAATTTGTGCCCTCATTACCTTATGTAGTTATAATTTAGAGTTTGTTACATTTTTATTAGTTTCTGTCACACAAATATATCATGTTTATTGACCGACTTAACTTTTCAAGGTTCATTGTTAAATATTATATGGAATATGACTTGTAGGGTTTATCATATGTGGGGGGGGGGGGTAATTGTACACTTATGTAAGTAATATGATACCCTTTTCCTGGTATATAGATTGTAGGATATACCATTACAAAAGTTTCAATTTGTCATGATACCATTACTCAAGGTTTATGAAGACCCTTATATTAAAGTGTTTTTTATATGGTACCCATGAAAAGTGGCCACTAACATTATGTGGGATTCATTGTACCCATGTTTAGCTATGAAAATTTCATATATATAGTGATATTTTGAATTTTATGTGTTGATAGGGTCATGTATAAACCCTTTGAAACCATCAAATCGGTAACACGAGCAATACAAAAGTTGTGGCTAACATATACACAGCCACAACATTACCCACACATGAAATGTTTAAATAGGAAATCTACCATTATATAGGTAGAAACATTTATGTATATTCAATTATTTAGAGGAAAATATTTGGAGTATTAAATTCCATAATTTTAATTATATTGAAACTCTTGAAGTCCATTTATATTAATATATTAAATCTATAATATTAACATATTTCTTTTTATTTTAATTTAATTTATATAACATTATTTTACACATATATATACACAATTATGTTTTTTTATTTCAAAATATATTCATTTGAATGTTATTCAAAATATATTCACAGTGAATTTTATTTATGATAATTTCTTCATTTCAAAAATATATTATAATACTATTAAAACAATAATAGAATTCGGTGAAATAAGTTATTAACTAAATATACATTACACTATTATTAAACGACCATATTTTTAATAGATATATTATTTATAATTATATCCATATGTTAATAATCATCCTTTTTATCAAAACAAAAAACAATAATGGTTACATTCTTATTTAGAAATGTTAATATATTATTAGTTACTGTAAATTTATTAATAATTATATTTATAATATTTATAAGAAAATAATAAAAATTCAAATAATGATGTATTTTTGTAACATTAATTTTAAAAAACATATTCTAAAATTTAAGTGGTTTTTGTAATAGTAGCTAATTTTGAAAAATACACATTTTTTCAAAATATATTGTAGTTTCATTTTTCTGTTTAATAATTGATTTAATAAAAAAGTTATTTCAAAAGTATAGGCTAGAATTACTAGATTTTTATAAAGTGTCCACCTATGTAAAACTAAATCAATATAAATATTAAAGAATATTGTTTTAAAAACATATAGACTAAAATGGTAAATATTTATGAAAAATGGTTTTTGTAGATGGCATTAATGTCATGGTGTGGACCCTTTTCACTGAATAAGTCGATATAGGTTATTTACAATGGAATAAAATTTGATGATATTCAATAAATAAAAATAGTTAATTAGGATGTATGATAAATCAAACTATTAAGTAAACCTCCTTTAATGAATTCTATTTATTAATATTACAGAAATTGAAGATTTTATATTATAAATTTAACTAATTTAAGAAATGTAAAAACTATATATAAAAGAAAAATGTAAATATATGATAACACATGTATTTCTAAAGTTGTTGAATTTAATATCAATATTTATAATGGTGAACACTCAATAATATGATTAAAGAAAATTATTTATTACAAAAAAAGCTATTTTTTTACACATTGTTGAAATATACTTGGAAACATTCATTTAATTGAATACAATAATAGAAAAGATTTTTTCAATAAAAAATGATAATTTATTAAAAATATTATTATTATCATTAATTATAATATAAATAATGACGTTAAAAATATTTCTATAGAAGAATAGAAAGAAGAATTGAAAATAAATCAAAAACAATGTTTTCTTAAATGTTTGGAAATGTTGTCATAAAATGATCAATTTTAGTAGAATAAAAAATCATTATAGAAATGATTTAATTGGATATTTTATAATTAGTATTTAAAATTTATAAAAAATTTACTTTGAAAATATACAGACACAAACTATTTTAAAAATTTTGAAAAATTTATAAAATTTTGTGTAAATTTTAATAAGAATTTTTTTAAGAATTTTTCAAAAATATCCATCATTTATGGATTATTTATTTATTTAAAAGAAAAAATATGTAATTGTAGATATTATATTTATATATATATAATGAATAATTAGATTTTATAATAAAATATATAGTGATTTATAGTGAGATAAAATATACACATGTATGAAATTATAGAAAATATAGTGTGGAATTTATAGTTTATAATAAAAAATGATTTTGATGAAAATGAACTCATTAAAAAAGAATATAATGAAAAATAAATGTAATATAAAAAATACATATAAAATTAAATATTAAAAAGATATGGGATAGAATATTTCATATATAAAATTACATAGTAAAATGAGATTGAGTATTACTTGAAGGATGGAGTTTGAATCAAGAAAAAATCTTAAAATATAAGTTAATATAAGAATAAAAATTAGTGTAAACATATAATTGAATTAAAATCCCCCAAATAAAGTTTTAACAAAGATAAAATGTATACATTATATATAATATAAGTCATATAAAATATTATATTTATAGAATACTGAATTTGATAGAGATAAATGAAATTGAGATGAGAAGACAATACTAACATAAAAAATGATAATGTTGGAATTAATAAATAAAGATTAATATAAATATATGTAATAATATAAATATAAATGAGTGTATAAAATTGGATATTTTAGATGAATGTATCTTATAAAAAATCTAAATCAAATTGAAATATATAGAAATTTAAATAATAAGAAACATTAATAGAAAACAACCAACCCATGTTTTTATATGGATAAATGTGATCTATATTATTATATAATCAGCATAGGTGTTTTATTCATTATATGTAGAAATTAATTTATTCTAATTTTTATTTATAATAATACATTTAATATTTTTCAATTATTTTTTCAAAATTAATTATTTTTATTAATTTTTTGGTCTGAATTGTTTAATTTTTTGTCCATGATTTGTTCAATATGGTAGTAGTAGTCACTACTCCGTGAACATGTATTTATAAAAACTATGTTGGATAAATAAAATATATTTTTTTATTTTTGTAATGATTTTGGATTGAACTATTATTTGATGGATGTTATTGTTATTTTGAACTGGAATAGTGTGATTTTTAATATTTTAATGAATATATAATTAATAAGAAAATTGACTTCATTAATGAATATGACAATATTGATATCATTAAATACAATAATTGAACATAATATTATGATTGAATTTATGTATTTATAATATTTTTGTATGTTTACCGATTAATTTTTAAAATGTTATTTTATTATTATTATTTCTTGTTAAACCACCCAAAGACTGAACATTGTATAATGAATGAATATGTGGGAATATACTATTGAAATATTTTAATATAAATTTTATAGATGAATAATTACATAATTTATATGTAATTAATGTTTATATAATATTAATTTCCATTGTTATGAAATATATAATGAAATTTATCTTTAAAAAATGTAATGCTTACATTGAAGGGTTAAATCCTTCCTTAAGTGATCCATTATAATTGTTGTAATTTAGGGAACCTTCTTATGATCATAATGGATATTACATTAAATAAGGTTATTGTTTGTTTAAATTTCATATATTTTTGTGACCAAAACAAAATATTGTTTTGGATTAATGTGTTTACAAACACACTAAACCGAGTCATATAAAAAATCATCCTAGATGGCCCATCATGATGCGGTTAAACAAAGACCACCTAATAAAGTATTGAATATATCATAAAAAATATATACAATGAGAGTAAAAAAAAATTAATAAAGAGATACATACATCATCCATACAATAATATACAAATTGGAAAATCCAAAATATTTAACATTGCAAGACCAAAATTCTCTATGTTACTACCTACCACCTCAAAACCTACCAGAACCTATGGATGTGACAATAATAGAAATCATCAATGTTCATGATGCCCTTCACTTTAACATTATGCTATAATAAAAAAATACAACTGGACTATAGAAAATTTATGGTGTGAGAAAAAATCCTTATTGGATTCCACCGAAGAATCTATAAATGGTGTAATATAAGAATGAAACTATTTTAGAATTTTAAACAAAGACAGTTGAACAAGGAATTTCTAAAAATCCAAACTATTTTTAATTTATTTTACCATTGGTATCATAAAATATATTCATATTTACAAAACTACAAATATGACTAGTAGAGGTTGTAAAATAGGGATTTCAAAGCATAATTAAATAGTTAATAAGGTCGACATATATCTATGAGAAACATATCATTTCATGTGATGTGATAATACATCATATAAATAATTGGAGAAACAATCCATATTAAAATCATGCTGTGAATTAAATAAATAATAAATAACTGGTAACATCATATTGGTTACTTTTATATGGTAATATGTACTAGATATTAACAATCATAATTAGGAATAATTTTGGATCAAACCAATTATGATTCTGGACACAGTCCATTGATATCCTAATTGTTACCTCATAGTGGTGTCACACTTACTAAGACAGTTTATGTCAGTTTCTACCTTCACCAAGGATACAAATGTTCCATGTTTATCAAAATTAATTACGAAACCATGATCAAAATCTTAGTTAAACATTTCCAAGACAATTCAATATGCTTCGGTGTTTGAAAACCCATTTCTATATCAAAACCAACACATAAGAATTCAAACCAACAAATTGTGTGATAAACATGTTTTTATAGGAAAACCCACAGTAAAAATCCTATAATTCATAAATCCCATCAATTAAATGGAAAAAATAATACGTTATTAAGAATTATGTGAAATTAATATAATTAAACCAATTTACAAAAATATATACCTCAATAAGGTATAAAACTAGACAAAATCAACCAAGGGGATTGTAAACCATGAGATCAATAATCCATAGAAAAGGGAATGATAAGAAACTATAATGGATCAATATAAAATACTATATGATGAATAATAATAACCATAATCATAGAATATATAGTTTCCATGATTAATGGAATGGAGAGACAAAGGGAATACTTATCGTAATATGTACACCACAAAAATAAAGAAGCATGATCATCGAATGAACAGTTTAGAAGGGGAAATGAACTAAAAAAATCACCCAAAATTGTCTCTATGAGAGATCATGATTTCGAAAGAGTGGATTAACAATTGACAAAAATATCATCAATATAGTGACTAAAATATACATACCAAATAGATATACATGACCTATAATCCCAATACATCTTGCTTACTCCACATGGGTAGAAAATTATAATAACATGATTTTCTTTTATTAAGAAAACTATATTTTTTCAATTTCATGATGTAAACCCCTTAAACGGAATGTAGACCACTCATTACCTATTATTCATTCACAACATATTCAAAGTGAACATTACATGATGAGTAATCCCATCAAAACTACACATAAAAAAATTATCTTGAATTAATGAGACTATTCTCTATAATATACTGAAAAATTGATAATAAGGATAAAAACCCAAGAGGGGGAGTAAATGAAAAGAATAATAAGTTGTTATAATTTCCCCCATAATGCTTTCTATCCTAAAAACGCCATTATGATCCAAGATCCTTAAAAAGTGAAGGTGCCATCTACCACATCAACAATCCCCTCTCCAATGAACCATATATATCCATTCTAAAATACCATAGTACCCATACCTAGGGATTAATTTTTCCATATTTTATCTTAGTATATGATCCATGATCTAAAGATGTTTCTCAACCATAGTGGTCTATGTATCAATATCTATATCCTCCCATATAATCACACAAAAACTATCTGGTATATACCTCATCAACAGGGATACATAAAACACATCATGGATAGAAGTCAAACGTGACTGTATGTCAAACTGATAGGACAACATCAACAATCATCCTAAAATAAAAAGGGGTCCCAAAACATGGTATTAAATTACCCTACAAAACCAAACTATGCGGTACAATGCGATGTCAAACTGTGAGAAAGACTAAATATCCATCCAAAAATTCTAGTGTCCTACGACCACTGTCCAGATAAGATTTATTATGAATCTATTACATGATCAATCAATTATAGGTAAGCTGCACACTCATTTTCATATCATGAATGTGACTTAGCCAAACTAGGGACCTATCTCGCAACTATTCCTTACACAACTGACATGTACAAGGACTCCAATTCAAAACCCCAAAAGGGATCCACATTAATTGATGCATGATAATTATTGATATATTTAAATTCTACAATTGGAAAATTTATTTCACAAGATGCAGAAAAATTAAGCATGCAGTCCTGAAGCACATCAGTAAGGACCCAGACACCACTGTATGTGTGTATATTCATCTGATGATGATAATATGTTCTTCATCCAATTAGGATACCAACAACCTCATGCGAACCATTAAAAAACCATTATGTGAACCTTGGATCCCTATCCAAAAAAATCCAATAACAGAACCCCATGAAGCTTCCTAATCTCTGAAGAATATAGGCCCCCAATTTGTCCAACAATCATCAGGTCAATAATATAGATTAAATTCATTGATTTTATTATTCGAATAATGATTAACCATATTAAATAATTCCAATTAAATTTACATTAGAAAATAATGATGAAATCCATGTAAATATCATCCCACTTTTATAATGGAATGGGTAAGGTATTTAACAACACAATAGGTCCCTGGGGTTTCACCTTAATCCATTAACATGTAAGGCATTGTGATACAATATATTCTATTAATAAACACATTCCATTCCACCAATACAAATTCCTCATGTCGTGATAAACCTTTGTATCCCATGGGTGAACATACTAACAATATGTGGGCCTAAATTCCATTAACTCCATCCTGTGAAAAAATAGAACAACCAACCGACTTCAGAACCATAAAGAACCACGAGGAGACCGACATGAGTCACTTGAGGCCTCCACACAATATCAAAAATTTACCCGGGAATTGGAATGTTGTTTCTCTCACATTCTTAATCCAAAATCTACCACACAATATAATTATTCTTTTATCCAATATAAGAAAACTAACACACCATCATATTCAATTCATAATCTTATTTCAGAAAATAAACTCATCAAAGACAACACCCCAATTAATTCATTTCTTACATTTGTAAGATATTTTCTTCTTAACAAATGTTAAACCACATTCCAATTAGTAGGAATTTAATTAATATCTAAAATAAAATAATGATGGAATTTAACCAATAATCTATTTAAAAAGATAAAATTTTTCTAACACAAAATATATTTTCGTCTCTTAGGATCACATTATATATTAAACCACTCCATAAAAAGACTGTTATTCGATATTTGTTAGAGTATTCATAACTACTAACAACTCAACATCATGTGTAATGTAGTTCATCTCAAGTTGGAATAATTAGAGTGACATATACTACCTACTATTTCCCTCATTATAAGAAACATAACGATCTGTCATAAAAATTATCACAAAATAATTATTAACCCACAACTTGATATGAAGGAATAAAAATTGGGGTTAAAATCGAACTCACCATCAGCAACTAATATGAACTTTTATATTTTTTACGGAATTAAATCTTTAAACTTTTTAAAGAGAAAAATGTCATTGAAGATAAAATATTAGAGAATTACTGATCACACCATATATAGTAACCATCCAAACATAAAAAACATTAGCTATCAAATAAATTTTTGTGTTTATCCTAATATATAACATCAAGAACCATTTCAAGACCCACAAAGATAACCCTCCCAGATATCAAATGCATAAGAAATTTCACCTCACTTACCCAGAACACGCATTTAGAAATTATTATATAAGATGTTGATATTTTAATATTAATATAATGTTATCCAAATTGTCTATATGATCCTATGTTACATTTCATTATACTAATATATCATTAAAAAACATTAAAAAAATCCATGTACTAATGAACGATCCATTTAATCATTGCAACAAACTTAACAATAGTGTTTTTTATACCAAATAGCCAAACATGAAAATAATAATTCCCATAATTTCATCCAAAATATGTCTTAGGTATATCCTCTCCTCATACTATCAACTAGTTGTTTCCTAATAGAATATAAATTTTTGAAAATCTACATGTCCATCAAATATTGTAAAATATATCATTAGTCATTGGTAAATAATATTTTGTCATTATAGTCACCCAATCTACATTTTAATGGTCTATAAAAATTCTATGTCCTAAATATTTCTTCTATGAAAATAATAAAAGAAAATCTAATGGTGAAAATCTTGGATGAACAATAAATATATCCTCAATTTCCTCAAGATGGAAAATGTATTCCACATACTTATTAGGTTTCATTTGGTATGATGGACTAAAAATGGTCGTCACACTCGGTAGCACATAAATTGTTAGCTCAAACTATATATTTTCTAGTAAACCATGAATATGATAAATAAATACATCACTATATTCATGAAAAAACCATAGGTATTCATCCCCACAATCAAGGGTCAATTGTATCAAGAAAAATCTTTTAAAACTGGAATAATATTACCAAAAAAAATATTAGACCCTTACCTTCCTGATCTACATCCCACTCACCCTAAAAAACATGATTTAAACATCGATATACAAGTAATATACTAGAGAACACCTCCTAAACACTAATTATCTAATCAATTTTGATCATCCGGTTGAATATGTACACATCGATCACTAAGACATCTCATGCCACCATAATGTAATCTACCGTCGACTGACAAATAGATCACATGAAAACATCACCATACCTATTTCAAAATTCCATTGAATGATCCAAAAACTATGTAATATGCTCTGAATGATATCCCAAAATTCCATCTAACCATGAAGATATGATATAATTATTATGACTTATATCAAACAAAGCTTGAACCATATAAGATGAAAAATACCATAACTCAAACTGTTGCATGAAGTACATAAGATGATTTTTGTGCATATGTGACGAAATTAAGACGTTCTGTCATAGCCCCTATATTAATCATTATTATCCACATGAACATCTCCAGTATCTTGGGGATATAAACGACCATCCAATAAATCATTTTCATTATCATGTGAACCCTTGGTGAAAATAAATGAAAATTTTCTGCCGTGGTATATCCTATCAAAACAATTTAAAATAGATAGATTGACCACAAATATTAAAATCTATAGGAGACTTAAAAAACAAGTCTTGGTATAACCTATAATTCCACACATGTTATATACAATATATTTCTACCCTGACGGATCCCTTCGAACTAGTCATGATGAAAACAGAATACCAATTTGCTTCTTTTTTTTAATAGAAGATATACTGGGGATAACAACAAACCATGTTGTTTCTCCTCCCAAAACATTCATTCACAATATGTATTCATTATCCAATTAAAAATTCTCAACTACCATCCCATAGGCTAGAAGGAACCGGACAATTAAAATTGACCAAATGGAAATCCAAAGTCCCAAATCAAACCTATTAACCATTAATTACTCATTATTGACAAGAACTAATTACAGATGTACCAACTCTAAAAAATGGGTGGAGTACTATAGAATTGTTCACTCTCCTACATAGTGGTGAAATACACCCATTTCTTCTCTATATATAACAATAAAGATAATGAAAGTGCTAAATATTTTCATGAGAGAAGAATAAATAAGATCCCGGTGGAACAAAAATTGTATAGTAGAGTCACATTATATCATTAATGGTCCCTCAAGAATATTTTTTTAAAACCACCATAAATTCATATGGTGTTTTCATGAAGATGACGATACTCTCAGTCCTCTCAATAAACTCTAAAATTTTCTATTTTCCTTTGTCACCACAAAATATGGGCATATTCTATAAAATTGATTCAAAGACATGATCTACCATACAATATATATTGCCAACAACAACTTTTCCCAGAGTCAGAATATTTTTGATTACTACTTCAACTATGGATGTTTCCATTGTAGGATTAACCATCAGAACCTATCTAGGAGCTTCCTCTCTCAAATTTGGATGAAATATCCATTGATAATAAAAAACACAATAAATAAATAAATTACTAACACAATGAAAAATCATATGATAACATTATAATTAAAACCAATTCATTGAAAACTATAATTTTATGCAATTTAGAATTATAATAATGAAATAAATATTTTAAATTGGAATAGATAAATTAAATGAACATCCCATAAATTTCAATCAATTGAAATCTAAATGAAAGTCTCAAAAAACATAAATGTATCTAAACAACAACTGTTCCATGAGTTCTAGTCATTGAAGTGAGCTTGGAAAGCCCCTTTATCAAATAGACTATATAAATTATGACAGTCCTAACTCCAATATACCAAATACATAGAACCAAACTCCTGAAGTGTTAACACACATTATGTTGGGCCTTCCCAGTGATACCTATAATATACAATACAAGCCAATGCTACTAGATAATCAATAAGAGTTGTCCCATAATATTGGGGTATAACAATGATAAACAAAACAAGTCTTTAATATAATAACAAAATTCATAAAACCAATGTATAATGTTAACGATAGATATACAAAAAAGACTTATACAATATCAGACAAACTGTCTGACCTAGAATGTATATTATGACAAGACCAAATTCTATATATGGATAGTCGTCATCTCAAATCCTACCTAAAATAAGGGTAGAAATTAAAATGAATTGAATCATGATACATGGTTCCCATACCTTTAACAAGATCAAGTAACAAAACATTTAAATCCACCAAAAGGAAAAGTCTAATGTGGGATGAAATTCTTATTGGATACCACCACATAGTATATAAAAGCTATAATATAAATAAGGGAAAATATTTATAATTTTATAAAAAGTAATTTTTTTCAGGTAATTTATATAAATCGAAACCATTTATAAATTGATTTTATTTATGTTTCCTAAAATAATTTCATATTTATGAATCATGAAATAAGAAATGTATAAGTGGTAAAATATGCATTCTAATACATACATTAAGAGGTAAATATATAAAAATACATCCATTAAATAATATTACATATGAATTTATGTGATACAACCTCATGTATAATCCTATGAGAAATAATCCATAATAAAAACATAGGATATATTAAATAAAACATAATTAAAAAAACCCTTTCATTATTCTGTTTCACATGGGAATAATCACCAGGCATTAAAAATGCTAAAACGAAAGGACAATAGACCTAGATAATATTAATTCATTCCACAATTCATCGATATCATGATGGTTACCTCATAGTATCACCACACTCACTGTGGCTACCCATGTCTATTTCCCAATGACCCCAATGATTACCAATATGTCATGTTTTTCAAAATCCATCTCAAAAAAATAAGCACAATATTACAATAAATATTCAATTCCAATATAATCCCATTCAATTTCTCCAAATCAATTTCCAAATAAAAACCCACACAAATTTATTTAAAAAAACATCGGAAGTGAAAAAAAATATTTAACAAATAAACCATTGACAATATTTAATTTTATTGATAAATTAAATTCAAATAATAACCGAAATAATTTTTTCAATAATGGTATGATATTAATAGAATTTACAAATTATATAGAAACTGCAATATTAAAATAAGATAAACCCATATTTATTTGACAATTGTGAAAAAAAAAGAAAGAGATCAACCCTTAAAAGACAAAGGACTGTAAGAAAATAGGAAGGATCAAAATAAAACACTATCTAATCAATAATATGAATCATAAATTCTAAAAATGAAGTGGTATCTATCAATTTAACAATGAAAAAAATGACCACATCCCTATAGATTTTAATTGAGAAGTTGACGATTGATCACTAAAAGAACACTCTGGAATGTGTGGATATCTCAAAATTTATACAAAATCACAAAAATAGAGACATCTGGATCGATGGAGGGAGGTTTCATGGATGAAAAAATAAATACATTTGATCCCATCCAAAAACCAATAGGGTGTGATATTTAAATGGTGTGTAATTACATTTCTCATAATGTGTTAAACAAGTACTAAAAATGTGGAAAAACTCATTTAATTTTAATAAAAAACTTTATTGTGTTTTCATAACATGATGTGAACCCTTTACGTGTCATTTAAATATTGCATTCCAGGAGCCTATTTCATGATTTTTGAATAGAAACCATTAAACAGAATGCAATAATGTTACATAAACATATAAACAACCAATTGTAGTAAAGCTCCCATTTTCTACAGCAAACATATAACAAAGAATGAAAATAAAATCATGGACAAGGGAGTAGCTCAAATGAATAATTAGGTGTTACCATTTATACGATTGGTTATTTCATAGAATAAATTTAGAGTCACTTTTATTGAAAATATATATATATAAATGAAATCAAAATAATTAATAATGTTCAGGTATGGTAAGAAAATATTTGATAAAGTTTTAGGATTTTATTACACAACAATCCATATTTACCTAGAATGAATTACTAAAAACTTAATTATTTTAAATTCATTCCATGTTTTTACCCAAATTTCACATTAATTTACATTATTTATTTATTTAACATGGTAATTATGTGTTAAAAAAATGTAATTGATAGTCTCTTATAATTTTTTTATTTGTTTATTCAAAATTTATTATTTATTTTATCATGTTATTAATATAAATATGATAAACATAATCTTTAAAATATACTAGAAATATAACTATAAAACAATTAGTTTTTGAAATATTTCTATTATTTAATTGACAGACTCTATTTTAAATCATAGAGTAAAATAATTATTCAATGTTTAGTAATGTATTTGATAAAAAAAATAATTTTTTTAAAATTCACACTCCACAGATTAACTTTGTACCTTTTAAATAAAAACATATAATACTAAATATATTAACATTTTAATTAAATATTGTTCTTTGATCAAGAATATCTATTTATTTAATCCTTATGACTAAAAAATTATTTATTAAATTATATATTCATATTTAAATAAATGGCCCTTAAATTTTATAAATCCATTTTATTTTTATCATTCCATAAAAGTAATATTTTTATGTTTTCAATTTAATGTAGTTAGAAGAATGGGGTGGCCCTGAAATTATATAGATTACTCTTATATTACATTGAGTGGAGTTCATGACATGATTAGATGATATTTTGGGGATAAATATTTGACTACATACACAACATTGCATGGAGGTAATGGGTCATGACATGAAAGTTTGGGTGTCAGGGAATGAATTAATTTTGGAACATTGTTATAAAAAATAACTATATTTAGGATCATTATATTGATAATGGAGTAAAATAATGTTGATTAATAAAAACAATAGGGTCGAGGACCCTTATGTATTCCCCATTTAGTTTCTTTGATAGGAAATGTTTGTCAAAAAATATCAGCAGTGTTCTTGCTGGGATGTGGTTCCTGATCCTTCACAATTGATTGTCCATATTATTGGATATTTACCATTAGAATGCATCCTAGATTGAGGCCAGTGGCAATGACCATGTTTTGGAGTTTTACATTGGGTTGTTAAATATTAAAGAAATTGTAAATTATAAATACGTTTAAACCTATTCTAGATGTATATGGATGCATTTTCGAGTCCAAACCCTTCGATTTTGCTGTTGGTAAATGGGGTTATGATACTCCATGACCATATGGGTATCCTAAAGTGGAAAGGCTACATGGTTTATTCTACCTAAGGGGGATATTAATCATTTTTATTAGAGGGATCACACACTAGTAAGGGAAATATATCTTTTTTTTTCTACTAGACATAGGGGTGTTATATTAAGATACCATGGCCCATGTCTTGTTAAGACTGTGGTAAATTAAATTATGTAGTTATCCATGTAGGTTACTCCATGGTGGGTAAAATTTCAAATTATTAAAAATTATGGGTTTACTAATTATTTTTTATGTATCCCTACTCAATATTTAACATATAGGGATCATTTGTGAGAGCCATTTAATCAAAATTTTCATACTCTTATTACTGACCTGTATACGTCACTAAAAAGAGTAAATATTGGATGATTAAATGGTGGATTTATGTTTTTTATCTCTCTTACATTATTATGTTCTTATTATTATTTGATAACAACTAATTTTAGTGAATTAATATCTGGTTTTACAGATTATTTCATTAGAGTAGGGGGATATATGAATGGAATAATGAATATATTTTTTAGAATGGTTAGATGGGATATTGGGAGGTTCTATGAACATGGGATTGTATGGATTCAAGGATGTTGGATTTCCTAATTTTAAATTAGTAAACTATTTCAATTTTATTTAAATTAAATTAATAATTAAATTTTTATAAATTTATTAATATGTATGTCATGGATTAAGAATTGATATCAAGAGTTCCTATAATCACAAAAGTAGTATGGATGACATTACTGGATGATGAGTATAGCATCTTATGAAATATAATACCATGTTACTGGGAATGGTACACATTGATACAAAACAATTTTATTTATTGTCCATGTGTGTGAATCCCTACATCTATGTATGCTATCATGTAAAATGGAACGGGATTGAGATCTCCATAGATAATGATATAAGGTATATTTTAGTCTCATTGTGACAGAATGAAGTGTCTATTGAACATTGGGAATTTTAGCGCCACCCGTAAAATATTTTTCTAAGGAGTTGAGGAATATATTGTACCTTTGAGAATCCCCTTGTAGTATTAATAATTCTAGATAATTTTTGGATATCATACAATTGTTTTTCTTGCAAGATAGGTTGGTATGATATGATCATACATTGATAAAATTGGTGACAAGGAACTGAATATCATTCATGATCAGGAATAACAGCATGATGGTATATTAGATACATACACTATCTAATGAGAGGATTACTTCATTTAGGACATGTAATGATGTGACGAGGGAGGTTTTATTTGGAAAATGTTTTGGATAAATATAAAATGTGAGATATGGGAAGGGATGTGATTGTTGGTTAGGATATTTTTATAGATGACAAGGAACTCGATTTTTGAGGGATTCATAAGTGATAACTATGGAATTTCCTTGTTAGAATGATTGAGTTTTATAAAAGATAAATATAACAGTTCATATTATACTAGTACATATAGTTTTAGATATGTCCTACATAGGGAGAAAACGTAGTGAAATAATGGAAACACCTAGGTTCTAGTCAATGTATTTAGATTGAGGTCTATGTATCATAGTGGATTCCTTTAGTGGTGTGAATGTTATCATAATGGGATAATCATTATATGTTCTTATTATAATTATTTTTTTATTGAGATTAACCGATTTTGATAAAAAGATGAGGTTGAATGATTTTAAACATGTGGATATGTATGTTATTTTCATGTGTGTGACATTTTATTCGATTTTGGATGAAAATGAATGATAGATAGACTCTACCTTGATTGAGATGATTTTGGTTCATATTTAGTTATATATGTTGTAAGATAATAATGGAGAAACATCCTGGTGGATGAGCGGATGTTCCAAACCATTATGTCCACCCTCCACTTTGTTGGGTTGGGATATGTATTAGAGATCCAACACCACTAAGAGGAAATTTGTTTTTTAATTTAAGATCCAAAATCCGTAAAAATGGTCATGTGGTTACATGATGTGCACAATATGATAAAACTATTGTCTGTGACTGGGTACATAATGGGATCTCGAACCCTACATTGAAAATATAATTGTTTTTATTCGATTTGTTCCCTACACTTCCGTGATGAGTATTGGTGGGGAATGTGATGAGTGGAATCATGGATGATGGTAATGTCATGAGTATGTGATCAATATCCACTATTATGATATTGTTGGATACAATATAGTATGATTATCCAATATAATGATGGGTTCAAAATGGTTCCCTGATGTGATACCCCCCCCCCTCCATGATGGGTTTTCACCGGTAGTGTTGTCAGATCCCGTCCAATAGAGTTTTTTCATAGTGCATGGTATAAAACCTACTAACAAGACATGGGAAAAGGTTAATGAATATAATAGAATCCAAATAAACGTCTATGATTTGGGTCATTATTTGTTGGAATGAGATGAGTTCTTATCTAGAATGGAATGAAATTGGTATGGTTTGGTGATGCATTTTCCATATTAGCACGCAACATCTAAAAACATGCTTTTGTGATATTTTAATATATTTTTTCACCAATGTATACACAATTATGTGGTATTATATATTTTGAGGTCATAATGAGACCACATAATTATGTATTTTGAAAAATAAACATGGGAAATATGGTGCATGTGCATGAAATTTAACTATTATGAATTTATGATAACATGGTGTGTAGTGGATCAAGATAGAGTAGCTCAATATGTTTTGGATACGGTGTGGAGTGGAGGCTTAATGATGGAATTATATCCGCTTTTCATTTTTATTATAATTTTTATATGTAATCGTCCTATAGGATATCCATTGGGATGTATAGTTATATGATTTTATTATATATTATTATAACATGGACAAATATTATTGTTTTAATGTTCTTTAAGTGTTATTATGAATGATATGTGGTATTGAGTTATTCATTTTTTATAAAATATATGTTATGTTCAATCTTATGTAATACATAAGACATTATTTTTTGTTTATTATCTCATGTATATTAAGAGGTATGCCCGAGGTATTGTGGATTATCACATAGGATTTTGATAAATTGTATTAGGCTAGGTTATCATTATAGTGTACGAGAAAATATTATGATTAATCATACTATTTGGAATGTAGTAAAAAATAAATAGGTATGTAGTGTCTTTCATTGACTAGGAATGGTGACTCACGAATATATAGTTTTTGGAAATTCCATGTTACATATGTTAGAGGTTTTTTTCATTGATTATAGTTTTAAATTTTTTATATTTTTCTCATATGATGTGAATAGTATAGATTGAATTATTTTTCTTATGGAATTTTGTGGAAAGAGGATTGTGTACATGCATTACTCATGAAAGATATGATTCATATTGAATGTGTGTGAATATTATTAATTGACTTCAATAATGATTTAGAGGTAGGTTATTCAATGTCTCAATAACATATTATATACTGTTTTATCTTATAACGTAATGAAAACATAAAACTACAATTCACCACAACATTATTTCCCTAATAATAGGTACATTTCATATTACTGTGAAATGTTCTCTAATGGTGAATATAGAATTTCTCCATGAGAGGGAGGTATAGTAACACATGGGGGGTCATCGCATGAATTTGATTAAATGGTGATAATCATGTTGTTTTTGTTTGAAGTTAAAGATGAAATGATAATTGTTTTATAAGGGAAATGTATTCCAAATAAGCGATCCTTATATGTGCATCACATTCCATGAGGATGTGGATACTAAATATCCTAATTGATAATTTTATTTTCTATCAACAAGGAACAATATTACTATTGTAGTGTTTTCATTTAATTATATAGAATTATAATAATGGTGACAAAAGAAAATGAATAAATAAATACATTTATTTTACATGATTTTTCTATATATTCAACACATGTCATAATAATTCACACACAAGAACTATAATTATTTATTGCTAGGGAAGACAATATACACTATAAAAATATATTAGAAATTATATTTTTAATATGATCGATATATTTCTTATCACATATATTCAATTATTAAAACAACCTATATAAAATAATTTTCCATTAAATGCAAAAACATGACATCAAAACGTGTGAGATCATATAATAATAATGTAAAACTGAGGATATATCAACTAATTATCATACATGAGTGAGAGATAAACATAAGTTTATAATTAAAATATCCTAAATTACGAAATGTGGATCAAATATGCAATATAAAATATATCAATTGTCCTAGATTTTTTATTTTTCTTAAAAAATGTTATAAATAAAAATTTCATAAATTCCACAATAATCATTCATGATCAGTGACACCCAAAACCCAGTTTACTCCTATGTAATAGAACCCCATTTGAGACATGGGCTAATGTATGCAACCCAATATAGAAGTGTTTTTTTAATTGTAGTGAGGGTCTGTAGATATATGTTGGAGAGACTATACAATTATTTTCATTGTGAACTATTGTGGTATAGTAATAATAATAACTAATAGTATATGATTAATAAAAAACCAATTCTGGATGTAAACCATCAATATAAATAAAAATAGTAAAAAACACAATGAATTATTTAAAAAATCATGATTTCAGGATATTATCTAAAAATTGGTAAATACAATTTGGGTAAGGAATATGGTATTCAAAATACATACTAAAAAATATAAAATGTCCAATTTCTGCTTTCATTATAATTGCTCCCTCGTGTTCTATCCACAACTCTCATAATCTATCAGAGTATAGAAAATCAAGAATCCATAGGTTTTTTATCACTCTTTCCCCAGACATCAACAATGGAATCATTCTGTGTACTAAATAGAGAACTAAATTGTGTGTGAGACAAACACTTCAAGATACCACTAACAATGTTTATAAAAATATAGTCTTTGAATATATGATGAAAAAAAATATGTAATAAGAATTAGGCTATAATTAATAATTGTAAATAATCCTAAACAACATTCAAAACCTGTATCATAATAACTTTATCAATGTATGTAATACTATACCAGTGTAAAGTATCATCCATGGAATATTGAATATGTATCAAGTATAATACCCATGCGTTCTAGGACACAAGAACATTGACCATGAAAACCACCTTGAGTCCACATAGCTCATTCATAGATAAATTATTATAATGTAGTATTGCATGGACATAGAACCCAAGTCATATAAATATGGATTTATTTTCAAGTCTATTGAGAATATCTAATGGTACATAGTAAAGACATGGGTGGTTTAGAAGGAGAAAATACAAGGAGTTCAGAGAAATACCAATCTAATTTAATAATCAACAGAATCCATTATATGTAGATTTTCTATGTTATACTATGATGTAGTTTCAATATCACTATTTTGATCATTGAAACATTTAGTATAAGTGATAGATGTGTTATATTAGTGTACATATCATTTTATTGATTAATTCACTACATTCATTTCATTAATCAATTATTTCCATATTATATATGGAGTTCTATATAATATTTTATTCCACATCACTAAAAATTTACAATAAATTCATAATGCAAGAGATTATCAATATAGTTTCAAACTCATAATGAATCTATTCCATAAACCTGTTGATTTAAAAAAGGAGTGGATTAATAAGAGGTATATGACATTTATCATTCTATTTTCAATGATTCACTACTTTATCACTTGTCTGACACACTCATGACACCCAATGAGGTGTAATTTTCATACGCATTCAAATGGTCACACCATATTGGGTAGTTTTTCTTGTGGTTATTAACTTATAAATTATTTTATGGGTTAATATAACATCAAAACACGTCTTAAAACTTTTCATTCAAGATATTATTCATTTTAAGGGTAACAACTATAATTTCTGGTGTGAAACACTATGGACTGAGCTATGAACATCTATAATGTATGGAAAATTTATTTTCATCCTCACATATATTGTTAATAAACCCATCATCCTTTCTAATCATATGTAACAAGCTATAATATGGGAAATTTGATTAAATAGATGAATACATTGACAATAGGGCACTTCTGCTCTCATATTTTTTTTTATTATATATGTAAAGGGAGACAATGGAAGAATGAGGATTAAATTGATTTTTAAAAAGGATCTGTCATTAAAAAAATACATTATTCTGAGATTGAGGGTTGATGTCATAAAAATATCTAATAGTAGAATAGAATGAGATTAATTCAAGGGGGAGAATATATGAACTATTTGGTAAAAGGGGGTGATTAAGACATAACTAAAATGATGGGTAAAATGTAATCTCCACCTTTTAAAAGAGGCTCAAGGATTTGTAACATTATTAATCGAATCATCCACCAAATGTGCTCCACTATTGGTTTTGCTGGCAACCCCTATCATAGATATGCGCATTTTAAAAAACAATATTTGTATCCCACGTGTTATATCATTTTAAAAACTCAATAACCTCACATGAATATGTTTATGGATTTGAGAAACATATGTTAACCTTGCATTTCATCTCTATGTAAAATATTTGACATTTTGAACATCCATGTGGCATACCTCAAAATGTTTGTAAATATGTTCTCTTATTTATATGGTTGTCTTGATGTGTTAAACAGTTATTACTATGTTATTTGCAAGAATAATCCTCTTCATATTTCTTAAAAAATCTATATCTCCCATTTGAACAAGCATCAAAATCCATTTATCACTTTAGGACATTATAAGGAATGTCTAATGGTATAAATTGAAAGGATTGAACTTGAAGTGAATCAATCTTTACCTATAAAGAAATTCAAGATCATTCAACCTCAAATAAATAAAACAAATCATACATGAAATTATATTCTATGGTTAGTTGATAGCATATAATAATATTTTTATCCATTAAAAAACTACATTAACCTCTCACTCCAATGTCTCATCATCTAAACCCCAATGAATCCATAACACCCAAACTGGAGAAACATACAAACCCGAGAGATCAATTGTCCACCGATCAATAATACTTATTGGATTCTCTTTAAAATAATCATTAATTCACATTTAAATATTCATAGTATCAGAGGTATGGGATGTTTCAGAATGATAATTGTGTAGATGAGATATGTTGTTGATTTTGTTCATATCATAGTAATTTTCAGGAAGAAAAATTTGTTAGGATTCCATCTAGAACCACTCTATAATCTCAAATGGCCTAAAATAAAAATCTTCTATATTACACTATCAAAGAATCATTCTATTCCGATGGATGGGAGAATCATGTATGAAATCCACATCTCTGAACTCATAATACAAAGGTCAGTACTGATGATCATAAAATGACTTTTTTCAAGACTGAACTATATCATTGCACTTATTAAAAATATATACACTAACTGATATATCTAGGACCATAAAATATTCCTTTAATTCTTCCTCAAATAACTCTAATTGTTATATGGTTTAAGAGAACAACGTATTGTATAATTCCCTATAAGGATCAACTTATATAGTTCCAGTGAAGATTTTATTGTAATAGAACTTTGTAATAGGTAAATGGTTCTCCAAAGATACTCTAAAATCAAGGAAAAACACTCATACCATTTCCTCTTACTCAAGAAAAATTCTTTCATAATAATAGTTGGTATAAGGGATATTGACAATACTCAACAATAGTTTTGAAACTAAAGCCATCTCCAAAATCTTAAAAAACAATGATGTATATTGATAATCCCTTTATAATATGATGGTAAAAGGAACTACGTAATGGAATATATACACTCTAACATATATCCACATCTATCATCTACTAAAAAGGTATCATTAATTTTTATGAAGTTGTAAACCATTTTGAACCTATCAATGATCACTTAGACTATGTCAGAACAAAATGATAACCATTGTAAGACATTTAAGATGTCAAAATTTACATCATTTCGTTTACAATATGGAATTGGTAGAGGTAGAAAATGGCCAGTTGGAAAATTTAGTTCTGCCTTCAACTAAAATTAGTTGAATCACTATTTTCTAAAACTATATATCTATCTGTTCAAAATTCGACATTATTACTGGATGTTTAGATCATGATACATCGGTGTAATATTTTGGTATAGTTCCCAATGAGGGTAAGTGTATTCTCAAATCTATTACTCTTATATGTCTATATAAAACCTACCAACCACATGGATTCTTAAGATCTCATCTCCATCAATGACCCAAGTAGTTGTTTTTTCCACTCAATAAATTCTCTCTGATAATACGAAGCCCAATGGATCATAAAGATTCCTTATCTTCACATGATAATAAAGTGATGTGTTTATAGTCGAATCAATAAAAATAAGTTATTTGTGTTGTTCTAAAACTGGAATATACATCTTAGAATGTAGGACCACTAGTAGACACTCACTCCAATTTTTTCAACTAATTTTTTCTAATTAGTACAAATTAAAGCATCATTAAAATTTTTTCCCATCCCATGAATATATGCGTGTTCATTGTTGATGGATGATATGTATTCAACCCACCGTCACTATCTTAGACTCAAACCACATTATGTGAATATATATTTGTGGAATTATTTTTCAATATATCAATTTTTATTATCTACTACTATGTAGTGTGTCCAATAATGCAAGGTATATACAATTTCTATTAGCTCGGTATCATGTGTTAGGTAATTCCACTAACATGGTCTTAATTGATGATACTTGTATGCCACAAATTACTCACCAAGAATTATAATATAACATATTCCAATTCAAGATACATCAATATAATCTATATAACATTTCTAGAATTAGGTCAAACAAAGATCAGTGAGGAGGTCAATGTCCCTTTTTTCACTTGAAATACAATCTGACAAACATCTAATGATAAGAACAAGAATCCATTTTGTTAAAGCCTGTGAGTGACTTTAGAAGACATGATAAATACTATATAAAGCACCTATAATAACTAGACATCCCAAGAAGCTCTGTACATGATATTCAATGTTGTGATTCTATAATGTTCCCATGACTCTCAACATCTCAGTTTCAATATATTTTTATTTCTCTCTGTTAATGTTACACATGATGTAGACATTATTTTCCCAAAAGTGTTATTCTATAATAGTAGAATATTGTTGATGATATCTCATTGATTTCATTATGATATATAGATTTTTTGAATGGTAATTTCGTGTGTTAGTATAAACTAATATTTAATTCTAGAAGCCTACCATTAATAAATACATATTCATTTCGAAACACATTTTCATCAGAACCATAAAAATAGTAGGCATGTCTGTGAGACAAAATAGAATACACTAATACTCATAAAATCCATATAAACTATGGAAAACAATACATTGTAAATCATATGGTCATACTCACAACTCATGTTTTACCAACCTCAAATCAATCATAAATATAAATATATTTTTCGAAATTGAGTAAAAAGAGAAATTTATATGTGGAAAATGATTATAGTTCTTCCTTGTTATCTTATTCAACCATTGGTAATAAAAAAGATACAAAATGGGACTATTCACTATCTAGGTGAAAATCACCGGAGAACCCCATGGTGAATTATGAAGTCAGATAAAACTATTATCTTCATAGTCCTCTAGTAGTATCTCGAGATCCTACAATTCATCAGTATCCATTCATTAATGGTTAATGAAAACTAGTGATACTCATAGAAATAGATCATTTTTAAATTTCACATTCCACCATGATGTTTTCCCTAAAAAATAATATAGTAATATATTCATGATACTATCTACTATAGTAGTAAATATGTATCTTTTGATCCATTCCTATACAGATAATGTCAAGATATATAGGATGTCACACTACCCAACCTTTGATTCTCATGTCTACATATAATTATATTAAAATACCATTCAACATTCTGAAAATAACATCCACCACTTAGTGAGGTGATGGACACCCTAACATGATATTAATAAACATACAATTGTTAGGGGAACTAAAATTCCATTATTAGAATGATGACAAAACCCATCATCTTATGAATGAAGTGGTCCAACATAAAATAATTATTAACTATCTCAAGGAGGAATTCCTTACCCTGAAATAAAAATGAGATCAAATTAAAAATAAATTATATAGTGCAATTAAAATATAAAATTACACTATATTGAGGATATGAATATTTCAAATCAACATTTATATGAATGAGTTCGAAGAGTATGTGTGAAATAAATAAATTTACATAGTAAATGATACTGAAATCATTCCTCACCCAATAGATAGATTGAAAATCACCTAATAATGCATCATTTTATTTGTATATATATGTCCTAATATGATTACCTATGATACAACCTATAAACCTAGATAAGTCCCACCGTAATCTAAATATATTACATTTTTTGGATCTATATGCCATGTTTACACCGTCGACATGAATGACCTATAATGCAATGTATACCTTGCTAATGAAGAGCTATTTTCGCCACACCAAAAGGGGGATCGTGTCTGTATACATTCACAAATTTCAAATGTGGGATGTTCTTACAAATTTTTTGATTACTCCACATTCTACCACAATACCTATACTCAACAAGAGATCTATCTTCTTAGGGATTTATAATACCCTACAAACAACCAGGATGATTAATCACATGGATATGTGGGGATAATATTTATCAATTAAATCCTTATCAGTAATGCTCTAAACAACACTTTCTATCTCTATATACCAAACTACTCTGAGATGGTATATACCATATAACAAAAATTTATCTTCGAAGAGGATACACTAGAATAAGAGGTCTTATTATAATGAATTTTTTATGGTAATCAAGAGAACAACATTATTTTATTATATGATGACTTATACAATCCCATTCTCAAAAATAATTCCACTAGATATCTCAATAACCAGGATATAAAAAATGAAATAATAAATATCCATAAAAAAGTTGAATAATCTATGAATCATTTAGTGAGTTGTAAAATTTGGAAAAATTCTCTATAATGGTTTAACCTAAATTATTTATGAAATAATTATTCATAGAAAACTACATAAACTACCAATTGACCATAAGATAATTCTGACAATCCTAGGTCAATGAATCCAACTATCTATTGAGTTACCCTCTATGAATGTACATGTTGAGCATGAACCTTCTCTCAGGGGAACCTCAAGATGGTCATTGATAGATTGGATGAAATCAAAACATAGATCTGTATCCTAGGTACCATCATTAGTTAATAATATTTTAGGGTTCTTATACTATAAATCCCTCATCATCACTTTAGAAGAAAGGGAAGGAATAGTGCTCCTTATATAGACTGCACCCATTAGAAGAAACCTACATACAACTAGGAATCCATTTTTAGGCCAAATATAACAATAATTTCTATATGATATACTAGGGGAAGTAATATTTATGGCTTAGGGTCTGAAAACTATGAAGAATGATCTTCTACCCCATCCTAGCATATGTATTGAGCCCGTCGTGATGGGATGTCTATAAAAATTGCAAGCATGCGCCATAAAACATCATTCGATTATTTAATAGATAACAATTACTGGAATAATATAGTTAAAATTCCTTCTTACCAATGTGTATCATCCGACACCCTACTCTAAAAACATGATCTATGTGATACTGAAGATCATAAAAGTCATGAGAAACCCTCCCTTATATCAATTACTATGTTTGCGTCTGGATTTAGTTATCACATCTCATTGAACAAGTTCTTGTATAAGTGCTCTCAATTTCATGTCATATAGAAAAACCCCCATTGATTTACAATTCGCATCCACATTTAATATAAACAAATTTATTCCATAAGTAAATATCAATAGTTATTGGTATATATATATAATGTTCATTTCATATATTTCTACCATTCCAAATATACAAAATCAAATGATTTAAAATTTCTCATTGGTGTTACAGGTATTTACTACTATCCTATCACCATGGATAAATTATATAAACCACCATTACCTATTTATATAGGTATACACAATTCATAAATGTCAACTATAATCCATTTAATATTAGTAACTAAAGATTCTTCCCATGTGAAAAATGGAATATTTTTCAAATAAGCTCTTATCGGTTAATTAAGGTTTCTCCACCATGTTATATATTAAAAATCATTTATATGGATAAATACAAATTAGATAAACAAATAATATTATATATGTGAGAATAATTAAAATATTTCAATATATTAAATTAGAGTCATCATAAATATAATACATGAAATATTTACAATAATATATATATGCCATAAGAAATGAATTGAATTTGAATCACCAATTCCTTACAATGATTCTTTAGATGATAAATATTAACCTATATATTTTAGGGATAAAATTATAATATCAATGAAAATAAGTTTCATAACTCATGTATGTCGCCCAATGGGGGAATCAATACCTCTATAGTAATCCCAAAGTAGAAAAATATGTCCCCAATTGTAATTTGGATTTTCCAGGTATATTTGTTAACTAATCCCACAGATAGGCTCATAACTAAATCCCAACATAATCTTTGTCTGTAGTCTACCATCCTAAATTAATAATACCAAAGAAAAAAATATAACTTTTGATAACACATTGTGATTACCATGTTCACTCATATGAAACTAAACACAATTGGAATCATAGCCTCTAGAGAACCACCCCTTATGCAAATTGATTTAAACTAATAAATATGGTCTATGTTAACATTGTGGGGAAACTACAACCTTAGGTTAAAAGAGTTACACAATTTTATATAAAAATAACTAATAGAATAAGTATTAAAAAATAAAAAATGGGGAATGTAATTCATATTTATAAATACATACAATCAAAAATCCCCAGAATTATATTCGACATGATGATGTCATGATTTTATAACAAATGGGGTATTTCTAGTGGTAAATGGAAGTAGGGATACAAAATACATTAAAAATTACCATGATATCTCTAAAACCATCATGAGATCATGTGTGGTATTCTATTTCAATATTCCATCCTAGTAGAAAAAATATGGCATCAATAGGTCGAATCTTTATGTTTACCATACGTACATCCATGATGTCTATGTAGGTATCAAATGTTGGCCCATTAATGGTGTGAGATAAACTCATTAGTCGACCAAAAACAGTGTCTATAATAAATTGATTATGTTCATATAAACGGTAATAAAGTGCAGGTATAATATGAATGAGGATATAAATGATTATATAAAAAATTCCTAAACAGATTATTTATTAAATGACTAAAAAATAAATAAATGAAAATTAACATAAAAAATTATATCATATTCAAAGACATAGTTCAAATGTATCTATTTATAGACCGATGTTGTTCATGAACTATTTCCATTAACTATTTTATCATCTTTGAGTTCACATATCACATCAATTAAATACATAGTATAATATAGCCATACAAGTTCTAGGATCCTATAGCATGTGGTTGAGGTGTCCTTTTTTAGCCCAAGGAGAATATCAAATGGTATACTATAAAAACATTTATGGATCCCAAGGTGCACATATGATGTCTTCTAATCATGTTGGATTCAATGTAATAAAAAAATATATCCAAGGTATCTAAATTGATAATCACATACAGTGATGTGAGTGTTATACTAGAGAGTCTGTCACTGTAAAACAATTTAAATGGGATCATGGTGTTATGTTTACAAATATAACATCTTAACAATATAATACATTATATTTACATCAATTCATTAATTTTTTATCTTCTGTGTAATAATAGTACTGAGTTTTTAAGGTCCATTTCATATTATCATCAATTTAAATAAAATAGAGATTCTAAGCGATTATCCATCTATTTTCAAAATTACTAATTAATACATTTCAATAACACAATCATTTATAAATATAATGGATCCATAAAAATTAGTTACCCATTAAAATTATTTTTTAATTCAAAAATTGCTTGCACTACTGGGTGTTAAGCCCAACACACCCATAAGGGTGGCATAGTCATCGTATTAAAAGGAACTTATATCATGGTGTAGCTCAGGTTGTGTTTGGTGACCTCCATCCCTGTATAAGTAGAATAAGACATAAAAATATGTTTTCAAATATTTTATTAATTAAACTATACATTTTAGAAACAATATCGAAAAATATCAGCATGCAACACAATGATGTGATCTACACACATATATACGTTATTAGAAAATGTATAGAACCACAACCATTGATGTACATTACACTCCTCCTTTCTAATCAAATAGTTGGTCAGAATAGAAAATAATAAATCCTAGAAATATATGAATACCTAGAAAGTAGTGAATAATGGATTGGTGTTAATTTGTATTCTATATGAAGAAATAAAATAATAAATGAAGAAATGGGATTTAAGATCTTATCGAGATAGATCCAATGTGATGAATGATCATAGATTATGATATTGAGTGATGATGTTTTTAAAATAAATCAAAGGATCAGAAGATGATATTTATGTTCTAGTGGCAGGCTATGAAAAATTGGAGGAGAAAGTGGTGATAGGTTCATAAATAAATAGAGAGGAAAAGGTAAATTTCACCAATGTAAAGAGGTGAATGGTTTTTCCTCAGGATTTATTTAACCACGATCCTTCTATGTTCCGATACTATAGAATGGGGAACAGCCCTCAAAACATTAGATGACCAATTTTACATACATTGTAAATACGAAATGTGCTCACATTCAATAACATATATCACCTCACATGGATAGGTTCACAGATAGAAAAACCATGTACAATCCTTGAATTTTTGATGAGAAACACAACTACATCATTTAACATGTCCATGATGCTTCCCTCTCATGGTTTATCAAACCATTGTCTTCATAAATGTTACTCAGGATTGAGATTCATTGTTAATAAAATCCATATTCAACCCAATTTACCCAGCATATTTATCTAAAAACCGAATCTTCGGGCTCCGAACAAGCCCCATATTCTACTGAACTACTCATAACCTCAATATGAATTTTTAAATAGATAAATTTATTAGTTTTTGTTGAAATTTGAATAATTTATGGATATATAAATATATAATATTTTTTAGGAGAAGTAATAATATATGATAATAAGAATACATATAAATATCCAAATAAATTAAATTTGATACTTTTTATGAATTACACTAATTTTATAGATTATAATTACATTTTAGGGTTGGTTAGATCTTTTTGTTGATATAATCATGCTGTTATGATTTTAGCAAAAAACAAATACCAAATATTATCAAAATTGACATAAAATAGTTTTTAAAACAAATATTATATTATTAATTGATTTAATAATACTAAAAATGTAAGGATCAGCTAAAAGACTTATATAATATCATATATTTAATTAATGAACCAATTGGGGTTTGATTAGAATTTTATACTATGTTTCTTAACCATATAATATAAAAATACAAAGAGGCTTGGTAAATGTCAAACTATTTCACAAAATGTTAAATCTAAAAGTTAAGGATAATATTGTGACCTAAACCTATCTAAAACCTATTGGATGAGATCTTTTAGTCCCATCCCCACCTTATTATTTAAATAATACATTTTGGATCCATTAGAAACAGAAAGTGATTTTATTAAAAAATATTATTTTATGTTTTTTCAAAGGTTCCCCTCACCCCTCTTATAAAGGGGAACTCACCCTTCACTCTAATTCGCACCTTCTAGTCCATTTGGCTCGGCAAAACGATGCCCAGATACCCTCTCAACTATACTAAATTAATACTAGAGGCTTTACTTTTGTCATAATTCCATCCTAAGGAGCACTTTGATAAAATAAAAAGGATGAACACGAAGAACATGAGGTTAAACGTACCCTCGACTAAAGGAATGTGCAAGGTAATGGGTTTTCATCTCACTTTTTATTCCCATGAGAGTCATTCCATATTTCCAAAATGACATTTTGTGTGGTGTATGTACTACCCATAATTTTATTCTTTGTGAAATACACTATAATTAATGTGTATTTACATATTCATTGTAAGATACTTCTTTCATGCGGTGTATGTTTCTTAAGTTACCAAATTTGTAAGGGATAATTACTTAATCTCATTATTATCCGAGATTGTTTATGTGTACATATTTAGTAGGATATGTTTATCATCCATGTCCATTTTTCATAATTATGTTCTCAAAATGGTTATTTTAAGGTTTTTTGAAAGTTACACTTTATCAAGATCAGAATTTTAAATGTTTTAAAGATTTATCTTTCTAAATATTTTTATTTAATGTCCATTTTTTCAAAAGGATTTTAAGGATTTACTTATATGAACATTAATGTTATGAAATGATGATTCTTTTGAAAATATTCAAAGTGGTATGGAACACATTGATTCAAAAATCTCTTTTAAATTACTTCATTTATAAATTTGTGACTTTTAAATGATTTTACAATAATGTTATTTATCCCAAAAAGTTTTACTCGTCATTTTCAACTATGTCTGCATCCTTTAGTGGATATTATTTTTAATTGAGGTTGATTTATTATAATACAATATTCCAAATTTTATTTAATGTTTTATGATTAGTATGATTGTGGATGTTCTGTTTTTATACCATTCATGGTTTATGGTTAAATTATTGACAATTCGTATGCATGTTCTAATATGGATGCTTATGTTATGTTTCAACCTTTTCACATGAGGAATGTATTGGACATAGTAAGTGACGGGTGGAGCCCTCTATTGCTCCTCAATGCATCGGTAGGTCTCATGAGGCAACTAGATGTGGAATTATCTGAGGCCTTTCTCAATTTGATATATGTTTTTGGACAAGTCCTTAATGATTTTTAGACATCTTGGGCATGGCCTAGATAAAATGTTTCAGAATGTCTGGAATTATACATTCCCTCATTATGAATATAATATAGATGGTTCATGTGTTTATTCGACTACAATAATACCACTGAATATGTTTTATTATGGCATTATTTAATCAGCTCATATTCTTTCCAAAAAAGTGTTCATGTTTTTTATTTGTAAAGGAATATGTTTTCAATTATTCTCCATGCCTAATATTTATATTATATTCCGCTATATTGATTACCCTTGCTGCGCATTTGAGGTCACCCCTTTCTTATGTTTTATTTTCCCAGGATTCCAAGAAGTGTATTATGATTGATATGTAGGGTTAAGCTAAATATAATAATAGTGTTCTCAAAGAACTATATATGTTGTGTTTTATATTTGTAATAGAAATTTAATGTTAATATATGTAATCTATTATCCAAGACAGCTAAATTGATAGATCCTTTTGGACGTGATTCCTTGTCATCATGCCAATGTATTAAAATAATGCACTGACTCTCGATAACTGGGGTCAGGGCGTTACAGTATATATAAACAATAATGTTTGAATATCAACTAATGTTATAACTAGATCACATCATGAATGTGAGTGACATTAGTGAATGTTCTATGAGATAAAAATATATCCTTATAAGATCATGGATTTTTATGAAACCGTTATATATTTGGATCTAAATTCCATAAATTACTAATAACATAAAATTATTCCCAGAAGTTGTTCAAATAAATATTGTTCCACTTACCTGATATCTAAATCTCACTAAAGACTATCAGTATTACTATTCAGTCAACTCTACAATGACTTTATGTGCTTCTGATAAGATATAATCCTATTTGATATTTCATCATCTATATCAAGACCAGATATATATTATTCTTTGACTTCATCCTAATGCATTGGAATTTTAAAAATCCAATAGTGGAGGTATTCATAATGATCAATCAAAATGGTCATGTGAATCGTATTATTTTATAAAAACTCATCCAAATGAAGTTAGTCATAAAAAATACATTTTAATAAATTACAGAAGATATAATAGTATAATCTCTAATTTAAATGTACCTCTCAATGTGACAATAAATTTCAGGATGAAATGGAGAAATAATGTTCACCCATGTCTTCATAGATTGTTGAATAAATCTTTAAAAAAAAGGTAATTTTTAGATCCTAATTTGATATAATAAAATACACTATCCCTTAACAGCATACCACTTCTTAATAAAATATCATTAAAATATTATGAAGAAATAAATCTTATCTCATACCATGAAATGTACACACTTCATAAGGATATCGACTAAAACCGAAATATCATTATGAACATTATAAATTTTTGCGAGTACGGTGATGAAATCCATGGTGATTTTTTTAATTTACATTTTAATATGGGTAATGGTTATAACAACCCATTAGACATCTGCCATAGATAATTTATTTTCCTATAAAACATGAAATTTGGTATATACCCTACAATATCCCTTTTCATTTATTCCGACTTCCATTACATATTAATATATAAATTAATTATTATTATTCTAGGAATAGTATTTAATTACTAATTATTAGAATTACCTAATAGTTATTTCTTCTAATTTTGTATTTTTGGGACACATTATTAGATTATTAAAATTACCATATCATCACAGTTATGGCTAAGCTCAAGAATATTACTCACCATTTTATATATTTTTAGGTCATTCGTATCCACATATTTAATCCTAAGATTGAAGGGTTTGTGAACATCAATATGATAAATAAATGATATATCCTTATTCCTCATTATTCTACGATCAATCTTCTATAATACATAATTCTTAGATCTCTTAAAATCCTTATCATGGATAATCATATATGGTAATTTTATGTCTGATAATCATCAACCATTATTTTATTCCCATGTTGTTCACATTAAGAGTTTTTAAAATCATTAATCAACTCTAACCATCTCATTTTTTACATTTTTAAAACAGTATGTGTGAATATATAATTCATGCATTAATGATAAGAAAATATGCCACGACATTAATTTTAGTGATAATTCAATCAAATAATTATTGGAAAATATTACTACCGGTAGTTCCAAATCTTGTTTTGGGTGATATTTCTAATGAATTTTAATTTTTAATTTGGGATATTATATTTCCATATCATCATACATTGAAAATTATAATTGTGAATTTTTTATGAAATATAATAGATAATAATGATGTCACTATTAAAGTGTAGTATTGGCATAATTACAATGACTAATGATCAATTTAGCTTTTTAATTATACCTCCATATTATTTTCAAAAACTGAACTTGGATCTCTTCCAAGATTACATGGTTATTGGATAAGATATCTGTGTTAAATGTTTGTTAATGAATTAGTGGTATAAAAATTACCATGAACTATTTATATCTCGTTCATCGTATTTGGATATTTCATTATAAAGTAACATTTTAAAATTAAGGATCTAGTAATATAATATATTGGGAGATTATATGTAAAACAACGTGATTTTTGAATATGAAAATTAGGTTCGATAGGGTATTCAACGTGCTACACTGAGGTTAAAAAACCTATAATATATATAATAGTTATAATAGACCAACTATGCTATATAGTATGAATAGTATTAATAATTTTATTATATATATATATTCCCTACAACATATAATATTGTCGATAATGTTTTTA
This sequence comes from Viscum album, assembly GCA_963277665.1. NCBI lineage: Eukaryota > Viridiplantae > Streptophyta > Magnoliopsida > Santalales > Viscaceae > Viscum > Viscum album. Next base: position 63,411,282 of record OY728164.1, on the reverse strand, counting down.
TCAAATAATCAATCATTATTTAGTAATGTAATATTATTTTTCAGAAATATGTTTCGTTCAAAATTGATTTCTTTCATCAGAAATAGATTAAAATAAATTTTTCGAACTATTAAAAACTGTAATTTATAAAATTAAATTCTATTTTTTAATTGGAATATCAATATATATATTGTATGAGTTTTTGTGATTTTTTTGAAATATATTGATATTTCATTAAATAGTGATTACCACAGATTTCTTTAAAATGTATATTATTGTCAATAAATTAATTTTTTAAATGTATCGATATATTTTCAAAATGGTTTCATGTAACATATTATATATTTAATAAATAAAAGTTTTTGTAATTGGCTTTATTTTGGTATTTAGTGTTTTGTTTGTTTCTCGGTATAAAAATGGGTTTTTCTACAAACTATTTTAATAATAATAACATTTATCTATTTTAATTAACTAAAATAATACCTAATAAATAATGATTTATTTTAATAATATAAATTATATATTAGTAAATGTTACTTTGGTTTCGTAAGATAATTAATATTATTCATATTGTTAATATAGATTTAACTTCATCCAAGAAAAGTCTTCTTAAATAACATTCTCTAGTTTCTACGTCTATAAGTTTAATATAATGTTAAAAAATTTAAAGACTAGGATATTAATTTGAGAATATGAATAAAATAATAATAACAATAATATATTGTGACTAATACTTCCCATTTATATTTTTACAATAATAATTAGTGAAATGTTGTTAAAATTAATCACATCAATTAAGGTAAAACTAGTTTATTAATGGGTTAAACATTAATCATAAGTGAAAAATGTCCTATAAAAATGTTAAAAACCCATTTTATATCTATAACTAAACATTATACAATCTATTATAAATAATTTACCTTTTTTTATTGGTGACATGAAAACAATTTAGTGAAATTCTCTCTTTATAAAAATTACATTTATGCCAATCACCCCGCTAAAAAAACTCCCCCTATTCTCCAATATTCAATCAATAAGAATAAATTTTTTCATAAAATACCTAAGAAAATATTATCTTCACTAAGAATATATCATAAAATTATACATATTTTGGTTGTAAATTCAACCATGTCCTTTAAGAAAACAATGAGTAGTTTCCCCAAGAAGAGATAATGTTTTCCAATGATCAATTTTGATTTTATTTCTTACTCCAAACCCATAATTCCTAATTTTACCTTAAGGAAATATACTAAAAATATTAAATAAATATTTATTATTTTATTTCATGTGTACACACTACATCCATAAACACTTCAATAAATTTTTTCATGAAATCATCCTTTTTATGTAAGGTGAACCATTTCCTCACGAACCTATGTCGTCCATTTTTTCGTTACCAACTCTCAAGGTTGGTAATTATAATGGATATAAAGATTATAATGATATTTATGAAAACAGTATACCTATTATGTCATTAAATAATATATAAATTTTTTTACACCATATAATATGTCATATGATAATGTTGCTCATGTGTGTGGAGAATTACCACCACAAAAAGCGATCTGATCCATTTTTCATTAACACATTAAATGGAATGAAATAAGTGTAACTATAATAAATATATGTGATATAAATGATTACTTTTAAATATTGACCACACATTTATCATTATTTAAATATAATATATCATTTTCCCTTTACCATTTAGTTAGAGGAAAAGTTATAATTTCATTCATGGATATCTGAACTACCTCCCCCTCGAAGTAATGTGATTCATATTTTCATCACCACAAAACAAACATTTTACATATAAGTATATATAATAAAGTAATATGAAAATTATGAAATAATTTTCATTATTTGAGGTAATATATAACTTAATTTATTTCAATAATAATCATTGAAAAATTAAAATTCCACTCAGCCAGACGTATGGATAACTATTTTATCACGATAAAGAACAAGCATGACAAATCGAACTCGAAAAATGTTTTATATTGTCTTACTTTTATTTATGAGTGATATATGCTATATTGAACAATTATTTATGATTTTTGGTGTATATATTTATCATTAATTGGTTTTATAACTATAATAAATAAATTTTTGCAGATATAAACTTATATTTAAGGATCTCTCTTTCATGGGTTTGATGGGATCGATGATACCAATAAAGTAAGGTATTTTTGTCACAATTCTCATTCACTAAGACATATGATTTGTTTTAAACCTGTCATTTTTTTGATGTGAGTACACATACCATATTAAATTTTATATAATTAAAATCATTATTTACATTATTTTAAAAGTATAAATTAATATTATTCTTTAATGTGGATTATGATTCAAAGTTAAATATTTGGTAAGTCTCTTTTGATACAATCACATTTTTTGCTGAGATTGTGTATGATTATGCCTCTAATGTTTAAAATTTATAATTTTAAAGACTAATATTTTCCTCTCATAATTGATGATATTTTCATGTAATTGTTCCATTTATAAATTTTTGGTAATTAGTTATTTTTATATTCTGTTCTTATGAAAATACGATTTCATTTCACTATCTGGTCAAAAATCTATTCTCTTTCAAAAACATATTTTGTATAAATGTTTTCAAATATTATAAACCCTTTCAATATAATTTTTTGTATACAATTTACCCAATTTTTAATTTGTTTATTTTTTTCATATTAATATTTTTGTCACTTTCAATAGAAGGAAATATTCTACATTTTGATTGTGAAAATTATATCAATTTTTGTAATGTATGGAATTACCCACCAACATTACCCTAAAATCATCATTGAATCTTTTTAGTGTTTTCAATATTATTTTAAATGAAATGTTTTTTTTAATATTCTAAAATTTAATGATGAAATGAATGATCTATTTACATAATATATGGTTTTTGTATATCTTTGATGATGGGGAGGGCTAGATAGCTCTAGGTGAGATTCTTAGCGGTTGTTTGTTTGTGAGGCCCATAGAGTGTCGTGTGAGCATGTTATAGAATAACAGATAGGTGAAACCCTATGTAACACCGATGCATAGGGTAATGTACCTTATTATGAGAGTAAACAAGAATGGATTTACTTTAGGGTTTCTCTTATGGACTTCAGTGGGAAATAGTTATTTTTATCTTGTGTTGAATGTGAGTTATGAGGAAAAATTTCCAAGATAACAAAAAAAATTTATACATTCACTGACATTATAATGTTACTTATTATAAATATTGATATTAAATGGCACATTAGTATTGAATTTTATGACTCTTTTCTTTTACATATTTTCATGTTTAAAGATCCATATTCTTATGGGTTCGAGTGATTTTATGATTCACTTAGGAACTCTGATCATATCATTATAACCATATGAATTTATTATTCTCATTGATGCAACTCAATTTATAATACTTTTTTTATCCATTAATGATCATTTGAGTTCACCATTATTTTGTTTTTCCCCTATGTTATAAGTAATTCAGTTGATTGATTTATGTTTTGAAGGGATTTTATATGGGCGAGGAAGATGAAATAATGTGAAATATGAAAAGTTGTGTTATGTGGGAGAAATTCTCATTTATTGACATGGGTTCTTTTTATATAGGTGTTTTTCATAATTATCTAGAACACTGAGTTCATAATTTTTTCATCAATGTATACACAATGATATGGTATTATATATTTCAGGGTCATAATGAGACCACACAATTATATATTTCGAAAAATAAACAAGGGAACTATGGTTCATGTTCATGAAATATAACTATTATGAATTTCAAATCACATGGTGTGTAGTGCAACAAGATAGAGCATCTAAATATGTTTTCGATACAGTGTGGAGAGGAGGATTAATGATGTAATAAAATCCTCTTTTCATTTTTATGATAATTTTTATATGTAATCGTCCTATAGGATATCCCTTGGGATGTATGGTTATATTATTCTATTATATATTATTTTAATGATGATAACTTTTATTGTTTTAATTTTCTTTAACTGTTATTATGAATGATATGTGGTATTGTGTTATTATTTTTTAATAAAATTTATCTTATATTCTATCTAATGTAATACTTAAGACCTTATTTATTGTTTGTTATCTAATGTATTTTTAGAGGTATGCATGAGGTATTGTGTAATATCACATTGGATTCTGATCAATTATCTTAGGATAGGTTATCATTATAGTGTATGAGAAAATACTAGGATTAATCATGCTATTTGCAAATTAGTAAAAAATAAATAAGTTTGTAGTTTTTTTCATTGACCTAGGAATGGTGACTCACGAATACATTGTTTTTGGAAATTCCACGGTACCTATGTTAGAAGATTTTTTCATTGATTCTAGTTCTAAATTTTTTATATTTTTCTCTTATGATGTGAATATTATAGATTGAATTATTTTTCTTATGGAATGTTGTGGTAAGAGGATTGTGTACCTGAATTATTTTTGAATGATATGATTCATATGAAATGTGTGTGACTATGATTGATTGATTTCAACAATAATTTAGAGGTACGTTATTCAATGTATCAATAACATATTATATATTGTTTCACCTTATAGAATATTGAAAATATCGTACTACAATGCACCATTACAATATTTCCCTAGTAATAGGTACATTTCATATTACCGTGAAACGTTTTCTACAGTTGAATATAGAATATCTCCACGAGAGGGAGGTATAGATACCCATGGGGGGATAATACATGAATCAGATAAAATTACGATAATCATGTTTTTTTTTGTTTGAAGGTATAGATGAAATTATAATTGTTTTATAAGGGAATTTATTCCAAATAGTCAATCATTATTTGTGCATCATATTCCTTGAGGATGTGGATACTAAATATCCTAATTGATATTTTTATTTTCTATCAATAAGGAACAATTTTACTATTGTAGTGTTTTCATTTTATGATTTAGAATTATATTAATGGTGACATAAGAAAATAAATAAACAAATACATTTATTTTACATGATTTTTCTATATATTCAACTCATCTCATAATAATTCACACACTGGAACTATAATTCATTATTTTCAGGGAAGACAAGATACACTATAAAAATATATTATAAATGATATTTAATATGATTTATATATTTCTTCTCACATATCATAAATCATTAAAACAACCTATAAAAATTAATTTTTCATTAAATGCAAAACCATGACATTAAAATGTGTGAGATCAAAGAATAAAAATGTAAAACAGAGGATATATCAACTAATTTTCATACACGACTGAGAGATATGCATAGTTTTATAATTAAAATAACCTAAATTACTAAACACAAATAATATATGTAACATAAAAAATATTAATTTTCATAGAATTTCATATTTCTTAAAAAATTGATAAATCAAAATTTCATAAAATCCACAATAATTATTCATGAACAGTGACACCCCAGACCTAATTTACTCCTATGTAATAGAACCCCATTGGACAGATGGCCAAATGTATGCCTCCCAATATTGATGTGTTTTCTTAATAGTAGTGATGTTCTTTAGATATATGTGGGAGAGACTACACAATTATTTTCAATGTGAATCATAGTGGTATAATAATAATAATAACTAATAGTATATGAATATTAAAAAACCATTTGTGGATGTAATCCATCAATATAAATACCAATAGTAAAAAAACAATTAATAATTTTAAAAATCATGATTTCCAGCTATAATCTAAAAATTGGTAAATACAATTTGGGTATGGAATAAGGTATTCAAATTACATACTAAAAAATATAAAATTGGCAATATTTTCATTCATTATAATGGTACCCTCGTTTTCTGTCCACAACTCTCATAATCTATCATAGTATATAAAATAAATAATTTATAGTTTTTTTATCTCCCTTTCACAAGACATCATCAATGGACTCTTTCTGTGTACTAAAGAGTGAACTAAACTGGGTGTGAGACAAACACATCAATTTACGACTAACAATGATTATAAAAAAATATATACTTTTAATATAATATGCAACAAAATTCATATGTAATAATAATTAGGAAATAATTGATAATTGTAAATAATCGTAAACAACATTGGAAATCTGTTTCATAATTAATTTATCAATGTACGTAATACAATATCAGTGAAAAGGATCATCCATGGAATATAGAAGATGTGTCAAGTGTCATACCCATGTGTTATAGGAAAGAAGACCATTGACCATGAAAACCACCTTGAGTCCACGTAACTCATTTATAGATAAATTTGTAATCAAGGAGTTCTAAAAAATACCAATCTAATTTCATAATCATCAAAATAAATTATATAAAAATTTTCTATGTTATACTATGATGTAGTTTCAATAACACTGTTTTGATCATTGAAACATTTAGTAAAAATTATAGATGTGTTATATTAGTTTACATTCTATTTTATTGTTTAATTCACTACATTCATTTCATTAATCAATTAATTCCATGTTATATATGGAGGTCTATATTATATTTTATTCCACGTCACTAACAATTTTCAATAAATTCATAATCCAAGAGATTATCGATATAGTTGCATAACTCATAATGAATATATTCCATAAACCTAATCATTTAAAAATTGAGTGGATTCATAAGTGGTATATGAAATTTGCCATTATTTTTTCAATGATTATTTCCTTTATCACTTGTCTAACACACTCAACACACCCAATGAGGTGTCATTTTCATACACATTCAAATCATCACACCGTAGGTGGTAGTTTTTTTAGATTATTAACATATAACCTTTTTCATGGGTTAATAGAACATAAAAACATGTCTTAAAACATTTAATTCAGGATATTATTCATTTTAAGGGAAACTGATATAAGTTTTGGTGTGAAACACTATGGACAGAGCTCTGAACATCAATAATTTATTGAATTTATTTTCATCCTACCATATAGTGTTAATGAACAAATCATCCTTTATAATCCCTTAAATCATACTATATCATAAGAAATTATTTATATAGATGAAGGCCTAGAAAATAGGGAAATTCTGCTCTCACAGATTTTTTATTATATATGAAAAGAGAAACAAAGGAAGAATGAGGATTAATGTGATTTTTAAAAAGGATCCATCATTAAAAAAATACATTATTCTGAGACTAGGTGATATTCTTATAAAAATATCTAATAGTAGAATAGAATGAGATTAATTCAAGGGGGAGAATCTATGAAATATTTGGAAAAATGGGTGATTATGACTTAATAAAAATTAAGGGTAAAATGTAATATCCACATTTTAAAAGAGGCTCATGGATTTTTCACATTATTAATAGAATCATCCACCAAATGTGTTCCAGAACTGTCTAGGGTGGAACCCCCTATCATAGAAAGGCGCATTGTTAGAAAACTATATTTGTATCCCATGTGTTATATCATTTTATAAACTCAATAACCTCACATGATAATGTTTATGTATTTGATAAAAATATACTAACCTTGAATTTATTCTCTATATAAAATATTCCCAATTTTGAACATCTATGTGGCCTAACTCACAAAGTTTGTAAATAAAATTTCATTTCTTTATAGGGATGACTTGATGTGTTAAATAGTTATTACTAGGTTCTTTACAACCATAAACATCTTCATATTTCTAAAAAACAATATCTAGGATTTGAACAAGCATCATAATCCATTTATCACTTAAGGACTTTAGAAGGAATGGCTAATGGTATAAATTGAAATCCTTGAACTTGAAGTGAATTAATCATTACCTATAAAGAAATTCATGATCTTCCAACCTGCAAACAATAAATCAAATCATACATGACATGATATTCTATGGTTGTTTGATCACCATATAATAATATTCTTATCCACTAAGAATGTACATCAAGCTATCACACCATTGTCTCATCATCTAAACCTCAATGAATCCATAACACCCAAACTGGAGAAACAAACAAACCTAAGAGATCAATTGTCCAACGATCAATAATGCGTATTTGATTCTCCTTAAAATAATCATTAATTAAAAATTAAATTTACATATTATTAGAGGTATGGGATGTGTTAGAATGATAATGGTGTAGATGAGATATGTAGTTGAGGTTGTTCATATCCTAGTAATTATGAGTAAGAAAAATATGTTATGATTCCATCTTGAACCATTCTAAAATCTGAAATGGCCTAAAAAATGGTCTTGATTACCCTATCTCAAAATAAATCTATTCCCATGGATGGGAGAAACATATATGGAAGCCACATCTCTGACCTCATAATAAAAGTTAGTACAGATGATTATAAAATTACTTTTATCAATACTGAACTATATCATTTCACTTCTTAAAAATATATACACTAACTGATATGTCCATGACCATAAAATATTCTAGTAATTATTCCTCAAATAACTCTAATTTTTTTATATGTAAATAGAACAATGTACTGTATAATGCCTCATAAGGATCAAAATATATTGTTCCAGAGAAGTTTTTATTATAATATAACTTTGTAATAGGTAAATTGTTCTCCAAAAATACTCTAAAATCAAGGAAAAACACTCATACCATTTCCTCTTACTCTAGATACATTCTTTCTGAATAATAATTTCTATAAGGGAGATTGAATATACTCAACAATATTTTTGAACCCAAATCCATATCCAAAATCATCAATGAAATATGATATAAATTGAGCAACCCTATCTAATATTATGGTACAAGGAACCCCATAATAGAATATATTCACTGTAACATATATCAACTTCTCACATCTACTCAAAAGGTCTATTTAATGGTTATGAAGTTGAAAACCATTATCAACCTATCTATGTTCACTCATACAATGTCCCAACATCATGTTAACCATGGTAAGACATTTAAAAATTCAAAATTGACATCATCCCCTTTACAATATAGAATTGGTAGTGGTAGAAAATGGCTAGTTGGAAAATATAGTTTTTTATTCAGCTACTATTTGTTGAAACACTATTTTCTAAAACTATATATCTATATTTTCATAATTGGACATTAATACTGGTGTTTTAGATCATGATACATCATTTTAATACTTTTGTATACCTCCCAATAAGGGTAAGTGTATTCTCAAATCAATTATACGTCTATATAAAACCTAACAACCACATGGATTCTTAAGATCTCATCCCCATCAATGACCCAAATAGTTGTTTTTTCCACTCAATATATTCTCTCTGATAAGACTAATCTCGTTGGATCATAACGCTTCCTTATCATCAAATGATACCAAATTTATGTGTTTATAGTCGAATCAATAAAAATAGGTAACTTTTTTTTTCTAAAACCGGTATATACATCTTCAAAATGAGGACCACCAGTAGACACTAACTACTATTTTTTGAACTAATTTTTTCTAATTTGTACAAATTAAAGCATCATTATTGTTTTTCCCATCACATGAATATATGCATGTTCATAGCTGAAGGACGATATGTATTCAACCCACCTTCAATGTCATAGACTCAAACAACAATATGTGAATATATATTTGAGGAAATATTTTTCAACATATCAATTTATATTATCTACTACTATGTAGTGTGTCTAATAATTCTAGGCATATATAATTTCAATTAGCTCTGTATCATGTATTTGGTAATTCCACTAACAAGGTCTTAATTGATGATACTTATATGCCACAAATTACTCACCAAAGATCATAATGTGACTTATTCTAATTCATGATACGCCACTGTAATCTATATAACATCTTATAGGATTAGGTAAAACAAAATTCATTGAGGAGGTCGATATCCCTTTTTTCTATTGAAAAAAATTCTGACAACTTCTAATGATAAGAACTTGAATCCATTTTGTTGAAGCCTATGAGTAACTATAGAAATATGATAAATACTACATAAATCACCTATAATAACTAGAAATCCCAAGAATCTCTTTACATGATATTCAATGTTGTGATTCTATAATGTTCCCATGACTCTTAACATCTCAGTTTCAATATATATTTCCTTCTCTGTGAAAATGATAGACATGATGTAGACTTTATTGTCCCAAAAGTGTTATTTTATAATCATAGAATATTTTTTATTATAACTCATTGATTTCATTATGATATATATATTTTTGGAATGGTAATTTTGTGTGTTGGTATACACTAATATGTAATTATAAAACCCTACCACTAATAAATACATATATATTTGGAAACACGTTTTCATCAGAACCATAAAAATAGTTGGCATGTTTGTGAGACCAAATAGAATAATCTAATACTCATAAAATCCATATCAACTATGGAACACAATACATTGTATATCATATGGTCAGACACACAACTAATGTTTTACCAACCTCAAATCAATCATACATATAAAATTATTTTTTCAAATTGAGTAAAAAGAGAAATTTATATGTGGAAAATGTTTACAGTTCTTCCTTTTTATCTTATTCAATCATTGGTAATAAACAAGAAACAAAAGGGTACAAATCACCATCTAAGTGAAAATCACCGGAGAACCCCATGGTGAATTATGAAGTCAGATAAAACTATTATCTTCATAGTCTTCTATTAGTCTCTTGAGATCCTTCAATTCATCAGTAGCCATTCAATAAGGAGGAATGGAAACTAGTGATACTCATAGAACTAGCTCATTTTTAAATTGCACATTCCTCTCTGAAGGTTTTCCTAAAAATTAATTAGGTAATTAATTCATGAAACAATCTACTATAGTAGTAAATATGTAACTTTTGATCCATTCCCATACAGATAATGTCATGAAATCTAAGATGTCACTCTACCCACCCTTTGATTCTCAAGGCTCGATATAATACTTTTAACATACCATTCACCATTCTGAAAATAACTTCCACCATTTAGTGAGGTGAAGGAAACCCTAAAATGATATTAATAAACATACAATTGTTAGGGGAACTACAATTCCATTATCAGAATGATGTCAAAACTAATTACCTTATGGATGAAGTGTTCTAACATAAAACAATAATTAACTATCTCAAGGTGGAATTCCTTACCCTGATATAAACTATGAGATCAAATTTATAATAATTTATATAGTGTTATTAAAATATAAAATTACTCTATGTTGAGGCTATGAATCATCCAAGTCAGCATTTATATGAATTATTTCTAAGAGTATGTGTGAAATAAATAAATTTATATAGTAAATGATACTGAAATCATTCCTCACCCAATAGATTTATTGATACTAACCTAATAATACCTCATTTTAATTGATTATATATGTCCTAATATGAATTCCTATTATAAAACCTATAAACATAGATAAGTACCACGCTAATTTTACTATATTACATGTTTTGGATCTATATACCATATTTACACTGTCAACATTTATGACCTATAATGCAATGACTACCTTGCAAATGAGGAGCCATTTTCCCCACTCCAAAAGGGGGATCATGTCTATATCCTTTCACAATAGTCAAATGTGGGATGTTATTACAAAATTATTGATTACTCTTCATTCTACCACAATACCTATAGTCAAAAAGGGATCTATCTTCTTAGGGATTTATAATACCATACATACAACATGGATGATTAATCACATGGATATGTGGGGATAATATATATCAACTAACTCCTTATTGGTAATGCTCTAAACAACACTTTCTATCTCTTGATACACAACTACTCTGATATGGTATATACCCTATAACACAAATTTATTTTCCAAGAGGATACACTAAATTAATAGGTCTTATTACACTATCTTTTTTATGGTAATCAAGAGAAACACATTATATTAATATAGGATGTCTTATACAATCTCATACTAAAAAATAATTACACTAGATATCTCAATAACAAAGATATAAATAATGAAATATTAAATATCCATAAAAATATAAATAATCTTAGAAACATTTAGTGAATTGTAAAATTTATAAAAACACTCTATAATGGTTTAACCCCAACAATTTAGGAAATAAGTATTCATAAAAAACAACATAAACACCCAATTGACCATAAGGTAATGCGGACCAGCCTAGGTCAATGCATCCCACCATCAATTATGTTACCCTCTATGAATGTACACTGTGAGCATGAACCTTCTCTCAAGGGCAACTCAAGATGGTCATTGATAGATTGGATGACATCAAAACATAGATATGTATCTGAGGGACCGTCATCACTTAACAATATTGGAGGATTCTTAAACTAGAAATCCTTCATCATCACTTTAAAAAACGGGGGAGGAATAGTTCTCCTTATATAGACTGCACCAGTCAGACAAAACCTACTTCAAACTAGGAATCATTTTTGTGGCCAAATATAACAATAATTTATATATGATATACGAGGGGAAGTAATATTGGTGTCTTAGGGACTGAAAACTTTGGAGAATGATCATATGCACCATCCTAGCATATGTCTCGAGCCTGTCGCGATGGGATGTCTCTAAAAATTCCATGCATGTACCGTAAAACATCATTCGATTATATAATAGATTGCAATTACTGGAATAAGATTGGTAAAATTCCATCTTACCAATGTGTCAAATCCCAAACCATACTCTTAAAACATGGTCTACATGATATTGAATATCATATAAGTCATGAGTTACCCTCCCTTATATCCATTACTATGTTTGTGTCATGATTTAAGTCTCACATATAATTGAAGAAGTTCTCATATAATGAATTTCAATTTCATATCATATAGGAAAACCCCCATTGAGTTACAATTAGCTTCCCTATTTATTATAAACAACTTTATTCCATAATTAAATAGAAATAGTTATTGGTATATATATATATAAAGTTCATGGCATATATTTCTACCATTCCAAATATACAAAATCCTATGATTTAAAATTTCTAATTGCTGTTATAAGTATCTAATATTATCCTATCACTATGGTTAAATTATATAAACCACCATTACAAATTTATATAGGCCTACGCAATTCATAAATCTCAACTATAATCCATTTAATATTAATAACTAAAGATTATTACCATGTGAGAAATAGAATATTTTTCAAATATGCTCTTATCGGTTAATTATGGTTTCTCTATCATGTTATATGATAAAATCATTTATGTTGATAAATAAAAATTAGATAGACAAATTAAATTATATATGTAAGAAGGATTTAAATATTTCTATATATTAAAGTAGAGTCACCATAAATATACAACATGAAATTTACACAAGAATATAAATATGCCATAGAATATGAAATGAATTTGAATCCCCAATTCCTTACAATGATTCTTGAGATAATAACTATTCACCTATTTATTTTAGGGATAAAATTAAAATAACAATGAAAATAAGTTTCGTAACTCATGTATGTCACCCAATGGGGGAATCAATACTGCTATAATAATCTGGAAGTAGAAAAATATGTCCCCTAAAGGTAATATTTATTTTCCAGGTATATGTGTTAACTACTCCCACAGATTGGCTCATAATTAAATCCCAACATTATCGTTGTCTCCAGTATACCATCCTAAATTAATAATACCAATGAAAAAAATATAACTTCTAATACCACATTTTTATTTCCATGTTCACTCATATGAAACTAAACCCAATTTGAATCATATCCTCCAAATATCCACCCCATATGCGAATGGATTTCAACTAATAAATAGGGTTTATGTTGATATAGTGGGGAAACTATAACCTCATAGTAAAAGTGTTAGACAATTGTATAAAAAAATAATTAATAGAATAAGTATTAAAATATAAAAAATGGACGAATTTATTAATATATATAAATTTTTACAATCAAAAATACACAGAATTATATTCGACATGATGACATCACAATTTTATAAAAAATGTGGTATTACTAGGGGTAAATTGTATTTAGGATACAAAATACATTAAAATTAGAATGATATCTCTATAACCATCATGATATCAAGAGTGGTATACTATTCTAATACTCCATCCTATTAGAAAAAATATTGCATCTATAGGTGGACACTTTATGTTTACCATTCGTATATCCATGATGACTATACAGGTATCAAATGTTGGCCCATAAATGGTGTGAGATAAACTCATTAGTCCACTAAAAACAGTGTCTATAATAAATCACTTATGTTCATATAAAATGTAATAAAGTGTAGGTGTAATAGGAATATGGATATAAATGATAATATAAAAAATTCATGAATAGATTACGCATTAAATGTAAAAAAAATATATAAATTAAAATTAACAAAAAAAATCAAATCATCTTCCAATACATAGTTCAAGTGTATCTATTTATAGACCAATGTTGGTCAGGACATATTTCCATTAACTAAGGAATCATCTTCGAGTTCACATAGCACATCAATTGAATACAAAGTATAATATAGACATATAAGGTCCAGGATCTTATAACATGTGGTTGATGAGTCATTTTTTAGCCCAAGGAGAATCTCAAATGGTATACTGTAAAACCTTTTCTGGATCCCAAGGTGTACATATGATGTTTTCTAATCATGTTTGATCCAATGTAATAAAACAATATATCCATGGTATCTAAATTGTCAATCTCATACCATGATCTGAGTGTTATACTTGAGAGTTTGTCACTGTAAAACAATTTAATTGGGATCATGGGGTTATGATAACAACTATAACATTTTAACAATATAATACATTATATTGAATTCATTTCATTTATTTTTTATCTTCTATCTAATCACTCTACAGAGTTTTATAGTTCCATTCCATATTATCGACCATTTAAAAAAATAGAGATTTTAAGCGATTATCCATCTATTTTCATAATTAAAAATTAAACCATTTCAACAACACAATCATTTATAAATAAAATGGATCCATAAAAATTAGTTATCCATTAACCTTATTTTTTAATTCAAACATGGATTCCACTACTAGGTGTCAAGACCAACACACCCATAAGGGTGGCATAGTCATCGTATTAAAAAGAACATACATCATGGTGTAGCTTAGGTTGAGTTTGGTGACTAAATCCCCGTATAAGTAGAATAAGACAAAAAAATATGTTTTAAAACAATTTATTTATTAAACAATACATTTTAGAAACAATATCTAAAACATTAGCATGCAAC
The DNA here is from genome assembly GCA_963277665.1 of Viscum album. NCBI lineage: Eukaryota > Viridiplantae > Streptophyta > Magnoliopsida > Santalales > Viscaceae > Viscum > Viscum album. Next base: position 63,396,255 of record OY728164.1, on the reverse strand, counting down.
ACTATGATCTAAACTACACACATCAATACATTATGAGAAAATGTATAGAACCCCAACCATTAATGCACATTACACTCCTCCATTATAATTAACTAGTTGGTCAGAAAAGAAAATAATAAATCATAGAAATATATGAATACCTAGAAAGTAGTGACTAATGGATTGCATATAATTTGTATTCTATATGAATAAATAAAATGATAAATGAAGAAATGGGATTTAAGATCATACCAAGATAGATCCAATGTGATGAATGATCATGTATTATGATATTTAACGATGATATCTTTAAAAAAATCAAAGGAGCAGAAGAAGATATTGATGTTTGAGTGGGAGGCTACGAAAACTTGGAGGATAAAGTGGTGATAAGGACATAAATAGATAGAGAGGAAAAGGTAAATATCACCTATGTAAAGAGGTGAATGGTTTTTCATCAGGATATATTTTACCATGATCCTTCCATGTTCCAATACTATTGAAGGAGGAACACCCCTAACAAATTTAGATGACCAATTTGAAATACCATGTAGATACTAAATGTTTTCACATTCAATAAAATATATAACCTCACATGGATAGGTTCACGGTTAGAAAAACCATGTACTATCCTTGCATTTTAGATCATAAACACAACTATATCATTTAACATGGCAATGATGCCACCCTCACACGGTTTTTCAAACCATTATCTTCGTAAATTTTACTCAGTATTGAGAGTCATGGTTAATAAAAACCCTATTCAACCCAATTTCCCCCGGCATATTTTACTAATAACCCAATCATCAGGCTCCAAACAAACCCTATATTCCACAGAACTATTCATAACCTCAATAGGAATTTTTAAATAGATAAAAATATTAGTTTTTGTTGAAATTTTAATAATTTATAGATATATAAAAATATAAGATTTTGCATGAGTAGTAATAATATATAATAAGAATAATACTTATGTTTTTTCTACAAATATGCATTGACAATAATGTCATTAATTATAGCCCACTTCTTGGGATGTAATCGTGAAAAAAAATAATAGATTGTATTTGGTTCACTTCCCATTTAACTATTTAAATATTAAAGGATCACTCCCAAGTCTATCAATGTTGATAGTTTCTATATTGGATTGGTATTTCACCTTATTTGATCATTTTCATTGTAAATGTTTACATCACAAACTATTATAGTTTTTAGGTTCACTTACTATAATGGGTTCACAACCCCATTTCATTCCATGTTGTTTCATGATATATCATTATTTACCCAGTTCATTATTGGGATATTTAATTATAGGACCTCAAATAAAAAAATTTAAACCATCAGTAATTTTCCCCCAGTCATAAAAAAACATTCATCATTTCATCATTGTATAACCCACGATTAGGAATCATGTTTTGAAAATATTTCATTATAAATTAACTAAATATTGGAAAAGAAATTTCATTTTTATAATAATTATCAATATGTAATCATTATATAATCTCATGAGATAAAATATTTTTATTATCATTATATTATATCGCTATTGAAGCATAACAATTCATAATAAATGATGGAAAAAGTTAGAAATAACTACAAAAGAGAATTTTATGATTTTTCTAATAAATTGGAAAATTAATTTGTTTTGTATTTTAACAATTAAAAAATAAAAAAACATTATTTAATTTATTTTATGTGAAAATAACCAAGGAAATTACTAAGTTAATCATTAAATGTTTCTATTACTAATGGAAATATCATTTTTAGTTTACAAAGTAAAATAAAATGTTACTTTCAAAATTTTTTAAATATACTATAGTGACCCATACATAAATTATTTTAAATAGTAATCTTAAAGTTTGTTAAATAATTTTTATGTTAATAATTATAATTATTATCCAAATTTTATATATAGATAAAAAATTCATTATAACATTATGGAGAACATTGACCTAGAAGGAAACGTTAATTGACCAAGGAAAAATAATTGTAAAAATTTATTTAAAGCATTATCGTTGTAATTTAATGTTACAAAGAGTGGAAAATTGAAATAATATAAAAAAATTATTTGAATAACATGATGATCATAAAACAGTTTAATGGATTTGAATCATTTTCTTTCCTTCAATGAATGTTTAACATAGAAAATCAAAAACATGATATGAAATTTTAATGAAAAACAAAGCCTCTAACATCCTCATACCTGATACATTTTAATAACTACTATATTATAAATATAGATATATCATAAATATATTATAGAACCATTTAATAAATAATTGTATAAGTATTATTTATATATAATTTCTAATAATCCTTTGATGAAAGCTTCTTGATTAAATTGAACATTCTAGATGAAATCTATACTATCTTCCATACATGGTTTAGTTTGATAATTCTGGTAAATGAAAAAAATTCGGGGATTTATCATATATATAATATAATTAATTTAATTATTATCACTATTATTTATTATAAAAAATTAACCATTTATATAATGAGGTGATAAAAATTTATTAAAACTCTTCATTGAGATTGATGAATATATATATTCATGGGTTATGTATTCACTTTTATATGGATATAATTAATAGAAATGTAATATATAATTAAAAATTATGTTTTCATAATTATATAATAAAATATATATATTCAATATATTTATCTTAATGAAGAAACTTGTTGATAGTAAATGAAACATGAATCACATTTCATCATGGATGTGGTATTCCAACAAACTCATGTGCAGTGTCATAATATTACAATGTATGGGAAGAGGGAAAATGGAAAAAAATTAAAATAAATGAAATTAATGTATTAACTACAGTGATTTTTTCATTTTAATACCGTTATAGGACATTTTATGTGTATTCAAAAGAAATATATATTAAAAAATAGTAAGAACCTATACCTATTCTTTAGGTATCCTCCATTGAAAAGAACCATGTAGAATCATGGATTTTTATTTTTGGAAGAAAAAACTAACGATCTTAGATATTGATAGTAGGAGAGTTTTTTGGGAGATCAAAATTGATATAATTTGATAATGGGGTGTGAATATTTTATGAGAGTAATTTTCATTTATTAGACATGGGGAATGCATAAATAAAATTATTAAGAATATCAATATGTAATAAAATAAACATAATTAGTAATTGGCACAAATTTTCTTAAATTTAAAATAAAATATCATGTAAGATCTAAAAAATTTATCCCGTATTATTTATATATATTTTTAGTTCATTTGAACCATATCACTTTATATTAACCCCTACTTTACCCTTGTAACCTTTAATAAGTATTGAATGATTAAATTACTTAATTTTCATGATGACAAAAAATAAATGTGACACCATTACTAACTTTTATAAAAAAAATAAAATGAAAAATTATATCATTTTATTAGATTGAAATCGATAATTCATAAAATATTTATTAAAATAAGGTTACAAAATTTAATAAAACAAATTTTTTGGAAAAAAATATCTTTTATAATAAAGTTATTTTTAATAATATTCTAAAATAAGAAAAAAATAATTACGATAAATGATAAAATATATGATTGAATATATTATCTAAACCTTAAATTAAAGAATTTTCTAAATTATAATTAATTTTATACAATATATCACAAATAATAATAATTGTTTTCTAAAACATTACCTCTCTATTACCATCAGAAGCCTTTATCATCAGTTGTGTCTAATTGATAATCAATGAATGAATGATTATTCATTTGTTATTATTAAATAGTGATATATATATATATATATATATATAAAATATCGTAGTTTTTTATCTTTTTATGTCACAAACTATAAGTAGATACCTAATACATTAAAAATATATCATATAACAAAAAAATGGTATTTTTAAAGTTTAAAATTGAGTACCTATTTCCTATAAATTTATAAAATATTTTTGATTATACAAAAAAAATTAAAAAAACAATTATATTTTATATAGTCCTACTCATACCCACAAATTAAATATCTAGTTAATAATTTAAACATTTAAAAAATATGTCAGTGTAATATTAATGTTCATTTAAACTCATTATTTAATTTAATGACAATCATGAAAGACCTCAATTTCATTTATCAAGAAAATATTATTAAAAAATATCACGTTGTTATATTATATCATCCTAATAAGAATACATATATCCAAATTATATCATAATTTTACAACCCCAAGAGGATAAAATGTCATCATAACATCATGATTCTACCATGTAGCTTCTTAAAATTTATGAAATCCCCCCAGAACAATGACATGGTTAGAATTAATGTTAAACAAATTACCATATCATATTTAAAAATCCTCTGGTTAATTTTCATAAGAGGTTATATGATACATAGGTAATCCCTATTATTTAAGTATCTGTAACAACCAAAGATTTCATATTACGTTATTTTTTCAAAGTAACTCAATAACTTTCCTTATACGCAACACTGAGTTCAAGTGCACCACGACTTAACAAACTAGACATTCTAAAGTGGTTATGAATACTATTAACTAAATTTTGAAATATATATAATCCTTATAATTTTAGAATCCATATTATGAGTTTCTTAGACATTATTTAAGAACTAATTCATTTTTTCAGATGAAATATGTATTTTAAAAAAAATGCACTTTTACCGCCTTTCAATGGTGAACCCTTTTTAAATACAATATTGGACTCTTATGTATATTCAATTTGAAACAATAAAATTTTTCTTCATAATTGGGACATATTAATTTAGTTTCAATAAATTTCTGGTTTTTATCTGATAACTTTCATATTTGGGTGAATATTAAACAAATACTATATTTTAACTGAAAACAACTTTTTTAATCAAAAAAAATTATACTGGTAAATTAATATTTTTAATGGTTTGGAAGTATAAATAGATTATATTTTTACCATATAATCCAATTCTAGTCATTGTAAGTAATTTCACCTTGATATTCGGACATAAACTAGTGTCAATCTTTTGATAGTTATTGTTTCTTAAAAATACGCCTTTTGGTTTTGACAATAGAAATTAATATTAAATTAATAAATTCGACATATATGTTTTTAATTTGGTACAATAGACTTCATTTTTGAAATTGAAATGTCAAAAATAGCTTACGGTAATTTTTTGTTTTTTTCTAAAAACATTAAATTTTCGATGAATAGTGAAAAACACTGAGTTGTTGTTTAAAACTGAATTTTTATTTAAATAATTATTTATTTTAATTTATTTTAGGTAAAAATAGATACATAATACCTATATATGTTCAATTTAATTCATTGGAGTCATTTTGTAATAATATTAGATATATAAAATTTTATTGAACAGTTTACCATCTTTTACCCACCTCCTAAGAAAATTTGCAAATTCGTATAAACCATAATTTTACCGCTTCTATTAGTGAAATTTTAAAAATACGAGACTCACGGATGATATCAGTAAAAAAATGTGGTTCAATAAGATGAAAATAATTTTTGGTGAATAGTATCTTTTTACTTTTATTTACCACAGTTAAAAGTAAATAGTGTATTTAAGGGTAAAAATAATATTATTATTACCCATAAATATGTACAAATTATATTTTATATGTGTAATTAGAATTAAAACATCCATAATAATAAAATATGATTATTTAGGTCCAATTGGATTATATTAGGAAATTTACTATTATTTAATTCAAAGAATAGTTAAGAGTGTTAAATTCCATGTTTAATAACTAAAACATTTTTAATATAGGGTTACACACAATATAAATTCGACTATAAATATGAATTAGAAATATATAAATATTTCACACATAATGGTATTTTAATTATATTTTTTTCATTAAATAATTAAATTTATTTATGACACAATGATGATGCATTAATTTCTGTGTTAATGAATAATTAAAATAATTGATATTATAAATATAAATATAAATTTAATTTCCTAATTTTTATGAACTACAATAATTTAATAAATTATTATAACATGTTAGGGTTGGTTATATCAATTATCTTTTAATTAATCATGTTTTTATGATTTTAGAAAAAAACAAATACAAAATAGTGACAAAATTGACATAAAATAGTTTTTAAAACAAATATTTTATTATTAATTGATATAATAATCTAAAAAATCTAAGGTTCGGCCAAAATACTTATATAACAATATATATTTTATTAATGAACCAATGGGGTTCGATTAAAATTTTATAATAAGTTTATTAACCATATAATATAAAAATACAAAGAGGCATGGTAAATGTCAAAATATTTAACTAAGAGTTATATCTAAATGTTTAGGATAATATGGTGACCTAAACATGTATAGAACATATTTTTTAGTGGTTTTAGACCTATCCTTACCTTAGTCTTTAAATAATACATTTTTTATCTATTAGGAACCGAAAATTATTTTATTATAAAATATTATTTTATGTTTTTTCTAAGGTGACCCTCACCCATCTTATAAAAGGGAACTCCCCCTTCCCTATAATTCAAACCTTATAAGCCATTTTTCTTGGAAAACTCCTACCAAAAGACCATATCAACTATACTAAATAATTATAGAGTCCTTACATTGGTCAGAAAGCCAGCTTAAGGAGACCTCTTGATCAAATCAAAAGGAAGAACACGAAGAAGAGGGGGTTAAACGTACCCTCAACTAAAGGAAAGTGCAAGGTATGTTGTTTTCATCTCACTCTTTATTCCTGTGAGATTCATGCCATACTACCACTATTTCATTTTTTTGAGTGTATGTACTACCCATAATTGTATTCTTTGTGTAATGAACTTTAATTTAAGTGTATTTACATATTCATTGTATGATACTTCTTTCATGGGGTATATGTTTCATAAGTTACCAAATTGGTAAGGGTTAATTCCTCAATCTCATTATTATCTGAGATTATTTATGAGTAAGTATTTACTGGGATATTTTTATCATCCATGACCATTTTTCATAAAAATGATTTCAAAATGAATATTTTTAGGATTTTTGGATGTCTCTCTATTTTAAGATCAGAATTTAAAATGTTTTAAATATATAACATTCTAAATATTTTTAATTAATGTCCATGTTTTCAAAATGATTTTAAGGATTTACTTATATGGAAATGAATGTTATGAAATGGAAATTATTTTCAAAAGCTTCAAATTTCTATGGTATACTTTGATTCAAAAATCAATTTTAAATTACTCCCTTTATAAATGTGTGACTTTTAAATGATTTTACAAAAAGGTTATTTCTCACAAAAAAATTTACTCGTCATTTTCAACTATGTCAGCATCCTTTAATGGATATTATTTTTAATTGAGGTTGATTTATTATAATACAATATTCCATATTTTATTTAATGAGTTGTTATTAGTTTGACTGTGGATGTTCTATTTTTATAACCTTCATGGTTTATGGTTAAAGTATTGACATTTTGTATGCTAGTTCTAATACGAATGTTTATGTTATGTTTCAACCTTTTCATATGAGGAATGTATTGGACATAATGAGTGATGGTTGGAGCCTGCTATAGCTCCTCGATGCATTGATAGGTCTCATGAGATAACTAGATGTGGAATTTTTGGAGGCCTTTCCCAATTTTATATATGGTTTTGGGCGGGGCGTTAATCATTTTTAGACGTCTTGGCCAAGGCCATGACAAAATGCTTCATAATCTCTGGCATTATAAATTTTTTCATTACGAATATAATATAGATGGTTCATGTGGTTCTTCGACTAGTAGAATACCAATGACTATGTTTTATTATGGAATTATTTACTCAGCTCATATTGGTTCCAAAAACGTGTTCATGTTTTTTATTTCTAAAGGCACATGTTTTCAATTATTCACCATACCTAATATTTATATTACCTTCTTCTGTATTGCATACCCTTACGGAGAATTTGAGCTCACCCCTTTCTTATGTTTTATTTTTCAGGATTCCAAGAAGTGTATTCTGATTGATATGTAGGGTTAAGCTAAAGGGAATGATGGTGTTCTCAAAGAACTATCTATGCTGTGTTTTATATTTGAAAATGTAATGTCAAGTTAATGAATGTAATCTATTTTCCAAAACTGATAAATTGATCGGTCTTTTGGGATTTGATTCCTTGTAATCAGGAAAATGTATTAAAATAATTCACCGACTCTCGGTAACTGGGGTCGGGGCATTACAGTATATATAAACAATAATGATTGAATATCAACTGATGTTATAACTTGATCAGTTCATGAATATGAGTAACATTATTGAATTTTCTATGAGATAAAAATATATCCCTCTAAGATCATGAAATTTTATGAAACCATTATATATTTGGATATACATTCCATAAATTACAAATTACATAAACTTATTCCCAAAAGATGTTCAAATAAATACTATTCCACATACATGAAATATAAATCTCACAAAAGACTATCAGAATTAATATTCAGTCCACTCTACAATGACATTTTGTTCTTATGATTAGATATAATCTTATCTGATATTTCATCATCTATATCAATTTCAAATATATATTATTCTTTGACTTCATCCGGATGCATTGGAGTTTTAAAAATCCAATAGTAAAGGTATTCATAATGATCCGTCACAATGGTCATGTGAAGCATATTATTTTATAAAAACACATCCAAAGGATTTTAGTCATCAAAAACACCATTTTAATAAATTATACAAGATATCATTGTATAATCTATCATTTAAATGGAGCTCTCAATGTGACAATAAATTTCAAGATGAAATGGGGAACTAATGTTCACCCATGTTTTTAAAAAATTTAGGTAATGTTTAGATCATAATTTGATATAATAAAATACAGTATCCCTTCACAACATACCACTTATTTATTAAATATCATGGAAATATTATTAATAAATAAATCTTATCTCATATAATGAAATGTACACACTTCATAAGGATATTGACTAAAACCGAAATATCATTATGAACATTATAAAGTTTTGGGCATATGGTGATCAAATCCATGGTGAATTTTGTAATGTACATTTTTGTATGGGTAATGGTTATAACAACCCATTAGACATCTTCCACAGCCAATTCATTTTCCTATAAAACATGAAATGTGGTATATAGAATGCAATATCCCTTTGTATTTTTTCCAATTTCCATTACATATTAATATATAGATTATTTTTGATTATTCTAAGAATAATATTTAATTACTAATTATTAGAATTACCCAATAGATATTTCTTCTAATTTGGTAATTTTGGGACACATTATTATATTCATAACATTACCATATCATCACTGTTATTGTTGAGCTCAAGAATATTCCTCATAATTTTCTATAGTTTTATGTCATTATTATCCCCATATTTAATCCTAACATGGAAGGGTTTGTGAACGTCAATATGATAAATAAATGATATATCCCATTTTCTCAAGATTCTATGATCAATCATCTATAGTACATAATTCTTATATCTCATTAAATCCTAATCGTGGATAATCTTATATGTTAATTTTATGTCTAATAATCATCCACCTTTCTTGTATTCCGATGTTGTTTACATTAAGAGTTTCGAAATAACTAATCAACTCTAACCATATCATTGTTTACATTTTTAAAACATTATGTGTGAATATATAATTCGTGTGTTAATGATAAGAAAATATGCCACAACATTCATAATAGAGAAAATTATAAAAAAAAATTATGAAAAAAATTACTACTGATAGTTCCAAATCATGTTTTGGGTGATATTTCTAAAGAATTTTAATTTTTAATTAGGCATATTATATCTCCATATCATCATACATTAAAAATTATCATTGTCAATTTTTGATGGAACATAATTGATAAAAATGATGTCACTAATAAAGTGTAGTTTTGGGATAATTACAATGACTAAAGACCAATTTATCTTTTTAATGTTACATCCATATTATTTTTAAAAACTGAACTTATATCTCTTCCACGATTACATGGTTTTTGGATATGATATCATTTTTAAATATTTGATAATGAATTAGTGGTATAAAAATTACCATGAAATATTTATATCTCGGTCATCGTCTTTGGATAGGTCATTCTCCAGTAACATTTTACAATGTAGGATCTAGTAATATAAAATAATAGGAGATTATATGTAAAACAACATGATTTTTGAATATGAAAATTAGGTTCGATAGGGTATTCAACATGTTACACTGAGGTTTAAAAACCTATAATATATATAACAATTATAATAGTCCCATTAAACTATAAGGATAGAATATTGTTAATAATTTTATTATATATATATGTATATATATTTCCTACAACATATAAAATTATAAATAATGTTTTTAGAAAATAATAAATCATTAATTAGTAATGTACTATTATTTTTCAGAAATATTTTTTGTTCGAAATGGTTTTTTTTCTTCAGAAAAATATTAATTTTTTTTGGAACTATTAGAAACTATAATTTATAAAATTAAATTCTATTTTGGAGTTTGAATATAAATATTTATATTGATTGTTTTTTGCTGATTTTCTCGATAAATATAGATATTTCATTAAATAGTGATTATAACCAATTTTTGTAGAATGTATTTTATTTTCAATAAATTAATTTTCTTAAAAGTACAAATATATTTTGAAACTTTTTCATGTAACATATTTTATATTTAATAAATTATTTTTTTTTTGTAAATGAATTTATTTTGGTTTTTAGTTTTTTTTTGTTTTTGGGTACAAATATTGGGTTATCTACAAACTATTTTAAAAAGAATAATATTTATCTATTTTAATTAACTAAAATAATACCAAATAAATAATGATTTATTTTAATAATATAAATTATATATTAGTAAATGTTACGTTGGTTTCATAAGATAATTAATATTATTCATATAGTTAATATAGATTCATTCTCATCCAAAAAATAGTCTTCTTAAAATAGCATTCTCTGGTCTCTAGGTCTGTGAGATTAATATAATGTTAAAAAATTTAATGTCTAGGATATTAATTTGAGAATTTGAATAAAATATAATTATTAAAAATAATATATAGTGACTAATACATTCCATTTATATTTTAATAATAATAATTAGTGAAATACTGTTAAAATTAATCACATCAACTAAGATAAAACGAGTTTATTAAGGGGTTAAACATTAATCATAAGGGAAAAATGACCTATAAAAATGTTAAAAACCCATTTAATTTCCATAATTCAACATTATACCATCTATTATAAATAATTTAACATTATTTTTTATTGTTTAAATGAGAAAAATGTTATTGTAATTCAGTCTTTAAAATAATTACAATTATGCCAATCACCATGCTAAAAAAACTCCCCCTCTTCTCCAATATTCAAACAAAAAAATAAATTTTTTCATTAAATCCCTAAGAAAATATCATCTCCACTAACCATATATCATAAAATTATACAAATTTTGATTGTAAATTCAACCATGTCATTTTTGAGAACCAAAAGGAGTTTCCCCAAGAAGACATAATGTTTTCCAATGATCTTTTTTATTTTATTTCCTACTCAAAACCCATAATTTCTTATTTTACCTTGATGAAAAAAACTAAATATATTAAAAATATAGTTATTATCTTATTACTTGTGTACACACTAAATCCATAAACTATTCAATAATGTTTGTCACGAAATCATCCTTCTTATGTAAGGTGAACCATTTCCTCACGAACCGATGTCGTTCATTTTTTCATTACCAACTCTGACGGTTGGGTATGATGATGGATATAATGATTATATATGATATTTATGAAAACAATATACCTATTATGTCATTATATAATATATAAAATTTTATACTCCATATCGTATATTATATGATAATGTTACTCATGTGCATGGAAAACTACCGCCACATAAAGCGATGTGATCTGTTTTTCACTAAGACATTAAATGGAATGAAATAAGTGTAATTATAATAAATATATTTGATATACATGATTAATTTTAAATATTGACAATCATATATCATTATTTAAATATAATATATCATTTTATCTTTACCATTTACTTAGAGTAAAAGTTAATATTTCATTTGTGGATGTGTGAACTACCTCCCCCTCGAAGTAATGTGAATCATATTTTCATCACCCAAAAAAAATTTACGTATAATTATATATAATAATATAATATGAAATTTATGATATAATTTTCTTTATTCAGATAATATATACCTTAAATTATTTCAATAATTATCCTTAAAAATTTAAAATGCTTATCAGGAAGACGTTTGGATAACTATTTCAATGATCATAACATTTTTAATTATTCATTACCATATTTCATGAATGGGTTTAAAATTATAATTTATGAGAAAATATTAAAGTTATATAATGATTATTATCCAATAAATTTTTAAACAATAAACTTTTTGACCACAATCAACCTATCAAAGTCAATTTTGACATATACACCGAATATGGTCAAAACATCAAACATAAAAATAATAGATTTAATAATTACATGTATAATTATAATAATTTTAATAATTTTAATACTAAAAATGAAATAGTTTCTCATTAATTAATGTAATTAATGTATGTTTATTATTCATCATAATAAATAACAATCATGAAAAATCGAACTCGAACTAATATTTGTCTTGTCTTACTTTTATTTATGAGTGATATATGCTATATTGAATAGTTATTTATGTTTTTTGGTGTACTTATTGACCATGAATTTTTTTTATAACTATAATAATTAAATTTATGGGGATATAAATTTCTATTTATGGATCTCCCTTTCATGGTTTTGATGGGATCAATGATACCAATGTAGTAAGGTATTTTTATATCAATTTTCATTCATTGAGACATATGATTTTTTTTAAACCTATCTTTTTTTTATGTGAATATACATCCCATATTAAATTTTATATAATTAATATCTTTATTTTCATTAATATAAAAGAATAAAATAATTTTATTCTATTATTTGGACTATGATTCAATGATAAATATCTGGTAATTTCCTTTTATTACAATAACATCGTTTACTGAGATTGTGTATGATTATGCCTCTAATGTTTAAAAATTATAAATTTAAAGACTAATATTTTCCTCTAGTAATTGATGATATTTTCATGTAATTATTCCATTTATAAATTTTTGGTAATTAGACATTTTTAGAATCTGTTCTTAAGAAAATACGCTTTCATTTCACTATCCGATAAAAAATCTATTTACATTAAAAACATATTTTCTATAAATGTTTTCAAATATTTTAAATCCTTTAAAAATAATTTATTGTATACAATTTACCCAATTTTTTATTTGTTGATTTTTTTCAAATTAATATTTTTTTCACTTTCCATAGAAGGAAATATTCTCCATTTTGACTTTGATAATTAAATCAAATTTTGGCATGTATGGAATTACCCACCAACATGACCGTAAAATCATCATTGAATCTTTTTAATGTTTTTAATATTATTTTAAATGATATATTTTTTTTAATATTCTAAAATTTAATGATGAAATGAATGATCTATGTACTTAATATGTTGTTTTTTATAGCTTCGATAATGGGGAGGGCTAGATAAAGTTATGTGAGCTTCTTAGAGGTTGTCTGTTTGTGAGGCCCATGTAGTGTTGGGTGAGAATGTTATATCATTGCTGATATGTGAAACCCTATATAACACTCGTGCATGGGGTAATATACCCTATCCAGATAAGGAAAAATGAATAGATTTACTTGAGGGTTTCTCTTATGGACTTCAGTGGGAAATAGTTATTTATAACTTTTGTTTAACATGAGTTATGGGGAAAAATAATCCAAGATACCAAATTTTTTTAAACATTCAATGGGTTTATAATGTTAATTATGATAAAGATTGATATCAAATGTAACATTAGTATTGAATTTGATGACTCTTTTCTTTTCCATATTTTCATGTTTGAAGATCCCAATTATGATGGCTACGAGTGATTTTATGATTCACTTAGGAACTCTAATCATATCATTATAACCACATGAATTTATTATTATCATTGATGAAATTAAATTTTTAATACTTATGTTATCCATTACTGATCATTTGAGTTCACCATTATTATATTTTTCCCATGTGTTATAAATAATTTAGTTGATTGAATTATGTTTGGAAGGGATTTTATATGGTTGAGGAAGATGACAAATTGTGATATATGGAAAGCTGTATTATGTGGGTGAATTTTTTATTTGTTGACATAGGTTTTTTTTAAATAAGTTTTTTCTTAATTATCTAAAACAGTGGCATTAAAAGGTCCTATATAATGTATTTGATAAATATAATTCCTTTAGATATTTTAGTGTTTAGATGAAAAAATTGGACCAGAATTATAATCATGAATAATAGAAATGAACTTTCTTGATTATAGCACAGGAATCAAGAGTGTGGGTTTTAGGTAATTGATCAGAGTAGAGTACTCAAGAGGGGGTGAATTGATTATATAAACAAATTTTGGTATAAAATTATTCATAAAAAGGTTCACCAAAATATTTGAATACATCCCAGTTAATCAAAGTAATATGGTTATGAATATTTGATTATTTGAATAACTTCATAGAAGATTTATTAATTCTCATAAATATTTATATTATTTATTATCATTACATTTGATGCTATTATTATAAGTAAAAACAATTATAAACTCTTTCCACGATTAACTATCAAAGTGTATTCAGTGATTTTATAATTATACTGTAAAATAAAGAAAAACTAAATTAAATATCATAGTAGATATAAAACAAGTAGTTCAGTCTCAAGACAAGACTTAATCCACTCCACATGGTGATCACCTACCACCAAGTAGTTTATATTAATAAACTTGATATAAAATTTTATCGTAGTTAACAACAGTACGTAGGACGGTCCAGGTCAAAGGACCTCTTCCACAGTTCATCATGGGTACAAACTAATAGGTCAAACATGGACCTCTTCCACACTTATACATTGGTATACACAAGTGTAAACAGTTGTTTGATAAAGGATATCTTGTATCCTTCAGTTTAATGCTACACACAATGTGTGTTTTTATACAGATACACACACACTACTCAAAAGCTAAAAACATTATAGAATAGAAGATACGTAATGAAATATGTTTAGATGTGCTCTAAGGGTTATTCTATTAATCTCTAGACTTCTAAGATGATGCAGATTCTATAATAGTGTCCTCATGAAGAAAACAGTGTATCCCATGTGAGCATGTTCTGGCGCGTGTTCAACATGGTGTTTGATAGTATGAAGATGTCCATGACTCTAGGATGTGAGTATTCTTTGTATGTTCTATAGTAGTATCCAGTTTCATGTGTTAGTTCTCTTATTAATAATTATAAAACTGTTTCTTCATTATTGTGTTGACACCAACTTTCTTCACATATTCACCATTTAGTTTCTGTGACACACTTCTCATTTATTTTTGAGTGAATGTGTTTGAGCGGATAGGATGCATGTATTCTAAAAATCGTACCTTATACAATCATGTGACATGTCTACAAAGAATCATTAACTATGTTAGTGCATTTAAATTCTTCCAATTTGACAGTTATAGATTAAATTGAAAATGAAAAAACAGATTAAGAAATGGTGCCACAATCTATCCAGAAATGGTGTCAACATGTAATCCTGTCATCTTGAAACAATGTCTCATTCTACTCCTATGAACGATGATACAGTCATGATGGAAAAGTTATACAAGGATCAGGAACCGATAGCATAAATGCTATGTTTGATCACATTTTCTAGTTATGGTTTCTGGATGGTCTATGTGTCTAGATGGTCTAGGTGTCTGGATGGTCACACTACCTCAATGGTCACGGTGTCTTGATGGTCACAGTCTCCGGATGGTTAGGATGTCTGGATGGTTATAGTTTCTGGGTGGTCACGGTGTCTGGATGGTCATGATGTATTGATACATTTCTAGATAAACACAACCAGTGGAAGACTCATGGTGTATCAGACATTTCCAAATATCTATATTTAGACTTATGTAGTGATATTTATTAAATATATTTCACTTAATCATTCATTAATCAAATCATTATTTATAGAATTAAATATATTGCTCAATAATCAAACATAACGTATAGAAACTAAGATCATCTATAGCTTTAATTAAAGAATAAATATACTAATCATCTACACATGATTTGAGTCAGATTACATAGGATTAACAATTTTTACAGAATGGATAGGATTTGTCATCATTAAAAGATTATTAACACATTAGGAGTCCAACAATATTCCCATTTTTATGACGAACAATATTGTGAGTGAGAGAGTTAGTCTTATGGAACATGGCTCTTGCTTTGTGTGTATTAAGAGAATATATTTATCCCCATATTGGGATTATAAAAAAGATTGAATAAAAAATAGATAATAAATTTTCACAATGCACTAGATAAAATAATATGTCATTACAAATATGAAGTAATAAGAATAAAAAGGCATCTCTATCAAAAGATTGTAGTCACAGTTCTTCAGAACTGTCTTGTATTTTATTTTCCTTAGAAGTATCATCAGAGGAAGAATCTATAAGTGCAAAAGTAGAAGTATAATATGGGAGTGAACTAGTTGACAGATGAGTTAAGGGAATAACATCAAAGACATAGGGGGCCAATGTAAGAGAATTAGAAGGCCGATGAAATTGTTGATCAAGGATAATTGGTTTGATCTGACTGAGAGCACGAGAGACAGACATAGATGTAGAGGCAAGAGCAGCAAAGGAGAAGGTTAGAAAATCAGATCATAGGGGTGCAGCTGCAAGAGACACAATGGTAGTACTCTATACAAGACGATGATACCTCAAATACTGGATGAAGTCTGCAATAATCTATCCACCACACTCCATGTATTTTTCAATGTCATCCTTGTTCTCTATAAGCATTTCCAATAGAGGAGTAAAATCATTGTGCTATATGACCTATGTTTTCAAGCTATGAGAAATTGGAGGGGTTCTCGAATTCTTAAAAATATACATAAAGTGGTTGGTCATATCATTGTTAGAGGAGATTGTATTCAATTAGAAGTCCACATTTTCAGAAATTTCTTGCTTAACGTCTTTGGTAATGTTGGAATAGATTCTCCTCAAATCAAGAAATTTGTCACTGTTCTACATATATTCGTATTGAGATTCTTTATCAATGACACTGAGCACCAATTTATGTTCTTCATTGACAACTGTTCAGAGTAGATCAATCTCAAGAGTAGGTTGAGATGATATCCAGTGGTATTAGAAGTAGTGACAACTGAATAAATGGATTTCAGTTGATTTAGCACTATCTGAAGGAAACCCATTTACTCATCAGTTAACATATTATGACGGTCAAGAAGCTCATGAATCTCTTGAAAATTTTCTTTGTTTCTTTCATCCTTCTTTCCTAAAAAAGTAATCAAGTTATGATGAATCATGGAGGCTATATCCTGTGGAATCTAATGACCAAGATCATTAACAGGATGAGAAGCAGTGTATCGTCTTGATTTCACTACACTCGACATTTCATCAACCATTCCTTTGAGGGTCTTTACTTCATCACTAAGTTTTTTATTCCCATTTTTAATATGTTGAATCTCATAGACCATATTTTGATGAATCTGCCATATAATCTATTCCAACAACATGACATCATCTATTTCACTCGAATTTGTTATAGGAGAAGGTTGATTATCCGAGATCATTTCAACCCCATCAAAAAGGGTATCTCCAAATTCTTTCATATAATCCATATTCACTATTATTGAAGGATATTGTGAAGGGTGATGGATAGAATAATATACAGGATCAGGTTATTTGGAAAATATAGATTCAGGAGAAGATGTAATTTTCAACTGAAACATAGTAGATATATCATGACCTTTGATTGAGACTTCCTATTAATCATTAACATCAAAATAACTATGAAATTTATACCATGATTCCACTAAACATGGATAAATAAGATTTTGAATATCAAAAGATTATAGACTCAGGGATAGTCCACCTAATAAGGGAATCATCTTTTAGACTGAGATATTAAGATCCTCAATCTATTACTAGGATTTCACCCATATTTATTCATCCATTTCCATTCTATCCAATTGAAATTCTAGATCAATTTTCTCTTTAGGAGAAGTAATAACACCAGAAGTAGTTTTCTACTCGATATGTTACTAATCTGTAGCTTCTTCCACAACCGATAGATCGTCAACTATGTGCTCCTCTACAATAACATTTTTGAATACATTATAAATAGATTCTTTTTTGAAGCAAGTTGTTCATCCAGATCTACAACTTTATCAAGAACATGCACGTCTATCTCAGCTAAGTCATGAAGAACTGGATTATTGTCCTCCTCCTTCTTGATAGTTTCTACTGTAAAAGAAAAACCCACTTTTACATCATCTTGATGAAGACACTCCACAAATTCATTTGGTTCAAAACCAGGGTCAGAAATACATTGATATTGTGAAAATTGTTCCACTGAATTGATCATTTCATACATCCTATCATTGTATTCTACCCATCATTTTCTCCATGGATTCCAACGTATTTTTTTCCTCTTTATTGTAACTTTTCAGAGACAAAACTCATAATCCTTGATAACTTCATCAATATATTGATTTAATCCTTTGGCATAAATCACCACTGAGATAAGCCATGAATAGAATAGAGAGGTTGACTTGGAGATTGTCTTGATCAATTCAAACATATTAAGTATTATATATTTTCATAGATTGATCTTATGTCCATTTTTTATTAGATGTTTCAGAAAGAAATCATTATACATAAATACAGAACAAAATCACCTTTTTTGGGTTAATCACATTCTGAAAAAATTTAAACAGAAGCCTGGTTTCTTCATACAGCTTAGCAGCTATAACTCTCTTCTTAGTTTTATTTCTAGTAAAGCATCCCAATGCGTCATCCAAAACAAAAATCTCACGTTGTGGTGGCAAACCTATCTGATTGTCGTCATAGATACCCTCATGAGGTATACTAAGTCATGTCGCCCATAACCTCGAAAAAATGTACATCTCTGGCCATTTATCCATCTTCTCACAACTTAGTGATCTTATCATAAAAATTAGAACATATTGGTAGAACAGTTCAAATAATTTTTGTTAAATAGGTTGATCCTCCATTATAAACCAATCTAGACATCCTTTATCATATAACACATTCAACACTAGAGACTTATTTTGCATAATAATCTTAGGAAAATTCCTTTTTAGGCCCTAATATACTATATACAAGAGTTAGATTCCGAGGTCCTTTTGGTGCAATTTATGGCCCGATTTTCCTCTTCTTCTTTGAAAAGTGTTTCTAAGGAGTTAATGACAAAAGTAATTTCATCTTGAGAATTCATCAAAGGTTTGGGAGAGAGAAGGATTGAAGAGGGGTTACATTTGAGATAAGAGAAGACAAATCAAGTGAATAACGAGTTAAACTTATTTTATTCCATCATTAAAGGATATCAATCATCACAGGATCAAAATCCTGAGAAAATAAAATGTTAAATTGAATAATTACAATGATACATATTATAATGTATAAATAAAACAATATGGCATCTTTACCATGAGACCTTAAGAAGAATTAATTGTGAGACAATAACAATTCATCAAGGTGAGAGAGTAACGTGAATTCGTGGTGAGACTATAACTGTGTGATTTGAAAACTATGTGATAGCATTGTTTGTGACAGTAATTGTTAGACAGTAATCGATAAATAATAACTATGAGGCCATGAACGTGAAACAATATGAGTTAATAATGAAGAACTAAAAATCTATTAGAGTTAATAGTAATATCTAGATAGTTACTTGTGATACCTTAGACTATGAAAATGTTAGGTGTAAAATAGAATGATTACTACATAAGGTATATCATTCCAAATTCATGTATGATGTAGTCTGTTCTTTCAGAATTTAATGGTTTTTTGAATATATCAGCAAGCTGATATTCACTTCCAACGAATTCCGATGCGATATCTACATTTCGATAAGGATCTCTCAAAAAGTGATGTCTTGCATCAATATGATGTGTCCTAGAGTGTGAAATTTGATTTTTCGAGATTTTAACAGTACTTGTGTTGGAACAATTTATTTTTCGATATCTGAATTGATACCCATAATCTAGTAATGTGTGTTTTATCCACAAAATTTGTACACAACAACTACCAACAACTATTTATTTAGCTTCTACAGTAGAAAATAAAACAATGTTTTGGTTCTTACAATACCATGATACTAATGACTTACCTAAAAAGTTATGTGATTTGGAGGTTCTTTTTCTATCTAACATACAACCACTAATTTCAGTATCAAAATAACTAACAAATTCAAATGATTGACCTCTAGTATCAAAGAGTCCTAGATTGGGTGTATGCATGAGATATTTTAAAATTCTTTTAACAACATTTAAATGAGGTTTTGTCCGATTTTCTTGAGAACGAGCGCACATAAACACACAAAACATAATGTCAGGTCGGCTAGCTATTAAATAGAGTAATCTTCCAATCATTCCTCTATAATTGGTTTGATCAATAGATTTTCTATCATCATCATGATCCAAATTACAAGTGGTACTCATTGGAGTGTCACTACTTTAAGTGATATCCAATCCAAAAATCTTTTAGAAGATCTCAAGTATATTTACTTTGATTTAAAATATTACCATGATCATTTTGAATGATTTCAAATCCAAGAAAGAAATTTAGTTCACCCATTAAACTCATTTAAATTTTTCTTTGCATCATTTTAGAAAATTCAATATAGGATTAATTTTTTGATTATCTAAATATAATATCATCGACGTAAATTTGAACTACTATAACATCATTGGTAATACATATTATAAAGAAGGTAATATCATCTATTAATTTTATAAAACCTTCTTAAATAAGAAAGGTACTTCATCTATCATACCAAGATCATAGTGCTTGTTTTGAACTATATAAATCTTTTGATAATTTAAAAAAATGATTTGGAAAATGATTATTTGTAAAACTAGGGGGTTGGTCAAAAAATATATCCTCAGCTATATATTCGTTTGGGAATGAAGACTAAAAACCCATTTGATATAGTTTGAAATATATATGTCCAGCATAATCAATAAGAATTCTGATGGATTCCAGTCTGGAAATAGGTGGAAAGGTTTCCTCATAGTCAATTACTTCTTCATGAATATACCCATGTGTTACAAATCTAGCCTTGTTTCTAACTATATAACTATGTTTATCTACCTTATTTTTAATCACCATTTTTTTTCCTATGGTGAATGTGTATTTGTGTCTTTCAACATGTTTCCAAACACAGTTCCTTTCAAACTGATTATGTGTAGTGACCCAAAGCTTTATGTACATATACATTACATTACTTTTGCGGAATTCTTAATACATGACAAAAACGGACGTCCAATGAATGTATATTTTAGGGTCTTTAGAAGCTCGAATCATAATTTTCTAATCAGGGTGAAAGTTCTTCAACATCACCCATAATGATCTTCCCCTTTTTTTCATACAAAAAACCGTTCTTTATATCCTGGGGAAAAGAAAACATAAAAATGGAGAGCTCAAATGCTCTGTAAAGGTAAACATGGAGAACATAAAACAATCCATAAACATTTGAATATAAAACATAATAATCATGAAGAATGACATAAATCTAGACAGTAAATAAGTAATACATCACAAAGAAACATTAATCATGAAAAAATAACATGTTAATAAAACATGTAATTGTGGAAAACCACTATGCTCATTATATTATTTCCATAGTAGCCATGGTATTTCTGCCAATACCATCATAGTGGAAAATTTCCATTACTGAACAGGGTTTTCCATCCGTTATAGACCCGTATTATTAACTGGATTTTAATTACCATTCCAGCCATGTATATCTCATGAGATAAAAAATTTTACCCATTGTATTGGATGGAGATATAGGTCGAACCCATCTCATAATGAAATCAATATTTCTTGTTCCACAAAATAAACATAAATCATTTATCATTACCCATGGAATACAATGTGTTTCATATCCATCATCCCATCATAATAGAATCCATAAAATACCATGGGAATAATTTCATCATAAACAATATAAATCCATTAAAATAATAGGGAAATTATACAAGAAACATATCCATATTAAGGAATGACATCTTAGATGGAAAATAATTTTGATAAAAATCTTGAAATGAATTCTTGAGGAGAATATTGTTTCTTCTTAATAATCATTTTTTTCCTCAAAATTCCATGCAATTTTAAAAGGAATTAATTTAATTAAAAATAATAATAAAATCTTATAGAGGAATCTTCATGGAAATAAGATGTTATGAAACCATAAAAATCCATTAATTTCGTATAAGATAAAAAATATTCTTCTCATACTTTTTCCGAAAAAGTCAAAAAGTACCTCGAATGGAAACCAAAATAAAGATTCCTTTCATACGATGTGGTAAAAGTAAAAAAGGGTAAAAATGAATTTCAATATACATGGAATAATATTAAACAATTTATGAATTTTTTTATAAAAAAAATGGATATAGATGATAAACCCAACCCTAGTAAATACTTATGAATAAACAATCCCAGATAAGAATGAGACTATAATAATTATCCCTAAGCATAGTTCAAATTTCTTATATATGTGTCTAAGACTCTTATATAGTGGGTATAAAAATTTTATTAACTTATAAAAGAACCATAATAACATTTATATATCATATATGATTCACTAACTACTTTATATTACACTTTCATTTGTCAATTACATGTTAATGTAGTGTTTTGGGTAAAATCTTTTCATTTACGGTACATGTTTTGACTTGTAATTATTCATATGATTACATAGATCATGACTAATTACTTCAATAATATAATACATGTTTTATATAAAATATATATTCAGAATATATATATCATAGATAGATAAATGGAATGAAATACACCGTTCATGGAGACGGTAGGCCATATGTACGTATGAACGCTGTTTTTGTTTCATTATTAAATTTAATAGAAGTAAGTAAATAATATAAACATAAATAAATTATCATTATTATGTCATATATTCCATGATTATTTATTATACATACTTTGTGTAACATCCCATGTAAGAAATTAATAATAAATATTTTTATCTATGTATATTAATGAATTAGATATTGTTTTAGGGGCTTAAAATGTAAATAAATCCAATCTTAAGCATAGAATACACTAATATTCTTAAAAGATTGTTTTACTGCCTTTTGATGGCAAACCCTTTTTAAATCAAACATTTGACAATTATATAATCTATATTTGTCAAAATAAACATATTCATTATGATTGGGACATTGAAATTTACATTGGATAAATTTTTGGTATTTTTCTGACAATGTTAATTTTTTAATGAATACTGAAAAATACTGCATTTTACATCAAAACTGCTTTTTCATTTAATTTAATTATATGGTTAGATTATATTTTTCATAGGTATTAAAGTTTACTATGAATATATTTTCACCATTTAATATAATGGTGGTCATTAGTATTAATTTCACTTTGAAATTGTCATAAACTAATGCCAAACTTTTCCTAGATATTGTTTCAAAAAAACCCTCTATTTGTTTTGACAACGGGAATTATTTTTAAATAAATTATTTCAATTTATGTGTTTGGAATTTGGTAAAATAGATTACATATTTGGAATCAGAAGGTCCAAATTATGTAATTAAGACTCTTTTGTTTTTGGACATTATGAATAGTAACGACGATAATTATCTTTAATTATCTTGATTAATGAGTAATCGGGTAGTTAAGGATAATAAAATAATATCATAATAATAAAAAATTACACCAAAATGTGTCCTAAGGAAACTGGATTTCTCATGGACGACCATGGTATGCCTTGTGCCAAACTTGGGGGCCCCAAGAAATCATTTTTGTGAGAAAGTGACTTTTTATCTTTTTATTTTTTATAGAATGTTAAATGTAACAAAGAATGTATCACCTAAGTAAAATATTTTTAATTATGTCTACATAAATGATCTTTTGGACTATAAATAGTCATTTTAAAGAAAAAAATATTTTCTATATCATAGTATTTTTTTATAATTTTTAGACATTAAATAAATTAAATTATTTATGACATCATAATGATGCACCGATGACCTCATTATTTGACAATTTAAATAAAATGGAAAGATAATGTAAAATCTAATACCTAAACATGTAAAAAACCTATTGGTGGGTATATTTCGAACCCTTATCACCTTATCCTCGAATTATATCAATGTGGGACATTTAAAATCCGAAACTCATGTTAAAATAATGTAACATTTTGTTACTTTCCATGAGTGCCCCTCTCCTCTTATAAAAGGCCCCCACCTCTACCTCCATACCCACACTACCAAATACTTTGGCTCGGCCAACACCTGCACATTTTGTCTCTCCACTTCCCTATCTTACTACTTGAAGACTCACTTTGGGAAGAAGTCTTCCCAAAGAAGCCTTTGAGCTCAAACCAAAGGGAGTTACCCGATATTAAGGTAATGTATTCACTTGAGTCCTTTTGTTTTATTTTTCTTCTCCAACCCATTAAACTCTTTTTATTCATTTATTTTGTTACAAATCCAGTATCTTCAATATACTAGGATGTTTTTAAAAGAATTATTCCAGCTACACATACACACACCTACATCTAATGGTTAAAGAACATACTGTTTCCGTGGATGGCGAATTTATGCCTCCCGAAACGATGATTGTTCAACACTCTTGTAACACCTTCAAAGGTGGCCATTAAGATGTCACTATATTTATATATGATATATAATATGTTTATGTTTTCCTCAAGATTCTTTATTTTTCATTTTGGGCATACCTTTATGGTTTCCATTATGGGTAAACGTGATATCTTCATTTAAGGAAGTGCGAACTACCGCCCCCTCAAAGTGATTTGATTCGTTAGATACCATATGTGGGACGTATAAAGGATGGAACTACGATATTATATATGATATTATACTGGAATTATAATATACCTCTATATAATTATGATTCCATTCTATAAAATACAAAATAGAAATGAAAGTAGCGTTCAAGCATACGTACGGCTTACCGTCTCCATGAACGGTGCATTTCATTTCTTACCTCTAAATGATTATGTAATATTATAAATTCATGCATGTACTGGATATATATGACATATATGATATATACATCATGAATACCATTCTGGATATAATGGATACATGATCAAATTGTAATTATAAAGGGATTATTTTTTATTCAAGTACCAATGATCGTTAAAACGACCGTTATTAACATAAATAATTGCATAGTGTTCATGACATGGAAATAAGTGATATAAAATGAATAATGAACGTGAAAAAGGTTCTTAAACAAGTAGAAATTAACTTAGGTTTATTATTCATGAGATTAAATAACGACCGAGTCAAGTCGGACCCGAGGTATGGGACTTCGTCTCAATCTTCTTTCATTGAGGCATATTTTGTTTTATACTCAACCTTCTTTTATACGGTGTATAAACCCCTTTGACTTTTACGTTTATTCAAAAGGAATATTTTTTATACAAAGCATTTAGTAAGAGAAAAAATGGAATGTTTTGTCGTACGTATGAGGCGAAAATGACTTCTCCGCCACCGTGACCATTATTTGAGTTTCAGCTTCCTCTACAAGCCATACATTCTTTTTAAAAGAAAAATAAATACCCTATTTTACTTTTCTTTTATTTTGGTATAGAAAATGGTTTTCATAATGTTTTTATATCAACTTTTTGTATTGATATCTTGTGATTGAAAGGTGGTAATGTTATGTTTCCTTTACGAATGTTTTATGTGATACGATTATGTTGAGTTTCATGGCCATTATTATGAAGACGGGTGGTTCCGTGATAAACTAAGGGCGGGTGAGCATAATATATCTCTCCAATGCATTGGGTAACGCGAAGGAGTGAAACGTTAAGGTTTCTCCGAATAGATTTAGGGAATATACTGTGATGGGTATTACAAACGTAACCAAGAGGGTTACTCCCTACGTAAGAATGTTATGAATGCCTCAAGTTACCTTTATGTATTATGATTTCTATGATGTATTCATGATTTGATGAGGTATGTTAAAGTGCTTATGTTTTATGGGTAAAGTATGATTTCATTCTTATGTATATATGTACCCATGTTTCCTTTCCATATTTTTATATCCCTTACTGATCTTTTTATGCTCCTCCCAAGTTTCTTGAAATGTTTTTCACAGGTCAAGGAAAAGGTACATGATATGATGATAGTGTCAAGGAAGTGTCATGAAAGAACCCATGTTTTATTTTAAATATGTTTACATTGATGGGAAAGAAGAATACTATCTTTATATAACCACTTTGTTTATATGTGGAATGTAATGCATGTTTTATGATCTAATTCTCTAAAACTCTAAACCCAAAAAGATCCTCAATGTGTAATCTTGTAATAACTCAAGATTAAGTAAGGTTTAAGGATGGGGCCTTATAGTTGGTATCAGAGGTCGGTTTAGATAACTTTAAGCATTATAATTATATTAAATGATTATCCAAAAATATTTTTTTATGGTCAAATTGAAGTGATATAGTATTTGAAGATTACCATGTCGCTTCATCTAAGACATGTTTGTTCAGAATGGTTTTCCGGAGAGGAAACAGGGAAGAGTGCTAGGAAGGAATGCAGAAGGAAATAACCATCCGAATCAGCATCCTGAGATGGTCGGAATTGGAATTGAACAGTTTTTTGAAGTAATGGTGCAGTTGACTCAAGCGATAAATGGTGGTGGTATCCATGCACGAGATCAGCCAGATCAACCATAGAGGAACATGTCAGTGGTGGAACATTTCATGAGGCAACATCCCCCATCATTCAGAGGATCATCTGACCCTGTGTTAGCTGAAGGGTGAATTAAAGCACTAGAGAAGATTTTCGATGTCATGGGGTGTTCAGACAATCAAAAGGTTAGTCTTGCTATTTACTGTTTGAAGGGTGAGGCAGATCAGTGGTGGTCTATGGTTAAAAATATCAGGGACGCCGATGAGATTGATGCTCTTGACTGGGATGAATTCAAAGGTATGTTTCTTGAGAAGTATTTTCTTAAGGCTGTTCGACTTAGGATGGAAAAGAAATTCTTGGAATTGAGGCAAGAGGAAGACTCAGTGGCTGCCTATGAAGAAAGGTTCACTCGATTGGCTAGGTATTCTCAAAATTTTATCTGAGACCTTGATAGTAAAATCAATCGTTTTTACTCATGATTAAAGCCAAAATATCGAAGGGAATTATCTTCCCGTGAGTTTAAAAATATTGAATAGCTTGTTCGATGTGCTGAGAAGGTGGAAATGGAGTTTTCCGATGACCAAGTGTTCTATAACAGCTAACAGATGAAGAGACCGAGGTGGTCGGAGAAAGGTAATAATTCTTCAAAAATTCTGATGGTAAGAAATCTATGTTTCCAGTTTTTGATAAATGTGGAAAAAGGCATGCTGGGGAATGTGTTCTGAATTCTGGAAAGTGCTACTGATGTGGTAATATGGGATATGAGGCTCGTGATTGTACTGAAAATGATCAGGGTGATGGTAAGACCAAATTTGATTTACAGTTAGTGAAATGTTATAAGTGAAATGAGATGGGTCACTATGCAAACGAGTGTCCGACAAAGAGCTTGAGTGATGGGAAGCAGTTAGTCTACAAGCAGAAAGGGGTGGTGAAATCCTTTGCAACTACTTCAGCAGATGTCGGGCTATCCAATGAAGTTGTATCAGGTACTTTGTTTGTTTTTTCAGATTATGCCAGTGTGTTGTTTGATTCGGGTTCTACACATACTTTCATCTCTGAAAAATTTTCTAGTAAAATGGGAATACCATCTCAAGAAATGACTCATGAACTTGTGGTAAAGACACCTGGGGGAAATGTTGAGGCAAAAAGAATGGATAAGAATCTTCCTATCCTTATCTGTGGAAAGAACCTACTTGCAAACCTTATTTTTTCTACCTTTAGTAGAGTTTGATGTTATCCTGGGTATAGATTGGCTCTCTATTTACCATGCTAAGATTGACTGTAGAGATAAAGAAGTTTCTTTTCAGAAATTCTTTCAGTTTGTTTACAAGAAAGAACCCTTACTTTTGATAACATATCAAGAGGCCAAGAAACTTGTAAAAGATGGAAATGAATGTTACCTTTCACACATCGTTGAAAATAAAGGAACTGTTCAGATTAATGATGTGCCAGTGCTAAATGAGTATCCTGATGTTTTTCCTGATGAGTTTCCTGGAATAATACCAGATTGAGAAGTTGAGTTTATTTTTGACTTAGTTCATAATGCTAAGACAATTTCAAAACCCCCTTATCGAATGGCTCAAATTGAACTTTTAGAGTTCAAGGAGAAATTGCAAGATTTATTAAAGAATGGTTTCATTCGACCTAGCACGTCACCATGGGGTGCTACTGTTTTATTTGTTAAAAAGAAAGATGGTTCTATGAGACTTTTCATTGATTATAGAGCCTTGAATAACATCAATGTTAAGAACAAATATCCTTTGCCTCATATCGGCGATTTGTTTGATCAGCTCCTGGGAGCTCAGTATTTTTCAAATATTGACCTGAGATCGGGGTACCATCAGCTAAAGGTAAAGGAAGAAGATGTTCTGAAGACTATGTTTCGTACAAGATATGGCCATTATGAATTTTTAGTAAAGCCTTTTGGGGTAACCAATGAACCTGATGTATTCATGGACTTAATGAATAGAATTTTCCATGAGTTCTTGGATAAGTTTGTGGTGGTTTTCATTGATGATATTTTGGTGTTTTTTAAAAGTAAAGAAGAGAATGAAAGACATTTAAGGGTTATTTTGAAAACCCTGATAGAAAAGAAAATGTATGGAAAATTCAGCAAGTGTGAGTTTGGGTTGCAACAAATTTCTTTCCTTGGTCACATTGTTTCTAAAGATGGGATAACCGTTGATCATGAAAAAACCATGGTTGTTGAAGAATGGCCAAGACCCACAAATGTAACAGAGATTCATAGTTTCCTTGGTTTGTCAGGCTATTACCGAAGGTTTGTTAGAAATTTTTCACGGTTATCTAGTCCAATGACTAAGCTAACTCGGAAGGGTGTTATGTTTATCTGGACAAAATAATGTGATTATTTTTTTCAAGAACTGAAATTAAGATTAGTGAATGCTCCAGTTTTGGCACTTCCTTCCAGGAATGGTGGGTTCGTTATATACAGTGATGCTTCATTGAAAGGACTTGGTTGCGTCCTAATGCAGAACGATCAGGTAATTGCTTATGCTTCACGACAGCTGAAAACTCATGAGGTAAATTACCCTACACATGATTTGGAATTAGCTTCTGTTGTTTTCGCTTTAAAAATTTGGAGGCATCATTTGTATGGAGTAAAGTGTGAAATATATACCGATCACAAAACTTTAAAGTATATATTCACTCAGAAAGAATTTAACATGAGATAAAGGAGATGGATAGAATTAATCAAGGATTATTATTGTACAATTCATTACCATCCAGGAAAAGCAAATAGAGTGGCTGATGCTTTGAGTCGAAAAATTAATGCTTCATTACCAATGTTGCATTTGGAACGTGATCCTTTGCTTAAGGATTTGATGAACTTTGGCATAGAAGTTGTTGGTGCAGGAAGTCCTTCTGTTCTGTTTCAGGTATCAGTGAGATCATCTCTATCAGATAGAATCAAGCAAGCACAGAAGCAAGACAGTGAGTTGCAGAAAAAGGTAGAGCTGGTTCAGAAAGGTAAGTTGCATGAATTTAACATTGATAATGATTGTGTTTTTGAGATTTGGGAAGATATTGTGTGTCCCTTGTGATTCATAGTTGAAGAGAGAGTTGTTATGTGAAGCTCATAGTTCTCCGTTTTCAGTTCATCTATGATGTACTAATATGTATAGAGATCTTCGGGAGTATTACTGGTGGAATGGAATGAAAAGAGATATTGCCGATTTTACTGTGAAGTGTTTGAATTGTCAACAGGTTAAAGCAGAGCGGTAGTTACCAAAAGGGATGCTTCAGCCTTTACCAGTTCCAGAGTGGAAATGGGAGAATATATTCATTGACTTTGTTATGGGATTTCCGAAGGCATCTTGAGGTAATAATGCAATCTGAGTTATTGTTGATCGCTTGACCAAATCAACTCATTTCCTTGCTTTACGAGATATGTTTTCCCTAGATCAACATTCCCGTTTGTATCTTAAAGAGATAGTCCGGTTAAATGGAGTTCCCTTCTCCATTGTATCTGACCGTGATCACAGGTTCACTTCTAACTTTTGGAAGGGCCTTCAGAAGTCGTTGGGTACTGAATTAAATTTTAGTACAACTTTTCATCCTCAATCAGATGGGCAGTCAAAACGAATAATTCAGATCTTGGAGGATATGCTACGAACTTGTTCGATGGATTATCAGGGAATTTTGGACCAACATATTTCGTTGGTTGAGTTTTCATATAATAACAGTTTTCATTCCAGTATACAGATGGCACCATTTGAGGCGTTATATGGGAAGCAGTGTCAAACTCCACCTTTATGGGATGAATTGGGTGAAAGGAAGTTTATGGGACTAGAATTGGTAGAAGTGTTGGCAGAAAAAGTTCAGCTGATACAGAAACACATGATAATAGCTCAGAGCAGGCACAAGTGTTATGCAGACAATCTGAGGAAGGATATATCTTTTGAGGTTGGTGATCATGTTTTTTTCAAAGTCTCACCATGGAAAAGTGTGATGCGATTTGGTAAGAAAGGAAAGCTGAGTCCAAGGTTCATTGGACCATATGAAATTCTGGAGAGAGTTGGATCATTTTCTTGCCGAGTGGCTTTACCTCTGATTTTATCTCAGGTACACAATGTTTTTCATGTTTCGATGCTGAGAATGTACATGCCAGATCCATCTCATGTTTTGAGTCCATAGGTAGTTTAGCTGGAAGAGAACCTATCTTATGAGAAACAACCGGTCCAGGTTCTTGACCACACAGAGCAAGTTTTACATAATAAGGTGATTAATCAGGTAAAGGTTTTGTGAAAAAACCACCTGATTGAAGAGGCGACATGGGAATCTGAAAATGCAATGAGGGATAAGTACCTCCATTTATTCGATAAGTAAATAAATTGCGGGGACTCAATTTTCTAAAGGGGGGAAGGATGTAACATCCCAAGTAAGTAATGAATAATAAATTTTATTATCTATGTCTATTAATGAATTAGATAGTGTTTTAGAGGCTTAAAATGAAAATAAATCCAATCTTAAGCATGGAATACACTAATATTCTTAAAAGATTGTTTTACTGCCTTTTGATGGAAAACCCTTTTTAAATACACCTTTTGACAATTTTATAATCTATAATTTTCAAAATAAACATTTTCATTATGATTGGGACATTTAAATTTACATTGGATGAATTTTTTGTATTTTTCTGACAATAGTCATTTTTTAATGAATAGTGAGAAATACTGCATTTTACATCAAAACTACTTTTTCATTTAATTTAATTATATGGATAGATTATATTTTTAATTAGTCTAGTGTAATATGAATATATTTTTAACCATTTAATCCAATGGTGGTCATTAGGATTAATTTCACTTTGAAATTGGTCATAAACTAATGCCAAATGTTTCCTAGATACTGTTTCAAAAATACTCGCTATTTGTTTTGACAATGGGAATTATTTTTAAATAAATTATTGAAATATATGTGTTTGGAATTTGGTAAAATGGATTACATATTTGGAATCATATGTTCCAAATTATTTAATTAAGACTCTTTTGTTTTTGGACATTATGAATAGTAATGACGGTAATTGTCTTTAATTATCTTGATTAATGAGTAATCGGGTAGTTAAGGATAATAAAATAATATCATAATAATAAAAAATGACATCAAAATGTGTCTTAAGGCTACTGGTTGTCTCATGGCCGACCATGGTATGCCTTGTTCCAATCTTGGGGTCCCCATGAAATCACTTTTGTGAAAAAGTGACTTTTTATCTTTTTATTTTTTAAATAATGTTAAATGTAACAAAGAATGTATCACCTAAGTAAAATATTTTTAATTTTGTCTAAATAAATGATCTTTTGGACTATATATAGTAATTGGAAAGCTAAAAATATTTTCTACATCATAGTATTTTTTTTATAATTTTTAGACATTAAATAAATTAAATTATTTATGACATCATAATGATGCAGTGATGACCTCATTATTTGACAATTTTAATAAAATAGAAAGATAATGTAAACTCTAAGCCCTGAACATGTCCAAAACCTATTGGGTGGGTATATTTCGAACCCTTGTCACCATATACATGAATTATATCAATGTGGCACCTTTAAAATCCGAAACCCATTTTAAAATAATGTAACATTTCTTTACTTTCCATGAGTGCCCCTCCTCTCCTCTTATAAAAGGCCCCCACCACTACCTCCTTACCCACACTCCCAATGCCTTTGGCTAGGCCAACCCTGGCCCATTTTATCTCTCCACTTCCCTCTCTTACTCTTTGAAGCCTCACTTTTGTAGAAGTCTTCCCAAGGAAGCCTTTGAGCTCAAACCAAAGGGAGTTACCCGATTTTAAGGTAATGTATTCACGTGAGTCCTTTTGTTTTATTTTGCTTCTCCATCCCCTTAAACTCTTTTTATTCATTTCTTTTGTAACAAATCCAGTATATTCAATATACTAGGATGTTTTTATAAGAAGGATTCGAGCTACACTTACACACACCTACATCTAATGGTTAAAGAACATACTGTTTCCGTGGATGGCGAATTTATGTCTCCCAAAACGATGATTGTTCAACATTCTTTTAACACCATCAAAGGTGTCCATTAAGATGTCACTATATTTATATATGATATATAATATGTTTATGTTTTCTTTAAGATTCTTTATTTTTCATTTTGGGCATACATTTATGGTTTCCATTATGGGTAACGCGATATCTTCATTTAAGGAAGTGCGGAATACCACCCCCTCAAAGTGATTTGATTCGTTAAATACCATATGTGGGACGTATAAAGGATGGAACTATGATATTATATATGATATTATACTGGAATTATAATATACCTTTATATCATTATGATTACATTCTATAAAATACGAAATATAAATTAAAATATCGTTCATGCGTACGTACGGCTTACCGTCTCCATGAACAGTACATTTCATTTCTTACCTCTAAATGATTATGTAATATTATAAATTCATGCATGTACTGGATATATATGAAATATATGATATCTACATCATGAATACCATTCTGGAAATAATGGATACATGAACAACTTGTAATTATAAAGGGCTTTTTTTTACTCAAGTACCAATGATCATTAAAACGACCGTTATTAACTTAAATAATTACATAGTGTTCATGACATGGCAATAAGTGATGTAAAAGTAATAATGAACTTGAAAATGGTTCTTAAACAAGTAGAAATTAACTCAAGTTTATTATTCAGGAGATTAAAGAACGACCGAGTCAAGTCGGACTCGAGGTATGGGACTTCATCTCAATCTCCTTTCATTGAGGCATATTTTGTTTTATACTCAACCTTCTTTTATACGGTGTATAAACCCCTTTGACTTTTACATTTATTCAAAAGGAATCTTTTTTATACGAATCATTTAATAAGTGAAAAAAGGGAATGTTTTGTCGTACGTATGCGGCGACAATGACTTCTCCGCCGTCGTGACCATTATTTGAGTTTCGACTTCCTCTACAAGCCATACCTTCTTTTTAAAAGAAAAATAAATACCGTATTTTACTTTATTTTATTTTGGTATTGAAAATGGTTTTCATAATTTTTTTATATCAATTTATTTTATTGATATCATGTTATTGAAAGGTTGTAGTGTTATGTTTCGTTTATGCATGTTTTATGTGATACGATTATATTGAGGTTCTTGGGCATTATTATGAAGACTGGTGGTTCCGTGATAATCTAAGGGAGGGTTAGCCCGATATAGCTCTCCAATGCATTGGGTAATGTGAAGGAGTGAAACGTTAAGGTTACTCCAAAGAGATTTAGGGAATATACAGTGATGGGTATTCCAAACGTAACCAAGAGGGTTACTCCCTACGTAAGAATGTTATGAATGCCTCAAGTTAACTTTATGTATTATGATTTCTATGATTTATTCATGATTTTATGAGGTATGTTAAAGTGCTTATGTTTTATGGGTAAAGTATGATTTCATTCTTATGTATATACGTACTCATGTTTCCTTTCCATATTTTTATATCCCTTACTGAGCTTTTTATGCTCATCCCAAGTTTCTTGAAATGTTTTTTCACTGGTCAAGGGAAATGTACATGATATGATGATAGTGTCAAGGAACTAACAAGAAATAATCCATGTTTTATTTTAAATATGTTTCCATTGATGGGAAAGAAGAATACTATCTTTATGTAACCACTTTGTTTATATGTGGAATGTAATGCAGGTTTTATGATCTAATTCTCTAAAACTCTACACCCGAAAAGATCCTCAAGGTGTAATCTTGTAATAACTCAAGATTAAGTAAGTTTTAAGACTGGGGCCTTATACTTTTTAATCATTCTGGAATGGTCATCAGGGAGAATGAATCTCATCGTGTCATGGAGACGGTGATCCATACGTACGCACGAGTGATTTTATCATTCCTATAATTATTGAATGGAATTGGAGTGGCTGATATAATATCTATTAATCAGTATTATGTAATTATAATCATATATAATTATTATTTCCCCCATTTTACCCATCAAATAACAGTTATGGAGTAAAAACAGATTACACCACGGTGTGGAAACGGTATGCTGTACATATGCACGCATGATGATTTCATTTTTCGTAGGATGGATATAAGGTAAAATAGGGTTGTTTCACATTTATAATGACAAATATGTTTATTAGTGATACTGGTGTTATTGAATTATAAATAAAAACTAATTAAGATGAATTTTATGAAAAAAGAAACCTGAAATAATTGATAAGAGAGAATACCTCTTCCTCAACAGGCCTCTTTTAAACTTTCTCTTAGGGCACTATAGTTTGCCTTTCGTGAAGACAAGAACCTATATAATATAAGTAGAGAGTTTGAGAAGAGTAATTTTCCGAGGATGGTATGCTTGAAGGCTTAAAAATGAGTGAATAGAAGAAGGAGGAGGTTCACTTTCATAAGAGAGGAGAGGGGCGCTTTTAGAAACCTCCAAAATATTAATTTATAATAAAATCAAACACCATATAAAAACATCCAAAATGACTCAAATTACAATATGAGATGATATAGGTTTTTAATCTCATCAGAAAATAAAATTTAGACATGTTGGGAAATTATTTTAAACCTTATCATTTAGATTTATCCTTATTTAATCAATTAAATTTTAATTGTGGAAATAATATTCTAAATTTTATATTGTTATAAATAATTACTTATGTGTTGTGAATTGTCCATAATTATATAATTTATGACATTCACGACTATATTAATTTAAATTTATAATTTTTTATATTTTTTCCATTTTAAAACAATTTAATAATATGTTACTTTTATAAAATATTAATAGTGTCAATTTTGACACTATTCATTTACTTGAATTTAAATAAAATCCAAACATAGTATATATTCAAACAAAAATATTAAAAAAATTCCTAAAATGTCATATTAATATATAAAATTATTTTAGGACATTAACTAGTTCATATAATATTTATTTTAAAAGTTTTAATAAAAATTATTTGATATTTCTCTTAATAAAATAATATCAACATCTTTTTTGTATAATTATTTAATATATATATTTATTGAATAAAAATTAAAAATAAAATAAAAAAATGAATATGAATATAATAAATTTCATAAGAACACTTTTTGATGAATTTATCTTCTAAAACACACATCTTTTAAAATGATATATTTATTAAATTATGAAGGTGACAACTTTGACATCATTTTAAAAAACTAATATAAATGTCATAATCTGTTTTATAAGTCTCAAAATGTTCCACATGTCGTCCCTTGGAAGCATAGGGTATATATATACTCTAAAAATAAGGTTTCGTCAGTTTTTTTGTTCTTTTGTTGGGTATTATTATTTTAATGAGAACAATAATATTGATTTTTCACTAAATAAATAATTTATGCATCATTAAGGTATAAGCTATTTATGTAATTATATAATCATTAAAAATCTCAATTAAATTACCATGATGAAGATAAAAATTTGATATTTCAAATTAAATTTTATAATTGAAATTTTATTATGTACTACCATATATGAAAAATTCATTAATTATAATAGTTTGAGCGGGACATAATTCAATTTTTTTAAATAAAATAAAAAAGGTCTTAATCACATCCAAATGGGTTCTAAAAGATACCATTTCAACCCAAATATATTTTAGGACTAAATGTAATTATCCAATTATATTAATAAAAGTTTCGGATAATTTTATAATATTATTTTTACCCTTAATTACCCGATTTATCTTTAACTGTTGTAAATTAAATTTACCGTAGTTAATATTCATAATTCCTTAAAATAAAAAGTATCCTATTAACATAATTTGGACATACTGATTCCAAATATGGAATCCATTTTTCAATATACAAAACACAAAATTTGTATTATTTAATTATAAATTAATCCTGGTGTTGAGAAAATGGGTTTTAAAAGTTAAAACATTAAAAAAGATTGAAATCTTTTTACCTATTAATTCAATGTAAAATTAATTAAAATGAAAAACATTATATTAAATTTTAAAAATATATTCTATATATAATTTAAAACCACTCAATAATATGTCTTTCCCATAATTTGTTTTTGATGAAATAAGTTGTTTTCAATTAAAATTTATCATATTTTTATTATTCATAAAAATAAGAACTTATCATAAAAATAAAAAAATTTATCCAAAGTAATTTTTTATATCTTGATGCCACAAAATAAGTTTAATTTGTCATATTGAACATATAAACATGTCATAACTAGATTTAAAGTGGGTGTGCCCTCAATAGGTGGAAAAACTACATTTCAAAACAATACTTATTATTGGTCAGAGTGGATACTCAAGAGGGGGGTGAATTGAGTTTCAATTATTATGTCTGTTAAAAAAATTATTATAAAAATCCCAAAATTGAAAACAGCCCTGTCAATTAAGGTAGAAAATATATAAATATTTATTTTCTCAACAATATTCTCTAATGTTGATTTCTCCTCAGTTGAATCAATGTAATCACTAATTCAACTTTTGAAACTGGTTTACTGAATTAAGCATAAATACACAATAACCAAAACTAACTATCTGAGTTAAAGTAAAAAACAATTTTCTGTCTTTGAAAAGACATAATCAGTGGATAAAATTAAATAGAGTAATTGAAGATTAGAAAAAATTTTAAACATGAGGTTCAGTCTCATGTTGAGACATAATCCACTCCACTTGGTGATCACCTTCCACCAAGTTGTTTATATAAATGAACTTTTGATCCACACCCTAGATCGGGGTTCACAACAGTACACCCGGCTATCTAGGTCACACATGACCTCTACCATAGTTATTCACTAGAAATAAATGAAATATGTGATTGAGTATGAGAATAGTTTGATATCATCCAGTTATGATCAGGAGACAGTGTGTGAAAAATAAAAATACACATTACTAAAAATATTGAATATTAAACACAACAGAGATACGAAATAGAATAGAGTTATGAATTCCTTGTGTGTTGTGAAGAAATGTTCTCGAGTCAATGAATGTTGAGAATATGGTATTTGAGTCTTCTTCTAGAAGTTTTCTATAGAATAGAAGAATCACATTTTTTATAATCTAGCCTCGTGGAATGAAAAGGTTCAGCACTTTAACATCTCGATGTATACTGTTCCCTTTTTGGAGAAGGTAGCTTGTTATAGTCTTCTTGTAATCTCAAGCACTTTGTTCTTCTCTTTTGGTATTCACACAATCTGTGTTTCAGTGTGTACTACTTCTTGAACTGCATTATGTTCTTCCTCTTCTTCTATAACATGATAGATGAGGTCCTTTTATACTCCAAGATCCACTTGACATATAGATCTTTGCACATGCATGTACCTCATACTTGTCTATGGGTACTCCTATATCCAATATTAAATAATGTCATAAACATTAATTTGACTAAATATGAATGTTAGAAATAATTTTGAATTAATGAAATGGAAACAATTATTTATATCAATCATTGAGTCATATTCAGTCTGTTGTCTTCGGTTTGATAACATCGTTCTGTTATCTTTGGTGTTTCAAACACCGTTGTGTCATACTTCGGCATGTCATCTACGGTGTGTCATCTTCGGTGTTTCGACTTCGTTCGGCCGAACTTTGGTCTGTATAACTTTTGTTTCGGTGGTTCCACTTTGGTTTTGGTGTGTCGACTTCGGTTTCAATGTGTCGAACATCAGTTTTTCAGGAAATCCCAAAAAAAATTATGAAAAGTATGTCTTACAAATACCATCACAAGACGAAGTGTTAATCAAAGGTACATGTGAAAATACACTTGTAATCACATTTATCCATGACTATAAGCAATTGACTTATTAAAGTATATTTATTGTATAACATAATTTATTTTCATAGATTTATTAAAATTGCAAGAAAGGGTAGAATCTGTATATTGAAATAATTTGTAATTATGAAAACTACAATATCATGGAGAGTCCAAAAATCTCCACCTTTTTTATAATAAAAAATTATTGCATACATGAAAATATCATAGAATTTATTTAAAATAGATCTCTTCCTCACAAAATGGATTAAGTAATATATATTTCATCCTTATTTTCTCCTCCTTCTGGGGTTATCAAAAAGTGAAAACCAATAAAGAGAAATAAGAGAAAAGAAATACACTGTAAGAATTTTCATTAAAATTCAGAAGGAGAGAAGACAAAAAAAAGAAGCAAAACCCTATGAAAAATAAGAAATCCATCACTAAGGGTTTGGATGTAGAGGAGCTTCCCCTATTTCTGAAGGATCAAATGGAAAAGGAGATGATTTGGGAATGGAAGAGGAATGTGGTGATCGGATTACAACACCAGGCAGGGAAACACCGATAGGAATAGTAGCAGCATGGGTATGCCTTCTCTTTGATAGCACACAAATTAGAGACTTCTCAGTAATGATCAGTCAAATCTGAGTAAGAGCCATAGAGACAGTCATTGGAGCAGGAGGCCGAGAGGCAGTACCAATTGAAGTAGTTGGAGGGACCACAATAGCCTTGGCTTAATCATGGAGATACGGTTTGAGCTGGTTAATGATGTCATTAATGATTTCCCCTCCATTTTGCGTTTCCTTCTCAAATTCATCCATTTTCTCCATAAATTTACTCAGAAACGGTGTAAGTTAATTTAATTAGAGAACTTTCTTAATGAATTATATTGTGACTGGAGGAATTCGATTGTTTTCTACCAGACACATGAAACTGTTGATGAGGTAATGATTGGTATATATCTTAGTGAAATATTTATACACTTTTTCCTGAATTTATTTCTGATCTACAAAGGATTAATTTTCACACAGTCTCATCATATTGTATATGAGATCAGTATTTTGATGAAATTTAACCAGAGTTTCTTTGTCTGAAGCAAGATTGAGTTTTTGAATTTCATCTTTCATTATTGTCACGACCCGACCTTGGGGCCCGTGCCGTGACTACCCCAAGCCCGCCTTCCATAGGCCAGGGGCTGGCGACTAGCACCAAGGCGTAAAATCCCGGTAAACAGGGAAGGCATTGCCTTTATAAGTAACAACCACCACAGAGTCAGCAAGCGGAAAGTAACTACCAAGTGCAGAAAAGTAAAGGGGGCCGGAATACAAGCCCAACTGAAAGTACAACTGAAAAGGTAAAGAATAGCAACTGAAGAAAAGATGGAGGCCTCGTGTCGTCCACTGGAAATCCCACCTGAAGGGTGGGTACAGATAACCTCCAGGCTCCTCGGGTCCCACGTCCGCTCCGAGCACGTCCCGCCCAGTGGTCCGCCTCCAGGTACCGTCCTGCTCCACGCCCCAACCGAGATCAGCGATGTCCGTCGTCTGCATCCAACACAACAAGGTGCGG
Organism: Viscum album; assembly: GCA_963277665.1. Lineage (NCBI taxonomy): Eukaryota > Viridiplantae > Streptophyta > Magnoliopsida > Santalales > Viscaceae > Viscum > Viscum album. The sequence continues at coordinate 63,356,230 of OY728164.1, read as the reverse complement.
GAAAAGCCCGTGCAGGGGTGAGTATAAAATACTCAGTAAGGACCCCGAGACCCCCGAAGGTCTCCCGAAATCCACAAAGGATATAGCACAAAAGAAAAGGGGCAACCACGAAGAAACAACTGACTCGACTTAGGTATATGCCCATACATATACCTAAGTCCCCATTTCTAGCTCTGCTCTCGAGCTCAAGGTCAATTCGATCCACACAGGAAAGCAAGACTCAAATCCACCAGGGAGAGTAAATAGTAAATCCACATAGGATAGTTCGACACAAACACAAAGGAGAGTAACATAATATTCAGCTCAACCAGGTATACTTTTTTAGATGACGACAAGATGACCACCGAACCATCTCAGTCGTCGGACCCACGAAGGATCGATAGGTACTAACCTCGGCAATGACCCACACAGGATCGGGCCCACACAGGACCTGTAGCAATGGCTCACACAGAACCGTAAGAGATGACCCACACAGGATCGGGCCCACACAGGACCTGTAGTCAAGGCTCACACAGAACAGTAAGGTGATGACCCACACAGGATCGGGCCCACACAGGACCTGTAGCACTGATCCACGTAGGATTGCTGGGTGCAGTAGTCGACGCAGTCCACTGAGGATCTCTGCACAGTCGTCGCCGCAGTCCACGAAGGATCTCTGCTCTGTCGTCGTCGCAGTCCACGGAGGATCTCTGCTCTGTCGTCGAAGTCACAGCCAGCGCTAGGGTTCCCGCACACAGCGAGCTCGTTTAGGAGGGTCCGCTCCACAAGCCGAGAGGCTGATACATCAACTGACATGTAGTCCGAAGTTGATGTATCCAAAAGTTCAGTATCGTCAACAGGAACTCAACGTCGCAGACGGCGCGTCAATCGGACGCCCGGTCTGAGAGATATTGGCATTTTTCGTCCCAGGGGCCCGGTTGGATTTTAAGGAAAAACCAACCCGACCGCACTCCACCTGCGTCCAAACCTCGGTCGGAGTATGCCAAAAGATCCGTCTCAATTAGAGGAATTCAACAGAGCTGACGGCACGTCAATCGGACGTCCGTAGCTCAAGATATTAGTGTTTCCGCTCCGAGGGCGCGGTTGGTCTCGTGTACGAACCAACCCGGCCGAACTCAAAGTATTCCGAAACCTTGAGTGCGATATACCGAAACGACCGTCTTGATCCAAGGATCGCGTTGCCGCTGACGACGGTTCGTTTGGAGGCCCGTAGCTCAAGATACGGCCATTTGAACGAAGTCCATCCGAAGACGGGGGGTACGGGCCCGGGCCGACCCGGCCCGACCCTCCCCGGGAGTCGGCCGAACCGGGACGACCCGAACCGGGTCGACCCGACCTGGTCCGGTCCGGCCAGGGCGCGGCCCGGCCAGTCGGACCGGTCTGGTCCGATTCGGCCGAACGGCCGAAGGCCGTGGCACGCGTGGTGCCGCCCCCGCGGCAGGCGATGCCGCGGCCCCCTACGCGGGGCCGCGTTGATGTCGGGATGCGGCTTTCAGCCGTGTCCGAGGGCCGCGGACCCGTGCGGCCGTGGGTCCGCGGTTGCCGCCGCCGCCGCGGCTTCAGCCGCGGCGGGCTGTCCGGCGGCGCGCCGGGGCGCCGCCGCTCCCGGCTGCCGGCGCCGCCGCTCCCGGCTGCCGGCGCCGCCGCGCTGGCGGCCCGCGCCGCCGGCGAGTTCCGCGGGCCACCGGGATCGCTCCAGTGGTCCGATTCTCTTCCCGTCTTCTCCATTGCTCCCCCCGGGACTCGTTCTTCACTGCGGGATCGTCAAACACCCGCTGCGGCACGTTCCGTCGTCGTCCGTCAAAACCGCACAAAAACGAAGAACGGCGGAGGGTCGTCGGGCCGTGTTCGTTTGGCCCGAACCCTCTGCGTTAGAGATAAACATCCGGGAGAATTTCTTCCACACAGGAAACAACAATTTTTAAGAAGATTAAAAATTGTTCACAAAAACGGTTCTTTAATTTCTTTAAAGAAACATTGACGGGATTTTTTAAAAAAAAGGGGTAAATCCATAATAAAATCCCTACCTCGATGTCGCCGTCGGACGCGAGGTCGTCGCGGAATCGTTTGTTGCGGAAGGAGGGGATCGTCGCGTCGTCGTGGAAGAGACGTTCGTCGCACCGCGGGAAAAACGTCGCGCCGACGATCTCCGGATCTAGAACAAACGGATTTAATTAATTAAATCCGTTGACATTGAAATTAAATGGGAGAATTAAACGATCCGTTTCTCACCTTAGTTGCCGAACGAGGATCGGCCGCGGAAGAAGAGGCGTCACCGAAGAACGTCGCAGGTAGAGCTCGTCGAATTCCGGTCGCCGGAGTTCTTCGCGTTCTTCGCGTTCTTCGCGAGGAGGGTGGAGGCTCAGAGAATTCGCACAACGATAGCAATCCTCCAAAATAGACAAGTTTGTCTATTTTATTAATTTGCCAACGAACGCAAACGCGTATGTAACGGCCCATTAAATTCGTTGAATTAATTCAACGAATGAAACAGCCCATTTAATTCTCGAAATAAACCGCCCAATTAAATGGTCTGTTAAGAATTAAGGAAAACGCGTCGGTTGACTTTTCAGTTACTTGACGGGTTTTCGCGGGTGCGTTACATAGCGAAAGAAACGGCGGGGCTCGTGCGGGCCCCACCTCACAAATATCCTACCAAGGGGTAGGGTATTTCCGGATAGCACCCTATCCGCTTTAACTCAGTTCAAGTGGCTTCCAAGCGGCTTAAGTGAAATAAAATAATTTGTCGCACAACCTTTATTTTATTTCCGACTTAAAGCCGAAAATTTTTAAAACCACGGTTGAGCAAACGCAACTCCGGAAGAGGCGTTTCTAAGAAAATACCGGCGCTTCGATTTCATCGGTGCCCTCAGAATTCGATTCCGGGCACCGGTTCAAAAGATAGAAAAACTCGCTCGTCCGTTCACTGAACGTACCCGAGCCAAACTTCGGAAATTGATTCCGGGCACACCGGGCCTCCGAATCAGGTGCCGTCTGAAGCTACGCTCTTGTAAAATTCCAAAGAAAATTAAGAAAAAAAATTTCCTTGAAATTTGCGGGTCTTTACATTATTCCCACCTCAGGGATTTACGTCCCCGTAAAGATACATCAAAAACTAGGGGAACAAATGGGGGTACTGAGCACGCATCTGAGCCTCCCGCTCCCAAGTGCTCTCTTGGAGGTTCCCGTGCTGCCATCTGACGCGCACAAGAGGAATCGACCGCCCACGTAGGACCCGCTCCTGTCGATCCTCGATCTCCACTGGGACCTCCGAAAAAGTCGCCCCATCGTCCACGTCCAGCTCCCCAAAGTCGATGATGTGCGTCGGGTCGTGCACGTATCTCCTCAGCTGAGACACGTGGAAGACGTCGTGCACCCGGTGCAACTGAGGTGGTAGAGCCAGGCGATAAGCCACCTCTCCTATCCTGCTGAGGACCTGGAAAGGCCCGATGAAGCGTGGAGACAACTTTCCGCCTCGGCCAAATCTCCGTAAACCACGTCGAGGTGAGACACGCAAAAAGACGTGGTCTCTATCCTCGAACTCTAGTGGCCTCCGCCTTCTGTCAGCATATGACTTCTGCCGGCTCTGAGCTGTCCTCATCCTCTCCTAGATGATCTGGACCTTCTCTGTTGTGGCTTGGACCATCTCTGGTCCCACGAGTGCTGACTCCCCAGGGTCTGTCCAGCACAACGGTGATCTGCAGGGTCTGCCGTACAACGCCTCGTATGGTGCCATCCCGATGGTGGAGTGGTAGTTGTTGTTGTACGCGAACTCCACCAAGGGTAGGTGGTCCTCCCAGCTACGACCAAAGTCGAGAACACATGCACGGAGTATGTCCTCGAGTGTATGTATGGTCCTCTCCGTCTGACCATCCGTCTAAGGGTGGGAGGCTGTGCTCAGATGGAGCCGCGTCCCGAACGCCTCCTGCAACCCCTTCCAAAGCTGGGAAGTGAAACGAGTATCTCGATCGGAGACGATAGACAACGGCATACCGTGATGCCGTACGATCTCTTGGACGTAAAGGCGTCCCAAGCTCTCCACTGAGCCCTGCTCTCTGATGGGTAAGAAGTGTGCCGACTTGGTGAGTCGGTCGACAATCACCCAAATGGAGTCGTGACCTCTGGAAGTGCGTGGTAGTCCAGTCACGAAGTCCATAGATATCCCGTCCCACTTCCACTCCGGGACCTCCAAGGGCTGTACCAAGCCTGCTGGTACCTGATGCTCTACCTTCACCTGCTGGCAGGTGAGGCATCGTGAAACGAACTCTGCCGCAACTTTCTTCATGCCCGGCCACCAGTGCTGTCGACTGAGATCCTGGTACATCTTCGCCGCTCCGGGATGTACCACCAAGGGAGAAGTGTGAAACTCTCTCAGCACCTCCTCTCGTAAAGCGACTGGTACGAAGGTACGTCCTCTGAAAAGGATGTCGTGCTCTTCTCCAAGAGAGAAACCATCAGGCGCCTGACCTGAGGATATCAGTGCACGCCGGGTCTCACAGTCAGCGTCACCACGCTGAGCCTCTCTGACCCGCTGTAGAAGTGGAGGAGAGACTGTGAGAGACTGAAGAAAGGATGCTCTGTCTCTATCCACGAAGGATATCTGTAAGGAGGCTAGCTGCTCTTTCACCTCCTCAAGTAGCTGAATGCCCGTCCTCCTGCTGAGGGCATCAGCTACCACGTTCCCCTTCCCAGGAGTATAGACTATCTCAAAGTCATAGTCCTGGAGGAACTCAAGCCATCTCCGCTGTCTCAGTTTCAGGTCCTTCTGAGAGAAGATTTACCTGAGACTCTGGTGGTCAGAAAAGACTGTGAAGCGCTCTCCCATCAGATAGTGCCACCAAGTCTTCAGAGCGACGACCACTGCTGCTAACTCCAGGTCATGAGTGGCGTAGTTCTGCTCATGCGGCCTCAACTGACGTGATCCGTAGGTGATCACGGCCCGCTCCTACATCAGGACTCACCCGAGTCCAGTCCCTGATGCATCGCAGTAAACTACGTATCCAACTCCCTCCTCAGGCAACCTCAAGATAGGTGCGCTGGTCAATCTCTGTCTCAGCTCCTGGAAGATCTGCTGACATCTGTCTGACCACACAAAGGGTTTCCCCTTCTTTGTCAAGGCTGAGAGTGGTGCCACAACTCTGGAGAAGTCTGGCACAAATCTCTGATAGTATCCGGCTAGGCCCAAGAAGCTCCACACCTCCGTCATGCTCCTGGGTGGCTCCCAAGCTAGCACTGCCTCGATCTTCGTGGGATCCACTGCAACTCCCGCCTCAGAGATGACGTGCCCCAAGAAATGGACCTCACGTAACCAGAAATGGCATTTTGAGAGCTTTCCATAAAGCTGGTGCTCTCGGAGTGTGTCTAGCACAACTCGCAGGTGGTAGGCATGCTCCTCCTCAGTCGTCGAGTATAACAAAATGTCGTCAATGAAGACCACGACAAATCGGTCGAGGTATGGCTGGAAGATCCTGTTCATGAGGCTCATGAACACTGCTGGAGAATTGGTTACGCCGAACGGCATAACCAAGAACTCATAATGGCCATACCGACACCTGAAGGCCGTCTTCTGCACGTCCTCGTCTCTAACTCTGAGCTGATGATAGCCTGACCGGAGGTCTATCTTCGAGAACCACCGCGCTCCCTTGAGCTGATCGAAGAGGTCATCAATCCGTGGCAGTGGATACTTGTTCCTCACTGTCACCTGGTTCAGGCGACGATAGTTGACACACAGTCGCAAGCTCCCGTCCTCCTTCTTGGCGAACAAAATCGGGGAAGCCCAGGGTGAAACACTGGGTCGGATAAACCCCTTGCTCTGCAAGTCCTCCAACTGTACCCGCAGCTCTCAAAGCTCGGCGGGGGCCATCCGCTATGCTGGAGTAGATATCGGGGCAGCCCCGGGGTACAAGTCGATGTAAAAGTCTACCTCTCTACGAGGAGGTAGCCCTGGAACGTCGTCGGGAAAGACGTCCACGTACTGGTCCACCACTGCAGGAAAAACTGGACTCCACACGTCCACTGCTCCTAGGATGAGGCTAGCCAACTGATGAGAGATGGGTTGCACTCTCCTCCGCGGAAGTCCATCCTGTGCTGCAAAGGTTCCCTTCTCGCCGGTGAAGGTAAACCTGCTCCCGTCGGTGCGAACACATCGCACCTTGCGCCTAAAACAGTTGATCTGGGCATGAACCGTGGATAGCCAAATCATGCCCAAGATGACGTCGTAAGGCCTCGACGCCGCTAAAAGGAGATCCCATCCAAAGCTCTCGCCTCCTAGAGTAAGCTCACACTGCCGGCACCAGTGCGTAATCGTCGAGTCTGCTCCCGTAGGAGTCTCTAGCTGTAAGGATCGAGCCAACGGCTCAGTCGGAATCTCTGAGCTCCGAACAAGGGCAGAGGCTATGAAAGAGTGACTCGCTCCTGTGTCTATAAGTTCTGCAGCAAGGGTGGAATAGACACAGATCGTACCTCGAATCATCTCTGGCATGTCGGGGTCGTAGGCCTCCACTGCCTGGAGCTGGGCCTGTCCCTGCCCGCCAGCTCCCTGTGGTCGAGGTGGCCCTCATGGTGGTGGTGGGGGTAGAGCCTGGAAGCGTCGCCCACCACCCGCTGCTCGGCCAGCTCCTCTGTCTCGTCCGCCTCCTCCCTGCGGACCGCCACGGTCGACCCTCTGCCTCTTCCTGGGTGGCCCCTCCACCGTCTGCTGCTCCTCTGGTCGGCGAGTCGGGCAGTCACGAGCCATGTGACCCCGCCCGCCGCAGGAGTATCACTGCCTGCCTCTCGGAAGGCTGGCACTCCGCTGTGTGCCCCGCACTGCTAAGCCGGTGTCCTGAGGCCGTCTGCGTGGGGGTCTGGTCTGCCTGGACCCGAGATTCATCCGTCGGCTACCTGCTGCCGAAGACTCAGCTACCTGCCGCCCTGCGCTAGGTCTCGCCGCTGAAGAAGGCTCTGCCAGGAAGCTCTCGATCAGGAGGGCTCGCTCCAGCACTCCCGCCTGGGTCGGAATGCTGAGGGAGATCAGCGACGCCCGAATCTCCTGCCGCAAGCCCTGCTCGAAGGTCCGGGCCCGGAAGAAGGGGTCCCGTACCATGTCGGTCGAGTAGCGAGATATGCCAGTGAACCTCGCCGCGTACTGAGTGACCGTCATGCTGCCCTGGCGCAGCTGGAGAAGCTCCTGGATGCGCACCGCTCGGAGGGTGGCCGGGACGAACTCAGAACGGAAGAGGCTCTCGAAGTCCGTCCAGAGCAAGGATGCCTCATCGTGAACCTGGAGCATCAAGCTCCACCATCGTCCTGCCGCCGCCTGCAGGAGGCTCTCCGCGAGAATCACCATGAGATCCGCTGGTGTCCTCGCTAGCCTAAAGATCCGTACCACGGCCTCTAGCCAGTCCTCGGTGGCCTGGGGGTCCGCCTCACCGCAAAACCTGGGCGGTCGCTGGCTCTGAAACTCTTGCAGTGCCTTGAGGCGACGTGCATCGTCAGCGTCTGGTACTGGTAGCATCGGTGGCTCGGTGGGTAAAGCTACCGTCGGTGCCACTGCTGGCAAATGGCCCTGCACCGAGGACTCGTCGCTCGGTGGGCTGCCGTCGCGCCCTACACTCGGAACCCTAGCTGGCTGTCGTCGCGGGGCCATCCTGAAAAGGAGAACAAGAGCACCACAGTCAGAACAGTATACCTGGTGAGCTGGCACAAGTAATCACAAGGAAAACTTGAGACTTTCATGAAGCAGATCAGTATACCCGGTGAGCTGACACACGTAATCACAAAGAAAACTTGGAACACACAAGCAATCAATGTTTTCATGCATTAAGTCGGAAATCAGGAGTCAGGGTCCTGGTGTACGGTTACGTCGGCCGCCGCACCAACACTGGGCTCCCTGAACTGATAACCACACTCAATACACTAAACACTATTGCATCATATAGAAAGAAAAGACGATCAGAGTCTGCGGTAGAACCGACCACCTCTGATACCAATTTGTCACGACCCGACCTCGGGGCCCGTGCCGTGACTACCCCAAGCCCGTCTTCCATAGGCCAGGGGCTGGCGACTAGCACCAAGGCGTAAAATCCCGGTAAACAGGGAAGGCATTGCCTTTATAAGTAACAACCACCACAGAGTCAGCAAGCGGAAAGTACCTACCAAGTGCAGAAAAGTAAAGGGGGCCGGAATACAAGCCCAACTGAAAGTACAACTGAAAAGGTAAAGAACAGCAACTGAAGAAAAGATGGTGGCCTCGTGTCGTCCACTGGCAATCCCACCTGAAGGGTGGGTACAGATAGCCTCCAGGCTCCTCGGGTCCCACGTCCGCTCCGAGCACGTCCCGCCCAGTGGTCCGCCTCCAGGTACTGTCCTGCTCCACGCCCCAACCGAGATCAGCGCTGTCCGTCGTCTACATCCAACACAACAAGGTGCGGGCAAAGCTCGTGCAGGGGTGAGTATAAACTACTCAGTAAGGACCCCGAGACCCCCGAAGGTCTCCCGAAATCCACAAAGGATATATCACAAAAGAAAAGGGGCAACCACGAAGAAACAACTGACTCGACTTAGGTATATGCCCATACATATACCGAAGTCCCCATTTCTAGCTCTGCTCTCGAGCTCAAGGTCAATTCGATCCACACAGGAAAGCAAGACTCAAATCCACCAGGGAGAGTAAATAGTAAATCCACATAGGATAGTTCAACACAAACACAAAGGAGAGTAACATAAGATTCAGCTCAACCAGGTATACTTTTTCAGATGACGACAAGATGATCACCGAACCATCTAAGTCGTCGGACCCACGAACGATCGATAGGTACTAACCTCGGCAATGACCCACACAGGATCGGGCCTACACAGGACCTGTAGCAATGGCTCACACAGAACCGTAAGAGATGACCCACACAGGATCGGTCCCACACAGGACCTGTAGTCAAGGCTCACACAGAACCGTAAGGTGATGACCCACACAGGATCGGGCCCACACAAGACCTGTAGCACTGATCCACATAGGATTGCTGAGTGCAGTAGTCGACGCAGTCCACTGAGGATCTCTGCACAGTCGTCGCCGCAGTCCACGAAGGATCTCTGCCCTGTCGTCGTCGCAGTCCACGGAGGATCTCTGCTCTGTCGTCGAAGTCACAGCCAGCGCTAGGGTTCCCGCACACAGCGAGCTCGTTTAGGAGGGTCCGCTCCACGAGACGAGAGGCTGATACATCAAATGACATGTAGTCCGAAGTTGATGTATCCAAAAGTTCTGTATCGTCAACAGGAACTCAACGTCGCAGACGGCGCGTCAATCGGACGCCCGGTCTGAGAGATATTGGCATTTTTCGTCCGAGGGGCCTGGTTGGTTTTTAAGGCAAAACCAACCCGACCACACTCCACCTGCGTCCAAACCTCGGACGGAGTATGCCCAAAGATCCGTCTCACTTAGAGGAATTCAACAGAGCTGACAGCACGTCAATCGGACGTCCGTAGCTCAAGATATGAGCGTTTCCGCTCCGAGGGCCCGGTTGGTCTCGTGTACGAACCAACCCGGCCGAACTCAAAGTATTTCGAAACCTTGAGTGCGATATACCGAAACGACCGTCTTGATCCAAGGATCGCGTTGCCGCTGACGGTGGTTCGTTTGGAGGCCCGTAGCTCAAGATACGGCAATTTGAACGAAGTCCATCCGAAGACGGGGGGTACAGGCCCGGGCCGACCCGGCCCGACCCCCTCCCGGGAGTCGGCCGAATCGGGTCGACCCGGTCTGGTCCGGCCAGGGCGCGGCCCGGCCGGTCGGACCGGTCTGGTCCGGTTCGGCCGAACGGCCGAAGGCCGTGGCACGCGGGGTGCCGCCCCCGCGGCCAGGCGATGCCGCGGCCCCCTGCGCGGGGCCGCGTTGATGTCGGGACGCGGCTTTCAGCCACGTCCGAGGGCAGCGGACCCGTGCGGCCGCGGGTCCGCGGTTACCGCCGCCGCCGCGGCTTCAGCCGCGGCGGGCTGTTCGGCGGCGCGCCGGGGCGCCGCCGCTCCCGGCTGCCGGGGCCACCGCGCCGGCGGCCCGCGCCGCCGGCGAGTTCCGCGGGCCACCGGGATCGATCCGGTGGTCCGATTCTCTTCCCGTCTGCGCCATTGCTCCTCCCGGGACTCGTTCTTCACTGCGGGATCGTCAAACACCCGCTGCGGCACGTTCCGTCATCGTCCGTCAAAACCGCACAAAAACGAAGAACGGCGGAGGGTCGTCGGGCCGTGTTCGTTTGGCCCGAACCCTCCGCGTTAGAGATAAACATCCGGGAGAATTTATTCCACACAGGAAACAACAATTTTTAAGAAGATTAAAAATTGTTCACAAAAACGGTTCTTTAATTTCTTTAAAGAAACATTGACGGGATTTTAAAAAAAAAGGGGTAAATCCATAATAAAATCCCTACCTCGATGTCGCCGTCGGACGTGAGGTCGTCGCGGAATCGCTCGTCGCGGAAGGAGGGGATCGTCGCGTCGTCGCGGAAGAGACGTTCGTCGCACCGCGGGAAAAACGTCGCGCCGATGATCTCCGGATCTAGAACAAACGGATTTAATTAATTAAATCCGTTGTCATTGAAATTAAAAGGGAGAATTAAACGATCCGTTTCTCACCTTAGTTGCCGAACGAGGATCGGCCGCGGAAGAAGAGGCGTCACCGAAGAACGTCGCGGGTAGAGCTCGTCAAATTCCGGTCACCATCGTTCTTCGCGTTCTTCGCGAGGAGGGTGGAGGCTCAGAGAATTCTCACAACGATAGCAATCCTCCAAAATAGACAAGTTTGTCTATTTTATTAATTTGCCAACAAACGCCAACGCGTAAGTAACGACCCATTAAATTCGTTGAATTAATTCAACGAATGAAACAGCCCATTTAATTCACGAAATAAACCACCCAATTAAATGGTCTGTTAAGAATTAAGGAAAACGCGTCGGTTGACTTTTCAGTTACTTGACGGGTTTTCGCGGGTGCGTTACTTAGCGAAATAAACGGCGGGGCTCGTGCGGGCCCCACCTCACAAATATCCTACCAAGGGGTAGGGTATTTCCGGATTGCACCCTATCCGCTTTAACTCAGTTCAAGTGGCTTCCAAGCGGCTTAAGTGAAATAAAATAAAGTTGTCGCACAACCTTTATTTTATTTCCGACTTAAAGCCCAAAATTTTTAAAACCACGGTTGAGCAAACGCAACTCCGGAAGAGGCGTTTCTAAGCACATACCGGCGCTGTGATTTCATCGGTGCCCTCAGAATTCGATTCCAGGCACCGGTTCAAAAGATAGAAAAACCCGCTCGTCCGTTCACTGAACGTACCCGAGCCAAACTTCGGAAATTGATTCCGGGCACACCGGGCCTCGGAATCAGGTGCCGTCTGAAGCTGCGCTCTTGTAAAATTCCAAAGAAAATTAAGAAAAAAAATTTCCTTGAAATTTGCAGGTCTTTACAATTATAGCCTTGAGAGACTCAATATAAGTAACAACACTTCTTCCACTCCTGGAACTGGATAAGCCAACCAACCTTTTTCAATGATCTTATTTCAAATTTTTTAAATCTCCACTGAGTAGATGAGTTACCATGTTCTTAAGAACATTAAAAACACGAATAAAAGAGGTCTTGATGTCATAGGTTAAGGAATTCATCTCATTGCTCATATTTCTTACTTCTTCTCTCATTAAAGTGTTGTGTATAATAAAAGTTTCTACTCTAGTAACAAGGTTCAGTTGAATCTCCTGAATCACTATTCCTATATTTTTTTCTACATCAACATCTGAGATACTTTTTGTGGTGGAGACTTCATTTTTGGATCCCACTGAATCTATCAAAGACTCACATATCTCATTCTTTTACATTTCCAAAAAAACCTTACTGATATAGTCTCTGAGAAGTGACTGAGCAACTGGTTCTATTGCGGGAGATGCAACTGGTGGAATATGTGCAGTAAGCTCTAGGATAGCATGGACTTATTGAATAGAAGGAGGAGTAACCCTCTCTTCATCTGAGTCATATTCTAAGCTGAAAAGATTATATCCTAGATTACTATTCCATTATCTAGAACCAGTTCAATCTCTTGGATCTACGGTATGAATTCTTACACTTCTTCCCAGAGGCTCAGGAATAACATCAATATTATTCAATTTCACCATCTTGTTCTCTGCCCATAACACCTTTTCTAGGGATAGGAACCGACCGAATATCAAGACCTTCCTGACCTCCTGCTTCTTCAGATTCACTATGTACTTCCTCAATTTGAGGCACGAGAACTACATCGTCTTCCTCTTGGCCAGCATCCAAATGATCATTCAATTCCTAAATGAGCTCATGGTTTTTGAATTGGGGTGGAGTGATCTATCCTCATGTACAGTATCACTATGATCATCGACCTATTTATTAGTAGGCTCAATTATATTACCAGCTCCATGAACAAATTCTTCAATGAATCTCTCAACCACTTGTCATACCACTTTTAGAGAATCACTGACATGCTCAAAATTTCATCAATCATCACCATTATCACCAGCGTCATCATTATCATCATAATCATCATCATATTCCTCATATGATTTTCTAGCCAAACCTTCAAGTCCATTAACTTCGGTTTCTTACACTTCTTCATCACCTAGAATAGTTCATCTTGAATGCAGTTACATAGGTGGACTAGCAGGTCCATAAGTCGTATTCATGGGACTTTCAGCAATATCAGGATCACTCCTATCATCAAAAGCAGATCCTTCTTCCCCATGAACTTCTTCATCATCTTCCTCATCCGAATAAATAGGAACTTATCATGGTCTAGGACCTGGATCAACTTGGTCCTTTGGTCTAGAAGGATGGTCAACTAGAATGAACTCCTCATATAGCCTTTCTTCATCCCTTACCCAACATCTATTACATGGGTTCTAGAAAATTTTCATCCATTTAAAAATGTCATTCTGAAGACAAAACCCATTGAAGGAACTGATCACTTTATCTCCATCTACTACACAATTTTATTTTTTTCAACATGGAAAAATTAATTCGCAGATAGTATAAGTAGGATGCCTTCATGGATGGCTTAATCAAATCAGAAATAAGTACTATATGATATATTCACAGATTCATCTTTATTTCGTGTTTCATCAAAAATATCAATATGACATCATGATATTTAACAATAGATAAATATCCCTTCATTAGGAAGATTTGATGATTTATGAACATAAAAAACTATCTCACTTCTCCTTCGATTTCATTTTCAACAGTTCTTCGGGATTCTTCATTTTCAGTCAGCTCCTTTAGAGAATCTTCATATGAAAACAAATTTGAGGAAGTTGGAATATTACCAGGATAGACATCATAGAAACCTTCACGTGGTACCACAAAATATTCATCCCATTGATTAGATGAAAAAGATACTTTTTTTCATTTTACCACAGATTTCATCATTGCTACCTCGGCTTCATCCAGTGTTATAATCAAATTATGATTGAACTCAAGCACTAGATGGAGGTAATAGGGTCATTCATTATTGGTAAACCAACTAATCAACCATTTAGATTCTAGTACCTTTAGCAAAAAAAGATTTGATTGACAGAATCCACTCAACAAGAACTTCCTTTTTAGCTTTAACTACTCATCTTTCTAATCTTGGTTTTGCAGTCACACTGGTCTCACTATTCTGACGTTTAGCAGGAGGATATTGGTGAGTTTCTTCCACTGTGCACATAGTCCTAGAAATGGTGAAGCATTGGATTCTAAGTGTGTTTAGAGTTAGGGAGTGTAGAGACACCAAACATGACGTACATGGACATTACATTACTTTTGCAGAATACAGAATACATAACAAAAGCAGACACCAAAAGACCGTAAGAGTTTAGTGTCTTTGGAAACTTGGAACATAATATTCTAATCTTGATGAAATATCTTAAACATCTCCCATAACGAACATACTTTTTTACCAAAAACCTTTTTTATATCCTGGGGAGAAGAAAACATATAAAGGGTGTGCTCAAATGCTCAGTAGGGGTAAGCATAGATGAAATAAAACAAACCATATACATTTGAACATCAAAACATGAACATAAATTTTAAACATCAAAATCATGAGTAGTTAAATAACTATTGGAAATACGTAAGGGATAGATCATATAGTAACATAAATCTTGATAAAATAGCGTGGAAATAAAACATTTAACTATGTCAAAAAATTAAGCACATGATATTATTTACATATTAGCCAAGTCATTTCTACCAAGACCATCTTAGTGGACAATGTCCCGTACTGAATCGAGTTCACTCCTCGTTCCAGCCCTATATCACTGAATCAGATTAAATTTCCATTCCATCCATGTCTATATCATGAGATTTAAATCTTTACCCAATGCATTGGAGGGATACATAGGTCCCACCCATATCATAATGAAATCATTCTTACTTGTGCCACAAATTAAACATAAATCATTCATCATAACACAAAGAATAAAATGGGTTTCATAAACATCATCCCATCATAATGTAATCTATATAAAACAAAATGATATCATTTCATTATAAGAAGAATAAAACTATGTAAATAATAGAGACATTATATATGAAACATAATCATACTAAATAATGTCATCTTAGATGGAAAATGGTTTTCACAAAACATTTGAATTGAATTCTTGAAGAAAATATCATTTCTTCTTCAAAATCATTTTCTTTTCACAAAATGCCACTTAATATTAAATGAAAATGATTTTGATGAAAATAATTATGAAATCATTTAGAGGTAGATTCATGAAAATTAGGCGTTATGAAACTGTAAAAATCCATTCATTCCATATGTGTTAAAAAACATTCTTCTCGTACTTTTGCCGGAAAAGTCAAAAAAGTACCTCGTAACGTAAATAAAAGAATGATTCGTATATACCGTGTAGAAATAGTCGGAAATAGGTAAAAAAGACTTTCAAAATACATGAAACCATTTTTTGAAAATAGGGACATGGATGATAAATATAACCCCAGTAAATACTTAAGAATAAACAATCTCAGATAAAAATGAGATCGGAAAAGTTATCCCTTACCTTAGGTCAGATATGCATTGTACGTATCCAAACCTCCTGTATAATGATTCAAATAATTTCATTGACTTATTACATAGACATATTCATTGTTATAGTATCATATATTGATTACTTATGATTTTATATTACCCATTCTTTTGTAAATTCCATATTAAAGCAGTGTTTTGTGTAAAATAATTTTATATAACGTACATGTTTGGAATTGTTGTTCTTGATATTATTATTAGTTATATCATTATTTAGTAACTTCCAAAAATGTAAATCATGATTTATATATCTTATATATTCAGTATATATATATATAATAAATTGCTAAATGAAATGAAATACACTGTTCAAGTAGACGGTAGGTCTTACATACACATGAACGATGTTTTCATTTCCTTATTGACTTGAATGGATGTAAGTAGATGACATATATATATATAAATAAATAAATCCAGCAGCTTTATCATTTAATATTTTTAATTATTATTCAATATATATACTTTAAAATCATTGTTGAGTGGATAACATAGAGAATGAATCTCATCGCATCGTGGAGACGGTAATCTGTACGTACGCATGTGGGATGATATCATTCCCATTATTATTGAATTGAATTGGAGTGGATGATATAATATATCAGAATTAGTATGATGTTATAATAATCATATATATTATTTGTTTACACCATTATACCCATCCAAGTAAGGTGGTGGTGGAAAAACTGATTACACCATGGCGTGGAGACGGTATTCCATACGTATGCACGCATGGTGATTTCATTTTCCATAGGATGGCTATAAGGTGAAATAGGGTTGTTTAATATTTATAATAATATATCAATATATAATTAATACTTATGTTATTACTTTAAAATGAAATAATTAATGAAGAGGAAGTATAAGAAGAAAGAAATTTGAAAGAGTCGGTAGAAGAGATTACCTCTTCCTCGACGCTCCTCCTTTAATCTTCTTCTTAGGGAACAATAGATTACCTTTTGAGAATGCCAGACCCTCTATGATATAACTAGAGCAGTTGAGAAGAGTGATTTTTTGGGGTTGACTGATCTTCATGGCTCAAAAGGTTGTGAGGAGAAGAAAGAAGGGGTTCACTTTTTATAAGGGAGGAGAGGGGCACCATTGGAAAAACGTAAAATATTATTTTATAATACAGTTTTATTCGGTTTATAATAGCTCCAAATTGATTTATTTTGAATATAAAGTGGGTATTGGTTGAAATACTCTCATCAAATAAGTTTTATTCAAGTCTAGGTTAATATTTTAACCTTATCATTTAGATTTAACTCTTTGTCGAATAATTTAACTTTTACCATGTCTTCTTATTTTCTTACACTATATTGTTAATAAACATACTATAACAAGACAAAAAAACCATGTAGTTAATAATTAATAAATATATCCTTATATAAGTCATTTTTCCAGTCCTTATATTTTTTTAAATATAATAACAATTAATAATATAATATTTCATTTAAAAACAATTATATGTCAATTTTGACACTATTTGGTAATTGATTTTTGTGAAAATCATTACTAAATAATTAGTTCAAACTACAATAATTTAATCAATACTAACATGTCATATTAACCTAAAAATTTGTAGAATTCATAAAAACTACCAAAAATACATTTATTTGGGTATTTATAACATCAATTATGTTAATATTTCATTAATAAGGTAATTACTACATCATCATTATGTCATAAATAAATTAAATAATTTAATGTATAAATATTATAAATAAAATACCATTATGTAGGAAATCATTTTATCATTCTAATTAATATTTATAGTCGAATGTATTTTACTTCTAACCCTATATTAAAAAACCTTTAGTTATTAAACATTGATTTAAACAATTTTAACTCTTCATCAAATAAAATAATAATAAGTGTCTTAATCTAATCCAAGTGGACCTAAAGGGTTTTCATTAATTTCTAAGGTTGTTTTTTGTCTAATTACACTTATACAATAGAATTAGGACATTTTTTTTGGGTAATAATAATTTCATTTTTACCCTTAATTACCCTATTTACTTTTAACAGTGGTGAATAAAAGTAAAAGGATACTATTCAACAAAAAATATTTTTATCTTATAGAACCAAATTTAACTCCTTTAAATTAACTGCGTCTCTTGGATTTTAGAAATTCCACTCATAGAAATGGTAATATTATGTTTTATGTAAATTTTTAAATTCTCCTAGGAGGTCGGTAAAAGATGTTGAAAAGTTCAATAAAATTTTTATATATCTAATATTATTATAAAATGACTCAAATGAATTTCATTGAACTTATATAAGTATTATGTATCAATTTTGACCTAAAATAAATTTAAATAAAATATATATTTATTTAAATTAAAAGTCGGTTTTTAAATTGTAACCGAGTCTTTTCACTATTCATCAAAAATTGATAGTTTGCAGAAAAATACCAACAATTCACCCTAGGCTAATATACATATTTCGAATATAAAAATGAAGTCCCTTTTGAAGGATTAAATTTTTTAAATTTCAAAAAAGTTGGTATTACTATTCATAATGGCAAGTTCATAATAATATTATAATAATATCTCGTTTAGTGAAACTCGGTATTGAGAAATAAACATGCTATCGAGGAAGGTCTTGATTACATCTAACACAAGCCAATTAAGGGATGTGTGTAGAGAATGCTCTGTTTGGTGTTGCGTATAACATAATCAAAACTTATTTCATTTATACATTAAACAAAATCTATACGTAATGTTACGTAGAATAATTTCCACAAAATGAACATGAAATTATGTGTAACACGAGCCAAAAATAGTGTTTCATATACTACAAGCTAATAAGATGTTGCGTATAGTACAAGCTAATCTTGGTTTAGTTTATAATATAAGACATCAAAGAAATTAAAAATAATATATCTCATAAATTCTCGGGGTGTTACATTCTATCCCTGTTCAAATGAAGAATTGTTGAATTAAAAGAAATACATACTTGATTTTGGTACAATCTCACAGTTGTTTGTGCCTTGAACAATTTCCACTTCATCTCTTAAAAAAATGAAGTTGAATTTTCCTTCCATGAAGTGTTAGCATATCATGTGATAGAGTGATATATCATTCCATTTGTCTCAAACATAAGTTTAGAAAAATTTATATTCATAAGTCCATCTATGGTGAGATTAATGGTATATGGTTCCTAAAATGGACTTATACTTCATCTATCATACCACTTAATAAAATAAAACTAGTTTATACTAAGCAGGGACTTCGTGTAGGCCAGTGGTAGGCGATAAAGGCCTGTAGCACTTCGGTTGTGGGTTTGATTCCCTTATCCTTGTTCGACGCGACGGGTTGTCGCTCGTCCTAAGGGTTGTCCTTTTTCTAAAACTATACTATTATAAAATTCTAAAAATAATATCAAAATGTTCTATCCATAAAAAATACTATCTGAGGTCTAACATAATATATTCTAATCTTTAGGCTTTCCCAAACTCACAGTATAAGGAAAATATTGATAGAGAGGTCATCTACCAAGCATATAAATACCATTATTTATCCCCATATATCATAAGATCTGTCTTGTTGGTCACATTCCAAAAATTCAAATGCCTTAATCATGTATTCTATTGAAAAATTAATACACATTTAACCTTATTGAAAACATGAATGCAGATAAAAGTTAACACTTTCCACATACCAAAATCCAAAAAATTATATATACTCAAACCATGATATCATTTAGTCCTTATATCAATCATGAGCTCATGAATACTATCAATCATATTATTTTCTTCCTATCCATTCATTATGTACAAATCATCTACTTTTCAAAATATTTGAATCCCTTTTCATGGTTATCGGTACCATATAATTATTGAAAACCAATACGTAGATATTCCATAATTCCACCATACCATAAATGAGATTCCATGATACTATTTTGAAATCCCATTACAAACATAGTTAATCATTTCATAACTTCATTGTCATACTCAACATCACAAATAGTGATCGCATGTGACTTCCCTTAATCATATGCCTTAAGAGGTTTCTCACGTCGATCATCATTAACCCTTGGAATAGGGAATTGATTAGCATAATTCCCTATTTCCTTGTACTTGATGCATTGATGTGTTGGTGGTGCATTTTTTGCAGTCTTTTCATTATTCACATCAATAGAAACCCCTTTCCATTACTTCAACACTCAACATGTATATGACCTTCTTTTCGACACGTAAATCATTTTCTATTCCATTTACGACAATCTCCACCACGCTTCTTTCCAAACTTTGAGCATAAAGAAACATTCATCTTCTTTTCACCATTATTTTGAGATTTCTCCTTGAACTCCAATTTTCATTTCTTGTCAAAACCATGAGATGGATATGTAACACCAAATTACATTTCTACCTTGATAGCACAACGCACAATTTCATCATAGCTGCTGAAGTCTCTTATAAATAATTCCCTTCGAATACTTGGTTTTAAGCCACTGAAGAATCGATCAACTTTACTTTCAGGTTGGATGATAAATCCAGATGCATAACTTGAAAGCCTTGTAAAATTCACTTCATATATACCAACAGATTCATCATCCTTTTTCTTAAGCTCATGGAAATCCTTTTCCATCTTTGTTCTAAGAATACGAGGGAAGTACTTATTGAAAAAATAAGTTCTTTAACTCATCCCATTCCACGGATTCAATTTCATATCGGGGCCTTGTATTCTTAATTGGAGTCTACCATTGATTTTTTTCAGCTTCTAAATGGTAAATAGCCATAATTACTTTTTCATGTTTTGAATAGTGATTTTTGTAAAATATATTTTCAATGGTTCTAATCCATTGTTCAACAACAAGTGTATCTGAAGACCCACTGAAAGAAGGTGGATGTTGCCTCATGAAGGACTCAGTAAAATATTTTTCCCTTATCGGCTCATTTGGATGTCTAGAAAGATTCATATCTTTTGTAAGTATATCAATATGATTTTTCACTCCATATCCCAAAATATTGGTTTGTTCTTGAGGAAAATCATTATATTGTCCGTTACATTTATCAACATGGTTCCTTCGGGTTCCAGCCATCATCTAAAACCAAAAAAGAATAGTGTGAGAGGAAAAAATAATGCAAGGGAAAACAACATAATATAGGGGGAGTACCATAAATATATAACATCATAGGGTAAATTCTAATATTTTTAACATAATTCTAGGAATATAAACTAGAATTATACTTAACCTTAGAGACATCCCTAAACATCCCTTATAAATATCTCTAGGGATCTCACTAATGTTTTCGCATCCTAGTTTCCAAAGGTAAACTAAACCTTTCCTATGATACAAACTTTAGAGACCCCATACATGACATACATGGTCATTTAATTACTTTTGCGGAATACATAATACATAATAAAAACAGACACCAAAGGTATGTAATAGTTTAGTGTCTTTGGAAACTTGGAACATAATCTTATTATCTTGGTGAAAGATCTTCAACAACTCCTATAAAGAACTTCCTTTTTTTCCTAAAACTGTTATTTATATCCTGGGGAAAATAAAACATATAAAGGGTGAGCTCAAATTCTCATTAAGGGTATTTATAGAGGAAATAAAACAAATCATATAAATTTGAACTTAAAAACATGAACATAAAGTTTAAACATCAAACCTTGAGTTGTTAAATAAATCTAGGCAGTACGTAAGGCATAGATCATAAAGGATCATACATCATGATAAAATAACATGGGAATAAAACATTTAATTGTGGAAAACCATTAATCACATGATATGATTTCCATAGTAGCCAAGGTATTTCTACAACACCACCTTAGTGGACATTGTCCCTTGCTGAATCGAGTTCACTCCTCATTCCATTCCTGTATCACTGAACCAGAATAAATTTCTCTTCCATCCACGTCTATATCATGTGATATAAATCATTACCGAATTCTTTAAGGGAGATATAGGTCCCAAAAATCTCATAGTGAAATCATTTTTACTTGATACATAAATTAAACATAAATAATTCATCATAACTCAAAAAATAAAATGAGTTTCATAATCATCAACCCATTATAATGTAATATATATAAAAAATTTGATATAATTTCATCATAAGAAGAATCAAACTATGTAAATAATAGATACAGCAAACTTGAAACATAATCATACTAAAAAATGTCATCTTAGATGGAAAATGGTTTTGACAAAACATTTGAAATGAAATCTTGTGGAAAATATCTTCTCTTCATCAAAATAATTTTCTTTTCACAAAATGACAATGAATTTTAAATGAAATGGATATTTTTGGAAATAATTATGAAATATTAGATAGGATTCTTAATGAAAATTTGGCGTTATGAAACCGTAAAAATCTGTTCATGTCGTATAAGTTAAAAAAACATTCTTCTCGAACTTTTGCTGGAAAAGTCAAATAAGTACCTTCTAATGTAATCAAAATAATGAATCCATACATACCATTTAGAAATAGTACAAATGGGTAAAAATGACTTTAAACATACATGATACCATTTTTATAAAATAGGGACATGGATGATAAATATAACCCCAGTAAATACTTGCGAATAAATAATCTCAGATAAAAATGAGATTGGAAAAGTTATCCCTTACATGAGTTGTGATATGCTTCGTACGTATCCAAACCTCCTGTATAATGATTTAAAAAATGTCATTAACTTTTTAAAAAATCATATTCATTGTTATGATATGATATATGGTTTACTTATGACATTATATTACCCGTTCTTTTGTATATTCAATGTTAAAGCAACATTTTGGGTATAATAGTTTTATTTATCGTACATGTTTGGACTTGTTGTTTTTGATATTATTATTACTTATAATTATTTAATTACATACATAATGAAAATCATGATTTATATACCATATATATTCAGTATATATTTATATATATAATAGATAGATAAATTAAATGAAATACACTGTTCATTGAGATGGTAGGTTGTAGGTACGCATGAACGGTGTTTTCCATTCCTTATTGACTTGAATGGAAGTAAGTAGATGACATATATATATATATACATAAATCTATTAGGTTAATCATGTAATTTATTTCATTATTATTCATTATATATACTTGATAATCATTCTTTGAGTGGTTAACATATATAATGAATCTCATCTCGTCGTGGAGACATATATCCGTACGTACGCACGAGCGATGATATCATTCCCATAATTATTGAATTGAATTAGAGTGGATGATATAATATATCAGAATCATTATGATTTTATAATAATCATAAATAGTTATTCTTTACACCATTATACCCATCCAAGTATGGTTGTGGTGGAAAAACTGATTACCCCATGGTGTGGAGATGGTATTCTGTACGTACGCACGCGCAGTGATTTCATTTTTCGTAGGATGGATAGAAGGTGAAATAGGGTTGTTTCATATTTATAATATCATATCTTTATATAAGTAATACTGATGTTATTACTTTATAATGAAACAAATAAATAAGAGCAAGTAGAAGAATAAATAAACTTGAAAGAGTCGGTAGAAGAGATTACCTCTTCCTCGACGCACCTCCTTTAAATTTATTTTTCAGGCACTAGAGTTGGTCTTTTGAGAAGACCAAAACCTCTATGATATAACTAGAGTGTTTGAGAAGATTAATTGTCAGGGTTTTTACTATCTTCAAGGCTAAAAAGGGTGTGAAGAGAAGAGGGAAGGGGTGACCTTTTTATAAGGGAGGAGAGTGGCACCTTTTGAAAAACCTAAAATATTATTTTATAATAAAGTCATATTCGGTTTATAATAGCTCTAAATTGATTTATATAGAAGATAAAGTAGGTATGGGTCTCAATTATCTCAACCAATTGGTTTTAGACAATATTAGGTTACTATTTTAACCTTATCATTTAGCTTTAACTCTGTGTTAAATAATTTACCTTTTACCGTGTCTTCTTGTTTTCATACACTATATGACTAATAAACATTCTAAAAAAAGATAAAAGAACCCCAAGTGGTTAATTATTAATAAATATAACATTATCTAAGTCATTTGTCCGAACCATAGATTGTAAAAAGTATAATAACAATTAATAATATAATAATTTTTTAAAAACTATTTTATTTCAATTTTGACACTATTTGGTAATATATTTTTGTGAAAATCATAACAACATGATTAGTTCAAAATATGTTAATTTAATCAATAATAACATGTCATATTATCTTATAAAATTATTTTAACTCATAAAAGTCTGAAATTACAATTATTTGGGTATTTATAACATCAATTATGTTAATATTTTGTTAATGAGGTAATTTATGCATCATCATTGTGTCATAAATAAATTAAATTACGTAATGTATAAATATTATAAATAAAATTACATTATGTAGAAATCTTTTTATATTTCTAATGAATATTTATATTCAAATTTACCTAATGTATAACCCTATATTAAAATATGTTTAGCTATTAAACTTTGATTTTAACTATTTTAACTTTTCTTTAAATAAAATAACAATAACTGTCCAAATCATATCCAAGTGGGCCTAAAGGGTAATATTTTATTTATAAGGTTGTTTTTGGTCTAATTACTCTTATCCAATAGAATTAGGACACATTTTATGGTAATAATAAAATCATTTTTACCCTTAATTACCATATTTACTTTTAATCGTGGTAAATAAAAATAAAAAGTTACTATTCACCAAAAATTATTTTTATCTTTTTGAACCACATTTTACTCCTTGATATTAACCGTGTCTCTTGGATTTCAAAATTCCACTCACTAATGTGGTAAAATTATGTTTTATGTAAATTTTCGAATTCTCAGAGGAGGTGGGTAAAAGACGGTGAAAAGTTCAATAAAATTTTAATATATTTAAAAAAATTATAAAAATACAAAAAGGAATTACATTGAACATATATAGGTATTATGTATCAATTTGGAACTAAAATAAATATAAATAATATAAATAATTATATAAATAAAAAATTCATTTTTTAAATAGTAACATAGTGTTTTCACTATTCATAAAAAATTGAATGTTTTCAAAAAATTACCAAAAAATCACCCTAGGATAATTTGGATATTCCAAATCGAAAAATGAAGTCCATTTTGAATGATAAAATTAATAAAATTTAAAAAATGTGTGTATTACTATTCATAACGGCTAGTTCATAATAATATTATAATAATATCTCAATTTGTGAAACTCGATATTGCAAACTACACACGCTGTCGAGGAAGGTCTTGATTGCATGTAATGCAAGAAAAGTAAGGGAGGTGTGTAGTGAATGCTCTATTTGGTGTTGCGTATAACATAATCAAAACTTATTCCATTGATACATTAAACTAAATCTATACTTAATGTGGCGTAGAATAATATCCACAAAATGAACATGAAATTGTGTGTAACACGAGCCAAGAATATTGTTGCATATACTGCAAGCTAATATGATGTTGCATATAGTAAAATCTAATATTGGTTTAGTGTATAATAGAAGACATCAATGAAATTAAAAATATTATATCTCATAAAATCTCGGGGAGTTATAGGGAGTCGGGAGAGAGATAGTGACTAAATGTAGAAGGCTTTACGTCTATGGAGAAGGTGAAAGGTCGGGATGGATTGGACATAATATATCATTTAAGGATTGTAAATCATAAAACATAAAATTTAAATGTGTAATGGTGAAATAGATAAAACAATATTATTTCACTTAATGTATATAGAATTTAAAAAACAGCCTCTAAATATATCAGTGTCAAATAATCATTTTTAAGAAGATCGATTTCACAAAACAAATCAGTTACAAAAAAATCTGTTTCAAAAAAAACCGATTTCACAAATTTTATTTTCACAAAAATCGGTCTCACAAAAATTGGTTTCAGAATGATCGGCATTACAAATATCAGTTTCACAAAGATTGGTTTTACAAAAATTAGTTTCACAAAGATTGGTTTTACAAAAATAAATTTAACAAATACAGGTTTTACAAAAATCAGTTTAAAAAAATAAGTTTCACAAAGATTGGTTTTATAAAGATCTGTTTTATAAAGATCTATTTTATAAAGATCGGTTTTATAAAGATCAGTTACTGATTTATCATTCCCAAATCAGGTCTGATGTATTTCATTCTCTCACAATTTAAGGGTTTAGTGAATATATTAGCATGTTGATGTTCAATCTCAATAAACTCAAGAGTAATATCTAATTTTTTATAATGATGTCTCAAAAATATATGTCTTACATCAATATGCTATTTTCTGGAATGAGATATTGGATTTTTAGAAATGTTAATAGCACCTGTGTTGTAAAAGTTAATGGAGACATGTTTGAAGAGATTTCCATAGTCTAGTAAAGTGTGTTTCATCCACAAAATTTGTGCCCAACAACTACTAGCAACAATGTATTCTGTTTTTGCAGTATATAATGCAATGTAATTCTATTTTTTACTGCACCATAATTCTAGTGATGTGCCTAACATGTGACATGTCCCAGAGTTGGTTTTTCTATCTACCGTACAACCAGAGAAGTCAGCATCTGAATACTTTATTAAATCAAATGGTTGTCCTCTTAGATAAAATAGTCCAATGTTGGGATTATATTAGAGAAATTTTAAAATCCTTTTAACTACATTTAAATGATATTCATTGTGATTTTCTATAAAGAGAGAACACATGCATACAATGAACATAATATCAGTTCTGCTATCACTAAGGTAGAGTATACTCCCAATCAAACCTATGTAGTTGGTTGATCCCCTGGTTCTCCAACTTTATCACCATCCAACTTAAACTTAGTACTCACAGGTGTATCAATACATTTAATACCATCAAAACCTAAACATTTTAAATGATCTTTAGTATATTTACATTGAATTAAAATTATACCATCTTTCTTTTGAGAAATCTGAAACCCAAATAAAAGTTTAAGCTCTCCCATTGAACTCATTTGCAATTAATATTGAATTATCATTTAAAAATAAGTACATAGAGAATTTTTGGAAGATCCATAAATTATATCATATACATAAATTTGTTCTTTCAATACATCATTGGAAATCTTTTTAATAAACAAAGTTTGATATGTTATTCTTTAGTAAAACCATTAGAAATAATAAATAATCTATGTCTATCATACCAAGCTCTTGGATCTTTATTTAAACCAAATAAATCATTATAAAGTTTAAAAACATGGTTTAAAAAATGGGGTTTTGTAAATCCAGGGGCTCTTCAACAAATACATCCTTAACTATATAAAAATTTAGAAAATAACTTTTGACATCCATTTGATAAATTTTGAAATTCATATGAGCTGCATAAGAATGTAGTATCTTAATGGCTTCTATCTAAGCTACTGGTGCAAAGGTCGACTCATAGTCTATTCCTTCCTCTTGATTGTAACCTTGTGCAACAAACCTAGATTTCTTTCTAACTATATTACCAGACTCGTCCACATTTTTTCTAAAAACCCACTTAGTACCTATTGTCAAAGTGTCATTAGGTCTTTCAACTAGTTCCCAAACTTTGTTTATTTCAAATTTATTTAATTCTTCATGCATAACCATTAGCCAAAATTCATCATTAATAGCATCATTAATATTTTTGGGTTGTCGATGTGAATGAAAAGATTGATGTTCAACCTAGTTTTTCAATGAATCTCTAGTTTGTGTTCCTCGATTTAAATGTCCTACTACAACATCTAAAGGATGATTTTGGAGAGTTCTAATACCTCTTGAAAGAGTTAAAATAGACACCTCTTGATTTTCTACTGGTTTAGATGCAACAGGTGCTGATTTTGGAAGAATCCCAGAACTGGTAACATTTACACGGGATTCACCATCATTATAATTAAGGATCAAGATTGAAATTTCTTCCTCAAGACATTCAAGAGAGGTTTTGGGTTCATGTGGATCAGTCCCATCAAATTTGACATGAACTGACTCTTCCACACATTTGGTTTTCTTATAGAATACTCTATAGGCTTTACTCAATATTGAGTAACCTAGGAATATTGCTTCATCACTTTTGAAGAAACATTTGTCAACATTGTCGTTAGTGTTATGGATAAAGACTCTGTAACCAAAAACTCTAATGTAGATAGCCTTAGGCTTCCTATTTTTCCAATGTTCATAAGGGGTGTTCTTAAGAACAGGTCTAATCAAGACTCTATTAATGGTGTGACAATATGTATTTACAGCTTCATCCCAAAAATAAATAGGTAGATTTTACTCACTGAGCATAGTCCTAGGAATTTAGTGAAGGTTCCAATTTCTTCTTTCCACGACTCCATTTTGTTGAGCTGTTCTAGGAGTAGAGAAATTGTGATTATAGTCATTGTGTGAGAAATAGGATTCAAACTCTTGATATTCAAGCTCACGGCCAAGATCACTTCTCATGGTCTTAATTCAAACACCACTATGGTTTTC
This sequence comes from Viscum album, assembly GCA_963277665.1. Lineage (NCBI taxonomy): Eukaryota > Viridiplantae > Streptophyta > Magnoliopsida > Santalales > Viscaceae > Viscum > Viscum album. The sequence goes on along the minus strand of OY728164.1, from coordinate 63,328,780 downwards.
CACATACATGGAGTATTTGATAAAATAAGAACATTCTTCACTATTTTGAGATAGAATATATACCCATGTGTACCTAGAAAAATCATTTATATTAACATAAACATAGTTCTTACCATTTAAACATGAAACTCTTGATGGTACAAAAAAATATATTTGAACTAACTCAAGAGGTTGATAAGTAGAACCTTTTTTATTTATTTTGAATGAAACATTGTGTTTCTTTCCATTTTGATTGGGATTACACACTTTGTTTTGTTGGAATTCAAGTTTTGGTAAGTCTCTAACTAAACCTTTCATAGATAGTATTCTAATTTAGTGCACATTGCATTGTGTTACTCTTCTCTTCCACATCAAGGATTCCTTATGAAAATCATTTAAGAAATAAGCATTATTTATAGCTAATGAATTTATGTTAACAACATACACATTCTTGTGTCTGAGAGCAGTAAATAGTAAATAATTTTTTGGAATTAAAAACATTACATGCATCATTTTCAAATTTTACATTGAAACCATCATCACAAAATTGAGATATGAAAATTAAATTGTACTTTAATCCATCAACAAATATAACTTTGGGAATTAATACTTAATTAGGGTTACCAATCTGGCCTAATCCGATGATTTTTCCCTTTGTATTGTCAGCAAAATTTACGTGTCCATCATCAACCGTGATTATTCTCCTGAAGCATGAGTAGTATCCTATCATATGTCTTGAAAATCCAATGTCCAAGTACCACAGATTCTTACAAGAACTATTTAGGCAACATCCCTGCAAAACAGATTAGACATGGGTTAACATTGGTACCCATATTTTCTTGGGTCTTGAGAGGTTTTAAAGTAAAACTCTGGGAATACATACATGTCTCATAGATTTCATATAATTAGAAGATATATTTTGAGACCTAAAACATTGTTCGGTTCATTAGATAATTGTTTTTCAATAAATGATTCAGAACATGAACTAGCTGTGAATTGCCCAGATTATGGAATAAATTTAGTTTTAATGATCCTTCTCTGTCCTGGTAGATATCCTAAACTAGTTGTATTTTTTGGGGAATTTTTTTCCTAGAAATTGAGTCAAGGTTTCTCGACCTGCATTAAACTACTCAATATCTATTCTTAATTTCTCATTGGATAACTTATGTTCATTTTTTTCCATTAATAGTTTGGAGAATTATTCTTTTTCAATATCCAGACATGACTAATAATATGTATTTAAATCATGTTGTCTCTTTAGTGATTTATATTTTTTCTTTGAGCTTATTAAAGGTATCCTCAAGCGTACCACAATAGTCGAACAAATCATCCTTAGTCATTTCATCATTATGTTACTCACTCTTATTATCATAATATTATATATTATGTATAAGAGAGTTAAGTGTTTCCTAATATGTTTCTGTCATGAAACAGAAGTTGGCATGATTGTTCTCTTCACTATCAAAAGCATCAAATCCACATGAGTGGTCTTATGAAGCACTCCAAGAAGCTATCATATCCTTTTTATATCCTTTTATATTTTCTTCATATTTCTTTTTAAGTTTCATCTTGGGACAGTCTTCCTGCACATGACCTTTACGTTTCCACCCATAGAAAATTATTTCATTTGAGTTGTCATTCAATTTTATGTTTCTCTTCCATTTTCCTTTGCTATCATACTTTATCTGGTAGTTTGACTTTATGAGGTATCTCTTCCTTCTGTAGAAAATTTTGAATCCCCTTGCAAGATGAGCCATATATGCATCACTGTCTGAATCTGACTCTTCATTAGTGGAGTTGTCCATATGAACATGAACTTTTTATTTTTTTCTCTTTTAGGTAATAGTCTTGAATGCTACTTATTTCTTCATTATTTCCTCTCTGACATCTTCATTCACCTTAAGTTTTCCTCCTATATCATAAGCTTTCATATTTGTTCCTTTACTAGATTTTTGCCTATGTCAAAAGATTCTCGGATAGAAACAGATGTCCCTCTCCATCTGTGATGTAGGCATCGAAGTTGTCTCATGGCTTAGTCTTTACTGTCCGCTGGTTCACCATGAAGGCACGTGGAATTCACTATCTCATTGAACCTATGATACATGTCAGAAATGAGTTAATCAGGCTTCCTTTTAAAGTTATCATATTTAATAGTGTGAGTATTTAATCTCATTTCATTAACATTGGTTGTTCCTTTATGAGATATAGCTAAAGTTTCCCAAATTTTCTATGCAGTTTTACAAGAAGATATTCAACTAAATTCCTCGTCACCTAGAGAATAGTACAAGGAATTCATTGTTTTAAAATTATTATTATATGTAGCTTCAGTCAACTAGGACCATGTGTCCCTAGCAATAGAAAGAAATATATGTCGGTCTTCAATTGTATCCCAGATTTTAGGTCCCATACTCTCTAGATACATTTTCATTTTTAATTTCCACTTAGAATAGTTATTACCATTAAAGAGAGGTGTCATGTTAGTTGCATCACCCTCAACTATAGTTTCCATAATTACTTAGAATATTAAATGACTAATAATTTAGATATGACAGAAATTTTTTGATCTTTATGAAACAACTAAAATAAAAGTTGAAAATAAAATAAAAATCTTGAATATAAATATCCCTCTGATACCAAATAATGGTCGGAGTGGATACTCAAGAGGGGGGGTTAATTGAGTTCCTATTAAACTTCTTGTTAAAGACATTATAATAAAAATCATCCAATTCAAAATAGAAGAGTAAATTAAGTCATTACAGATATAAATGAGTAATATCTCGACATGTTTTTATAAGGTAGATCAGTCCTCACATGATCAATGTAATCACTATTTCAACTTTTGATACAGGTTTACTGAATTAATCAAAATACACAATAACAAAAACTAACTATCAAAGTTAACGTAAAAACAGTTTTTTGTCTTTCAAAATATATCAGCAGTGGATAAAATGAAATAGATTAATTTATGATTGGAACAACAATGAAAAAAATAGGTTTAATCGCAAGTTGAGACATAATCCTCTCTACATGGTGATCAACTACCACCAAGTTGTTTATATAAACGAACATTTCATCCACACCCTGGATTGGGGTATACAACAGTACGCCTGGACGTAGAGGACACACTTGACCTCAACCATAGTTATTCGTGGGAATCAAATGAAATAAGTAATTGAGTATGATGATAGTTTGATATCCTCCAGTTATGATAAGGAGATAGTGTGTGAAAAACAAAAATACACAATGCTCAAATATTGAACATAAAACACAACAGAGTTATGAAATAGAATAGAGTTAACAATTCTTTTGTTGTTGTGAAGTAATGCTCTCAACTCAATGAATGCTGAGAATATGGTATTTGATTTTTCTTCTGGATGTTGTCTTTTGAACAAAGTATCACAGTTTCTTTAATCCATCTTCGCAGAATGAAAAGTTTCAACTCTTTAATGTCTTGATGTATACTGATCAATTTTGGAATAATATAGCTTGTTACATTCTTCTTGTATTCTCAATCGAATAGTTCTTTTCTTTTAGTATTCACACTATCTATGTTTCAGCGTGTAGTACTTCATGAATTACACTGAGTGCTTATTCTTCATTAACATGAAAGATGAGGTACTTTTCTCCTCCAAGATCATCTTGACATAAAGATATTCGCATGCCTATTTACCTATCATTATTATAGATACTTCTACAGACAACATTAAATAATGTTAGAAACATTAATTTTTCTAAATATGACCTTTAAAATAAATGTGAATTAATGAAATGGAAACAGATATTAACATCAAATGGTGAGTCATCTTTGGTATTTTGTTTTTAGTTTGATATCATTGCCCTATGATCATCAGTATTTCAAACATTAGTGTGTCATAATTCGGTGTGTCATCTTCAGTGTCTCATCATTGGTGTGTCGACTTCGGTCTGTCGAACATTGTTGGGTCAACTTCGATCTGTCAAACATTGGTTTTAGTGTGTCGACTTCTTTTTCATTATGTCGACTTTGGTTTCAGTGCGTCGATCTTCAGTTTTTCCGGAAATCCAATAAAATATTATAAAGAGTATGTCTTACATATACCATTAAAATATGATGTTTTAATCAAAGGTACATGCAAAAATAATCTTGAAAACATATTTATCCATGACTATAAGAAATTGAATTGTCAAGATTTATTTTGTTGTCTGATATAATTGAATTTCATAAAGATATTAAAATTTCATGAAAGGGTAGAATATGAATGTTGAAATTATTTGTGATTATGAAAACTTCAATATCATGGAGAGTCCAAGAATTATTTTACCCGAAAAATTTATTTTGTTATCATACAATGTTCTAGAATGTGTGTAAGATGAATGATAATGTTATAAAATTCAAAATGTATTTAATATTATTCATAACAGCTAGCTCATAATAATATTATAACAATATATCATTGTTTAGTGAAACTCAGTATTGCGTAACACAAACACTATTGAGGAAGGTCACTCTTGGGTGCCACACAAGCCAAAAATAGTGTTTTCATTTACTAAAATAATATAGTGTTGTGTATAATGCAATCTAATATTGGTGTAGAGTACAACACAATACATCAAAGAAATTGAAAAGAATATTTTTCATAAAATCTTGGGGTGTAACATTTTACCCCCCGTAAAATAAATTTAAGCCTCACAATTCGTCGGGGTTATAAATCATTTTCTACTTAAAAGATTCATTCATAGAAAAACACATAATAAATAGTAATACTAAAACTGAATTTTAAAAAGGAACGTTAGAAACATAATGGCCACCCAATGTAACTCAGAACTGGCTTTCCACATAAGAGAATATATGTAAAAATATGTATAAGGAAGAAAAATCTAACCCTCGTGTTCTGATGAAGAGTGGTAGAGAACATGGATATGAAAAGGCCTAAAATCACAAATCTATAAATTTGTGATGATCTAAAGTACCATCTTATTAATCGGATATGAGGTTACAAGGACAACATTTTTGGTTTTCAAGATCCTTTCCATAAATTTGAAAATAATGAATTAGAATAAATAGTTACCTGATTTTGGTACAATATCATTGTTTGTCGTTCCAGGAACAATTTCCACATCATATCTTAAAGAAATGATGTTGAACATTTCATTTTTGAAGTGTTAGTAGATCATGTGATATAATGATAGGTCATTCCATCTATCTCAAACAAATTGTTTTCAAATGTTATTAAATATACAAAAGTCCATATATGGTGATATTAATTTTTTATGGCTCAAAAAATGGACTTATACTTCATATATCATACCACTTAATAAAATAAAACTAATTTCTACAAAGCAGGGACATCCCGTAGGCTAGTGGTAGGCGATAAAGGCATGTCACACTGTGGTTGTGGGTTTGATTCCCGTAGCCTTGTCCGAAAATATGGGTTGTTCTCCGTCCTATGTGTTGCCCTTTTTCAAAAACTATACTATTATATCATTTCAGATATAATATCCACATGATCTAGCTTTAAACAATAATATCTGATGTCTAACATAATCAATTTCAATCTTTAGTCTTATCAAAAATACTTATGTCTAATATATTAGTATAATGAAAATGATTAAAAGAGAGGTCATCTACCAAGCATGTGAATACTCTCACTTATCCCCCATATATTATATGATATATATTATTGGTCACATTCCAAACATGTGAAAACCTTAATCATGTATTCTCCAGAAACATGAATTACAATAGAACCCTAATGAAAACATGATTGCTGTCAAAAGGTTAACTCTTTCCACATACCAAAATCCCAATATTTCTATATACTTAAACCATGAAGATACTTTGTCCTTATATCAGTCATGAGCTCATTAATATTATCAAACATATTATTTTCTCCTTATCCCTTCCTTATACGCATATTATCTGCTTCCCATAAATATTTCAATCACTTTTTATGGTTACCGATACCATTCAATTATTGAAAACCAATACATAGATATTCCAATATTCCAAAATAATATAAATGAGATTCAACAACAAAAATTTTGATTCATGTTCAATATTCAGTTAATCATTCCACCACTTTTTTTCTTATTCAAAATCACCAATAGTGATCATATGTGGCTTCCCTTTGTCCTTTTACTTAAGAGTTTGTTGATTCTGATCATCATTAACCCTTGGATTAGGGAGTTGTTTAGCATAATGCCCCAATTACTTGCACTTGTATCATTGAAGTGTTGGTGGTGTGTTATCTGTAGTCTTTTCACTATTCACATCATTAACATCATTTTTTCCATTACATAGACACTCAGTTGCTCGATGAACTTCTTTTTCACACATAAAACATTTTGTAGTCCCATTAAGACAATCTCCACCATGCTTCTTTCTACACATTGAGCATAAAGAAACAATCGTCTTCTTTTCCATTTGTTTTGAAATTTTTCCCGGAACACCATCTTTTGATTCTTATCAAAACTATGAGATGGACATATAACACCAACTTCTAGTTCAACCTTGATAGCATTACACACAATTTAATCATTGATACTGAAGTATCTTATAGGTAATTCACTTCAATGATATGTTTTTAAGACAAAAAATAATCGATCAACTTTACTTTTAGGTTGGATGATAAAGCCGGATGCATACCTTGCACGAATTGAAAAATTTGACTCGTTTATACCAACAGATTCATCATCCTTTTTCTTAATATCAAGGAACTCCTTTTCCATAATTTTTTAAAGAATATGAGGGAAGTAATTATTGAAAAACAAGTTCTTGAACTTGTCCTATTCCATGGATTCAATTTCATATTGGGGCATCATATTCGTAATTAGAGTCCACCACTTGTATGATTCACCTTCTTAATGGTATATACCAAAAATGATTTTTAATGTTATGAACAGTGAAGTATGGAAAAGATCTATTCAATGGTGTTGATCCACTATTCAACAACAAGTGGATCAGAAGACCCACTGAATGAAGGTGATCATTGCCTCCGGAAAGACTCAATAGAATATTGTTCCCTTCTCTGCTCATTTCAAAGTACGGAATTATTCACAGCTTGTGTAAGTATAGAAATAATTTTTTTCACCCCATCTCCCATAACATTGGTTTGTTCAAGAGAACCATCATTTCTTTTTCCATCACATTGATCAACAATGTTTCTTTGGGTTCAATCTATCATCTAAAACCCAAAAAGAATAACAAGTGAGGCAAAACTCATGCTTGGAATACAACAAAATAATAGTGGAGTACCTTCAATATCTATCATCTTTGGTTTAATTATTTGATATTTACCATAATTCTAGGACTATAACCTCTACTTATTCTTATCCATAGGGACACCCATAGACATACCATTGAAATATCACTAGGAATCTCACTAAAGTTGTCACATACTAGTTTCCAAAGGTTAACTAATCCTTCAATCTGATACCAACTGTAGAAACCCAAAGCCTGATGTACATAGAAATTACATTAATTCTATGGAATACTTAATACATAAAACAAGACACCCATAGATAGTATTAGTTTAGTGTCTTTGGAAACACAGAACATAATCTTCTAATCACGGTGAAAGATCTTCAACATCTCCCACAATGATCTTCCCCTTTTTTCTTACATAAACATTTCCTAATATCATGGGGAAAATAAAACATAAAAAGGGTGAGATAAACTGACCAGTAAGGGTAAACATGGATAACATAAAAAATTAAATAAATATTTGAACACAAAACATCAAAATCAGGAGTAATGACATAAATCATGGAAGTACATAAGGCATAGTACACAAAGGAACATTAATCATCATAAAATAAGATGTGAATAAAACATTTAATTATGGAAAACCATTATGAATGTGATATTATTTTAATATTAGCCAAGGAATTACTGACAAGACCATTATAGTGTAAAAAGTCTATTACTGAACTAGGATTACCAGCTATTCCAACCCTGTATTACCGAAATTGATTTTACTTACTGTTCTGACCATGTATATCTCATGAGATATAAATATTTACCCAATGAATTAGAGGGAGATATAGTTTCCACCCATCTCATAATGAAATCAATCTTTCATGTTCCACAAAATAAACCTAAATCATTCATCATATCCGAATGAATAATATTGTTTTCATATATATCATCCCCTCATAACATAATCCATATAAAACCGTGGATATAATTTCATCAAAAAAAAACCATGTAAATAATAGCTACATTATATATGAAACATATCCATATTATATAATTCCATATTTGATGGAAAATAGTATTGATAAAACACTTCAAATAAATTCTTGAGGAAATTATCCTTTCTTCTTCAAAATAATTTTATTTTATCTAAACTGCATGAAAATTTAAAAGACAATAATTTCTTTGAAAATAATCCTGAAATCATGAAGAGTAAAATTCATGGAAATAATGCATTATGAATCTATAAAAATCTATTCATGCCATATAAGTTAAAAAAATTCTTCTCGTACTTTTATCAGAAAAGTCAAAAAGTACCTCATATGGTAAACAAATAAAGATTCCTTCCATACCATGTGGTAAAAGTTAAAAAAAAGTGTAAAAATGAATTTAAACATACATGGTGGAATATTAAAAATTTTGTGAAAACATTTTGAAAAATCTTGTATATGGATGATAGACCTAACCCCAGTAAATACATACGAATAAAAAATCCATGATAAGAATGATATTGGAATAATTATCCCTTACCTTATGTCCAATTTCTTCCGTATGTGTCTGAGACTCCTTTATAGTGGGTTTAAACATATTATTAACATATAATAGAACCATAATAATATTTATGATATCATACAATCTATTAAAGTGTTGCGTATAACAGAAGCTATTGAGGAAATTCAGTATTACGCACAACACATGCTATTGAGGAAGGTCACTCTTGGGTGTAACACAAGCGACGAATAGTATTTGTGTATACGAAAATCTAATACAATGTTTCATAGAATGCAATCTAATATTGGTGTATCATACAACAAAAGACATCAAATAAATTAAAAATAATATTTATCATAAAATCACAGGGTGTGACATTATGTTCATCTTATATAACCATCGCTAAAAATTCAACATTGATAGAATAAATATGTTTTTAGGTTCATGTTGTGACAAAAATACTTGATGTTCAACACTATTTCTATGAGAAGCTCTAGTTTTAGTTCCATTATCAATGTCTCCAACAACAGCATCTAAAGGACGGTTCTTAAGTGATCTAGTATCTCTTGAAAAAGGAGTAGTAATTTCAGGAACATAAATAGCTTCTTGCTCATTGTTAATCGAATCTAAAGAATTTCTAGAATTGGAAGTTTTCACATATTCCTTCACAGGATGGTTAGTGGATTTTGAATTGATGATAATATTTGATACATCATCCTCCAGGATATCTTGAATGGTTTAAGGCTCATATCAATATGTTTTTTCAAATTTTATATGGACAGGTTCTTCCACACATTTAGTTCTTTTTTAAATAAACTATTGGCTTTACTAGAGATGGAATATCCAAAAAATTCATTCATCACTCTTGGATTCAAATTTTTCAATATTTTCTTTAGTATAAAGTATATAGACATTGCAACCACAAACTTTGAAGTAGATAACATTTGTTTTTCTATTTTTCATTTCTCATAAGGATTTATTTTTAGAATAGGTCTAATCAATGATCAATTGATTTTGTAGCATGTTGTGTTTACATACTCATCTCAAAAATAAATAGGTTGGTCATAGAAACTAAACATGGTTCTATAAATCTCTTACAAGGTTCTATTTTTTTTCTACAACTCCATTTTTTGGGGTGTTCTAGTAGTAGAGAAATTATTACTATAGCCATTTTGTGAGAAAAAGGATCCAAACTCTTGATTTTAAAACTCCTAGTTGTGATCACTTGATAATGATTCAATTCTATTTCTTGTAATATTTTCTAAAGGTTTGGAATATTTTTCAAAATGAGGGGTGACATCAATTTTGAGATTCAAAAATATTGTCCATGTATTTCTAGAAAATTCATCTACAAAAACATAATCATACTACATCCCATTTAATCTAGAAACTCTAGATGGTCTAAAAAAATCCATGTGAACCTATTTGAGGGGTTGATAATTTGACACTTCTTTCATTAGTTTGATGGAAATTTGGTGTTTCATTACATTTAGACAAGGACTACACACTTTATCATTTGGAAACTCGTGTTATGGTAGGTCTGTGAATAATAATTTTTTAGTTCATTTTCTATGAGTGTGAACAATATAATCTCACAGTCTCCTATTTTAAATCCAAGTCTCTTTGTGAAATACACATAAACATAATCCATTTGAGAAAATAAAGAATCTCTGCTAACATAGTACATATATTTATTTCTTGATGAAAAAAAAACAAATTTATTTTTAAAATTAAAAACATTACAAGAATCATTTTAAAATTTAATATAAAATCCATCATTACTTAGTTGTGAAATACCTAGAATATTATATTTTAATCCATCCACAAAAATTACATTGGAATTTAGAACTGAGTTAGAGTTACCAATTTCTCCAAGGCCAATAATCATTCCTCTAGAATTGTCACAAAAGCTGACATGTCCTCTATGAATATTTAATAAATTATTGATGCATGAGTAGCCTCATGTAAAATGTATTAAGCACCCGTTCTCCAAGTACCATAAGATTTTACATGAAATCATTAAGAATAATTCCTCAAAAGTGTTTTTCACAAAACATGAATTGATTTTTTTTTTCATTTTTATCATGTGAAGATTCTGAGTCACCTGAACTATCCTCTAAACCACTCTAGGTTGCATTCATTGAATTTTTATACTTTTTTTATTAACCTAATATTACTCTTTTTTCATGAGCTATGGACAACCAACCTTGATGTGTCCCTTATGCTTACATTCAAAGAAGTCTGTCTCATTAGACTTGTCACTTCTTTTCCAATATTTATTCTTACTTCATTTTTTATCATATTTTCCCTCAATGATTGGGTTTCTAAAATGAAATTATTTTGGTAAAATCTCTTGAATATATGGCTAATTGAGCCATCTCCTGATCACATTCATGTGATGAATGTTTACTACTGAAACATTCCCTAGAGGCTTCTAACTTCCCTTTCACATTGTGTTAAGATGTGGTGGTGTTGAATGCAACAGATATTTTATTGTGTTCATCCTCCTATACCTTGTTGAATTTTAACTTCTCTTAATACATCATCAGTTTCCCAATGTGTTCTTTAAGATGTATCTTGCATATATCACATTATTTTCTAATAGAGACAATGGTTCCACTTCATCTATCAGGTAGGAATCTGAGAATTCTCATGATCTATTCTTTAAAAGTAACTTCTCATCAAAGAGAATTCATTGTGTTGAGAATTTTACTGAACATGAGATACATGTCAAAAATAGTCTCATCGGGATTCGCTTTTATGTTATCATATTTGAAATTATATGAATTAAGTCATATTTTGTTGTACACTAGATGTTCCAACATTTGAAACAGAAAAGGAATCCAAAATTTCATGGGCAGTTTTACAAGAAGAAATTATATTAAATTCCTCATTTCCTAAATAAAAATATAGAGAATTCATGGATTTACAATTGTTATAGTAGGCAGTCTTGGTAAGGTTATCCCAAGTGATTATATCTGTGGCAGGAATCTTTTATGCATATAAAATAAAATACCATATTTCCAAACCCATACATTATTAATGCATTATCATTTTAATTTTCCATTGAGAATAATTGGTTCTATTAAATAATGGTGGTATTATTGTTGTATCACCTTATAATATATTATCCATACTAAATATATACTTTAAAAGAGATAAAAATATAGTAATAATTGAAATTTATAGCTCATTAAAGTAAAACATCAATTGCAGTTGAATAGGGTAAAAAACATAGTTATAATAAACTACACTCTGATACAAAATGTTGGTCAGAGTAGAGTACTAAATAGAGTGTGAATTTAGTATCTATAAAATATTTTGTTTCATAAGTATTCTTAAAATGGTTCACCAATAAATTTAAATACAAACCTGTAAATCAATGTAATACAGTTATGAATTATTGACATTTTGAATAACATCTTAGACGATTGATTAATTCTCAACAATAATTATATTACTTATTAACATTACATTTGAAGCAATAATAATAATGAAAACAATTATAAAATATTTACAAGATTATCTATCAAGGTGAATTTAGTGATTTCTGAATTATACAGTAGAACATAGAAAAACATAATTATTTGACACAATAGATATAAATCCAGTTATTCGGTCTCATGCTGAGACCTAATCCACTCCACACTGCGATCACCTCCGAAAAATAAGTTTATATTAATAAATGTTACACACACCCTAGATCATGGTTGACAATAGTAGACATGGCTATCTAGGACACATGACCCCTTCCATAATTATTTGTCGGTACAAACTAACAGGTCCCAAAATGACCTCTTCTACAATTATTTTTGGGTATAAAAGTTTAAAAATTGGTTTGATAAAGGTTATATTGAATCCATCAGTTTACTAAAGGATAAAATGTGTCTTTTCATACAGAACGACAGACACTGCTTGAAATCTATAAATATTAAACAACAGATAAGAAGTATTAAGATAAGGTTAGATGTTCTCTGAGTGTTATTCAATGTAGCTTCATAATTATACAATGAAAGAGAGGCAGGAATTGAGTCCTCACATGGAAAACATAGTATTTCAAGTCAGCTAGATCTGGCTCGTGTTCTTCAGGGTGTTTGACAGTGCAAGGATTTCCTCATCTATGGGATTCGAGTATGCTTCGCGTGTTATTCATCAGTGTAGAATTTCATGTTTTGGTTCTCTTCTGAAGGATTCTCTGTGTGTTTCTTTGTTATCTTGCTCACACCCTCATGATTCACATATTCGTCATTTTGTTTCGGGGCCGCACTTCACTTTCATTTTGGAGTGAGAATTTTGGAACCGATAGGATGCATGTATTCTTCACCTTGTACCTTGTACTATCATGTGAAATTATTACAAAGAATCATTAATTATATTATAGCATTTAAAATCATCAAATATGATTGTTAGAGATTAAATTGAAAAATGACATAACAGATTAAGATACAGCATCACATTTTTTCAGGAAACTCTATCACCATGGAATGGTGTCTTCATCAAATAGTGTCTCCTTCATTTCCTTTGATCGATGATATAATCATAATGGAAAAATTATACATTTATTAGGAACTTCTAGCACAAATTTGTTGTTCGATCACAGTGATTGTCTATGATTTCTGGATGGTCACGATGTATGGAAGGTCACGATGTCTCGATGGTCACAATGTCCGAATGGTTACGACATCCGGATGGTCACGACGTCTGGATGGTCATGGTTTTTGGATGGTCACAGTGTCTGGATAGTCAAAGTGTATACATGGTCATGGTTTCTATATGGAAACAATGTCTAGATGATCACAGTTTTTGGATGGTAAGTGTATGGATTATCATTGTGTTTGGATCCATTGTTAGAAAAACACAACAGGTGGCATACTCAAGGTGTATCGGATATAGCCAAATATCTGTATTCTGACATAAGTAGTGATATTCATAAAATCGATTATACATAATCATTCATTAAAGAGATAATTATAATGTAAATTAAATATACTGCTCAACAATCAAACCTACTATATATCAACTATGATCGTGGACAGCTTTACTTAAATCATAAATATACTGATCATCTGTACACATGATTTGAGACAGATTATAAAGGATTAACATGTTTTACAGAATTAATAGGATTTGTGATCATAAAAATGTGATTAACACTTTAGGAGTCTGACATAGGCTATTATACTCGGTATTAATTATCAATTTAGATAACATTAGAGATTAGGATGCTATAATGTAATTCTATTTTAATAGTTTTGGATAACATGATTGGTCTATAAGATCATGGTGGTTCAATAGTTAAATTACATTGATGTAACATTTCAATTTTTAATCAATAAAATTTTGAGGTCATTAATGACATTTTGCGAGATGTTTTATTAGCTTAATGTTTTTGTAACCCTAGGAATCAGTATTTCATTTTAATTAGGGTGGAATAATTCATTGATTTTAATGATTAATGGAAAACCTGATGGTATGTAAAGTCCCATCACATTTTGAAAGGCTCTAGATCATGACCCTGCAATTGAATGGTAGTAGAGGTGTAGCACCTACCAAATTCGAATATGATGTATGTGGTTGTATGAAATTTATATAATTAATGATTAATTATTATACTAAAACATATGGTAATTATTTTTTATGATTTTTCAAAGAAGAATATGTGACAAATAATTTTAATATTAGTGTTTCAAACATAGTCTATAAATCATTGAACATTTTTAAGGATAGTTTTTTATATAATGATTTAGTTTCAACATTTGGTATTGCTATTGACATGTGGAGATTAAAATATCATATAATGGTTTACTCATTGAGGGAATTATCATAATGGTTTCTACCAATTTTAGTTTGGATAATATCAAAATATATATTTAATTCATTTTTATCCTTTTTATGGTTATACGATCCTTTAAAATTTATTTTTATCACTTCATGCATTAAAAATCATCCAAAATACACATTGTTTTGAAGGAAAAAATTATATTACTGTGGAAATTTAGTAAAGGATGAAATTAAAATAATCATTCAACTAGTTTTATGTATTTTTTTATTCTAGATGGTAATATAATTACTCAACTATATGAAATAGATAGTGAATAAAAATTTTATTCATATTTCTTCGATACTTATGAAGTAAAGATTTCTTCATTCATCATAGATATATTTTTTGTAGCCATTAACATTTTGTTGACCATTCACATTTTTGTGACCAAGGAACTCAATAAATTTATATAATTATTTATTATTTTCTTCCATTCCCACAAATGTTCTTCTATATATAAACCTATTTCTGAGTTATAACATATTATCTATTCACATTTATTTCATAGTTCTTAAGTGTATGTTACTTTAACCTTCTTTAAGATGCGGGTTAAAAAAAAGAATTCTCAAATGTGCATACATTGACTAATTATATAATGTTAAATATGTGAGGAAACAATTTTTTAATGGGGAGAATATGTACTAACTCAAGATTTTAAAATAGGAAAATTATGTTTGAGAGCTTATTCAACACCAAACATCGATGTTGAACAACTTATTATATATATAACCAATAAAGCACTGTTCTTAAAGGTGAGTGTGTGAATAATATCGACTGCTTTATGAAATATATATATATATATATATATTTCATTTGTGTGTTTTACACAATATAAAATTATTGATAACTCTTCAATAAATAATTAATCATTTTTTATTATAGTGATTTGATTATTAAAATATATATTCTCCACAAAATGGATTTTTTATTGATTTTATGTAACACTCCAAGCTTCCACGGTACACTTCTCTTTGAATAATACAGTAGCGTGTGTTTTACGCAACTTCGAGTTCTAACACACACCACAACTAATCAATGTAGTCGTTATGAATAGTAATACCCAATTTTTAAAATTATATATATTTTATATTTCAAAATGGACTTCATTTTTGTATTCGTAATGTCGAAATTATCAAATGTTTAATTTTTTGTAATTTTCTGTGAACTTCCAATTTTTATGAATAGTGAAAAATACTTAAAAATAACTTTTTTAATCAAAGTATTTTATAGAGGTAAATTATACTATTGAGTGGTTTTAAAATATAATTAGAATATATTTTTATTATTTTATCAAAAGGTGGTCCTTAGAATTAATTTCACTTTGAAATTGGACACAATCAATTGTCAATCTTTTGATATATATTGTTTCTTAAAAACACGCTATATGTTGTGACATCGGGTATTAATTATAAAATTAATTAATGAAACTTTTATGTTTGTAATTTTTTAAAATAGAAATCATTTTTATATTTGGAATATCAATTATATCTTAAGGTTAAATTTTGGCATTGTTCTAAAAAACTTCAATTTTTGATGAATAGTGAAACCACTAAGTGTTAGTTAAAAAACTGATTTTTCGTTTAAATGAAACATTACCACTTCTGTGATTTGATTTTCAAATATCCGACATACATGTTTGTCATTAGGAAGTTAAATGTGGTTCAATGGGATGAAAATAATTTTTTGGTGAATAGTAACTTTTAAGTTTAATTAATAGCCATTAAAGGTAGTTTGTGAAATTTAAGGTAAAAATGATATTATAAAAATATGAAAATACCTTTACACTTGTCCTATCCATATTGGATGTGTCATGGCCGACCAATAAAAGCCATGGGTCAACTTGGGGACCCCATGTATCCACTTTGGTAGGAAAATGACATAAATAACTTTAATTTAATGTTAAAATAAAAATGTCACAAACATAAGTTGTTTTACTAAAACAATTTTTAAATGGGGTTATACAAGTCATATTTTTGACTATAAATATTAATTATAATGATAAAAATATTTCATACATCATGTTATTTTTTTATAATTTTTAGACATTAAATAAATTATATTATTTATGACACCATGATGATGCAGTGATTACCTCATTAATTAATGATTTAAATAAAATGAAACGATAATGTAACATCCATGGCATACACTTGTCCAAAACCTGTTGGATGAGTATATTTCGAACCCTTATCACCTTATCCTAGAATTATATAAGTTTGGGACTTTTAAAATCCGAAACTCATTATATAATAAAGTAACATTTCATTACGTTCCAAGAGTGCCCCTCCTCTCCACTTATAAAAGGCCCCCACCACTACCACCTTACTCACACTTTCAGAGCCTTTTGGCTCGGCCAACCTCTGCCCAAATACTCTCCCAAAATCCCTCCCTTCCTCCTAGAAGCCTCACTTTGGGCATAATTCTTCCCAAGGAATCATGTGGTTCAAATCAAAAGAGTTACCCAATTTGAAGGTAATGTCTTCTCTTATGTTATTTTGTTTTATTTTGCCTATCCAACCCCCTAAACTATTTTTATTCATTTCATTCGTAACAACAACAGTATCCTCAATATACTAGTATCTTTTTATAAGAATTATTAGAGCTACACTTACACACACCTACATCGAATAGTTAAAAAACATATTGTTTATGTGGATGGTGAATTTCTGCCTCACGAAACGATGATTATTCAACACTCATATAAAACCACTAACGGTGGCCATTTTGATGACACTATTTTCATATATGATATATATATATATATATTATGTTTATGTTTTCCTTAGGCTTCTGTATTTCTCATTTGTGGCATACTTTATGATTACCATTATGGGTAAACGCGCTAATTTCATTTTAGGAAGTGCGGACTACCACCCCCTCAAAGTGATTTGAATCGTAAATGCCATATGTGGGATGTATAAAGGATGGATTAAATGGTATTATACATTATATTATACTGGAATTATATTATACCTTTATATAATTATAACTTTATTCCATTAAATATGAAATATAAATGAATGTAGCGTTCATGCGTACGTACGGCTTACCGTCTCCATGAACAGTGCATTTCATTTCTTACATCTAAACGTTATGGAATATTATAAATGCATGTATATACTGGATATATATGAGATATATGATATCTAAATCATGAATATAATTCTGGATATAATGGATATTTCACCACATGACCAACTTTTAATTATAAGAAGTTTATTTTTTCTCAAGTACCTAAAATCGACAAAACGACTGTTATAAACTTAAATAATTACATAATGTTCATGACATGGTAATAAGTGATATAAAAGGAATAATGAACTTGAAAAAGGTTCTTAATAAGGTAGATATTATCTCTAGTTTATTATTCAGGAGGTTAAAGAATGATCGAGTCAAGACAGAACGCAAGGTAAGGGAACTTCTTAACCCAATTTCTATTCTTTGGGTTAATCTCCTTCTTTCAAATTATGTCATGATATTATTATGTCCTATTCAGTATTTATACTTTCTTTATGTGTACATATAGTGAATACACATATTATATCTATTTTATTTTAAACATGATCTTTTTAAGGACTTCGTCTCAATCTCCTTTCGTTGAGGCATATTTGGTTTTATACACAACTTTCTTTTATACTGTGTGTAAACCCCTTTCACTTTTATGTTTATTCAAAAGAAATCTTTTTTATACGAAGAATTTTACTAATCGAAAAAAGGGAATGCTTTTCTTTCTGTACATATGCGGCGACAACGACTTCCCGGCCATCGTGACCATTATTTTAGTTTCGGCTTCCTCTACAAGCCATCACATTTTTTAATGAAAAATAAATGAAATGTTTTAACTTTATTTTATTTTGGTATTGAAAATGGTTTTGAAAGAATATTTATATATCAATGTGTTCTATTGATATCTTCTGATTGAAATGTGGAAATATTATGTTTCCTTTATGCAAGTTTTATGTGATACGATTATGTTATGGTTTATGATATGTTTAAACCTGTTCATATGAGGAATGCATTGGACTTAATAAGTGACGGGTAGAGCCTTATATAGCTCCGCGATGAATCAGTAGGTCTCATGAGACAATTTAGTGTCTTCGCATGAGTCCTTGACAAAATCTTATTTGTGGTCTTGGCACGAGGCTTTGACTATGTGGTTATGATAGTCTAGCATTATGAATTACATCATTATGAAAGTGGTTATTGATATTGCATGGGATTATTCGACTAGTAGAATATCCATGTGAGTATGTAAATGGAATTATTTAATTTTATTTTTTCCATATCATGCTGAAGTTCAAGTTTAAAAAGGATTTTGTTTTAGTTATAAATTGTCTTACATGTTAATGTTTATTTATGAAAGCTTCCGCAATATTGTTATCCAAACTGAGCATCTGAGCTCACCCCTTTCAATGTTTTAATATTTTATAGGATGTGAAGAAGTATTTTATGAATGACCTGTAGGGATAGTCAGAAGAGGATATGAGTGTGGACTATGGAGACTTTTTTATTTTAGTTTTTCAATTTATGATGTAATGTAACATTTATGAATGTATCTAGTGTTTCCAAGGATACTAAACTAATCGGTCTTTCGAGACATGATCTTTTGTGATAATTACAATGTTACGAAGTAACGCACTGTCTCTGGGTAACTGGGGTCGGGGCGTTACAGTTGGTATCAGAGGCAGTTTAGTGCTAACCATGGAAGCTAGATTTAGATAAACTCTGATTAGAGCACATAGCCCGAAGATAGACTTTGAGGATTAGTATAGAAGAACTTCCTATAATTATGGTTTTATAGATATTTTGTGAGTTTTCCGAGCAATACATCCCTTTCTGGATATGAGCAGGTAGAGGCGGCTCTGGCACAGATGTACCTAGGGGTAAAACCCAAAAAAACTAGTTTGAGCTAGACTCGAACGGGAACTGTTGCACGACAACAGGCCTTGCTGCACTCTTGGTTACAACACTCCCGGGGTATATGCTTAGGATAATTCTCATTTTCATTACAAACCAATATGAAGGGTTATGAGTATATACTTCATAAAAGAAAACATTTTTATGGATTATATCCATAAATAGTTCAATTTATGTTATGTATCTTACAAGTATGGAATTATGTATTTTGATTCATAAACTAATATAGTTTATGCCATTGTTTTGAAATGGCACCTAGTGGAAGGAATGGAAACCATATCAATGCACGCACTCCATGTAGGGATTTCCCTCCTGCTCAAGATAATTATTATGGAGCTGGAGATTCAACTGGTGCTGATCAACTTATTACCATACTGGGACAACTCACTCAGGTTATGAATAATAACCTTACTCGTATGGAGCACCCTGATCTGCAACGGGGAGGATCAATGTTAGACCGCTTCATGAGGAAAAAAACACAAACATTTAATGGGGGTACAAATCCATTAGTATCTGAGAAATAGATAAACTCCTTTTAGAAAATATTCCACGCCTTGGGGAGTAGCGAAAGGGAGAAGGTTTTCATGGTAGTCTACCACCTCACTGGAGATGCCGATCAGTGGTGGTCGCTGATTCAAAACACAAAGGAAGATGATGAAGTATCGAATATGGAATGGAGGGAGGTCAAAGAGATTTTCTTAGAAAAATATTCTCCTTGTGGCCATCGAGCAGATATGGAAGGGAAATTTCTGAGTCTGAGACAAAAGGAGGATTAGAATGACACAAAGTATGAGGCCAACTTTACAAGGTTAGCGATACATGTTGCAGATTATATACATAACCCAAGAAGTAAGATTAATAATTTATTTGATGGGTTAAAACCATTTCTCCATCAAGAAATAGTCTCACAAACCTTCTCGTCATACGAAGATATTGTCTCATGTGCTATCAAGACGGAAAAGGAATTCTCTAAGTCTTATGACATTAAAGAAAAGAAATAAAAGAAGAGATCATATGATCAATCTGGAAATGGAAATAAGGGGAAGAAGGTAAGAGTTGAATATCAGTCTTGCAGTATATGTGGAAAGAAAATCCCTGGTACTTGCTTGAAGGGAATGGGAGTCTGTTACAAGTTTGGTGAAAAAGGCGACCAAGCTCATGATTTCAAGGGAAAGAAAGTTTCTTTCAAGGTGGAATGATATAATTGTAGAGAGATGGGATATTATGAAAATGAATGTCCTAAGCGTCAGGGGAAATTACCTTAGAAGAGGCCAACGGATCAAGGCCATGCTTATGCTATCACTACTACTGAGGTTGAAGCTCCGAAAGACATGGTGGCAGGTAATTTAATGGTTTCCTCAAGTTTAGAAAATGCATTATTTGATTCTGGATCATCACATTGTTTCATATATTCCCAGTTTTCTAAGAAAATTAGATATTTCCAATTTGATTTAACAAGAGAATTGTCAGTCAAAACTCCTATGGGAAGTGTTATTGCAATAACGTTTTGTGAATCAGTCCCCATTAGAGAACATAACTGTTCATTATCCGCTAATCTCATTGTCATACCTATGATTGAGTTTGATATAATCCTCGGTATGGATTGGCATTCATACTATTATGCAAAGATTTATTGTAAGAAGAAGGAGGTTTCAATTTTTGATGATGATGATAAGGAACACCTTATTTTTAGAGCAGAATCACCACCACCTAATTCTTATTTAGATCCACCCCCAGTAGCTCAACAAAATTCAATTATTAGAGAGGAAGAGAATGAAATGACTAATGGAGAGGAAATAAATGTTCAAATAGAGTATGTACCTATTGTGAAAGAATATGTAGATGTGTTTTCGGAATATTTACTTGGACATCCTCCAGAACGAGAAGTTGAGTTTTCCATTGTTTTAATTCCTGGATCAAGGCCCATATCGAAGACCCCTTATAGAATGGCCACCGTGGAATTAGTTGAACTAAAGAAACAAATATAGGAATTGAGTAATAAGGGATTTATTAGCCCTAGTGTTTCCCCATGGGGAGCCCCTGTCCTTTTAGTTAAAAAGAAAGATGGATCTATGAGGTTGTGCGTTGACTACAGGGAGATCAATGTTATAACAATAAAGAACAAGTATCTCCTACCTCGCATTGATGATTTATTTGACCAATTGCATGGAGCTCAATACTTTTCAAAGATTGACCATCGATCTGGATACCATCAGTTGTGTGTGAAGAAGGAAGACATTCAGAAGATAGTATTTTGAACAAGGTACGGGCACTACGAGTTTATAGTAATGCCTTATGGATTGACTAATGCACCTTATGTATTCTTGGATATAATGAATAGAGTTTTCAAAGAATATCTATATGATTTTGTGGTGGTATTTATTGATGAAATCTTGGTGTACCCCAAAAGCTACGAAGATCATGAAATTCACTTGTGCATTATCTTGAAGACTCTTAGAAGGAATGAATTATATGGGAAGTTTAGCAAGTGTGAATTCTGGCTTCAGGAGATTTATTTTCTTGGCCACATTGTCTCTAAGGATGGAATTTCTGTTGATCCTTCTAAGACCAAGGCAATCCAAGAATGGCCAGCACCGACGAGTATAACTTAGGTATGCAACTTTATTTGTTTGGAAGGTTATTATCGACGTTTTGTACAGAATTTTGCCCGATTGGCTAACCCATTGACAAAGATCCCACGTAAAGGGGTTAAATTTGTCTAGAAAAAAGAGTGTGAAGAATGTTTTGAAGAACTGAAGAGAAGATTAGTCAATGCTCCTATATTTACTCTACCATCAGGGAATGATGGGTTCATTATTTATAGTGATGTATCAATGAAAGGACTTGGTTATGTCCTTATGCAGAATGATAGGGTTATTTCCTATACATCATGAAAGCTAAAAATTCATGAGCAGAACTATACTACTCATGATCTTGAGTTAGCTGCTGTAATATTTTCCCTGAAGATATGGAGACATTATCTCTATGGTGAAAATTGTGAGATATATACCAATCACAAGAGTTTGAAATATATTTTCTCACAAAAAGAACTCAACATGAGGTAAAGACGATGGCTTGAACTACTCAAGTATTATGATTTCATGATACACTACCACCTAGGGAAGGAAAATAAGGTTGCAGATGCTTTGATTAGAAAATATCATGGAGTTTTGAACATGATGAGAGTGGAAAGGAGTCCTATTTTCATGGATTTAGTAAAGATGGATATGGGAATCACCATGGAGGGTGAAACATCAAAACATTTTCAAATGGTTTCCAAACCATCTTTACTGGAAAGGATAAAGTGTTCTCAGTCTGATGATGAAGTGTTGAAAAAGAAGATTAAAGCTGTGAATGATGGGCGGTTGAGTGACTTTGTTTATGAAGATGGCATTTTGAAATTTGGGAGGAGACTTTGTGTTCCCAATATACCTGATTTAAAGAAGGAATTGTTGGATGATGCTCAAAGTTACAATTTCTCTATACACCCTGGGAGCACTAAAATGTATAGAGATTTAAAGGGAAATTTTTTGTGGGACAACATATAAAGGGAGATTTCTGATTATGTGTCAAGATGTATGGTTTTCCAACAAGTGAAAGCTGGAAGGCAACATCCTGGTGGAGTATTGCAACCTCTTCCCATACCTGAGTCGAAATTGGATAATATTACGATGGAATTTTTCATGGGACTACCAAAGACCCCTAGAAGGAATGACGCAATATGGGTCATTGTTGATCGTCTCACCAAGTCTGCACATTTTCTTGCTATAAGGGAAGATCTTCCACTTGAACGTCTAACAAGAATATATATTAATGAAGTTGTGAGACTTCATGGAGTACCCCTATCGATTGTCTCGGATCGTGATCCTCGATTTACATCAAGATTTTAGAAATGTCTTCAGAAGGACTTGGATACTGAACTTCATTTGAGCACAGCTTACCACCCTCAAATAGACGGACAATCAGAAACAACTATTCAAACCTTAGAAGACATTTTGAGATCATGATCACTTGGCTTTCAAGGAATGTGGGATCAAAATTTACCTCTGGTAGAATTTTCCTATAACAATAGCTTCCATTCAAGTATTCGGATGGCTCCATATGAAACATTAAACAGAAAGAGATATCGCACACCAACCTGTTGGGATGATGTTGGTGAAAAAAAACTTGTAGGCCCAGAACTACTGGAGGAAACGATTGAAAAGGTGAACGTAATCCAAAACCACATCAAAGCATCTCAAAGTAGGTAGAAGAGCTATGCTGACAATCAAAGGAAGGATTTGGAGTTTCAGGAAGGAGATCATGTTTTCGTGAAGGTATCACCATGGAAGGGAGTTATACGATTTGGTAAGAAGGGTAAATTGAGTCCCAAGTACATCAGACACTTCGAAATTCAAGAATTAATATGGGTTGTAGCTTACCATTTGGAAATGCCACCAAGTCTCTCTAAAGTTCATGATGTATTCCATGTATCACTGTTGAGAAATTACATGCCCGACCCAATGCATGTACTCACCTATGAAGAATAATAACTCGAAATCGATCTGTCTTATTGTGAAGAGCCCGTTAGGATTTCTGATACAAGAGAACAAGTACTGAGAAAACGGACGACTCGTCTGGTAAATGTTCTATGGAGAAACCATAAGATGGAGGAGGCAACATGGGAACCCGAGGAACATATGATGAAGAATCACACGAGTATTTTTATACTGTAATATTATATGAAATTTTGAGGATGAAATTATTTTAAGGAGGGGAGAATGTAACACTCCAAGCTTCCACGGTACACTTCTCTTTGAATAATACAGTAGTGTGTGTTGTACGCAACTTCGAGTTCTAACACACACCACAAATAAATCAAAGTAGCCGTTATGAATAGTAATACCCAATTTTTAAAATTATAGAAATTTTATATTTCAAAATGTACTTCATTTTTGTATTCGTAATATCGAAATTATCCAAAGTTGAATTTTTTGTAATTTTCTGAGAACTTCCAATTTTTATGAATAGTGAAAAATACTTAAAAACAAATTTTTTAATCAAAGTATTTTATAGTGATAAATTATAATATTGAGTGGTTTTCAAGTATAATTAGAATATATTTTTACTATTTTATCCAATGGTGTTCATTGGAATTAATTTCACTTTGAAATTGGACATAAACAATTGTCAATATTTTGATATATATTATTTCTTAAAAACACACTATTTGTTGTGACATCGGGAATTAATTATAAAATTAATTAATGAAACTTATATGTTTGGAATTTATTAAAATATATATCATTTTTGGATTCGGAATATCAATTATAGCTTAGGGTGAAATTTTGGCATTGTTCTGAAAAACATCAATTTTTGATTAATAGTGAAACCACTAAGTGGCAGTTAAAAAACTGATTTTTCGTTTAAATGAATCATTGCCACTTCTGTGATTTTATTTTGAAAAATCTTACATACATGGTTGTCATTAGGAAGTAAAATTTGGTTCAATGGGATGAAAATAATTTTTTGGTGAATAGTAACTTTTAAGATTAATTAATCACGATTAAAGGTAATTAGTGAAATTTAAGGTAAAAATGATATTATAAAAATATGAAAATACGTTTACACTTGTCCTACCCCTATTAGATATGTCTTGGACGACCAAGAAAATCCATGGGTCAACTTGGGGACCCCATGGAAGCACTTTGGTAGGAAAATGACATAAATAACTTTTATTTAAAGTTAAATTAAAAATGTCACAAACATAAGTTGTTTTACTAAAACAATTTTTAAATGGGGTTATACAATCATATTTTTGACTATAAATATTAATTAGAAAGATAAAATTATTTCCTACATCATGATCGTTTTTTATAATTTTTTGATATTTAATAAATTAAATTATTTATGACACCATTGTGATGCAGTGATTACCTCATTAATTAACGATTTAAATAAAATGAAAAGATAATGTAATATCTAAGGCTTACACTTGTCAATAACCTATTGTATGAGTATATTTCGAACCCTTATCACCTTAGCCTCAAATTATATAACTGTTGAACCATTAAAATCTGAAACTCATTATATAATAAAGTAATATTTCATTACTTTCCAAGAGTGCCCCTCCTCTCCACTTATAAAAGGCCCCCACCACAACCACCTTACTCACACTTTCAAAGCTTTTGGCTCGGCCAAACTCTGCCCAAACACTCTCCCAACATCCCTCCCTTACTCCTAGAAGCCTCAATTTGGGCATAAGTCTTCCCATGGAAGCCTTTGGCTCAAATCAAAAGAGTTACCAGATTTTAAGGTAATGTCTTCTCTTATGTTATTTTGTTTTATTTTTCTTATCAAACCCCCTAAACTCGTTTTATTAATTTCATATGTTAAAAAACCAGTATCCTCGATATACTAGGATGTTTTTATAAGAATTATTAGAGCTATACTTACACACACCAACATCTAATGGTTAAAGAACATACTGTTTCTGTGGATGGCGAATTTCTGCCTCACGAAACGATGATTGTTCAACACTCATATAACACCTCTAATGGTGGCCATTTTGATGACACTATTTTCATATATGATATATATATATATATATTATTTTTATGTTTTCCTTATTCTTCTGTATTTCTCATTTGTGTCATACTTTATGACTTCCATTATGGGTAAACACGATAATTTCATTTAAGGAAGTGCGGACTACCGCCCCCTCAAAGTGATTTGAATCGTAAATGCCATATGTGGGATGTATAAAGGATAGAGTAAATGGTATTATACATTATATTATACTGGAATTATATTATACCTTTATATAATTATAACTTCATTCCATTAAATATGAAATAGAAATGAAAGTAGCGTTCATGCGTACGTATGGCTTACCGTCTCCATGAACGGTGCATTTCATTTCTTACCTCTAAACGTTATGGAATATTATAAATGAATTTATATAATGGATATATATGAGATATATGATATCTAAATCATGAATATAATTCTGGATATAATGGATATTTTACCACATGACCAAATTTTAATTATAAGAAGTTTATTTTTGACTCAAGTACCTAAGATCGACAAAACGACCGTTATAAACATAAATAATTACATAATGTTCATGACATGGTCATAAGTGATATAAAAGGAATAATGAAATTGAAAAAGATTCTTAAGAAGGTATAGATTAACTATATTTTATTATTTAGGAGGTTAAAGAACAGTCGAGTCAAGACAGGACACAAGGTAAGGGAACTTCTTAACCCAATTTCTATTCTTTGTGTTAATCTCCTACTTTCAAATTATGTCACGATATTATTATGTCCTATTCTATATTTATAAATTCTTTATGTGTACTTATAGTGAATACACATAATAGATCTATTTTATTTTAAAAATTATCTTTTTAAGGACTTTGTCTCAGTCTCCTTTCATTGAGGCATATTTGGTTTTATACACAACATTCTTTTATAAGGTGTATAAACCCCTTTGACTTTTACATTTATTCAAAAGGAATCTTTTTTATACGAATCATTTTACTAAACGACAAAAAGGGAATGTTTTTCTTTCAGTACATATGCGTAGACAATGACTTCTCCATCGCCGTGACCATTATTTGAGTTTCGGCTTCCTCTACAAGCCATCACTTTTTTTAATGAAAAATAAATACAAAGTTTTAGCTTTCTTTTATTTTGGTATTGAAAAAAGGTTTTGAAAGTATTTTTATTATATCAATGTGTTGTATTGATATCTTGTAATTGAAATGTGGAAATGTTATGTTTCCTTTACACATGTTTTCTGTGATACGATTATGTTATGGTTTATGATATTTTTAAACCTGTTCATATGAGGAATGCATTGGACTTAATAAGTGACGGGTGGAGCCCGCTATAGCTCCTCGATGCATCGGTAGGTCTCATGAGACAAACTAGTGTCTTGGCACGAGGCCTTGACAAAATCTTATTTTTGGTCTTGACACGAGGACTTGACTACGTGGTTATGATAGTCTGGCATTATGCATTCCATCATTATGAATGTAATTATTGATATTGCATGTGATTATTCGACTAGTAGAATATCCATGTGAGTATGTAAATGGCATTATTTAATTTTATTTTTTCCATATCATGCTGAAGTTCAAGTTTAAAAAGGCTTTTGTTTTAGTTATACATTGCCTTAAATGTTAATGTTTATTTACGAAAGCTTCCGCAATATTGTTATCCTTACTGAGCATCTGAGCTCAGCCCTTTCAATGTTTTAATACTTTCCAAGATGTGAAGTAGTATTTTATGAATGACCTGCAGGGATAGTCAGAAGTGGATATGTGTGTGGACTATGGAGACATTGTTATTGTAGGTTTTCACTTTATGATGTAATGTAACATTTATGAATGTATCTAGTGCTTCCAAGACTACTAAAATAATTGGTCTTTTGATACATGATCTTTTGAGATCATGCCAATGTTACGCAATAATGCACCGACTCTGGGTAACTGGGGTCGGGGCGTTACATTTTAGGGATATTATATTATATTAAATATTGGGAAATTTTATAAATAATATTGGAAAAAATGATCTTTATTTTATGAATCTTAATATAAATATTAACTATTGGTAATATTATATGATTAATTAGAAAATGTAGATTTTTCATTGAATTGAAAAAAATGTAATTTTTTAACAACAGTATTTTTTTAATAAATTAAGTAATTTAAAAGACCCAATATGTTTTGATTATTATTAAGAGTTTCATAAGATATATTTATTCCACATAATTACTTTTAACAACCATTTTATTCGTTTTTATTATATTTTATTTTGATTAAAAATAGGAATTTCTAAAAACTATTTTGAAATGCATATTGTTTTTTCATCATAATGATTTAAAATAATACCAAATAGGGATATTTGAAATAAAATATATATATATATATATTAAATTTATTTATATATTAATTTATTATCATATAATGATTTCTATTATTCATGTAGTTAATATAGAATGATTTTATTTTCGAATATACACATATTAAAAAACATGTTTTCTCCACGTGTTTGTGGGATTAATATGAAATTAAAATTTTAATATTAAAATAATTGGATTTTGAAAATTGATTTCATATTATTAATCATTATAATTAATTATTTTTAATAATACAAATTAATTATTTCCCATAATAATTACAGAAAATGTTGAAATATTTATATTGGTTAATGTAAAAATGAGTTTACCGAGGGAGTATACATTATACATGTGGAAATAAATAACCAATAAACTTGTCCATAGATCATTATATTGAAATATTTCTAACTATATATATATATTATATATACTTTATCATTATTTTGGTTTGCTTATGGGAAAAAATGTGTCTGAAATTCCCTCATTACAATTATTTCAAGTGTACAACATACCCAACTTATAAAATTCCTCCACCACTCCACTGTTGACACATTAAAAACAAAATGTATCTAACAAAAATAATAAAATAAGTTCCCATATTCCATAATCTCATCTTATAAATCATATTTTTGAATTAAATCAAACCAGGTAAGGACTTTGGTGATAAACATAAAGAGTTACCAAAATTACATGAAACATTCTCCAACAAGATTTTATATTTTATTTATTAATCCAACCAATTTATTTATTTTTATAAAATGACTAAATAATAACAACATTAAATAAAATATAAATATAATTTAAATGATAATTTTAAATCCTAAAAGAAAAAATACATCTATTAAATGGGTTATGAAATCAACATTCTGGTGTACGGTGGATTACCAATTCGTGAAACTGATGTTTATTATTTTTCCATTATCCACTCTCACGGTTCAGTTTTTTGTGGATATATAATTTCTATATCTTATTTAATACAAAATTATATATTTTTACTAATTATATCATAGATAATTATTTAACATAACATTATCTAATTAATACAGTAATTTCACTTGTGTGTACCAACTACCGCCTCACGAAGTGGTGTGATTCTTTTTTCACAAATGCTTTACTAGAAAGAAAAAATGGCAAGGATAAAAAATATTTAGATATAAATAAAATATTTATGATATAAATGAACAAATTAAGTTTTTAAATATATTATATAATTTGATTTTTTATGTTTTCACTCACTAAAATTTTTTTATCATCGTTCATGGATGTGTGGACAACTGCCTACTCAAAGCGATATGATTCCAAATTTGATTACCAGAACAAAATAATTATACATATAAGTATATATAATTACCTAATACGTTATTTATGATATAATTACCATTATCTAAATAAAATATATTAATTTCTTTCATTCTATAATGATGATTTATAAAATGAAAATGTTACTCGTGCCTATGTATAACCTACCATCTTAATGATCATAACATACTTCCATTTTCATAACCATATTTCATGATGATATTTAAATGTATAATTAATAATTATGATGATATTTATTTCATTATTATTCTTCTTTATATGCTTAAATATTTTCCACCGTAACCAACGTTAACCTACCAAATCAATTTTCACACATAGGCCGATAATGGTCAAATCATATGACTTATACTTAATATCTTAAGTAAATATATGTAAATTGGTAATATGTGTAATATAGATTTTATTATAAATGAAAAGTGTTTTATGTAATGTAAATAAATAACATTGTGATATTATTATTGAATATAATGAAAAATTATGATGAACCAAAACTTATATAAGTGTTTCCTATCTCACCTTTTTCTGTGAGATATATGTCATATTAAATACTTATATTTTATGGTTTAAATATACTATAATTTATTTTAATTTATTATTAAAATAATTAATTATTTTTTGATTCAAAATATCCATTATAGCTTCTAACATTCATTTGGTTTACAATTGGAATGTTACAAAAATTTTAAGGGATTCATTTCACAATTTTTCATCATTGACACATATGATGTATTATAAATATATATTCTTTTGTGATGTTTATAAATTATAAATTATATATTATATATCATGAATCATATTATTTTCATGATTTTATACATTTCAATTAACTATATTCTTTCATAGATATTATGATTCAATGTTACCAATGTGGAAAGACTGTTTCATTACAATCATGTCGTTTTCGAGGATTATGTATGATTATGTATATATTGTTAAAATCTTATAATTATAATGAATTATATTATACTATGTTAATTCATGACATTGTAAATTAATGATACAATTTTCCACTATTATTAACATAAAATAACCGAGAATGTGAATTTATGAATACCTATTTTCATTTCTACCATTAGTTGAAAATATTTATTCATCAAAAACAATGTGTAACACACCACCCCCACCTCATTGGATTGAGGAGGCGATGAGGGTTTCATGGCCTTATGCGACAGTCCCAAGGCGCCAAAGGCTAGCAATAAATGCCTAGGGCTTCGAGAAGAAATTGTGTAATGAATTTCCCTTACGAAAAAATGAACCAAACCATCCACTATCAATAACTAGATGAAGCATGTCAACAAAAACATTCATGAATGTTTTCCCAAAGGACAAAAAAGTTGTACCACAATAAAATCCAAAAACAAAACAACCAGACATGTCTACACCACATCAAAGTACAATCAGAAACCAACAACCAACTATACGATCCATGACACCCCCACAGCTCCACGCCAAGTTCAAAGCGCCAATCTCCACAAAGAAATCAAAATGCACCACTAAAGGAGGGATATTCCTTACCCTTCCCCACGTCATGGTATACAACATCTACAAAGGAACCAATGTTCCAAAGCATGGGGTGAGTACTAAAACTCAATAGGATTTCCCCAAATGACTTCCCTACGCATGCCACTAAGATAAAACCATTAGCACATTTATATAAAACAGTTTATACAAAATAATCACAAGTAAAACCATTTCCATAATCCAATAATTCCCTAACCAAGACATCACACCCAAACCAATCAACCAAGAGAAATACAACCAAACAAGCCACAATTCACAAACTAGCACAACAATTTATAACTTTCAAAGCAATGCACAAAAAAGAACCAAACTGTGGGACATCCTCCCAACCCATTCACCTATTAATACCAAAAAAAACCAAAAATGGGTAGACTTCCACCCAACCCATTCACCCATTCTCAAAAAAAACAACCAAAACGGTGGTACTTCTACCCAACCCATTCACACATTCACAACTAGCAGTACTTCCAGACCACAACCCTCATGCTGGTTCTTCCAAATACTATCCATCACCTTTTCTAGTGATATTTCCTACCCACATCCACACAACATTTCGACCAATCACAACCAAGCATATAACCCATCAAGGTCACAACATCATGCAATCATCCAATTCCATTGCATATCAATCCACTTCATTAAATCACCCATTTATTGGAAACCATTTTCCATCCCAAACAAAAATTCAATAAAAGAACCTCTTTATTGAAAATACTTTCTATCACCCATTTTAAAAAACCAACCATATAATCCTGTTTTAAAATCTCCCTTTTAAAATCCACAATAATAGCATTTCACCATAAAACCCCCTGGTTCCACAAAATTCCCCAAAACATCACCCTAGGGATTTCCAACCAATTTCGCACAAAAAATCACAATTAATTTTTCATCACAATAAATTATTTGTTACAAAAAACCACTAGTTATTAACAAGTGGAGTCGACAGAGAATCCACATACATGTACGGTTCTTGAAAAATTGACCCACAAGAAACTGCACCTCAAATCTGGAAGACGCACCACTGAAACCTCTCTAGATCCATTTTTGTAACATTCTCAATCCTTAAAATAATCATTCAATGGAAACACAACCCTATATCTATATAAAAAAAGTGTAGATCTAGAAAAAAATAAGGGAGAAGAAAGGATCTAGATAAAACTGAAAGGAACCATGATAGAAGACTTACCCGGGAGAAATCACCTTCAAACCACCTTGAAAACCATCCGATAATCTCCCAAAACAACTACGAGAGTCCCTCCAACCGTTGAGAGCTGAAAATATTGAGTGATGGTTGAGTGAGATGAAGTTTATAGGGGAATGAGGCATGCCCGAGTGATCCTGGGTTTTAAAACCCTATTTTTATGTGGTAGCACGGTTAGCCCGCACGGTTTGACAAACCGTGCACTAACCATGCGCATGTTACTACCTCGAGAGCAAGGGTCTGCATGGTTGCCTCACACAGTTTGGAAAACCGTGCGTAGGCCATGCAGTGCCTACTATCTCCCACTGTCTGGTTTCATGAAGAATTTTCATGGTTTCTACTAACTGTGGTCAAACTGTACACCCAAAGAAAAGCCTCCAAACTCATCCAAAACCATTCCAAACCCTCCAAACTCTTCCCAAATCATACCATGCAATTGAAACACCTAAAACATCGTAAAAAAGGCTACATACCTCAAATTTGGGGTTCTACATTCTCCACACCATCGGACATTCCGTCCTCATAAATTAGTGAACCTGTCCTTTGTCAAAAGAGCTCAGGCCACTACTCGACCATCTCTTTCTCCTGCTACCAAGTCTCCTCTTGAATCAGACCATGATGCCACAAAACATGACCTAAAATGATGCTTTTACCAGACAAGACATTCTCTTGCCTTTCCACAACCTATACTGGCATATTCAAAAATGAAGAATCTGGTTCTAGCTCAACATGATCCCATCGAGTATCATGGTCACGATCCAGCTGATACTTTTTCAACTGTGACACATGAAACTCATCGTGCACTACACAGAACCTAAGTGGAAAAGAAAAATGATAATACACCTCACCAACCCTCTCATTAATCTCAAAAGTTCCAATATACCATAGAGATATCATTCTATGTATCCCAAACTGACGAAGTCCCAACCTAGGAGAGATGCTCAAGAAAACATGATCACTCACCTCGAATGGCAACGACCGTCGACGATGATCATCATATGATTTCTGAAAACTCTGTGTTGTCTACATTATCTTCTTAAACAACCTGATCTTCTCCATAGTCTCCTGGACAGTCCTCGGTCCAACCATCAAGGAATCACCCGTTTCCACCCAACATATTAGAGAATGGAATGAACTCCCCTTCAACGCTTCAAATGGAGCCATATGTCTAGATTCCTTATAACTTTTATTTTACTGGAACTCAACCAACGAAAAGTGCTCCTCCTACGAGCCACCAAAATCCATAACACAAGCCGTCAACATAACCTCCCAAGTCTGTATCGTCCTCTCGGATTGACCATCCGTCTGAGGGTGATACGCCATGCTCATAGTCAACATTGTTCCGAGGGATTGATATAAGGATTTATGGAAACGTGATGTACAACCCAGATCTCTATCTGATACAATTGAAACTAGAACACCGTGCCTCTTTACCACCTCCCGGATATAGATTTTTTATAGATCCTCCATTATATGAGATTCACAAATCAGGATAAATTGTACCGACTTCATTAGCCGGTATACTATCACCCAAATGGCATCAGGCATTCTGACCATTATTGGGAGACCTGTGACAAAATACACCGTTATTTTATCCCACTTCTAAATAGTTATTGGTAAAGACTGCAACATTTCCACTGGCTAATGATGATCTACCTTTACCTAATGTCAAGTCAATCATCTCGAAACAAACTCAGCCACGCTTCGTTTCATACCAGCCCACCAAAAGTGAGATTTCAATGCTTTATAAATTTTCTAAATTCCAGGAAGAACAGGCCACCTGGAATGATGATAAGACCTTAGAATATCCTCATGACAATCAACTGGTACAACCATCCGATTATGATAGCACAAAACTGAATCTCCATTCCATTTCCAACCCTCAATGGTCTCCCCCCCCCCATTGAGTCTCGAACCCATGGTCCCACACTCATAATCAGATATATGTTCCTCATTAACCATCCTAATCAAGTCAGGAATCAACAAAACCAGATAGAAGACAACACTATATCCCTAGTCTTCAGATTAAAACCGCATATGAGCTATAATCGACATCAACTTCCACTGGTCAGATGTTTGTTTCACCATATGGGCATATGATTATCTACTTAATGCATCCTCCACCAGATATACCTTACCTGGTGTACACATTATGTCACAATCAATTATATGGAGATATTCCATCCATCACCTTTGACTCATGTATAAATCCCTTTGTGAGAAAATGTGATTCAAT
The DNA here is from genome assembly GCA_963277665.1 of Viscum album. Taxonomy (NCBI): domain Eukaryota; kingdom Viridiplantae; phylum Streptophyta; class Magnoliopsida; order Santalales; family Viscaceae; genus Viscum; species Viscum album. The sequence goes on along the minus strand of OY728164.1, from coordinate 63,294,231 downwards.
CACTTGTGATTTGTATATACCATGAATTTATCATCGAAGAGATAATGGCACCACACTTTCAAAGCATGAATCACTACTGCCAATTCCAAATCATGAGTTGAGTAGTTTCTCTCATGCTCCCTAAACTGTTTTGATCCACACGGAACAACATGATTCCCTTCCATGAGAACGCACTCCGACCATGATCCTGATGCATCACAATACACCACGTACTCTTTTCCTGGTTTTGGAAGAACCAAGATTGGTGCTAATGTAAGGTGACACATTAGATGTTTGAAACAATGCTTACACTACTCATTCCACTGGAATGTAATATTCTTTCTTGTCAAAGCTGTCATCAGCAATGACAAACATGAAAAATCATGAACAATAGGCCGATAATACCCAGCTAGACCAAGAGAACCATGTATCTCAAACACATTCATTGGTGGTTTCCACAATATAACAACCTCTATCATTTCCAGATCCACTGAAACGCCTCTTTCAAAAATCTCATGGATAAGAAAACTAACTTCCTATATCCAAAGTCACACTTTGACAATTGGGCATACAACCGATGATCCCTCAAGATCCACATCACTGACTCCATGTGCTTCTCATTCTCCAAAATTTTTATTGAATACCACAGAATATCATCTAAAAACACCACCACAAATGAATTTAGATATCTATAAAAAATCTGATTCATCAAGTTCATAAACACCATTGGTGCATTCGTTAGACCAAAGGGCATAACCACGTATTCAGAATGTCCATATCTACTTCTGAAAGCTGTTTTGGGAATATCATCCTTACTCAACCACAATTGTTGATATCTCCACCTCAGGTCAATCTTGGAGAACCACTGGGCTCCCCTCAACTGGTCGAACAAATAATCAATTTGTGGAAGTGTAAATCTGTTCATTATCGTAACTTGGATATGTCTAGTATAATTAACATAGAGCCTCAAAGATCCATCCTCCATTTTCACAAACAACATCAGTACTGCCCACATATACGTGCTAGGCTGGATAAACCTATTGTTTTATAACTCTTCTAAATGGAATTTCATTTCCTGCAATTCATTTGGTGACATACTGTAAGATGGATGTGAGATAGGACTACTCCCCAGAAAGAGATAAATCATAATCTCCACATCTCTTATGAGAGGTAACCCATATAATTATTCAATAAAAACATCCATGAAATCATCAACCTCTGTCGGAAGAACACTCTTCTCAACACCCATTACTGATTCCCACAGCAACACCACCAACTGATATGATAACGTACCCACTGCTGGTGCCAATAAACCCATTGTGCCCTGCCTTTCATTCTTATCTCTTCTAAAGAGATGTCTAACGCCATCGTGTGTTGTAAAATCCATTGTCTATGCATTACAGTCGATGTGGGCTTTAAACACCACCATCCAATCCATTCCCAGGATTACATCATACCCATCCATATTAAGCACTGAGAAATTCCAGGGTATCTCAACTTCGCCAACAACAATACCACATGCACTACACAAGAAGGTTCGAAACTGTCTATGTCCCAGAGGAGTTTGAAGTATCAAAACTGAATGCATCATTTCTACCATTAAACCCAGCAAATCAACCATTCATGCAGCAATAAAAGAGTGTGAATTACATGTATCAAACAACAATTACATCAATGTAGAAATTAAAAGAATAGTACATCGCACCATGGATGATCCTGACTGATCAACCACCACAACCTTCTCAGTTCTGAACAACACCTTTGTTGCCACACGCTGCTCTTTATTTCATTGATGAGGCGTCATGGATTTCTGAGAATCACCATGACCCACATTACTCTACTGATGAGGGGTGTGATGCTATCCTCCTCCTATCGAAGCATATGAGGTCTGCGATCCATGGTGAGTTTCAAACACACCCAACCTTGGAGAATTAGGAAAATAACGGTGCAGATGCCCCATATGCTTAAAATTATGAAATGATCAAGGTTGGGAAATAAAATCCCATATGATGTGGCTCTTCGAACCACAATGAATGCATCCTGGTTTGCTCTAGGGATTTAGTGGAAAATTCACAGATCCTACTGTCAGATTATGTTCCCTACTCCCACCATAGGAATATGTGTCCCTCCTTTGTTTAAACCCAATGTTAGAGTTCCCACTATTCCCCATGGGTAGAAATATTCTTCCTACGCCCGGAGCTCCCAAAAAATCCAGCTCAGCCACCGAGGCTCTATTTACCATCTCTGTGTAATTATATATATAAATCACTACTATCATTTAATAGATTTCTTTCCATAACCCAGATTAAAAGATCCTTGCATTAAAAAATGTGTTACCCGCCACCTCAGGTCCCAACCGCACTATGTTCATAAACTTGAGAACATACTCTGTCACAGACATAAGATCTTTCTTCAAACTGATGAAATCAGTCGTATGTTGAATTCTGAATGAATGCAGGTAGAATTTTTTATTAAATAATTCCTCAATTCCTTCCCACGTCACACACTGGTCCTTCCCAACATGGACTCCAAACTCCCGCCAATTAAGGGAAATATATGCCAACATATACATGGCCAAGATCAGTTTTAACTCTACCGGTGTTCCCAAGAACTTGAAAATCATGTCCATTCTATTCAACCATTGTTCTCCACAATCTATCTTTGAATCACCCCTAATGATGGGTGGATTATTCTTTTGAAACTAACCCACATGGTCCACATTCTTTAGTTCATCCATTTTATAACCACATTACACAGCTTGGAATGCTTTCACTGTGATTTTCACTGGCTCCTAGTTCACCTAATGCTCAGGTGTTACCACTTTCTCAGTAGCCTCCTCTGGATGGTCTCTACGATGCCTACCCAGTTCCATTTCTATAAAAAAAACAAAAAACCATGAGTCTCACTTCCGTAAACATCAATAATTCCCATTTATTATCACATTACACAACACTATCGCTTAAGGCTTTCCACATGTTCACATTTTCCATGTTTCACAATTTTGAAAACCAAATCATTTTCAAAATACCAATTTATTCATATTAAAATTTCACACATTTGGAAAACCATTTCTCAATTCATCCTATTATTCAATATACCCCAATGAAATATGCATCCTAGAGGGAAGTCATTTCAACTTTATATTCCATGCACATCTCCTTGGATACACCCATTACAATAAGATTTCCAATGCCTATAAGTGCCTCCAAAACACTTATGTACCCAACTCCCTGGTGACATGAAGTTCAACATAAGAGGTTTACCTACGTCGTTTTATGCTATACATTCCAAATTCGTACATTCCAACCCCTTGCTACCATCCCAACTCAAGGAATATACCACAACGAATGTCAATATAAAAACCAATGATAAACACTAAAGGAACGAACAAGATGATTCAACTTGTAACACACCGCCCCTACCTCAATGCCTTGAGGTGGTGGTGAGGGTTACTTGGACTTAAGCGAAGTTCCCCAAGCAGCAATGGCTGGAAATAAATCTCGAGGGCTTTGGGAAAAAATTGGGGAATGTGTTTCACTTAAGAAAAAACCAACCAAACCTTCCACTATCAATAACTATATAATACATGACAACCAAAACATTCAATCATGTATTCCCAAAGGAAAACCATGTTCTACCACAATACAACCCAAAAACAAAACAACCATACATGTCTACACCACATTAGAGTACAAGAGGAAACCAACAACCAACTCTACGAGCCATGGCACCCCCACATCTCCACACCAATCTCCAATCTCCAGGCTCAACCAATACATCACAATGCACCACTAAAGGAGGGAGATGCCTCACCCTTTCCCACATCACGGTACACAACATCTGCATAGACACCATTGTGAAAAATCATGGGATGAGTAATAAACTCAGTAGGATTTCACCGAATGACTTTCGTACATATGCCACTGGGATAAAACCATTAGAACATTTGTATATAACAATTTATACAAAATAATCCAAGTCCAACCATTTCCACAAGCCAAACATGTCCTTACCATGATATCACACCCAAACCAAGAAACCAAGGAAAAGCCAACCAAACATGCCACAATCCATTTCTTCATTCGCACAATATGACAACAATTTCTAACATACAAAAAAATGAAGAACAATCAACCAAAAGGTGGGGCTTCCACCCAACCTGTTCACCCATTCACACCAAAACACCCATAATGGTGGGACATCTGCCCAACCCGTTCACCCATTCACACCAAAAAAACCACAACGGTGGGACTTCCGCCCAAACCATTCACACATTCACAACATGCAGTACTTCCTGACAACTACCCACATGGTTATTCTTCCAACCATTATCCATAACCTTTTATAGTGAGACTTCCTGCCCACTTCCACACAAAATTTCGACCAATCACAACAAATCATATAACTCATCAAGGTCACAACATCATTAAATCAACCAATTCCATTTCATATCAATCCAATTCAATAAATCACCCATTTATTTAAAACCATTTTCCATACCAAACAACAATTCAATAAAACAACCAATTTATTGAAAACTGTTTCCATCAATAATTTTAACATTCCAACCATAGGATCCCATTTAAAATCTCAATTATAAAATAAAAAACAATAGAATTTCACCATAAAACCCCCTTATTCCCCAAAAATACCCAAAACCTCACCCAAGGGATTTCCATCCAATTCTGCACAACAAATCGCAATTAAATATTCCGAACAACAAATTCATTGTAACAAAGAACCACTAGTTCTAACCCATTGGAGTCGAGAGAGAATCCACCTACCTTTAGGGTTCCCCAGAAATCGACCCACATGAAATTGCACCTCAAATCTGGTGGATGCACCACCGAAACCTCTCTAGATCTATTTCCCTAACATTCACAAGAATCAAAATCATTATCCAAGGAAAACACAACCATAGATCTATAAAAAACAAGTTCAGATCTAGAAAACCAAAGAAGTGAGAATAAAGGATCTAGAGAAAACCAAAAGAAACCATGAGAGAATACTTAACCGAGAGAAATCACCTTCAAACCACCTTGAAAACACATCTATATTCTCCCAAAACGAGTTTAAGAGTCCCTAAAACCCCTGAGTGCTGAAAATACTATGTGAGGATCAAGTGGGAGGACGTTTGGAGAGGAATGAGGACATCCTGAGTGAGCCCAGGTTTGAAAATCCTATTTTATGTGGCCGCACAATTGGCCCGCACGGTTGGAAAACAGTGCGCTAACTGTGCACACGGTACTATCTCAAGAGAAAGGGTCTGCATAGTTTCCTCACACGGTCTGGCATACTATGCGCTGGTTGTGTAATTCCTATTGTCTACCCCTACACAGTTTTTTGTAGAATCCACAAGGTTTCTAGTAACGATGCTCAAATCGTGCACCCACAAAAAATCCACCAAAATCATCCAAAACCATTTCCAACTCCACCAACCTATTCCCAAAGCATCCCATCCAATTTAAACACCTGAAAAGGCTTAGACAAAGGCTACATACCACAAATCGGGGGTACTACACCATGTTTTCCAAATATTTCATCCAAACTGATATCAAAAGTACATAAATAACTTATTAATGAATAATTTTCCCATTTTTAAATAAACTATAATTAATATTAATTTCCATTTTGGCAAAATTAACATGTCAATTATTTTTACTATTAAAAAGGAATGTTCTTTATGATTTTTAAGGAAATATCCACTAACATGACCATCATTGTCTCTATGTTTCCTTAAAAATATTACATAGTTATTTTAAGATAAATTATTTTCTTAATATTATGGATGTTTTTTTCCTTTAGTAATATTTTTCTATTGAATATTTCTTTCAATATTTGTTATCTTTCAAAAAGTGGATTTTAAAATGAATAGTACATTTTCCCAAAAAATATGTCTTTAATGATCTTTTAATGGTATTAAAATTCATAAATTTCAACAATCCATTAGGTTACCTATTCTCAAATGTGGATATGTCTTAGTGAGAACATCGTAAATATTTCTTAAGATGGAGTAATATTCATACAAAGAAAATTTTATGGAACCCTTTTAATTTCCTTAGGTTCGTCTTATTTAAAAAAGACTGGAATGTAACCCATTTACATTCTATATTTTAATAATTTTATAAAAGGAAAAGTGATTTTTTCAATGATTTTATGGTAAAATAAAATTTATACGTACATTGTTTTTTGGTAATTATATAACTTATAATGTGGGGATAACATATAGAGTTGAATTAGAATGAAATATATTATTTTATAGGGAGGCCCAGATAGGGTAAGGAGAAACTATTATAGTTTAAATATCTTGTGAACCCAGATAGTGATCCAATTAATTGGGAAATGTTACTTTTCTTGATAAGAATGTAGATGGGAATTTCCTAAGTGATTATAAAATGGATTTTAATGGGATATAGTAATTTATGATATAGGTTTAATATGATTTGTGATGAGAATTTTTCCATGATTCCTACATATTATTGATATGAATTATATGACTTTAAAATATTTCAATGATCAATATTGATATCACAAGCCTCGTAATTATTTATTTAGATGGCTCTAATGTGTTACATGATTTCATATTTTACTGTCAATGTGTCGATGTGTATGTGTTTTTTATTATTTGATAATGTAATCAAATTATGTCATTATACCTTTATTAAATGCTTATTCTCATTGATGACATCCATTTTCTAATGAAAATTTTACCCTTACTATGAATTTGTACACACCCTGATTTTTATTATTTTTCACGGGTTTTTAATAATGATGTTGAATGAATTATTTCTAGAATTGAGTTTATATGGATAGATATAATGACATAATATGAAATGTGAAATAATGGGTTATTTAGTATAAATGTTTATTTGATGGCATGGGAAATGTTTATGTAATTTTTTTTCCTAATTATCTAAATCTCTAAACCTAAATTTATAGCTAGAATGCATGTGAAATAGTTTTTCCCATTTTATGTTACATGTATTTTATGGAAAAATAATGGGTCACAATTCTCATCATCAAAACAATAAATGTAAAGTATATGATTTCATAATAGGATATAGAAGTGAAAGTTCCAGGATACTATATTTTGTAATCCAATAAAGATGCATTATGTAACTAAATTTCACACAAGGTAATTATGGAATAGAACTTCTCATTAATTAGGGTATTCAACACCATTATTAAATTACATTTATGTAATTATTTTCCCCTTTTATTATGTAATATTATTATTGAAAACAATCAACATTATTTCAAAATAAATAACTAATGTCTATATTCATATGATCCACATTGATTAAACTAGAATTTCTTTATACTAATGAAATTACTATAAATTAATAATGAAAATACAAAGTATTGATTTTTTTTAGTAATATCATCCTATTTGACATGAAATTTATGATATTAGGAATGAAATAAATTCTTGAAAAATTATTGGGTTTCACATAGTTAATAAAAATCATCAATAAAAATTAATGGATATGTGTTCTTTAGGGTGGCCTTTTTAGGTTTTTTATAATAAATTTGACGATTCATTGATACATCATCCATATTAGTCAATATAAGTGGTAACACCTATGATGATACACTAGGAAATATAAATCACTCGTAAAGATTATCTTTGACATTATTCTTCAAAAATTTCTACTCAACTTGTTCTTGTCAGTCAGAGTAGGACACTCAAGAAGGTGTGAATTGAGTTCATATAAATATTTATGTCTAAAAATTTAATTTAAATTTACTCAAATTTAATATTAAATACAACACGCTTATAAAAACTAGTAGATTTATAAAAGTTATAATTATTTTGATAATTTATGAATGATTTATTAGTTATCAGTTTTCATTATATGAATTTCTATTTTATATTTTGAAATGAGTCTACTAAATTATATTATATAACAAAACACAAAATAATATTAACTATTAGAGTGAAGTGATTCTTTCTAGTTTAAATAAACCAAAACAAATAAGAAAACTAAAAATGAAAAGGCACATTGGATTAAAACGAGAGGTTCAATCTAAAAAAAGTCTTACTACTCTCCACTTGGTGGTCACCTACCACTGGGAAATTTAAATAAATAAATTTGATCCACAACCTAGATTGGGATACAAAACAACATATGAACTATGCAGGTCCATAGTCCTCTTCCATGATATTTATGTGAGTAAAAAAATAGACTGGCCATGCATGGACCTCTTATACTGCTATACATGGAAGTGTATGGTGTAAAATGTATGTTGGTGATGATATTTATTCATCTTCTAGATTACCACAAGAGTCTAGGTGTGTTTATAAAACAAAAACACACACTACACAAATTTAAAAAAATTCACATTGTTATAGCAATATAATTAGAATAGGGTTTATAATGTTTTATGTGATGTAAAGTACAACTTTTGGACTCATTAAAGATGGTATAATTAACTATGGATTCGACTTATAAAAACAAAAAAATTGTGTGTTGTTTATTTTATGGATTCTATTTACAGGAATTTATATGATTCCCCAAAGTTTATTCTCTTATATGAAAATTTATACAAAGGTTATTGGAATTTTGGTCCTCAGATATTTCTTCATGTGTGAACAATAGGAATATATTCTTTTTTTCTCTAAGGTGTACAAGATAAATCCTTCACATATAGAATATATGATTGTGCAACTTATTGATCACCTATGTGATTCATAATTTTCATCCAACAATGAGCATGTTGTTGATCATGTGATGGTACCTCGTCCCTCATATTGATGTCGAAAAATTTCATAAATGTTGTATAATAAAATTTATTAATAAAATAAGTAGAATTAAATATCACAAATATGACCATTAGTAATAATTTTGAATTTAAGAGAAAAATATTCAGTGTCTCTGTCTGGAAACATCAAAGACTATTGGTATCTCAAAACGTTTGTGTCATAGCATATCGGCGTCTCATTCTATTAGTGAATAATGATTTTTATCATTCATGTTGTAGGTGTCTCAATCAATTATTAAGTTTTTATGTTCATATATCATTCTATCGGTGGATTGATATTTCATCTGTAACTCAGGATCATTCGGTCACATTGTCTATAAGTGATGCATTGGTAACTCAACTATCAATGACTCTAATATCAATATATTGTTATTTGAAATAATTTTGTGTTTATATTTTGGCCAATATCATTATCTATCTCTCTCATAATCGGTATCTTTATATTTTATTGATAACATATGTATCAGTGAGTTAGTTATCAATGAATCCACTATCTGTATGATAATTATGGGTGACATTTACTTATACAAATTCTTTTAACCTATCATATGATAGAATCACTAATAAAATAGGTATAAATTATATAATACCATGATTAAACTCAAATAAACATACGGAACCATAATTAAACATGATTTTCTAGCCTTATTACTAGAGGAATCCCACAATATCCCCATTTTTTGAAATTAAACAATCATGATATTATATACCTTACTAGTTTACTTATGATTATCAAATTAATGTCTCGTAACATATTACACATTTCATAAGAGTGGAAATTATCATAATAGAAGGTTTTTTAAGACAAAAACAAATTGTTTTATAGATAACTTATTAAGATCTCATTTAAATATAATGTTCTCTATGATTTTTTTCCATTTTAGCTCACTTAGTGATGTATTCCACACACATTGTCCCCCTTTTGAGCTTATCAATATGGAGACAATGAATGATAATAAATACCACTGAAAGTGATAACCAATAGATCCAATATATTAAATTAGTCAAACATGATGTGAGATTAAAAAAATAACAAAATAGAACCCAACCAAAGAGTTCTACATTAATAGCTTGTCAGTGTCCTCTACCTCATTTCTCTTAGTAGAGGTAGTAGAGGATAGATAAGTAGGTGTATAGATAGTGGTAGTGGAAGGAACAATATGGGAACTAATGGATGGAAGAAGATCATCATTAACAAGAAAAAGATCATGGCTAATGATAGAAGATTAAGGAGGAAATTTATGTTCATGATAGGTCATTTGTTGAATTTGTCTATGAACCTATGTGGTGGTCAGTGTCAATGGGGACAATGAAGAATTATAATGGTGAAGGATATGATATATAGGATGCAGTTATGGTTAAATAATGGTTGTAATATGATGATGGAGGTAGTATTCAATATATTGATGATTTACTAGAAAATCTCAACACCATAATCCATATCCTTTTCAAAATATTCCTTATTCTCGATAGTCATCTGATGGGTAGGAGTTAATTACCTAAGATACATGACATTATCATTTAATTCATGAGTTATTATATGTAGCATAAAATTTTCCACCAAATACATTACATGATTGATTAGAAAATTCCTTATGTAAATCCCCTTAAAATTGATGTCTAATTTCGTTGTCATTTATTTTAGATCAGAACTTTAACTAATGAGTATAATTTCCCCATTTCATTCACATAGTAACTATTATCCATGATCATTATATGAATTGTTTTTGTTATTTACACCCATTAATGACTGATGTTCCTCTGTAAAAATATATCCAATCATCTTAATATATAAAGAATGAACAACCTTAGTTGCTGAAGTATAGTCACCTTGAACTATATCTCATATATCCAATATTATTTGGTTCACACCAAGAGTAGGAGGTCGATTATGAGAATTGGAAATCCTAGAAGTTTCATCCTCAAAATTTTACCTCATAGAATCCAAGGATTTTCTTTAATCAATAGTGAGTTTGTTAGTGGCTGATACCATTATAGTTAGCTCATTTCTTATTTTTGATTGTCTGAGAAAATTTCATCCCACACTGAGATCAACTGAGGCTCAACCTTAGACAAAACAAATTATATGATCAAATATTCATATCTTTCATTATTTATTTTAAATAATGAATTTGAATGTTATGTGGTAGAACTAAATACAGTAAAATGATCGTACATCAATGAATAAATATCATCTTTGGTGACATATTCAATAGATTCTGATGTAGCCACAAGAATGGATGTATGAGTATGATAAGTTGCCCTATCATCTTAGTCATGATAATCCACACCAAAAAGTCACATATCAGTGTTCTCTCCTCCATAAATGAACAATTCTTTTATCCAAATGATCACGTACCTCCATATTTTATCTCTTAGCATGTCTACCCCCTAAGCTGATCTCCTTTATATAGAATAGAATAACTCTCTCACTAGAGTCATTGAGACAACAATAACTGCATGAAAATAAAAATGAACATGACCATTTGGAGCCCTTTCCTCAACCTCAAATGCTTCAAGACCCTCATGGGATTGCTCAACAGGTTCCAAATCTTGTACCACTATAGGAACATGAGTAAGAATTCACACTTAGTAGGCTCTACTATATGATCAATATATTAATCATCATGACATTGGTCCTCACCAGTATGATCTGATTCACAATTAGATCAATCAATTACATCATATTACCTTTCGCTTGATTCACCAGTTTCTTCATTTTCATCCTCATCTATATCACTATTATCTTTTTATTCCTATTAACTTCCACTTTCGTATTCTTCATCACATGATTAGTAATCAAAACAAGATATTCATTCATACTAACAATCCTATGATTTTTTGTCTCCTAAATTATATCCCCAAAAAGAATTGGTTTTTAGAGGATAGAGATCTAAGGGGACTTGGATAACCATAAGTCATATCCTATGTATTACTAGTAATTTAATGATCACTCAAGTCATCTACTTGTGATTCAACTACTTGAACTGGTTTAGCCATCTCTTTATCATAATATACACCCACATTATCTTTTCCTATACATATTTCTACAATATTGCTTAGTCTATATGGATTTTCAATTGGATTTAAATCATCATACAACATATAATGATCATCAACCCACATATTCTTCATGTGGATTCAATTAATTATCATCCTCATACGAATAACATTATTTCAACATAAAGCATCACATGATGAACCTTACTCTTCACATTCATTCACCGACCCCATATCTTCAACATAGAACATATAGTCCATGGATAAATAAATGATTTTGTCTTGAAGTAGTGTTTGATCATCTCACTAATATGAATAACCAAATATCTACAAAAATTAATCTTACATCCTTTCCTCAACAGATATAAAAAATAAATGTACTAGTGCATGAGGAATAAAAAATACTTATTCTTAAGACATAATTTTTTCTTTATGAATTAGAATTAGAGATTTCACTCACTATATATATATTTAGCAATATTACTCAGTGATCCTTATTTCTAGAATGCTCATCTAATATTTTCTTATAACTAAAAATTACACTGGTTAGACGTACTCTTCCATTAATATTATCACACACACCCTTATATGGTTCCTTCAATTAGTCTTCCTAATGGTTTGATGAAAAATATATTCTTTTAAAATTTATCATCGACACTATCAAAACCAATTCAAATCACTCAACAAAAAACGTTTTATACTTATAGAACTCATGCACCATCCCAATATATAATGTTCTTTCATTGTTGGAGAACCACTCCAAACATACATGATCTTGCAACAATTTCAATAGGAGAGACTTACTTGATATCATCCTTTAAGAGTTCACTTCCTTCTCATGTGTCCGGATTTTGTTTCCTAGTTCTAGATGAACTATCATTTGTTTAGGTTGGGTAGAATCACCTTTTTTCTTCTTGGATTGATGTGACCCATCCTCAGAACCTTGTATGATGTCCATGAGATGATCTGTTGAGGTATGATTAAAGATTATGGTATGGGGGAGAAGGGTTGCAACTCGAGAAAGAAGGGTTCAAGGGTAAGAGTCCAAGAGTATGTGTTTTAGGGTTAAACAAAAAATTGATCAACACTTATATTATCATTCTCTGATTCGAAAACATTAAAACAGAAATACGGGACAAAAAAAACAAACTATTTAAAATTATAAACATAGAAATAAGTAAGTATTTGATGGTGAGACAAACTCGTGAGAATTGTTAGTGAGTCACGGTTGGAAGGCCCTATCGTTGAGTCATCAATAGTATGTCCTATTGGCGAGTCATCACCTGTAGGTCCTATCGATGTGTAATGAATTATAGTCCCTAAAAAAGGTATCATCTTTAACTCACGCCTTATGTAACTCAACAACTCATAATTTGAAGGCTTAATAAAAATATCAACATGTTAATGTTCAGTGCTAATGAATTCTACAGTTAGATTACATTTTTGAAAATGATCTCTCAAAATGTGATTGCCTACATCAATATGATTTATTATTGAATGATAAATTTGATTCATAGAATGTTAATTTCAATTGAATTGTCACATTTTTTAGTTAAATACCTAAACGGAAATAAAAAATAAATTAACTTGTGTTTTATCCAAAAAATATGAGCAAATCAACAACCCAAAGCTATATATGTAGAATCAGTAGTAGATAATGAAACTGAATATTCCAATTTAATTCATTGTGATACTAGTGTCCATACCCAAAAGTGACATTTCCCATAGGTTATTTTTCAATCTAACTTACAACCACCAAATTCGATATCAAAATAACTAACTAAATCAAATGATTTCCTTCTAGGATGGAACGGTATTGTGTTTGAAGAAAATTTGAGATATTTGAACATTTTTTTATCAGAGAAATGGTGTGACTCATTAGGATTTTCTTAAAAAAGAGAACACATAAAAAAAGTATACATAATATTTTTTGACTAGAATTTATTTATAGAATACTTCCAATCATACCTCTGTAATTGGATTGCTCAACAGTCTTTCCATTCTCATCATGACTTAATTTACAGGTTGTAGTCGTATCACTAATTTTTTATTCCATCGAATCCAAAACATTTTAATAAATATTTAGTGTATTTATATTTATTTAAAAAAATACCTTCATTATTTTGATAATTTTTAAATCCATAAATTAATTTTCATTCAACCATTAAAGTCCTTTAAAATTTATTTTGAACCATTTTAAAAAAATAAATACATAGAGTTTTTTAACATCCCAATACAATACAATAAAAAAATATTTGAACAACTAAAAAATCATTAGAAAATATTTTTATGATAAAATTAGGATCATAATAAACTTTTTTATAGCCATTATAAATAAGAACAGTGTTGTTCCTATCATTCAATACTCTCGGTGCTTGTTTTTATCCATCCAAATCTTTTGTTAATTTAAAAACATTATTTAGAAAAAATAATTATAAAACCATGTGGTTGTTCAAAAAAGTTATCATCAACTATATAACCATTTACAAATGAAATTTTAACAAATATTTGATATAGTTTTAAATTCATATGTGTTGCATAAGCACTCTGTATTGTAATTGATTCATGTCAGGGAACATGTGAAACTGGTTATTTCTAGTCTATTCCTTCTTCTAGACTATGAGAATGTGCTAATAATTTTACCTTATTCTTTACTATGGTCCCATATTAAACTAATTTAATTCTAGACACCAACTTAGATCATATTTTCAAGGTTTCTAGGGGTTTATCAGCATTTTTATAGACTTTTTGATGACATATATAATTCTTCTTGAATATCCATCACCCAAAATTCATGATTGATATAATCATTGTTATTTTTAGGATCAATATGTTAAAAAAATGCATAATGTTCAAACTGGTTCCTTCGAGAAGCTCTAATCTTTTTTCCCTTATTCATGTGTTCCACTAAAACATCTAAGGGGTGGTTATTAATGGTTTTAACCGATCTAGATAATGAAGGGATAATGCATTGAGGTTCTTCTATAGGTTTGGGTTCATTATGATCAGAATCTAAAAACGTTCTAAACCTAGAAAATTTCGGTACTTCCATAACAACAATGTATGAATGTTTAGAATTGAATTCAATATTTTAAAAATCATCCTCAATATTTTATTGGGAAGTCTATGGTTCCTCTTCATTTGTTTCATCAAATTTTACATGTAATGATTCATCCACACACTTGGATTTCTTATTTATGACTCTAGTGGTTTTTCTAGAGGTTTTATTGTCTAGGAAAATTAGTTCATCACTTTTTGAGGAAAACATGTCAAGATTATATTTTTTGTTGATGAGAAAGACATTAAAATCAAAAACATTAAATTAATTAACCTTAGGCTTCCTATTATTCCACAAAACATAAGTTTTTTTCATAAGGATATGACTTATTATAACTCTATTGAATATGTAGCAAGGTGTATTCAAATAATAATATTATAAATAAATCACTAAATCAAATTATTTAAGAATATTTCATTCTATTTTATATATGATTATATTTTATATTTCTATAACTCCATTATGATGGGGTGTCTAATGAGGAGAGAAGCTATCACTATAGACATTTTGTTAGAAAAATGATTCAAATTCTTTACATTCAAACTCACAGACATGATCAAATCTTATGGTTATAATCTTAAGTCCTATAATGTTTTATAATGACCTACAATACATGGTGAATTAATAACAATCTTTAATTCTGTGAAATAAAATGAATGTCCAACTATACCTAGATAATTCATATACTAGAACACAGACAGTGCTTCAAATTTAAACTAAACACAAAATAAGGTCCAAACTAATCCATATGAACCAACTCACAAGGTTGAGAAGTTGAATCTTTATTATTTGGTTTGAATGATAATTTATGTGGTTTTACTTTTTTTACAAAGATTATATAATTTATCATTTGGAAGATCATGTATATGTAGATACATAACTAGTCATTTCCTAGTTATAATTTTAATGGATTGAATATTGTAGTGTCCGAGTCTCCTATTCCGGATCCAAGAATATTTCTAAAAAGAACTCATGCAAGAATTTTATTGAGAAAATAATAAATCTAAATTCATAGAGTAAACATTTTCATTTCTAAAAGCACTAAATAATAAATCATTTTTATAAATAAATTCATTAAAATAAAATTTTTCAAATTTAACATGGATTCCATCATCACATAACTATGATATGATAATAATATTATACTTAATTTTTTCAACATATATAATATTAGAAATTAAAATTTAATTTTTTTACAAATTTGTCAATTGAAGGTAAATTTTCTCTTTGAATTATCACCAATCGTGACACTGCCACCATCAATATTTATAATATTCTAGAACCAATAGTGGTCCCCTATCATCTTTTCTAATCCCTAACTATCCATGTACTACAAGATCTTAATTGAACTCTTCAAATTGATAAACAACCAAAATAATTCAAACAAGTTAGGACTTTGGTACACATGTGAGATTATGTCTCGTAATATTTGTTATTATTTCTTTTTAAAACCAAATTTTCATCATGGGTTTCTAATAAGTAGTTTGTAAGGTCTTAGAAAAAGAAACTCCTATAAGTCCAAAAAATATAGACTGTGTAATGGATTTTCCATTAAAAAATGTTGCAGCAGATTTTTTTCAATTTCATCATAAATCCTTATTTTATATATTGGGATTCAAAACTAGTTTTAAAAAAAATTATATATAGACTGTCAATTAAACTATTATATATGGGAAAAAAATCAATTGAATTTGAACTATGGTATCATTTCAATTTTTTATTTTCACCAAATACTTCCTTAATTCTTCATTAGATTGTTTGAGTTCATTGTTCTCGTTGGAAAACTATGCATTATTTTCTTTTACTATATTGATTTCATATTTACCAGAAACATTCAGAGCATGTTGTTTATTAAGTGATTTAAACATTTCCATTAGTTAATTCCATGTGTCCACCAATATTTAATATTATTCAAATATTTCATTATTTATCATATTTTCATAATGATATTCTATAGGGTATTTTAGCATTATCACATATGTGTTTTTCATGAAACCCATGTTGTTTCTGTTATCAATATCATCATTTGAGGATTCAGATTCATTAGAGATATCCATAGAGGAACTCCAAGATTCATTCATAATTTCTTTTACATTTTATCTTTCTTATCATAGTTCTTTTTGAACATTAACTCTGTACAGTCAACATTCACATGTATATTTATCTTAAACATATAACATACTATTTCATTTTTATTTTCATTTCACTTATGGACCTTTTTCAGTTTCATTTATTATCTAACGTCTTTTTGAATCTATGATTACTTGAAAAACATATATCTTCTCTTAAACTTCATAATTATATCAGAAAACTAAGACATTTCCTCATCATTGTCACTTGGTGATTCTTTATTTCTTGAACATTAAACATGAACATACACTTTCTCTTTCTGTTTGGAGGAAATAGTTTTGAGTGCCACTTACATTCCCTTTGGTTCATCATCATCTTCTCTATTAACCTTCAGATCTTCTTCATACATCATCATCATGCCTATAATATCCTTTATATGTAAATTATAGATATTATTGTATTCCCTTATTAGTTTTAGGTTCCTCCCCATATGTCTGGTAAACACAATAGAATTTACATTAGATATTCCTAGGATGTTACTGGATTTCTAATAGAGATCATCGTAATAAGAATTTCACTGAACATAATATATATTAAAGAGATTGGATCATCATGATTCATTTTAATGTTATCATATATAATGATATATGTACTATGTCTCATTTGTTTGACATGAGTTTTTTCATGATTTGAAACAACCAGTGTATCCCGATTTTCGAATTCTATTTTACATTCAGAATTCATTTTTAATTATTCATACCTAAATAAATGAATACTTATTTCATATCATTATAGTTATTATTGTTGGATTCATTAGTGGAATCATCTCAAGTGTTCCAAGTAGTAGTAAAAATTTTATATTCATCTAAAATTAATGAAGAGATTAGAAAACCAAAACATTTGAAATGCGTTTGCATATTAATTTTCCAATTGGTATAATTTGTGCCATTAAAATATGGACGTCTTTTGATAGTTGAACCTTCCTATTTATTGTCCATTAAAAATAAATTTTATATGTTTTAAATAATAATATGTTTTACACATATAAAAATGAAGATATATTAAAAACACAACTAAAATCAGCATTAGAAATATTTTAAAACACTGAAAACGTTGAGTGTATGAAATCCTTTAATAGGGAATTTTGGTCGGAGTAGGACACTCAAGAGGGGTTAATTGAGTTATATAAACAATTATATCTAATGGATTAATTAAAAAATCCCCCAATTTATTGTTAAATAATCCCAGATAAACAATGTATAATAATTACAAAATATTTTCCATTTGGATTTATTTATCATATATTGATTAGTTCCCAGTTATGATAATATGAATTAATGTTGTAGCTATTAAAAATAGTATACTAAATCTAATTATAATAAAAACACTATATTTGATTAATTATTAGTGTGATGCAATTTTTTATATTTGAATACAAACATATAACAAAATATTAAATTGAAAACACACATTGGATTAAAACAGGTTGTTATATCTCAAGTAGAGATAGGTCCACTCCACCTATTGATCACCATCCAACATGAAATTTATATAAATAAAATTGATTAACACCTTCGATTGGGTTGTACAATAGTATAAAAATTGTTTTGGTCAACAAACCTCCTCCAAAGTAATCAGGGTAGTGAAAAAAATAGACAGGCTATACATGAACATCTAACACTGTTATCCATGGGGGTGTAATGTGTAGAAACATATTTCAGTGAATATAACAATGGATCACCCAGTTTATCAAATCATTTAGTGTGTGATTATAAGATAGATACACACTCTACTCGATTTGAAAATAATGTACACATGAATATAAATATAATTATAGTAATGTTTATATGGCTATGTGTGATTTTATATAAATGTTTTGGACTCAATAAGGATGGTAAAAATGAAAATATATTTGACATACAAAAAAATAACAAAAAATAGTGTCTTTTTAGATTTTTTCATCTATTTCTCGGAAGGTATAAGATTCCTTAAAGTGTTCGTACATTCTTGGATTATTAAGGTAAATGTTCATGATGATCTGGATCTTCGTAATGTATTCATGTATGCACAGTAATAAAGTCTTGTTTCTTTCTCTAAGGTGTATGAGCTCTCCCATTCACTTCTAGTGTATATGTTTGTGCAGCTTATTAATCAGGTACATGATTTATATATTTCAGCCGACTGGGAACATGATCGCACTCATGTTTTGGTACCTTATACCTCGTATTGTTCTTTGAAAACATTAACAGTGTTTCTTGAAAAGAAATCAATAATAAAATCTGAAGCATTAAATAACAAAAATATAACTATTAGTGATAAGTTTGAATTTAAGTGAAAATTCATCGGTTTCTTAGTCTGGCAATATATCTTGGATTCAAAATCGCAGACTATCAGTGTCTTAGACTATCCATGTCTCAAGTTGTCAGTGACTCATGTTATCAGTTACTCATGTCATCAATTTCTCGTGTTTTTGGTGTCTCAAGATATCTTTAAGTAGGTCTTTGGTTGGTATTACTATTGAAGCATCAGACATGAATCAGTAACTCATGATCAGTTTGTTGATATGTCGGTAAGTTACATGTTGGTAACTCAGCCGTCTGTGAATCACATTATGGTAGTTCATAATTATCAAAACTCTAGGTCGTTCTATCAGTCAGACAATCTATTGATATCTCATGTCGCCTCTATCATATAATTTATTCAATTTCTTATGCATTGGTGAGCCAGGTATTGGTGACTCAACTATAGGTAGGAAAAGTATCACTAACCTGTAAAAAACCATAATCTGTTAGCAAGTCTTATTATATAGATGCTAAAAATAGAGACTTAGGATTACATGTAAACTTGGTAAATAAAATTGTTGCATAGTAAATTATTATTAAGAACTATTTATGATAATTAAAACAAGAGGATTCCAATAAATCTATTTGATATGGAGTATTTGAAATAGTTTTTTCACTGGTTAGGAGTTATAAATAAAACTAGACATCATAAATTAGTGGAAAACTATGCATGTCATGAAGAAATACACTAAAATATTACTAAATAGTTAGAATATAAAAAATTTTATTTTTACCCTCAACCATTTGTGATAAATACATCTCATGATTAATTATTATGTTCCATGAATTTGATTTAATTTTCATTGGATATTCATATTCATCCTTGTATAGAGAAAAAATCTTATGATGATTCTGAAAATCATTTGTGGCTTCCCTTACATGGAAATTGATATATGATCTTTACAAAGAGTGCTATTAAATTCTAATAGAAAACCAATTTAAACTAATATAATAATAAATATATTCCCAATGAACATATTCTTACATATGGAAACATGATATCTCTAACTATGGAGTAGAGTATTAGAGTGTTTGAAATATAAATATCCACATCAGTGATTTGAAAAAATACATAACTTTCTTTCTACCCTTGACATCAGATTTATTCCATGGAAAATAATATTTAGTCGATTAATTTTAAAAAACCATATTTCCATATATTTTTTATGTTTACGGAATTATTATGTGTTTTCTATAATTGAATGTGTGTGATTATTAAGTCTGTTGTACCCGAAATGAATTTCAGAATGTTTTTTATGGTACATTCATAAAAAACTAGAGCGGCATTTTCTAACTTTTAAAATGGTGATCGGATTTAAAATATTATGGCATCATTGAATCCACAGCACCAAGACGCTCATAAATAATGATTCACTTCAACCACAATAGGTCTGAAAAAAATATATATTCTAGGACTTTTTTTTAGAAAATTACATTGTTATTTTATTTTAATTCCTTTCCTCCAACTAACAAGAGGCAACATGGGACCAATGATGTGTCAAGACAATTAAGGGATTGATTCAATAATAAGTAACTACACAATAGGGTAATTAGAAATGTTCTAAAATAGTTATCCCCATTAAATTCCATGAATGTTTGACACCATCTTCCTCTACTATTTATATAGAGCTTGGGGAGAGGTGTCAGTACTGCTTCACCATGCAATGAAGTGATGAAAACGTGTCGAGATACCAATCTCTTGGAAGACAGAGCCAGTTCTAGTGAGTGGTGTTTAGTGAAAATGACTCCCTGAAATCAATATTGATGATTGGACATCATCAGTTGGAGGCTGGTTGCAAGGATAGCGGACACCGACCAACTTCCCCAACCGTGGGTGTTTCTCTATCATTCTTGAGGTAGGATTTAATTTTTTATTTTGCAATGTGATTGTATATTCTATTAAGCATCCATTACTTTTTCGAGCTAATGCAGAGGGCACATGCCAAATGAACACTGCCTGAACCCTCTACAACCTTGTTTACCACATGAATACTTTTTGGAAGACTGTTGGTGTGGTGGTACCGGTGACCGGCCCCAGCAAGGACTAAGGTGGCGACCAGCATCATCCGACAATGAGATAGGAGGTGGAACACCCATGCCACTAGAGAAACGGATGACAGATCAACATCCATGGTGGTCAAAGGAGGCGGCTGAAACACAGGCTCACTGCAGATGAGGATGGTGGCGTGATCAGCGCACCACCAGAGGATGCGGGTCACGGCTCATCAGCCACGATGGGGGGAACCGTATTGTGTCCTGCATGATATGGCATCAACCATAGGTGATGTCAGTTCAGTTATCAAATGGATGGATCCCTCCCATCTCATGCTAGACTGAGTGGACCCCACACCAGTGGGCCACACAAGCCCAGCGGGCTACCCCC
Source organism: Viscum album (assembly GCA_963277665.1). Classification (NCBI taxonomy): domain Eukaryota; kingdom Viridiplantae; phylum Streptophyta; class Magnoliopsida; order Santalales; family Viscaceae; genus Viscum; species Viscum album. Next base: position 63,272,636 of record OY728164.1, on the reverse strand, counting down.
TTGGGGGATGGGCTAGACCTAGGCCTAGCGGGATGAGCCCACCATGGCCCAGCCTAGCCAGGTTGGACCCAGACCAAGTCTGACCAGACCCAAAAATAGTTAAAGTGCCATATCATTAGAATTGGACGTTCGTTTGATGAAATATCTGCGGAACTAGGACTCTTGGGTGAGATAGTCCTTCTAGTAGACTCCACTATAATTTTGAGGACAATTAAAGTACCCCCAGGTTGGATTGAACCCGAATCAAACCGAGGCCCCCGAACTAAAATTCTTATAACTCACAAACTAGGAATATAATTGATGCACTGTCTATCGCATTGGAATCCTTACGACATGACAGTTCTTTGGTTTACTCTTTTGCAGACCTTAGTGGTGGTAGAGGTATAACCAATATATCGAGGGGTGGATTTTACGGCTCTCAAGCACATCGGGTGCGAGGAATCATGTGGCTGGCTAAAATTTAATTAAAGAACATCGATCATGTGTGGGTCACTATCAATCATTCATATGTGGCTCAATATCTAGCAGAACCTATGTGGGTCAGTGTATATCAAACATGTGATGTTCAGTGTAAACTGTTCCTGTATGGTTCAGATCCTCTGTGGGTTAATGGGGGTTATTACCTATCGATCATGTGTAGGACAAAAGCAGTGCTTCCAAAAATAATAAATGATCTAGCTTAAGAATAATAATTTATACTTATATACTTACGTTATACCAGTTTGTGAGCTGATTATTTCCACCATCGTGGTGTTATCTTTGTAGTGATACCTGTGTGGTATTTCTACCTTCACGGTGTTACCTGTGTGGTACTTCAACCTTTGGGGTGTTATCTTCATGGTGTTACCTATGTGGTAATTCTACCAACATGATGTTGTATGTGTGGTGTTACCTATGTGGAACTTCTACTTTCGTGGTGTTGACTTCATGGTGTTACCTATGTGGCATTTCATTCCTTGTGGTGTTTCCTATGTGGTAATTCTACTTTTGTGGTGTTACCATTGTGGTATTCTTAATTAATGTATGGGATGAGTATATCTTGATAACTTATTTATATATATAGGAATATAAATTAGGATAGTAGATGTCCTATTTTGTGGTTTTTCCTTTTTGGAACTCTTGGATACCTACGGTGTTCATGGGGTCCCTACTCTGTATCGTTATACTCACCCTTTCATAGGCTACACCTGCACATTTTTGTGCATTGTGTAGATGACATAAAACACTGATCGAGGCTAAGATGTGGCCAGGACTGGATGATACATGGAGGATGACCATTTTCTAGGATGTGATGCATGGACTATTCATCATGATTTGTACCTACCCTTTAGGTAGGATCCTCAGTGGATGATCTAGAAGTTGTTTTGTAATTTTCAAATGTAATTGTAATTTTTAGTTGGGCTTTTATTCCAGCACCTTTAGATTTATCACATTTTTTACTACAATAGTATACTACATGGTTTCTTCTTGTTATTTTCATGGACTATGTGTGTGTACAGGTAAAACGGAAATTCCTTCCAATTTTAGGGATACACCCTTCCGGTGTTAGTTTTCATCCACTAGCCTCTGGAAGGCGGGCTTGGGGTAGTAATGGAACGGGCCCCAAGGGACGGTTCATGATAATTGGGTAGCAGAGGAGTCATTTCTATCGAATAACTAAGACTATTATCTTTTCTAAGTGGCAATTGTGTAAATGTTATGATTGTTGTTTTCAATTTGGGAAATCCACTATTGGTGCGGCAGTCAATGTATCCATACACCAGGTCCCTGACATTTGATTTCCAAATCAGGGCACCAAAACACTAATTGAGTGTGTTTTGAAAAGTTTTTCATTGTGATCTCTTTGAGTTATCTCTCTAGGTATAACTTATTGAATGTGCCGCACCATTTTTCCTTCAGGATTCCTCCACGTAGACAGCAAGACAGAATTTCTGAGAGAGCATGCGATGAAGGCCCATCGAGCGATGAGGCCTCGGTGCAGGGCCCCGATACATTGTTAGAACATTTAAGTGGTGTACTAGTAGAACCACTACCCATATGGTAGCCGTTTCTACCAGCCCCACTAGTAGAGGACTCACACTGATTGAGCGTGTTTTACCAGTTTTGGTAGAAAAGGCTTCCGAGGATCCTAGGCAAGATGGATTCATAGGTATCAGAGGACTGGCTGGAGGCTATTGGCAGAGTTTTTTTATTAGCTAGGACACCATCTGATCTGATGGAGATCCTACCTACCAGTATCTTCATGGGATTAGCTGCATGATGGTGGACTCTGACACTCCAATTACTCGATGAGGAAACCCACATATGATCAGACTATGAGGGCCTTTTTGGGCAGAGTTCATCCGAGCTACTCTAAGATCAGTGGGTATACATGATCTTCTGCACTTACAGTAGTACATCTTGAATGTAGCCTAGTATTTAGTAAGGTTCATTGATCTCTCTCGCAACTCAACCTACTTGGTATGAGACCATTTATTATGGGACCGAATTTCTGAGCAGTGACTCCAATATGAGATTAGTGCATCGACGATATCAATCAGCATTCCGACGGAGGATGGGTTTCTAGAGTGAGCACTCTTGGTGAGAGAATCCTAGTTGAGAAGGCACCCACAACGAGAGCCACCATCGGACATCAGATATTAGAGTCATCCGATGAAGGAAGTAGACGTATGATGCAGTGGACAAAGTGATTTTTTCCTTCTGGTGGACGACCTCAGGATACAAGTTCCGTGGTGCGGGACTCAAGGGATAGTGGAGGAGAGTTAAGGAGTAGGCAGTTCTACTCGTGCGATGGGTAGGGTCAGATGGCTCGCGACTGACCGACTGATCTTATGGACAACCAGGTGACGGTCGAGGGACCTCCAAGGTAAAAAAATTTATTCTATTGGGGAGTTCCATAGGTAGAAGGAGGACATAGTAGAAGATCTGGCCATGTAGTAGGTGGTGGGAGGCGATTCTAGGTTCTACCACCACTACCTCCAGGTGGTCCACCCCGACCACAGGGAGCTAGTGGACATGGATGAGCTTAGCTCCAGGTCGGTGAGTCCTATAGCCACGACACTACAGATATGATTACAGGTATGATTTGTGTATACTCCATATGAGCAGCAGTACTTATAGAAATAGGTTCCCGTCAATCTTTTATTTCCAAAAACCTCGTTTGAAGCATAGATATTTCAGTGGAGTCATTGACTCGATCATTACCACTAGAGACTCTTACTAGACAATGTTCTACAATTACACACAGGCCCTTGTTGGAATTGGAATAAAAGGTCATAAATTCATATGGATGGATAGATATCAGCAATGTTTTCAAGAGCTGAGGCAGAGAATGATGATTTCCCCCATCTTGAGGATACTAGAAGAGGGCATTGGGTATGTAGCCTACCACAACACATTAGAGACAGAACATCGGTGTGTCCTGATGGCAGAATGAGAAGTGATCTGCTATGGATCACGACAACTGAGGCAACAAGAGTAAAACTACGCTACCCATGACCTAAATTTCTTAGTACTTTCCTTATCCATGATTATGTTGTGACATTACAATATGGGTGACCATTTTATGGTCTACTATGGTCAATAGAATCTCAGTTATATCTTCTCTCAGAAGGAACTGAACCTTAGACAATGGAAATGGATTGTGTTCCTCTAGGAATAGGACATTGATATTGTTTGTACTCTGTGGATGGGGAATGTAGTAGTAGAAGAAATCAGCAGGAGTTCTGGCCTATAGTTTCTGAGTGAGGTGACATAGTAGCATGTCGCATTACAGAGATCCATAGTGGATAAGGATGAAGTAGCACGCCCTTAGTCAATGAAAGTCACTCCCCCACTCTTCAGCATGTCTGGGAGGAGTATCTAGGGTACATTGGCTACAAGGCTAGATGTGCTCATATATCCTTAGGATATGCACCTTATGGGGTTTCAGAAGTTATAGAGCATGTCATCCTTTTCATAGGACATACCATGGAATCGATTGCGCTCTAGGAGGAGGTGTTGGGGGTGTTCCATACTCCCCCTCTAGTGCTATATCCTGGTATGGATGAGATATTCCAAGACCGCGGATGTCAGAATTGGTGCCCGAGGAGGAGGAATGGAGTGGTAGTATTTGTTTCACGATGCCTCACTTTTCAGCAAGTGAAGGCTGGGCATCAGGTTCTAGTATGCTTAGCCCTGTCACTCTAGGCATTACAGTGGAAGTGGGATGGTATATCCATGGAAAATGTGAGGGGGCTTCCACATATGTATAGGGATCAATATTCCTACTAAGTAATTGTTGTCCAAATCACAGTGTCAGACTACATCCTACCTATCCATGACTAGGGATAATTAGAGGGATTGAGATGCCTTAACTTGATTGAGATTGTGCGAGTAAATGGGGTGCCATCGACAATCATTTCTTATTGTGACGAATGTTTCACATTCCGGTTGTGGAAGGGATTAAATGAGGCATTCGGGACTCATCTATGATTGAGCACTGCCTTTCATCCTCATACGGAGGCTCAGACTAAGTGAACCATTTAGATGCTAGAGGACATTCTTCGTGCTTACATCATAGATTTAGGTCATTGTTTGGAGGATCACTTTTCATTGGTGGAGTTCTCATACAACAACAGTTATCACTCCATGATCGATATGGAACCATTCGAGTCCCTATACAGTCAACCTTGCAGATCACCACTATGCCGGAAAAACCCAGGGGAGTCCACACATATGGGTATGGAGTTGGTAGGAGCTACCACTGAGAAGTGGAAGATCAATTTAGGGAAGATGAAAACTACACAGAGCAGTCAGAATCCTTATGATGATAGGAGGTAGAGACCTTTGGAGTTCGAGTAGGAAGACCATGTCTTCCTACAGGTCTCACCAAGACGTGGTTTATGAATATTTGGCCGAGGAGACAAGTTATAACCGAGTTTTATCAGACCATTTATTATACATCATAGGATAGGTAAGGTTCCATACCTCTTGGAACATCCACCACAGTTGGAGAGGGTGAATGATGTCTTCCACATATACCAGCTGAGGAGATACGTTCATGATTTATCTCAAATAATCGGCCATAGTGAGCTGTAAATTTATAATGGGGAAATATTTACAGAGGCTCTAGTATAGATTGAAGATCAAAAGGAGTGAGTCCTTCATGGGTAGTATATACCTATGGTTTGATTTCACTGGCTTCATGGGATCCTTCAAGAGAGAACATAGGAGTTGGAGGCTCGGATATGTGCTCAGTTCCCCCATTTTGTTTCTTAGTCTATGTTGTGACTTTCTAGGATGAAAGGCTCTAAGGTGGGGAGAATGTAAAGACCCTGATTTTCCATGTAACGTTCTTAATTATATGGAATAATTGAGAGTTTTCTAAAATTGATGGCACATTATTCCAAGTCCATGTGTGACCTGAATGAAATTATGAACTTTTTCTATGGTACATTTAGTACACGCACGAGCGGCATTCTCTAAAAATTTAACCGTTGCTTGGATTAAAAATATGAAGGCACTGTTGAATATGCAGCCCCAAGATTCACTTAAGGGAGTCTTCACATCGACCAGAGTTGGTTCGGAGAAAATATTCTATTTTGAGACTTTTTAAAAGAAATAAATAAAATAACGTTGTTATTTTATTTTCATTCTTTTCCTCCTACAGAGTAGAGGCAACGTGGGGCCAGCGACATGTCATGAAAAAAAATTACACGACCTTTCAATCTTTAGTAACTGCACTATTTGTGAAATAGGATGGTTCCTAATTAATGATACCCCATTAAAAATTCCAAAAACATTAGAAACCATACCCTTCTTATATTTATATAGATCTTGGGGAGAAGTGTCGGCATTACATGACCAAGCAACAATGTGCTATCATAGTGAGGATATGCCAAACCCTTGGATGAAAGAGGTGGTTTCGGTGAGTGGTGGAGAGCAACACTGATACCCAGAATCGAGGATTGATGATAGAGAGACATCCTTAGAGGATGGTTTCCAGGATGGTAGACACTGACACACTTCCTCATCCGCGTGTGTTTCTCCATGATTCTAGAGTTTGGATTTAATTTTTTATTTTCCAAATTGATTGTTGAATTCTTTAATCATCTATCGGGTTTTCGAGCTATCATTGAGGGAGAGGGAAATTTGAAGATAGACCAAACCCATTGCAACCTTGTTTATCACATGTGTTACCCATGGAAGACCGTCACCGTGGTGGTATCAGTGCCGACAGGGAATGACGCAGCATCCGACATGTGCATACTACTAGGGAGGAGGTGGTGCACCCATGCCGATGGAAGAACTGGTTGTAGATCATCAGCTGTTGTGGATATAGGAGGCTGTCATCACACCGTCTATCCAGGGATGAGGTGTGTGGCATGATTATCATAACACCGGAGGACGCGGGCCATGACTCATGAGCTACAGCGGTGAGACCTTCACTAGGTCCTATGTGACAGGGAATCTCCCTTAGGCACGGCCAGTTCGGTTTCCAAATTGGGGGGATCCCCTCTCTGCCAGCCCGAGCGGACCCCACTTCGGCGGCCTACGCGAGCCCAACGGGCAGTGCCACGCTGCAGGTCGAGCTATGTGAGCCCAGCGGGCCGCACCCATGCAGACCAGGCACCCCATTGCTGGTCTGAACACCCCCTTATGGGCGGACCCCTTATGGGTCAGTACAGACCTAGACCCAATGAGCAAAGATCGTCGCGGCCTAGCCCAACCGATTTGGACCTGAACCGGGTCGGAATAGACCCAAGCCAACATGACTCGTAAAATTTTAACGGACCATACCTTCAGAACCAGATGAACGTTTGACGAACCGTCTATGGATCTGGGACCCTTTGAGTAATATGGTAATTTTTTTTAATCCACATGAGTTTTGGAGATATTTGGTTAACGTCTGATTTGGATCAAACTCGAATCTAACCGGGCCCTCATAACTAAAATGCATATAACTCCCAGAACGGTCGTCAGATTGATGCTTTGTCTATCACGTTGGAACCCTTATGACATGGTGGTATAGTGGGTTACTCCATTGTGGATCTCAGTGGAATTCAAGATATGACCATTATCTCAAGGGGAAGATTCTACATACCTTACGTTTTGCAGGTGTGAGGAATCCTATGAAAGGCTGAAACGTAAAGAAATGGCATCGATCCTGTGTGGGTCTGCATCTATCGATCATATGTGGGTCATTATCTATCATATCTTGTGTGGGTTGGCACTCAGAAATCATGTTTGGTTCTTTGAATAATGATCATATGTGTGTTAGTGGTGGTTATTACCTATTGATCCTATGTGGATCAGAAGTAGTGCCTCTTTATAAAATAAGACGATCTAACATATGACTAATAATTTGTACATTTTTGCTTATGTTATACTTATCTGTGAGTTGTTTCTTCCCACCTTCATGGTGTTATCTTCATGCTTTTCCTGTGTGGTAGTTCTACATTCATGGTGTTATCTTCATGTTGTAACCTGTGTGGTACTTCTACCTTCAGGGAGTTATCTTCATGGTGATACATGTGCGGTACTTCTACCTTCGTTGTTTTGCCTTCATGGTTTTAACTGTGTGGTAATTCTACCATTGTTGTCTTGTCTCTGTGGTGTTAACTACGTGGTAATTCTAACTTTGTGGTGTTTCCTATGGGTTACTTCTACCTTCGTGGTGTTTCTTTTGTGGCATTCTTCCACCATGTATGAGATGAGTATATATTGATAAGTTATGTTTATGTATGGGAATATACCTTAGTAGAGTTAATTTCTGTATTTTTGGTTTTTCAATTGTGGAAATCTAGGAGACCTATGTGGGTATCGTGGTCCATACTAAGTATCTTTATACTCACCCCTAAATCGGCTATTCCCACACCATGTTGTGTCTTGTGCAGAAGTCAGACAGCACCGATTAAGCCGGAGGGGGCAGGGGGTGGATTTGATAGTACACATAGGTGGAAATTTTGGCATGAGAAGAGGCAGTGACTTCTAATTAGGATATATAACTTCCATTTAAGTAGGATTCTCGATGGATGATCAACGAGCTGTTTGTTACTTTTTAGTTGTACTTGTACTTTTTATTTGGGCTTGTATTTTGACCCCTTTACATTCAATACTCTCTTTACTACAACATTTTTCTTCGTGGATGCTTCTTTCTGTTTTTTTGGACTATGTGTCTGTACAGGATAAAAGGAAATGCCTTCCCATTTTAGGGATTCACCCTTTCGGTGCTAGTCGCCAGCCCTTGGCATATGGAAGGCTGGCTTTGGGTAGTCATGACATGGGTCGTGATGGATGGGTCGTGACATTAATACCCATTTTCCCCACATTTAATACATTGTACTAAAAGTGGTTTATTCAGATAACTATATTTTCCTATATCAAAATCATGATTTTTACTTATCAATAAAATCTATATACACTTATTTATCCAACATAATTCATGATCAAATTCCCTTGAAACATTTCCCATATAGACTCTTTAATCATTATTGGAACATAGGATATTAAATACCTTTTCCACTATCGTCCTCATCAATTGATCTAAAATGAATATCCATTTCTCTCTTATTAGTTCTATTAAGAAACTCACCTTTATATAGGATGCTATCATAAATTGTGATAATTTTTTATGAATAAAAATAATATATTCTACTCCAGTTTCAATCATAATTTTTTTTTCATTAAATCGACCTCTATTTTGTCATATACAACCATTTTTAACATTATATCTCATTTTTCTACTCCATTTTCACATTCACTTTTTGGTTTGGAGGCTCTGGATTTAAAATCCTTATATATTATCTTTTGTTCATCGTCATATTTTTGGTTTACCTTCATATATTTTTCGCACGTCATCAACTTACCTATTGGTTCCATTACATGTAAATTATTTATATCACTTGATTAAATTATTAATATTTAGGATCCTCTCCTTCATTTTGGTAAACATTTAACAATTTATAATACAGGTTCCATTGATGTGACTGTATTTCTTAGAGATACCATCATGTCTAAAATTTCTATTAACCTAATATACATGTCTGAAATGGGTTAATTAAGCATCATTATAAAGTTATAGTTTTAAATGTTATATGTATTATGTCTCATTTCAATAATACTAGTTTTTCCTTCTTGTGAAACATCTCGTGTATCCCAAATTTCATGTGTTGTTCTACATGTAGATATCCTATTATATTTTTCATCCCCAATGAATATGTTTAAGGAATTAGTAAAATTACTATAATTATTGAAGGATTCCTTTGTGGCTTCATCACAAGTGTTTTTAGTTAAAAATGAATCTTATATTCACCTACAACATAATATCAGATTTTAAAACCCATACCTTCCAAATGAATTATCATTTTAATTTTACACTAAGAATGATTTATATAATTTAAATAGGGAGGCCAATTGGTAGAAGCTCCATCCACCTATTTTCCATATAACAGAAATAGATTTCAAAAACTAAAAATTTAGAACTGATATAAAAATATAGATATTTAAAACAAAACTAAAATTAATGTTGAAGTAGATTTGAAAATTTTAAAAAAATGAAACCATTAGATTAAATATAACCATTGATATCAAATTTTTGATGGAGAAACACACTCAAGGGGGTAATTGAGTTCCTATAAAATATCAAAAAATGATGATTTAAAAATTCACAATTTTATAAAAATACCTCTAAATGAACCGATGTAGAAAATTTATAAAATATTTTTTTATTCCAATGATTCATCAATGATTGATTAATTCTTTGATAACACTATATACTGTATTATTATAACTTTATAAATAATAATTGTAAAAAAATCTAATATAAAAACTATCTATGAAAAACAATAAATGGAGACTTATGTTTTGTGAAATTGTAATATGAATTGAGAAGTAAAAACATAAAATGTTACTAGAGAAGAAAATAGGAGGTCAAATGTCAGGATGTGACCAAATCCTCTCTATTTTGTGGTCACCTACCACCATGTAGATTATATTAAATGAACTTGTTCTACACCCAGTATTGGTGTAAAAATAGTACACAAATAGTCTAGGACATTATACCTCTTCCACAATGGATATTGGACTAAAAAACAAACAAACAGACAAGCCACATAGAGATCTCTTCAAATGTAAACTATATGTTAGTAAATTTGAATGTTTGTGAAGATATCTATGTACTTTCTTGGCTATAACATGATGGAGTGTGTGTTTCAAAACAAAGTCACAGGCTGCTGAAATTTTAGATAATTAATACCGATAGAAAAAATGTTACGAATAGTGTAAAATGCATTGTGTGATGTTCTATGATGCTTATAGACTCCATCAGAATAATAGAAGTCAATAAGTATACATCCTATAGAAAAAAGACAACAACACAGAGATACATTAAATGACTTTATCTTCAATTAATAATGGGCCTCAATGTATTCTTTTCTTCTAAGTCATTATTGCAGAGATTTGTGGTATGTTGGTTCTTAGTGGTATCTTTTTATAAGCACTGCATGGAGCACTTATCGTTTTCTATAATTTGATCGAACAAAAAGATATCTTTCTTCAATTTCACTTACTAATCACTTCCATTCTTATTGATCTAGATATTACTATAATATATGTAACAATCATGATCCCTAGTTCCTCGTACTAGTCTCTGACACAATTAAATGTTTTCTACAAAAGACATAAAACCATATCAATCTATTAAAAAGTACTAAATTTCATAAATATTAGCATTGTTTTTAAGATTATATTTAATAGAAAGATTATCAAAGACATAGTCTGTTAGTAGCTCAAACTGTCAATGTCTCTTGATTTTGGAAAATCATTCTACTAATGGATCATTATATTGATAGATGATTTCTTTTAGTAGGTAAAATTTCATCGCTCCATCAAGCTATTAGTAGATAATGCATCAGTATCTCGACTATTATTAGGTAATGTGTTGTTAACTCCTCTGTCATTTGTTGATTCATTGCCAAATTTTGACTGTCGGTCTATCACTCTATTGATAGGTCTGACATTGGTAGGTTAAACAACCAGTGAATCATTCTTATAGATTTGTTTGAGACTCTTTGTCAGTGACTCGGCATATATGTAGCTTATGTCATCAGTATATCATATATCTGTGACTAGTCTATAAGTAGGACAATTATCATTAGCTCACACTTAACCATAATTTGTAAATCTATTTTACGATATAGAAACAAACACTAGATGTTAATATTATACTTGGGAATTATTAATTGAAATGAATCTTAATAATTCATAATTAATATAGTTTAGCATGATTTATGAAAATTAAAACTAGATGAGATGAAAAAATTATTTAATTTGAAAATATAATAAAAATATGAAAATTAATTTTGATAGTGTATAAAAGAATAATTATAGGTTATGTTGTTCATGACATATATATTATGTTTTTTTTTTGTATTTTTAAAATGATTAGAATAAATCATGTAATAAATGCTTAATTTTTTTTAATATTTTAGAAAATATAAAAAATAGTATTAAATATACATTATAAAACCTTTAATCCAAAATGATATCATTCCTAAAATATTTAAAATATACTTATTTTCAATGAACATGAGTTGGATGTAAAAATTTATAATTATATTTTAAAACACCCTTATTTTTAACATACATATTGATACATGATACAACAATTGAATAAATAGAAAAAAGAAAACCCCAAAAATCGACAGAGGTGATGAAAATAGATGTTGATTAAAAAATATGGAACTTATAAATGATTATTATTAATTATATAACATTTTATATTCATAAATTTATAGATATAATAACAAAATGAATGACATCGCTTCATGGAAATGGTAGTCAGTTCATACACATGATATATGTTATCATATTCAAATGAATGGATATTTATCGAGTTAAATTATATGTTATGTCCCGTGAATCAAAAATTTGAAAAAAATAACATATATAAAATATTAGTTGTATATTTATGGTCATCCATTTTAAACAATGGTAAAGAAAATACTTCATAATATGGAGACATTAGGTCATATGTCCAAGACATTCAATTTCTATGGAATGGAAATGACGGGATTTTTTTCCAAAAATTATAAATACAGAATAACATATTGATGATAATAGATTAATTAATTTTCAATAGATATAGTATATTTTTATAACATTTAAGAAGAAATACCCCTTGAATGTTTTTTGTTAAGATGAATACCACTTTATTGAGATTCATCCATTGAAATTTTCTGATGATATCACAGGATGGTATTAAGATAATAGATGATGATCAAGAACTAAACTAGTGTATATGGGTTGTTTTTTATCAGTTTCTTATTGTTGATCTACAGAGATGAATGACTATAAATAAGGGATGTAAATATGTTTTCTTTCAAATGTAATGGGACTGACCCATATATAATTAATTAATATTTTTTAAATAAAAGGAATTCACATTTTTATACATCTCGTATGAAATTGAAATGTATCCATACATGAATGTGTTATGGTCAAAATACATCAAAATCTACAGTAAAATGACAGATAGTTCCTTAGTGGTGGTTTATTACTCTGCTGGTAATTTTTTTTAGAAATTATTTAAATGAGGTTTTTAGAAAACAGGTGCTCAAACATTAAATATGTTCATACACACAAGACTCTCCCCATCCCCTATCACCATTGACTCCCTGAAGACCTACCAGCCTTGTCTCTGCCAATCGCCACCCTCACCGCGCCTCTCCACCCTTATCGCGCCTCGCCGCACCTCACTGCCCCTCGCTGTCCCTCACCATTGCTTCGCCGCCACAAAAATTTTCTATTGGAGTCGATATTCTTTGTAGTAAAAATTGTAGTATGATAACCAAAAAATAACATTACCATATTCATGCATATAGTCCTAATGTAGTTCAATTGATCCATAATAATCATAACAAAATAAATTCATCTTATTGTCCACCCATATTATCCACACATGATCTATAGCACATTATAAATTATGTTAAATAATTAGAGTTCATTCATATGATACCCAAATGTAACATATTGATTTTATTTTATTTAATTATTTATTTTTTCTAAAATTGATAATTTTGAAAAATGGAAATTTCCAAATATTGGAAAAATATTATGTCACATAGCGTGCATGTGGTTATCTATAATTTGACTGACTATTCTTATTTAGAATGATTTAATGTTCATTATTATTATAGGGATTAAACATATTGAGATGTTAAAATGTGTCACAATACACAATATATGAAATATTCTTGTATTGGTTAAATATCGGTTGTCCATTGTTAGGAGTAATTGTGTATCCTAACCATGTTAGTGAAATCATATAAATCAAAACATTTCATGGTGGGATACATTTTTCCAAAAACATATTACTAAATAGAATGCATGATTCAAATATAAAACATTTTATTTTTTCTATTTTACCTTTTTCAATTTAAAACCTATTAGGGTATCTTCATTCCTATTCCTTAATTCTAGGACACCCATGAATATCCCCTTCATTTTAAACAATTTCAGTTTGTTTCATTAATGGATTATTTTTACCTGTGGTGATAAAAATTAATGAAATTTAAAAAACACCTCTTCCTCCAATCATCAAGATGCTTCATCATCACAATTTAAATATTTTATTCTTCTAAAATTGATGTAGTTCCTAGAGATTTTCCACCGACCTAATTTCTTTATATGTTTCATTATTATAGGGATCATTATGGTGGTTTCATGGTTAATCTTTCCATCATAACTCGAATAAAATACAACATCATTTTTTTCAATGATTTTAGGTTGGATTCTAAATTTGATTCATTATAAAATAACAACACTATTAATTTATTATATGAATGAAATGGTTCAAAATTGTTTAATTATTACATAATTTGTAGTTATTTAATTTTTAGAAAACTAATTTATTTTCCCTCATTATTTTGATTTGGAATAAAACAGAAAGCTCAAATTTATATTCTAAATACTAGATTATGTGAATGATATTACCATATGAAGTGTTATGAAATATATCCCTTAATGTATATTGAATAAACTGATGTTACTTTCAATGACTGATTCCTAATAAATACAAATATTTTCTTTGATTATTTTAAAAAGTATATAATAATAATTCACCATGATTTAATTGATCTCGTACATTGAGGACATCATCTTCCATTTCAATTCATTAAATTATTGTATGTTATTATCAAATTCAGTTAACATAGTTGACGAAAAGGATTGTATTTCATAATTATATAATCTTTTACTCACTGATGTTGAATCCATTTTCAATAGAGGCATAGTACAACTGAAACTGTGTTTTAGAATAGGTTTTTTTGCAGTGGTTTTTAAAACCACCGCAAAAAAAAAACGCATCAAAATTTTTTTTGTTACTTTTTTTAAATATCTTCTTAATAAAAATCTATTTTTAGTGGTTTTTTTTTAAAAAAAACAGATGCAATATAACAATTTTTTATTTAAAACCACCTCAATAATTTAAAAAATTTAAAAAAAATATTCATTTATTATATATTATATATATTTTTTATTTACAATAAAATATATATTATTATTTATAATTTTAAATATTATTAATGTGTCAACTAATTAACATTTAAAATAATTAGTTAATAATATTTCTAAACAGAAAACAAATATTCAATAAGTAGAAGAACAAAATTCGGCTTCAAATATCCATGAATTCTGATCTGAGAGTCCATTTTTGTTTCACAAGCAATCAAATAAATGTTTATCAAATGAGAAAAAACCATTTTAGATTTAAATCATGTGATAATAAAAGGGAAAAATATATTCCAAATTCAAAAGTTGAAAATCAAACTCGAACTTCAAACGGTAATAACTTTTAATCAAGGCGTCTGTTTGGGCTCTACCACATATCAAATCGAATCCTACGACTATCTCTACGTTGTTGAAGTCTAGTTGCCACTCTTTAGGTAGTGTACAAATTTTTATTCTACTAGAAAGGCCCAGAAGGCCTCCGAAACTAAGGTTTTAGTTGCAAACACTGATTTTATAAAATTCATACAATTATAACATTCGATACAGGTGTCCGTTTGGCCAATACCACATATCATATCGAAGCTCATTTCATGAACATAGATTTGACTGGTTGTAGCACTGAAAAGGGAGTCTCAGATCATATTTTACGACCATTTCAGTGTTTTTAGGGCTTTCAGAAGTTCACAATGTTTAATTTTATTTTATTTTATTTTATTTAGTTATTCATATACTGATTTATTATTTATTTATTTATTTATTTTTATTAAATATTAATTAATTAAATATTATTTTTAATCTTGTATATATTAATTTTATTTATATTATATATTTATTTATTAATTTATTTAATATTTTTATATTTTGTTCACATTAATATTAAATTTATTTTAATTAATTAATTATTAAATTATTTATAATTTATTATTATTTTATTATTCACTTTTTAATTTATTTATTCATTATTAATATTATGTTTTTTAATTATTAATTATTTATTAAATGATTATTCTATATTTATTAATTATTTAATAAATATTAAATATAGACTGTTAAAAATTAGATATTTCTTATTAATTATAAAATGAAAATTAATAAATATTATTAATCAATTATTAATCATTAGTTATTATTAATTATTATTCATTTATTTATTTATTTATTTATTTATTCATATATTTATTTATGCATGTATTTATTCATGAATCATTATTCATAATTTAATATTTAATAATTATTATTTCATATTTATTAATTTATTTTTAATTTACAAAAATTAAATTTATTAGTAGATTATTATTCATTTATTATTTATTTTTATTATTATTTATAATATATTTATTGATAATTATTTAATTAAATATTAATTATTTATTAAATATTCACTATTGACTATTGAATATTAATAATAACTTATTATTAATTAATAATTACACATTAATTGATTAATTATATATATATATATTTATTATTTAGGATTTATTCTTTATAATTTACATTTTATTATATATTAATTTATTTTTAATTTACTAAATGTAAATTTATTAATTTTTATTATTCATATATTATTTCTTTATTATTTATTTATTTACTAAATATTCATAATTTATTAATTTTTAATTATATAATTAGTATTTATTTTTTATTAATAAATTAATAATTTATTAAATATTTATAAATTTGAAAATATGAAATATTTAATATTTAATTCATTTCAAGTGTTTTTTTTGGCTCTACCTCGTATTTTTTCCATTTACGTTTGATGGAAAAATATCCTCTCTTACATGGGACTGAAAATCAACATTCCTCATGAACACATTTATGTTTTCCTCAAAAAAAAAACCATATTCGGATTATCCAATTATCTTCAACTAAATTTAATTTAAGGCGTGAATTTATTGATAGGAGGATGACATTTAATTTCCTAAAGTAATAATACATGAATTAGAAAAATCAATGTTTATGTCTTCAATTCCATGAAAAAAATGTTTTAGTTACTAAAAAATTATAGAAATGGATAAAATTTCAAATGTTATTTCAACTATTATATATGTATATATATATTCATTGTATTGTGCATATGTTATCAATTTTTATTTTTTTCTGCGTAATTTTTTGAAAACATGTTTTTATATTAATTTTATTTGATAAAATTATATGAATGACAAGGATGAAGTGTTACACTATTTCATAGACTGCACCGACCGATAATGATCCATCTGTCTCTCTCCCTATGGCATCTGAGACACCGTCCTCTTTCCCAGGAAACCATCTCCCCCTGCACCATTGCTCACACTGACCGTGAGCATCCCTCCAACTTCTCAGTCATCCCCTTCCCTTTTACGAGCCTTAGGAGTGAGAGAGGAAGTTTCCCATTCTAGTTCTTCATGGGGATAATGGATGGTTACTTCTAATTGTAAAAATTTTCATATAAATAAATTTATTTCTCTTTTTAAAAATAACTTTTTGTCCATAAAATATTGAAACAGTCAATGTATGGAGAAAAATATGAAATGTTCATATATATGAAATCTGACCAGAGAGAAGACAGTTGTACCATTCGATTCTTATGTGGTTCCTAAGGATGACGCCACAAGATTATGATACCATAATCTAGGATAATTGGCCATGGATCCGTTTTCTTTTTCTATTAAATATGATTATTGGAGGAATATGTCATAAATATAGTAAATCATGTTATTGAATCCCAAATAAAGGCAATTTTATTACATTATGGTTTAATTTAATTTCTATATGTTATTAAATTATAATATTTTCAAAATTATTTTCTATGTTTAGATTATGTTCATCTATTCAGTTACTGATGTGCATGCACGAAAGTGGGTTTTGAAAAATCTCTTCAATCAATAGAAAGATATTAAATGGAGATTTTGGACTGATTTTATTGATACTTCATTGAAAGCCCGATATATATATGAAATGATACCTGATGGGATACCCATATTGCAATGAAATGTTTTTGTTAAGAGACTTAGTGATGGGAAGAAGATGATATTTTAATACATATTATTATATTAGTCCCATTATACGTTGAAAGATGTATATGAGAAGGATATTACATTGAATACTTTACTATTAAATTACATTTTATTTATTTCTGGATCTTTTAATAAAGAATTCATCAAGACATGATAATAAAGTCATTCCTTACAGTGCGGGGTGAAAGAGTATTTCTTGAAGCTGATCAACTATGGTAATGTTATCATTAGTTTTAATATACACAATAAAGTATTATCTGTTTAAAATATTAAATGGTTGATTTATCATTGATTAATGACGTCATAAAATTTAGTGAACTAGGAATCTCGAACAGATGTGTGCATAGAAGTTCACAAAAAATCTAATATTGGTTAACTTAATGATCATGAAAAAGATATTAGGGTATGGACTCATTTTTCATAATAATAAATTATTATATGTTTTCACTATGTTAATATATATTGTTTCTAATATGATTTATATTTGATTTATTGGTAACAATTAAAGAACTATGGGATGTCAATCCCGTGCAGTCTTACTCAGTCTCCCAAGATGACCTAGTTGTTAATTTCCTTTTGAAGGAGCAGCCTTGTCGAATTCAAAAAATGGGGTTGGGACCTATACTATAAGGCCCCGACCTTAAACATCTCTTAATATTGAATTAAATGAATAATTCACATTGAGGATATTTTTAGGGTTAGAGTTTTAGAGAATTAGAACATAACTACTGCATCTCAAAAGATAACAAAGTAGACACTTCTACTAAGTTTCCATAGAAAAAAAAACTATTAAAAATAAACATGTCTCGTTCCAAGTTTTATATAGCATGACTTTCCCTTGATCCCATCCTTGACCCTATTACACATTAGTTTCTGTGAAAAACATTTCAAATAAACTTGGGGTGAGCATAAAGTCCTCCGTAAGGGATACACAAAGAATGAAAACTGTTAGTTTATCAAAACAACAAGTAAACCATGTATTCTTTATCAAAGTAATACTTTTAACCTTTATTAAGTAGTAAAAACTCTTCACTGAATAAAAGATCATTACTTACCATTTTGTAACCAAAATATTACCATAAAACCCATAAAAAGATCACATAACATATAAAGGTAACTTGGGACATAAACATACTTAAGTAGAATAGCCCTACGGTCGACTTCCACACATATCACTTAATGGAATAGCCATATGGCCAAATTACATACATACTTAATGGAATAGCCATACGGCCGACTTCCATACCCAATGCATTGGAGGTTATAACGTAACCACTCATCCTAGTATTCACGGCACCACCCGTCATATGGTTTATCACATAACCACCCGTCAAATGTCCAAGTACCAATATAAAATCATAAAACATAAAACCAATATAAGGAATGATAACATTTCCACATTTCAATCACAATATATCATTTAAATATATGGACATAATAGAATCCTTTATCAAAACAATTTTCAATACCAAAATACATAAAAGTGTATATGGTATATATTTTATTTTAAAAACATTACGGCTTGTTGAGGAAGCCAAAGACCAAATAATACTCGCGGAGGCGGAGAAGTCGTTGTCACCGCATACGTACGACAAAAACATTACCTTTTATCGTTTAGTAAAACACATCGTATAAAAAGATTACTTTTGAATAAAAATAAAAGTCAAAGGGTTTTATACACCGTATAAAAGAAAGTTGTGTATAAAACAAAATATGCCTCAATGAAAGGAGATTGAGATGAAGTCCCTTAACTCGGGTCCGACTTCACTCGATCGTTCTTTAACGTCCTGAATAATAAAATTGTGTTTATTTATACTTTCATTGGAACCCTTTTCAATCTTATTATTCCTTTTATATCACTTATTTCCATGTTTTAAACATTATGTAATCATTAAGTAAATAATGTTTGTTTTGTCGATATTTGGTTCTTAAGTCGAAAATGGACTTCTTACAATTACATGTGTGGTCAAAGGTTCTCCATATCCAAAATGGCATTCCAGATTTGGATATCATATATATCATATATATCCATCATATACATGTATTTATAATATTACATAATCATTTAGATGTAAGAAATGAAATGCACTGTTCATGTAGACGGTAAGTCGTATGTACGCATGAACGCTACTTTCATTTCTATTTCGTATTTTATAGAATGGAATCATAATGATATAAAGTTATAATATAATCCCAGTGTAATATCATATATAATGTCATAACTTCATCCTTTATACGACCCACATATGGTATTAACGAATCAAATCACTTTGAGGGGGCGGTAGTCCGCACTTCCTTAAATGAAGATATCGTGTTTAGCCATAATGGAAACCATAATGGTATGCTCAAAATGAAAAATACAGAGATTAAGGAAAAAATAAATATATTATATATCATATATAAATATACTATCATCTTAATGGCCACCTTTGAAGGTGTTAAAATAATGTTGAACAATCATCGTTTCGGGAGGCAGAAATTCGCCATCCACAGAAACAGTATGTTCTTTAACCATTATATGTAGGTGTGTGTAAGTGTAGCTAGAATCCTTCTTATAAAAACATCCTAGTATATTTATGATATTTTATTTGTTACAAAAGAAATGAATAAATAGTGTTTAGTGGGATGGAGAAGCACAATAAAACAAAAGGACTCAAGTCAAGATATTACCATAAAATCGGGTAACTCCCTTTGGTTTGAGCTCAAAGGCTTCCTTGGGAAGACATATGCCCATTGTGAGGATTTAATGTGTAAGAGAGGGAAGTGGAGAGACAAAATGGGCATGGGTTGGCCGAGCCAAAGGCTTTGGGAGTGTGGGTAATGTGGTAGAGGTGGGGGCCTTTTATAAGAGGAGAGGAGGGGCACTCTTGGAAGGTAAAGAAAAGTCACTTTATTTTAAAATGGTATTCAGATTTAAGAGGTCCCACATTGATATAATTAGAGGATAATGTTATAAGGGTTCTACATCCACCCATCCAATAGGTTTTGGACATGTGTAGTTCATAGATTTTACATTATCATTTCATTTTATTTAAATCCTTTATTAATGAGGTAATCACTGCATTATCATGATGTCATAAATAATTTAATTTATTTAAAGAATAAAAATTATCAAAAAACTATCATGATGTATGAAATCTTTTTAGCTTTAAAATTACTATTTATAATCAAAAATCTGACTTCTATAACTCCATGTAAAAAAATTTTAGTAAAACATCTCATGTTTGTGTTATTTTTACATTAATATTAAGTAAAATGTTATTTATGTCATTTCCCAACAGAAGTGGCTCCATGGGGTCCCAAGTTGACTCATGGCTTTTCTTGGTCGGCCATGACACATCAAATAAGGGTAGTACATGTGTCTAGGTATTTTCATTTTATTATAATATCATTTTTGCCTTAAATTGCACGAATTACCTCTATTCGCGATTAAAAACTTAATAAGTTACTATTCACAAAAAAAAATATTTTAATCTCATTGAATCGCATTTTACATCTTAATGACAACCATGTATGTCAGATTTTTGGAATTCAAAACACAGAGGTGGTAAAATTTCATTTAAACGAAAAATCAGTTTTTTAAGTACCACTTAGTTGGTTCACTATTCCTCAAAAATTGAATTTTTTCAGAAAAATACCAAAACTTCACCCTAAGATATATTTGATATTCCGAATTAAAAAATGAATTCCATTTTACAAAATTCAAAACATATAATTTTAATTAATTAATTTAATAATTAATCCCTGCTGTCAGAGCAAATAACATGTTTTTTTGAAACAATATGTATCAAAAGATTGACACTAGTTTATGTCGAATTTCCAAGTGAAATTGATTCCAATGACCACCATTGGATTAAATGGTAAAAATATATTCTAATTTCACTTTAAACCCAATTCAAAATATAATCTAATTATATAAATAAATTAGATTAAAATGTGGTTTTGAATTAAAAATACAACATTTTACACAATTCATTAAAAAATGAACTTTATCGGAAAAATACCAAAAATTTACACAAAGTAAATTTTGATGTCCGGATTCTAAAGAAGAGTTATATTTGGTCCAATAGAATTTATTAAAGTGATCAAAACTATATTTAATGATGATTCTCCATCAAAAGGTGATAAGTGAACCTTTAGTGAATATTAGGGTATAAATGCCTAAAATTAAATTCTTTCTGTATTTTAAAACATTATCTTTTATTGTATAAATGTAAAAACATTTAAAAAACATATATAATCATATTTTAGTTATTTCTATCCATTCCCACCAATACAATGGCTACATGTTAACTACCATTTAAAATAATATTATTATATTACTAGTGTACAACGTAAGATTTCAAAGAATCTCATCGTTGTGTATCGAGTATGCTATCGAACGTAGAAACCCCTTTTAATTAAAATTATTATCTAATTCGTAAATATTAATAAATATGAAAATGTTTATATTCATTATTTACCTGGGATGTTACATCCTTCCCCCCTTTTGGGAATTGCGTCCTCGCAATTTTATTCACTTATCAAAATAAGTGGGGGTATTTATCCCTCATAGCATTTTCAGATTCCCACGTTGCCTCTTCAACCTTATGGTTTTCCACAAAACCTTTACCTGGTGAATTACCTTATTTCACAATACTTGCTCTCTTCGGTCAAGAATCTGGACTGGTTTTTCTTCATAAGATAGATTTTTTCCAGCTGAACTACCTCTAGACTCAAAACATGAGATGGATCTGGCATATACTTCCTCAACATCGAAACATGAAAAACATTGTGTACCTAAGATAAACTCAGAGGTAAGGCCACATGGTAAGCAACTGATCCAACTCTCTCCAGAATTTCATATGGTCCAATGAACCTTGGACTCATCTATACTTTATTACCAAATCTCATCACACTTTTCCATGGAGAAACCTTGAGAAAAACATGATCACCTACCTCGAAAGATAGATCCTTCCTCCGGTTATCCGCATAACTCTTCTACCTGCTTTGAGCTGTTCTCATGTGTTTTTGAATCAACTGAACTTTTTCTGCCATCTCTTCTACCAATTCTGGTCCCATCATCTTCCTTTCACCTACATCATCCCAAAATGTTAGAGTTCGACACCGCTTCCCATATAATGCCTCAAATGGTTCCATCTGTATACTGCAATGAAAACTGTTATTATAAGAAAACTCAACCAAAGAAAGATGTTGGTCCCAACATCCCTGATAATCCATCGACCAAGCTCGTAGCATATCCTCCAAGGTCTGAATTGTTCGTTCTTACTTCCAATCTGATTGCGGATGAAAAGTTGTACTAAAATTTAATTCAGTACCCAACGACTTCTGAAGGCCTTTCCAAAAGTTAGAAGTGAACCTGGGGTCACGATCGGACACAATGGAGAGTGGAACTCCATGTGACCTGACTATCTCTTTAAGATACAAATGGGAAATGTTGATCTAGGGAAAAAGTATCTCGTATAGCAAAGAAATGAGCAGATTTAGTCAAGCGATCAACAATAACCCAGATTGCATTATTACCTCTAGATGTATTCGGTAATCCCACGCAATAATCCATGGATATGTTTTCCCATTTCCACTCTGGCTCTAGTAAAGGCTGAAGCATCCCTTTCAGTAACTGCCGCTCTGTTTTAACCTGCTGAAAAGTCAAACACTTCACAGTAAAATAAGAAATATCTCTTTTCATTCCTTCCCACCAGTAATACTCCAGCAGATCTTTGTACATCATAGTACTTCCAGGATGAACTGAAAACGGGGAACTATGAGCTTCCCATAACAACTCTTTCTTCAACTTTTAATCACAAGGCACACACAATCTCTTCCCAAATCTCAAAACACAATCATTATCAATGTTGAATTCTAGAAACATACCCTTCTGTACCAACTCTACCTTTTTCTGCAACTCACTATCTTGCTTCTATGCTTGCTTGATTCTGTCTGATAGAGAATATTTCACTGATACATGAAACAAAATAGAATAACATCCTGCACCAACAACTTCTATCCAAAATTTCATCAAATCAAAAACCAAAGGATCTCGTTCCAAACGTAGCACGGTTAATGAAGCATTACTTTTTCAACTCAAAGCATCGGCCACTTTATTTGCTTTTCCCGGATGGTAGTGAATTGTACAATCATAATCCTTGATTAATTCCAGCCATCTCCTCTGTCTCATGTTCAATTCATTCTGAGTGAATATATACTTTAAACTTTTTTGATCAGTATATATTTCACACATTGCTCCATAAAAATGATGCCTCCAAATTTTTAAAGCAAAAAACAACAGGAGCTATTTCCAAATCATGTGTAGGGTAATTTACCTCCTGAGTTTTCAACTGACGTGAAGAATAAGCAATTACCTGATCATTCTGCATAAGGACACAACCAAGTCCCTTCAACGAAGCATCACTGTATATAACAAACTGACCATTCCTGGAAGGAAGTGCCAAAAATGGAGCATTCACCAATCTTCTTTTCAACTCCTTAAAACAATCATCACATTCTTTTGTCCAGATGAACTTAAACCCCTTCCGAGTTATCTTAGTCATTGGACTAGATAACCGTGAAAAACTTTCAACAATCCTTCGGTAGTAACCTACCAATCCAAGAAAACTATGGATCTCGGTTACATTTGTGGGTCTTGGCCATTCTTCAACAACTTTTGTTTTAGCAGGATCAACAGTTATGCCATCTTTTGAAACAATGTGACCCAGGAAATAAATTTGTTGTAACCAAAACTCACACTTTCTGAATTTTCCATATAGTTTCTTTTCTTTTAAGGATTGCAATATAACCCTTAAATGACTTTCATTCTCCTATTTAATTTTAGGAAACACCAAAATATAATCAATGAAAACAACCACAAACTTATCCAAGAACTCATGGAAAATTCTATTCATAAGGTCCATGAATACAGCAGGTGCATTGGTTAACCCAAAAGGCATAACTACAAATTCATAATGGCCATATCTAGTACGAAACACAGTCTTCAGAACATCTTCTTCTTTTAATTTCAAATAATGGTACCCCGACCTCAAGTCAATCGTTGAAAAATACTAAGCTCCCTGGAGCAGATCAAACAAATCATCAATATGAGGCAAAGGATATTTGTTCCTAACAGTAATATAATTCAAGGCTCTATATTCAATGTAAAGTCTCATTGATCCATCTTTCTTTTTAACAAACAAGATAGGAGCACCCCATAATGATGTGATAGGTCGAATGAAACCTTTATCTAATAACTCCTGCAATTGCTTCTTTAACTCTAAAAGTTCAACTTGAGCCATTCGATAAGGCGGTTTTGAAATTGGATTAGAATCAGGAACTAAGTCAACAATAAATTCGACTTCCCGATCAAGAATAATACCAAAAAACTCATCAGGAAAAACATCAAGATACTCATTTACCACTGGCACATCATTAATCTGAATAGTTCTTTTATTTTCTACAATATGTGCAAGGTAACATTCATTTCCATCTTTTACTAGTTTCTCAACATCCTGATATGTTATCAAAAGCAAGGTTTCATTCTTGTACACAAACAGAAAATATTTCTTAAAAAAACCATTTTAGCTCTGCAGTCAATCTTAGCATGATAAAAAGAAAGCCAATCCATGCCCAAAATAACATCAAACACTACTAGAGGCAAAACAATAAGGTTTGCTGGTAGATTATTTCCACACACAAGTATAGGAATGTTCTTATAATTCCTTTTTGTCTCAACGTTCCCTCCGGGTGTTTTTACCATAATTTCAGGATTCATATCTTGAGATGGAATTTCCAATTTACTAGAAATATTCTCAGAAATGAATGAGTGTGTAGACCCTGAATCAAACAAAACACTGGCATAATCTGAACAAACAAACAGTGTACCTGATACTACTTCATTCGATGGCCCAACATCTGCTGAAGTTGTTGTAAAGGATTTCACCACCCCTTTCTGCTTGTAGTCTGGCTACTTTCCCCCAGTTTAGTTCTTCATTGGACACTCGTTTGAAATATGACCCATTTCATTACACTTAAAAAATCTTACCGTTGGCTTTTCATTGCCTGCTTGATCATCTTCTTTACAATTACGAGCAATATGACTAGACTTACCACACTGAAGGCACTTACCAGACTTGGATAAACATTCTCCAGGATGAATTTTACCACACTTCTTACATAATGGATATTTGGTTTTCTTACCTCCTTGCATCTTTGGAGAATTCTTCCCCTTTGCCTGCCAACTGGATCTCTTATTCTATTGTTTTTCATAGAACACCTGATCATCAGCAAACTCCATTTCCACGTTCTCCTCACATCGAACATGTTTTTCATAACTTTTGAACTCATGAGAAGCTAAAGACCTTCGATACATTGTCTTTAACCCTAAGTAAAAAATGGTTTATTTTACTATCAAGATCTCATATGAAGTTTGGATCATACCCTGCCAATCGAGTGAACTTTGCTTCATAGGCAGCCAATGAGTCATCCTCTTGCCTCAATTCCAAGAATTTCATTTCCATCATTAGTCGAACAACCATAGGAAAATACTTCTCAAGAAACATACCCTTGAATTCATCCCAGTGAAGATCCTCAATCTCATCACTATCCCTGAAATTTTTTACCACCGACCACCACTGATCAGCTTCACCTTCAAAATGGTAAACAACAAGACTAACCTTTTGATGTTCTGAACACCCCATGACATCAAAGATCTTCTACAGTGCTTTAATCCACCCTTCAGCTTGCACAGGTTCAGATGATCCTCTGAATGATGGGGGATGTTGCCTTATGAAATGTTCCACCACTGAAATGTTCCTCTGCGGTTGATCTGGCTGATCTCGTTCATGGATACCACCACCATTTATAGCCTGAGTCAACTGTTCCATCACTGCAACAAACTGTTCAGTTCTAATTCCGATCATCTCAGGTTGCTGATTTGGAAGGTTGTCTTCCTCCTGATGTCGTCCCAACATAGCTACTTTGTTTCCTCTGCGGAAAACCATTCTGCACACAGAAATATCTTAGGTGAAGCAACATGGTAATCTTTAAATGCTATATCATTTCAATAATACCATAAATTAACTTATAATTTAACAATTTTCTAACTCCAAAAGTTGTCTAAACCAACCTCTGATACCAACTATAAGGCCCCAGCCTTAAACATCTCTTAATATTGAATTAAATGAATAATTCACATTGAGGATCTTTTTAGGTTTAGAGTTTTAGAGAATTTGAACATAACTACTACATCTCAAAAGATTAAAAATTAGACACTTCTACTAAGCTTCCATAGAATAAAAAAACTCTTAAAAAGAAACATGTCTCTTTCCATGTTTTATATACCATGACTTTCTCTTGATCACATCCATGACCCTATTCCACATTAGGTCCGGTGAAAAACATTTCAAAAAAACTTTGGGTGAGCTTAAAGAGCTCAGTAAGGCATACAACAGGAATGAAAACTATATGTTTATGAAAACAACAAGTAAACCATGTATACATTATCAAAGTAATAATTTTCACCTTTATGATGTAGTAAAAACTCTTCACTGAATAAAAGATCATTACTTACTATTTTGTAACCAAAAGATTACCATAAAACCCATAAAAAGATCACATAACATATAAAGGTAACTTGGGACATAAACATACTTAAGTGGAATAACCATACGGTCGACTTCCACACATACCACTTAATGAAATAGCCATACGGCCAACTTCCATACATACTTAATGGAATATCCATATGGCCGAATTCCATACCCAATGCATTGGAGGTTATAACATAACCACCCGTCCTGGTATTCACGACACCACTCGTCATATGGTTTATCACGTAACCACCCTTCAAATATCCATGTACCAATATAAAATTATAAAATATAAAACCAATATAAAGGAATGATAAAATTTCCACATTTCAATCACAATATATCATTTAAAAATATTTAAATAATAGAATCTTTTATCAAAACCATTTTCAATACCAAAATACATAAAAGAGTATATGGTATTTATTTTATTTTAAAAACATTATGGCTTGTTGAGGAAGCCAAAGACCAAAAAATACTCGCGGCGGCGGAGAAGTCGTTGTTTCCGCATACGTACGACAAAAACATTCCCTTTTGTCATTTAGTAAAACGCTTCATATAAAAATATTCCTTTTGAATAAAAGTAAAATTCAAAGGGTTTTATACACCGTATAAAAGAATGTTGTGGATAAAAAGAAATATTCCTCAATGAAAGAAGATTGAGACGAAGTCCCTTACCTCGAGTCCGACTGGACTCAATCGTTCTTTAACATCCTGAATAATAAACTTGAGTTAATTTATACTTTCTTAAGAACCTTTTTCAATCTTATTATTCCTTTTATATCACTTATTTCCATGTTATAATCATTATGTAATCATTAAGTAAATAATGTTTGTTTTGTCGATATTTGGTTCTTAAGTCGAAAATGGACTTCTTACAATTACATGTGGGGTCAAAGGTTCTTAATATCCAAAATGAAATTCCTGATTTGGATATCATATATATCCAGCATATACA
Source organism: Viscum album (assembly GCA_963277665.1). Classification (NCBI taxonomy): domain Eukaryota; kingdom Viridiplantae; phylum Streptophyta; class Magnoliopsida; order Santalales; family Viscaceae; genus Viscum; species Viscum album. Next base: position 63,244,611 of record OY728164.1, on the reverse strand, counting down.
TGTATTTATAATATTACATAATCATTTAGAGGTAAGAAATTAAATTCACCGTTCATGGAGACGGTAAGCCGTACGTACGCACGAACGCTACTTTCATTTCTATTTCGTATTTTATAGAATAGAATAATAATGATATAAAGGTATATTATAATCCCAGTGTAATATCATATATAATATCATAACTTCATCCTTTATACGTCCCACATATGGTATTAATGAATCAAATCACTTTGAGGGGGCGGTAGTCCGCACTTCCTTAAATGAAGATATCTTGTTTACCCATAATGGAAACAACAAAAGGTATGCCCAAAATGAAAAATACAGAAGCTTAAGGAAAACATAAACATATTATATATCATATATAGATATAGTTTCATCTTAATGGCCACCTTTTAAGGTGTTAAAATAATGTTGAACAATCATCGTTTCGGGAGGCAGAAATTCTCCATCAACGGAAACAGTATGTTATTTAACCATTAGATGTAGTTGTGTGTAAGTGTAGCTCTAATCCTTCTTATAACAACATCCTAGTATATTTATGATACTGTATTTTCTACAAAATAAATGAATAAAAAGAGTTTAGGGGGTTGGAGAAGCAAAATAACACAAAAGGACTCAAGTGAAGACATTTCCTTAAAATCGGGTAACTCCCTTTGGTTTGAGCTAAAAGGCTACCTTGGGAAGACTTATGACCAAATTGAGGCTTCAAGGAGTAAGAGAGGGAAGTGTAGAGACAAAATGGGAAGGTTTTGGCCGAGAAAAAGGATTTGGGAGTGTGGGTATGGTGGTAGAGGTGGGGCCTTTTATAAAAGGAGAGGAGGGGCAGTCTTGGATGGTAAAGAAAAGTCACTTTATTTTAAAATGGTATTCGGATTTAAGAGGTCCCACATTGATATAATTCGAGGATAATGTGATAAGGGTTCGAAATCCACCCATCCAATAGGTTTTGGACATGTTTAGGTCATAGATTTTACATTATCGTTTCATTTTATTTAAATCCTTTATTAATGAGGTAATCGCTGCATCATCATGATGTCATAAATAATTTAATTTATTTAAAGTCTACAAATTATAAAAAAACTATCATGATGTAGGAAATATTTCTATCTTTCCAATGACTATTTATAATCAAAAATCTGACTTTTATAACCCCATGTAAAAATTGTTTTAGTAAAACATTTCATGTTTGTGTTATTTTTACTTTAACATTGAATAAAAAGTTATTTATGTCATTTCCCAACCAATGTGGCTCCATGGGGTCCTAAAGTTGACCCATGGAATGTATTGGTCGGCCATGACACATCCAATAAGGGTAGGACATGTGTCTAGGTATTTTCATTTTATTATAATATCATTTTTGCCTTAAATTGCACTAATTACCTCTATTCGTGATTAAAAACTTAATAAGTTACTATTCACCAAAAAAATATTTTAATCTCATGGAACCACATTTTACTTCTTAATGACAACCATGTATGTCAGAATTTTTAAATTCCAGACACTGAGGTGGTAAAATTTCATTTAAACAAAAAATCAGTTTTTTATGTACCACTTAGTGGTTTCACTATTCATCAAAAAATGAAGTTTTTCTGAAAAATACCAAAACATCACCCTAAGATATATTTGATATTCCGAATTCAAAAATGAAGTCCATTTTAATAAATTCAAAACATATAAGTTGAATTAATTAATTTAATAATTAATTCCCACTGTCATAGCAAATAACGTGTTTTTATGAAACAATAAGTATCAAAAGATTAACACTAGTTTAAGTCCAGTTTCAAAGTGAAATTGATTCCAATGAACACCATTGGATTAAATGGTAAAAATACATTATAATTTCACTTTAAACCCAATTCGAAAGATAATCTAATCATATAAATAGATTATATTAAAAAGAGTTTTTGAATTAAAAATACAACATTTTACACTATTAATTAAAAAATGAACATTATCGGAAAAATACCAAAAATTTACACAAAGTAAATTTTGATGTCCTGATTATAAAGAAGAGTTATATTTGGTCTAATATAATGTATAAGAGTGATCAAAACTATATTTAATGACGGTTCTCCATCAAAAAGTGATAAGTGAACCTTTAGTGAAAATTAGGGTATAAATGCCTAAAATTGAATTCTTTCTGTATTTTAAGCCTTTATCTTTTATTGGATAAATGTTAAAACATTTAATAAACATATATAATCATATTTTAGTTATTTCTATCCATTCCCGCCAATACAATGGCTACATGTTAACTACCATTTAAAATAATATTATTATATTACTAGTGTACAACGTAAGTTTTCAAAGAATCTCATTATTGCGTATCGAGTACGCTATCGAACGTAGAAACCCCTTTTTAATTAAAATTAATATTTTATTCTTAAATATTAATAAATATGAAAATGGTTTATTCATTATTTTCCTGGGATTTTACATATACCATCTCAGAGATTTGGAAGGTCACTAAGAATTATAGCTACATCTACTCCAGGTTGTCGTCAGTTCATACCCCAAGATGCTCCGAGAGAGATTGTTTCTCTTCAAAACAGAGTATAGGAACTGGAAACTCAGATTCCATCTATTCAAAAAGTGTTAATTTATTTATATCAAAATATGACCGGATCTATCCTTGGTGGTATTACATCGACTGGTGTTGAGCAGGTAAAAAAATTATCATCTTTTAGTTTTCAAAAATTTATTTGTTTTAATTTTAAATATAAATATACAAAAATATTTGATTTTCAATATAATTTTCTTACAGGTTCATGTAGTAGTATGTAGAGGTGGAGGTGGAGAGGGTGATGAGCTATGTTCATCATCGTATATTTATTAGTTCAGAGGTTTCTGGTAACATTATTTGTATATGTATCACTTGTGTAATAGAGTAGTCACTAATCATTTTCATGACCTAACATTTTCTCAATTTCTCATGTTTACTTTTATGTGTTATTAACTCAGTCTTCCAAATTCACTATAAAATTTCAATATATATGTTGTATTAAATTATATTTATATTTATTAATCATAGAATAATATGTCTAAAAATTTCTAGTGTTTCATATCGTTGGTTTAGGGGATCAGGAGGAGGTTTTAGGGGATATTTCTAAAATCATCATAGGTTTATGATAGAGATAATAGATTCAACATAGTAGATAATTGTGGAGTTTTTATTGGTTACACCTTTTTAGGAATAGTTGCACCATGGATGAGGGATCTGTCCTAGCTTCTTTTAGATAATATAAGACAAAATATATATATGCTTATGTATTTCAGGGGGTTTTTGCTGAAAATTTGTATGTTTAATTTTTTTAGTTTCCTTGGGAAATAGATAAATAATATAGATTTTTGAAGTCTATGGGTTTAATGGATTCAATATTTATCATTAAATGTTTATAGTTTCTCAATTTCCAATTTTTTTGTAATAGGTTTAATGTTTTTCATGTTTGTAGGTTTGTAGGTTCATAGATACCTATTTTATGATTTGTTGTTTTTATTTAACTTTTTATACATTTTTCATTTTTAAGATAATGTTTTATAAGATTTCATGTAATGTGATTTAATTTATTTTACATTTCTAGTGTTCATTTTTTAAATTTTTATGATTCCATGTTTATAAACAAAATTTAGATTTTTTAATGTAATATGTTCACTTGAATTATAGTTTTGTAAAATTTCTAGAAATACCATATCTAGTCTTCATATTTTTTTAATTTATAGATTTAATATTTCATATGTATCATATTTATGGGTTGAAGGCTCTAAATATTGGTGATTTCATATATTTTCATTTTTAGTATAATGGTTTTATTTTTTTCACATGTTTTGTTTTTCAATAAGGAATATTGTAATATTATACACTTTTAATCATGGATATTTCATGTTTAGTGAACTCTAAAGATGTAGGATTCTTGTATATATGTATAAGGATTCCATGTTTTTAGTTTTATTGGTTTTAGTTTTGATTTTTAATAAATCATTGGTTTTAATGTTTTTTTATTGAATGATTTATGTTTAGAAGTAATGCATGTTTTGAAGTTTAAATATTTTTTGGTTACATGTTTACATTTTTTCAAGGTACTGGTACTAGGGCTGAAAAATCATTTGCAGTTTCTTATTTTAATTATACCATGAGTGATAGTTCAAACCACCACTTTGTAAATGGACATTATTTTTCAGTAGTTCAAATTGATGTTATAATTTGTGATCGTACTATCGGTGGTGGTTACGACAATCGCTACATTCATGAATGGTAACTTTTTAGTAGCGATAATTAGTATTTCGCAGTAGTTATTGTGAAACAATATGTATTTTTTTAGTGGTGGTTTCAACTCAAGAAAAAAATTTCTAATTTTCAGTACCATTTCACGGTGGTTTGAGAGGTTTTTACAGTTTTTCCCATGAAAAAAGAACATATTTTTTGTGGTGGTTTAAATCACCGCCATAAATGATTTCATATTTCATTGGATAACCACCTCGAAAACCACAATAACCACTTCAAATTATGTTTACTACAATAATTACTAAAAAATATTTCTAAATTGAATAAACTGCCACATATTGTATATCGACACCCAATTTAGCAGTGGTATTATAAAATAAACACAGAAGCATAAGGCGGCGGTTTAAACTGCCACTATATTAAAAAAACCTGCAATGATGTGATTTTCATGTAGTACAACCTGTAATATCATTTAATATGACCCACTGAAATGGTGCCCCGAGCTGGTTGGTCACATGGTGATAAGCTGGCATCCATATACAGTAGAGGCTTCTGACAAGTAGTGTGGGTCTAATGTGGTGTGGATGAGAGAGTATACCATTTTGATCAGTTTATAACTCCTATATCATTATAGAATAAATGAATAAAAAATCTTACAACACACTAGAAGTATAATGTAAATAAAAAATATCAGTAAGGATGTCTCCATGACCATCCTATTCTCTATCCAAGTCCTTTGATCTTGTCTACCTTGTATAAGCATAAAATAACTAGTATAATCCAAACTATTAAGTCCTATAACAATTTGGTGTGTTCGGGTGCCACAATGTAACAGATGCTTGAAAATGGGTTGAGATATACTCATTAGGCCACCACAAATTGTGTTTAAATTATAATCTAGTATGTTGATATAAAATAAATTAGTGTGTAGGTATGATATCCCATGAAACTAATAAATAAATTTAAATAGGTTGGGATCAGGTTACATAGGGACACATGGCCATCAATATCATCCACAGTTTAATCAAGAATCTCTCAGAGTGTGAGTAACTCTTATAATGGATGCTTATATATATAAAAACATATAAAGATTAAGGACCTATCTAGGACCTAAGGTGTAACTCATGCATTGATGCACAAATAACAGGTGATGGTAATAAATAAGATCTAGGACCAATGGTTATAAGTCCAATGTACATGTATAACACTCTCAAAATCTCTAGTGTAATTATAATTAATCAAATGAATCATAATTAAAATCATCCATGGTTCAATAACCAATGGTATATAGCCACAACGTCATATCCAAACATTGAAAAAATGGATACCACTAACCATATGTAATATTGATCGTGTAAGATATAACACGATAAACCTATGAGCCTATCCATGGTGTTTGATAATGAGGAACCAATGAATTGCACATTGTTTTGTGTAAAAATATTTATTTAATGATCACATCATTGGCATTCATTAATGAGAGAACCCATGCATCGCATGAACATCCAACAACCTTATGATCCCTCCCAGGACGTCTCATATAGGGAAACACCATGTATCTCTCAAAGCATATTGAAATTAACGTATCATATAATCCCATCAACAATGTTATGTAATTATGAAACAGTTGTATCTCTCATGAAATAAACTAAACTGGGAAACTTAATACCCTATTATTTGTATACCATACGGGGTCATGTATCTATTATGTCATGTTACAACAACATTGTCCTTCGAATCCTTCCAATGTTTTCTTCTGAGAAAACATGTTTCCTTCAAGATACTATTCGAATAAGGTGTAAATCTATGATTTTATAAATGGAATTCCATATAGGGTATAGAGTATTGGGTTTGTAATGGAATCAAAATAGTACTCGCTTATCCCATCAAATATACACAACTAATGGACCATGTAACATTGAATGGTAATATTAAATCTGACAACATATGAGTGAGTCAAATGAATTCCAACATGGTAATCCAGATATTAGTAAAGGAAGTAGACAATTCATTGAATCAATTAGAACTAAGTAATACATATGACAATATAGTTTAGCATTATATCAAAAAAAAGTCAAATATAAATAAAATATCCATTAACATTTTCAATTTTTGATAATACCTTTTAGGTGAGAATTTTTATTTACCAATGAAAATAACATCATTAGTGGATTTATTTCAAAATGAGCATGGATGATAAATCATAATGTAATTTTTTTAACTATGCAATCTAAAAATGTACTATATTATTTTAGATAAAACTTCAACCACAAAATGTCTGATGTCTGACACATATTAATGGTTATTTGTGTCTATAAAAACATTAAAATAATAGAAATATAAAATAAAACATTATTAGGGTTTTCAAATTATGTAACATAACATAGGGGCCAATAAAAAAAAGAAAAAATACCGCAAGGGGTGTCTCATGTTGATGTTATAATCCTCAAATGGTGAAATATAATACACAATGACTATTAAATTAATATTGTAAAATTATACACATTTAATTTCACAATTAATGGTAAAATCATCTTGATTTAATCTTGTGGAACAATTGAATTTATTTTAATTTAAGGTAAAATGTATAGATTTCCTATATAATACTAAGGACACCTAACTTATCCAATATAAATATTGGATTCGAGAAAGTTCAAGAGAAAATGAGGATAAAAAAAGAAAACATGAAAATGGGGTGAATTATCAATAAAAAGTATACAACCATCCAATATGAGAATATAAGAAGTATAAATAAATTGGAGAAAAATATTATTAAAATTAATCCATTGAAATTGGAAGGAAGCAATTTTGGAACTAGAAAAGGGATATATTTCCATCCCTATGAGAGGACATGAGGATATACCAATGAGGTATGTTGTAGGCAGATGAGAGGAGAAACGATGGTAAGAATAAAAATGAAAATAAGGGGGAAATATTTTCATCCCTTTAAATAAGAACATGTTTTATTTTCATGGTTGGTTAAACCGTTTTCCAAGAATGATTGGGAACCTTCTTATGATGGTGGTTCTCATGGTTCATGCACATAGTTTTGGAAACCATGAAAACACCATTACATTTTTTCATTTGTGAATATTTTTTAAACATTTTCATGTACATTCCGCATGTTTCCATGGTAATCCTAAATAGTTCGACATATATAACATATTTGGACTAGGAATTACAATTTCTTATATGGTCCAAATGTTTCTAGAAAACCTTGAGACCTTTCCAGATTCTCCCAGAATTTATTATGTCTGGTTTGAAACTCATAGGAAATTACAGAATAAACCAGGAACCAATCAACCATTTCACTATGTATAAGAACATCAAAATAATTTTTTCCAATGTTCAGATACCATCTTAATCTATGTTTAAACAATGGACTAAAAAACAAAATGACAAAATTAAAATTACCTTTGATATTTAATTTTTATTACATCATGGGATATTATAACCTCCCCACCAAAAAACATATCTTACCTAAGAAACCATGGAGATATAATGAAATTTACACCAAACCTACCCAGGTAGTGAAATTTCATACAAAAGTCATGTTTTGTTTCCATCTCCCAACTCACCTCCATCTATAAAATATATATAGTGTAAATATGATGTTAATATTGATCCAACATTCATATTGCAAAATTGGATCACTAACACATGACATACTTGATCCCATAAAGCTCAACACACAATCACGTCATCATAACATTAATTAGATAGACTATGGAACACCCCATTGTTGGATCCACTATATTATAGAAAAATACATGAAATTGTTTCTCCACCAATGAAAATACTTATGTAAGTATTACCATAGTTATGTAATGATGGTCCCATAATTATTCTAAAATAAATCAAAAGATTGAATCCCAATCAACTAAATTTCTCCAAGTCGGTCCAAAAATTCATTGAATGTCTATGGTTAAACCAATTCTCAGTCTCCCTAACACAATGTTTCCCTAAAAGAGGTTCCCTATCGACTGCACTTGAAAAAAATATGGGAAAAATTTCATGACCATTCTAGTTAATTATTTTCATAAATTGTCATCAAAGATTATTGAATCATTTCAAAAACTAGATCATTGTGGATCTCAACATAGGTACCACATAATTTGACTATGCATTGTCATTGAATATCGTAACTAGCTTCAAGTGATATCTCTATAAATGAAAAATATTCATGTTCTCCTTCATTAGTACAAATATGAGTTAATACCTAATTCATTATACATGGATTGTCACCATTAAAAAATATCAACCAAACTCAATTCAAAATATGAGTGACCCTAAATCATCAATTAGAGTCCGATGAGATCTTATGAGGTAGTCCATAATTTGGGATTCATAAGTAGGACGTTGGAACATTTTTGAAACATCCACACACTAGGAATATAGACTTATCCCAAACAAAATATTCTTTGGGATTAAGTCAAATGGAAACAACTGGTCTCCATGATTATGTTCATGAATCTTCCACTTGGGAACCCATGTAACACTTATTACAACCTCACCTCTAAAACATACAATGTTTCATTTTCATAACTCACATTCAATTTATTTGTCCAAACTTATGGGTATTTTATATTTTCTTTTAATCATATAGATGATGCTCTCTATGTTTACCCAGATCAGTTCCATTATAGGGTAAATGACCCCTCTAAAAAATAGAGTATATTAATAAGATTTAAAAAATTTACAAAAATATATGGGACACTCATACTATATTAATTAATAGTGTTTGGAATAGTTTCAAACAAACAGTATCCAACTACGTAATTAAAAGTATTGTCATCCAACCTTGGTCTGAAACTTTTAAATATTAACAACTACAACTACCGATACATCACCATACCATGAACACAATTATCTAAATATTTTTCAATCAAATGATTACTCAAGGAAAACAAATAAATTACATACTATAGAAATAGAGTCTTTATTTGTTGAATATGTAGTGAAATATTTCATCATCATGGAACCTTGCAATATTATACACATTGCACAACTTATCATCCCAACAACAATTGAAATGAAAAATAGTAACTTTTCCAAATTTTAATTTCTCAATTTTACAACACATTCTATGAAAAACCATATAACCAATAATTAAATGAAATTAAGTATACTAGGAGTTCCCTAGTATTCACATTTACTAAAAATGGGAGGTCATTCCAAGACACAAGAACCATCAAGCACTAGTTGTGGTTCATATACATGGAAAACATGTTTCAAAAAGTGTAAAACTAAATGGAGAGAAAAACCATCCACTTTCAAGAACAATAGGATATATTTCCTTTATAAGTACCAATGACACTCCTACAAGGGTATATCCACAAATGACATAACCTCAGGCATAAAATAAATAACCAACTTATGATTTTGCAAAAAATTCTGATCCTTTAATGACTTTTAAAAGAACATTGTGAGGAGTATGATATGCTCTAATTCCCAAGTCACTCAACTTAATATTTGACTTGAAAACATAGATTAATGGATAAAAATTTAGTTATTACCATATAACAAATTCTACCTTTTTATAAATTTTAATGGATTACTATACCATTTTTGGAACAAGATAGGTACCTCATGTATAAATGCATACTACTTTGAAGTATCACAAGACAAATGACACACACTTGATACTATGAATAGTATTTTCACCCTATGGATCCTAGTATGTGATGGACCATATAGTTTACTAAAATAGAGTCATACTATATCATAAAATCTTAAAATAGATTTTCATCCTTTGGATTCATCCATCTGAAAAGGCAGATATGTATCACAACATACTAAGAATTTGACCATGTCAAATGCATGACTAACCCACATAAAAAATTCTTTAACTGATGGTCACACCTATAACAGGGGTCAAATTATCCCTTGTTTACTGATCAATTCCAGTCTTGTTTTAAATGATTTATGTTCTACTTACGAAATATGACACCCGAATAGTACGTCACATTAAAAATAACATCAGATAATTTAAAAATTATTTACTGTTATATGGGATCTACCAACATCTAGTAATCCCGCATACTAAAGTATAAATAATTGATACTAATAATATTTCATTCTTGAAAATTTTACTAGGACTTGAAACCATCAAAGACATTATAATAATCCTTGCAGGAAACATATGCATCATTGTTCCATGGTAATGTAAATGAACATTGACACTAACCATACAAGTGGGATAAACAAAAACACATATTTATGGTTCTATTATAAGTAATTTCATTTATTGACATTGAATATCTAAAAATTTAATGATTTAATTCAAAAAATTATATACCATTTATAATAAAAATTTCATCATCCCTTTATTTAACCAATTTCACAGTTCACACACGAATGTTTTATCAAACATCATTTTCAGTAATATATATTTATCCAAAATTCTGTTTAATTATATATAATTTTTTCACATAATATCTTTTAATCTTTTAATTTACGTATAATAATTCTCAAAAATGATTCTAGTTAATGAAAATTTCATTTCCAATCTATAGGGGAAGATTTCATTTAGGTTGTAATATACATTTTCAATTACTAAATCCTCATATACATATAACTAAAAAGTAGATAATATATCTAAATTAATTTTATGTAGGGGACTTGTAAAGTATGCTTTTATCATATTTATATATATTTAAACCCATATATTTGGTTACACTCACATTAAATAACCATCCCGACATAAATTAAACCTATCCCATGGGGTTAGGTAATTAGACATAACAAAAAATATGACCTACAATGGTCCCATCAATTTCGGGTTCATTTAAACATAACAATTTTTTTTAATAAGTAATATTATGAAAAAAAACCTTAGTGGGTTTATCATAAAGGCAACATTCCCCATATTTCCCAACATGGGACAAACTTTGTATTTAAAAATTTATCTATATAGGTTATCATGTCCATGTAATTGTGTTATAAGCCTTTATAGAGAAAACCAATTCATGTAAAATTCAATCTCAATAAACTCATATATTTAAAATAGTCTAATGGTATATGAAACTATTTTAAAATGTTTAGGTTATATTGGTAACTATATTTCCTATTTTTAAATTGTGAAAACATATTATAAATTACAAATTGGCTCTCATTTAATGAAAGCTAACATATCTAAACCCATGAAAAAATTGGATAAATGCGCAAACCATTAATTTTTGGTTAGTTATGGTGACACCATCAATCCATATAGGAAAAGTCTGTTTATATTGATTCATACATTTAGAATAACTAATTTTTATTTCAAAATTATAACTAGGTTTGCTATCCAAATATGTAAGTCACAGAAACATAGAAATCAATTTCCTATCCATTGTATGAATATTTTTAGGCTAAATAAGCACCAATAAATCATAAATAAAAAATAAATTCAACAACATAAGTAAGGATACACCAAATAATGATACAAAGATAATAATACTAATAGTAACACTGAAATAATAGAATAAATATCTATAGAAAAACATACTAAATAAGTCACACACTATGTGATATAAAAATTAATCCTAAATGAATACCTAATAATGTATGAAACTAAGAATGTAAATAAAATTCCTATTATAGTAAAAATAATTCATGTAAATAAACACATAGAACACATTTATAAATATCAAATAGCATATCAATGAAATAATCATGGAATGTCATATGCCTTGAATGAAAATTTTTATGTGTCTCTAGTGATGAGTGTGACAATAAATCCTTGTCATTCTCAGCCTAGTGGAGGATGAAATAAATCCACCAAATCAGTAGAATTATAAAGTTCTCCATTCACTCAAGGTGAAATCCTTAAGAAGTGTAATGATGAAAAAATGAACCACATTCTTATCCTTGGACACTAGGTATTTACCAATTTAATGTGTTGAACCCTATTAGAAACCACTAGTTACAAATGGCTGACACATTTCTAGTCTCATAACTATAAATTACCAAACAATATGAAGAAGATAAAGAAACCTCTAATACCACATTTTATCACCCAGACTCGTGATCCACTATAATGGTGACCGGATTCATATAGTCACATTGCCTTACGTGTGCCAAACCGAAATTCCAAAGGCCACTGATAAGAAGGGAGGGTCTATGGTCGTAGGGTTGAGAGACTATAACCACATGATTATAGTATAAAATAAGTAACATTATTTAATAATGAAATAAAAATGATCATAACATTATTCACATTTGACAAAAATAAACATGATCCCTAAGGTTCTCCCCCAAAGTATCATAAGCCCCAAATCAGTCAGGTGCTCTAATGTCCCATGAAGAAGAATAATAGCACATGAATAATCCCAAAGAACATAGTCTTTTAATAAAATGTAGAGGTTGAAGGTGCCGCCCAGAGATGCCCCATAACAGTTGGTCACATGGCCTCAAACACATTTCCACAAACACCATAGGCTACAGAATAGCAGCTGGGGCATTGGGTGTGATAGTGGTGAAATTATTCCTTCATTGGAAGAGTAACATATTAGGAACAAGAAGATAAAAGTATTGGAAGTAATAATACAATAAAATATATAAAAAGTGGATGGAAGTATATATTAAACCATTGTAGCATATCAATATATATAAATAATTATGCATGTCACAAGTATCATAGAAAACAACCAAACATGTAAAAATGATAGAATACAGTACTAAACCAAATTTAAATGGAAAATGTGTAAAAAAATCCAATAGCATTAAAAGCCTCATTTTGTCCCATGCTCTTAGACTCTACATTAGTCAGATAACAAAAGTAGAAGCGATTTTTCCATTATATATACCTACAACAATATAATATGTATAGGCCCAAATGCTTGACCCAAATAGGGTTTGAGACGAATTCTAGTAGGAAACCACCCAATGATCTGTTCCTAACTATCAGTATATATATATATAGTTGAAAATATGAAAAATGAATTAATATATAAGGAAGTACTCAAAAGTAAACAATCCTATAGTTTACACTACATTCATTTAAATTTATTAATTATTTTACCAATCATTCACATGTAACCCTCTAGGAATGTTCTTATTGCCTAGCCCCGGTGGTTATACTTATCATTTAACAATAAAGATATAATGACACCCTCGGATAGCTAACATGGTCTAACACCTTTGTTCTCATGAAAAAAAATACTCTTTGAGGATGCACTCCCTGTCAATTCCCTAAATCATCTTTTAAGGATAAACTACTAAATCTTCGAGGAATCACTCAACATCAATTCCCCATATGGTATAATAATGTTAATTATGTAAACTATAAGAGAAAACTAAAGAGAAATCCCCTCTATGAAATCACAACATGAAAAGTATTGCATTCACTATGGGGAAGCCCTCATCCACAATTCCTACTATGGTCTCACTACACAATTTCCAATAGCCATGTGAAAAGAAATTGGGGGAAAATGATATTTAGCAGCCAAATTAAATAAAAAATACTTCTTGGTTATACTTCTACAAAACATGGGACAAGCATTTTAGATAATATCACTCCATCCTACCAGCACAAGGCATGGAAAAACAATACAGACTAACCTGCAATTCTAGGCCCAACAGTAAATATCATACGATCTTGGGAAAACCCATCCATATCAAAGTAAATAACCGTAATTCAAAAACTAAATCCCTATCTCAAGAAAAAAAGAATAGTAGGAAATCATCATAGTTATAATCCAAAACCTGAAATACCCAAAGCTAGGGTATTCATATCATTTGGCACATATAATTTAAATGCCTCTATTGAAAGGAAGAAACCAACTACCTCGACATTTTATGATCGATATTGTTGAACCACAACCTATGAATCAACCTAGAACATCATAGATCATAAAAATGTCTAAAACGATCAACCAAAAAAATCCAATAAAAGAGGAGAAATAAAAAATATAAGATCAAGAAGAATGAGTAACTCACCGATGCGTTTCTGATGCAATCAACATTGTTAGATTTAAACCACTGATGGTCGATTAGGGGTTCAGGGAAGAATTAGTGATTATGTCTCTCTTAGATGAGACGGGTTCAGATGAACTTATTTCTATCAATTTGATGCTACCCCAATCCGATAAAAAAATTAAAAAAAATATAAATAATTTTTTCCTTAAGGAAAAAAGGCATTTATAGGATTTATTGGGCTCTGATTATGGTGTTCTCTTGGCCACCTAACACTACTACGTACTCGGGCTTTACATATCCTGTACATGGATACCCGTGGAAAACCAGTACACGGCGTGTAATCCTATGTACATGAAATGTATTCTAAAAATTTCCAGAAATTCCAGTTTTCTCAAAATCACTATAAATTAATATTCATACATAAAATTAAGATTCATTTTCTAACAAACATACCCCCTTAAAAAAATTTCTCCCTGAATTTCCCTAACAAGGTAGCGTAGAAGAACAAGAATCCTTGAATAACTCTGCAAACTATGATAGTATATCGTTTCTCCTCTCAAAAGTATCATATTGTACTTTCATGTGCTTCCCAATCACCCTTACTAGAGGAACAGAATGGCCACAGAGAACCATCGCGATCCGATCAACGATCTGGATAAGATACTCCTCGAACGAGGCGCCTATCTCTAACTCGAACTCATTGGGTTAAAAAACATGAGGAATGTTTTAGAAGTAACACTATTTCCATGAAACGTAAAATACATCATTCCTACCCTGATACCATTGAGGTAACTACAATTTATAGGAATCTAGTTCGACTATCTCCAAAACCTCAAATGGACCGACATCTCTCGGTGCAATCTTTCTCGGTCTCCAAATCCTTTTATGTCCCAACCATGGTGAGACATGTCAGAAAACATGATCTCTGGCCTCGATCATTAGAGGTTGTCTCCTTAGATCAATATAATACTTCTATCATAGTTGTACAGTAGACATCCTCTTCTAAATGGATATTATTTACTCCACATTCACATGGAAAATACAGGGTCCCAGCATAACTTCCAATCCTGCCTCCATCCAACATATGGATGATAGACTTGGGCTACCGTACAAATCCAAATAATGTGCCCTTTGAATAGTTTTTTGAAAAAAAATTATTTTATTTATTCTCCTCAAAATGAATTTTCTTCTCCCAATAATCTCTAAAATCTAGGACTCATGCTCGTAAGATGTCCTCCAACACCTAAATTATACGCTTAGATTGGACATCTGACTAGGGATGGTATGTCGTACTCCAAATTACTTGTGTACCCAATTCCCTATGTAGTCTCTATTAGATTGAAGATGTAAAACAGGCATCCCTATCTAAAATATTGGATTGAGGAATCCCATGTAAACGTACAATCTCCCAAAGGTACAATATTTCCATCTCATCATCATTGTAGGTCTCTTTGATATGTATGATGCGTGAAACCATTATGAGTCTGTCAATGAAAACCCAAACTACGTCATCCCTTAGAGGGGATCTCGTTGACCCTATCACGAAATCCATCATGTTTTTATTCCACTTCCACTTGTGAATGGGTAACTGCTTTTAAAGACCTGCTGGTCGATGATGTTCTACTTTCACCTGCTGATAGGTAGAACAACTAATCAAAAAACTGGAAAATTATATGTTCATATCGGGACACCAATACTGATGGTGTCGATCTTGAAACATCTTCATGACACCAGGATGAACTATCCAAAATATGGAATGAAAATTCGGGATTAGCTCCTCATGTAGATGAACTGACCCCCATACACATCCATGAAGGTGAAAGATCTCATCCTCTCCAATGGTCCATCCAAGGATAGGGTCCTCTCAAACCACACTCTCTCGTAGTACTAGGACTTCATAATCTGATACTTTCATCATTTACACATTAAAACATATAGTCGAGGTAAGAGATATATAATAATGAAATGTATGTCCCTATCTATTTTGCACCTCCAAATAAATCTCAGAGAACAGATCCATTAGTTTCCACCCATTAATGGCCTCTTTAAATACTTATATCATAGTCTTATAACTGAAAGCAGCAGCCACTATGTTGCCATTCCTAGGCGTTTAGGCAATATCAATGTCAAAGGAAATAAGGTACTGGACCCACCTTTACTATCCCAAATTCAGATCGTGGTGAGAAAAGATATACATGATAAATTTTTGATCAGTGAAACCCACAAAATTCTCTTCAAAAGTATAATGTCTCCTACAGTGTAAATAAGGAAAAAATATATCTAAATCATGAATTTTCATCAGGTAATTTGTTTCATGGGGACTCAACTACTGAGACCCATACGCAAAAAATCCTACAATCTGCATAAGAACTACTTCCAGCACGATACTTGATGAACCACACAAAATAGAATACAAATTCACCAACTCTAGAAAATGTAATATCTGTGCTGATGTTAGACTCCCTTTCTGTGCTAGGATGGCTAATTCATAGAAAATTTTCAAGAATTACTTCACATTGTTCTTATTCATGAACGTTAGTGGTGCTAGTAAGCATGAAAAGTTCTGTATGAACCATATATAGTAATAAGCTAGCCCAACAAACACCATACCCCAATGATTATCTTCAGATTCTCCTCAAAAACTATTTCTCTTACTTTATCTTGGTTTAAGGATACTCAATTCTCTGAGATAACATGACCCAAGAAGTAAATCCGGTCTATCCAAAAGTGGTATTTTGGGAGCATAACATATAACTGATGATCTATTTTTGTACTCAATAAAATCTCCAAATCATTAGCATGGTTGTGTATAGTGTGAATGGACACCAAGATATCATCCACAAAAACCACAACAAAGCAGTCCAAATATGGATGAAAAACACAGTTCATCAGTTCCATTAAACTACAGGAATGTTTTTGAGACCAAAAACCATAACCACATACTCGTATAGATCATACCTACTCCGAAAGTCAGTAAGTGGTTTATAAGATGGTCTAAAGTTCAAATGATGATAACGTGATCTGAATTCAATCTTTGAGAACACCCATTCTCCTCGATGATGATCCAAGAGATCTTCAATCCTTGGTATGGGATATTGGTTATTAACCATCAACTGGTTTAGCAATCGATAATCAACACAAATTCTGATGGTATCGTCTAACTTCTTCAAAAACAGGACATGAGAACCCCAAGGAGATGTACTGGGTCAAATGAAACCCTTTGTCTATAACTCCCCTAATTGCTTTATGAGATCCTATAACTCAGGTGTATCCATCTTATTGGGATGAATTAACACTAGTGTCACCCTTAGAACATTCTCAATAGATAAATCTACCCATCACTCCAAACGTAAACCTGAAAAGTCATCTGAAAAAACATCCTAGAAACGATCCACCGCTAGAGGAAAGTCAATCTGTGATGTCCCCTGGTCATCCAAATTCAAACTAGTAACCAAGTCTATAACTCATCTAAATCCACGATGCTCGGGTCACACCATACATTCCTAGATATCCCATTTACCATTTTTTTAGAATTAATCCACCCCTAGTGACGTGAAAGTCACCCTAAAAGGATAGCTTTCAACAACAACCTAGTAAGGAACTAACCAATCCATTCAGAGAATTACACCATATCCTGTCATCTCGAAGACATAGAGGTCCCATAAGATGTGACACTCACAAACCTCCATTGGAAACTCCTTGCACTTTTTTACTATAGTTGTTCTATTTCCCAACAGAGTGTCTAGTGTCATAACATCCTCAAAAGAAAAGATACATATCCCAGGGATTCCAAAATTGAAAATGATATGAAACTATAGGAATCACCATGTATTGAATAGTGTAGAAGCTAAATTTGAGGCAACTAGAATTGTACATCTAACTGTAGGGGGTCCGAGATCTTGCTCCATCTAGGTATGCTCCACTAAAAAAGTATTACCTGTACCACTGCCATGTGACCCTCCCAGACTATCCAGAGCTGATCCACCCTGCTGTAGTCGAACACCTTTTGTCTGACAACCACACCCATGACCTCCACCTCGACATGAATGTTTGAACAAACTCTAGTACCATACTCAGAGAAACTTGGTGTCCTGATCCTATATGTGGAGTCATAGAAGAACACCTATCACTAGTAACTTGTGATAAAAACTGACAGTAATGATGAAGAATACCCATCTTGCTGTAATATTAGTACTCAAATAGGTCTCTTGTGTAATGTGTCATCCTATGCCTACTCCTCCTGCACTGGTAGCGTACCACCTAGTTCTCTGAATAAGTATTCCACCTACTCAGATCTCCATGCGTAGACACCCTGTGATGCTTCCTGCTATCTGTCGGAAGGGTACAAACCCTTAATGTTGAAAAACCCTGGCTCGCATCACCAGAATTATGCAGGTTGACCATTGAGATCAACATCTAGTTGATAATAGATGTTATGGAAGTCATCTAAAATCTGTTCACCAGGGATTGGATGTAATGCCCGAGACTATCATCAAAATTACTCACTAGAAATATCTCATAACCCCAGGTATGGGTATGACGCACTGAATCTATGTGAATGGAGAATAATACTGCAAGAGAGATAGAGTACCCTGCTCCAAAATCATGATCATTAGGGCTCAGTTGACACTTAAAGTATCTAGGTAGAAGCAATCAAAGAAGGCATATTAGAACTCATACCATGATATATTCTGTTCGCGCCCTTCCTATGAGATCACATCCAACCATCTCTTAGCAGAATCCGAGTCATGTAGGTTGTGAGCTCCACTATCCTCTATAGAGGCATCTTCAGATTCTCAAATATAGACATCATGGCTTGTAACCACTACTATATAGCTTTAGTCATCCATCCTGTGAAAAAGTAGGTGGGTTTTTTTACTGAAAACCCCATGCCAAATCTTCCATAGACGGGAAGGATGCAGTTCCCCATAGAATATTATTATAAACCTCTTGAAGAATTATCATAACTGTCCATCAGAACCTGTATCTATAATGATTGTTTGTGCCAAGACATGCACGACGGTAGGATCTACTTGTTTTCCCAGATCTATCATTTTTGGTGTCTGATCACAGTCCCATATCTATGGTAGAATTGGAGTTCATCTTGGTTGAATTACTCTGTAATACCAACAACAGACCTTTTTTCATGATTTTCAAGGACTCTAATGTTGAATTGCAGGAAAAGAAGATGAGGAGAAAAAAATCATGTTTTACAAAACCAGAGTACATGACATGCATAACCTATACACAACGTGTTCCCAGAGAGTTTTAACATGGAATGTACCTCTTCCAAAACATTTCATGTAACAGACCATACACATGGTGTGTTCTACTAGGATATATCATGCACTTGAACCTTTTCACCACTTCCAAAGTTCCTCTATAGGCTAAACACCCAATTCCTTTCTTGGTAGCATTACATGAAGAGTTCACCATACACACGGGTTATACAATTTAATTTTCATCCACCCATGTCATTGGTCACATTACTTGATACACGATCCCTAAAACCCATTGTCTTTATGCAATAAATGGCGTGTAATAGTAGTATTTCACTGACCAGTGTCATTAGTCACACTGCTGGATACATTGTCCCTACAACATGATGTGTACGTCTAGTACATGACATGATCCACAATGATTTCACAAACCTGTGTTTCTTTCCATACAAATAGTAACATGGTTAAGGACTATGAGACGTGTACACAATGTACATGTCTTGTACTTAAAAAAAGATCTTTCCTTACCAAATAGAAGGGTATATTCAATGTTTTCATCAACACAAACTAGGTATTCATTGTTTTTCCAAATAGTAATTCTCTAAAAATACTCTAAAACACCATAAGAACATTGAAATGAACATTAATGATTTAAATTCCAATCCGTAGGATACCATACACCTCGCAAATCAAATATTGGCATATTACCCATGTATATTACAAAGAATAACAGTGTAATGATCCTCCAAATTCCGATCTATGAGGGCCCATAAAACCTTAGGGATCTAAATTTTGAGTTCATTCAAACAGAAAAAAATACACAATCTAATACCCTATCAAATATAAAATATTATATCAAGACACATATCCAAACAACAGACATGTATTTCACAACATCATTGACAAAAACATGAAATTTTTAATTCCCGCTAAATAGAAAAAAAAATAATGCATGGCATATGATATATTTCAAGTGTATATATGATGAATGTGATAGAATACCCTAATCTCATTAGGTTGTAATAGACATAAAATCTTATTAATATCAATAATAACAACACAAAACATGTGAATCACACAATGGTGAAATCTAATAAACTATACTAATTTCAAACCAAGAAAATTGAAATGATCAATGTAATATATCTTATCCATATACACGTGTTAGCTAATCCTAGGAAAAACTTATTAACAAGTAAATATTCTTTCCTATCCCTATCTATATTCTTCAAACAGTAAGTCAATAAGAAAATAATTCATTTGATACAATTTTGCAATGTCCTGGTTTCGGGTGCCCACTAGAGGTGCTCCATACCTAGATGGTCACATGGCCCCAAGAACATTTCCCCAAACGCAAAATGATGCCGACTAGTAGTGAAGGCCTTGGGTGTGATAGTGGGGAAACAATTCCCTCATTGGAAAAGTAACATAGCAGAAACAAACAGTTAATTGTAACAAAAGTAGTAATACCATACAATAAGTAAACAATGGAAGACTGAATAAAATTATCCACTGATAAATATATATAGAAATAAAGATTCATGTCACAAGTTTCTATGAAAACATCAAAACAAGTCACAATACATGAATACAATACTAAACCAACATACAAAGGAAAACATGTATACAACTCCAACAGCATTGCAAGACTCGTCTTGGTCCCATCCTCTCTAGCTCCACAACATTCAAGCACCTAAAGTAGAAGGGTGGTTTCCTTTATCTATACCAGCAACAATATAATCTATTTGGGACCAAAAGCATGACACAAATATAGTGTGATAGAAATACAAGTAGGCATCCAACCAAATATCTATGCATAACTGTCAGTGAATATATATTTTAGAAAATATGCACAATGAAGTAAAAAAATGGTGTACTGAAAAGTAAACAATACTATAATTTAAACTACACTCATTTTCATTTATTAAATATTAAGTCAATCATTCATAAGTAACCCTCAGGGAAAGTACTGATAGCCTAACCCCTCCGGTTCATCCTATTATTTAGAAATAAGGATAATATGACCCCTTAGAATAGCTCACAGAATCTAACCCATTTTGTCTCATGCAATGAAAAAAAGAGTCTCTTAGGAAGAACTCACTGTCAATTCCCCCTATATTCTTTTAATGATGAACTAAAAACTCTCTGTGAAATAATTCAACGTGAATTCCCCATGTGGTTTCCTAACAATTACTATATTCACTCTAGTGAAGCACTCACCATCAATATCCCTTATGGTCTCATAGAGTGAAAAGTATAACATACACTATGGGGAATCCATCAATATCATTTCCACATATGGTCTCACTACACCAGTTTTCCAAAGCCCTGTGTAATGAAATCATGCCGAAATGATATTCTTATTTAAATGTAAATAAAAAATACTTCTTGGCTAAATGGATATAAATAATTTTGCAAGATATTATCATAATATCACTCTTATATAATATCACTAGGAATAGAAAACAAAGTATCCTTATAGGCTGTTTTAGGCCCTATATTCAATATCAAACAAACATGGTAAAACACATCCATATCAAGGTAAATAACACAAATTCACAAACAAATTCTATATCTCATGAAAAAATTATAACATGAAATGAATAGGGTTATAATCTAAAACACACAATACCCTAACCTAGGGTATTTGGTACTTTATGAACATATAATTGTAACACCTCTAAAAAAATGCACAAACCACCTACCTCGACATTTTATGATCAATGATGATGATCCTAAGCATCCAAATCAGCATAGATAGTCATACATCAACCCAATGTTCTAAAATAATCATCCATAGATATATCAAGATATATGATAAATCAAGATGAGAGGATATTCACGATGGATGAACTCACAGATATGATTCCAATTCAATCAATCATGTTCGATTCTAGAGCACATATAGTCGATTATGAGATCAGAGTAGAATCAACGATATCCATTGCTCCTGGGTGAGAAATGATTGGAAGAAGATGTTTCTGTCAATTAGACACGACCTCGGTCTAATATAACAACTAAAAATAAAATTACACGGCTTGTTCCCTAAGGATACATGATGGGTATAATATTTGACTAGACTCTACTTTAGGCGGTCTCCAGGCCACCCCACATGATCATATACTCAGTCATTACACGACCACAACATGACTACCTGCAAAAACCCAATATATGACATATACTTTTATGTACAAAGCGTGTACTCCTAAAATTTTAGGAAACACATTTTATTATAAAAAAATCAGAAATAAAAATCCAAACCAGAAAAGGAGATCCAGGTTCTTACAATCAATAATTGGATTTTTTGTTGGTGCGCCATTGAAATGGTGGCTGGAGCAGTATTTGAGATATTTTCAGAATTCATCAAATAATGGTTTCTAAATAATACTTTATTTTTTCAATATAATATAATTAGGTTGAATTTATATCATCCAATTAATAAAATTAATAGTTGTAAACATGTTGGGATCAATTTCTCAAGGGACACCTTGCTGATAATACATTCTACTACCTAAGCTGAAATATATTTTAGTATAATCACACTAAAAATGGAGGCATATATATATATATATAATATAAAATTGGAATAAAATGGTAATATGTAGTATTATAATTGTATCTAAATTTTCAATGACCAAAAAATAGTTTATTGTAAAAAGAATTCTATAGGAACCAAGGCAATATTCTGAAACCACATTTATAATTGTCTAAATACTCAAGATAAATTCCTTGAAATCAAATAAATCTATATTAAGACTATTACATAGTAAAGGACCTAATTTATTGAGCCACAATATCATATCCTAATACTGAAAATAAGGGATACCACAATCTATATGAAATATTAAACATGAAAGATATAATTCATCCAAAATGCGAGTCCATCCAAGGCCTCTTATAATGTGAAACCCAAGTATCACCAAAGGAGTTGAATAATATGGTTTATTTAGTAATCCTAACATAGGAATTCTGTAACAACAAACCCAATGAATTTATAGAAACTGAAACTACCCTATGAGCCTATCCTTGACCATCTATAAATAGTGAAAACACGTTTCAGTCAACGTGGGTGTAATTTCTTCTGTCATATGATCACATCCATGGTATTACATAATGAGAAACCCCAATTATCACTAAGTGAATAATATAAATAAGGAAACCTATTATAATGTCCATGTTAAATCATATAGTGGAATATTATCACTCATAGAATGGTATAATAACATTTTTCCCTGATCCCATCAAATATAATCAAATAAGGATACTGGTTTCACAAATGGTGACATAAGAATATGGTATAAACCTCTAGGACAATCCATGATATACCACATATGGGACTGAGAATCACCTATCGAATGGAACTAAAACACTACTCACAAAGCTGGTACAAGTTACTCCACTAAAATATCAATTATTTCACATGGGTATTATAATACAAATCAACCTATGATCTTGTTTATGGAATTACTATGCGGTATCCTAGAATCTATCAAGTATTCACATAATAATTTAATAATTTAAAATAATGTAACACAATAAACATTGTACCTAATTATTCAAATAATTAATATCATTTTTACATCAAATGTACCATTTCTATTTATCATTCAATATATTTCAATTTAGATGGACCTTTATATTTAGAAAAAAAATAACTTCATGATGGTTTGTTTTGAAAATTTTGAATTCAATACAATTCCTTATATTATTTTTTGAAAAAAGAAACCAAATCATCCACCTCATTATTTTCGATAAAATATCACTAGAATTAAGGATAATGTGTAAAACATATTAATTTGGATGGAATTATAGTAAGGGATTAAAATCATAAGTACAAAAAACAAAACCCTAAGAGAGTGGTTATATTACGTAAGAGAACATAACATACAATGTATTCTATTAAACAAACCCAAAGGTGTGATATGGGTTTAGGTTATAATCCTCTGATGGTGAAATATAATACACAATATATAATTATTTTAAGGAATTATATTTTACACATTTAATATCATATTTTTATTGAAAAATCCAAGATAAATCATTCATGACATAGAAAAGAGTTATTAAAAAATTAAACTATAAATTAAGAATAAAAATATACAACATATACCTTATTTCATGGATGATTCACTCCTATGATATTGATAAATGATTTGATTTTGTTATGGATAAAACAATGAAATAGTTAAAACAACCTGAAAATAAGGATCAGTAGTTCACCTGATGATTGAACTGATGATGGTGATAAATGTAGAAAATGGAAGAATGTGGAATGAAGAGTTTATTAGTATGCATCCAATAAGACTAATGGAATGAAACTTTGTCACTGGATGAGGGAGATAACATCATGCCTTGGAGAGGAGATGATGAGATCCCATAGAGGGATAATTCACATGGATGAG
The DNA here is from genome assembly GCA_963277665.1 of Viscum album. NCBI lineage: Eukaryota > Viridiplantae > Streptophyta > Magnoliopsida > Santalales > Viscaceae > Viscum > Viscum album. The sequence goes on along the minus strand of OY728164.1, from coordinate 63,219,868 downwards.
AGGATAAATGATGGGAGAGGTTTAAAATAAATTATATGAAACATAGTCATTTCAACAGAATAACAATGTTCTTTGTTTTACCAAATGTTTGGTTAATCTATGAACCACCCATGCATTGGGTAATTCCAATTAATGGGGTGCACAAATTTCATGCAATTAGTATGATATAACATGTTAAAATCATGAATTGATCCCCTGAGAAGTGGTCTTAAACATATACATTTCTATGCGGCATCTGGTACGTGGGTATCCAAAATTGTGGAACAACCTCATTGTCACTAAAATTGGTTGCATGGTTTCCTTGTGAAGCCTCATATTTTAGGAAAACAATGCTCCTCTTCTATATTCTCCTAATGTTTAATTTATAGGTCCCAACATTCCCAATCTAAACAAAACACATGATTCACCTCTAGTGTAACACCCCAAGATTTCGTAGTGTGTTATTTCTTCAAAATAATTCAATAACTTGCACTACACGAAACACCGAGTTCAATCACACCCTGACTTACAAAAAAATTCCATTAAAAGAGGTCATGAATAGTATTAACTAAATTTTAAACTTTATATAATCCTTATAATTTTAGAATCCATATTATGAGTTTCTTAGTCATAATGCAAGAACAGATTCATTTTCAGTATTGCACTTTTATCAACTTTTAATAGTGAAATTTTTTTAAATACAATATTTTAAACTTTTTGACTAAATGGGGACATCAAAAAAATTTTAAAATGAAACATCCCAAGCTTACACGGTACGCTTTCCTTTGAATAAAACAGTAGTGTATGTTGTACGCAACTTCGAGTTTTAACACACACCACAACCGATCAAACTAGCTGTTATGAATAGTAATACCTACTTTTTGAAATCATATATATTTTATATTTCAAAATGGACTTCATTGTTGGATTCGGAATATCGAATTTAGCCTAAGGTGAAATTTTGGTACATTTCGGATAACTTTCATATTTTGATGAATAGTGAAAATTACTAAATTTTAATTAAAAACAACATTTTTTAATCAAAAATAATTAATAGTGATAAATTATGAATTTGAGTGGTTTTAAAGTATATTTAGAATATATTTTTACCATTCAATATAATGTTTGTCATTGGACATAATTTTACAATTAAACCGAACATAAACAAGTGTCAATCTTTTGATAGTTATTATCTCTTAAAAACACGCTTTTTGTTTTGACAGTGGGAATTAATTTTAAATTAATTTCTGCCACTTCTGTGTTTTGAATTTAGGAAAATGGATTCCATATTTGGAATCAGGATGCTCAAATTGTGTAAATAGGTAACTTTTATTTTTAGACATTTTGAATAATTACTGCGGTAAATATTTTATTTACCATGGTTAATGGTAAATCCGGTAAATAAGGGTTAAAAAATAATATTATAATAACACTAAATTACCCTAAAACGTGTCTTAACCCTATTGGTTGATACATGGTCGACCATGGGCATCTTTGAGTCTATTTTGGGACCCCATGGATCCACTTGTAAGTGATAATGACACTTTATTTTAATTAAGTTAATATAAATACAAAAATGACACAAGCATATATCCTTTAGAAAAACAATTGTTACATAGGGTTATATATTTTGGATTTTAGATTATAAATATTAATTAGAAATATAAAAAGATTTCCTACATAATGATATTTTATTTATAATTTTTAGACATTATATAAGTTATTTTATTTATGACACAATGATGATGCAGTAATTACTATAATAGTGAAAAATTAACATAATTGATATTATAAATATCCAAATAAATATAATATGAAACTTTTAATTAATTAAACTAATTTAATAGGATAATATGATATATTAGGATTGATTTAATTGACTTCTTTAGAAGTAATCAATCTGTTATGAGTTTCACAAAAATCAAGTATTGAATAGTGTCAAAATTGACATAAAAGAGTTTTTAAAACAAATATTATATTGTTAATTGATATTAAATTTTTAAAAATCTAAGGTTCGGCCAAGAGACTTATATCATGATAGGTGAATCATTAATGGACCACTTTTGGGTCGCTTGTATGTATATGGTAAGTTTATTAACCATATAATATAAAAATACAAAGAGACATTGTAAAAGTGAAACTAATTAACTTAGAGTTAATACTTAAAGATAAGGTTAATATAAGTACCCAAACCTGTCTAAATTCTATTGGTTGAGTTCCTTTAGACCCATCCCCACCTTAACCTCTGAATAGTAAACTTTGGAGCCATTAGAAACCGAATATGAATTTATTATAAACTAATATATCTAGCTTTTCCAAAGGTGCCCCTCACCCCTCTTATAAAAGGGCACTCCTCCTTCTCTTTTTTTTTCACACCTTCAAAGACCTTTGGTTCGGCCAAACCCTGCCCAAATACTCTCCCAACTTCCCTCACTACAACATAGGGGCCTTAGTTTGATCAGAAAGCCAACCTAAAGAGCCCTTTTGAACAAATCAAAAGGAATAACCCGAAGAAGAGGTAATGATTTCACCACCCTTCTCCAAGTTCATTTCTTCTTCCACTTCTTCTTCCTTTGTTCCTACCATTCTAAAATAATAACTCCAGTATATCACATATACTATGATGTTATTATAAATATGGTACAACCATATTCTGTGTTCTATCCACCCTTTGAATAACATGTCACCATACGTGCGTACGTACGGCTTACCGTCTCCACGTCGTGGTGTAATTGTTATTCAATATATTATTATTTGGATGGGTATAATAATGATGTGTAACTCATGTAAATAATAAATATAAAATGTTAATGATTCTGTATATATGATATATCATCCATTTATATATTATTTTAATATCAAAAGAATGATATTGTCGCTCGTGCGTACGTACGGACTACCGTCTCCACGAACGCGATGAGATTCATTCTCCATCGTATCCATTCAAGTATAATTATCATTTTATGATTTAAAAATGATGTTTAAGGACTTGATATCATTCTGGATATGAATAATATACAACCTATCCTTTACAAAAATGTCTTACGTAACAAAACATATAAAAGAAAACAAGTAAGTTAACACCCGAAACAACGATAATAGTAAGATATTATTATAAATCGATATTAAAAGATCATATATGATATCATATTAATGTATATTATTATTGTATAATTTAGTAACAATTATTTAACCATTATACATGTGGTTAACCTACTCCAACCAAGGTAAAGTACAAGGTAAGAGATTTTCTTATCTCACTTTCAATTCCGTGAGATTTCCATTGTTCGCCACTAAATTATTGAAAGTGGTGTATTGTGTACAACCATTTGATATATATTATCATGATTCTCTTTATATTCATTTTATTCTTGAAATCATTTGGTGGTTATTAACTTTTTTCCATACGACTCAGTTGATTAACGTGGTAAGGGGTTTTCATCTCACTCCTTATTCTCGTGAGATTCATGCCATATTGCCACCATTACCTTTTGTGTGGTGTATGTACTACCCATAATTATATTCTTTCTGTAATACACTCTAATTTATGTGTATTTACATATTCATTTTATGGTACCTCTTTTATTGGTTGTATGTTTCATATGTTACCAAATTGGTAAGGGTTATTTCACAATCTCTTCATTATCTGAGGTTGTTTATACGTAATAATCTACTGGGATCTCTTTATCATCCACATCCATGTTTCTTCGAAATATAATTCAAAACATATTTATTATTTACAAGAATATGGGTTAAAGTCATTTATACCCTTTTTTGACTTTTATAAGAGGTTTATAACGGAATCTTTCCGTCGTTTTCAAAACAAGGCCCTTTTTAACCGTTTCGACAGAATTAAGGTAAGAATGTTTTTTTTAACTTATACGGAGGGTGCGGCTATTTTCCGTCGTTATAAAATCTTCAAAGATTCCCTTACAAGCTTATAAGATTATTTTCAAAGAAAATGTTTTATTTTATATGGATCTTAAATGATTTCAAAATAAAAGGAGATATTTCTTTAAAAATAATTTTGATTTCATCTATGTCAACATCCTTTGATGGATTTTAAGATTATTTGAAGTTTATTTATTATGATATAAAACTTCCATATTGTAATGAACTTTTGTGATATGTTTGACTGTGGATGTGTCATATATATAGCATTCATGGTTTATGATTAAAGTATTGACATTTCGTATGCTAGTTCCAATAAGAATTTTTATGTTATATTTCAACCTTTACTTCATATGAATGTGTTGGACAAGTATGTTCCAGGTTGGTGACTGGTTAAAGTAAGCCCTCCAGGTTGGGGACTGGTTAAAGTAAGCCCTCCAGGTTGGGGAATGGTTAAAGTAAGCCCTCCAGGTTAGGGACTGGTAAAAGAAAGCCCTCCGGTTTGGTCTCCGGTTATTAGAGGCACTCCGGGTTGGTGTCCGGTTATTAGAGGCACTCAGGGTTGGTGTCCGGTTATTAGAGGCACACCGGGTTGGGTTCCGGTTACAGTTATCCCCAAGGTCTTAGGACGAGGCTTTGAAAAGAAATTAAAGTTTAGCATTATGCATTCCATCATTATGAAAGTGGTTATTGATTTTTCCATGTGATTATTCGATTAGTAGAATATCCATGTGAATAAGTAAATGGAATTATTTCATTTTACTTTTGCCATACTATGTTGAAGTTCAAGTTTATAAGGCTTTTGTTTTAGTAATTCATTGCCTTTAATGTTTATGCTTATTTTTGAATGTTCCGCTATATTATTATCCTTACTGGGCATTTGAGCTCACCCCTTTTCTATGTTTTATTTTTCCCAGGATGTGAAGAAGTAAGTTATGAATGACCTTCAGGGATATTATGAGGGGATTATAGTGTGGACTGTGGAAACATTATGTTGTTGTAGTAGTTTTTCATTTTATGATGTAATGTAAAACTTATGAATATATCTAGTGTTTCTAAGGCTACTAAACCAATCGGTCTTTCGAGATTTGATCTTTCTTGTGATCATGCCAATGTTATGTAATAAGGCACCGACTCTGGGTAACTAGGGTCGGGGCGTTACAGTTGGTATCAGAGGAAGTTTAGTACAAACCTTGGAAGCTAGATTTAGATAAACTCTGATTAGAGCACGTAGACCTAAGATGAACTTTGAGGATTAGTATAGAAGAACTTCCTAGAATTTTGGTATTGTAGAGATTTTGTGAGTTTTCCAAGCAATACATCCCTGTCTAGATACGAGCAGGTAGAGGCGGCTCTGGCACAGATGTACCTAGGGGTAAAACCTGAAATCACCGCTTTGAGCTAGACTCGAACGGGAACTGGTGCACGACAACGGGCCTTGCTGTACTCTTGGTTACGACACTCCCGGGGGATATGCTTAGGATAATTCTCATTTTCTTTACAAACCATTATGAAGGGTTTATGAGTATATACATCCTCAAAGGAGACATTTTTATGGATTATATCCATAAATAGTTCAATTTATGTTAAGTGTTTTATAAGTATGGGATTATGTATTTTGATTCATAAACTGATCTAGTTTATGCCATTGTTTAGAAATGGCGCCCAGTAGACGGAATAAGAACTCCAGAAATTCACATGATTCAAAGAGAAGGAAGGATCATATCTTTCATGGTCTTAAGCTAGAATTTATAAGAGAAATAGTCTCCCATGTATTATCATCATATGAAGAAATAATATCATGTGTTGATAAAATAAGTAAAGAGTTCACTGAGTCTTATGGCTTTGAAAGGAAGCAAGAGAAGAAAAGGATGGAAGGGAGAAAGATGGATAAAGGTAAGAGGGAAAAGAAGAATTTTCCCATATGTGGTAACTGTGGAAAGAAACACCCTAGAACTTTCCTGAAAGGAATGGGAGTTTGTTATAAGTGTGGTGGAAAAAGGCACAAAGTACATGACTGCAAGGGTAAGAAAATGGTTTCAAATGTACAATGCTTCATTTTCAAGGAGTTTGGACACTATGAGAACCTATGTCCCAGTCATCAGAATATGCCGCAAATGATGTCATTGGATAATAATCAAGTTATGATACTACCACAGATGAAGAGGAATGATTAGAGTTCTTATGTTGATTATGTCAATTGAGTGTTATATCAACAGTGTACATGTTATAATAATTATGGAGTATATAAGGATTGTACTGCAGTACTATTTCATTAAGGACTTGAGATTGTGTGGAACAAAGAAAAGTGACTCAATAGACGGTTAAATTTTTGGAAAATATATGGTTGAGAGAAAGATAAACCATAATATGGTTCTGATACCGAGGTAGTGATTTTAGAATAATACATGATTGATTTGGATAAATTATATTGGATATTCTTGACTACCTTAAAGCTGATTAATGATTTGTCTATTCCATCATTGTTGGGGTTTAAAACATTTTTGGATTGATGAAGTATATCCAGCATTCTATATGGAATAAGGGAGCATGAATGTAATCAATAAAGATTATGGTAAATCAGGATGTTTCAGTGTATTAAAAAAATACATGATGAAGGTATTCATATGCTATTACGGGGTAAAAAGGATCTACATTATTTTTACCTTCCTTATAAATGTTGGACTGTGAGTTTGGACAGAAGTATTTTGGATAGTTCTAGTTTGGATTATTTTGGATTGCCATAAAAGGACAACCCGGAGGTCGGGCGGCAACCCGTCGCGTCCGGCAAGGCTGCGAGACTTGAACCCGCAACCGAAGGGCGACAAGGGTGTATCACCTACCACTGGACCACGAGATGTCCTGGATTAAATAATGTATTTTTTTTTAAAAAAGATCTAGTAGATGAATTATAAATTCATTTATTTTGGAACCCTGTACGAATAGTATAAATAGAAAAAAAAAATTACATTCTATTATCTTTTAGAGTGAAAGATGAGTTTGTGGTAGAAATTTATTAGTGGATAAAACACTAATTATAATGTAAGAATATCTCCTTATGATCTTAGCCAATCTCATAAATAAATTCCTCAACAATAATAAAAGTAACTTAGAACAAAAATGTTGTCCTGGATGTTACCTTAAATCATCACTAATTTATGGCTTTGGGATTGTTGGCCTTTTCATAGCCATGTTCTCTACCACTCTCAATCAGATAATTGATGGTTAGATTTCACTTCCATATCCATATTTTCCTACATGGAACCCTAGTATGTGTTATTTTCGGTAATCTTCATACTTTCCACTCTTTATTTTAAATAGAGGCATCATTAATTCATTTTTCGATGTGGGATTTCAACTAAGATATTTTGAAACGTCAAAAATGTGTTATCCCAATACCTTATGTTTTGTTGAACTGATGGTATTTAAAATAATCATAGATTGATTAGTTTAAGGACCTCAATTTTATACTTGTTTGTGATTGATGACCTCAATCACTACCTATAAATATTTACGTTTTTCCTCCAATTATATGTTTCTAATTACCACCAATGTTCTCCTAATCGAGATCATAATTTGTTGGTGACCATTTCATTTCTCTTTTCCTCATATTAAGACTAAATTTTAGTAACCCAATTTCCGATGTGGGTTTTCCCACAAATATATTATCTATTTTCAACCTTTTATTTTCGAAGAACAATTTCAAATTGCGAGGACGCAATTTATTGAAGGAGGGGAGAATGTAACACCCCAAGATTTCGTAGTGTGTTATTTCATTAAAATAATTCAACAACTTGTACTAAACGCAACACCGAGTTCAATCACACCTTGACTTACAAAAAAAAGCCATTAAAAGAGTTCATTAATAGTATTAACTAAATTTTAAACTTTATATAATCCTTATAATTTTAGAATCCATATTATGAGTTTCTTAGTCATAATGCAAGAACAGATTCATTTTCAGTATTGCACTTTTATCAACTTTTAATAGTGAAACTTTTTTAAATACAATATTTTAAACTTTTTGACTAAATTGGGACATCAAAAAAAATTTAAAATGAAACATCCCAAGCTTACACGGTACGCTTTCCTTTGAATAAAACAGTAGCGTATGTTGTACGCAACTTCGAGTTTTAACACACACCACAACCGATCAAACTAGCCGTTATGAATAGTAATACCTACTTTTTGAAATCATATATATTTTATATTTAAAAATGGACTTCATTTTTGGATTCGGAATATCGAATTTAGCCTAAGGTGAAATTTTGGTACATTTCGGATAACTTTCATATTTTGATGAATAGTGAAAATTACTAAATTTTAATTAAAAACAACATTTTTTAATCAAAATAATTAATAGTGATAAATTATAAATTTTAGTGGTTTTAAAGTATATTTATAATATATTTTTACCATTTAATATAATGTTTGTCATTCGACATAATTTTACAATTAAACTGAACATAAACAAGTGTCAATCTTTTGATAGTTATTATCTCTTAAAAACACGCTTTTTGTTTTGACAGAGGGAATTAATTTTAAATTAATTTCTTCCACTTCTGTGTTTTGAATTTAGGAAAATGGATTCCATATTTGAAATCAGGATGTTCAAATTGTGTTAATAGGTAACTTTTATTTTTAGACATTTTGAATAATTACTGCGGTAAATATTTTATTTACCATGGTTAAGGGTAAATCCGGTAAATAAGGGTTAAAAAATAATATTATAATAATACTAAATTACCCTAAAACGTGTCTTAACCCAATTGGTTGATACATGGTCGTCCATGGGAATATTTGGGTCTATTTTGGGACCCCATGGATCCACTTGTAAGTGATAATTACACTTTATTTTAATTAAGTTAAAATAAATACAAAAATGACACAAGCATATATCTTCTGGAAAAACAATTGTTACATAGGGTTATATATGTTGAATTTTAGATTATAAATATTAATTAGAAAGATAAAAAGATTTCATACATAAATATAGTTTATTTATAATTTTTAGACATTAAATAATTTATTTTATTTATGACACAATGATGATGCAGTAATTACTATAATAGTGAAAAATTAACATAATTGATATTAGAAATACCCAAATAAATATAATATGAAACTTTTAATGAATTAAACTAATTTTATAGGATAATATGATATATTAGGATTGATATAATTTACTTTTTTTGAAGTAATCAATCTGTTATGAGTTTCACAAAAATCGACTATTGAATAGTGTCAAAATTGACATAAAAGAGTTTTTAAAACAAATATTATATTATTAATTGATTTTAAATTCCTAAAAATATAAGGTTCGGCCAAGAGACTTATATCATGATAGGTGAATCATTAATGGACCACTTGTGGGTCTCTTGTATGTATATGGTAAGTTTATTAACCATATAATATAAAAATACAAAGAGACATTGTAAAAGTGAAACTAATTAACTTAGAGTTAATACATAAAGATAAGGTTAATATAAGTACCCAAACCTGTCTAAATTCTATTGGTTGAGTTTCCTTCGACCCATCCCCACCTTAACCTTTGAATAGTCAACTTTTGAGCCATTAGAAACCTAATATGAATTTATTATAAACTAATATTTCTAGCTTTTCCAAAGGTGCCCCTCACCCCTCTTATAAAAGGGAACTCCTCATTCTCTTTTTTTTCACACCTTCAAAGCCCTTTGGTTCGGCCAAACCCTGCCCAAATACTCTCCCAACTTCCCTCAATACAACCTAGGGGCCTTAGTATGATCAGAAATCCAACCGAAAGAGCCCTTTTGATCAAATCAAAAGGAAGAACCCGAAGAAGAGGTAATGATTTCACCACCCTTCTCCAAGTTCATTTCTTCTTCCACTTCTTCTTCCTTTGTTCTTACCATTCTAAAATAATAACTACAGTATATCACATATACTATTATGTTATTATAAATATCGTACAACCATATTCAGTGTTCTATCCACCCATTGAATAACATGTCACCATACGTGCGTACGTACGGCTTACCGTCTCCACGTCGTGGTGTAATTGTTATTCAATATATTATTATTTGGATGGGTATAATAATGATGTGTAACTCATGTAAATAATAAATATAACATGTTAATTATTCTGTATATATGATATAACATCCATTTATATATTATTTAATATCAAAAGAATTATATTGTCGCTCGTGCGTACGTACGGACTACCGTCTCTACGAACGCGATGAGATTCATTCTCCATCTTATCCATTCAAGTATAATTATCATTTGATGATTTAAAAATGATGTTTAAGGACTTGATATCATTCTGGATATGAATAATATACAACCTATCCTTTACAAAAATGTCTTACGTAACAAAACATATAAAATAAAACAAGTAAGTTAACACCCGAAACAACGATAATACTAAGATATTATTATAAATCGATATTAAAAGATCATATATGATATCATATTAATGTATATGATTCTTGTATAATTTAGTAACAATTATTTCACCATTATACAGGAGGTTAACCTACCCCAACCAAGGAAAAGTACAAGGTAAGGGATTTTCTTATCTCACTTTCAATTCCCTGAGATTTCCATTGTTCGCCACTAAATTATTGAAAGTGGTGTATTGTGTACTACCATTTGATATATATTATCATGATTCTCTTTATATTAATTTTATTCTGGAAATCATTTGGTGGTTATTAACTTTTGTCCATACGGCTCAGTTGATTAACGTGGTAAGGGGTTTTCATCTCACTCCTTATTCCTGTGAGATTCATGCCATATTGCCACCATTACCTTTTGTGTGGTGTATGTACTACCCATAATTATATTCTTTGTGTAATAAACTCTAATTTATGTGTATTTACATATTCATTTTATGATACCTCTTTCATGGGTTGTATTTTTCATAAGTTACCAAATTGGTAAGGGTTATTTCACAATCTCTTCATTATCCGAGGTTGTTTATACGTAATAATCTACTGGGATCTCTTTATCATCCACATCCATGTTTCATCGAAATGTAATTCAAAACATATTTATTATTTACAAGAATATGGGTTAAAGTCATTTATACCCTTGTTTGAATTTTATAAGAGGTTTATAAAGGAATCTTTTCGTCGTTTTCAAAACAAGGTCCTTTTTAACCTTTTCGACAGAATTAAGGTAAGAATGTTTTTTTAACTTATACGGCGGGTGCGGCTATTTTCCGCCGTTATAAAATCTTCAAAGCTTACCTTACAAGATTATAAGATTATTTTCAAAGAAAATGTTTTATTTTATATGGATCTTAAATGATTTCAAAATAAAAGGAGATATTTCTTTAAAAAAAAATTTGATTTCATCCATGTCAACATCCTTTGATGGATTTTAAGATTATTTGAAGTTGATTTATTATGATATAAAACTTCCATATTGTAATGAAGTTTTGTGATATGTTTGACTATGGATGTGTCATATATATAGCATTCATGGTTTATGAGTAAAGTATTGACCTTTAATATGCTAGTTCCAATAAGAATGTTTATGTTATATTTCAACCTTTACTTCATATGAATGTGTTGGACAAGTATGTTCCAGGTTGGGGACTGGTTAAAGTAAGCCCTCCAGGTTGGGGACTGGTTAAAGTAATCCCTCCAGGTTGGGGACTGGTTAATGTAAGCCCTCCAGGTTAGGGACTGGTAAAAGTAAGCCCTCCGGTTTGGTCTCCGGTTATTAGAGGCACTCCGGGTTGGTGTCCGGTTATTAGAGGCACTCCGGGTTGGTGTCCGGTTATTAGAGGCACTCCGGGTTGGGTTCCAGTTACAGTTAGCCCCAAGGTCTTGGGACGAGGCCTTGAAAAGAAATTAAAGTTTAGCATTATGCATTCCATCATTATGAAAGTGGTTATTGATTTTTGCATGTGATTATTCGATTAGTAGAATATCCATGTGAATAAGTAATATGCATTATTTCATTTTACTTTTGCCATACTATGTTGAAGTTCAAGTTTAAAAGGCTTTTGTTTTAGTAATTCATTTCCTTAAATGTTTATGCTTATTTTTGAATGTTCCGCTATATTGTTATCCTTACTGGGAATTTGAGCTCACCCCTTTTCTTTGTTTTATTTTTCCCAGGATGTGAAGATGTAAGTTATGAATGGCCTTCAGGGATATTATGAGGGGATTATAGTGTGGATTGTGGAAACATTATGTTGTTGTAGTAGTTTTTCATTTTATGATGTAATGTAAAACTTATGAATATATCTAGTGTTTCCAAGGTTACTAAACCAATCGGTCTTTCTAGATTTGATCTTTCTTGTGATCATGCCAATGTTATGTAATAATGCACCGACTCTGGGTAACTAGGGTCGGGGCGTTACATCTAGGGTCATTATCCAAGTCAAACAACAAACCCATTTATGTGTACTAACTATTATATTTACCTTTGTAAGAAATAGTTTATTCAACATAACACCCAATAAATTGTAAAATTCAAATTACCTTGTAATTTATCTTCGATCCAAAACAAGATAAGTTACACATAAAAATATATTTAAAAAGGTGTTTATATATTTTTGATTCTTTTTCTGTTTATTTTAATCCATTTTATCAAATTTTACCCATAACTGAGGTGATAAATAATTTCCATGGTTACAATCCATTATTTAAAGAAATTTAATTCCAATTACTACCTATTTATAATTATTGTGAATAAAAATTATAAATTTTTAAAATTGTAAAGCTCTATTTATTTTTATAAATAAAATTCAAAATAAGTTAAAAAACCTAAAAAATATTAATTTTAGAAAAATATTTTGATGCATAATTATTTTTTGAAAAAAATTAAAGAATAATTGGGATTAATATGATAAAAGATGTAGTAGGATAAATAAAAAATGATTATTTTCCTTTAAAATTGAATGAAAAACAAATGTGACCTTGTAATTACATTATTTCATGGAATTCAGTAAAAATAGTTTTTTATTGAGAAAAAAATTAATTATATTTCTAAAATTTTATTAGTATATTTATAGGTTTAAAATAATATATTCATACAAAAACATACATATTATTAAATATAAATTTCATATTGAAAAATGAATCCTAAAAAATTACACTAATTATTACATCATTATAATGAAGTAACAATGATAGTTCATAGTAACATCCTATTTTACAATATTTAATTGTAAATCATATATTTTTAAAATATAAAAAATATTCAACCCATGAAAAATTGATATTATTGATCAAAAAAAGAAATTCCTTTCATCAAATAAATTTTTTAATTTTTTTTGGTAATTTAGGTTTCCATCATAATCATTAACAAAGTTATGTACATTATGTTATAATTTCATTATAAATAAAATATTTCATTCTATAATAGAATAATTTGTGTTACATAAAGGAAGAAATGAACCAAAAAATTAAGAGAATATAAAATGGGTCCTCAATTCAACTAATCCATATTGATTTTTTTGATAAAGATGTTTATATTTAATAATATTTTTTAAATTGTAATAATTATATATCATAATAATCACACATTTACAAGAAAAAGAGATTTTTATATTTAATAAATACCTCCCATGTGATTCGTTTATAAATATACAATTTTTTATATACTATGATATAATTTTAATTTATTTAAAATATACCATCAATCATCACTACTTAGGGATTCCTCAATTTTATTTTCATGTAATTTATTCCTAGTGATATGAAAACAAAATTAAATATTTGGATCAAAAAATCAGTAATGGAAAAACTCATCACAATGTAATCAAGGGTTGGAACATAGGAATATATGATAACCTCAATAGAGGAAAAATATAATTTAAAATTATCATCACATAATATGAGTCCATTATAATTCATGATATAAGGAAATATAAAATAAAATGAATAAACATGTACCATATCAAAAGAGTCTAAAGAAATAAATATGTGCCATTTAGAATAATTACTATCATATGAAATAAAAATAAGTTCTAAGTACAATAAAACCTGATATTTATATCAAATTATTATGGTATCATGTCCACACACAATCATGTGACCATATATTATGAATAAGTATATGAATTCACGACATTGTGAGTATAGGAAAATTGCAATTGTATCCAATTAATATAACATGAAAATAGTTAATTCAAAATTATATTCATTAATAATATTGTGACCAAATCTAAACATCAATTATAACCCATATTTCCCCAGTAATAATAGAAACCCCACATTTATTATCAAGCATAACCTTCTGTGCTAAACTAAAGCAAATAATTGTCATGAAGGAACATGTGATAAAATCCACACTCTGATAATAACCACACAAACTATCATTATCATGTGACATATTAAAAAATAACAATTTAATAGAATGCTTATATATGAACCCACCCATAAATCACCAACAAACATGTTTACTACTTGAAATATATCATTCAATTTTATCAAAAAAACCATATGAATGAAAATTGGGTTTCATAAAATTTATAGATAGAATTAGAAAATAATACCTTATGAATTTTAATAGTTGTTACCAAAAATTCAATCGCCATAGAAGAATATTTTTTATTAGAAAAATTTGGTTTCTTCCAGAAAACTATGATCCCTAAAAAGCCCTTAAGATATAAAGTGGAAAATGGAATAATATCATAAAATATTTTTTAGAAAATGATTTAAACATCATTATTAAACGAAAATTTTATGGTAATTGAATGAATTCATTTAATGAATTGTCACTTTGGAAAAATATACTAAATGAATATTAAGAATTTTTATTTAAATAATAATATAAATAATGAAATCATCAATAAATCATATTGGTTTAAAAAAGGGTAAGTAAAACCATTTGGGAAATTGTTAGAAAAACAATTAAAAATAATGGAGCCTTGAAATTAAAATATTTTTTTCAAGGATATATGTTTATAATTTCTTGAAATAATTTTATTTTAAAAATAATCTCTAGTAATGGATCCCTAAAAATTAAAAATGGTTTTAAAAAGGTGAAGATTTGGACATGGAAGAATACATGACTATGAGAAAGAAAACATAAAAAATCGATCTATTAAATTATGTAATGGTTATAAAATGTATTTTAAAATGTAAGATAAAAAAATTGATTTTAAATGGATAAAAACCAATATGAAAATATTAAAATTTAATTTTAAAAAACAAACATTGTAAAGAAGTTTAATCAATAAAAATTTTAAAAACAATAAGAAGGAGGATCCACTGAATGGAGCTAATGTGATCCATGTGGACTTAGTTCACGAAGTTTATCATCCTTTTAGTGCTAAATATATTTACCCCAAATCTTTTATAGAGTTGGAATATGAACATTAATTGATGATTGATAGTTACATGTCTATTATTTGAAATCTAGAAAGTGATCAAAGAAATTTTGTTGCTATTAAAAAAACCCAAGAAACGAGAGGACTACATAAATCATCCAAAACCTATGTCCACCAGATAAACCATGAAATCAATCATAACATAGGTAGAGGAAAGTCCTAACCCATTTGTGTTTTGAGAAAATGTTACTCTAGGATGGCCAGAAACACCTTTGGGTGATGAGTATGTTGTAACGGTTCTCCTACATTATTCAATGGATGATATGTTTGACAATGATTATAAAATATGGGTTTCAAGGATGAATTCTTATAAAATTTATGAACGATCGATCAGATTTTTACTTAATCACATTCATTATGGGTGGGACAAAAAAAGACCAAATATTTCCACAAGGACACAATTAGGGTGAAAATAGTTTAGTTGAATATATCCAGAATAGGGAAATGATAGAAAAAATTTTGATGATCTTATAAAGAAAAATATTGAAATATAGGTAACATTGTTGCATTGGGGCATATATAGTGTAAGTAAATAAAATAATGTTATTTTTTAAAAGATTTTATGAGTTAATTATTTTTTTAATGAACTAAAATCTTTCCATTTTTGGTTTTACAATTTTTACTCAAATGTTATATGGTATTATAAATTTTAAATTAAAATATAGATCAGTATATTTCCATGATTTTTAATGAAGTTATGTTGATATCTTTATATTTGAGTTTAATATTAATTTTACCATTGAAATAAAATATTTTCATATTTATATCATATATTATAATTAATTATGTAACAATAGTAATCCATGATATTATTTAATTACATTATTCATGTATGTGTTTAGACTGACATAATCATTAACATACCATATTTAATGGATGAGTATGCTTATGATACTTATTTCATTTTCATTAATAATTCTAATAAATATAAAAATAATAATACTTAGATATTTTTATAGTTATGAACCATATTTGATGAGAATTTATTAGATAAAAATGATTCTATATAAATGAAAATATTTGTAACATTGTGGATAAAACTATGTACAATTACCAAAATGGTGTTTTTTTTAATTCGTAATGAAATTTATGAATTGTTATTATCAGTTATAGAAAAATAATGAAATCATATAAATAAATATTGATGTCCATTTATAGAATGTAGAAATTGGATTTATTAATATAATACCAAAATAATGTAACATAGAAAAAAATTTATCTTTACATTTTAGAATTCAGTTTTTTTTAGGACACCATAGAGATAGAGCGATTTTGAGAAATTAATTTTAATTCAAACAATATTATGAGATATTTAATTCAATGATAATTCTAAATTGATGATTTTAATGATGAAACATATTTTTTGAGTGTGTTGGTGTTTGGATAATGATGCATTATATGTAGTGTAAATTACATAGTTTGTAAATAGTTCAACTTATTATATTTTGAAGTCATGATTCACATGTCATTCTGACACAAAAATTGGAAAATTTGACTCAAATATTACATGAGGTCATCAATCTTATAGAAATTAAATTTCACAATTTCTTAAAACATATTATTATTTAATTTTCTTATATGATTTTTTTTCATTTATATATTTTTTATTTACATTGGAATCTAATTTTTATCTATGTAGTTTTCTTTTATAGCCTAAATAATATTCAAAAAGTACGTATTTTTTATATTAATTAATAATATAAAATTAATTCTATTTAATAAAATTTACTTGAATAATAAGAACCATTTTAACATTGTCACACATAATGCATGTAAACCAAATCTTTTAAAAAGAAATTTTCAACACAAAATTAATGTATTGGTTAAAATGATCTACTAATAAATAATTTTGAGAAAAATTTATTTAAAAATATTATATTTATTTCAAAAAAATCCCCCTAAAAATATTTATTTAAAAATATAAATAAATGAAAATAAAAAACCATTTAATTTATTGGACAATATTATTGAAGACAATAAAAGGAATATTTTTCAATATTCATATCATTTTTTATAATTGCTTATATTAATTCATTAAATACATCATTAATATTAAAAAATGTTTTATATTTTTAATGTTCATTGTACTACTTTATATAGTCATAAACACAATTATTTTAGTAAAATCTATATTAGCATAATAAAAATGGAAATTTATTATTTATTATAAATATAAAAAATTAACCTTACTAAATAATTGATATGTGAAATTTATAAGTATATTCATTTTTTGAAAATATAACTTCTATTATATATAAATTTATCATTTATTTAAAAATTAAAATATAATGAAAATGTGATATTACTGATAAATGAACGTTTTGAAATTTATGTGTTCTCAATAATATTTCACACTAATTTCTAATTATAATAGTGTAAATATAATAATTATTTATCATATGATATATAATAATAAAAATAATTCTAGATTGGTCTATTTATTTTATTAATATATATTAGGTACTTAGGGGTACAATTACATTAAGGACACACATGACACAAACATATCACACACATGTCGGAATGGAAATACATAGACACAATACTAATGGATATCCAACCCATCAATCCTTATTTTTTCAGCACATGGTATGAACACCAAGTGGGCATGAATCACATTACACAGACCAAAAATCCATCAAACTGTTGCGAACGTCTAGTGCCTTTCTAGGCCTATATCATAATTCTTGCATCACCCTAAAATGTCATTCCTGCTTCATCACCTGCCTACATAATCTGTCATGCCTGAAAATATTTTCTCATACCTGGATTTTTACCTATGTTTGATGTATGATTACGTGGAGAATTTACAACTCGGGTAAGCCCCCAACTTCAAAATTTAATTTGTAAATAATTTATATTGTTATTTGATAATGAAAAATAATATTTAATATTGAAACATATTAAATATATTTACACACAACATTCAAATATTAAAATTTTTAAACTTGTAATAAATTTTTATTTACATGTTGTTGTAATATTAATATAATTCTCTTAAAATAGCAAATTAAAATTACTAGGAACAAGTTATATTGATGTTTCATTTGAAATTAGTTGTTGGTATAATGTTTTTTAAACTAAAACGTATCCTATAATATCTACTAATTATTTATATTCTAAAATCTATATATTAATTATTATATTAATATGAAATTGATCATTGATAAAAATAATTTATTTTCCACTCAGTAGTGCTCAAAGAATGAGATTGTTTTTTAGATGAACATTATTTAGAAGGTGAAGAGTATTAACAGTGGAATCATATCCAAAGTATAGGGATTTTATAATAATTTTATTACATTAAATGAGAGGGTTAATATACTCTATTATCTAAAATAATGTTAATCTCTTCCAATTATATGAAACCTCTACCTTTTCTGGAGAAGTTTTGGGAACATTTATGAAGTGCACTGTGTTTCATTTGTTGTCAATGAGGCATGATGTTGTCATAAGATGAATGGATGTCAAGGAATATCAAGATGTGAATGACAAAGGATGTGATGGTGTTGGTGAGGAAAGGAGAATGGCCATTGTACTAAGATGCATGTCACTTAGGAGATTCACTAAGTGACATAGGATGTTGTGGTTGAAACATTCTCTATCAATATCAGACAATTGTAGAACTGATCTTAATGTTTTAATACTTGTATCAAGATGATACTAAGTGAAAACACTTGAAGAATGAATGATGATGGAGCATCATTACATTAAAAGATTGTTGAGCTGCTCTTTAAGTTCCAAGAACTTGTATCAAGTAGATACAATGTCACAACATTGTTTGAAGACCATGCATTGTAGTGACAATGCATGAGGAGTTGAAAGTGATCCATCCATAAGTTCTAAGTGGATGAAGGGGATTAATGAAGTCCATGCACTATCATTTAGTGCATGTGAATATGAAGAAGATCCAACTTGATCTCTGATTGGATCAATAAAGAACATTGAAGATGTTATTTGATTAAGGAGCTCGGTTGATGAAGAAGAACCTTCGGGAAGTCCATTCTTAAATATTGAATACATGATTAAGAAGAGGAGGAATCCATTTGAAGAAGAAATCGTGAAGAAGTGAAGGGAGTGGCATTTGGCATTTTAACCTTGTTACTTTGTTTTTAAACAAAGTACTTGTTCTAGACTGAAGCAAAAAATTAGCCACCAAGGGCCAGCCTTAAGGGTTCAACCCCAAGGCACATGTGGGACTCGAGGTCGCCACGCCCAAGGGGGATCCCATGGGGCCAGCCCGAGAGGCCGCAGCCGTGTGTAAGCCGGGGCCACGCAGAGGGTCAATCTTGCGCAGCCGGGGCGCCAGAGCGCGTTTCTGTGTGTGCATAGTGGGCACCAGTGGCGCGCCCGAGTGGCAGGAGTGGGTGCAAGAGCACGCCCGCAGAGAGAACACGGTGCGGGGAGGCACCGTGGAGGTTGGAAGTTCAATTGAGCTGGCTGGGGGAGCTCTAGGTTGATAAACAACGGAAAATCCGCGGTCCGTTTCGATGTGGGACGTGCAATTTTCACCGGGAGCGGATCCTGGCCGTCCGTCTCATCGCGCGCTCGATCTGGACCGCTCATCGCATCTCGCGCGAGATCTTCTGATCGCGGCCGTCCGATGTCTTTCAATCGCCCGATCCAATGACCTGCAAGTTATCCTCTACCTCGAGCTCGGCCGAGGCACCTCCCGCGACACCACCTGAACCAGTGGCCCTCCGAGCACTGAAGTCGAGCTCCCGGCCACCATAGATCGAGATAAGGTGTTCATTGAGTTCGTCTGGCCCTAACGAACTCATCCATGCAAGAAAGATGCATGCATGCACAGTAGTGAGGAAATTCGGATGTGGCCGAGGCAAACAACGTTGCCGAGGCTATGAAGTTTATATTTTACATGGATCGCCCTTAGACGAAGGCCGTGCATGTGTTCTAAGTATCATGCACATGGAGGAGAAAAACAAAGTGAAATAACCCGCGTTGAAACAGAGGAAATATCAAGATTTAGAAAATCTTGAAAACCTGAGAAATTCGGGAATTTGAGAGATATCTCACGCAGAAGATTTGGCATCCCTTTGCCTATAAAAGGAGAACCCGAGGCTCTGAATTTGCTTGCTGAAACTTTGTGGAGTCCCGTGAGTGCCTTGCCTTGCGAAGAATTGAGTTGCGCGTCCCATGTGTGGCAGAGAAGCCGGGAGCCATTTTTGGCTTCGTGAAGTCCCTTTTGCGCATCCCTTGTGCGAAAGAGGTGAAGGGAAGTCCCCTGAGCGCACCCCTTGCGTGACAGGAAGGATCCGAGCCGCATACTTGCGCGCTCGAGTCTCTTGGCACCCTCTCTGCCCGCACACTTGCGTGGCAGGAGGAAGGAGCCCGCGGTGTTTCAGCTTGCACAGTTGCGCGGCGGTTGAGAAGAGGAGGAGGCCCTTGCACCTCACACCTTGCCAGTGCACCTTGTGCGGCTGTGAAGAGAAGAAGGGCACACCACTTGCGCGCCTCCCATGCGGTAGTGGTTCGGGTGAAGACAAGGCACACCTAGTGTGTGTGTGCAAGCAGAGGAGGAAGACCCGAGCCTTGTGTGTGCTTAAAAGAAGTTAAGTCCATAGTCTTGGGTGTGTGCAAGAAGGAGAGGCCGAGAACTACACCAATTTGTGTGTGGCAAGGGAAGAGGAAGTCCGAGGCCTTAGTGCCTTGTGTGCAATGTGAACAAGAGGAGGACGTAGCCCTTGTGGGTGCACACTTTTAAGAACAAACTAAAAGAACACTAAAGTGTATGTGTGCAACAAGAAGAGGAGGAGGCCAACTCATGTGTGTGCTAAAGTGAAACAAGTGTGTGCTAAGATACAAGGAGGCCGAAGCCTAAGTTTGTGCAAGATGTGGAAGGCAAGGCTTGGACCTTGTGTTTGCTGTGTGAACAAAGAAGTTGGGTGAGCAAACAAAAACAAGTTGGTCGAACCTAGTGTGTGCACTAAGTGGAGTGAACACACTTAGAAGAAGTAGAAGACACTCACACAAATTACAATACACATTTAAGTGTGTAATCAAAAGGAATAAAATGTGTGAAGGACAAGAAGAAGGTGTGTGCAAAAATGAATTACACCCTTTGTGGGTTTATTGCACCAAGAGAAGAAGAAGGGGAGTTCATGCTTGCATGCATGCACATGC
This sequence comes from Viscum album, assembly GCA_963277665.1. NCBI lineage: Eukaryota > Viridiplantae > Streptophyta > Magnoliopsida > Santalales > Viscaceae > Viscum > Viscum album. The sequence continues at coordinate 63,198,525 of OY728164.1, read as the reverse complement.
ACACGTGAACAAAGCTAAATCAGGCTGTGTGCATTTGAGTTGTCCAATACCAATAGTTATTGAAGAATATTGAGAAGCCATGCTGTCAGTGCATGAGGATGCAGAGATGCCATGCACTCAGTGCATGAAGTTGATGTGAAGTGAGACTGGACCAGACTGAAGTTAAAGGTATCAGTTGTCTGAATATTCAGTAGTTGAAGAGAGAGGCCAGGTAATCCTAAGAGAAAGGAGATAAATCCTGAGCATGACGAGAATACCTGTTCATCACAAGTGAGCAGAGGTACATAGCAAGTCCAGCAGCCTTTATCCCAGGCTGCTGAGGATACATGAAGAGCTTGAACATAAGAAGAGATACTCGTGTGACTCGAGGAGCCAAGAGAAGACCCTGTGAGACTTAGGGTGGAAGAAGTCTTCAGTGGGATTCTGGAGCAGGCCAGTGGGACTCTGGTAACACTGTGAGACGCAGTATAAAGACCCTCCTGTGGGACTCAGAAGAGATACAGTGGGACTCTGTATCGACCATTGTAATACTATCCGATTATAATGGAGAAACCATGTTGGGGGGTATAACCAACATGGCAAGGACGTAGGCCTTTGGTGCCGAACCATGTAAATTCTTCTGTCCAGTGCCTTTACATTTACTGCATCACTCAAGGAAAGGCTGAGAGATACAAGAAGAGTGGATTGAGGCTTTAACCAGCCATAGAGGTTTAATTGATAAGTAATCAATTAGTATAAAGTTTTAAGGGATCACTGATTCACCCCCTTCCCCTCTCAGTGATTCACACTGATCTGGGCACTTCAATTGGTATCAAAGGGAAGTTTACCTCTAAAAGATCCAAGGGAGTCTTTATGAAGTGCAGATTTGAGGAAATGAGTGACCAGCCTCAAATGGAGATATCTGCCAAGACTCAGAAAATTAGAATGAAGAAACAGGAAAAGAAGATGAGGAAGAAGGTTGTTGCAATCAGAGAAACTCTTTCTATGGAAAGAAATGTGAAAGTCACATAAGATGAAAATTCCTTTTATCATTCTTTTGATGAAGCCTGCTCTAGCTGTGATGAAGATGGAAGAAACAATGATCTTCTAAATGCAATCAAATATCTTCAGAAGATAGTCCCCAAGGAAGTGGCAATGTGTATAGCTACATGTGTCCTTGATCTTCAAGAAGAAAAATTACAGCTAGAAGATGAATCCAATTCTCTGGAAGTCCAATTGGCTAAAAGGTTTGGCATAACCAACACTCTCAGAAAGCTGGTGAAGGCTAAAGATGAAACAGTATCGCTTTGTAATAAATGATATGAAGACACTACTGAAGAATTGCAAAGAAGCCTTTCTGAGAAAGAATTCTTTAAGATTGTGGTCAAAGATTTTTTCCATGCACAGGAAAAGAGGCACAAAGTTTCAATGAATGTCAGAGATGCTCAACATGATGACAAAGTAAACAGGGTAAAGGAGCTTGAAAATTCATTACAAGAAATGAATAAGGTGCATGAAGACCAGTTAGAACAGCTGAAAGAAAATTGGGAAGGAAGGCTAAGAACTGTTGAGGATGAGAAGAACTCCCTTAACATGAAATGCTTAGAACTAGAGGTGTTATTCAAAAATCTGCAATCACCCAAATCTGAATCCTCCCAGTCAGCTGAAAGTAGAAATGTTGCTACACAAGTGTGCATTGAGAAGGATGATTCCAAAAGAAGGACATCCTCTAATAAAAGGGAAACATCTTCTAAAAGGAAGGTACCATCCATCCCATCTTGTACTAATGATTCTAATTTTGTTTCTACTAAAAGTGCAGGATGGAAGAATGAATCCAAACAAGTATGGATGAAGACAGTGAAGAAAGAATGCTCTCCTGAAACAACACAGCAAGTCAAGAAAAGTACCCAACAATCAGAAGGACTGAAGAGGTCAAGACTGGTGGGTCAGTGTTGGTGTTGTAACAAGTATGGGCACTGTGCAAAAGATTGTTGGTACAATCCACTGAATGTAAAAGCACAAAGGAAGCCCATGCTAAGGGGGAGCAAGCCAGAGGAAAAGAAGCAGCATCCACAGGTCTAGAGACATCTGTTTACTGCAAATAGATTTGGATTACTTGACAACATCTGGGATGATTGCAAAAGTGGTCAAAAAGATACATGTCAATCTCCAACTGTATCCAGAGCTCAAAAGAAGAAAAGATCACAGAACCTGGCTCAGAAAGAATCATTGGGAACAAGAAGAAAGTTGAAGATGCTCCCAAGAAGGTTTTGAAAAAGGAAAAGAAATCCTTGGAGTCTAAATCCAAGAAGGGTGATGCATCCAGAAGGACCACCAAGAAAACATGCTTCTACTGTGGAAAGAAAGGACACACCATGGATCTTTGTGAACAAGCCATGGAACTGAATAGAGGAAGACTGGACTCAAACAGACAATCAATCCAGAAGAAGCAGAAGGGATTGGTTGAAAATAAGTTGACTAAGAAAGTTGGCTTAATAGTATCAAAACAACCATGTGGAATTTCCAAAACTGAGGCCTCACTTCCAAATGACTTGTTAGTCATATGGCCAAATCAGTTGCAACGTGCCAAAGATCTGCAGAGAGCTGAAGATGAAGTTCTGGAAATTGCTAAGGCAAGAGGTAAGAAGAAGATTTCACATGAAGATGTGTTGAGATCCACACCAGCACAAACATCATTGAAGATCAAATGTGCAAGTGTGAAGAATGGTAAAAATGGGACATCTCGGTTGAGAGAATCTTCTCAACCTTGTTGTTCACATTTATGAACCAAGGAGGTTCCATCTTATTCCCTAATCACTTGTATTTACATGTGATGAGATTGCAGGGAATTGAAGATGATGATCATTCTCAGTTGGAGGATGGTTTGGAAAGAATTGAGTGCACCCCTTGAGGGGGAGCCAATCTGAAGAAGATGGGATTCTGAGATTAATACCATCTTGAGAAAAGTGAATGTATTCCAATCATACTTTCATCCCTTGTTTCTTAATTGAGTTTATCTTGTCAATTAAGGGGGATTATAGATTGAAGACAAATGGATGAAAGGGGGAGCTTTATCATTGCACTGAACTTTCTAATGAGTTTTGTGAAGTATGTGCAGGATTTAGCAATTCATTGATAAATCTGAAAAATTTCACCCCCTAAAGCATGATCTCACATGTACAGTGAATTGTGGACGGCATTGAAAATCTTGGTTACATCACTCTTGTTTTCTACACCGGGTTATCCCAAGTAGACTTAGAGTTGATCTACTAAAGTTTCCTTGCTCAAAAGAACATGTGACATCATCCCACTCTTAGTTATTTTCAAGAAGATTCTATTCAATGGGAGGAAGTGATTTTTTGAAGAGAACCACACCACACCTTTGCATTTGATTGCCAATAAGGGGGAGAAAATTTTGGCACACATATTGACCCATTCATATGTGCTGAAGAAGTGTATTGACAACAAATACAAAGGGGGAGATTGAAGTGCACTGTGTTGCATTTGTTGTCAATGAGGCATGATGTTTTCATAAGATGAATGGATGTCAAGGAATGTCAAGATGTGAATGACAAAGGATGTGATGGTTTTGGTGAGGAAAGGAGATTGGTCATGGTACTAAGATGCATGTCACTTAGGATATTCACTAAGTGACATAGGATGTTGTGGTTGAAACATTCTCTATCAATATCAGACGATTGTAGAACTGATCTTCCTGTTTCAATACTTGTATCAAGATGATACTAAGTGACAACACTTGAAGAATCAATCATGATGGAGCATCATTACATCAGACGATTGTTGAGCTGCTCTTTAATTTCCAAGAACTTGTATCAAGTAGATACAATGTCACAACATTGTTTGAAGACCATGCATTGTAGTGACAATGCATGAGGAGTTGAAAGTGATCCATCCATAAGTTCAAAGTGGATGAAGTGGATTAATGAAGTCCATGCACTATCACTTAGTGCATGTGAATTTGAAGAAGATCCAACTTGATCTCTGATTGGATCAATGAAGAACATTGAAGATGTTATTTGATTAAGGAGCTCGGTTGATGAAGAAGAACCTTCGGGAAGTCCATTCTTAAATATTGAATACATGATTAAGAAGAGGAGGAATCCATTTGAAGAAGAAATGGTGAAGAAGTGAAGGGAGTGGCATTTGGCATTTGAACCTTGTTACTTTGTTTTTAAACAAAGTACTTGTTCTATACTGAAGCAAAAAATTAGCCACCAAGGGCCAGACTTAAGGGTTCAACCCCAAGGCACATGTGGGACTCGAGGTCTCCACGCCCAAGGGGCATCCCATGGGGCTAGCCCGAGAGGCCGCGGCCGTGTGTAAGCTGGGGCCACGCAGAGGGTCAAGCATGCACAGCCGGGGCGCCAGAGCGCGTGCCTGTGTGTGCATAGTGGGCGCCAGTGGCGCGCCCGAGTGGCAGGAGTGGGCGCAAGAGCGCGCCCGCAGAGGGAACACGGTGTGGGGCGGCACCGTGGAGGTTGTAAGTTCAATTGAGCCAGTTGGGGGAGCGCTAGGTTGATAAACCACGGAAAATCCGGGGTCCGTTTCGATGTGGGATGCGCAATTTTCACCGGGAGCGGATCCTGGCCGTCCGTCTCATCGCGCGCTCGATCTGGACTGCTCATCACATCTCGCGCGAGATCTTCTGATCGCGGCCGTCCGATGTCTTTCAATCACCCGATCCAACGGCCTGCATGTTATCCTCTACCTCAAGCTCGGACGAGGCACCTCCCGCGACACCGCCTGAACCAGTGGCCCTCCGAGCACTGAAGTCGAGCTCCCGGCCAACATAGATTGAGATAAGGTGTTCATTGAGTTCGTCTGGCCCTAACGAACTCATCCATGCAAGAAAGATGCATGCATGCACAGTAGTGAGGAAATTCAGACGTGGCCGAGGCAAAAAACGTTGTCGAGGCTATGAGGTTTATATTTTGCATGGATCGCCCTTAGACGAAGGTCGTGCATGCATTTTAAGTCTCATGCACGTGGAGGAGAAAAAAAAGTGAAAGAACCCGCGTTGAAACAGATGAAATATCAAGATTTAGAAAATCATGAAAACCCGAGAAATTCGGGAATTCGAGAGATATCTCACGCAGAAGATTTGGCATCCCTCTGCCTATAAAAGGAGCACCCGAGGCTCTGAATTTTCTTGCTGAAACTTTGTGGAGTCCCACGAGTGCCTTGCCTTGCGAAGAAATGAGTTGCGCATCCCCTCTGCGGCAGAGAAGCCTGGAGCCATTTTTGGCTTCGTGAAGTCCCTTTTGTGCATCCCTTGCGCGAAAGAGGTGAAGGAAAGTCCCCTGAGCGCACCCCTTGCGCGACAGGAAGGAGCCGAGCCGCATACTTGCGCGCTCGAGTCTCTTGCCACCCTCTCTATCCGCCCACTTGCGTGGCAGGAGGAAGGAGCCCGCGGTGTTGCACCTTGCACACTTGCGCGGCGGTTGAGAAGAGGAGGAGTCCCTTGCACCTCACACCTTGCCGGTTCACCTTGTGCGGTTGTGAAGAGAATAAGGGAACACCACTTTCGCGCCTCCCATGCGGCAGTGGTTCGGGTGAAGACAAGGCACACCTACTGTGTGTGTGCAAGCAGAGGAGGAAGACCCGAGCCTTGTATGTGCTTAAAAGAAGGTAAGTCCATAGTCTTGGGTGTGTGCAAGAAGGAGAGGCCAAGAACTACACCAAGTTGTGTGTGGCAAGTGAAGAGGAAGGCCGTGGCCTTAGTGCCTTGTGTGCTAAGTGAACAAGAGGAGGATGTAGCCCTTGTGGGTGCACACTTTGAAGAACAAACTAAAAGAACACTAAAGTGTATGTGTGCAACAAGAAGAGTAGGAGGCCAACTCATGTGTGTGCTAAAGTTAAACAAGTGTGTGCTAATAGACAAGGAGGAAAAAGCCTAAGTTTGTGCAAGAAGTGGAAGGCAAGGCTTGCACCTTGTGTTTGCTGTGTGAACAAAGAAGTTGGGTGAGCAAAGAAAAACAAGTAGGCCAAACCTAGTGTGTGCACTAAGTGGAGTGAACACACTTAGAAGAAGTAGAAGACACTCACACAAAGTACAACACACATTTAAGTGTGTAATCAAAAGGAATAAAATGTGTGAAGGACAAGAAGAAGGTGTGTGCTAAAAAGAATTACACCCTTTGTGGGTTTATTGCACCAAGAGAAGAAGAAGGGGAGTGCATGTGTGCATGCATGCACATGCACACGTGAACAAAGCTAAATCAGGTTGTGTGTATTTGAGTTGTCCAAGACCAAGAGTTCTTGAAGAATATTGAGAAGCCATGCTGTCAGTGCATGAGTATGCAGAGATGCCTTGAACTCAGTGCATGAAGTTGATGTGAAGTGAGACTGGACCAGACTGATGTTAAATGTATCAGTTGTCTTAGTATTCAGTAGTTGAAGAGAGAGGCTAGGTCATCCTTAGAGAAAGGGGATAAATCCTGAGCATGATGAGAAGACCTGTTCATCACAAGTGAGCAGAGGTACAGAGCAAGGCTAGCAGCCTTTATCCCAGGCTGCTGAGGATACTTGAAGAGCTTGAACATAAGAAGAGATACTTGTGTGACTCAAGGAGCCAAGAGAAGACCCTGTGAGACTCAGGGTGGAAGAAGTATTCAGTGGGATTCTGGAGCAGGCCAGTGGGACTCTGGTAACACTGTGAGACGCAGTATAAAGTCCCTCCTGTGGGACTCAGGAGAGATACAGTGGGACTCTGTATCGAACATTGTAATACAAACCGATTATAATGGAGAAACCATGTTGGGGCGTATAACCAACATGGCAAGGACGTAGGCCTTTGGTGCCGAACCTTGTAAATTCTTGTGTCCAGTGCCTTTAAATTTACTGCATCACTCAAGGAAAGGCTGAGAGATACAAGAAGAGTGGATCGAGGCTTTAACCAGCCATAGAGGTTTAATTGATAAGGAATCAATTAGTAAAATTTTTTAAGGGATCACTGATTCACCCCCTCCCCCTCTCAGTGATTCACACTGATCTGGGCACTTCAATTTATAGTTACTATTTTTTTGAGTATTATTTTGGGTTAAAAGTGGTGTGAGTTTTGGTTGAAATTTGAGTATTTTTTAAAAAGTATGGGTAGGGAATGTGTGGAACACATTTTTCATATACTATATCCCCAGCCCACCCAATAGTGTTAACCCAGGTGGTGGGGATACACATGGATCATGCAAGGTTTCTCAAATAATTCACCAAAAAAAGAGAAACTATGCACCCCATACAAGAAGCACAAATTTATGTTCCATGGTTAGGTGATAATGTTACCCACACCCTAGAAAAGAATTCATGAATTTTTCATTAACTAAAAATTTTATTTTGAAATTCCTCTATCCCCATTTAAATCTCAAATTAAACCACTTTCGAAACTAAAATATCTTTCATGATTTCAATTTCATTTATATAGATTCTATTCTATTTCAATGACCTTTCATTATGAATTGAATCTGCGATTGAAGATTTACAAAACTCTTGCTAAGGGGATCTCATCCCATGTAGTTTCATTTCCCTTTCATGTTCTTCTTTCATCCATTGATGGTAATTTTAATATATTTTCTTGATCTTGATATATTCATGGATGTAGATCTAAGAATTTTGGATCTATATCTAGAATTAAGGGATATTTATTTTTTAAATCCAAGATCAAGGTTTTTGATCCATATCCTATGTAACCTCGTTATTTTATTGAAATTGTGGTTTTTTCATTGGGTGATATCTTATAAATGAATTGAGTTTGGTGGTCTTTTATTCAAATCACAATGTCCTCATTGAAATTAGGTTACGGTAATTTTATAATTTATTTGTGATTATTATCAATTGAGTTCTTTATTGGATTAATTAATTTGTACAGTGACTTAATGAAAGAATTTTTATAATCTGGGATATAGAATTCATATAATAGAATAATTAATTATTGACTTAATTATGAGATATTTAATTTTTTTATTTGAGATTTTAAATTGATAAAATATTTATTTATATATTATTAATATTAATTTGGAATTGAAGATGTGTAAATTTTGAGTAAATTATTGAAATATAAACTTGTGAATAGAACAAAACAAATTTAATTACATTCTGAGATATTTAGCATATTGTTATTGATTAATTAATTATTGAAATATGTAATTTGATTGATATTAATAATTAACCGGGGAACTAATTAATGGAACTGATGTGGTGTACTAATTACTGAATTAGTAATGAAATTTAAATGATTGACTAATTTTGGAGTTAATTAATAAGAACTTCTTGTCTAAATTAATTTATGATATAATTAATGAGATTGAAATGAGTAATTTTGGTTTGAGTTAATATATGTACCTGAGATGATTAATTTTTTTTATTAATGATATTAAGATGATTGATTAATTTATGAGAAAATTTATTTAGTTGAGATGATAAATATTATGTTGAGTTAATTAATATGCATGAGGTTATTAATTAATAGTACAACAAAATTTAAAAATGAATTGAAATAATGAATGTAGACAATGGAATTCATGATTTAATTGGGATAAGGAATGGTAAGAACAGAATTAATGTTTGAGTTGACTATATTAATTGTAAAAATGGGATTTATGTGTGAAATGACATAATTAATGGTTTCAGTGTCTTTCACGTGTGAAATGTGATAATGAATTGTAAATAAAGAATTAATGTTTCAAATGAAATAAATACTGGTAACAGTGGAATTATGAGATATGATATCCTTTTGGAGTGGTTTAGAATAGAACACATGCCAATTTAGGTATTGAGAGCATGTGTGTCCTTGGGAACCTTGGGTTTTATATGTCTAAATAAGGAATAATTGATAATGTGATAAATGTTTACTTAGGCTTTTTATTTATTTATATATATAAAATGATAATAATTTTTTTCAAAGTATATTTTTTTAGAAATGATTATTGGATGCCTATGGAGTCTTACTCACACCTTAATTGGGATTCATAATCGGTACCTGAATTGATTACATCATTTAGGACTGGATAAAAGAAAATCTCTTATATTGGGTGGTTGAGTGATGATGAAGACTAGATGAGGAAATAAAACATTATTTAGTTCCCTCTTAGGAGATGTCAATGTATTTACTTTTGAGTTTCATTTTGACTTTTGGATGAAATTATATCATGTAATATCATTTTTTCAATTAAATATTGTATTTTATGTTTTGGTGGACTTATAGTTTTGGAATTTTCGTGTTATTATTATATCATTTGGCAGTTGTTGATTTTTTTCATCAGGTTTATTACTCTGATAAATAGGATATAATCTCTACATGACTAATATTATAGCCTTATTGGAAGCAAAAAACCTCTTGCATATAGGGAGACACACGTGAGGTGACATCATAAACTGACATGGGGCACCGGTGTGTGGAACCGAAGCTGAAAAATTACAATGTCGAATCCGAGACCAATTTTATTTTATTTTTCATTTTTAGTCAATTAGGAAATTGTTATGAGATACTTGGTAGGCCAAGTCTTGGTTTATGAATTCATGCATGATAGTAGCTTGTCAATGTATGTGATAGAAACCATGTACCAAGGATGTGATTATTGTTTTTTAGTTTATCATTATTTCACAATGGGTGAAAAAATTGTGGTGTGATGTGATAATTGTAATTAATATTTTTTTATATTCAACTTGTGGCCCATTATGGCATTATAGTTGAGTTTTCATGCATCATTATAGGCACTCAAGATTATTGTAACATACATCATTTTTAATAATGAACGTGAAAATGGGTTATGGTTAAGTAGTTTATCTTGAACTATTTATCCCAGATTGTGATATTTAAATGAGAATGTGCATAATGTCATATTTGAAAATTGTAAAATAGTATAAGATGAGAATTATGGGGTGTATAATGAAAAACGTGATTATGAGATTTTTTTACCCATTGTATACAATGAACTAAATGTAGGATGGTTATGAATAGTAATAGAACCTTAGATATGATCATGAGGAGGGGATTGTGGAAAAATAATTAATGTAATTTTTTTGCGTTCCCCTCTTCGAATTTTTTTTTAATAATTGGTTCTGCTTCATAAGCAATGTGTTTTGATATTTGGAGATATTCCTCCATGTGGATTATTAATGGGTTTATGACATGATATTATAGATACTGATGATCGACCAATAGTGAATCCCAAGGAATCTATATTTCTAGATGAGTATGATTGAGAAATGTTTGGAGAAAACATTTATCACATTATATTGTTTATGGGAAGAGATAGAGAAGGTGTTCTGAGGAGTATGTATAACCTCATACAAGTCTTTTAGATACAAAACCATCATACTTTTATTCTATAGTATGGACCAAAGAGAGATGAGTTATATATTGAGTCCATTGAGAATGCACTTGACCATTTTGTGGGTACTGATGAGAGGAGGTTCAAGGTGGTGCTTATATACTAAGATGATTATTGATGTTCTAGGGGGAGAAATTTAGGCTAGGAGCAGATAGCCTTTCATTTTTTTATGGAAATAATAAATGGGGAATTTATTATAGAATATATATCATGAGACCATGAGGTAAGAGAGAGAGATTGAGTTCAAGTTGTTATCTTAGGAGAGTATTTCCATGGTGTACTATTATTGACGGTTTGTAAATATAAAATGCATTTCTCCAGCGTTGAATAGGGATGAGACAGTTATGCCATAGAGTATCTATGGTGGATTTAAGTTTTAGATTAATTACCATGTTAACCTCTTTAGGTTAATGAAAATTGTTGTTGTGGTACGTCAGGATCTCATAGCTAAGGTAAAACTATGGGAGGCTTCTAGTATAGTATAAGTTATTTTTGTTGGATGATCATGAGGAATAACTTTTGAGGGAATCATGTGTCACTTCCATGGTGTAAATTAGGGTTATAATAGGATGAGTGTCTAGGTGAAGGGTCAGTCAAACATGATATTACATGGATAATGTGTCACAATTGAGTCTGGAATGGCCACTATGGTAGACAATACCCCGAAAAATGACTATTGTTTAAAGACTATTGATGATGGGACATCCAAATAATCTATAATGGAACCCATGGAAAACAAATGGACGGAGGATAAAGACAAAATCAAGGAGTGGTAAGTAAATTTTATTCATTGTATCAGTCCATCCCCTAGATTTATATAGGTCAATGTGATATAGGTAGTGGACAATACACTTTGATGAAAGAGAATAAGTATCAGCAGTGCGGTGTAGTATATGGGTCTCCCATGGAATCATATATAAGTCGGGATGAAATATTACAAGATATAAATCCTACACATGTAGTTATCTAGGACATACCATCGATAGTCAAAGCTATAGTTCTTTTCTATTCTATATTAGATGGTGCATTGTTTGAGACTACTACTAATCATTCTGTTATTTCTAGAAAACTTGTGAATGGTTTAAGCCTAGAATTAGAGATCCTGAGTGGGGATTTGATAACAGACACACCACTGGAGTACATTCCAGGAATATATTCTTATGCATGGGATTTTATCTCGAGGATGGTAGTATCATTTTATATTGGATCACTATATTCATGACATGTTAGGCTACGACCTACTTATGTGTATGTACTAGTTAATAACATACTGAGCCAATATTGATTATTATTATAGGAGAGTGAATTTTATATCACCTATATATTGCATGTATATTTTGTATAGAGGGTGGGATATCCATGTATACCAAGTAGATATAATCATTTAGAAATTGGGTAAACTCACATTATAGGTTTTTTTATACTTCTAGAAGTTGGTGGTGTATAGAAGGATGTCTCTCCAGCTATAGTGGACTGGTTTTAGGATGTGTTTCCATAAAAATTCTCAAGGATTCCACCTAAGAGGGATTTATAATTTATTATCGAGCTTATGAAAGGGGATCAGTTAGTTTCTATACAACTATACATAATATCCCCAACATAGCTTCATTATATAAACACTCAGTAGGAGGAGTTGGATGATAAATGTATTATCCAACCGATTATATTACCTTGGGATTCACTAGTTTTGATTGCAAAAGAAGAAGATAAGACTCTATAAATATGTGTTGATTATTGGATATTGAACAACGTGATAGTGAATAATTGTTATCATCGTCTGCCTATCAATGATCTGTTTGACCTATTGATAGAAGCTTGTGTTTTATCAATGATTGACATGGGATCAGTGTATCATCAACCGAGAGTATAAACTTCTAAAATACATTGTACTACATTTAAATGATGGTATGTACTATTCAAGTTATTCTCATTGTCATTTGGGTTAACGAATGCACCTATAGTATTAATGGAATTGATGAAAATGAAATTTCAACTGTTACAGAATTTGATTATGGTCATGTTTTTCGATGATACAAAATTTTAATCCAGGATTCTAAATGATAATTCCCAACATCTGAAAATATTTCTAGGTACACTGATCTACCATTAGATATATGAAAATCTATCCAAGTCTAAATTTTGGATTGATCAGGTACACTAATTGGGTCACATAATCTCATTGGAAGGTGTATTGGTAGACCTAAAAAATATTTAAGAAGTTGTTTCATGGGATAATACCAAAAACATTTTAGATATCCATAGCTTTAGGGGCTCATATAGATATTATCAAAGGTCCATCAAGGGATTTTCCTATTTTGGGGAGCTTCTTTCAGGATTGAGAAAAAATTGGATAATTTTTTTCGTGTTCAAATCATGTTATAATTCATTCCATGAGTAGAATAAGACACTTACTTAAAAAACAATATTGATCAAACCTAAGCCAACTGAGGAGTAAATTTTGTATTTTGATGCATTTGGGATAAGTCAAAGAGTAGTGTTGATGATGGAAGACCAAATTGTGGCATGTGGGACATGGATTTTAAGGCCACATGAATAGAACTACCATATTCATGACCTCAACATGGATGATGTGGTTTATAATTTGAATATTTGGATCCATTATCTATTGGAAGAAATGAATATTGTGAATACAGATAACTATATCATAAATTGTATCATTTCATAGTGATCATTTAATATCCAGAAGTAATTATTGTTTGAGAATATGCATTCATTGGAATTTGTGCTACCACATATTCTTATGAAATGGAATATTGTTACTGATGCTTTGAGAAAGAAAACTATGAATCTTGTGGTCCAGGAGTCTAGTGCATAGTTGAATATGTTGAATTTACAGGTTGAGATACACATTTTGGTTCAAGCGTGTAATGATAAAACAGATCTAGATTTAGTTTCTACGGAGTCCCCACATTTGAGATGGATTATAGATAAGTATTATTAGTATATTGAGTTATTGATCATGAGGGAAATCCATAGTGGTGGTGAGTCACCTTCTGATTGGAGAAAAAATGTGGATGTTATCATATATATTAGTAATCATGGTGATGTGCCTATGATAATAAAGTTTGATCTAGTTCATGAATTTCATTCCTTGATATGGTTTGTATATCTAGGTGAAAAAAATGTATCTCTATATATGAAATCCATTTTGTCGGAAGGGATGGAAATGATTATATAAGTGTTCATGACACATTGTTACACATATCAATAGGTGAATGAATCAACGACATTGAGGCTTACAGAAACCATATTCGAGTTCGTAATGGATGTTGGATGATGTGTCCATGGATTTATTAAGGGGGTATCATTAGTACACCTTATAATAATGACATATGGGTTATCGTGGACCAAATAAAGAAGGTAGGGTATTTATTTTCCATATGGGAGATGATTCTTATTGGACCAGTTTGGAGAACTAGATGATGGAGAGATATTCTATCTGCATAAGGTTAAATAGGCTTTGATTTATACTACAACTCATTCTTTACATCATGTTTCTTTAAAGTAATATAAAAGGATCCTGATATGAATTTTATTTTAGTACAACATTCCACCGAATGATATAATGTAATTCAGATCGTACTGTACATGTGCATGACGATATGATTTGAGAATGTGTTCTATAATATGATGGGTCTTGGGAGAAGAACCTAGAACTAGTAGAGTTTACCTATAACATTAGTAATTAGGAGAATGTAAAGATGACTCCATATGATGATATTTATGGTTGGTCATGAATATAACATCTACGCTAGATAGAAGTAAGTTAGTTAAATATGTTAAGACCATGTCTTGTATAGGAGACATCGGAGTCGGTACTTCTAAGTCAGATGTGGATAAATACCACTAAACGTATATAGAATACATGTTCTGATAGACATCAATTTTCGATAGTGTTTTCAATGGGTGATTGTGTGCTTCTTTTGGTTTCACCTTGATTAGGTCACTATAGGATACAGAAACAATGCATATTGGAACACATGATCATTTGAACGATTGATGTTATGGAGAGAATCAGGTTGGTGAGGTAATGATTAACTCTTCCTCATATATAAAATTCTATTCATGATCTTTTCTATATGGGTCAACAATAGATTTATCCCCTACTATTCTCATGTGATTCATGTGGATGATGTTGATATTGGGATGGATGCATCCATTTTTGGACATCTGATACATGTGTTAGGTCATAGTGGGGATGTTTTGTAGGGAATGACAGAATTGATAGTTCATATATTGTGGAAATAGGACCATGTTTAGGTGAAAATGTTGGGGAGGGATGTAGATATATTAACTCGGTGACCTTATCTTTTTGACATGGACCTTTAGTGATTTATCATATTAATGCTTGATCATGAGCTATTATAATGTGGGGAGATTTTAAAGCACCATAATTTTCTAGAGATGTATGGGGTTCATTTACAGATAATCTAGTTCCTTTTTAGTGTAATGTTTATTAGGATGAAAAATAGGGTGCATTAGCGTGTATATTTGATAATTTTTTTTAAATGATGCATAGTTCATGATTTTCACAGGGTTTTCCAAAACTATGTTCTCCATCCCAACAAAATGTGCATACCCATGTAAAGGGGATTTCCACGAATAATGAATGGCTCTGAAACTATGTGACCAATAATGAGAAACCACTCACCTCTTATAAGAGAAATCATATAAAGGTACACAATTATGGGAAACCCAATACCTCATCCCAAAAAACCATGAATAGGTTTTTTATTTACATTAAATTTTATTTTAAAATGGGTTGAGCATCCATTTTAATCCAATATCGTCCCCAATTATACCATATCATTGTGTTCATGATTTTGGACCTGCCAGAAATATTACATGCCATTTCATCCTACATTATTCATAGTCTAAATCTGGAAATGAATATATGGACCCCTCCTGATAAAATGATCTTATCCTCTATAGTTTCCTTTCTCTTTCACATTCCACTTAAATATATTAAAGGTTGTTATTATCATGATTTGGATGGATCTATATATATTTTTGTATCTAGATATAGGAATTTTGGATCTAGATCTATAGTTAACTGGTTTTTATTTTTTCATCATTTTATTTAGTTTTTAGATCTATAACCCACACTGTGTCATTATTCAATTTAAATTGGGGATTTAGGTTAGGTGATCACTCATTATCAAATTGTGGTAGGTGGTCTATAATTCAAATATCAAGGTAATAATTTCTATTATATTTATTTAATTTCAAAATATCTATTATATGTTTTTCAAATGGGTTATTGATTGAATTGATTAATTTTATGAATTAATTAATTGAACGACCTATGAAATTGGGGATATTTAATTTGATTAATTGGATAATAAATTTTTGGATTAATTGTGATATATTGGTATTGTTGACCTGAGATAATCAATTTTTGATTTAATTTTTGATTTAATTTTTGAGATATTGTGAATTGGAATTTTATTGGGATATATAATTGTTGAGTTAATTTACAGAATATTGACTTCTGAATTGAATAATTGATTATTGAATTAATTATGAGATATTGATTTTTGGTTACTCAATAGTTAATTAGTAAATTAATTAATTGTATTGATATTCTTAATGAATTAGTAATTAATTTATGGAATTGATGTAATGAACTAATTGTGAATTTAGTAATGTGATTGAGATAATTAATTAATAATTGTCTTAATTAATGATTATGGTATTGTTAAATTAATTATTGAGTTAATTATTGATAATGTGATGAATAATTAATTGTTGTGTTAATAAATGAGATTGAAATTATTAATTAATTTTTAGTTGTAAAATGATATTCATATGGTTAATAACTTTTTAATTTAATTAATGTGATTGATATGAATAAATAATTTTAGAGTTAATTAATGGGATTGAGATGATTTATTAATTTTGGAATTAATTAGTGAGATAACCTGAAATAATTAATATTAAAAATGAAATTCATGAATAAATTGATACAATGAATGGACGTAATGCAATTCATGTGTGTTATGACATGATCAACGGTAATAGTGTAAGTCATGTGTGAAATGACACAATAAATGGTAATAGTCAAATTCAAGAGTGAAAATGAGATGATAAATGGTAATTAATGTATTCTTGTGCAAAATGAGATAAAGAATAATATCAATGGAATTATGAGATATGATGTCCCTTAGGGATGGTTTGAACTCTAACATGGGCCAATATGGGTATTAAGATCCTGAGTGATATCAGGAACCTGTTGGTGTATGTGGTTAATTAAAAAATATTTGATAATGAGATAAGTTTTGACATATATATTTCATTTAATAAATTATATAAAACATCATACCCAGTATGGATGGTTATTTTATTAATATTATTGGTGGTAGCCTTATGAGTTGTACTCACACCATACATGAACCATCTGATCAGTACCCGAATATATTTAATAGTTGTTGGACATTATATAGAAAATGCACTGTGGTTGGTGGGTGATTTAAGATGAGGTAGGGATGAGGGAAAAATGTGTTTTTTGGGATGTGTTTTGGAGTTGTCAGTGCCTATAATTTTTAGGTACATTTTGTCATTTGGAATGTAAATTTTCAGGATTTATCTATTGTTCAGTTTGATATTTTATTTCATATTTTTGACATATTATTGTACTATTATTTTCTAGTAATGATTATATCACATGTTAAGTAGTTATTTAATTGTTGCTGGTGTTGTACTCTAATAAATAGTGAATAGTCTCTCTATGACTGACATTGGACCATATATTATAGTCTACAGCCTCTGACTCACATGGGGTGGGGGTTCAGGTCATCTAGAAAACCAACCTAGGAACTGGTGTGTGGCACCTGGGGTGGAACGTTACACACGAAATTTTTATGGGAATTCTAAGAAATGAAGAATATGGATGATGAATCTATTAGTGCATGTAGGTATTATTACATAATACATGGAAGGTATGATTCTAGATTATTCTGAGGCCATATAAGAAAAAACATTTCATTCATTATAGGCATATGCCCATGTCTCTTAATGGGATAAACAATAATATACTTCAATACAAATTGAAAAAATCATTTTATATTCTCTTAAAGTTGAAAGGGTGATTAGAAATTCAAAATTGTCAAATTATTTTTGTAGATATGAAGATAATGATTGTATTTGGAAGAAATTTTATAAAAAATCCAACGATTAAAGAAACATAATATAACATCATGAAACAAAATTCAAAAAAAAATATTATAAATTTTTGTATTTTGATAAGTAAAAGCATCATGTGTGAAAGAGAATTCCATTTTGAAAATGAATGTCAATGTTGCATGAATATGTCGATCAATGATGGGATGAATGATAAAAAAGGCACCACCCAAACAAAAAATGTTATATTTTTTGTAGAATAGAAATTAGGAAAATCAATTACTAAATCCAAAATAATATTATGATGATCAGTTTCATCAAACATCTAAGATACAATATTAAGGGATTAATCTAAATATCACAACTACTAAATTTTCTCATGATAATGAACAATAGAATATTACACTTATCTTGACAACTAGAACTATGAACGTGTTATATAATTTAGGTTATAATAATTATTTTATATGAGAATAATTTACTATGAGTATCATATCACCTATTAAATGGTAATTTATTGATTAATTAGTGAAATATATTATGGGTCAAATTTTTTAGTAATATGGCTAAAGCACCACTTAAATAGAAGTTTGAGGAAATTTGATTCCTACGAATATTATTATCAGTCATCATATTAATTTTATTATTATTTTTGGAACACATTTTTCCACAGTATATAGATCTAAAAGGTTTTATGAATACCATGAACTCATATTTCAAAATATAAATTAGCTGATGAACTTATATCAGTGCGAGGATGAACATGAAATTCCAATAGAGGATGCCCCCATTATATGGGTATAATTCCCCATTCATGAAGGGTAGATATCTAAAAAGGCTGTGATGAAACTCAATATTGATGTTTTTCCTATTTATTATGTATTTTTATTAAATAAGTAAAGAATAATTATTCATTCCATTAATAATTGAGATCAGTAAGTGATCAGTATCAAGAAGAAGTATCCTCCACCCTATAATAATGTCTTATTTTTTCAACTATGTGAATCCCAATATTTTTAAATTATTGATCATCAATTTAGATATAATATCATAGAGGTTAAAATAGATGATATAATCAACATTGAATTTCGTATGACGTATTAACACTCATAAAATATATTAATTTCATTAATTCATACCAATTCCTACTTTATCATCTTGGATCATTTGAATAGAATCTTTATAACTTACCTTTATTAGTTTGATGTTGTCTTTATAAAAGAAGTTTACATATATTAATTTATTTATGAAGATTGGTAGTGTGATTTATAAATTATATTTAAGACCAATAAAAAGTAGAAACTATATAGACAAATAAATAAATGGTAATTTTGTCTATAGAAGGATTCATTCTTGGGTCATGTAATTATAAGTTATAGAATACAGTGGAATACTTCCTAGAGGGGAATTAATTTTTGAATTTCATAAATATACCAAAAATCACATAGATACATATTCGTTGTAATATGGTTGGATACTATCGATAATATTTATGAAGATACCAATATGTATCAAATAATGTAACCATGTTCAGACAAAATAGATCAATGTTCCCTTGGCCCGATAAATGTTTCAATAATTTAGTGGTGTAGAGTATATGATTATTCAATTCATGCCAACTTCCTCTCCAATGTATTGGAAAACTGGTTTTGATATATTGTGATTAATCAAAAAAATGTTTGTGGTATGTTTTGTCATGACCCGCCTTCACCAAAAGGAGGGAAGGGTCAACAGATTGTCAGGCCCTTCTTTATTTATATTGAAGGCGAGATAATAACCCTTGAAACCCACCTTCAATAGATCCTAGAGTGGAGACCAGCACCAGGGGTATGGAATCACACACTAAATGGAAGGAATTACCCCTTTTCTTTTAATAGGATCGGGGGATAAGATAGTGAATCCCACAACACCAAAATTGAAAGTGCACGTACGGATGAAAGGAAACCATTCCCATATACATGTTCAAAGGTAAAAGATACAAGTCACAAAACTCCATTGTTGAAAAGATACCAAGAAAAGGAAAACAACAACAACAACTCTCCCAATGGTCTAAGCTGGTACGGCTACGCACGATCCCTGAAGTCCTCCTGGAAACCTGAAAGCTGTTTTATATACGTAGGGTGAGCATGCAAGTACACTTAGTAGGGAAAACCAAAGACTCTCATGCATAAGTGAGGAGACATTCTAATGCCCCGTGGAAAAAGAGATAACCAAACACCTAACATGGTAAACTATCCACCCAAGCCTCAGCAAGGAACAATCCCAAAATAAGGAAAGTCAAGTAATGTATTGTAATAGCACATCGAAGTTTGGGTACGCCGCGCCACTTTCCCACTGGTTATTGATGACATCCAACGCATCAAACCAATCCCGCCATTCTCACCGTAGTCCCGCTGCCACACCCTCCCACACACACCTGGGCCACAACAACACATCCCACCCACAAACACCTGGGCCACAATAGATACCCTGCCCGCAGACACCTGGGCCACAACAATCTCACGTAACCATGCCCGCCAACACCAAGGCCAAAACAACCATTGCCACGCCCGAAGACACCAGTTCCAGAAAGCTACTGTCACACTCGAAGACACATGGGCCTCATCCCGAGGATACTTGGGAAACAATCTTCCCCTAAACACATGGCCCAACCACCGCAACGACCCTGCCCAAAGATTCTTGGGCTAATAATGGACCTCAGGCCATCACAGCCTGCCTGATGATACATGGCCTATTCAGGAAGGGTGGTAGAAAGGAGCTAATAACCATCCACTAATATAAGTGTTGGAAAAAACACCCTCCCCATGAAATGGGGGTTTTTGGAACTAAGTTCTCGTCTTGGGTGGGGTGTGAATAATAAACATAAGAACTATAGAATATATCTATAAGTAACAAACTCTCAACCTAACCTAGGGTTTCCAAATCCAATCCATGCATAAGAACACTCATCCCTATTCATAGGAAGCACACTGCTCAGAGTCGAGTCATAGATCACCCCCCAGAACCAATTCCCATTTAAGATACTCTTGCTTCCATGTTCAAGTAATCTCATTTTAATAAAGTTCTTCATTACTGGGAAACTAACAGAATATGCACAAACTAAGGGAAAATGTTACAGCCAACTACAATTTAAGCATTCACACCCGGTTCTCTGGAAAATTCACAACAACAAATGGATAAGGTAGATCCCTCAAATTACTGGAACCAAAGAAAAACCCCATGATACAGCCCCATGTTCCCAAATTCCAGGATCCAATGGTTTCTCAACAACAGAGGTTCCCACTGCAATTTGTGATATAAGAAGAGTAATCATGTAGCCTCAAATTCACAACCAGTGAAAGTGTAACAACAAGGGATCCCATCCCCACCCGCATCGCCCCAGAAATCGGCCTGTGAAAGAAACAACCAAACTGATACCACCAACACAGGGCAGGCCCATGAAGTTATTTTTCAGATTTAAAATATTTAACACACTCCATGGTTTCAATTCCACTGTGCTTTAACCGGGGTTATCACAGCAAAGGGTTGATCCTGGTGCTTTAAATTTATTTTACCGAGTATACGTAATTAACCAATTACATGTTACAGTTATTTAAATATCCAAAAACACCAAGGTTCATTAGTGCACAGATAAAGACCACTAATGACCATGATTTTCAGTGATCATAGGCCCGAACAATTCACAAAAAATTACAACATAAAAAGAGTGTAGCTGAACATTGGTCACACACCCCCTTCATTCTTTAAACGTCCGTTCATTATCTTTATTACGATAGGTTTCATCAATTTCCACAGAGATAAAAGCATTCCCACCCAGTATGATACACAGAAGGAGATACGAAGGATAAAATCCCTACCTGATTGATCAAGGATCGACGTTACGTCCTCGTGTGGAAACTGGAAAACAAGAGTGGCAGGAACTCCACAGAAGACGATCAAAAAAAAATTCACAACAGGGGTACGACTCATCAAGAGGAAGGGTACTCCAAGTGCAGGATGATCAAGAAAAGAAACCCAGGGTGATGCATTTGGTTATAAAGTCTGAGATACAGCATTCTTGGGATGGTTTAGAATTGGGATCGTGGGTTGACCACGTGGCTCAGACACCCCACACGATAAAAAAGTTCCCCACATTTCGGGGCAGTTTAAATTGATGCACACCTCATAGTTTATCATTTAAGTGGGTACCTCACCAATCATTTAATTTAAACGGGAATTAATGGGGCTTAAAACAGGCTTAAATGGGTCAAAACATTGTTTAAAAACGAATTTTCTCAAAAAGAAGGCGCTACTGGAAAACCCGTGGGGGTAGGCAAGAGCTACCTGTAGCCGAGAGCTACCGGTTGGCGACAGATACCTGTAGTAGAGAGATATCGGTTGGCGACAGATACCTGTAGCCGAGAGATACTGGTTGTAGACAGCTACTGGTAGCTGAGAGATTTTGGTAGCCTAGAGGTACTGGTAGCCGAGAGCTACCGGTACCCTAGAACCACCGGTAGCCGAGAGCCACTGGTCGCTAAGAGCCACCGGTCGCCGAGAGCCACCGGTCGCCGAGAGCCACCGGTCCCCAAGAGACATCGGTAGCTAAGGGCTACCGGTACCCCAAGGTCACTAGTAGGCTAGGTCTACCGGTAGGAAGAGGCTACCGGTAGGCCAATGCTACCACTAGGAGTCACCGAGAAGCTGGGATGGCCTTCCATGCCACCCAGAACACCTCAAATATAAGATTTTTACCAAGGAATGGACCCCAAAAACCATGTTCATTACATCAGATACTTCTCAAACAATTTTCATCCCCGAGAATATATGAACAACCTAGAATGGAGAAATGTGGGGTCTAAACAAACACCCTCTAAATATACTTCTCAGGGGAAAACCCCGTAGTTGTTTTAATGCTGGAACAGAACCCTCCCCAAACATCTAGGAATACTACCCCAAGAGTTATCAACCACATACATTCACAAAAATCACAAGGATCACATGTCAAACACATGATTTAGGGAGTCCCCTCCTACATGTCAGTCTATTATCTGCTTTGGGAGGCATTGACTCGCCCGGACGGGTTTAATCGCATCCACATTAATCAGTCCTGATTAGTAGTTAGGTTTTCCCATCATCACTCATTCTTACACACACATAGAGAAAACATGGAACATATCATCTAATAGCTATGAAAAAAAAGCATTTCATATATTAAAGCACAATGTACAATATCTCAAGGACCAGAACAAAAACAACAAGGAAGTCAAAACAGCTCTAAGTATTGAACGCGTAACTAGGCCTCCTACTCCCATGAGCTCTCTTCCAGGCCACAATTCCTTTACAACACACTAACCAAGGGGATGGTTCATCAACAAAGCACTGTCTCCTTACAACCCTCGATGTTGATTTTTCCTTCTATGAATGTCTCATCGTCTTCGATATCTATCTATCCCCAATCGATGATGTGGCAGTCTTTGTGTTGATATCGACGAAGCTGGGACACATGGATTACATCGTGTATCCTCAGTAGCGGTGGTGGTAGCGCTAGCTGATAAGACACTTCACCGACCCACCAAAACACTTCAATGTGTCTGATGAACCTGGGAGAAAGCATACTTCCCCTACTGATCCTCCACTATCCACGCCGAGGGGAGACCTTCACAAACACAAGGTTTCCGACCTCGAACTCCAAGGGTATACTCCTATCATTGGCATATGACTTCTACCAGTCCTGAGCCTCCTTCATCCTTTCTTGTATAAGCTGAACCTTCCCTATCGTTCTCTACACCACCTCCAGGCAAAGAACACCTGCTTCCCCAACCTCAGTCCAGCACACGGGTGAGCGACACGACCTTCTATGTAGGTCTTTAAATGGATCCATTCCAATGGTATAGTGGTATCTATTGTTTTAGGTGAACTCTACCCAAGGAAATTTTCACACCCATGATCCCACGAAGTCCAGGATGCATACTCGTAGCATATCATCCAAGGTCTGGATGGTGTGCTCTGTCTTCCCATCTGTCTGGGGGTGGAAAGAAGTGCTAAGGCGTAGCTGGGTTCCAAAAGCATGCTTCAAACCCCTCCAGACTCATGAGGTAAAAAGTGCATCCCTATCCGAGACTATGTAACATGGAACTCCATGAAACCGCACTACCTCGTCCACATACTTACGTGCTAGAGCATCCACTGCAATTGACTCCTTTATTGCCAAAAAGTGAGTCGACTTCATCAAGAGGTCCACTACTACCTAGATGGCGTCATATCCCCCCTTGCACATTGGGTAGTCCCATGACGAAATCCATCGAGATTTCATCCCAATTACACTTGGGGACATCTAAAGGTTGAAACAAACCGCCTAGAATATGGTGTTTAGCCATTACCTGCTGACACACTAGGCACATGGTCACAAACTCCTCCACTGCTCGCTTTACTCCAGGCCATCAAAGCATTCTCCTCAGACCCTGGTACATCTTCGAAACTCCTATGTGTATCACTAGGGGAGTGTTTTGGAACTCACAATGAACCTTGCCACGCATTTCCTCTGGAAAAAACATCTTCCACGAGAAGAGCATCCGACATTGACCATCGTCCGTCCACCATTCCAGAGCATCACCCTGGTCAACTCGGTCGCGCATCACTTCGCACTCTGGGTCTCCCCACTGAGACTCTTCCACTTGCTATAACAGAGAACACTACACTGTCATCTGATACAGGAAACCTCTACCACTATCCATCCTCACATCCAGGTGGAAGGCACCCAACTCCTCCATTGCCTTCAAAGCATCTGCCGACTCCCAGACCGCATCCTTCTGCGACCTCCTAGTCAAATCATAAGCCACTACATTCTATTTTCCTAAAGTTTAGGAAATCTCAAAGTTTTAATCTTGGAGGAACTCTATCCACCTTCGCTATCGTAAGTTTAGGTCCTGCTGGGAAAAGATATACCTCAAGATTTTGTGATCCGTGAAGATCATAAAGTGTTCTCCGATGAGGTAATGTCGCCACATCTTTAGTGAGAAAATCACCACTGCAAGCTCCAGATCATGGTGAATAACTTTTCTCATGAGGGCGTAGCTACCTAGAAACATAATAGATCACCCCTTGTCACTACATAAACACACATATGACACCTTTCCCTGAATCATCACAAAACTCCTCATGTGTTGCCCCTTCTTCTGGTAGTCTTAGCACTGGGGCACTAACCAACTTCTCCTTCAGATAGATGAAGGCTTCCTTGCACTGCTCAGTCTACAAGAAAACCTGGGCCATCTAGGTCAAGGTCGTCAATGGTGCTGCAACTCGAGAGAAGTTTGGTACGAACCTCCAGTAGTAACCTACCATCCTGAGGAAACTATGATCCTCTTCCACGTTCTTGGGTGCTGCCCATGAAAAAACCTCCACAACATTTGATGGGTCCACCGCTACCCCTTGATCGGACACTACATTCCCAAGGAAGTGCACTTCTCGCATCCAGAACATGCATTTTGAAAAATTCCCATAGAGTTGTTGCTATCAGAGGACCTCCAAAACCGTCCTCAGGTTCTCATCATGGTCCTCCTCTGATCATGAGTATATCATGACGTCTTCAATGAACATGACTACGAACTGATCCAGATACTCCCGGAAAATAGAGTTCATAAGCCCCATGAACACAACTAGAGCGTTTGTAACGCCGAAAGGCATGACGACAAACTCAAAGTTACCATATCTTCACCTGAAGGCTACCTTCGATATTTAGCCCTCCTTTACCCTCAACATGTGATACCCAGACCATAGGTCAAGCTTCGAGAACAATACATCCCCTTTCAACTGTTCAAAGAGATCATCTATCCTTAGAAGAGGGTAGAGATTCTTGATCGTTACCGGATTCAGCCTCCTATAGTCATTGCACAGCCTTAAACCGCCATCCCCCTTCTTTGTAAACAACACATGAGAACCCCACAGTAATGCACTCAGTTGAATAAAACCCTTCTTCATAAGATCGTCAATATGAATCTGCAACTCTCGTAGCGCTGAAGGCGCCATCCGGTAGAGAGCCATCGAAATCAGACGAGCACCGGGCTGCAAGTCTTTCCCAAACTCGATATCACGTCAAGGGGGTATAGTTGTCACCTCTTCAAGGAAGACGTCTATAAACTCATTGAAGAACCCTGGTACCTCCACCATTTCAGCATCCACTGACTCTATTAACATCTCGGATTACAAGGAGAGGAGGGGTTCTTCTCTCCTACTGCCCTTCTGGCCACTCCGCTCGCCGGTGAAAGTAACACATCGGCCGCCCATGTCTGAGAACACCACCCTTCCTCGGAAGTAGTCGATGATGGAACACACAGAGAAAAACTAGTCGATTCCTAGGATGACATCGTATGGTTGTATCTATAGCAGTATTAGATCCTTGACCGACTGATGTGGCACTATCATCATTTTGCATCCTCAAAAAACATATAACAAGTTGGTCTGACCTCCGACTGGTGTGCTTAGAACCTGAGGCACTGGAAGTCTATCAGTATTTAGACCCAAAGGATGGGCCAGACTGGGTGAAACAAAGCATTGTGAATCTATGGTATCAAACAAAGCATATTCAATGGTACTGAACAAACTGATCGTAGCTCGAACAACCTCTGGTACCACTGGAACTGTTGCCTCCGCGGCATGCAACTGTCCACACTCACCTCCTATGCCCCTCGTCTATTGGACACCTCCCCGACTACGCCCTAGTAGAAGTACCTGAGGAGCGACCTGAGGTCGGCCTCCCCCTGCAACGTCTGCCCTTGGAGGAGTTGGAGTTCACTGCCCCTAATGCTAATTCTAGAAGGGTATAGATGGAAGTTGCTGCTGAGGCGGGAGCTGGGCCTGTCCGACACCGTCGTACTGTACTCGGTCCATGCACTGATTCCGGAGATTTCCATGGCTCCCACAGACGAACCACCTCGGTCATGGGCCCAAAGGGAAAGGGTGAGTAACAGGGGATCGGAACTGGAACGCCTGCAGCCTGATCCCTGCTGGTCGGAACCTAGAGGGTCCCGATGCTAGAGGTCTGGTGCTGACGACCTTTCCGTTTGACGGGCCTTGCTGAATTCCCTCTCATGACACACTGCCCAGCGTGTGCATCCTCTCCACCACCACTTCCTTCTTCTGGACCTCCAAGTAAGTTAGCATGGGGATGAGGGTAACATCATATTGGAGGGAGGGTCAGAGCGCCTCCTTTAAATGTCTCGCCCGAGACTCCTCATCTGGAAAGAGGTCCAGAGCAATGTGGAGGAGGTACTTGAACTTGATCCCCAGCTCCCTTACTAACATACTCCCCTACTGGAGGGAGACTAGCTCCTACCAATTCTCTGCCTTCATCGTAGAAGAGAAGAATTCCTCCAGGAACTCCTTCTAGAAATCAGCCCATGCCACCTCAGCCTCTCTCTCCTACCCTAGGTAGAGCGTCCACCACTAACACGCTGCTCCCCGCATCTGGCTAATATCCAGAGGAACGCAGTACTCAGTCATATCTGGATCAAGCTAAAGGCTATCACCAGCTCCTCTAGCCATCCCTCCATCTTCATGTCAGAGGTGATGCCCTCGTACTCCTCGAGGGTCTGTCGTTGGAAGGCTCGACGATTCTTCTACCATTGTTCATCCTGCTCATCTCGATCAGCCCTCTGCTGATCGGCCAAGTCAACCTCCTGGGCCTCGATCACCCGTACAACTCGTGCTCGTATCCCGGGTGCCATAGCTACAAGGTAAACAAAGAATGCCTAATCCCAAGTAGTGCATAATATTTTTCTTAAAACTATTTAAACTTCTTATTTATTTCAAATTCCCAAAATACCCTAGAAACACGATAAGAGAAGTCATTATGATGAATGTTCCATTCCTAGGGTCTCTAAACTACTAGAAGCATGGCCTCACTTGGTCCTTTGGTAGGTCCAGAGTCCTAGCATCAGATAATGGGGGGCCCTAAAATAACGTGTCCTAGCCGGTCTGTCCTGGCCTAATTCAGGCACCAAGGTCACCCAACACCATTTCCATACCATCCATTGCAATCCTTAGTTTTCCTAACTACACACCCCATCTTATCTCCCAACCCCACCTCTGATACCATTTTTTCATGACTCGCCTTCACCAAAAGGAGGGAAGTGTCAGAAGATTTCCAGACCCTTCCTTCATTAAGTTGAAGGAGAGATAATGACCCCTGAAACCCAACTTCAATAGTTCCTGGAGTGGCAACCAGCACCAAGGGTATGGAATCACACACTAAATAGAAGGCATTACCCCTTTTCTTTTAATAGGATTGGGAGATAATATAGTGAATCCCACAACACCAAAACTGAAAGTGAAGGTATGGATGAAAGTAAACCATTCTCATATACATGTTCAATGGTTAGAGATACAAGTCACAAAACTCCAAATGTGAAAAGATACCAAGAAAAGGAAAAAAACAACAGCAACTGGCCCAGAGGTCCAAGCTATTACGAGTCTGCACGATCCCTGAAGTCCTTATGGAAACTTGAAATGAGTTTTATATACATAGGGTGAGAATAATAGTACACTCAGTAGGGAAAACCAGAGACTCTCGTGCACAAGTAAGGAGACATTCTAATGCCCCATGGAAAAAAGAGATAACCAAATACCTAACAAGGTAAAATTATCCACCCAAGACTCACTAAGGCACACTCCCCAAATAACGCAAGTCATGTAAGGTATAGTAATAGAACATCAGTGTTTGGGTACCCTGCGCTGCTTTCCCACTGGTTATTGAAGACATCCTATGCATCTAACCAATCCTTCCATTCTCACCGCAGTCCCACTGCCACACTCGGCTGCACACACCTGGGACACAACCACATATCCCGCCCGTAAACAACTGGGCCACAACCGCTATCCTACCTGCAAACACTGGGGCCAAAACAATCTCACGTAACCATGCCCGAAAAAACCTAGGCTAGAACAACAACTTCCCCGCCAAAAAACACCTAGGCCAAAAAGCTACCGTCACACCCGAGGACACCTGGGCCTCATCCTGAAGACACATGGGAAACAACATTCCCGTAAACACCTGGGCCAACAACCACAACCTACCCGCTTGAAAATTCTTGGGCTAATAATGGACCTCAGGCTATCATTGCCTGCCCGAAGATACTTGGGTTATCTGGGAAAGGGAGTAGAAATGAGCTAATAACCAGCCACTAATAGAAGTGTTGGTAAAAACACCCTCCCCCATGAAATTCGGGTGTTCAGAACTAAGTGATCAACTTGGTTGGGGTGCGAATAAGAAACATAATAACTACAATATATATATATATACAAGTAACAGAAACTCAACCCAGCCTAGGGTTTCTAAAGCCAATCCAAGCACAAGAACACTCATCCCTAATCATAGTAAGCACACTTCTCATAGCCAAGTCACATCTCACCCGTTAGAACCAATTCCCATTTAAGGTATTCTTGCTTCAATGTTCAAGTAATCTCATTTAAATAAAATTCTTCAATACTTAGCAACTTACAGCATAAGCCCAAACCAAAGGAAAAAGTTACAACCAACATCAATTTAAGAATTAAAAATCAGTTCTCTTGCAAAGTCACAACAACAAAGAGATAAGGGATATCCCTCGAAGTACTGGAACTACAGAAAAACCCCAAGATACAACCCCATGTTCCCAAAGTACATGACACAATAGTTTTCCAACAAAAGAGGATCCCAAGCCAATTCGTGATATAAGTAGAGTAATCACACAACCTCAAATTCCCAACCAGCGAATGTATAACAACAAGGGATCCCATCCCCACCCGCATCGCCCCAGCCATCGTCCTGTGAAAGAAACAACCAAACTGCTACCACCAACACAAGGCAGGATTATGAGGGTATTTTCAAATTTAAAATATTTAACACACTCCATGATTTCAATTCTAATATGCTTTAATTGGGGTTATCACAGAAAAGTGTTGATCCTGGTCCTTTCAATTTATTTAACCAAGTATACTTAATTAACCAATTACATGTAATGGTTTTTTATATATCCAAAACAACGAGGTTCATTAGTGCACAATGAAAGACCAACAACGACCATTATTTTCACTGAGCATAGGCCCGTAAAATTCACAACACATAACAACATAAAAATAGTGTAGCAGAACAGAAGTCACACCCCCTTCATTCTTTAAATGTTCGTTCATTATCTTCATTAAGTTAGGTTTCATCAATTTCCACAGAGAAAAAGCATGCCCACCCCGCACGATACATAGAAAGAGAGACGAAGGATAAAATACCTACCTGATTGATCAAGGATCAACATTAATTCCTCGCGTGCAAATAGGAAAACATGACTGGTAGGAACTCCAGGGAACACGATCAAGGAAAAATTCGCAACAGGTTTACGACTCGCCAGGTGGAAGGGTAATCTGAGCGCAGGATGATCTAGAAACGAAACCTAGAGAGAAGCCTTTGGTTATAAAAGCTGAGATACAACATTCCCAGGACTGTTAAGAAGAAGGATCATGGGTTGACCATGTAGCTGAGACACCCCACACGTTACTTAAATTTCCCCGCCTTTTGAGGTGGTTTAAACTGATGCACACCTCATGGTTTTTCATTTAATGGGGTACCTCACCAATAATTTAATTTAAACGTGCATTAATGTGTTTTAAAATAGGCTTAAAGGGGTCAAAACTTGGTTTCAAATAAAAATTTGCACAAAAAGGAGGTGCTACTGGAAAGCTAATGGGGGTAGGCGAGAGCTACCGGTAGCCTAGAGCTACAGGTTAGAGACAGCTACCGGTAGCTGAGAGCTACCGGTTAGAAACAACTACTAGTAGTTGAGTGCTACCGGTAGCCTAGAGGTAGCAGTAGCCAATAGCTAAAGGTATCCTAGAGCGACAGGTAGCTGGGAGCCATCAGTAGCCTAGATCCACCTTTATCCTAGAGCGACCGGTAGCCGAGAGCCACTGGTAGCCGAGAGAGACCGGTAGCCGAGAGCTACCAGTAGCTGAGAGTTACCGGAGGCCGAGGGCCACTGGTAGCTGAGGGCTACGAGTACCCCATGGTCACATGTAGGCTAGGTCTACCGGTAAGCTGAGGCGACCAGTAGGCCAAGGCTACCGCTAGGGGTCACCGATAGGCTGGGATGTCCTTCTGTGCCACCCAAAACACCTTACATAAATGATTTTTACCAAGTAATGGACCCCAAAAACCCGGTCCATTACATGTTTCTTCATGTATAGTTACATAGTAGTATTGTATTCATTAGGATAACTAAATGTTCATGAAGAACATTTCCCGACTAATGATTTGGTAATTGGATATAGGATGTTCTGTTTTGAACATATGGATACATTTTCATTATCATTAATGGTGTGATATATAAAATAATCATAAAAACCATGAAGTATGTACTCACGTATAAATAGTTGAATATGTTCTATTAGTGAATGATGGATTTTATAAATTATTTTGACATCAAAATACACTACCAAAATGGGAAGGTGAACTAGGTTGATGATATTTATTTCATATGGGTTTTTTATCCTGTTTATATTCAGGATTTAAGAAGAACCAATACTTGTTAATTTTTTATAATGTACCATGAAATCATATGCATTGCGGAAATATCCTATCTTACTCAAATTAAGGGTAAAAAATTCATCCATATTATTATTTGGAGTTAAATAAGGATGATATTGATATTAAAAATATGATAATGTTTGTTACAATGTTTAACATTGATCATAATAGATTCATATTGTCTAGTAAATAGATACATGTCTCTTCAATACCAATAATCCAAATGGATTTATTTTATGAATAACATAGATAAGAAATTACTATCCCTATTCAATGTAGAACTATTTATAAATATCTCAAATATCATTTATAATTTGATAATTCACTAAAGGATATTTTAGCACATATATCCCGATACAAGTAATATCATTAAGTTAAGGATGAACATGGGAAGTCTAACTAAATGATAAAAAACATTTCAGATATCTTTTTGGAAAAGGGAAATCATCACCATATATTTCATTATATGATTCCGTATGAAATTTTGAGGCCATTATTCAATATGGGTTGTAGTCAACCAATATTCAATGTCATATAATTTCATTGAAATCAATCCATATTTGATGAATTATAGACCTTATAGAATAGAAACTATCAAAATTGTATAGATTCATAGTGTACCAATATCAAATATAAATAATAGTGATACATTGCTTACCTAAATGTTCTAGGTAAATCACCAGTAGGATCTGAATATGATGTTATGAATTAACATTATATATCATTGTTTAATTGATAATTAAAATTAGAGTACCATTAAACACATAATATTTATGTTGAGAGATTAATATATAGATTTCAATGGGTTTTGGGATAAAGATATTCTCTAATTTATATTTTTGTACAATAATATATTTCACTTGATTTTACGGTTGGATATATATACATAAATTATCTAAAACAATTTATATATTTAAGATGTTGGGATGGTGATTGAGAATAAAATAATTTAGTTGATAATCTATTTTAAGAAAAGAGAGATGTTGTTAAATAACTTCAATGACATATAACTGTAGTTCAGATTGACCTTAATTTAAGGCTTAAAATATTCAGGGAGATATAGATATCGAAGTTGGTAACATGGTATTATTATGAATATCATTATGGTAGAAGATTATGATATTTTGAATGACTTTCATACTCATCCCTATACATATTAGTCATAATGATATTCCTTTTAATATTTATATGATTGCATTTCACTAGGAACATCAATTGTCCCATTCCCATGTTCAAAATGGGTTAAATTTTATCTTATAAGGAAGTGTGTACTTGATTATTAATTGGAAATAAACTCATTGTTTTTTCCACAAGAGAATTGTATTTAATATGATGAAAAACTAGTGGACATTGTGGACTAAAGGGATATAGTATTGGGAAATGAGGCCACTAACCATGTCAATATTTTATGGTGAAAACATAAATTTGAGGAAATAATATCAGAACATGTGGATGTGATGTGGATAAAGTATTAATATTTTTTTTGTTAGAAGTAATTTATTTTTTCTTTTAAATTATTAAAATTTTGTAAAATATAAAACATTTATATTTTGGAGTATAGTTTTGACTAACAAAATTAGTTTTTATGGTATCCAGTGATGCATGTGATAAAATTGTTATGTGAAAAATAATTTTCAATAGTAAAAATTTAAATATATTACAATAAAATTTTGTGAAACATAATTTGTAAAATTAATTAATATCAATATGTATTAAATTAATTATCATTGCTTTAAAAGTGGTATAATATTTAAAAATATTGGATTAAGATATAGGTTTTATTTTAAAGTATACTTATTTTATTTATACTATTAAACAAATGGGTAATTATTTTTATTCATATATATAAATGAATATTCATTCATAAATTGTCTGTAATATGAATAGAAATAAATATAAAATCATCCAATGGTAAAATTAACATATCATTAAAAAATATTTTTCATATTCCAATTTTAATTTATCTTAATAATTAAATTAAACTCCAATTTTTAAATATTTTATTGAAATTCATATAGTTTTTACATAAAATGGAATGTCAATAGTATAATTTTTTTAATAAAAATTAATTTTTTTCAAAAAAGATGTTGATTTTATTTGGAGATATTTGAATTATTCTCTTCATCCTCAATTATTTCAATCCATAAAAAATCATTTCATAATTTTATTTAATCACAATTAATAATAATTAATAAGTCCATTATAATTATATAAATAACAAAAAGATTCCCTAATTAAAATATTTTCATAATTGTAATGGTTAAAAGGGTTATCGAGGGATTCAACCTCAAAGATAAGGCTTAAGTTATACATAAGAACTGCATTAAACCAATTGGATGACTGGATTTAAATAATATATTATTCTTTCATTAAAAAAATTTCCATTTAATTACATAATCATTTAGAATTGAATTTATATTATTAAAATGTTAACGATATTTAAAAGTTTTCCACTCCCCTCTATCCTATAAGAGAACCTCGTCTTCTTGGTTATCCTGACAACATGAAACCATTAGTTCAAATAGTCTCTAAATAAAGATTGATTTCATCATAATTATACATTATTATTATACTATGGAATCTCAAATATAAAAAGTCAAATATGATCTAAGGTTTTTTCAATGGAAATTACAATATGATGATGTTTATCTTCTTAACTAAAAATTTCATGCATCTCTTTTATTAAATATAATCCAAATATTCCAAAAAAAATAAAAACATAATGGAATTATTATCATTACTATAGTAGTTTTTAAATTACTAGTGTAATATTATTCTATCTCTTTTTTTTAATGGATAATGAAACCTTCGTTCATGTGTACATGTAGACTACCACCACTCTGAAAAGATATTGTTTATTTTAAATTAAAAATTATAATGGAGATTGTATAAAAATAATAATTATTTAACATATATTTTATAATAATTAATATACAATGATAACTTATCATTTATAATTTTTCTTATTGATTCTTTAAAAATGAATGTGTCACACTTGAGTACTACAGGATTGCAGCCTCCATGAAGTGATCTATTTCATTTTACTTCAATACATTACATAGATGGTTAAAAAAGTATATATATAAAATAGATAACATATTTATTAATTTATTAATATTTTTTGACCATAACCTAGGAGAATGTATTTGAACCTCCAAAATGAATCATTCATGGAAAACTTAATAGTTTACACCCATGTAGTGATTTAAATTAGTAATTTGTTAATCAATGGGTGATTGTTAATTATAAATAAATTATATATATTATGATAAATATGAATTTTATTCTTTTATATGTTTATATCATATTTTTGTTTATTGGATATTTTATGATAGTTCATATAAATAATGTCGGAACTCAAGGTAAGAGTTTATTTTTCATTCTACAAATAATGGATATTGCATATACTTGAGTCACCATTCAATGAATTTTGTGATCCATATTTCCTATAATCCTTAAATAATAATTTTCATTGAACAATTACTATATTTTCACATGTTACATTCATTTCACCTCTATTAGGTACTCAAAAATTTTGAAGGACTGTTCATACAAAAATATTACCTCATCTCTCACATTAATTAGAGAATCATTTTCTTCCATAACCATGTTATAAAATAACTCATAGGAAGTTTTTATCTATTCAATTTTTCTCAGAGGCCTAGTATGAAAAATATAAATTTATTTAAAATATATAAAATGGAGTATTTTAAATTTAGATTAGTATGAATATCAGTAAATTTTTCATAAAATTAAGAAATGAAAGATTTTTTACAGTTAAAACTTGACCACATTTTCTAATAGTCCTAAATGTTATTCAATTTTATTTTCTACTAAAAATATTCATTATTATTTTAAAATTAGTTATTTTTTATATTCATAATGATATTTTATGTTTATAAGTGATAAAAAATGAAATTAATGTTTTCTATTATTTTTTAAACATTAATTCTAATTTTTTGGAAAAGTATTTTTCATCTATGTAAATATAATTTAATGATTTTTATGGTTCACTAGGTTTATGATCATACAATACAATCATAATTATTTATTCAGTATGAATATTATAATTATAAAATTTGAATGTATTAACGAAAATATTTTATCTCCCATGTGTTAATTAATGTATGATGATATGACAAATGATTTTATAATGTTACAGTAAACATATGTATAGTTTTCATTATGTGATCGATAGAGACAAAATTATATATCCCATTACTGAACTAATTAAATACTGATAAATAATTATATAAAATAAAAGGGAGTTGGGAGTTATCCAAATACATTATGGGTCTTTCTCTAGAACTTTTATTGGAATGGGTAGTGAGTCTAATCTAGTGTGGGATTTAGTACACTATAATCGCCTTGAAATTGATCCTTGACTAAGGTAATGATTTTATATGATTATTTAAATGCCAGAAACATATTTATTATAACAATGCAATAATCTCATGTTATATTTTTATTATTTATAATTCCTCATTCTAATTTTCATTTTCTTGTGTTATGAACTGCTTATATACTATGTAGTAGGATTTACCATCCATGACTTGTGTTTTATGTTTTAATCAGTTAATATAATGTTAATATGCCCTTATTATTCTATTATAATTATATATTATCATCTAATGATAAATTACATGTGTTATTTTACTATGCCTAACAAACTCAAACTCGAACTCACAGATCTAAGGCTAAAATCATAAAACAATTCATTTTTTATTTGATGCCGATAATTATGAAAAACTGAATACAAACCTAACAACATAAAAATGAATATTTCGAACAATTATATTATATAATCTCTTATTGTTTTACAGTTTTATATAATTATTAAAACCCCTATATAAACCATATCCATGTCATTAAATGATAATTTCTCTCACATAACCCTTGTTTAATTATTTCAAATTAAATTATCTACGTAATCAATATGAAATCCCATGTAGACATAATTTATTCAACATGTATTCTTGATAACTTATAAAAAGGTTACATTAAAAGGGTGACATACATTTCCAATTAATGTTAAACAAAATAATTAATAGTTGAATGTCATCAATTGACATCATAAGTGAATAAATAAATGATGGAAGAGTGATTTTTTACGATTGATTCATAAAATAACTCATTCAAATCAATTCATGAATAATCAATCATAATACATTGAAATACACTTAAAAAGTAATAATTCATCATAATTATTAATCACGAGCGATTTTACAAGAATCTAAAATAGAGAAAACACTATAAACATATACCAGTCATTGAATAAAAATGATGGAATTTCGAAATATCATCTTCCTAGAACACTTATGTTTCTGGTATAAATGGAATAATTATATGTTCTAATTAAAATATAATTCTCCTTAAAAAATAATATTAAAAAAAAATTGGAGCGCTATCATGAAACAACTATTCATTTAATCTATAATAGGCTCAACTAACACTATTTAAAAACACCTATCATATAATCATTAATGGGCTCAACTCCTACTATTTGGGTGTACCCCACAAATATTATATCCATAAATAGAAATATTAATAAAAACATATATAGTTCATTATAATAATAATATAAACATTAATTTTTATTTTTATAACATGATTAACCCTTAGAAAAAATTGGTTTTATGTCATTATATTTGTAACATGACTTAAAAATAGAAAATAAATGGGTTTGATAACAATCTATTTAAAACATTATTAAACACTACAATAGAAATGGGTTCTATGAAAACTTATATGAAATATTATTAACCCGTGTGAATGATATGTGTCACACAAAAATCTAATTGAAATATGATAAACCAGTAGGAAATAAATGTCTTCTATAACAATTATTTTAAAACACACCTAATCTATCCAGATATTAAATGAGGATGATGTCATTATAAAAAACCACATTATAGAATAAGAAAAAAAGGATTCTTGTTGAAAATGAATGTGGATTCCATTAAAATATCATTAATAAAATTTGGAAGGCAATTATATCTTAAATTTTTAATAATTGACTAATGAAAAAAGTTCAATAATTATTTTGAATCTTCTTTTAAAAACAATTATTGAATTATATAAAGGAATATTTAAATTTCAAATAAGAAAATTACTGTGGAAAATATTAATTAAAATTTTATTTTCTATGTCATAATTTGAAAATAATTTTTATTGATAAAAATGTTGAAAACATATAGAGAAATATTAAAATGAAATACATGTCCTGAGGAAGTAAAAATTTGTTCATTTTGTACATGTAACAATAAAGATTCCTTTTACAAATTTTTACAAATCCAAATGACCATTGTATGAAAAATTTCATGAAGATTCAATTGATTACATTTTTTAAGAGTAAAAAATCTATAAAATATTATTTAATAAATGATTTTATGATTAATTTTTTGTAAAAATAATTTTTTAAAGAATGGTTTTTGAATAAATAGTGTTCTTGACCAAAGGGTTATATAAATAACATATTTCTTTAAAAAGATTAAAAATTTATTCTAAGTAACATTAATTGAAAAAATTGACCTATAATTGAAAATATCATGATTAATTATAGGATAATAAAAATAAGTATAATCCTTCTGGGGTATATTATAAGATTTATTTATAGGATACTTAATCATTAACAATATTTATAGTGGATTATATTGTAATGAAAAACCCTAACCACATTGGTAACTTTTAATTCTAAAACACATGAA
This sequence comes from Viscum album, assembly GCA_963277665.1. Taxonomy (NCBI): domain Eukaryota; kingdom Viridiplantae; phylum Streptophyta; class Magnoliopsida; order Santalales; family Viscaceae; genus Viscum; species Viscum album. The sequence goes on along the minus strand of OY728164.1, from coordinate 63,160,822 downwards.
AAGAAAAAATTAAATTTAAAATAAAATCTGATGATAATAAATAAATTAATCCTAAAAATGAAAAGGGGTAATAATATACTAAAAAATTGATTATACTCTCATAATAAGACATAAGATTCAATGAAGTAAAATTGAGTCAAAAAATCCTTTAAAAATAACTTATAATTCATCTGGATTTCATCAATGAATATATTATGGGAATATAATATATAACAATATTAAAACGTTTCAATAAAATATAGAATAATCCACATTTTTTAAACACAAAATCTTATATTGTTATAAATAGTAAACTATATCTTAAAACAAATGAATGAAAATTGAGTATGAAATTTATTTCCTTATGCTACTATTTTGTTGAATGTGATTTATTATTATGTATATTGGGTTTCGAAATGTTATAAAATTATGAAATTACCATATTATTACTTATAATAAAAAATATTATCCTTTTAAAAATATTATCACACATTCATTAATAATCAATCAATTTTGTCACTATTAGATTTGTTATGTTTTTTTTCTCATTTGTTCTTTTTTAGGAATGTGCCATTTATTTTGCATGTAATATAGTCTTATCATATATATAACAACACTCATAACATAATTATCAAATTTATAATGAAATTATACCTTTTAAAAAAAATTATTAATTTTGTTAAAAAAAGTTGATGTGTATTACGATAATAGTGAATGTAGGCAATACATACACGTAAGTATAATTTTTATTTTTCAAGGATCACTATATAAATGACATAAGTAATACTTTACATATCCATAATGAAAATAATATCAAAAATAAATTATTATATCTATAAATATACACACACACAAATATATATATATATATCATCTATTTGGTTAAGTGATAAAATAGAGACTCTGATCACTTTGGGAAGTTGATAGTCCACACCTACACGAATGAAGTTATCGTCTGTCAGTGAGTGAAAAGGTAATAATTAAAAAGATATAATATACAATATGAATGAAAATTATTTCATGATTATATTAACTATTGTGCATATATCAAATTTATTCATTAAATTTATCTTTATCTCCTTCAATGTAACGAATTGGTGAAAAATGAATCTCATCACTTCGCGAGTCTATAAGACATTGTACACATGAGTGACGTTATTGTATTCCATAATAAATATATAGTAAAAACATATTCAGGTTATATAATAACTCTAGTGGAATATCTTTTTTATAGATATTATTTATATAATTTATATACATAATCATTTCTATATATGAGTGGTGGAAATGGAATGAAATGACATCGGTTCATAAGGCGGTAGTCTTCCATAAAACAGATGATGATTTCGTAATCAATTTGATGTAAGAGAGAATGAAATTTTCTATTATAAAAACATAATAAAAAGTAATGACATTTATGATATATATTCTATTATATAATTATGTTATATGAATAAAATATGTTGGTTCAGAAAGAAATAAAATAAAAATGCACATTGAAGAATGTTACATCTTTTTCAGGTAACATCTTTAGGTTTTCATAAATGGCCTTACATGGATTTATTTACTCCATAATTAAGGACTATCGGTTGAGATAAGGGAATATTATAAGTATTTTTTTATGATGTTGTTTGAACCATTGAGGTTTTATAGTGTTAATCAGGGGGGTAGATGATGACCTTTTAATAAGCGAGGTCACTGCACACACGTGATTTTTAAAATGACTGAATACCACCAATGTTTTTTTAATTTCAAAAGTCTCTAATATTAATACATTCTCAATAAATTCAGGTATAAGGTTTAAATATTTCTATCCTATATATTTTATGAATTTTTTTGGTCATTTAAACAATATATTTTTAGCTTAACCAATGGTAATCCCATTTTTACCTTGACCACAATAATTAGTTTTAATGGTTATTACTATTAATTTTTGTCAATAATGAAGTTTTAATTATTATACAATATTAGATATTATGAATAAAATGATTGTATCCATATTTCAATATTTAATTCACTTATGTTGAAAAATATAGTTTCAAAATTAATCACGTAAACACAACTAGAAAGCTTGTTTTCAAATAGAAAATGATCAAATGTTTACAAAGTTTTTCTATCCAATTTAAATAAATTTTTTTTTAAAATAATATAACTTGGATTAATATTTATATAAAATTTAACTAATATTACTTTAAATCATATTTAAAATGATATTTAACTTTATAAATAATTTAAATTAAATAAGATTTTTCATTTAAAAATAAATATTTTTCGCTATACTTAAAAACCTTATATTTTCATAAAATTATGAACAAGTAACCATAATATTTTTTGAAATAATTATTTTAGAAAAAAATATAATTTTTTTCTTAATGTGGAAAAATTTTTATTTAAAACAAAACATGTGAACTTGGCGAAAAGTGGGTATTTTAGAAGTGTATTGTTTCCAACTACAACATGAAATTATATTTACTCTATGTATATTAATAATAATTGTACAAATATTTATTATACAAAGTGATGTAAAATATATATATATATTTCATCAAATAATTATTATTTATTATTTATTTAATTATATAAAAATAAGGAAACATTATGAACATTTTAATAATTTTCATAAAAACCTCGTTTTAAACACAAAAACATAATTATAGTTTATTAAAAGATAATGATGATGAAAATTTAAATAAAATGAATATATATATATATAATATTTTTTAATATTTAATCATATTTAATTCATAATTTTTCTTTTAAATTAATTAATTTACTGAATATAAAATGATTTTTTTTCAAAAAAAAAATTTTTACGGTTCAGTGGAATTATTTATTTTCTGAAAAATACTAAAATTTCACACATAGTAAAATTTAATATTTATATTTTAAAATGATGTTTATTTTACAAAATAAATTCTCTAAATATTAAAAATATTAATTACAATATTTTTCATGAAAAATAATAAAAATAATTTTTGATCAAAAACATATTTCTATAGAATAAAATTACATTACTAAAAATTGATTGATTATTTAAAAAAAATTTATCAGAAACATATATTTAGTAATATATATATATAAATATATTAGAATTTAGTTAATACTAATCATACCAACTTAATAAAAAGGTTGGATATAATTTTTATATATATCGTAATTTGTAAAACTCATTATTTTATCTTTAATATGTTATTCAACACAAAAATCATAGGGTATTTTTTACTTACATCTAAAAAATAGATTAAATATATATAAATATAAATATATTGTAATGTCTCATAGAGATATGTTCTCATATAAGCTTAGTATTTTGTTTTTTTATGCAATCTAACATAATTGAATTATAGTAATATCAGAGGTTCTCCAATCTATTCCACATTAACAAATTTCATCCTCACAATTTAGACATTATCTTCGTAATCAATGGATTTAATTTTGAAGACACTACTAGAAAATGGGGTTATAACCATGAATATATCCAAATTTTTTTATTGAAAATGTTTATATATAATGGATTGAATCTGTTCATACCAATGGTTTCCTTACAATGAATATATAAACTAGTATATACCAATGTATTTTTAGAAGAATCTTGTATTTTTTGAGGTAAACAAATAGGATTTGTTTTTAAAATGTTATAGTTCTCTCATATACCATGGCCAACCCCCCTCCCCCCACCCCCCACCCTCCTGTCACCCATGTGCTATATTATCCACCTAACGTAGGAATTGATTTTTATACTCTCCTCCATCATTCTAATCTAATTATTGGATTTTATTATTCCATTAATCTTAAACATCATATTATTAGGTTCTGAATCCTTTTTATCTCATACTAACTATTTTTCTAATTTCTTTTTATGAATGAAAACCAATCCAATATAAAGTTAGGTTATGATTATTCCAAATTATTTCAAATAATGTAATTTTAGATTATTTTTGTTATAGTATTTCATAATGAATGTGATTATAAATGATTTATTTTATGTTGTTATTTAGGATCTTCTACATTTACATAAATCCAATGAATTATTTTTAATATATATTAACATATTCATTAAATAATATTGTATTTTTTTAATTTATGTAATGCGTTGTGATTTTATGTCCAATTATTATATAGAATAATTCATTGGTTCCCTTTACTTTGATTAGTATACACTTGTGTATCCATCATCATATACTGTATACATTTATATAGGATAGTGTACCCTTAAACAAGATTTTATGTTAATGTCAACTTTATGTAGGTATTATAGATATTGAATTACAATTATATAGATTCGTCAATAGAATACACCTACCATTAGACATCATCAATGTCATTCTTTATGTATAATTACATAGGTGTTTAATGACTCCTACACAATCTATTTAACCTTCATCTAGAATGCATCATGAAATTAAAAAAACATATTGAAAATAAAACTCGTAAAATCATCAGTCCTATAAAATATAAATATTTAGAGATATAACTATCCCCCATAACACATATCAGAATATCCATTTAAAATTACATGAATAATATCATTTTTATATAATCAAATTCAACATCCATCGAACCATAAACCACTATAAATAATTCATATGTCATTTAAATTGAAATGTTTTTATTCTAAAGAGTGAATTTACTACTTGTAAATGAAATATACAAAATACATCTAAGACTTTTGAGTTCCATATCATTGTAGGATACATGTGGGGAATTTTATTAATGTAGATGTGATCCATATTTTTTTGTATGTAAAAAATCATAATTACACATTAGTAGTTAAATATTACAAATATCATACATAAAATCACATAAAAATATTAATATATTAACATTATTTCACATGGGTGAGGAACATACCAGTTCAATAACTAGTTGACACCACTAGAAATCCATTTCCTCAAATTTCTCTACAAAAAATAATTCATTCTAATGATGCTATTTAGATTTTATGATCTAATATTTATATCCCTTAAATTTTTTATCCTATAAACACAACTTTTATATATATTAATTATATAATTATTTTTCCATTTTACTTATTATTATCCATAAAACAAATAGATGATACGAACATATTATTTTATAATAAATCTTTAAAATTGATTTTAAATGGATATAAATTAATTAGTTTAACTAAAATATTGATTTGAAACCCGATTCCCTCCAAAATACAGTTAAATTTAACAAAAACCTTCATATTTTAGTACTTTCATATATATTCCATCTTGAATGTTAAAATTCACAATGTTTTCAATTTAATTAATTATTTTTTCAATTCCAAAATTTCTATAAAATTTTATTTCCTGAGGAACTCTTTTATTTTTTAAAACTCCTTTTAATGAAGACATGGTGAAACCCTACATGGATTGTATTTATCCCTTCATCCTACTTAACTCAATTTATCATATTTATCCATAAATTGAAATTGGATGGGAGTACCTATTCCATCCTAATGTTAATTATTTTTGTAGTTCCTAATGAACTAAATCCTTTCTTTTAATCTTCCTATGCACCATTATAGTTGCTATTATTTTGAATACCAACATGTTATTATATCATATCATATTCTATGTATGATATTATTTATGCTTCAGGGATTGGGTTCCTTATCCATTATGAGATTAATCCCACTAATACATTTCCCTTCATTTAAAACATTTTTCATGCACACTACAACATGATTCCTCTTCCAATGGAGAAATATTCAACCAACATTGACCTAATTCATTTGGGATTGATATGGATGATCATCAAGGAATAGACACAAAATTAATAATTCTTTTATATCGATAAGATTCTTTATAGACTTATAATTTTATAGTGAATCTTCATTTATGTGAACTTGTTTTTCCATTTATGTACACTCTATGTGTATGTAGCCATGATTTAATTTTATTTTGGTAGTTTTTTTGATTTAGTGTAAATTAATTGGATATTATTTAAAATTAAGTAATGAAACATGTGATACATTTGTTATTAAAAAATAGAGATGAGTACTTTTGTCTATCAAATATTTTATTTCATTTAATATATCATACAAAATCGGTCTTCCATATCTTTTTGTACATTTTTAATATATATTTTTTATTTTATGAAACATAGTTTTCATTATTTATTTTATGAAACATAGTATTCATTATTTATCGGTCTTCCATGGTATAATTATAGCTATTTTTGGATTTGGGGTTACATATTTTTGTTTCATTGAATACATGTTTTCAGTCATAATAAAAAGTTTATTTACTTATATTAATTTCATATAAAAAACATGGATTTTTTAAAAAGTATCTTTTATAATTTCATACTTATTCAATTTTATTCTGTGATATTTCTTCTTCTTCTATTCATTATACATTTTATATTTTGTTATTTACAGGCATTTCTTATAGCGCATTGTATTTCCTTTTTTTATATTTCTAGCTACTAGTATTCAAATATGATATTCATAATAAAATTGGTTGTAATTATTTTCAAAATTATGAATTTTATTTTTTATTATTATATATTTTCCCCTATACTATAATGGATATATGTTATATATATCACACTGATCATATTTCAACCATGTTTCACAAGAACATGGATATTTATTCTATAGTTTATTTAATATTTAATCATATATAGTTTTTATATAGTTTCCATGTTATAATTTTATTGGAATACAATGGTTATGTTAGGAATAATAAAGATACTATATAAAAATATGAGCCTAAAACAAACTATTATGTGTGGTATGATAATGGAGTGACATGGAAATATTATACTAATCATGAACAGAATTAATAAAGTGCGAGGATAATTTTTTATATTTTATTTATAAATTTGTGAATCATTATGAGAGATTTTTTATTCCAGTGTATGAAGATAGTGATACCCATACACATGATGAAATTAATTAAGATTATAATTTTGAGTTAGTGAAAAAAATTAATGAATAACTTGATAACTATTGTTTATCATGAATATATTAAAATGAAGAAGTTTTCATTTTTAAGGTGGTTTTATCATGGAAACCCATGTAGAGAATTTTATATTATAATATTGATTATATTATTACCAATGGGAAGTCCTTCTTCATGATAATGCATATATTCACTCAAATAATTATATGTCAGGTATGATAACTAATACACCTTTATTTGAAAATAATTAAATTATTGATTTTTTGAATGATTAAAATATATTTGGCGAGGAGAAAATATACCATTATAACATTAAATAATATGTCACATCTTGATGGAATAAAAATACTAATGGAAAACCATCTCAAGATCCACTATAAATTATTTAATAATTTCCATTACAATCATAGGATTTGAATTCTACTGATGTCTTCGTAAATATAAACCCCTACATAATGGAATGATGCTAAGATAATTAAATATAATAATGAGTTTGTTTATAATAAAAAATGATTATCATGGAATGAATTTGGTGAAATACATCTAGATTTTTCAGTTTATGTGTTTAATGTCATGTTGTTTCTATCCTGTGATGGATTTAATATTGTTAGTCAGATTCTTACCACTCATATGATGTGGATAGTTTCATTCTAGTTTATTAGTTTTTAATGATTTTTTCTGAAAATACATTCACATTATTGATATTCGTAATATTACGACCTTATGATACAAAAAATGATATTAAAATCTACTTGTAACCATTAATAATAGAGTTTATGATTCATTGGGATATGGATGTGAACTCATTTGATGATTATTCATAAAATATATTTCAGATATGTGTTTTTCATTTTATAGTATATAAATGATTTCCCTTCTAAGGTAATGATGTCTGTATGGATATTTAATGGAATAATATCATTTTCTATTTGTATGAAATATTCATGATATACAAGATTAAAATAAATCATTCATTTGATATTTAGAGGAGCTATGATTCTTATCAACGAATCATGAGTGCAAGAAGAATCATCAAATGACTGATAATACTATTGACCTTAAAAATACCCATCAATGTATTTGAGAAATAGATATTATTAATGTATTCAATGATTTAATTTTTCATTAGGTAAAGGACATATAAAATCTAAATGAATAGTGAATTTTGACACATAAACCACTAAAAATTTGGAAAAGAAATATATCATTGTTTAGTTTCCAAATTTTTCATTCAATTTTTAAATATATTATATATAAATAATGATAAATGAGTAAAATATATGTTAAATGATTAATTAAATTCATTTAATATTTATGTTGATGTCCATGGATGACATACATAATCACTAAGCCCTTTTTGATTGGGGTATTCCACCAAAGGTACATTATCTTTGTATTGGTGAAAACCAATGGAATGTTCCTATTTCATCTTATGTGATGAAAACATTAGAGAAAAGTTAATTTCAATATGTATTAGATAATATCAATATTTATAATGGATATTCTTGTAACATATCAATACATGTTAACACAATAGATTTAAAAATAGAATCCCAAAAAACTGTTGATTATCACATGCTTATTCATTAATTGATTAAAATAGATAATTATCATTTATAAAAAAATAATGTTGCAATGATGATGATTCTCTTAATCAATTTCCATATGGACCATTAGGAAAAAATATTATCTAAATAATTCATTATTAAAAATCTTCACGATTCGCAATACATTTGTTTTACTTTATTAGAATTCCTCTAATATTATTCACCTTCTTGCAGCATTTAACAGTTCACCATCCAACTGAAACACTTATTGGGGACATTATTACATTCATCTGATGTATCATACTAAATTATATATGATCATAATGAAATCTTATGTCAAAAAATAAACACAATGAAGGTTCCATTGTGAGAGGTTATCTGGATCAAAAATGATTATGTTTTTTATTTGATGTATTAGTTATATGTGCACACTTGACCTGACCTTCCACTGAGAAATGATGATGTGTAATATGGGGAAATTGAGCCCTCATTTCTGTAGCATCCCCAAATAAGAGGAATTCTTGGGTAATATAATTTGGCCAAATTATGCATTGACTAGTGGGATATTCACATCACACAGTCTCGTTTAACAATAGTTTATTTAAAGACTATATTATGTACGTAATTTGAATATTTATAGGATATGTCACACTATTTCATTTCACATATACCATAATATTTTATTGTGATAATATATATGGAACATAATGAAATTATAATTATATTTCCTTGATCATTCCATCTTATAAGTGAAGGGGCTTTTCAATGAAAAAATTGTATAGCAAGGTAGAAATTAAAGGTATGAATATTTATATAAATAACAAAAACTATTGATATTAATTTTATTTTACTATTCATATATATTTTAGTTTTTTATTTTATATGTTTTATTTTTCACATGGTAATTTAGATCATTTCCTTTTGGTCCAAATTCATTTGGTAGTGAATTAAGATCTTTCACAATCAATGTGTATAAATTTATTCAATGGGTGGTCAAGTTAGAGGGATGAAATGAAAATGGTTTGATTCAATATAACATAATGGTACATTTTTTTAATATATATAGAATTGGAGTAATTTAAATTTAAACCTTAATATATAATAATGGACCATATATATTGGAATCAATGGAGAGAAATTTTTTGGGAAATATAATCTGAGACCTCATTATAGTGTGATTATTGAATAAATTCTAGTAAATATTTTTCATTAGTGATGCGGTGAGGTTTAAAAAATTACATACAATTAGGTTTTTCAAAAATGTTTTATTAGATGAAAAATTGTTTCCCTTTATTAGATTTTATGTTGAACATGAATTAGTGGTTGGTAATATATAAAAGTAACCATCTGTTTTAATTGAATATTCAATCTACCTTGATTTGGAATCCTGGAGATTCTACTATAGGAATTACGTAAATTTTGTTTCATTTGGAATGATATATTTGTTTAATTATTTATGTTTTTTCTTTCATATAATTATAGTTATTTCTATTCATATATTTGTGTCTAAAATTAGTTTTAAAAAAATGTATAACATGGTTTTTATTATAATTTATAAAACATTTCATGAAATTGTTTATTACCTCATTGAAATCTAAGATATATACATACTTTTTAAAAAACATATCTCAAAAATTTAAAATTTCTTCTTATATATATTATTAAAGATATTGAATAACTAATAAAAATTCTATTATCTAATAAGTCATGATGGACGTACGGCCATGGGTTGCCTTCTCTATTTTCCTTAGTTAGTATAAAAATGTAATATTTTTCTTCTGTATAATATTGAATGCCATGTTATTATTAATTATCAATTATTATGGGTCATTAATTTGATATAGAGTTTAAATATAGTCATTATATTTTAATGATTCCATTTAGGGTTATCCTGGAAGTACAAAAAGCCACCATCTCACCTGTTCACACCCTGACCTACAGGTAGAAATCACATATACCTTGTCTTTTTGTCCTCTAATTATGCTTGAAGATATATTCCCTATCATGACTCATTCACCATCTAATTAAAACAAAAAATATCATAAATTCTCTACACCACCTATAGGGATGTTTTCAACTACACTATATCTATATCCCATGATGTATCCCTAGGCCTTCTATAAAAATTCTACCATATCTACCCCTCCTCAATTTCATACTAAATATCCATTATCTCATGATTATACTGTTTTATAACTAGTGTTGGTGCATGCATATGACCCGGTCCATACATTAGAGCATGAAAAACATTCAAATTCACTAATACAGGACAACCCGCAGTTCAATCAGAGCTTAATGACGAGTCTCCATCAAGTTTTCTATTCTTGTGTTAAATTATATCACATAAATTATTTCTATTTTATTGTTAATTAATTCTTATATTTATTTATGTTATTTTTTTGGATCTTTTATTAGGATATGGGGTTGCACCCATATGAATGAATCATGTAATCATCAAACAAAAATAATAGTATATTGTAAAAGAGATAATAAAATTATAGGTAAATGTGTCGGGAAAGGTATAAGTTTTATGGAATCTTGATCCAAGTCTGATGATATAGTTTGGGTGATAGAACTATCATAGATGAATATTTGTAATTAAATCTATGATAATTAAATGGTGGAAATATGGTTAAGAAATTTTTTTAAATTTATATCTATATTGTTATGGTATTATATGAATTATCATTTTTGTTTCAACTTCAGTTAATCATTCCTGACCTTGAGCTTTAAATGGGTTTATGGTTGATGGAGGCTTTGGAGTTGTGGTGATAATATAATTAAAATTTTTATTTGGTATAGAATAGTAGAGTTAGTTACATTTTAGAGGGAGTACCAATATTCACAGAAATCCTAAAAACACAATATTGACAAATGATCACATATTAGAAAAGTAGTGAGTTTAAGGATTGATTAATCCTTAATTGGTTGTGTTGAAATTCTAAATCTTATTAATTTTATTGAATTTTTTTTATTATGATGGGTAGGGTTAAAATTAATGATGATGTAATCATTTATTTTCACACATTGGGGAGAATCAAAATGCTCGAAAATGAAAGGAACCGTACTCTTTAATATTAATAGAAATAATATCATTCATGTTCATTGTAATCATAATTCATTAATAGAGATTAATTTTGAAATCTGTAAACTGATTGTAAAAAAAACCATATAAACTATAATATTCACTAACCTGTAATTTTATTGTAGTACATTCACATCAACATAACCTTAATTGAATATAATTAAACCTACATAAATTGGCAATTTAATTTTAATTGTATTTTCAAAACATATAGAAACATTAACAGTCATAAAAATTATTTAAAATTCAAAAAAAATAATCACAAAACCTTCTTAGAATAAAAGTCGTAGTCTAAAGACTGCAGGACAAAAATTCCAGATTTATATAGAATGCTAGAGTGTCCCCATTTTTTTATATTTTAATTCATAAATTTATTTCATATTCTCATAAATCCCATTAATATAATGATGTAAATAAACCTTTATTTTGAATTTTATCTTGAACAATTTCCTCATACTCTCTCTAGGTTGTGCAGACATTATTCTTCTAAGCATGTTGAAACAGCTATTAATATATAGAAATATAATCCTGGTAGATATTAATTTAATCCCCAGTTATATTTCATAATAATTTTTATAGCATTATAAAAAGAATCAATGAATGTATAATTCATCAAGGGAAACATTTGAGAATGTCTCAATTCAAAAATACATTATTAACCAATTAAACTATCAAAAAATAAAACAAATGACATAACCCAATATGATGCAAAAACCCCATACAAAAAATAAGTAAATAACAAAATTCAATGAAAATTAAATCATATAAACAAAAATGATATAAAAACAAAAATCAAAGAACATCTAATCAAATTACAAGCATCAAAACAACTAATTACAAAATGACCAAATGATCAACTGACCAATTGATTGAATGACTAAATGACCATGCACAAATATAACATAACCCAAATATGACCAAAACCAACAAATGTTGAAATCAGAAAATGAAAAATTATCAATTGACCAAAAGGACCAAATCAAATATGACCAATCCCAATGGTGGACCAAATAATAGGACCCATAATTAACCAGTTTACATTACCAAAAATTAATAAAATACCCTAACAAAAAATGAACTACAAATCCTAACTCAAATAAAAAAACATAAAATTTAATGAACTAAATAACATAACCAATAAAATGAACATTTTATAAAATGACATTAATCTATAATTGGATATTGATGAAATTACTAAATGACTAAATAACCACTGAACAAATCACCAAATATATAGACTCAAATATGACACATCCCAATGAATAATAAAATGACCAAATTTCACAATATCTAAATGACCAAATGAAGAAATTTCTAAATTAATGGATGACCAAACTACCAAATGATTAAATGAACATTTGTACTAACTCGAATAAGATATAACACAATGATATACCAATTTAACAACCCACAATTAAGAAATTTATATAAAAAATAATGAATAAAATACCCTATCAAAAAATGAACTATAAAACATAACCGAAATAAAAATAATTATCCATACCCAAAATGAAATAAATAACCTATCCAAAAAATTAACAATTGATCAAATGGGATAACATATGAAAATTTAATGAAAAAAACCAAATGAAAAAAATCGAAAGATGCACATATTTCCAAAATTAAATATTATATAACTCAAAGATGATCCAAATGAAAAAAAATGACCATACTGAAATATAACATAATCCAAGGATGAACCAAATGAGTAAACCCAAAATTAACTAATTAACATATCCTAAAATGAATCAAACAACCTAACATAATATTTACTAAATAACCAAACCAGCATAAAAATTAATATCATATTGAATATTTAGCTAATTATCATATCCAAGAAATGAACAATGGATAAAATTACATAATTTAAAAAAATGTTAAATGACCAAATGAATAATTAACTAGGTGACTAAATGAGAAAATGTCCAAAATAAAATATGAAAAAACATAATGATGTACCAAATGATGAAATGACTAAATGACCAATAGAAGTAAAGAAAAAAAGAAAAAAACATTAAATGAACAATTTTTTAAATAGAAACAGAGACATGAATTGGTCGCCCAATTCATGTTCCAAAAATTTATTAAATCAAAAGGAGTACAATGCAAGCTTGAGGTGTAACGCATTTACACCAACCCAAAATCATGAGAAAAACATTATGATATACCAATGAAGTCCAAACACATCAAGAAACAATTAAAACAACTCCAAGAAGGTTCCAAGTCCTCATGAAGTAAGGGAATGTGCTGGAACGATCGTGACATAAGAGTAGAGGGCCGTGAAAAAACACCAGAGTAGCACTAGTCCATGAAGATCAGTTATATTGATTATACTCCTCCACCACCATCTTATTGAATAGTCTATGTTTGATATCAAGATAAGTATCTGCAAAAAATTCACCATTTCTGAGCCATTGATATGCCAATTCGACTATTTGTGCCAATCTAGATTCCAAATTCAGATGCATCCCATCATTTCCCTCATTTACATACTTTACCATTGGGTCAGGGAATTCATTCAGTTTAATGTCAATTGGTGAAATAGGATGATAAACCTCAAGTAGTGAAGGAGCATCAGTATCCATTGATCTCAAATCCCTATAGGTGTTTTCATTCCGGTAAACCAAGTTTGGTGAGGTTGTAGTTGAAGTGTCCTTCTTTTTATAATTATCAAGAGACCTCATGACAATTGTTCATTCAATTTGAGATTAGTCCCTACATTTCCTTATTTTTTTGGGACTGGGAGTAATGAATTCGTCCGCATCCACTATTTGTATTCTCCTTATTCGAGAGCTTAATTTGAGGAAGTTTTCCTCAATTTGGCCAGCTTTCTTGTCAATCTCTAGTAAAGAAGTGCTTTGTGATGAACATGTGTCTAGATCAGATGGAGGAAGTGCTTAATTATCTTCCTCCTTACTAGGTTCATTCTGAATCCCATGGATGTCATCAACAAAACCCCGGAGGATTCTAGGTTTAGATCCATTACCAACATTGACAACGTCTTGAGGCTGATGTTTACCATGCTTTTCAACATCTCTGAGTTTCTCAACAAAGGGGGAATTAGTTCCAGAGGATCCATCAATCACCAATGCTCTTATGCAATTTTCTAAGTCCATATTAATCATTCCCTTTTCCACCCATGCCTTGTGAGAATGTTGGATGATTTCCTTACAGCATCCACTGGATAAATGTCCATGTTTAGAGAATTCAGAACAATAAGAAGGAAAGAATTCAGAAAACGCCTATTTTATGAATCCATGGCTTCGATTTCAAATCCATATTTTATTTTGAAGAGGCATCGAGACATCATTCTCTGTAAAAATTCTAGCAACTGATGGTCTAGAATGTTTTTTGTTGCCATGTCCAACTACAGCGGGGAGCCTAGCAGGCCGGCTATCGGAAACAAGGCCACATGCATAAAAATATGAATGATTAAACCATGGAAGTAAATAAAAACAAATTAAATAGTAGATTTTAAAACCAGATCAAAATTATGAGTCTATTTCATGACTTCCATTGATCATCCACCAAAACCCACAATCTCTTCACTCAAAATTTATGGTATTTCTTTTTGTAAGAGAACCGATAAATGATCTTGGAGGAATTAAGCAGACCAATTAGAAATATAAGAAACCCTATT
This sequence comes from Viscum album, assembly GCA_963277665.1. Classification (NCBI taxonomy): domain Eukaryota; kingdom Viridiplantae; phylum Streptophyta; class Magnoliopsida; order Santalales; family Viscaceae; genus Viscum; species Viscum album. Next base: position 63,145,675 of record OY728164.1, on the reverse strand, counting down.
GATTCTTGAGATATCCTAAAAAAACAATGAAGGCTAATGTTGGATTAATTTTCCCACCTTCATGAATCGCAAGTCCTTGGAAAGAAGATAAACCTCATTGGAATAAAACGAAATCCCCAAATGATGTTGGTGTTGAATTTTTTTTGGAGTAACATGCAGCTCCACATTCGCAACTCCACCCCCTCCAGATGGTGCATTAGCCTATCTAGATTGCCCAAAATTTATTTCTATGAATGAATGTGGAAAATACCCTAACAAATAATGAAATAAAAAAATAAACCGAATGAAATCTAAATAATAAAACCTAAAATTAAATAATTAACATAACAAAAAATGAACAACATGGAAAATAACCATATACAAAATAATATAATGACCAAAAAACCAATATTAACCAATAGAAAAAACCTAAAAATTACATATCCCAAACGTAAACCTAATAAATTAACAAATAATATGACAATTAACTTAACATAATGTAACGCCCCGACCCCAGCTACCCAGAGCCGCTGCATTACTTCGTAACATTGGCATGATCACAAAATATTAAGTCTCGAAAGACCGATTATTTTATTAGCCTTGGAAACACTAGATACATTCATAAATGTTACATTACATCACAAAGTGAAAAACTATAATAACATAGTCTACATAGTCTACACTTCTATCCTCTTCGGACTATCCCTACAGGTCATTCATAAAATACCTCTTCACATCCTGGAAAATATTAAAACATTGAAAGGGGTGAGCTCAGATGCTCAGTAAGGTTAACAATATAGCGGAATCTTTCATAAATAAACATTAACATTTAAGGCAATGTATAACTAAAACAAAAGCCTTTTAAACTTGAACTTCAACATAATATGGAAAAAGTAAAATGAGATAATGCCACTCGCTTCTTCAATGGATATTCTACTGGTCGAATAATCACATGCAATATCAATAACCACTTTCATAATGATGGAATGCATAATTACAGACTATCATAACCACATATTCAAGGCCTCGTGCCAAGACTACAAATAAGATTTTGTCAAGGCCTTGTGCCAAGACACTAGTTTGTCTAATGAGACCTCCCAATGCATTTTTTTAGAAGATACTTACATTTAAATTTGCTCAAATATACTCCAGTGTTTTTATGAAAACATTAAGAAAGCTTCTGAAAACAAAATAACGAATTCTGAGACTGCTCGACTAATTAGATGCCATGATGGGTCCACGCCCAATCCCTTCCTGTCTACCACACTCAAGAGTCAGGTTTTATGAAACATTTTTAAGCTTGTGTTAATTACGTATACATTTGCACTGGATTTTCATATATTGGAGAGAAATATCTCTTTTTTGAAATCATTTAAAAATCACATGATTATAAAATAAAACCTTTGGAATAAACGTAAAAGTAAAAGGGGTTTATACACCGTATAAAATAAATTTGTGTATAAAACAAAATATGCCTCAATGAATGGAGAGTGAGACGAAGTCCCTTAAAAATATCATTTTTAAATAAAATATATATATTATGTGTATTCACTATATGTACACATAAAGAATGTATAAATACAAGAGAGGATATAATAATATCATGACATAATTTGAAAGTAGGAGATTAACCCAAAGAATAGAAATTGGGTTAAGAAGTTCCCTTACCAAGATCATTTTTTAATTAAAATAGATCTATTATGTGTATTAACTATAATTACACATAAAAAATGTACAAATACAAGATTGGACATAATAATATCATGACATAATTTGAAAGTAGGAGATTAACCCAAAGAATGGAAATTGGGTTAAGAAGTTCCCTTACCTCGTGTCTGACTTGACTCCACCATTCTTTAACCTCCTGAATAATAAACTAGAGTTAATATATACCATATTAAGAACCATTTTCAATTTCATTATCCTTATTATATCACTTATTACAATGATATGAACATTATGTAATTATTTAAGTTAATAACGGTCGTTTTGTCGATCTTTGGTACTTGAGTCAACAATAAACTTCTTATAATTACATGTTTTTTATGTGGTATAATATCCATTCATGATTTAGATGTCATATATATCTTATATATCCAGTATATACATTAATTTATAATATTACGTAACATATAGAGGTAAGAAATGAAATGCACCGTTCATGGAGACGGTAAGCCGTACGTACGCATGAACGCTACTTTCATTTCAATTTCATATTTAATGGAACTAAATCATAATGATATAAATGTATAATATAATTACAGTATAATATATTGTATAATACCATTTACTCCATCCTTTATACATCCCACATATGGCATTAACGATTCAAATCACTTTGAGGGGGCGGTAGTCCGCACTTCCTAAAATGAAATTATCGCGTTTTACCCATAATGGAAATCATAATGTATGCCATAAATGATAAATACAGAAGCATAATGAAAACATAAACATAATATATATATCATATATGAAAATATTGTCATCAAAATGGCCACCATTATAGGTGTTAAAAGAATTTGAACAATCATCGTTTTGTGAGGCAGTATTTCGCCACCCACAAAAACAGTATGTTCTTTAACCATTAAACGAAGGTGTGTGTAAGTGTAAACCAAATCCTTATCATAAAAAAATTGTAGTATATTTTAGATACTTGTGTTGTTACAAAATAAAGGAATAAAAAGAGTTTAGGGGGTTGGAGAAGAAAAATAAAACAAAACAACATTAGAGAAGACATTACCTCAAAATCGGATAACTCTTTTTGATTTGAGCCAAAGGCTTCCTTGAGAAGAGTTCCGCCTAAAGTGAGGCTTCTAGGAGTAAAAGGGGGAAGTTGGGAGAGTATTTGGGCAGAGTTTGGCCGATCCAAATGGCTTGATGGTGTGAATAAGGTGGGAGAGGTGGGGGCCTTTTATAAGTGGAGAGGAGGGTTTTTTTTTGGAAAGATTGAAATGTTACATTATTACACAATGCTTTTCGGATTATAAAGGTCCCACACTTATATAATTAGTGGCTAAGGTGATACGGGTTCGAAATATACCCATCCAATAGTCTTTGGACAAGTGTATGCCTTGGATTTTACATTATCTTTTCATTTTATTAAAATCGTTAAATAATGAGGTCATCGCTGCATCATAATGATGTCATAAATAATTTAATTTATTTAATGCCTAAAAATTATAAAAAAAATACTATGATGTAAGAAATATTTTTATCTTTCTAATGAATATTTATAGTCAAAATTTTGACTTGTGTAACCCCACCTAAAAACTGTTTTAGTAAAATAACTCATGTTTGTGTCAATTTAATTTTTACATTAAATAAATATATATTAATGTCATTTTCCAACTAAAGTGGCTCCACGGGGTTCCCAAGTTGACCCATGGGTTTTCTTGGTCTGCCATGACTCATCCAATAGGAGTAGGACAAGTTTCATGCTCATTTCATATTATTAAAACATTATTTGTACCTTAAACTACACTAATTACCTCTAATCGCGATTAAGAACTTAAAAGTTACTATTCACCAAAAAATTATTTTAATCTCATTGAACCACATTTTAATTCATAATGACAACCATGTATGTAGGATTTTTGAAAATCAAACCACTGAAGTGGTAATATTTCATTTAAACGAAAAATCAGTTATTTAACTACCACTTAGTGGTTTCACTATTCATCAAAAATTGATGTTTTTCAGAACAAGGCCAAAATTTCACCCTAAGCTATAATTGATATTCCGAATTCAAAAATGATGTCTATTTTAAAAAATTCCAAAAATATAAGTTACATTAATTAATTTTATAATTAATTCCCTCTGTTACGACAAATAGCCTGTTTTTAAGAAACAATTTATATCAAAAGATTGGCAATTGTTTATGTCCAATTTCAATGTTAAATTAATTCTAATGACCACCATTGGATAAAATGGTAAAAATATATTCTAACTATACCTTAAAACCACTAAATAGTATAATTTATCACAATAAATTATTTTGATTAAAAAGTTGTTTAAGTATTTTTCATTATTCATAAAAAATTAGAAGTTCTCAGAAAAATACCAAAAATTCAACATAGGCTAATTTCGACATTCCGAATCCAAAAATGAAGTCCATTTTGAAATATAAAATTTCTATAATTTTAAAAAGTGGTTATTACTATTCATAACGGCTACTTTGATTAGTCGCGGTGTTTTAGAACTCGAAGTTGCGTACAATGCAAGCTATTACATTATTGAATGAGAAGCATATCGTGGAAGCTCGGGGTGTTACATTCTCCCCTCCTTCAATAAATTGCATCCTCGCAATTTGAAATTTTTCTTTGAAAATAAATGGTTAAAAAGAGAAAATACCTTTGAGGAAAACCCACATCGGAAATAAGGTTAATAAATATATAACATTAAAAGAAAGCAAGATAAGTACAAAGGTCACCCAATATAGCCCATTCTAGGATTCTATGAAAATATGGATATGGAGGAGAAACAAACCATCAAGGTCTGATGGAGAGTTATAGAAAACAGGATTAGGAGAAATTTTAACCACAAGAAAATCACAAACTTGTGATTGGTTAAACGGTCATTGAATCCCCAGTTGGAAAATTTAACCGACAACATTTTTGTTTTAAGTTACCTTTTATAATGTTGAGGAATTTATTTAGGAGATTTACTAAGAATGTAAGGGAATATACATACTTGTTATGTATACTTACATTCGTTAATAAATTTTTACCACAAACCCAACTTTTACTCTAAATGGTAACGGAACTCAAAAATATTCTATTTATCCTAATTGTATAAGGTTCCAAATGTTAACACATACCATTTAGATTAGTAAAACTATTTTTTAATAACCAGGGACTTCCTGTAGGCTAGTGGTAGGAAATAAAGGCTTGTCTCACTATGGTTGTGGATTCGATTCCTGCAGCTTTGTCCGACGCGACGGGTTATGCCCCACCCTGCAGGTTGTCCTTTTCCTAAAACTATAGTATCATAATATTCCAAAAATAATCTTCATAAATTTTTTAACCTTAAATAATAATATCCAAAGATCAACTTAATCCACTCCAACCATTGTAGTTATCCAAAATACCTCTTTCCAGACTTTCTCTAAAAGGTCTCTTAATTCCAAAATCAATTTATCAGATTCCCCAAACAAAGTAAAGTTTCTCTTATTGTCACATACTAAAAATATAATTACCTTCATCATATTAAAACCTTACTGAAATAAACAAGTACTGCAGTACAATCCTTATATATATACATCACATTATTCTAATAACCAAAATATAATCCATGAGTCCAAAATCACCAATACATTAGTTATTCTGCTTCAACTATAGTAACAACATAAGATTGTCCTTGATCCCTTGGCCTTTTCTGAGGTAAGTTTCCCTGACGCTTAGGATATTCTTTTTCATAATGACCCATTTCTCTACAATTATAGCATTCAACTTTGATAGCCTCTTTCTTTCCCTTGCAATCACGAGCTTGGTGACCCTTTTCTCCACATTTATAACAAACTCCCATTCCTTTTAGACAAGTACCAGGGTGATTCTTTCCACAATTATCACATAATGGAAAATCCTTCTTTCCCTTTTTCCAATTATCTGTCTCTTGTTCCACCGTTCTCTTCTTCTCTTGCTTTACTTTGTTGTCATAAGACTTAGAGATTTCCTTTTATTTCTTGATATCACACGAGACAATATCTTCGTATGATGAGAAGGATTGTGATACTAAAGTTCGATGGAGAAATGGTTTTAACCCATCAAAGAAACGATCAATCTTACTCCTTGGGTTACGTATATAATCGACAGCATGCCTCGCTAACCTTGTAAAGTTAGCCTCATACTTTGCGACATTCTCATCCTCTTTCTGCCTCAGACTCAGAAATTTCCTTTCCATATCTGCTCGATGGTCACGAGAAAAGTATTTTTCTAAGAAAAGCTCTTTGAACTCCCTCCATTCCATATTCGATACGTCATCATCTTACTTTTTGTTTTGAATCAGCGACCACAACTGATCGGCATCTCCAGTGAGGCGGTAAACTACCATGACAACCTTCTCCCTTTCACTACTCCCCAAGGCATGGAATATTTTCTCTAAGGAATTTATCCATTGCTCAGATACTATAGGATTTGTACTCCCATTGAAGGTTGGTGGTTGTTGCCTCATGAAACGGTCTAGCATTGATCCTCCACGTTGCGGATCAGGGTGCTCCATACGAGTAAGGTTATTATTCATAACCTGCGTGAGTTGTCCCAGTACGGTGAGAAGCTGATCAGCACCAGTTGTATCACTAGCTCCACCATAATTATCTTGAGCCGGAGGGCAATCCCTACACGGAGTGCGTGCATTGATACGGTTTCCATTCCTTCCACTAGGCGCCATTTCTAAACAATGGCATAAACTAGATTAGTTTATGAATCAAAATACATAATTCCATACTTGTAAAATACTTAACATAAATTGAACTATTTATGGATATAATCCATAAAAATGTTTTCTTTGAGGAAGTATATACTCATAACACTTCATAGTGGTTTATAAAGAAAATGAGAATTATCCAAAGCATATCCCCCGGGAGTGTCGTAACCAAGAGTGCAGCAAGGGCCGTTGTCGTGCACCAGTTCCCGTTCGAGTCTAGCTCAAAGCGGTGTTTTCGGGTTTTACCCCTAGGTACATCTGTGCCAGAGCCGGCTCTACTTGCTCGTATCCAGACAGGGATGTATTGCTCGGAAAACTCAAAAAATCTCTACAATAACAAAATTCTAGGAAGATCTTCTATACTAATCCTCAAAGTCTATCTTTGGGATATGTGTTCTAATAAGAGTTTATCTAAATCTAGCTTCCAAGGTTAGTACTAAACTGCCTCTGATACCAACTGTAACGCCCCGACCCCAGCTACTCGGAGCCGGTGCATTACTTCGTAACATTGGCATGATCACAAAAGATCAAGTCTCGAAAGACCGATTAGTTTAGTAGCCTTGGAAACACTAGATACATTCATAAATGTTACATTACATCACAAAGTGAAAAACTATAATAACATAGTCTACATAGTCCACACTTCTATCCTCTTCGGACTATCCCTGCAGGTCATTCATAAAATAATTCTTCACATCCTGGAAAATATTAAAACATTGAAAGGGGTGAGCTCGGATGCTCAGTAAGGTTAACAATATAGCGGAAGCTTTCATAAATAAACATTAACATTTAAGGCAATGTATAACTAAAACAAAATCCTTTTAAACTTGAACTTCAACATAATATGGCAAAAGTAAAATGAGATAATGCCATTCACTTCTTCACATGGATATTCTACTGGTCGAATAATCACATGCAATATCAATAACCACTTTCATAATTATGGAATGCATAATGCCAGACTATCATAACCACATAGCCAAGGCCTCGTGCCAAGACTACAAATAAGATTTTGTCAAGGCCTTGTGCCAAGACACTAGTTTGTCTTATGAGACCTGGAGATGCATTTTTTTAGAAGATACTTACATTTAAAATTGCTCAAATATACTCCAGTGATTTTATAAAAACATTAAGCAAGCTTCTGAAAACAAAATAACTAATTCTGAGACTGCTCGACTAATTACAGGCCATGATGGGTCCACACCCAATCCCTTCCTGTCTACCACACCCAAGAGTCGGGTTTTCTGAAACATTTTTAATCTTGCGTTAATTACGTATACATTTGCACTGGATTTTCATATATTGGAGAGAAATATCTCTTTTTTGAAATCATTTAAAAATCACATAATTATAAAATAAATCCTTTTGAATAAACGTAAAAGTCAAAGGGGTTTATACACTGTATAAAATAAATTTGTGTATAAAACAAAATATGCCTCAATGAATGGAGAGTGAGACGAAGTCCCTTAAAAATATCATTTTTAAATAAAATATATATATTATGTTTATTCACTATATGTACACATAAAGAAAGTATAATACAAGAGAGGATATAATAATATCATGACATAATTTGAAAGTAGGAGATTGACCCAAAGAATATAAATTGGGTTAATAAGTTCCCTTACCAAGATCATTTTTTAATTAAAATAGATCTATTATGTGTATTAACTAGAAGTACACATAAAGAAAGTACAAATACAAGATTGTACATAATAATATCATGACATAATTTGAAAGTAGGAGATTAACCCAAAGAATGGAAATTGGGTTAAGAAGTTCCCTTACCTCGTGTCTGACTTGACTCAACCGTTCTTTAACCTCCTGAATAATAAACTAGAGTTAATATATACCTTATTAAGAACCATTTTAAATTTCATTATCCTTATTATATCACTTATTACAATGATATGAACATTATGTAATTATTTAAGTTAATAACAGTCGTTTTGTCGATCTTTGGTACATGAGTCAACAATAAACTTCTTATAATTACAAGTTGTTTATGTGGTATAATTTACATTCATGATTTAAATGTCATATATATCTTATATATCCAGTATATACATTCATTTATAATATTACGTAACATTTAGAGGTAAGAAATGAAGTGCACCGTTCATGGAGATGGTAAGCCGTACGTACGCATGAACGATACTTTCATTTCAATTTAATATTTAATGGAACTAAATCATAATGATATAAATGTATAATATAATTCTAGTATAATATATTGTATAATACCATTTACTCCATCCTTTATACATCCCACATATGGCATTAACGATTCAAATCACTTTGAGGGGGCGGTAGTCCGCACTTCCTAAAATGAAATTATCGCGTTTTACCCATAATGGAAATCATAAAGTATGCAATAAATGAGAAATACAGAAGCATAAGGAAAACATAAACATAATATATATATCATATATGAAAATAGTGTCATCACAATGGCCACCATTATAGGTGTTAAAAGAATTTGAACAATCATCGTTTCGTGAGGCAGTATTTTGCCACCCACAGAAACAGTATGTTCTTTAACCATTAGACGAAGGTGTGTGTAAGTGTAAAACAAATACTTATCATAACAAAATCCTAGTATATTTTATATACTGGTGTTGTTACAAAATAAAGGAATAAAAAGAGTTTAGGGGGTTGGAGAAGAAAAATAAAACAAAACATCATTAGAGAAGACATTACCTCAAAATCGGGTAACTCTTTTTGATTTGACCCAAAGGCTTCCTTGAGAAGAGTTCTGCCCAAATTGAGGCTTCTAGGAGTAAGAGGGGGAAGTTGGGAGAGTATTTGGGCAGAGTTTGTCCGAGCCAAATGGCTTTATGGTGTGAATAAGGTGGGAGAGGTGGGGGCCTTTTATAAGTGGAGAGGAGGGGCTTTTTTGGAAAGATTGAAATGTTACATTATTACACAATTATTTTAGGATTCTAAAGGTCCCACACTTATATAATTCGTGGATAAGGTGATAAGGGTTCTAAATCTACCCATCCAATAGTCTTTGGACAAGTGTAAGCCTTGGATTTTACATTATCTTTTTATTTTATTAAAATCGTTAAATAATGAGGTCATCGCTGCATCATAATGATGTCATAAATAATTTAATTTATTTAATGTCTAAAAATTATAAAAAAAATACTATGATGTAGGAAATATTTTTATCTTTCTAATGAATATTTATAGTCAAAATTTGGACTTGTCTAACCCCACTTAAAAAATGTTTTAGTAAAATAACTCATGTTTGTGTCAATTTAATTTTAACATTAAATAAATATATATTAATGTCATTTTCCAACTAAAGTGGCTCCATGGGGTACCCAAGTTGACCCATGGGTTTTATTGGTCGGCCATGACTCATCAAATAGGAGTAGGACAAGTTTCATGCTCATCTCATATTATTAAAACATTATTTGTACCTTAAACTACACTAATTACCTCTAATCGCGATTAAGAACTTAAAAGTTACTATTCACCAAAAAATTATTTTAATCTCATTGAACCACATTTTACTTCTTAATGACAACCATGTATGTCGGATTTTTGAAAATAAAATCACAGAAGTGGTAATATTTCATTTAAACGAAAAATCAGTTAATTACTACCACATAGTGGTTTCACTATTCATCAAAAATTGATGTTTTTCAGAACAAGGCCAAAATTTCACCCTAAGCTATAATTGATATTCCGAATTCAAAAATGGTGTCTATTTTACAAAATTACAAACATATAAGTTTCATTAATTAATTTTATAATTAATTCCCTCGGTTATGACAAATAGCGTGTTTTTAAGAAACAATTTATATCAAAAGATTGGCAATTGTTTATATCCAATTTCAATGTTAAATTAATTCTAATGACCACCATTGGATAAAATGGTAAAAATATATTCTAATTATAACTTAAAACCACTAAATAGTATAATTTATCACAATAAATTATTTTGATTAAAAAGTTGTTTTAAGTATTTTTCACTATTCATAAAAAATTAGAAGTTCTCAGAAAAATACCAAAAATTCAACATAGGCTAATTTCGATATTCCAAATCCAAAAATGAAGTCCATTTTGAAATATAAAATTTCTATAATTTTAAAAAGTAGTTATTACTATTCATAACGGCTACTTTGATTAGTCGCGGTGTTTTAGAACTCGAAGTTGCGTACAATGCAAGCTATTGCATTATTGAATGAGAAGCGTATCGTGGAAGCTCGGGGTGTTACACATAAAATTTTAATTCATTCTAGGTTGTGCTGAATTACTATGTATCTTAAATTGGATACATTAAAATGAGTTAATCACTAGATTATTAATCAAAAATAGCTTCTTCCTAAGATGTTATTCCATTTTGATATTTAATTTTACTTCATCGCATTCAGAGTCATTCCCTTACACGTTAATATAATATTGGAATTTTTGTAAATACCACATAGTGGCTCCCTAATATTATTTTTTCTAAAATGGCAATTTTGTAACCTTATGTTAGTAGATTTTTAATCTAACATATCTTCCCCATTGAATTTGATTTATGTTTTTCAATTTAATATTATTATATATTTAATTTTTATAGTAATAAATGTGATATTTAAAAATAATCATTGGGAAAAAAGGCTGTCTTCCATAAGAAAATTTATTTATTGTTAGGGCGAGGACAAATTATGTAACTAATGTCAACACATAGAATCATGAAATTATATTTATGATTTTATTTGTATTTAAATATTTATTACGTAATTTGAAATTAAATATTACATTTATATTTGCAACAGTTAAACCTGGATTCTCTAGATGAGAATGAAGCTATCCAATTCTAGTAAATTGATTTTTTGAGTCAGGAATTTAATGAAGAGTACTAGTGGGGAGTTCCATGTATACCAAATAAAAAGATTACCCTATCCAGTATTTAGACCTAATCATGTTACTCTCAAATCTCCCACACCACCATCCTATAATACCCTAATATAGAAAGAGGTAAGGCCAAATAAATATCAACACAGAAGTGTGAATGTTGTAAACTAGTTTGAAAATAGTTCCTAAAATAACTATTAGTTATATATAAATCATGTACATCAGATACTTCTATAATTTTAACTGAAGTATGAAATCGATGAAAAATTTTTATGATGCACCGAGTGATGTGAATGAAATTTGTAATAAAGGTCAAGGGGAATATAGTACTTATGGGGATAATGATGAATATTATGATTTTGATACAACTAGTGGTGTTCCAAAAAATTATGTCGGTTATGTTGGTGATGAGAATATCGGTAGTAAAGTGATTGTAAGTTTGAAATTGTGATTAAGAGATGATGTTGCTAACTGTAAAGATATTGACCCACTCAATTATTGATTTAGAAATAAAGATATATATGGATGTTGTTTAATGATGTGAATTGGTTGATAATGTTGATGTATATGTATGTTATAATATATTTAATGGGATTCAAAATACTATAAGATATTCAATGAATGATAAATAGTTATATTTAATAGAATGTGTCTTGTGGTTTCTATTTCGTTTATAGGATATGGAATTGTTTGTGTAGTCGGGACGGATGTGATGATTCTTCTTATTGAAGTAGGTTTCTATACTAATTTTTCAATTAACTATTTGTAAATCCTATTGATGGGAAAATGTAAATCCATGGTTCTCATAACAATAGGTTTTGATATATACATGTGTTTTAATGAAACCCATAAGCATTAGGCATACTTCATAGGCAATTAACACATTTTCAATACATACTATTGTATATCCCTATACTAATGTCTTCAACACAGAGGGTTCATAGAAAAATTGGTATTTCCTATTAAAATGTATTTATGTTCAATAAAATTGGTTATAAACCATTATTATATTTTAATTTTACATTAATGAAATACTTTTATTGTAAACAAGCATCATAAAAAGGGTAATATATCATTTTATTGATAAAAGTAAAATGGACATATGTAGGACATCTAGAATAACATGTAAAAGGATAAAAAATAAAATAAAATAGCTGGGAAGTGATGCTCTGAACATTTGACGAATAATGTAAATAATTATAGAGAGTAATTGTTGTCATTGATCACAAATAATAAAATGATCAATGAAATGATAGGGGCTTGAAAACGATAAATAATTGATGATAAAAAAGAACATTTGATTCCTTGTATTTGATTGTAATATGATAATTTTTCTTGAAAGATATATTTCTTAATTCTGTGGATTTATTTCACTATATAGACTGAAATATAGTGAAATATACTAACTTTAAAATTATAATATCATCATTTAACTAATATCAACTAGAATCATATCTTTTTCTCGAGATGAATAGTATTCAAGAAGAATTTTTCATTACTAAAAAACATAATAATTAATTTTTGTATTAATGACACATGCAATATAATTCCATTTATATTTCATGTCCAATAGGTGGTAAATGTTTTTAGAAATAACATTAATCACATAGTGACCAAATCACTTTTAAATATTACATTGATCTATATGATAAAAAACGTGATCCCATAATTACTTCAATATCCAAGATCTTATGAACAATAATTGTATTCAATATATTGATTATCATTTAAAAAATTGTAAATTTATGTATCATGTTAATCCATATGTGCATATAAAATTCATCATATTAAAATGTGTCATAATGTTTCAACAATTATAGTAATATCTAATGATTTTAAACCTCAAATGGTGTGTCTAAAACAATAAACTTATCATAATGCTTAAAATTATATACTTTGATGGTTTAAATAATTCCCAGGATAACCTCATATGATAACATATGAATCACCAATTATATAAAAAACATCACTCTGATACTAAATGAAATAACACAGAACCCGAAATCCCATATTTGGGGATGATATCATTAATATAAATTTTCATATTTTCTTTCATTAATTGTGACCAAAATTTTATCCACCCAAACCAGACGACATCAAAACATAAAATTGGATCAGTTACATTCTTAAAAACCTTTTAAGATTAGAGTATTATATATGCAGGAAATTCTCCAACATAAACAATACCCATATATTTAAATGAGTGTTCCTCCTATATAACTCAGATTTTATTATATCAGATTTATTCATCATTGTTTTTGACGCTTTCACTGGGGTGTGCATGTCCATCTATGGAGGACGTGCAGCTGTTTCCCTACATTCCTACTTTCAAAAGGTAGGAGGCATTCATTCCTTATTTAGGGATGTTTTCTCCTTAATAGAAACAATATGATGGGATGTCGGTTCTTCATTTCGTGGATTCCTCCCCAGAACTCATCACCTAGTCTGGGTCTCCCTTATAAATTAAGACGTCATTCATGAATCTCATTCCTGGTGTCATATATTAGTGGATACCGGTTAATTAGACTACATTCGTCATGACATTCCATGGGATATTGATATGGTAGCAACCTTCAGTCAAAATACATGGAAACATCATGCATGTTGCGACATATCTGTATGCGTGGACATTGTGGAACCTATATTCTTCCACATAAGAGGGCATCTCAAAAGTGCATAACCTAAGCAGCCTACATCATTCATGTGGTATCTTATGCTGGAGGAATTTCTCTAAGGTTTTCCTCATCTTCCCATGATTAACATGGATAATTCCAAATGTTTAACATTTTGTGGATATGGTTATGCCAAAGGCATGTCTTACGAGGTTTTCCTCAGTCATCTCATTTTTTATCACAAGGTAGGTCACGATTTTAACCTCTTGTAGAGACGGTTACACCCAAAGCGTGTCTTCCAAGGTTTCCATTAGGAATATCACTATTATCATGAGGATGGCTGCGAGTTTAATGTCATGTAGAGACGGACTGAGAGTTATCATAATGTCTCATACGGACAGATCAGTGGTGGTGTGTCCCATTGAGAAGAGATGTCACACCGTGAAAGCTGGTCTGGACACTACTGAGGGAAGATCTGGGAATGTGTACCAAAGAATCGGGGACACCAAGGTTTACCATTGGCTAGTATTGAACCTCAGGGAGGATTCCCTTGTACCTTTAGCTGGTGACATAGATCAAAACCCACATAGATCTAAGGGATGATTAATATGGGTGTACACAAGGGATAACAACCCGAATACATGCTGGTTCATACACATGGATAGCGACCCATGTACTACTAGGAGTACCGAGGAGGTGGAGGACATGATCCCACTTAGATGTGATGGCCCGGGCAAGAATCAGGATGGATGATGGATGGATGAATCGAGTGGAGGGGGAATGAGATGGGACTGTCATGATGGTGACAATAGTATTTATCTTGATCCTCGAAGAGACTTGTTATGTATCCATGTGGCAAGGAATCAAATCCCATGTAGTTCAGTGATGACGATCAACCGTTGATTGGGTACTGAAATGATTTACCATTGAATGAGGTCACAAAGGCTTAACGCTGGATGGGGCTGCAAGGGCTTACTGCTGGAGGGGGTCCACAGTTTAAGGTCATGCAGGATGGGGGCGAACGGACATGGAGGGGGGGTCAGAACTACTGGGTGTTGGGGTTGAACCTCGTGAGGTCTTCCTACAGACCTTACATTGTCAGCGTACAAATTCCACATAGTTTTGGATGGATTTTTGGGGATTACACTCTACATTACCCAGGGTGTTGGTGAATTGGCATGAAGATGGTTGGAACGATCAGGGTAGTGGGATTTAACCTCGTGGAATCTTTCTACATACCCTTCCTTGACAGAGATAAAATTCCACGTTGTTCGGGATGGATTTGTGGGGCTTAAACTCTAGGCTTCCCACGGTGTTTGTGATCGGACGTGAAGATGGTTGTAACGACTGAGGTTGTGGGATTTAACCTCATGGAGGATTCTTACATACCCTACCTTGGTTGGGACCAATGTACAATTAGTTTAGGGTGGATTTGGGGGGCTTACACTATATTATTCCCAGGATGTTGGTGAAAAAACGTGAAGATGTTCAGAACAACTGAGGTAGTGGGCATTAAACTCATGAAAGTTTCCTACATACATTACCTTGGCATTGATCAATGTCCACGTAGTTCGGGATGGATTTGTGGGGCTTACACTCTAGGCTACCTAGGTTTTTTCTACGGGGTGATAATGTTGGATGGGGATTATGCAAGGAAGCTATCCGGGTGCTGCTACGGAGCAACAATGGTAGATGGGGTATACGAACAGATGCTTCCCAGGTGATGCTATGGAGAGACAATGGTGAATGGGGATTATGAAAGGTTGTTCCCTGGGTGCTACTAGGGAGTGGCAATGGTGTATGGGGATTAATCAAGGAAGTTGCATGGGTGCTGCTATGTAGCGGCAATTGTGGATGGGGCTTACGCAAAGATGTTTCCCTGGTGCTTCTATGCAGCGCCAATGGTGGATGATTCTTACGCAAAGTTGTTTCCCTAGTGGCGCAACGATGTGGCAATGGTGGATGGAAGATGATGCCCTGGTGCTGCTACAGAGCGAAAATTATGGATGAGGATTACGCATGGATGTTGCATGGGTTCCGCTATTAAGTTTCAATAGTGGATGGGTTTTACAAAAGGATGCTGCCCGGGTGACACTAGGGAGCGGAAATGGTGGTTGGGGCTTATGAAAGGAAGCTGGTCGGGTTCCGCTATGGAGAGGAAATGGTGGATGGGGCTTATACAAGGATGCTACCTCAGTGATGCTATGGAGCGACAATGTTGTATGGGGATTATGCAGGGACGCTTCCCTGGTGCCGCTGTGGAGCGGCAATGGTGGATGGGGCCTATTCAATGAAGCTGCATGGGGGCCGCTATGGAGCGAAAATGGTGGATGGGGCATATGCACGGATGATTCCCGTGTGGCACTAGGGAGTGGCAATGGTGGATGGATATTACACAAGGAAGCTGCCATGGTACCGCTATGGAGAGTCAATTGTGGATGGGGCTTACACAGGGAGGATGCCCTGGTGCCGCTATGGAATGACAATGGTGGATGGGGCTTACACAAGGATGTTTCCCTATGGCTGCTATGGATTGAAAATAGTGGATGAGACTTATACAAGGATTCTTCCCCGGTGCCTCTATGGAGAGAAAATGGTGGATAGAACTTATGTAAGGAAGCTGCCCATAATTTTCTCCTCAAGTCTAGCCATGAGGGCACCCCAACTCACTGGTGGGTTGTGGTATTCACATTTGCGGTAGCACTCAAGAGGGATAATGCCAGGGGCATTGAAACCAGTCCGAGCAAAGGGAGATGATAAGTGTGAATCACATGACTGACATTTGGAATTCAATGAAGGTGGCGTGGTGAGGGAGGATAACTTTTGACTGTTCTTGAAACAAAGAATCCAAATTTCTTTTGCCTGAAATGGAGACAATAAAATGAAGGTTGATTGTTGACCGTGTTCCAAACACATGACCAGAATCAACCTGTCATCCAAAGTGTTCTGGGGTGTTGGCCATGGATGATATGTGAGCCGATGCAGCATGGGAATCGACTGTTAGGGGGTCCCTTCAGACATGGAAGTGGATAAAGATCGAAATGAAGGACACACAAAGTGTGAGGTGGGGTGAAGGAATTTTTGAATGGATTCCAATTCTCGGGAAATTATGAAACTCTAATCATGTCAGGAGGAATCTTATTCATGGATTATAAGGAATCTCTTTTAGAAAGAAAGATGCATCCTATGTTTGGAACATAGGGAGTACTATAGTATAGAGTCATGTAGAAAGGACTTTTGGCATCTTATGCTTGGTGCCCAAGGAATCTATTATATTCAGTAAGAGGCATCATATATTTCATATATAGAGTTCACTACAGAATAAAATCTTATCGATATGACTACTGTCATAAGGTTCCTAACAATGGATGGTGTTGGGACTTAGGCAAGGGAGGCCCTTTCAAGTTTGACCTGACATTGGATCCAAGTGATAGGGTTTGGAGGAGTTTTCTATGGAATGGTTCGACTCAATGTACTTGGGGAATTGATGATGAGAATCACTACCCACGAAAGAAGAAACAAACCTAGAGGAATACACCAAATCAAGGTGTTTCATGGTGTGTGGAGGAGTATCTAAAATCAGGGTATTCCATAGGTGGATGGTGGGTAAGCATAAGGGCGTAATGGAAAATCCCGATGTCTTAGCCTAAAATCGGGGATATTTGGCACGCAAAAGGGGCAGTGTTTGCGTTATATGGGATGTGTGTGTGAAATAGGTGTGCGGCGCATTCAATAGGGGAGTGGGGAGCGAAATGAGAGATGAGCATGCAATAGGCGGTCACATTCCAAATAGAGAAGGAATTGCGCACAATTGGATTATGGAAACCTTTGGTGCATGAAAAACTAGGCACCATGGAACTGTTGCATAGAAAAATAATGTTTTCTGCTCAAAATTGGGTTGGTTTCCCCCTTTACACGCAAAAGTAATGTTTTGTGCGCAAGAGAGGGGATTTTCCACGCGGGCGGGGAAAATTCAGACATATGCGCATCAGAGCGGAAAACAACCTCTAAGACACCCCTAGAAAATGGGGGGGGGGATGCACATGTATATATAGTTGGAAACCGGGGTGGAGATGCACAAAAAATTCTGCACATGCAAATGGTTTTCCACGTTAAAGGCGGCGCACAGAATATTCCGTGCGAGCACGACGTTGCCTGTATAATTCTACATGTGCAATGCGATACATGGAAATTTCCACGCAAGTGAGGCTCCCCTTTTAAACAGAAGATTCTATTTTTACATGAAAATCCATACATTTCCCCAAAACCGTTCTATTTGGCCATTTTCAGCCGCCCGACTTCAAACAACCATAACTTCGGATACAAAACTCTGTTTGGGCTCTTCGACCAATCAAATCGAATCTTGCGGAACCAGCTACGCTCTGGTATAATTTTTGGGAGCATTTGGAAAATATTGGTGATGCGTTTTTCAGTGTCAAAAATCATAATCATATAGATGATATCCTATTTATAAGTAATTTGTTTGATAGTATTTGCAGATAAATTAGAGAAAATAACACTAAGAAGGGTGAGATGAAATGATGAGTGTTTGTAAACATAATTATTTATAAGTGAATATAATCAGCAAACATAATATGTATATAATGATATGACTAAATAATTAGTGTTAATGGGTGAATCATAAAATAACACATACCATTCTATGATTGAATCATCTATCATGGTATAAGGAAATAAGGGTTTAACAAAATAATGGTCAATTTGAATAAATATTCATGATACATATAATACTAATATTGATCATATAAATGATTATAATCCCATTAAAAGAATAGATAAAATGTGTTGTTATTTTAGAACATCGTATTCATAGAGAACATATTGATCACATAGAAAGATGAAAACCATATGGTATACTTAAAATATAATTCCCAAGATAACAGAATCATTACACAATTTATAGGAGTGATACTATGGTGCCCCCATTATTTAATCATTATCAATTTTATCTAACATAATATCGACACACGTATCCTATTTAATGTCCATGAACCCTAAAATAAATAAATGAAAAAGTAATTTCATTATAAAAAAATAGAAATTATAATTATTACTTTTATAACATTATTATCCCATGAAAAATGGGTTTTATGTCATTCTCATTAAATCATCAGTATCACATGGAAAATAAATAGGCTCCATAACATTCTATTTTCAATATAGTCATCCCATTGAAAATAAATGGGTTCCAAAACAATCCCTTTGAAATATAATTAACCGGTGTGAATGAAAATGTTTCCGTAATAATGTCATTGATATATGATTAAACTATAAGAAAATAATGTGTTCTATAATGATCTCATTGATGCGATATTAATATAACCAGAAAAACAATGAGGACGTAATCATTAAAAATCCGCATGTTGGATCTAATTAATAAAAAGATTTGTTGATATTGATGAATGATGATACCATTGAAATATCATAAATTATTTTCTTGGAGGAATATAACAAATTCATTTTTATAAATAAATTTTAAAAAACAAAAAAATTAAAAAAATTTCTAAAAATATTTTCTTTGAAATCAATAAATGAGAATTTTTAATAGTATATTAAAAAATTTATTATTCTATTTCATGAGTATAATTTCTTTTCCATTGTGAAATTTTTTTTATATCTATTTTTTTGAAAATAATTATGAAACCAAATAAAGTTTAATTTAAAGAATATAATTCCCACAATATTATTTAATTCTGAACAATCTATAAATGTTCAAAAAATATTCCTTTAAAATTTTTAGTAATATATATAAAAGAAATATTTTTAAAAAAACATGAACATTCCTTTTATTTTTTAAACATTTCCGTCATGTATAAAAATTAATTTAAAAAATAATTTTATGAAGAATAAAATTATCTGTGAATAAAATTTTATAAATCAAGGTTTTAGAAGGAAAAGGTTTTGAATATTTCAATAAATAAAGAATATTTTTATTAAAAATGATTTATCATGAATTTTAAGTGAAAATGATTGAAAAAATTGTACTATTACATCAAAATATAATGAATAAATGAAGGGGAAAAATCGCGACATTCATTTCTAGGTAGTTAATAATATTAATACATTAGAGGCTTAATAATATAAAATCCTGATAATCATTGTGTTTGTAAAATTGTAAAGTTACAACTTCGGAACCATTGAATTATAAGCCCCGTGAAAGGAAAACATGAAATTCCACATAAAATATAATGGTATAAACTAAAGTAATGATATTAAATTTAAAATGGGATGTATTTACACCACATAAATGAAGATATGTGGGAAACCTAAAATATGTTTCAATAAAGAAAAATTATGTCAAAAAACCCATTAAATAGATCTTATTATTGATGTGCAGATTAATAAATGAATTAATTATTCATAAAAAATGTAAATATAAGTACAAAATTTAATATAGAATATAAACTATTCATATTTATGAAATAATTAATCTAAGACTAGCATAATTAGTGAAGTATATGTTTAACCCAATGATTGAAAATTGAGTTATAAAATCCATTACCTCACACACCATTTTGTTTGAACATTATTAAAAATCATTTAGAGTGGTTTAAAACATCTTATTAACTTATTATAAAACCATATTAATACATATTAGGGAATTTATGATTTTTTTAAAACATATTTTCACCCATTCGTTAATAATAATTAATTATTATCATTATTTTTTAGGTAAATTACCTTGTTTTCTAATTCATGATTTGTTATAAATTTTTTAGTTATAGTGAATATAATATAGTAATATCATATCAAGAATAATATTAATGACATAATTATCATATTTAAAAAAATTTATAATTTTTATTATAAGTTATTTAAGATGGTTTTGAAAAATTATGTATCTTATTATCAAAGAGACTGTAGATTGTATGTACAGATGTGAAATGTTTCTTTTTTTATGATAATTATGGTAAAATTCTAAGTAATATTTTATCTTAAAAAAATTATAATAATAATAAAAATAAAAAAATATTTCCTCAGATATACTTATTTTTATCATCCATGTTGTGTGGTGTCAAAAGAGGGTGTTCTATCACTTCATGAAGGTGGTAGTACACACATACATGAAAGAAATTATCATCCTTTAGTGAGTGAAAAGTTATGAAATTAAATGATATATTATATTTTAATTATTATAAATGTGGAATTAATATCACAATTATTTCATATATATAGCATATTTGGATTAAATATATCATTATTACCTTCAATGTAATGTATTAGTGAAAAATGAATCGTTGACATTTTGAGGTGATAGTTTATCGTACACACGAGCGACATTATGATATCCACTGTAAAATGAAAATTAAAAAGGTATATATTATATAATGAATAAATATTGAAATTATTGATATAAATAATATATATATATATACTTTATATCAATTTTCATACCAAACCATCCTTGGAGTTAATTGAAAAAATGATTGACATGGGTTCCTCTGGCGGTAGTCATCCATACGGTCAAATTATAATTTTATTAAACATTTTATGGAAGAGGAAAATAGTTTTTTATATTGAAATAATAAAATATTATTATACTTATGATTCCTATGTATTTATAAAAGAACTATTTATGAATACATGAAGATTGATGGGGATGAAATAAAATAAAAATACATAATGAATTATGTTACATTTTTTTCATGTAAGTTGTTTTGATTTTCACTAACAGAAATAATTTGATGGATTTATAACAAAAATAAGGTTTTCATGAGGATATAATTTATTTATCTAGGTTATTTGGGAAGGGATTTGACTATCTAATCAATTTTCAAGGAATGAATAGAGGGGGGAAAGGGTGGGATTTTACATGTGAGTTGAGTGAGATTCTTGTTTTCTATGAAAAGTATAAATTACACAAATATATTATTCATTTCATAAGTCTAATAACACTATTTGTTAATTATGATTTTTTTAATAAATTAAATTTCATTTATGTAAAGTGTTATATGCTTCATCGAGTTTGACATGTACGACAGTAAACCCCCTTTTAACTTGATTTACATGCAATAGTGTGTTTTTAAAAAACAACATTTTATTATTTTACTCTTTTAAATAAGAAATTATAGTCAAGATCTTAGTATTTAATGTATTATCATAAATACGTAAAATATAATGGTGGAATAACTATTAAATTATTTAAACTATCAATTAAATCATCTTCGAAATATTAAAATAAATAAAATTTTAAGTAATTAAGGTAATACACTAATTTTATAGATGAATACAAAATTGTTAGTTCATATTAATGAATTGTTTTATGTTATATTATTATTATTTATTTTCCTAACATCTGAGAAATGAATAGAGTTAAAATTGACACTTATGGAATTTTTTAAAAATACAATTGTATTTAATTATATAGAAATCATAAATAATGTAAATAAGGACAATGGGATACAAAATGGCCTAAAATGTCATAAATTTTCAATTGATAGTCTAATTTATACATTAATTGTAATATTTAAAACAATATTATATTGAAAAATATTTTACCATAAATGAAATTAAAATGGATTAACTGGGGGTTAATCAATATTATAATATCTAAAATAACACCCGAACATGTCTAAAATCTATTTTTTAATTAGGTAAAAACATTAGAATATTTTTTCATTGATTAAATTTTTATTTGGATTTATTTCAATTAATATTAAATTTATTATACCTTATTCTTCTGAGAAAATATAAAAGTGATCATTCCATATCATATAAAATGTGACATAAACTTATTTTTTTAAAAAAAATTAGAACATCATTTTTTCAACCAAAATCCTCCCAAATAATATTAAAACTACCAGAAATTCATTACATAATTGTTACATTTGGATGGAATCCAACCAAACAATCCATTTTTTTCAAATCAAAAGGAAACTCCCAAAGAAGAGGTATTGTTGAACAATGAATGTTTTAGTTTTATTTCTTTCGTGAAACCCCTAAATTATTCCCAATCAATGATAATATAAAAAATTCAGTAAACTAACTATAATTAATTTATTAATGTTTTCCAAATAAACATACTCATATTCTTATTTGATGGTTAATGAACTTAACGTCCCTATATATGGAAAACTAGATCCTCATGAAACCATGATGTTTTTTTCCATTCCCAACTCTCATCATTGGAAAATATAATGAAAAATATTTTTTATAAATTTTTTATAAATTATTTATTATATAATTTTAGTTATTTAATTATTATATAAAACATACATTCTTGATTTCCATTTTGGGTAATATGATTACATATTTTGTGGTGGTTTGGACTCCGGCATTCTCAAAGTGATATGAACCATTCACATATTATGTACAGTGTGTTAATGATGGGTTTTGTGAAAGTATATTGTATGTCTATTATAATTATTCTACTTGATGATAATAAATATATATATATATATATTATATGTTTAACTCATTTATTGTGATGTGGAATCGAAGTAGAATTCATGCATATATATGGAATACTCTCAACATGAGTATTCCATTTTATTTTTTACTTTTTATCATTAAAAGATAATTATAAATACATATACATAAAATATATAATATATTTATATATTTTTTATTATTATAGAGATAACTAAATCATTATATAAGTATGAGGTCCAAGAATAAAAATTCAAAACATGTATGAGAAATAATTATGTTATTACCTTATACATAACTATAAATAATTACAAAGCAGGTGATATAAATTAATAATTAAATAATATGTATTACTAAATTTGTATATGAATATTTTTCTATATTAGATATAATATAATCACATATTCATTATACATAGGTTTTCAAGAGTATGATGAGAGTAAATACATAAAGTAGGGGTGATTATATCACTTTTATTTATGTAATACACGTACTATATTAAACTCTTATTTCTTCTTAGAAGAGGATATAATTCCGAGGAATTTAATTTTTGAATATTATATAGTAGATTTTGGTATTTTTCATATCCGTATAAATTTTTTTATTTCATGTTGAATATCATCCTACAAATTATGAAGTGATATTTATTTATTTCATTGTCTCATCAGTATTTGGTATTTTTTCATTTCAAGTCTCCATTGTAGATTATTTATCATCGATTTCCTTATTCTCAAAAATTGTTTTTAGTTTTTTTGAATATTTCTATGTAGATTTTGAAATTTATGTTTACTCATTCTTTCTATTTTACTACATGTATTAAATGAATAATTATTCTTTTTTCTGAACAAGGTACTTAGTAAATTTTAAAGAAAAAAAGGAAAAACGAATGTCTTTTAACTCATAAGAAATGGAAATTACATTCTGCCATCAATATTCCTTAATTCGTTGATATTTCATAAAAACATTATAGTTTTATCTTCAAATAATATATTTTATTTTAAAATTAAAATTCATTTTATGTAGAGAAAATATTATAATATAAAAATGGATAATTTACTCAAGAAATGTTTTCAAGTGGTTTATCAAAATTATTTTAAATCTATTATAAAAATATTTTATGATACTTATGTTTTAATGTGTATATTATTCAATGAAAAAAACCAAATTATTTCTAATTTTATATATTTATTATATAATGATATTTTTATGCCCATTAATTTAAAATGGGTAATGTTATGATTGAATGATGTATATGAAACCCATTTAATTCCATGGGTTTGAAATAATGAATGATTTATGTTCTTGGGGCACACATATGTATGGTTTTCATTATTTTCTTATTGGTACCATCATCTCCCCCAAATGCATTGGGTAATGATAAATGTTATGTGTTTTTGATGGGTTCATGGGAGGCCATCCTAATCCTACAATAAGTAGTTGTTTGTGAGTGTTTATCCAATTTCTGTAATAAGAAGGTAGATACAATTTCATCTTAATCCGAACAATAGAAGGTATATTATAGGATATCCCAATCCCAAAGAAGGTACATGGGTGACTAGACCATGCTTAAGATAATATGAATTTCTTGGTAGGTTTCATTCAAAATAATATATTCTATTTTTTTTTCTATAATATCCATGTATTATGGAATTATTATACTCTCATGGATCGTACTCATTGATTTTTATATGATTTGTGTCTTATGAACAAAAAATATTGATTCCATGGCTCTGTATATAATATTTCATCTGCAGTATTTGATCTTTAGATGTTATGATCTTGTTTGCATTCCCTAATTCTCATGTTATACTTATGTATCTTCCATGTTTACCATTACTAAGGATCTGATATCACCCATTCTTATGATTCTATTCCATATATTAAATAAAATGATTTTTAGTAGGAGAAAAAAACATGAATATATTTACAGAGATGTTGAATAATATTCACCAATTTAGATGATTATGTTCCATGTTATTAATGGCACTAATCTATTACTGTCCTTGGGAATTTTTTTTCAATGTAATGAATCTTCATCTAAAATCATGTAATATTTATGTTTAAATATACTTGGAAATTATAGTTGCAATATAGAATATGTTTTTTGAAAAATTGGAAACTCTTATGATAAATCCTTAGTATGATTTCTAAGTATATGTATATGTGTAGGTTAAATCCTAGATTTTTCATTATGATCATTAATACTATAGGAAAAAACCCAATATATAATATATTGAAGATAATTTATGTTGATTATGATGTTTTACCAGTATGATTAGTGTTTATGGAATTATTATTTTTGGTATTTAACAATGGTTAGAACTTGAAAGAACCTTGTTAATGGGGATTGCAATATGAAAAAAAATGATTGTATACATGAGAAACCAAATATTATGGGATTTAGAATGAATTATATTATATTTATACTTAAAAAACCTATAAATAATCTTATAAATCCAAATTATTATAGGAGGGATTATTATTTTGTTGTGTCCTTCATGAGGCAATGTTCAACTTCATTCAGTGGGTCCTATGATCCACTTATTCCTAAACAATTGATTTGTACTACGGGGTAGATTTTTTCTATCATTCTATGTTTATATCATGAAATAAACTTGATTTTTATTAATCACATGGTAGTTGAAGTCGATCGAGTGTGTGATATTATTAATAACATGAGGAAAGAGGAAGAATTTGAATCTATTGAATGGGATGTGTTTAAGGGGTGTTATTTATGTAATTACGTCGATTGTATTGTAAGTAAATATATTATTAATTATTTATCTTAGAATATGAAAACGAATGATGACTGTATTGGTATATACGAAGCTAATTTTACAAAACATTCAATGTATGCTTTTGTATTAATCACCCACCCATGAAAGAAAAATCAATTGATTCTTTGTTGTTCGGAAACCAATACTTATAAAGGCCCAGGATATACGGGACTTTAGTATCTATCAATAACTTGATTGATGTGAACTGAAGAGTGAAATAGGAATTGGACACCTTGACCATTCCTACAATTATTATAATAAAAGGAAGATAATGTATCCTGAAAAAATAAATTCTGGAATGAAATTTTAGATATTTGAATGCCAGAAATGGATAAAGAAAAACGTCCTATAAATTATAGAAAGTGATTGGATGGTGTTACATATGTGTGAAGGAAGTTATTTGAGTGGATTAATGTAGATATGATTCAATGAAAATATAAAATGACGTCAATAATAAGAAATCACCAAAAAAATACACCCCCAAATTTCAATGTTACAATTGTAATGAGATTGGAAATTATGCTAACATTTTCCTCAATCCATGTAATAATGTATATGTTAATCTAAAAAAACAATAGAGGAAATAGAAAATGGAATACCAAATTTTATCCCAATGAATAATGTGATCTGTGATAAATAGTGAATACTTGTAAATTTTATCCTTAGTTCAGAATTTCAATTTTTATTTTGTGTGATTGGACCCTATGAAGATCTTATTGTTCATCTATAATTTAAATTTATTATGATTATCTACATTGGTTATGGAATAACTAAATCACACTTTTTTTCTACATGAATGAGTCCAATATAACCAGGATTATTTTTATAAAAACAACTTATTCGTGGAACGAAAATTAATATGTGTTTTCATTATGGTTTTCCAGAATACATGAGGAAGGTATTCACATTTTTGTTATACAAAAAAATTTCTACTTTATCTGAAATGGGGGATTAATGATATGATGTTTTTTGAGAAATTTAGTGACCTTATTTATATTGTTTTGGGATTATGACAATCATATGGTTTATTAGGTTAAAAATTTAGGGAATGGTTTATATTGAATATCTTATGTGGTTTTATAGACTAACATATTAGTTCCCCATAAAAGGATTTATGCACATTATATATCGTCTCCCAACAATTTTGTTGTGATAAAGGCATATGGAATAAGCTTCTATTGAATTTATGATTATAATAATATGCTTAAGCTTTTGGAATGATAAAGTATGCAACCTTTCATGGATAAAATGTGAAGTGTAAATTGATCATGTTGACAAAAATGGTGATTTTATTCTTAAATAATGTTAGTATATGATCTCAAGTAAACTCATAAATATTCGTAAAAGGGACATGAAAAAAAAGTTTCTTGTTATCATCATTTTTTTTATATGAAATACATTTTTTAAGCCTCTCTATTTTATGCATATGTGTTCATTAACATTATCTTATCCATGATCTCTATCACTTTCCATCACAACTTTAATGTTAAAATTCTCTTATATGACCATTATTTCACCTTAAAACTAGGTTATTCTATGGGGAATTTGTGTTTTGAGTTTCAATGCATTACCTTTGTGTTTCAATCATACCTTTTCTCAAAGTAGTTTTCAATTCACATTTTTAATCTCTCTGTTAAGCATGATGAAATTCGTAAACATACACTCCTAATTATTGAAGTGTAGTTTGAAATTTAAAAGATTTGAATTCATTTTATAAATTATTTATTGTATTTTTATGATATAATATCCATTTCCACTTCCACCAAATCGCTATCATGTTTATATTAATTTCCATGTATCACTTCTGAATAAGTAAAAACCTGAGACTTCACATGTTTTAAACTCAGAGGTTGTACTATTGGATATATATCATTCATATGAAGAGAATCTAGAAAAAAAAATTATATCATAGAGATAATGTTCTACATAACAAGACCACACAAATGGTTAATGTTTTTGTTTAAAAAATACCAGTTTGAAGATGTTTTGTCATAATTTGAGGATACAATGAGGTAAAATTATCCTCATTTTATTTAAAATAATAAAAAAATTCTTGGTAAATTTCATTTTAACCGTGGTAGAATGTACCCATTGAGTTTTTATGATCCTTAAATCAAAAAATAATATTTTCACTAATTTAATTTGTTATATGCAAGAAAAAAATTATTCTTTTATGAAATGGAACACCGACTTACCATTCATTATATGCAACACTATGTTTTTTTGAAAACTAATTTTATTTTTATAATTATTTAAATATTAAATTATAAAATATCTATTAGAATGGTAGGTATATATTGAAAAAATAAAATTATGAAAATATGGTTTATAGATAATTTGTTTACCAATTAATCATTAATTATTGTAAACCACTATTCCATATAAAAGGATTGTCATTTATGAAAAATTGTTTAAATGAATACAAGTGTGTTTTATACCAAAACATAAAAAATAATTCTTCATGAATTATATTAATTAAATATATAAATTTAATTTATTTCATAAAATTTTTTACATTTATCTATTTTTTTTTCTAGATGCGAGAAAAGAATGAATCCAATTTAAGCATAAAAAACTGTTACAAAAAAGGCAACTTTGTCACCTTTTGATAAAGAATTTTATTGAAATATTGTTTTGACACATTTCTTAATTATTTTTCAAAAAATATAATCCTTATTTTAAATAGAGTATCAATAATTAATGTGTATTAATTTTTAATATTTTATTTAGAAATATTAATTTCCTGAAGAATAGTGAAAAATATTGATTATTATTTGAAAAAATAATTTCATTAAATTAATTTTTTATCATAAATTATATATTCTATTGGATTTCGTGTATTATTAGATAAAAGTTTTATCATTGAATTTAATTGTGTTAGTTTGAAAAAAATTAAATTTAAAGTTTGTTATAAAAACATTTTAATCATTTGTAAATTTTCACTTTCAAAACCTTGTGTTCTTATTTCTTCAATGGGATTAATTTTATATATTTTTAGGAAAATTTTATTTTGGAATTATAAAATATGGATTAAATATTATTAATCAGAACACAAAAAAATTCTAAATAGTTACCTTTTATTTTTTCCCAATATGAATAGTATCATTGGTAATTTTTTTACGAATGTAAATTGAAAATTAGCTAATTTATGTTAATAGAATTTTTTAATGGATATAAAATTACCATTACACATTGTAAAACATTATGTGATGAGTTTAATTAAATCTTTATCACATAATTTTACAAAATTATCAATTTAATGGACAATTTTCTAGGAACATGACTTGGATATTATTAAAATCAAAATAGTAAAATATGTCACAGTCATTCATTTAATAAGAATATTAATTTACAAAAGGTGATAAATAGAGAATTTTCTTGGATATATATATTATTCGGAGAGGTCAAATTTTTATCTTTATCATTAAAATTTATTTTTAGTTTTTATTGAATATATAATCATTATAAATATTTACCAAAGAATGATGTACTAATTATTCAATTAGTGAAACAAAAAATTAAATAATATGTAAATTATTAAAATAAAGAAAATTAAACATATTTAAGGTGATAATTGATTTCATGTATGTTGATATAAAAATTTTTAGGAATATTTTGAAAATATCATTGATGTAATCTTGTAGTGTTGTTTTTTAATGTAAAAATAATAAATAGTGAATAAATTGTCATTTATGATATTTGATTAGAGTAATATTTTATTAAATTATATAGAAATCATAAAATAATTCAGAAAGTAAAAAAGGGGAATATATATGGTATAAAATATTATATATTTTCCATTTATGGTCCAACGGATAATATTTAATAAAAAATAATATCTTCTTAGTATTGAATATAGTTTTACTATGGTTGAAATTTAAATTTCACAAATAAGGATTAAAAATTCGAAACATAATATCTAAAATATATTGGATGATGATATTGATACTGCATAATATATTACCTTTGAATAACTGGAAATTTGGTAGTATTTTTTTGATATTTAATTTAATATTTTTTAATATTTTTTGAAATTCCAAAAGTGCCTCTCACCACTCTTATTAAATGGAGACTCTTCATCAAGATTATTAATAGCTTTGAACATATTAGGATCAACCAAAATCTATCAATTGCATTACCGAAATTCTATACCATCATCGTAAAAGCCTTAATTTGGGTAGAAATCTCACCAAATAATTCATTTTTTGTAAATAAAAAGGAGATACTAAACTAATAGGTAAAAATAATCAACCGACATTTTTTATTTTTTTTTCCTTAAACTCCATTACTTATTTTTACTCTAGAATTATATAATAGGATAAATATCCATTAAAATTTATGTGTTTGAATTATATGTTTTATTCTTAAACATACACACACATACATTAAATGGGAAATGAACATAACATTGTTCTGTATGATGAACTAACACATCATGAGACGATGTTATTTAGTTTTCACTTAACACCTCTCTTTCATGGTAAATAATATGTAAACAATATTTTAATATGATATAAATGGAATTTATGATGTATTTATTATTTATTTAGTTGTTATATAGATCATACCTTCACACTTTCCATTATGTGGAAATCTTATAACTTCTTTATGGTTGTGTGGACTACCACCTCCTCAATACTATGTGACTCATTAATACATTAAATTTAATGTATTAATGATAGATTTGGTGAGAATATAATTTATTTTTGAAATAATAATTCTAAATTAATTAATATATATATACATATGTTTCATTTACTTTCACTCATTCTGTTCGACATGAAATATAAGAAGAGTTAATGTGTATGTATGGACTATCACCTCAATGAATGTTGTATTTAATTTTTTATAATTATATTGAATTGGGAAAATAAACAAAAATATTAGTAATAAAAATTATTTTTATATCATGGATATAAGCCTATTGTTCATAAAATAATGATATATTTATGAGGACAATGAATAACAAGTCAATACATGTAAGAGAAAAAATTGATTATTACATGAAACATAACTTAAAATTGATAATAAATGAGTAATATAAAGTTATATGTAAAAAAACATTGTATTATATGTATTAATATTGTTATTTGATATATTTAAACAAAACATATATTATACACAATTTTTATATTAGTATGATGAGATTCAGGACTTAAGGTAAGGAGTTTTTGCCTCACATTTAGTTTGGTGGGATACTTGCCTTATACACTACTAATATTATCTTCATGATGTATATATTTCCCATGGATGTCTTTTATGAGCCTAATATATAAGATTATGGTATTTTATTATATATATAATTTTCATTATTTCATTTTTCTTATGATTTTACTCATTTTATTATGATGTGTATTTACTTTACAATCTCATCAATATTTGGGATTCTTTAGTTTTAATTAACTTTTGGGGAATATTTTTCACCTATTAACATGAATTCGAAATATATTTTCTAATTTTGTTTTTAAATTCTTCTATTTATTTTGAAATTCATTTTTTTTAATTGTTTTCCATTTACTGTGTAGTTTGTAATGAATTGTTTTCTCTGTTTCCCAAAGGAGGTACTTTGTAGGTTTTCTCGAAAAAGTTATAATGGAATAATTTTTTAACATATATGGTAGGAATGGATCATTATATCACCAGGATTCCCAAATCCAAAGAAGTTTACATTAACATATTTCATGAATATTTTAATATAAAATTTTTTCTTTTTAAATTATGTGTCATTTTACAAAAGTGAAAATGTTATCAAATTAGAAATGCTAATTTCCTCAAGAAATGTTGTTATGTGAAATTTCAAAATTATTTTCCATATAAGATAACATTGTATAATGATACAAATGATTTAATATATGCATACTTAAATTTTACATTTATAATTATATATAGTAATGGTTTATTTTAATGAATGTATGATATTTATGAAAACCATTTATTTTCCATGGGTTATGTTATGATTGAATTATTTCTATTAAACCCATTTAATTTTGTTTTTTGATATGATGAATGGTTTATATTCAAGTAGAAAAAATATATTTGTTTTTTTATTATGTTACTCGAGGGAACTATATATCCCTCTAATTCATTCGGTAATGATGTTATATCTATAAGATTTATGGGTACACGGGTGGTAATCGGAAGCCCGCCTCAAGAAGATAAATGAAAAGTCATCCTAACTGCAACAAGAGGGTAAATGGGAAGTCATTTATTGCTTGAAACTAGAATGTGAATAGGTGGTCATCCAAGTCCTAAATTAGATACATGGGTGAGTAGCCAAATACTAATATAAAATGAATGTATTTGTCAGTATCAATGATAAGGAGATATTTTAAGCTTTTTGGCATGCACAAAGTATATGTCATAGACCATTTTTATACTCTCATCTCTTGGGTGATTTGATTATATTAATATTCAAAACATCAAAACCATTAATATTTATTAAATTACTCACCTAAATGATATCGGATAAATTTTATTTGAACATAAAAAATAATTATCATGTTTTCATAAAATTATGCTCATGTTATGCTTACATATCGTATATGTTTACCTATATTAAGCATTTGATCCCATCCATTGTTGTGTTTACATTACCAAGGATATAGAAAATTGTTTTATATCAGATTTTTAATGAGTAGAATATTTATGGGAGATCGTGAAGATATATTATTAAAATAAAATAATGTGTTTCATGTTTCCAAATACACTAACCTATTATAGCCCACATGCATGGTTTTTTAATATAAAGAATATTCATCAAGAATGATGTAATATCCCTGTTCAAAAATCATGGGTCATTATTACAAGGATCCAATAACAGAAAATTATATAGTATAGAAATTATCAGTTCTAAATAGTTCTATAATATATATTTTATATAAATATTTAGGTTATTATATGGATTTACATTTTAGTTCACCATGTAAACCCTTTTTTACCCAATACATGGAAATTATTCTGAATCCAAATATTAAATCCATTATTTAAAATTCAATTCACATAAGTGCAAAATTTTAATTCAAATACTAATATCACTGATTCATTTAAGAAGTAGGTTTTCTATTTGAAAATGTTCAAAATGTTACATAGTTCTAATATAAATCTTTCATTTAAAATTGATTAAAATGAAATAATTTTGATATATATATATATATAATTTAAACAATTCCAATTTAAATTAAATGTATTATGAATTTTATCTTTATAAATAAATTAAATTATAAATAATTTTTCAATTAAAATTCAATATTTTTCATTATTCATCAAAAATACAATCTTTTCAAAAAATTATATTAAATTAATCATTATATAATTATGAAAGAATGATTTAAATAATGTCGTATATTTTATAAAATTAATTTTATAAAATTTGATAAAAAAATTAAATTTAAAAATGAACCCACATACATGACTAAAAATAATTTTTTAGAGGAATATATTTTTTATGCACTAAATGATTTTATATTATGTAAATATCTAATAAAAATTGTTATATTATTTTAATTTAAATTAAATTATACATTATATATAAATTTCATATAAAAAATTCCTAATTAGGGATTATATTGATTATTCAAAATTTGAAAACATTATCATAGTTAAATGCATTTTCGAAAAAAAACCCATTTTCCAACCCAAAAAACGTATACTAAAATAAAAAAAATATTCCAATGTAATTAATTGGATTAATTATTAATAACATTAATAATGTTACATAAAATCATCTTCAAAACATAATTTTAATTTTACATTACATAACATTTTGGGAGGAAGTTATTTTTTTTAAATCAGTATTCGGTCACTATTCACGGAAAATCAATAATTTTTTACGAATCTCAAAATTTCACTTAAAATAATTTTTTTTATTTTCATTTAAAAAATAAAAATAATATTATGTAGTAAAAATTCTAAATTTTATAAAAGTTATTTATGAAATTAATTTTTCATGGATGTAAATTAAAATATTTTTTGAAGAAAAAATATTATTGAAGAATAAAATTAAATCACTAATAATTGATTGATTAGTTTCAAAAAATTTGAAAATATTTTACAATATGTATGAAATATATATATTGATTTCATAATGAAATTAATAATATTTATACAAGAAAATTGTATTTCAAGGTTATAATAGTTATATATATCGTGGTTTGTTTAAGATTGGTTTTTCCTATTGAATACACCATCGAAAATTAAAATATTATGTTTATGTATATCATAAGATATCAAAGAGATAAATTTATTTAAAAATAAATAGTGTATAATTTCTCGAGGAGTTATATTCTCATCTAATCATATTGTGGCGTGACATATAAGCTATCAAATATTGTTGTATTCGTTTATAATTTATAGGTGTTACATCATACAACCATCAATAAATCATATTCTATCTATTTGAACATTATCTCAATAATCATGGTATGGATATTTAAAAATTATATTTTTTTCTGTAAAAAAATCATAAAAATTGTTAATAAAACATCTTATTACTTACTTAGAATTACTTTTTTTATTAATAAAAAACTTTTGAGGAAAAAGTGAGAAACCATAAAAGGATGGGGAAGAGTTATTAGTAATAAAAAATATATGGTTTATAAGTAGTGGAAAATAAGTGGGATGTAAAGATTTGGACATTTAAAAAAATTATAAATAATTAAGGGGTGTGATTGAGGTCAGTGATAAAAAAAGTGAATAGTCATTGGAATTTTATGGGCCAAAAAACCAAAAATATATGATGATCTAAAATATTATGTCATTCAATTGATATTAATATAATATGTTAATTTTTATTTCAGGTTCCATTTCTTAATTTTCAGTATCCATTTAACCATATAGAATGAAAACATAGAGAAATATTTTTTCTTGAAAAGTATAATATCATCCTCTAACGAATTTCAATTTCAATCCCATATTTTTTAACAAATGATGAGCATTCTAAATGATGTTTTCTGGCATGAAACACCAAAAATCATCTTTTAATTGATCATATAACTATAATCATCATAGGTATGTGGAGGAACAATCTTTTAGAATAAATATTCATGGATTTTATATACCATAAAAGTCATAGGTATGCCTTCACACGTAGATACATGAACAAGAGATATATGTGCTGGTGGGAGTCCATGTAAGACAATAACATCAAGAGAATTTATAATTGAGGAAGATGATTTTTATAACATATTCCATTAACAAGATGTTACATGCTCATATAGTTATGGAGGCTTCTGATTAGTTGGTTTTCATGCATCTGACCTGGGTTGAGAAAGAGGGAGAATATTTTCTATAGTGGATGGTGTGGAAAACATTGATTCTCTATTGCGTGAGAGATTCCCTGCTAGTATAAATTGACTATGAAGTATTTTGTAAAATGATATCCCCAAGAGATTCACTATGTGGGTTTTAAAAATGATGGAAACACATTATCCATTTCCAAGGATGGTTGGTGGTCCCAAACACGATACAGAAGAAGGTTATGAGAAAATTTCCCAATTCTCTATTTGTAGTCAATGTAGGTATACATAAGATCTACATATAAATTCAGTGTTAGTTTTGGTGGGTTGATATGAGATGTATTGAGGTTGAGTTCTTTTGACATCCCCACAACTATCAATAGCTGAAGTATGAGCACCGGGTTGTAGAACATTTTTTGTAACACCATAAGATACTAGATTAAAAACTGGATGAAATATCTAAGGAAATCCTGATATGGATTCCACAGATATCAAAGGGATGTAATTACATATGGGTGATATTTTACCAATAAAAAAATTCAAAACACATCACTTCTATCAAGGAGAAGAGTTCATTGGAGTGTTTTCAGATGATGTTTGTATGAGTGATTTTTCGGTGGCCTTGAGTTCCATTTATTATATCCAATAACCGTTTTTTGTGGCCTAGGTCATGTACAGTAGATAATGATGGTCACCCTTATGATAGACAAATATTAGAAAATAAATTCTTATGGTACCATGTATATTATAACTAATAATGGGGAAAGTAAAATTCATCCATAGGTGGGTGAGGAAAACCCATAACTCGAAGAAATATTATTTAGATCGATGTTGTGTGACCGTTGATTTTGAGAAGGGTGAAAATGTTTTCCTAAAATTAACCCCATGATGATGATTATAAAGATTTATCTTGGTTTGAATCATACCCTCCAAATTCATCAGGCCAGTCAAAATCATACAAAGGGTTGGGGAGCTTTCATACCTCTTAACCATATTCTCATTGTTGGAGGGGGAAAACCTTATCTTCAATGTGTCCCAGTTCAAAGGATACATCAATGAACACATACATGTTATTTACTATGGAATGTTAGAATCCAATAATAGAGATAATTTACTAATGTATCTGGTGGTGATTGAGGATCGACATGAGGGGAACCTATATAGGGGGATCATCCAATATAGTTCATGTGTTTTAGCTATGTGGGACTATGTAATAGATATCTGGGTGTGGGAGAGCTATATTCAAGATCAGTATCTTAATATTTTTCTTTTTTTCTTTTATTTGATTAAATATATTGAATAATGGAATGATTTAGAGACAATTTATTAGGCATTTATGACTTTTTAATTTTTTTAAAATATTTTTACAGCCTTGAGGAGATATTGAGTGCAATTTTGAGGAATAGTGTGCTAAAAATTAATTTTTCATAAATATCAAATAAATTTATTTAATGCATGCATGATTTCATAATAGACATGTGATTACTCAAAAATGTATTTCTAGATGAAAATCCTGATACTATTGTTGGGTTATATGCCTAATTGTTTCCCTAGGAACGGCGAAAACATTATTTTTGAGGGGTTTTTCAGAAATCATGATTGTTAGCGGATGTGTTTTATTAAAACAAATAATTAAGTTTATTTATTTCAATTAATTTAGAAAATAGTGTATCCTTTTTAAACTCGTTTGTGTAAATTATATAGGTTTATCCACATAAACCCTCAAATAATTTAGAAATTTAATTCCTCTCCAATTTTAGTGAATCAAAATCTGATGAAAAAAAAACAAAATCCATGATGATCGAATCATAGTGAATTCTTGGACTCCCATTATTTATTGGCGATCCCTTTTTTAGTGGGTGATGTAAAACCAATTTCATACCACATGATGGATGAAAATGATAGTTGAAAGAATATTTCACCATTTTTAGGTTTTCAAATTATCGATTTGAAGGTTGAACTATAGGATTTTTATACATGGTAATGAAATTGACTTTTTATAAAATATTTACTATACATAATTTTATCAAAATATCACATGTAATATAAGGACATGGATATAGTGTGTAGGGTTTCTCCTAATGTTAAATATTTCACACTTTGAAGATTTTCTATAGACTATATATATGTTTGTTTGTAGATAATATTTGTTGTGAATTACATTGGTATGACCACATGAATGAAGAAATATTTTGGTATACACAACGTTCCAAAGTATACAGAATCATCCTAGAGCATGGACATGACCCATTATGTTTGAGGTATAAAAGATTTTGACCTTTCACACCATATCACTACAAGAAATTTTGGCTATAGCAACAGTTTGGAACAGTATTTATATGTCCAAAAATTATGGATATTAGTCAAATCCATGGTTTAAATCTGTGGCTATATCCCTTCCCATTTCATAAAAAATACTAGCCCCCCCCCCCAGCCCCAAGACAGACCCCCCTTGTACCCCTATAGACCCCCCTTACACCCTTATATATACACCCTTGCACCTTTGGACAAACCCCCCCTTGCATCCTCGGACATACCCCTTTGCACCATGGACATACCCCACCCTTTCACCCTTGAAATAACCTACCCTTGCACCCTGGACAGACCCACTATCAACCTAGATAGACCCCCTTTCACCTTTGAAATACCCCACTTAAACCCCTAGAAAGACCCCCCGCCCCATGCACCCCTGGATTGTCCCCCTTGCACCCCTGGACAGACCCCCCTTTCAAACTGGACAGACCCAACATACACCCCAAGAAATACCCCCCATTCCCCCCTAGATAGACTCCCTTGCACCCTAGGAATTACTCCACATTCATATCCATAGACCTCTCTTTCACCTTTGGAAAGACCACCCTTGCACCCCGGACTGACCCCACATGAACCCCAGCAGACACCCCGACCCTCCGATACCCTTTCCCCTTGCATCCCTACCCTCCACCCAAGCGACCCCCCCTGACCTCCTCCCCACATCCATGCAGACACGCCATGCCCTCTTGTACCCTCCCCCTTCCAGTTTTCCCTCCACCCATGCCCTCATCCACCCTACCCCCCACCCTCCTACACCATCCCACTTTGCACCCCTCCCAACAGACTTGAAGGCACTCCATTACCTCATGAATCCTCTCCCTCTTCTACCCCTTCCCACTGCCCTACAGAACCCACCCTCATTCACCCCTCCTCCATGCCCTCTAGACCTCTCGTACCCTCCCCCCTTCCCTCCTCCCCACTGCCCTATAAACCCCCCTTCCCCCCTCTCCACTACCCTGTAGACAGCCCTCCACTCCTACAACCTCCCCCCTACCCTCTTACACCCTCCCCTTCTAGTTTTCCTCCCCCCACCACCATCCTTACCCCACCCCCTTGCACTCCCTTGGACAGAAGATAAGTCCAAAATACCACTATAATATATATAATCAACTCAAGAAAAAATAAATCCAATATACGAGTTGAATATATATAATCAACTGATTTTTATATAATATATACATGATACAGTAGACACAAATATTTATCCCATGATATAAATAAAAGGAAAAGAAGACATATATTTTAAAATTCTACAGAACATGAAGTACTGAGAAGATCCTCTACATTTCACATATTATTGGATCACTCTTTATGTTTATTATAGAAAACTTCTATCACAAATCCCCATGCTCCATTATGAATCTCATAGCATCCCAGAGCATTTTCTCTGAACAATCCACCTCAACTCTATGTCTATCAAACCCATTTCTAATCCTAGTAATCTTTTACTCAATCACAACACATGTGGTTATAATTCATGCACATGGTTGAGTATAAATTTACCCAATAGGATTACATAAAACCAAAAAGGTAACATAATGTGACACAGTAGCTCAAATATTAATTTAATCAACAATGTTTGACAGAATGAAAAGATGGAATAATCCATACATTCTGAATTACTAAAAGTATCAGGGACAGAAATAAGTCCTGATTATATCAACTCTAATCCTTTAATGTAATATCATTTGAGAAAAAATGAAAGCTCGGAACACTAAAGATCCCCCACCACCAGCACATGACCCCCCCCCCCCCCACATACCCAGACATGACCCCCTGCAGCACCCATCCCCCCATGCAATGTCGCCCCTCCACTTCCCCCTAGACAGACCCCCCAATTCCCAGCCCCCACACCACCCGGACATCCCCCCCTGGATAGAGACCCCCAAACAGACCTCCCCCCCACCCAGGAAAGAACCCCCCTCCCCACCTGGAGAAGACCCCTACCCCTTGTCTGATGCCACAACGAATCTAATCCACCCGACTCCACCTCGAGCTCACAAACCGGCAGAAAACAAAAACACACCATGTTCGTCATGACAAAACCATTTGAAATTCCACTTCCACCAAATCTAGTAATAGGTGATCCTTTAATATAGAAACTAACAAAAATCAGCAAAGATTCAATAATTTGTACAAATGTCTCTATTATAATATTTAATTATGTGTTAAAACTAAAAATTATTGTAGATAGAAAAAAGGACACATTTTACACATTTTAGGTAATTATACAGATATTCCAATGATTAAATAATATTAAAAAATAAAAAAGAATGGATTTTTGAAGGTACAACAATGACCAACATAAAATTACACGACATACGTGACTCAAGGGATATTGAGAGAGCTTCTCATGTAGGATTTGAGGCATGAATAAATTAATAGAGACCATCCACAATCAAGAACATTTTTAAAACTGATGACGAGTATAGCCCTTCACTTCTACAATGCCATAAACTAATAAATAACATGATAATTCATTAATAAATATTAGAATTATACATGAATGGTTGAAGAAAGAGATGGAAATAAAATTCCATAAAAACTTACAGAACACTATTTGGGTCCATGTGTGGATGTAAAGAAAATAGATGACATGAGAACTCATCCAGCCATTCTGAAAATTGGATCATTGGAATGAATGATGAATCGTCATTTTCATCTTCCAAGGTAGCAATCTGCAACAATACTCAAATGAAAAACTTGTTTTAATCTCCATGTAAAATCACATATATCACTTTTTATTAAAGCTAGTTCTTACATTGGAAAATATGGAACAAATCAATTTCATGGTGGCAATGTTTTATAAAGATCATTGGAATCCATACCAAGCAAGGCATTAGATAATGAAATTATCAAAAGATCAATGTATGTAGAAGGAATATATTAATAATCTAACTTTCCATATGAATTAGACATGAAAGAGAAGAAATGTGATCTCCACGAAAATGCCAAAGATGTTACATGAGTTTTCAACTACTGAGTGGTTTGAATCTGTGAGAAGCTATATGGATACAATTTCTAATGTATGCCTTTAAAATAACATGAAAAATTTATTCAACTCTTTCATAATTGAATAAGGAAGAAGTATTACTAACCGTCTCAAGATCCATATATATTCTATAGGCTAAAATTTGAATAACCAAAGAGGGCTCGACATGAGAAAAAATTGAAAAACAAAACTAGAAGGGCTATAAAACTTTCCTATAATGTACTAATGAACAATGCAACTTACCTAGAGAAAAGGAAAAGGTGATAACATAGGATAGATATTTAAAAATTTAGAGCAAGAAAAAAATAATAAAGTACTATTTTTTAATAATCCAATCAATTCTACCATCTTGAGAAATAATTTCCAAAAATGATAGCATAGAATGCCGCTAATGATGTATGCATAGAACCACACTAGAAACAAAAAAGGTGCATCACCATTGGCAAAAATGGAAATAATTCATGTGATCTAGAGGTATAATAAATAAATTTAAAAAACAGGTTAACAACAATGAGAAATCAATCTGATTAAAAATTTGTAATAGCAGTCTTCTTAAAAGTAGCATCTACATTAGGGCCTACATCTTGTAATTGGTTATCGATAGGGGAATTTAATTCAATTCTTAGTCATGATGAAATAAAAGTATATAATATTTTTTATGTCACAAACATATAATTTTAAAGAATAAATGATCATGGACTCTTTTATTACATTTATTCTTAAGGAGCTGAGTTCACCTAGAACAGATACACAATTTATAGAAGGTAGTGTAGTATGATTTATAAGCCATTTATTTCACTTAATGGCCTGGATATGGATTCTATCTTGTCTGGTATAGCTCATCACAATGTTTAATCATATCACCACCCTCTTCTATTATTTTTCTCTACTAATGAAATGATACATGCTATCCATTTTAAATTCAATAATGATTTTCTCCATTTTATGTAATGCAGTGAAATTGTACAATAGAAAATCATGAGGAGATTTGAAGGAAATGTTTTCGAAAGGATCATGTTAATTATAAAAGCTACTAAATATTCTCTCATAGGATGGACCAGGGATAAAATAAACATATGTAATGAGGATATCATGTAATTTGTGGATGATATTTTGAAATGTCAAAACAGTTCTTTTATCCTTGTTACCCACTCATCTGAGGAATTTCTACTGAAATATGAGATTAATGAGATCATTCTTACACATAAGAGGATTAATATAAGGTAAATTAATTTAATATGGTTCAAATAGGGTGATGCAGACACTCAATTGTTTCACATCATTAATAAGAAAATAAGGAATATATACAAGTTCACCAGCATTAAGGTGAATAGAGAGAATCTTAATAATTATGGGTGTATATTCAATTCCTTGTGCAGTCACATTGAACCTCTATTTAATATTGCAGGTATTGAGTAAGAATTCCTTTCTCACTACCTTACCTACTATGGATTAAATTAAATTGGTACTTCTATATCATAATAAGGATAATGCAACAGAACTGGATATATTCTCTAATCACTTATTTATTAAATATTGGTATGTGACTCATTTGGAACTTTTACAGGTTGTTCAAGAATTTTTTAGAAAATAATTTCTTCCTTCAAGTAACAACCCTAAATTAATAACCAGAATTCCAAAGTTTGAACATTCCCTTGATATTGAAGGCTATATGCCTATCACTGTGAAAAATATTCATCAAAATCTCATCATTAAGGTGACTGTTATAAGTTTGGGGGCTATTGTAAGTTCCATTGTTTCTCTAAATTAGTTGGTGTTCACACATGGAAATGATGGATTGTTTATATAATAACTATGAATTTGTGAATATATTATAGAGGAT
Organism: Viscum album; assembly: GCA_963277665.1. Taxonomy (NCBI): domain Eukaryota; kingdom Viridiplantae; phylum Streptophyta; class Magnoliopsida; order Santalales; family Viscaceae; genus Viscum; species Viscum album. The sequence continues at coordinate 63,103,262 of OY728164.1, read as the reverse complement.
ATCCAAGCCTAGAAATATTGATTTAAATATTGTTATCTTGAATGATTTTGACACTCTTAGCTATTATTTCACTTTTTATGTACTTGATAATTTTGGAATCTCAAGAAGATTTATTTAGCTTATTCGAGACCTTATCTATAGATCAAGACTAACATTCATTATTATTGGGTCTCCCAAAAGTTACTTCGGTCATACCCCATGGGTGAGATAGGGGGATCCTCCCTCAACTTTTTTATTTGGAATTATCTGCGTTTAACATATAAATTCTGCTTAAATGCTGTATATTATGGGGTATTATCACCAGTTAAGTCCACTAGAAAAAAATAGCACCCGCCCACTTGTTTTATGTTGGTGAATTACTCATTATTTGTGAATATGATGATAAGTTACTTTCATTCATCAAGGGGATTTTTGAGCATTATGAATCAGTCTCATGAAAATCCATGAATTGGAGGAAATATAAGATTTACTTTAGCAAGGACTTGCATGTTTCCAAGAAGAACCAAATTGTTAAATTCATTAGAGTTATAATTGGAAAAATTCCTTTCACCTAGCTACCTTAACAAATTTATAAATAACATCATCTTTGCATCAAAATTTATTTTAATATGGACTATATAGAAAAATATTATTCCTATGGATAAACAAATTTCTTTATTTGATATTCATATATTCTCATTTTTCTTGATCTATTTGAAGCTCCAGGATGATTTTCATCATTTCTTTCCAAATTGTCACATATGAAATGATGATGTCCTAAGAATGCATGAATTAAATAAGATGAGGTCTAGTGAATTACAATGTTCTTCACCTCCATATTTTCAACCAAAAATCATCTCCCTGCACATCAATTGTTTCATTCTCACCAAAAACTCAAAAAATTATTTTTCATGCATCATCATGTGTTAAAATAAAATATATGACATCCCATTTAAATTGAGTTTGGTAAAACTTATTGAAAATATATTCCACCACATATATCTTATGATACATGCTTCTGTATTTGTATTTCTAGATTACATAATGAAATATATTTTTCGGTCGCTTATTTAAGGCTATATTTGACAAAAAAATATGAAATGGTTTACAACACTTAGTTCTTGTGATTAACAGTTTGTGAAATACAATAAAGACCACTTATATTTTAAAACTACATATCATAAATGGTTTGTTATAATCACTCTATCATACATCCTTAACCAAGAGAACATGATGTACCCATCTTCGTGTATAACACACCATATAGAATGGTTGATGATGATATACACTAAAAAATTGACTAAAATTCAAGGGAAGGGTTAAGTGATACTTGAATATATTTATCTAACCTAAACCCCACCCCAAAGTATCATACATTAGGTTGGATGGATATATCTCATTAACTTTATCTAACCTAAACCCCACCCCTAAAATTACTTTATCTTAAGGGAATTGCATTTTCTAGGATTTTTTCTACTCTCAACAGAAATTATCACATCCTAAACTTTTGATGCATGGATATATCTCATTAACCTCTCTCCGGAAAGCTCTCTCCTTCTTCTATATAATGGTAATGTGGCAATTAAAGGCCAACTTCGTGTATCCTTTAGCATCAAGAGACCAGGAAATTTAGAATACAATGTGCATGAAATTATATTATTATTTGGACATAAATGAATGTTCTCATAAATAACATTCCCAATAAGGAAATAAAATGAACTGTAGATCAGTTTTAGGATATAAAAATATGGACCCATGATAATCTGAATCAGTTAGTACGTTTCACATTGATTAATTGTTGAACAATGAATCACTTTCATGGGTATGATATTAGAATATATCATAGAAATATTATATATGATGAGCTACTATAAGAAAACAGTATTGATAACTGTGATCAGTAATGCTAGAAAACAGGGGAATTCACCAACAGAAGTTACTATCGTTTGAAAAAAATACACTTAGTGTATAAATATATTAATATGATCAATAATGAATCTAAAAAATTGATGTAATGTTTTTCTCTTTAATATGTATACAAAACACAGTAATGAAATTATTGACCTATGTGTAAACAAAAAACAAAAATGTTTAATTCATAAGACATATCCATTTAACCACTATGAATTGAATAGCAGAATGAGTAACACTGGAAAAAAAATACCTATACAACAAAATATGAACACAGTTATGCATATGAAATAAATGCATTTATAGCAATTGAATCGTTTGTAGTAAGGCCAAGAACCATGAGAATCAATGTCGACTACAGAAGTATGGTAGAAAGATCACTAGAGAAAGAATGAATTGCTTTGGAAAGCATCTGTCGTGAATGAGTAACCGTAAAAATCATCAAATAAAGTGTAGTGGTTGAATCGCATGGATCCCGCTCGTGGAAGGTGTCGGTTTGGCAGACACACCGATTGGTGGAGGAACACCAGAATAATTTAGTGCAAGAGAGGGATGCACGATGAAGGTAATGGGTGGGATCACATGAGGGATGAAGGAACTGATTTGGGAATCCATTGAGGATTGGCGGAGGGAGAATTGATAGATCAGTAACGAGGGAGGAGAGTTTTGAGGGTGGGAGATGAGTCATGATGAGGGAGGGGATTGCGGTTGGGAGATGAGTCAAAAGGAGTGAGATGATTTGAGATGAGTCGTGATGAGGGAAATGTGTTTTTGTGAGGGAGGAATCACTATTGCCACATGAACTTTTTTATTGCGGATTTAGCTATTTTAAAACTACAGATTTTTGATAATAGTGGATATATCTTAACCTATAGCCACATACTAACTAAATTGTGGCTATAGGTCTGTAGCTATAGGTTATTTTTCTAGAAGTGTATAGTGTAACTAAATTAGTTATAAATTCACCTTAAAAAACACAAGAAGGAAGATAAGGGGGAACACAGGCAATGTGGGTCCCCATAAATATAGTGTATACCTTTTTATTCACATGTATCTTGTAGTCTCTATAATCTCCATAGTTTGGACTCAATTTTGGCCAATGATTATCATACAATGAGACATTTTTCAAATAGAATTAAATGGTTGAGTCCAAGATGTATTTTGAGATATGACACATAATTTTCAAAGTGGGATGTTTGTTTAGATGATTCATGATGTTGGAAGTGATTAGGTATGATGAAAAGGGGTTTATAGTGGCTCACACTAGCTATTTCCTGGAATATAACCTCTAAATATAACCGTAGTGTTTAATATAATGAATCACTTGGATTGAATTCTATTATATTTTTTGATATGAATGTTAAAGGGTATGATATAACCATATAGATTAAAACATTCATTGGTGTAATTATAATAGAGGTTATTTGGGATATATGTTTATTTATATATGTAATGATATATGTTATACCATTTGTTTTATTTGTAAATTTTTAGATTAATGTATTATTTATTCATATACGTTTTTTTCATTTTGGGTTTTATATTATATTGTGATAATTTTTACAATTTTAATTATGACACGAAAAATATATTGTTATTCTAATATATGATAACTAATCAATTATAAGTTTAGTTTATTTCTTTAGTAATGAAATATCCACCTTGAATACAAATAATTTGGGGAAAATGTTAATATTTTAGAGGAAATGTATTAATTGATGAAATTACACATGTCATGTAAGTATATTTACTTATGTTCTTGATCTATATGGTAATCATATTCCTTAACTCTAAGAAAATTTTAATAAAATAAAAATTTTATACTATTTTATTCTTTTATGAAGAATCTATTGAATTTTTATATCCTATTTGTTTTCTTGTTTTATGGTCATTTATATTCTCATGACCATGTTCCCTATCACCCTGAATTAGTCATCGGACATTATTGTAATACATTATTTGAATATGTTGACTTCTATTTTATTGTTTTATGGGATCCAGAATGTGCAATATTTCTTTTATCCATTATGTTTCACACTTTCCTATTTTAGAAGATGTTTTATAACACCTAGGAACAAACTGGGTTTTAATCAAAAGTATAAATTTTGTTGACTCAGATTGAATTTTTAGGGAATGATTTATTAAGGGTGTAAAATTTAACACTCATAAATTATAGATTATAATTATATTTAAATTAATTTATTATCTTTGATTGATTTGTTAAAATTATAACCAATATTTAATACATAATTATATACTATTAAATAATTTGTTATTAAAGGTTACTGTCATAAACTAGATATTGAATTGTATGGATTTAATATGAGTAACCAAATAATGATATATATATATATATATACAATGGTAAAACCCAAAAATATTTAATAATTCTTATGATTTATGGTAATAATTTTTAATGATGTTATTTTATGATTCAGAAGTGTATTTTCTTCAAAACAAATTGTTATTCAATTTTTTGGAAGATTATATAATTTATTTTTTTCAACATTTGATTTTTTTAAAAAAAAAATAAATGTACCTATTGATTGAATAGGTAAAAATTTACGATGAGTTATTTTTTATTTTCTCAATGCATGGATGTTGTATAGAATACCAAAACATACTTGTTTTTATTATAAACTATTCTTTTGATTAAAATTTCAAAAATGATTTATGATTTTTTAAAATGATTTCAAAGTGAAATTGGGTAATTTATATTACCTATTGTTCCATTATGATCATTTGAATAAATTTTGGGACACACCTATTTTATAACATCATTTGTGATATTAAAAGACCTATGTTTTACTGAAAACAACATTTAATCATGATTTCTTTTAGATTAAATTTCATCCAATTATATTAAGTGAATTTGATAAAATAGATTCCATATTTTAAGTGATTATAATTAATATTATTTAATTATATGAACATAAATATTTAATTATAAAAATTATATTAGGTAAATATTATTCTGCACGATATGGGTAATGAAACTAAAACATGTTTCAAAAGAAATTTTAATTCATTAAAATGCATATAATATTTTTTTTCTCTTTTTGGAAGAGTTTTCCTTGTCTAATTATATTTTAATATAGATATATAATTTTTTAAAACAATATTATTTATTTGTAAACCCAGTTTTTTGTAAACAATAAGATTAAATATTATTTTATTTGGAAACGGTTTTTTAGACTATGTTATTAATGGAATGGTTAGATGATTCCATTAATTTTTTATTTATACAAAAGTAAAAAAAAAATTGGTTTTTTAGAAGTGAATAAATAATTTTTTTAGAAAAAAATTATTAAAAAATTTGAATTTTAAATAAGATTTTACTCTTTAATTGAGTATTTTCTATAAAATTGTTTTTCACACAGTTAGAGTTATTATATTAGAATTAATTTATCCACATGTAAAAATTAAATTTAATTAAATGGATAAAAAAATTGAATCCACATAATGAAATATGGTTTACTGTAAAATTTTATTTTCACCTATCATTAATTTATAATGGTAAAAATTTTCCATTTATATTGTTAATTTGAAATGGAATTTAGGTGGTTTGAATAAAATATATGAAATAAAATGTTCCCATATATTAAAAAATGTGAATAAATGATTTAATTTCAACCCTATAACATCTTATCATTGAATTTTTCGTGACTTCGTGCCATTTGTTTTGGATTTTTAACGTACAAATATTTTATAGAATTAATAGATACAATATTTCAAAATATAGATTTTAATGTCTCAAATATTTTGGAATAATGTTAAATTATTTTACTATTTGATATCTATATTTATATAAAAGAATGAATGATTTTTATATTTTATTAAAAAAAATTATTGAATGATTAATTTATATACTTATGTAATTATGATAATGTATTTATTTGATTACAAGAAAACTAAAATAAACGGTTTTAATAAGATTATAATTAATACAATTTGGATGAATAATTATGTTCCAATAAAATTATTTAAAAATTTTAATATTACAATTGTTTTTATGTTTATATTACATCTCCAATACATTTTTTATGGATTTAGTATCAAACTATATTAATTATTATAAAGATATATTAATTATATTTTATAACAACAATATTTTTGTAAATTATTTAAAATTAATAAAAATATAATAATTTCCAACATTATAGGACATAGTTTAAAATATAATACATTGTGCATTTATGAAATGATATTATTTTCATGTAATCGTGCTTGACTCTAAAGGATTAAAAAACATAATGTGTTGGTAGTTGGCAAAATGTTTTGAGACATGATAAAACAATGTGATTGGTGTGAAAACATAACCAAAAGATTTATAAATTTATTTTTTTATTATGTTTAGAAACATAGTCAAATTATATATGAAATATTTTATTTTGAGTCTATTAATATTAAATTTTAATTTATATTAATTTAACACCTTATGTAATTCGAGGAATACCATTCCCCTCACTTTTAATCGAGAATCTCAATATATTTTCACATTCATTTTTATCCTTATTTAAAATCCGATAACTATTATAAAAAAATTATATTTGTTCACCATATCCTTGAGATTAATTTCTATCCAAATTACAATTTTATCAAGGATTATGTTTGTAATCTAATAGGGGTTTCTCAACAAATAGTTATAATGTTAAACTGAGTGTTTTAAAATTTAATTCATGATTGATCTCCAATAAATCAATGGTAAACATTATAAAATAATTTCTTAATTATGTTTAATTAAAATTATTGTTTTTATGATTGCGTAATAAGCATTATCCTCCTTTATTCCACGACACTAAATGTGAAATAATCACACATGCAAATGTAATGTCCACCATATCCAATTAGCGTTGTAATTCAGTTCTCATCACCACTTTAATTGTAAAATTATACTGATTTATCTAATGAATATATATGATATATATGATATAAAAATTGTGTCAAAAAGTTTAAATATTCCTTAGCTTAATTTAATTCTATCCATTAAAAAGAAAAAACATTGTTCATGAGTACGCACAACCTAAAGTCTCCTTGAATGATGAAATAAATTTTCCTTACATTACATTTTACGTTTGAATATAAATTTAATGAGTATATATGATATAAATATGTTGAATTAAATTTAATATATTTTGTAACCATTATATTATCATAAATCCAAGAACATTTTAATCAAAATTATCATAAAAAATGGTTTAGTTAACTCCACAAACAATAGTAACATTTTAGGATTGTCAACAATTGTGAGATAAAGTGCAATTGAATGAACATACATGATATTATAATTATTAATATTTTTATGGTAAAAATATTTTTTTAACTTCTATACATTGAATTAAATAATTTTCCTGTATGGGGAAGCATAAGTTAATGGGTTTATTAATTCAATTTTTATTCATTAGGATATAAATGTACTTTATTGACTATTTTATGGATTTTTTTATTCGATCAAATTTACATAAACTAAATTTATAATTTTTTATATGATTACAATTTTTCATACACAGCACTTCATTAGAAAGTTCTATCTTTTGCGATATATTTTTATATGGGCTTTCATCCCAATTTCCACTTTTTGGGGTCATATTTAGTACTATGAATCAATTAATTTTAAAATTGTATAAATACTACTCATTTGATTTATTTTACATGAATATATATTTATTAATGATAAATAATTATTCAATTCATGTTTACTCATTCACGGTGTTACAATTTGAATATTATCAATGAAGTTATATTTCATTTTAAAATCTCATTTATTTAGGATTACTCAATTTTTCATTAATGGAATCCTAACATAAATCAATCATATAATCTATTTACATTATTAACCTAGGTATTTATATGTGTCATTAATTTTAATTCAATATTTTACTATCGTCAGTTGTTAAAGGAAGAAATATATATTTAATGATAGTTATAATCCTATTTATCTCTTTACAATGTATATTTTTTTCATTGTATATATTTTTCTATTTTATCAGATGTAATTATTATAAAAGAATGATTTATTATATACGTTCGTAGGTTATTATTTTCATTTTAATAGTTTACAAATTAATATTTATTTTCTTTTTATGAAGATTAATTTTCATCTTTTTTATAAAAAGTCAAATAGGCGGTGTTGTTTTTATGTATATGGTGTAAACAGATTCGTCCACGGCTAAAACCAATTTGTGGTCTTTAGCTTATTCAATAGTATTATAGTGGGTTTATAATTAAAATTATTTAATGAATGATTATGTTAATTTTTTCCTTATATTTTAATGACGTATTCAAAAGTAATGTTATTGTTACAAAAACATATATTTTTAATGAATTGATGGTTATCCGTTATTTATTTTTAATTTTTATTAATTTACTCCCACATGAAACATTCACATTATTATGATAATTGGAGTTCACATTTCTCATATATATATATATATATATACATTTTCATGGATATGATTGTTTCCCAAACCATATACCATTTCCTTATACGTTGCATTGAATTAAATGATATTTTATCAATTGACCAATTATTGATATTTCGTACTCATTGATTAATTGAAAAATATATTGACATGGAATAATTTTTGGAATTAATTATATCATTCAATATATAAGGAATGGTTTGACCATTTTTGATGGGTCGGGCTCATAATTATATAGCCTCTATATATATCTATAATACCCATGAGACAAAATAGTAGGCTAACTTAAATAGACATGGTTTCTATCTATATCAACATAACTATCATGGTGTATGCCCTTAAAGGAAAAGATATCATGTTATGTGAGATCATGATTTCTAATATTATGAATTTAATTCATTATGGGTTATTTTTTTATTATCAATTAAATTACTAAATTTGTATTATCCATGGATGAATTTAATTCTCAATTTATTGTAAAGGATAAATTCTTTTTATGTTATTTCCCATTCCATGTTGATTGTGATTTATTCATTTATTATAGCCTCAACTATACATGTCCCTTACAATGAATTTTACATCATGAATTTATTTATTTTCTTCTAATATGTTACAAAGATGGAATCAATTAATGAGTATAAAGATATATAATGTTGGAAAATAATATTTTTTAATTTATTTTCAATTCTAAATATCTTAATCACATATATATCTACTTATCCAAGGCTATTAAACTATTCAATTATTTGATTTTTGATCACTACTGTCTTATACAAATAAATTATATTGGACACCAACTTTTTTATAAAATATTGTGTGTCTTTACATAACAATGTTTTATCTTTTTATCCCCAAATATATGAGTCCACCGAGAATATACAATTTTAATTTCTATCAAAATAGAAAATCAAAAAAACACTTTGTATAAAAATATTCTATTATTACTATTCATTTTCAAATACATGATTTTAAGCCACTATGTAATTGAAAATAAATAAATTTTTTATTCATAGAAACTATTTTAGAAATTATTATCTTTCATCTTATGTTAATTTCATTTGAACTATATATTTCATTTTTATTTTTTTAATATTTTGAAATTACCAATTTATAATTGTACAACGTCCATTAAAAAATATTTCTTCCATAATATTTTCAAAAACAACACCCATTTCATAGCTTATTTCATATACATTTCTATTTTTTATTAATAAATTTGAACCATTTTTTCACAATAAATTACAAACAATAAAATTGAATAAGACATATATTCCTTCCATTAACATTGGAGAATGAAAAAACAAATATTTGATGGTATTGGTCCAGTTTCTAGATATTTTTTGATAAAAAAATATTTACTAAAGCATTACCGTCATTGTAATATTAATAATTCATTTATGAGTTTTTACTCCTTTAAGGAATTTTGGAGTTTTACATAAATGATTACATTATTCATAACAAATGATAAATGGGCAAGAATAGCCATATGAATTTTTTAAATCGATTATAACCCATTTGGTTTTTTTCAGGATAATAATTTCATAGTATATCATATTTGTTTTTCACTTAGATTCTATTAAATTAAAACATTAACTAAAAGAAAATTAGTTTTTTTAATAATGCTACAATAGTATAAAATATTATTAATATGCAAATTAAATCATAGTATTTTATTTCATATAATTCATTTGATTCAACGGATGTTATTTTTTTATATTTTTATCATATTATCTATAACCTAATTATCGTAATTATCTAAATTTATTCTGAAACTAAATAAAAAATATATGTATATCATCAATGATTTTTCATTTATTCTACAAAATCTTATATTATGAATCACTAATATGACACACATCCAACCAAAAAAATTGTTTTTTCTATTAGATATTGGGAACATATTTTTCTTATCAAGCCATAGAACATACTTCCCATTAAAAATACACTATATAAATGTTATGTGGAATGTAATAATCAATAATGAATATTGAATAATGATAATAATTTAGGGAATAATAAAATGGAATTATCAGAACCAAATAAAAATTAAAACATGAAAATTATTCTTGAAAAAAGAGTCAATATATCATAAAATATTGATCAATAAAATTTGTACAAAAACATAACTTAATAATATTTATTGTATATAAATATATCATTAAATGATAAAAATTAAATACAAAACTACAATACAATCCTAAGATAATATACATCACTAATAGCACCTGATATATACCTTAGTGGAATAAGATAATCTACTATGTTCAATAAATAGTAGTCCTCGGAGGTATAATTATTTTTCCAATTAAACAATGAGATATATAATTCCAATAATACCATTTACCTGAAAATATTCCTTTAAATATATTTTCCATATTTAAATGAAACAAATAAAAAATTCATATCTCCACCGAAATTCATAGTCAGATTAACCCATTGAAAAAGTGATACATAAATATCCTTGGAGGTATAAAAAACCTCGAAAGAGGAATAGTGAAAAATAAAATGATTGAAATCATATCGAGAAGGATAATAAATGTATTAGAATAAATATTTTTAGGATGGGAAATGGAATATTACTAACATAAATTAAAAATCATTCACATGAAAGTAATAAATTATATAAAAATTAAGATTAAATATATTGTCAAATTTTTTGTTTTATAGAAATAAAATTTATAATGATATTAAAAAACTAAAATATAATAGAAATAATATATATTTAATGAAAATTCATAAAAATTAGAATGAAATTTACATATATAATATAAATTAAATATGTTGTATAAAGATATAGAATGTAAAATACAATCTTTGGGAATGATAAATACTACATTTCATCCAATTTATATAAACTAAAATCAATAGAAAAACCAATGAAGCAATAATTGAAATTGAAGAATGTGTATATATAAAATGAAATTGGGGAATAATAATTTAACAATATTCGATATGTATGTGATAAATCCAATTAAAAATAATGAATAAAAAAATTCCCAAACTATAACTTGTGACATAAAGAAATCTATCTCAATCCACATATGATCAACCACAATTTATCAATTAATTATTAATCAAAATTATTTATGTTTATTGAACTTAATATTATTCAAATTTATAAATTCATTTCATAATTAATAGTCATTCATAGGTGGTGTCAATATTTAGATATATGTATTTACATTTGTTTTCATTATTCCTTGTTATTTTTTTACTATTTATTGTGTAAAGAAATAACCTGTGATCCAAAATACAACGACATTATCTATGATGCCACATGAACTTCTCTGAATTACCTTATCTGAATAGATGACCGAAAATTTTTAAGTGATAAAGAATGATTATTTATGATGTATTTTCCATTTCAAATACAAAAAATGATATATGCCGGTGTACCCGATTATTAAATAAAAACATTTTCAAAAAAAGACTATATAATAATTTGAAAATGGTTACATCATCAATATAAATCCAATATATAAAATAATGTTTATGAAAGACAATATAATATAATAAATATTTCTCAAACCCTGAGATGCCAACTATCTATCTATTTCACCATAGTGGTTCAATGGAACACCACGGCTGAAAAAGCCACTTTTTCAAATTATCAACATGGAATATAATTATGTAAACATGTCTAGTGATGTGAACAAGTTGGGGTGAGTATTAAATATATTGTATTTCAATAATTACATCAATACACAAAAATTTCAGAGGAATCCCATATCTAATATTAAAATTATATAAGATAATCATTATTCTTTTAACATTAAATTAACTTTACTGAAAACTCCAATATTATAATTACAAACTCAATTATAAAATTTTTATTTATTGTTATAATTAAAGAAAATAAATTCAAAACCCTTGTAAATAAATAATTCAAAAATGAAATTTTATTTTAATTACATATTTTCTAGGAATGAATCAAATTTTCCAAATACCTATGAAAAATATCATTTTTAAAAAATATTGAGACATTCCCATTTTTTAAAGATAGGGTAAAACATTCTTGTTTTCCCTATTCTTGAGATGATCTACCAATTTCTAAAATATATAATAGAAACACAACATATCTATAATTATAGTATAAAATGGATTTTTTCAACATAATGTAGATAATCCATAAATTGTTAGATATACAGTATGAATTTCATTCAATATTTATTACCAAGACCTCACATACGTAGTTTCATCTGTAAACTATGTAATCTTCCATTTAAATACATTTATACCATTAATTTTCCATAAAAATGAGTGAAGTACTTCCTTTTTTTCATAGTTATCACAATTGTAGCTCAACATTATGCATACTCTCTTTGACTTTCCTATAACATGGATGAATATTTGTATTAAAATTTTCAGAATAATATTTTTATCAAAAGACATAATAAAATCCAATCAACACATATATAAAAATTTCAAAATTCAACCTGTCACATTAATTTTTACACAGTCATCTAATAATCAATAAATTATATATATAAAGATTTATATTTATATATTTTTTCATTAAATTAAAAATAAATGAAAAATAACATATAACCCACCATTTTTTCAGATTTCATGAATTACCTTTAAATAATAAAAATAAATTCAAAACATATTTGGTTATTATATAACATAATTTAAAAAATGGTTTTTATCCAAATTTTTTTTTTAATAATATGTGTATTTTAAATAAATTATTAAATTTTATTCTATTATCTATTAGAAATTGACAAAATAGAACAATAATCATTATAATAAAATAAATTGGATGGATAAATGTTCCCTATACATGTTGTGAGAAAGATACATTTTAATTGAATAATGTGTATGATACCACATTCGATAGAAAACATCAAGATCAAATATTTAGTGAAATTAAATTATTTAAATATGAAAAATATAACATATTTATTGAATTGAAGAATGTGAGTATGATTTACTTCAATATGATATATATACATATAATACTACTCAATATTAATTTATTTATAATTTATTAGAAATAATCAAATAAATCATTATTATAAATTTTATTCTTAATAATATGGATTATTGAAAAATAATTTTAATTTGTTTTTTTGAGACATTAGAGTTTTTTAAAATTCCATGAATACATAAAAATCATTTTTTAAATCAGAATACCTAAACAAACTAGTATTGATTTTTTTTTACTTTTACGAGACGATTTATTTTTCAAAGAATACTGTAAAATAAATATTTTTCAAATAATTTCATTACATATAGTAAACGAAAATTATAATTATAATTTTTTATTTTACATTAATTTCAAATATGATCTAGTTTCTTGATTAATTAAATTTAATCCATTTGAATTAGAAATATTCATTTTCTTATAATCTATCTATTTTCTTTATTAACATGTGTTTCTAAAAACAATTATTTTTTTGATTCAATATCTTTATATCAAAACATATTTATACTACTATAGAGTTGAATGATTAGAAATTAATACCATATTTGGAATTAAGAGGTTCAAATTTGGTAAATATGTTTCAATAATATTTCATCATTATAAACAGTTTCCATGGTAAATATTTTTCTTGTGGATAAGTTAAAAATTGTAAAAATATTGATTAAACCATTTATAACACCTCCAAACCGACCCAAATCATTCCTTTAACCTATTGGATGAGTTTAGATAAAATATTTATATCCATTTCTTGAATATATTTACTCATGGTCCCATTTTTCATTGATTATTTTCCATATAGTAATTTATTGATTAAAGAAAACAATAATTTTGAATTTAATATCTGTAAAAAAATTCATAGAGATAAAATAAGACATGTTCTATTATAAATTTTTATATGAATGGTAAATTTTATTTTTTATCATTGTAATATATTTCTCTTTGTTTACATAATAATTACCGAAAATTATAACACATGTATGTTATAGTATTTATTCAATTAATATATAAATGAAACAAATGTATTCAAAAATATTAAATTTAATAAATGTGATAAATTATTATGTTCATTCAATATTTTATAAAAAATAGAACATTTTTTATATGAAAAAAATTTATATTATAATTCCATTTATATCTTGTCATTCTCATAATAAAATTTTTTTAATTGCTTAAAAAATTACATTAATAGTTTTTATGATATATTTTTAATAAATTGGTTAAAAATCCCAAAAAAAATTAAATATGAAAATTATATGTAAAAATTGTCTAAAATTTCATACATTGTACATTTATGATAATATTATGACGATATGTTAAAAATTATATCTCATTATGAATGATTATGTCGTTATCAAAATTACCATAACATATAGATTACTAGAGTTTAAGTTAAAATATAATGTATAAAACCACACTAATCTTTATTTAATTTTATTACAATAGGTTATTTAGGCCTAATAATATTATTTTTCACATATATGGTAATAATAACCAATTTTATTCTAGAATAACTTAATTATATTTGATTTTTTTTTGAAATTTCATGTGCATACAATCCATATTTAATTTAAGTAATCCCCTATATATAAATTAATCACACTACATTGAGCAGTATAGATCCATATAAACCTAAAAATTTATCTTATAATATTGAATCTGTACTATATAGAGGTTCTATTATTCTTATAATATTTCTCCAAGAATCCTTATTAATGAATCTAATTTTATTCTTCCATTTAAGTGGTGATCATCTTTTCCTACTTGTTCTAATTTCAAAACATTTATTATTCCATTAAATTTTTTGGAATATTACATAAATAGTATATCTATTATCATAAATTTGCAAATATATTATTATGATTGTGGGACAACTATTTTCCATTTCATTATTAAATTAAAAATAGTAAAAAATAATACATAACTATATATACAAATTATCATCTCCACGTAGTGGCATAATTCGTATTTCATCACGAAATTATGCAGAAGGATATAAATAAGTAAATAATTAATATTAATAATTTATTAAATAATTATTATTATGGAAATATAATATAATATTATATAACTTCTTACCATCCAATCTATTATAAAATGATAACATCTGTCATGCGTATGTGTGGACAACAACCTACAAGATGTGATCTGATCAGTTTTTTAAAACAATTTTAAAAGGTTGGTAATAAGGTAATATTTATGTAATATATATTATTTGTAACATAAAATAGTTATTTTAAAATTTTGAGATATTATTTTTTTTCTCTCATTATATACATCTAAAAGTGAAAACATTGTTTATTCATTCTAATGGTGTATTGTCTTCATGAAAAGTGAAATCTATTTTTTAACTATAACATTTATGGATTATTATAACAAGGAATATAATGAATTTATATGATAAATGTCTTTTTATCTTGATTATGTTGATCATAAAACCCTAATAAGTTAATCGGGACTAAAACAATCAAACCAAATCATATTAGAGAATGAATATGTTATTACTTGAAATAATGATTTTAATAAAAAAATAAATATAAATGGTTATAAAATATTATATGTAAATAATATATGGTATTATGAATAAGATAATGGTTATATAATATATGAATAATAATTAAATTATTATTGAATAGGAGGATTTATGACATATGATTGTTGTCATATATAAGGAAATGGTTTCTAATCTCACATTTGTTTCAATGAGAAATATTCCATATTCATCACATTATTAACTCTTATGGGATTCCATTTACACTATTTCTATGATATATCATGTTTAAATGTATATTAATTATATTTTAATATAAATTATAATATTTGGGTTTCAGGATTCATATTTATTAATGTGGTAAGGGATTATCCCACAAATTCAACATTATTTATATTTTTTTGGTATTTCGTGTGAGATTGGTTTTACCAATCAAAATTTAACAAAAAAAATAACATTCTAGTTATGTCTATTAATTATAAATATTCCTACTATTTTCATTTATATATGTACTCAGGATTCAAAAATAATGTTTTGATATAAAACTAACATTGTTTCTTACTAGACAATAAATGTTATTTTCCATGTCCATATTTTCTTGAAAATGTTTTAAATAATGTTTGTTTACATTATCCAATGTCCATTTAATGTAAATTCTACCAATGTATTAAATTTTAACTGTGTATTTTAAAAAAATTCTTTTTTCCATTTTCTAAATGGGTTTCTTTTTTTTCTATTTATAAAAAATTTAAAACAGATCCTTATTTTTACATACTAATAATTATCATAATTTAGGACAATAATGATTGCTCATTGAAATATGTTCTTCAATACAATATTCCATTGTTATTTTAAAAATAATATTTTTTTAATATTCTATAAATAAAATGTTTTAAATTGATTTTCAATTTGAAAAGGGGATTTGAATCACTATTTTTATGATATATTTATTGTTTTTATATTCATCAATGAGAAAACTCTTTTTATTCTAAAATGGGTATTTATTATAATGATATCGTCCTTATTCTTTCTATATATGTGTTGTGATATTTTTGAATGGATAATGTATGGACATTTTATATTATAGTCTTCATATATGGGACTTATTTCAAATAGTCCTTTTGATTAATGTGTATTTTTTATTAATATAATACAATCATTTTACCTAGTATGTTTCTGGTCATATCTGTATGATTATAGAACCTCAATCCATTGGTATGACCTTGGTTATAATGTAGTTAGCCAAACTTAATAAATAGTGTATTTTGTTTATATATATCCATCGATTAAACTATCTTGGAATGACGAATAAATAATTAGTTTAAGATGACTAACATTATGCATTCAATAAAAAAATTATTTATTGTTTTCCATGTAATTATTTTTATACATATGATACACTTGGTTGAGTATCATTCTTATTTTAATATTCCTATATAATTATTTGATCATCACATATTCTTTACATATTATATTTCATTATTATTATATTAATAAAATGAAATTTGTTTTAAGATATTCAATGTTCCGTAATGATTAGGAATTATAAAATCATAATATCAACCACTATATATAACCATTTTCGAGAAATTATGATCACTCATGATTTATTTCCATATCTATAAGACATGAAGATGAATATAGTTGAGGATATGAACCGGAAATATTATTTACTATGCATTTCCTATATTTTCAATTAAATATATGAATAATATATGTATGTTGTTTACTATGTATATGAATTAATTCATTCCTCTTGGATTTCATCGCCTGAATATTTAACTAATTAAATAATGTAGTCAACACCTCTAGTCTACTATGGATTGCGTATCTACCCACATCATTTCTAAATATCCTCTCTTTTTTTTATATAGAAACTTTATGATAGAATGAATCCTATAAAAAACAAAATATGAAGAAAAATGATATTTAATCTATATCCATTGATTAATTAATTAGTTATCAACTTAATTTTAATTAAGAAATATAAATATAAAATAATTAATAGAGAGTTTAGTTTTACATATAATGTTAAATCTAACATATAAAACGTGATTTTTAAGCATGATTCATACTAAAGATAGAAATTAATCAAAAAAATTACCCAATATTTCCATGAAAATCATTAAAATTGATAATGAGATGAATATGGGTGATTTTTCATCAAATCATTATTTAGATAAAAATTTATGTTTCCATCAATTTTTAGCATGGTTGGTATATATATATAAGAAAACAATACACACAACTGTAGTGGATTTCATGAGTAAACTTCCATGTAATAGTATTATCACATAAGATTACCATAACTATGATACCAAACACATGATTACTACTTTTTTATTATTATAACCCCTTCTTTATACCGACATTACTGGTTCCTTTGATCTAAAACATATATAACTCCCCTATATTCACCAAAACAAAACTTCAACCTTAATAACCCAACACGCTATAAATAAATATATAATAGATTCAATTTATCACAATTCGATTATATATAAAACTATTAATCATAGAAAAGTTATTGTGATTTTAATTCAATGAAAAACTCATAATAATGCTATGACCCCTTATCTACACTCTCCATAGTCTCATTTTATACTATCCTATGCTACTATATCACATATACCAAGGGAGTAATTAATCCATTGATAATAACTTATCCATGATATATAACCTAAATGGGTATCTCCGTATAAGATAAAAATGTAATAAAATAAACAATATACCAACCTAATAAATGATTTTGATATGTTTTATAGTTGATCAACTAAAAACATGAAAAATGTTTTGAATTGTTTTCAAACTATGTTTCATTAAAATCTAAAAAAAATCTTATCCAATCCACTCAATTATTTTAATGGGTGTAATATTTCATGGAAACAAATTCAATTTCTTAAACAGTCACTACAACCCCTATCTAAGCATTCTTTTATGATCACAAACCACAAATTTCATAGAACATTGTTTTTTATCATTATATTTCATTTACTAAATTTTAGTGGAAAATATTTTTTTAATAAATATAATTTGGTTTATTATATTATTCTCATAGATGGGAATTATAAAATTCCATATAGTAATCACTCAGCAATATAATGGAAATGGATAATTTATACTACAAAATGACTAACAAATTTCTATATGGTTTATTTGATAATAAATTCTGTAACAAATAATATTCTCTAATAGAATATGATTTTTAAAAGTCATATAAAAAACATGCATTCATTCTCTAACTATATCTCATAAATTATAAATAAACCTCTTTTTCTAATAATTTATTTTATTCTGAAACATCGTAGTAATATTCCAGATGTCCCTCATATTATATCAATGATAAATTAAGAAACATTATATAAAACATATATTTATATTTATATAATTTGATGCCCTATTTTTTCTTTATTTTGATCGCATAAATGATGCCAAAAAAATATTTAACTCAATATATTAATCTTATAAGTAATAAATGTATTATTTTTACAAGTTCTATTAATCTATTTTTCATTATTAGTTATTTCTTAATTCTAACCATGAAATCATCCAAAATATCCACCCATTTCAATATAAAAACCTGTAAAATCTATATTAACCCCATTGGACCATGATAATCTACAAGCATCTACAAGAAAATAAAATAAATTGAATAAAAAATACTTTATAATATATGTTGAAGAGGATTGGGAATCAATGAGATAATTTGGATATATTAGTGGTATGAATATTAGTTGAACTATCCTCCACATTAGTGGTGAAAAATTATTCAATGCGAGATAAATATATATATGAATTGGATTGGGAATTAATGAGATAATTTAGATATATTTGTCGAATAAATATTAACGGATATAAATACCATCATGATAGTTAGTGGTTTTATGGATATGGGAAAACATGTTATCTCTTTATTTTCGAGGCAGGTGCAGTTTTTGTTTTGTTAGTATGGTTAAAGGGGTTAGACTCAATCCATTTGAAAATATGATCCCAATAAGATTCACCCTTTTGTGAAGGTATGTTTTTTTAATTTTTTTCATTCAATACGGTAGTATATTCTTGGATTCGGCTTTTAAGAAGGTAACACATGATGGAGATATGCACAAAATCCAATATAAAAATGTGATATTTTAGCCTATAGAATAGTGTATAAAATAGGTATGTATTATAGTATTACATATAGTATCCTACAAAATATTTCATTGCATTTTTGGGGTTATATAGCAAGACTTTAAATAGGATATTAGTAAACTACATTTTCTTATAAAGAATTATATAATATATAACTTTCGATAAATTTGAATTATGTAAATAAATTCTAGATTCTAGTTAGGATATAAAACAGTAAATTTTATAATTTGAGTAATAAATATATATTTTGTCGTTGGTTCATAGTTATTCCCAATATCTAGGTTAATCATGATTCAAATGGCTGACTAATCCACCACCCACACTCTCCCTGAGAAAAATATTCTTATGTGTACTATTTTAGAAATAATGTTTTTTAATTATAGGATAGGTACTCATATAGGTAATAATGGATCGAGGTCATGAAATTTATGAGTATATATGATGGAGATAACGTAATTATAGTTTTTGTATATATTATTGGATTTAATTTTCAATGATTAACAAATCTGTATATATACATAGGATATAATGGGTCATGTTTTAGTGTGTACTTATATGAGGTGTAATGGACCATTTTTTTATTATCAGATTATGGGGGATGTTATAGTTATGAGGCAATAAAAATAATAGGTTTTTATTTCATGATTATTTGGATTTATGGTGTAACATATAAAGGTTTTGGGAGCTATATAAAATCTAATATTTGGATTTAGTTATATTTAATTAGTAGAAAAGATTAATATATATTACCATATTTTTAAATATACATATGATAAATGTTACATAATTTAAAGTAATCTTTTTTAACCTTGATTCGTTTATGAATATTAAAATGCTGGTTTAGGTAGTGAGTTGGTTATGTTTCTTATTTAAAGAGTCTTTAGGGTGTTTCTCTGCCATGTTCCCAAGAATTTTTATAGGGTATATTACTGAGTTTACCTTTACGATCACCCACATATATATATATACATTTCTCCTTAATTTATGGGATCTAGATAGTCATTAAGACTGATAATACAATACTATTCTTTTTTAATTATAGTTAAAAGTTGATGATTGAATTCTAACTTAATTGTTTCCATGGTATTTTTTTGTCCTGTTATTTTTTTCATCGAATGTCCATGCATTTGGAATAGATTATTTATATTATCTGACTTATTATTGTAATTGTAAATATTCTTTTAGATGTAAAAGGGAAATTAATCAAATATATGTTTATTCTATATAATCTTTTATAGATACCAACCCATGAGCTATTAGAGTTGGGCTTTAGGGGAAATCCTATATTTGTTACAGACCTTGGAGTGGAGTTAGTGGGGGATAGTCATGAAATATATCTTATTAAATGATAAAAAATTATAAAAGAGGGAATATCATGATTTAATTTTAATTTTTTAATTTTTTTATATGTACAATATTTATAAAATTTGTTATTAAGTATTTTATTTTTTAAAAAAAATTAATAAATAATTATCCATATTTTTTCATTTTAATATTAAAACTCATATGCAATATTTTAAATAAATTATAAATTTTATATGAAATTTTAATACAGAAATTACAATTTCATTTATAATGTGTTTATACATTAAAAAATAAGAAAATATATAATATAGTTTATATTGAATTAATAATTGTTCCTAATTGTCCATTTGAAATGGTCATATTTAATATCCTTATTTGAGAAACAATTTAAACAATGTCAAATAATTTTTTGATAAATTAATAAGATTAATTTTCAAATATTACAAAATAAGTGATATTTTGAATATGTAGAATGTTTACATAATTAATTTTAAATTTTAAATGCTTATATTCAATGTATTGTGAATTAATCTAAATCATACATAGTGATTCATTTTAAAGTGTTAAAATTAAAAATAAATACAATGTACCTTTATTTATTTGGATGTTGATTTTATAAAATTCGTGATTAAATTATAATGTCTATATAATTTCTTCAAATATGGATTTTTTGTTAATTTAAATATATTATTTATATTTGTGAAAACATTATTTGTTTTTCATTTTAATTATTTTATTTAAACATAAAAATTAACTAATGTGTGAATTGTTATATGAATGAATATAATTTTTTAAATTACTATTATATATGATATACCTATCAAAATAAAGAGTTACATCTTATATATGACAATTGATTTAGTATTTTTATACATGAAATTTTTATGTACTAGGTTATTATATTTAATTATGGAGTTACATTTATTTTTATATATGTTGACATTACATTTATGCTGAAATTTATATTTATATAGTTAAAAGAAATGTGGGTAGAGGGACGTTGGGGGAACTACTCACTATCTTTGACCATATTCTCTATCTAAATTTTTTTGTGATGCCAACAAAACACTATATGAATAATGGTGTGGATGATTTTATCGGTTTCTTAATTTTTACATTCTTTAATGGAAACAGTTTCATTTACCTCTTATATATGATGATAAGGATATTTATAAATATATGAAAACATTTAATTTATGGGCATGAAAAGTGAAATGAGTCTTTGAAATATTTAGAAATCAATTATCTCTAAATTTATTAATTATTTTAGGGAATATGATTAAAAAACAAATCATTTGAACCATACACTAATATAAATAGGAAACATGGGAAAATATTATGAAGCATTTAAAATTTACATTAAAAAAATCAGAATTTGATTCCCTTAAAAGAAAAAATATTTAATAATATTGAACATTCAACAAGGTAGGATATGCCAATGTAGGGTTCCCCTGGATTATCCTATATAAGTAAGGGTTGAAATGAATATCTATAACCTTTAGGTTTCGTATTCTTATTAAGATATTTATGATACTCTTTAATAGAAACTATATAATTTTTCTAGATAAAGTATTATTTTTGAGTGAATCTATATTATTTAATAGGATATATATTTATTCTATAAACTGTCAATGGGTTATACTTAATATTATGAACATAATAATCTACGTATATAGAGATGTGTTGAGATGAATCCAATAAAGATATATCAGTATTTTCCCAACTAATGTGTATGATTTAATTTTAATGAATTATGTATTATAGTGTGATAAATTTTACAAATATTTTTTCTAAATCAATGTATAATGTGATCGTCACCAAAAAATATATATTATAAACATTATTATGTCGTCATTATCATAAATAATTATTCGATAAATCATATATGGTGATAATAATATTAGAAGAATCTTTTTGTATTGGTATATAAACTCATGAATCATGGATAAGAGTGTTGTAAAATTTTATTGGTTAACCTAATATCATCCCGACTAACTAAATATTGTAGTTGATGAATAATTTTATTGTTTTTTTTTGAGAAAATTGATGAATTCACTGATTCTTTCAAATAAATTATTTTAATGTATGGTGAATAAAGTAACATATGCTATAATCACGTACTAAATATGATAGGGATCACTATTGACATCAAGAAATCAAGGTTTTAATTTATTTTATTTTATGTATATTAAATATTTCCCAATATATTTATTTTTAATGTTATAATAGTTAATTAGTAATTAAATAGAGATAAATTAGATAAGAGAATATTTTTTATATCTCCTCAATTTTTTTGGGGATAGATGAATTAAAATGATATATTTAAACTCTATTCCACAGATGATAGTACATATGTGTAAAATAGTTAGATAGAGAAGATAATAGGATGTTAATATTTTCATCATATGTCATTTATGTGGTGATCAATGCACTATGTACATAAATATTCTATTATTTTTAGACAATGTTTATTAATCTAAAAATTTTAAACAACCATGAATTATTATGGTTCACTATATATAAGGACTAGATAATTCATTAAATTATTTCACGAATTATCATAAATACCTCTCTTCATGTTTTTTGTCAAAGAGTTCCCTTATCTGAAATATTATTCATAGAACAATTCATTATAAACTATAGAAATATGATCATACGATGGTATAAACATTTCAATAATTATAAAAATGTAGATTTTAATTGATGACTATATGTGATCATAATAAAATTATACATATATTGGAAAAATTTTATTACATACCAAAACATACATAAAAAGAAGAGACCCTAATTCATTATTCATGACAAAATGATTTATCATCAAAAAATTCAAGAGTACGTAGTCATGAAGAATCAATAACATGTCACGAAATAATATAATAATCCTAACTCATATGTTTTGCATAATTCACATATGAATATAAAATTATTTCGATAGACATGGTCCACTATCATTCCAATAATTGTGGTTATAGTCTTATAGGGGACAAGTTTCCCCACTAATTCACAAACACATAGAAGACATTATCTCAAACTCGATTGAGTGACCACCAATTTTCTTTTAATATATATTAGGAAATGTCAATTTTTCCCAATGAATTATAGAGATATATAATATTTGTATCACATTTAATATATTGAAAACCCTAAATAAATGTTCATAATTTCACAAGAACATTTATAATTTTATAGTAGTTTAACTAACCATTTGAAAATAAACTATTCTCATAATAGTATTCATAAAACAATATCATCATAAACCATAAAGAGAAACAACATCCTTGTTATCATATTATTATTTCATCAATGAAAAATATCAATCCATAAAATCTGTCGACAATATAGATAACACTAATCAAAATAAATATTATGACTGAAAGTGGATAATTCCACTTGGTATCAATTATTTACACACACAAAAACATTCATCATAGAAATGTTATATTTTCATTGAAGATACTCTTAATTAATAACTTTTCCTCATTCTTTTCCCTAATTATCCATAATACCTTATATAAATCTTTTGTTAAATTCTTTAGGAGCACAAAAAATATCTGAAAGCAGAACAAAAATAATAGAATACTAATTTACCCAGTTAATCAATATAATATTTTCCTTCATAAATTTTTAAATTGGATAGACTTAAAAAAATATTGTACATGTGAAACAATATATATATTTAAAATATATTAATATAAAATTTCATAAAAAATCATTATGAAAAATAAATATTATCTAAATTGTTTTTTAACAATAGTGAGAATCTCGTGAAATAGTTTTCAAAAAGTTGTAATTTTTATACATAATATATATAATGTATATCTTTTCAATATAATCTCTTTATCATTGCTTATTAATTAAAAAATTGTTTCTATTTAAAAAAATAAAGAACAATAAATCATTATGGAATCGTGATTCATTATTTTTATATCACACAATAAAAATGAATAACTATCATGGATACAGTTTTATAAATTTTCCTGGTTAACAATTGAAAGACCATCATGTTTACAAATTCAATATCCTTCATAGTCAAATTCCAACAAAAATCAAATAAAATGCATTTGTGGGACATCATATACCCACCAATAATTGGTAATTAATTGTATCACTCGTAACTATAAATAATTCGAAACATTTAACATAAATATTTGACATATATTCATTCATTTTTTTGGAAATACTATTTTCACCAATATGAAAACATTCATAGATATTGATATATCATTTTTCATTAAAATCTATTTTTTAAAAATAAAATTATCAAAATGAAGGGAATATGTTTTTATAATTAAATAAAACATAGAAATTTATAAAAGATTTAAAAAATATTTTTTGATGTGGGAAAAAAATTTTACATTATATATGTTAAAATACAGTTTTCCTTTTTTAAATTTATAATCAAATTCAAACATTATGTCTAAAAAATGTAAAAAAATATCCCTTTTATAAACCATTCGAATAAAATAAAAAAATTTATAAATTGTCGAATATTATTCATTCTTTTCCACATATATAACTCTATAGGAAATGTTTACGCATATGGTCATTTAAATGATTTATTTATATAATAAACAATCAATAATATAAAAAGTATTTTTCTTGTAATGTTACCATTAAATAAATTAATAAGTAGAATCAATTTTCAAAAACTAATATATATTTTAAACACATTGCAATAATTATCTTTAACATACAATGACGTAAAACTAACAATTTTCATGAGAAATATAGATCAATATTATGAAGGAAGAAAATAAGTTTCCAGGGAATCATTGAAAGAAAGTTTTCAAAAAAATGTACGACATCTTATGTTTGAATTATAACATAATTATTTTCATCCTATATAAAATAATTATGCTAATTATTTAATTTATTAAAAAAAATTTCTTATTTATTATTGTATTTTCAATGTTATATTCAAATAAGAAAACAATTATGTTTTTACTAGATGTATTAATGATAATGAGCAGATATATACAAAATTACATCTATAGGATTTCTATAGTCAAAGTGATCCATATTCCAAAATCACTATAATAATAATTTAAACAAAATCAACATTTAAATATATTTTTTATAATTTTTAAAATATTCAAAAAATAATAATATAAAAATAGAAATATGTTACAGTCATAGATTTGGTATCCTGTAGATACGCATGGAAGGAATGTAAGAATTATTTAATCATTATAGAATGATAATAATGTCATAAATTTACCATTATCTCTTTAAATTTTATTAAATGAACCATTGATGTTACTTGGTGATGATGATCGAATCACAACTATTCATGGTGATGATTGTCAACTTGTACACTTGAAAATCATTATTGTTTTTTCAATGGATTGAAATGTTTGAAATTTAATGATATATTTTCCTTTTAAAATTATAAATATTTCATGAATACATATATATATAAATATATATATTAAATATACCATTATACCAGCAAAATGAAAAAGTGATGGAAAATGAATTACATCAATTTCTGATGTAGTTGTCTATTCTAAACATGAAAAATGGATTCATGAACCATTTTATAAAATATGAGAATTATAAAGGTTTTCCAATTAAAAATTTAACATAAAAGTATATGTAATATAATAATATTATTATTTCAACTTTACTAAATAATGACTAAATGATGTGGAAAAAGAAAGAAAAAAACTTCATGATTAAGAAATATTCCACTTGTTTGTAAAACCCTATAATATTAACCAAAACAGTAATTACTATACTAGTTTTATGGTCAATAAAAGGCCACTATGAGATGGGTAGGGACGTTGTTTTGGGGATTGTATTAGGTTTAATTGATCCAAAAAAAATTTAATTGTGATTCAATGAAGATAAGACCTTCCCCATTACAAGTGAGGGGAGGGGTACTCTAGGTATTTCAAAAAGTATAAATTTTAAATTAATTAATTATCTTATTAAATAGAAAAAATGTATTATTGTAGAATTTATTATATTTATGACTCTAAATTCTATTATAAAATATAAATTTTACTTGTTTATCCTATTTATTCCCATATTTTTTTTACATGTGTTAAACCATTTTGATATTTATTATATTTTTAGTGTGTTTTCACTTTCATAGTTAACAATGATTTTATTAAATTACCAAATTCCCATAATTCTTCAATGGTCTATATTTATAATCATATTACATTTAAATTTATGATGAATAGTTGATTAAGAAAATAAATATATTCATAATAATTTTTTTATTATCAAATACTGTTAATTTCATTTTTGACAGTATTCATTTAATATGAATCTAAATACATGATGAAAAATAAGTAATTTGAATATAAACATAATTAAATGCTTGTTATTTTATAAATTGATAAAAATCTTATGGGACATAATAACTCTCTAAAATATTACAATATCTACTATTTTTTGAAATCATTTATATAATTTATCTATTAATTTAATAAATATTATGTTGATGTTGTGCATGAATTTATTGAAATTATTTGTTAATAAGAAACGTTACATTTATTACCTTGATAAATAAATTTACTTATCCATCCAATAAATTTTATAAATAAGAATTCATTCTTTTTATCCCTATCTTAGAAAAATAATTTGCATTAAAAAAACTAAAACCTTTATGAAATTTTATTGAATAATGTATTATAATGGTTCCAATCTTGTCGATATGGATTGAAAAGGTCATATATTCATTGTTATGTTGATTATAGACCAAATATAAAAATATGAAAAATATAAATCAGGATTTAGGGTTAAATTATAGTACATATCAAATAATTTTTAACCTTAATTAACCTAAATTACCTTTATCGTGGTAAAATATATTGATCAAAGTTACAATTCATAAAAAAAATAAAAGAGAACAATTTAACAAATTTGGGCTTGCTAGATCCAAATATAGAATAACGTTATTTATATTTCAAAAACAAAGGTGATATAATTTAATTTAACATTAAACAAAAAAAATGTTTTAATTTTTTCTAGAAAACATAATTTCAAAAAATTTAACATTTTTTATTTTAAATTTTAAAAATGAAACTATTCAATTGAACACAAATTTTTTATATTTATTATAATAGAACTAATTTTACATTCAATTTGTTTTAAAATAAAATTATTCGTTATAAATTATTCAAATAAAATGATGTTTTTGAATAAAAAATAAATATTTATCACTTTTCATTGGAAAATTAATTGTGTTAGATAAAATTATAAAACAATTATTAAATAATAATTGAGAAATGATAAATTAAAAATATATATATTTTCATAAAATAATTTTTAAATTTTTTTATAATATAATAATAATATTCAAACACAAAATAAAAATAAAAAATTTTTTAATGTAAAATTATTGATTATGAAATTTTGTGAATCATAAATCATGGCGAAATATGTAATTAGAATTTATCATTACATTTATTTCGAATAAGAACATCATATATATTTCTTAATTTATTTTATACAAACAACAAAAACCAATATAATAATACCATATTAATAGTCATATAATTAAATTTAATAGTCTCTTTAGGATCTATGTTTCATTCCATATAATATGTTGAATATAGTGTTATTTTAAAAGTAGAAGGTTATAACATTCTCTTGTAAATTAATAAATTCTATACAAGAAATATAATCATGATTTCAGTAATTAATTTTAAATATATGAAATTATCTTCTCATGAAATCACACATCGTAAAAATTGTTACTAAAATATCCTCTTGAAATGTGGGAATGGGAAATACGAAGTACATCAAGAAAAATAAGTAACTAAGTTTTCGATAAGAAACACAGTAATAAAAATAATGATTATTTCATAGAAAAATATAATAATATCTAACCAATGATGAAGAGTGAAAGAGATAAATGATCACATGAAAGTGGGTGATCATGATAATTTTAACGACCAAAAATCCAAAAATGAAAAAGTTTGAAAATGACTATTGATTAATAAATTAAGATGGTAAAATGGTAATTTTTTCTCAATTATCCTTCTACAAGATTTGAGGAAATCCAATACAATTAATAATAAAAATAAATGAAAATATAAATTCAAGAAAATTATAATTTCATCATTGAATAAATTTCCACCATATTACCATATTTATCCTTGAATGGTGAGTATTAGAGATGTATTTTTCTGGAACATAATTAATAATCAAGAGGATCAAATACCTCCTAAATTTGATAATAATACATTCTACCTATATTTAAAAAACTATCCAACAAAAAAATGGTTTTCATAAAGAAAGACAATCCACAAAATGAAAAATTCAGTAAAATAATAAACAATATATCAATTAGAATATTTCAACAGTAATACCTAAATGTAAAACTAAATTATTCTATAAATAACTATCCGTAAATGTATTTAATATATTCTTAACTAATATAAATACACATAATAATATAATTATTTGATCCTATATTTTTATATTTTAAATTTAACATCTATCATTAAATAACATAAATTAATCTTAATATCTCATTAAAAATAAATATTCCATCAAAAAATAATCACTAATTCATAATCAAAATTTTTACTTAATGACAATAAAACAACAAAAAAAACATATTCATCCAATATATAACATTACATTTAATCCAAAAATTATATCATATCATATTCTATATAAGTTAATCATGTAATTTTCAAAAAATATATTGATCTTATTCTGAAACGTCATTAATTATGTTATCAACAAATAAAATTTTAGCCACATGATCATATGTAAAATAAAATATATGTTCACAAAATCAATATAACACCTACATGTCATGTTATTTAAATAATTTCAAATAAACTAGGACATCACGTAAGCCAGTGGTATGCATTTTACCCTTTTATCCGATGGGATGCGGGTTCAACTAAATTAACCTTAACATAATTTATGAATTTCCCTTTTACTACAAATATATTAATACAATTCCTATAAAATTATGAAAATATGATGAAAATAATAAAAAATATCATTATTCATGAATTTTTACATAAATCCTAATGATTTCAACACACTTAAATGTGTGTCGACAAAATAAAATGATAATTATTCCACAAATAAGTTTTGTTTTTAAATATATCAACTACATATGTCGTAAATATCTACAAAAACTACAAAAATCCTTCATTTTACTCTCATCCCATTAAACATCAAAAGTGTGTTAATTAATTTCAACAAATGATAATCCTTAAATATAAAACTACATCATAACTCTTCAATCCTTATATGTAGACAGAATCATAATTCAAAATTATAATTATTCCATTATTGATGATTTTTTATTATTCCTTAATAATACATTCCTATAAACAATAATATGAAACATATAATCATATTTAAGAATTAAAAAATATAAACCAATATATAATAAATAACTTTCATATATCATTTTATTTTCTCACATAATATATTATAATAGCTTTAGGAGTTTCTAAAAATCTATATGTACAATCTTTCAAATCATTTGTATGAGATTTTAGTCCTATGAAATTTATTTGAATACTTCCTACCCATTCATAGTTATAACTAACCACTTCCAGTTTTTTGGCTAAATAATTTCATTATTCCCTCCAATATCACATAGAATATATCGACGGATTATTTTAATAAATTTTATTGTTTGATGCTTCTGTCAATCTATACAAAAAAGTTATTGAAATTTTTTGTCTTTATGATCACTATCACATGATATTTAGAAAATTATTATATATCTATTATTTAATGTATTAAGAAACAATTCTAGGATAATCTAGATAAATAAAACTCATTATAGATTTATAAAAATAACCGCAAGATATGTCAACATGACTTTCATTTAGTTTATTTATGCATTAAGACTACCACAACATTGTTCTTCTCAAACATCATTAATTTGGTTCCTTCTCTATCCACCCATTAATTGAATAAATAAGTTGATTATATAAAATATCCCAAAATAAAATATATTATATTGATGATAAACAATATAATATCTATAAACAATTTATCCAATGTTTATCTATTTTAATTTATATAAAATGAAAACAATTAATTTTGTCATAATAATATTTGTATTCATAGAGTACATAAAACATATGATAAAAAAGTTTATTTCCTCTAATATTATATACAATAACCCTCTAAAATAAATTATATGGCCATCAGCCTATATATAACATATAGTGGAATTTTAATTGAAACATTGATTTTATTATATTTTTGGATCTATACAGTTTAATTTTGTAGAGTAGTACGACAATACCCTCATATATAAAAAAATTTACACCACAATGTGTACACATAAACTTAGTATCTATTATTTCATATTATCTTTACAATATAACATGTTTTATCTTCCTTAAATATCATTAAAAGTTTCATATTCACCTCATATTGGTACCAACTCCACCTTAATAACCTATGAGGAGAATTGTTTACTTGCATTATGTGAAAAAAAACAAATAAATATATATAAAAGTAATGCAATAAATCATTATTCCATGAATAATTATATAATTTCTACATATCAAATTAATTATTTTGTTAAAATTAAATATATTCCAAAAAATTAAATCATATTTCATTATAAATTTTTTTCATAAAAAATTCATATGAAATATTAAATAATAATTAAATTTCATAATGTTTTATTTGAAATCATGAAAATTTCGTATTTATTTTATCAAGATTTAGTTGTCCACACAATATGTAAAAAACAATATTCTTTAAACATACCCATATAATATTACATTGAGAAATTTAAATATTTCCATAAAAAATAAAATTATTAAATATATTATATTCTAACATTTGGTTTCATTTTAATATCACTCATACAGATGGAATAACCATAATGATTAAAATTGTAATAAAATATATTGAAACCAATGTAATAACATTTCCCTCAAAAAATGGAATAAAATTCCTTCGTAAATTCCAACATTAATATATCCCAATTAATTAGTGGGATATAATGGACCTAATAAAAAATTTTTATTAAAAAAATAATTATCATAATAATTAATTCCTATTATTTATAATATAATCATAACACAAATAAGATTTTAGTATTCACAATATTTAATAAACCCCTCAAGAAAAATTGTTGATATTCATAAATAATCTTTCATTGAAATCCAATTATATATACTAACATTAAAATAAGAAATTGAAACATGGTTGTTCATTGATAAAAACAAGGATTGTTTTAATGGAATTAAGAATTAGATAATTGTTATGGTGGAGAGACCATTTATGTCGGATACATTTAAATATGACCTTCCAATTTCATTTTAATTGAAAATTAAAATGTTCCCTATAAAATAAAAAAATGTATTTTATTGGGAAATCATTGAAATATAGCATAAATAGAATTAAATATCACATTATTATTCTATAAGGTGTGTACAGATACTTCAATAATATAATTTTATGAATATAAATATGGGATAAGAATATTTGGAACAAAAATATATAAATGATTAATACTCTGGTTTTTAACGTAATGTATCTCTTATGGAAAATAATAGAAGTTTAAAATCTAAATATAATTAACAAAATTAAAATACGGTATAAAATTTCATTTAGAATATATCAAATAAATAATATAAATTTTGATTAATAATTTATATATAACTTATTTATCGTAGAAATTTTTTTAAGGGAAACATTAAAAGTTTACTTTTAATCAAAGCCTCACACATTGAGTCCCAATCATCAAATATTATTTTTATATCTATGAATAATATACTATAACTATTTAGTTATTTTCTTATGAATATTTTCAATTTTATCAATGTTTTAACTATTTTATATTAAATTATTTAGTTAAATAGATGTACATCACTCATTTTGATGAAATATGGATCATATGTCCAAAATGACCACGAAGGTTGACTATGGTCAAAGTGGTCCACATTTTAAGTTATCCAAAATAATAATCCTTATATAATTAAATTTTTAATACATAAATTATAATCTAAACAACAATAATTAATAATGGTTATGTTAAATTATATTTATTAAGATAAAAAATATGGTAGGCTAACATATGCATGATTAACGTTTGCATTTTTTGATGAGCATAATGGACAAGAGATATGTTTTATTTTAACATTAAAAAATTATAATAATTATATACATAGGATATTAGTTATTCATATATACTCATATATATGTTATCCATGTGATGTGGTGTTGAAGATCAAATCATATTTCTTTGTGTAAGCGGTAGTCAAAATGTACACACTAAAAACATTATCATGTTATAATGAATGTCCAGAGGATAATGTATTGGATATATACTATTTTCATAATGATAAATATTTCATGAATAATAAATAAAATTCATAAATCTTTCATTACATAAATACATAAGGGAGGGTGTGGTTTTCAATGTTATAGTCCTTTGTACATATGAATAATTGGTTTGTTTAACATTTCATAGAAGCATGGATATATATATTTTTTGAAAATAACATAATAAAACTTTAATATATGGAATATAATGATGTTTTTATTTTCAAATCAATTATAAATTTCTTAATGATGTTGAAGAAGAATTATAATGAAAATTATAGATTGAGAACTATACATATTCATTGGTAAACAAATTAGTTTTTATAGAAAATAATTTCAAAGGATGGTTATCAGATAAAACAATTAATTTAAGATGTTGTGTTGAATCATATGATGTTATTTGGGAGTTTAGTAGATAAAAATATTTAATATCATGACGAGAAGTGAATTGGAGGACCCCTTTTATAATTTAGGGTACTAGAACTCATAGAATTTCATATAGTATCAATTTAATATAATTTAATTTTGATTATTTATATTGATCTACATTGACACAATTGGAGTATATAAAAATTATTAGTACACATCCTATCATCCGAAAAAATTATACATGAATAGATAATGTTTTTAACCAAATTTTATATTTTTAACATTTGAAAACTCTTTTTTAAAATTACCTAGATATTATTGTATTTCCACATTTAGAGTTTAAAAAGTTACTATTAAGGGGATAAGAACCATAATTTTACCTTGATTTATGTAATCAACAACACCCTTTTATATTTCATGAAGATTTTTTAAATTTAAAATTATTTAAAAAATAATTATTTATTAATAGTTATCATAAATGTAAAATTTTGAATTTTTTTTATTCGAAATTAAAAACAAAAATAGAATTTTGGAGTTCAAGTATAAAAATATTTAAATAATAAAATTTTATAATTATAAAATAAATTATTATGAATCTATAAATCACTCAAATTTTACAACTCTTATTATCTTGAATATCATTTATTTAATTTTCATATTAATATAATAAATAAAATTTTGTTTTACACAAGAATTTAATATAATTTTTTCATAACTTAAAATTATAAATAAATTAACACGAAAAATTAAAGATATTAATATTTAAACTAATAATTTATAAGTGATCATAAATTATTTTTTTAGTATTTAGAAATTTATTTATAATAAATAAATGATAATTACATTTTTTAGATTTATTTCGATAATGTATTACAATGGTCATAATCACTAACACGTGGAAAAAATTCCACAAAATTTTAGAATGTATGAGTAAAGATGAAATATAATAATGATATAATATTAATAATGATGGTATTTTTACATTACATTCCTAATTAAATTATGTTTAACCTTAATTTACAAATTTTTACATATCATGGTATCAAATATTTACTAAAGTTATTATTCCTAAAGAAAAAAAGAATGGATTCTATTTTAAAAATTTGAAAATTTGGAATTCAAATACAGAATAAATTTTCCATGATTCAGTATTAAATGTGTAATAATTTAATTTAATATAAAACCAAAAATCCTGGTGATAAAAGGATTCTTTTAGAAATTATTTTTAATAATAATACTATTTAATAAAAAATTCTAAACAGAAATACATTACATTGAACATAATAGTATTAATCCTAATATAATAGAAATAATTATACCCTTTATACATTCAAAAAAATGAGGTGATGTTTAAAATACATAAATCATAAAATTGGGTTTCAATAAAAATAAATAATATTCATTATTCCCTACAAACTCAACCATTTCAGAAAAATATAAATATTTCAATCTACATTAATTTTCAAATTATTATATAAAAATATATATAATTTTTTTAAATATATATATATAAATGTTTTAGAAATTAATTCTAACATTCTCTCATACATTGTAATATAATTAATTTTTTAGGAAAATGTATTTTTTATGAACTAAATGACATTAATATTTTCATTAATTGTTTAATATGAGATTACCAATCAAATTTATATTTATAAGGAACTTTATATATATTTCATAAATAATATAATCCTATTAAACCCCACCAATTTAATCTTTTGGTTATAGTGGTTATATAAATATATTATTTTGTTCATTAAGGATCACTGTTTTTTGTCATATATACTATCAAACATAGTTTTTTTCTTAAAATATCTAGGTGATAAAAAATTCAAGGTGATGTATTCCCATTTTCATATATGCATGGTAAATGGTACCATCATCCCTTTAGACATATATCCCTTAAAATTATCCTACTGATATAGTATCCATCCTGTTATACACTTCAGAATATATGTATTTATATTGTCCCCCCAAAAAAGATCATTGACATATCAATAAATATTTGTACTTATGGAATTGGTTCAGGAAAATTATCCTTTTTACATTATACAATAACACCTTATTAAATTATCATATTTATGAGATACATGTTTTCAGCCTAATAAATATTATTTCCTCATGGTAATTGGTGGATAATTAAAATAATTATTATCATATTTCATTGCTCTAAATCCCCATTATATCCCCCATTTAATAATCACGTGAATGTATGTCTAAACAATCTTATGATAAAAGATGAAATTATCATCTTACATTATTATTTAATATTTCATCCTATATTAATAAATATGTATTAGATATATTTCAATCAATATAATGGGAAAACTAGCATTTTCCTCCCAACTCAAAGCATCATGAACCTTGTCTAGCCTCTAATGGTCGTAATGTATTTGGAAGTAATAATTTATAATAAAATGAAGACAATTTTTTTGGAAAATATTATATTCTATTTTCTTAAATATATACTAACATATTTTATTATCACAACATATATAATAACTATAACCATATTGACAATTCATTAATATTTATAATAAATAAATTCTATCTTCCAACTCCAAATCAAGAGTCAGTAAATTTTTCTCATGAGTCATTATGTATTATGACGAATATGCTACTCTAATTCAATTTTTCATTTGTAAATAAACTATTTTTTAATTAATATATCAATAGATATCACAACTCTTTATATAATATATATTAGTGTTAAAATAGTTCAACTGACCAACTGAGTCTCCTACTTCTTTAATTTTTTACACATTCATGGGTATAAAGGTACTTATCTCCCTTCCTCATCAACATGTATTATGTATTTTATAGCCTTGATAAATTTTTAAAAATGATCTATATTTTAAATTAAATATAACAATTTAATAGAACTCAATTATCATTATTATTAGATTCAATTTCACAATAAAAATCATATATAATGTATCCATTTATATATCCTCAAATATAATTATGTGGCCCAATAACGATATATATTAAAACAGTAATTCATATTTGATGGTTCTACAATATAGTTTATCCTTCATCAAGGTATTAATGAAAATCTGAATATGATCCTCACGTTCATATTTACTATTTAAGTATATAGTAGTGTCATTTATAATTATTCTAAAAAAATTATCATTGTAATATATAAGGTTTATATTCAATAAATCCACAATTATTGAATGGCACATGGTATGTTTTAATGAAATAACAAAAAATTCATAGTGTATATAACACAAATGCAATGAATCATTTTTATATCAACCCATTTAAATATAAAAATATTATATCTAGACTAATGATCAATTCTATTACAAAAATATATATGTAATGGACCGGACCTCTCTGGTCAATTACTTTGGGAAAATGTGGTGTTGGAGGTGTTCCAGGAGGTCAAGGTGACTTATCCCCAAAACTTTGCCATTTTCCATTTCTTTGAACAGTGTTTCCAGTTTTATGAACAGTATCGGTAGGTGAACAGTGTTTCTATCGGTGAGGTTCAGTGAACAGTGTTTCTATCAGTGAGGTTCTATCGGTGGACTTCTATCGGTAGACTTGAACAGTGTTTCTATCGGTGAGGTTCTATCGGTGGACTTCTAACGGTATACTTGAATAGTGTTTCTAGAACGGTAACCTTCTATCGGTGGACTTCTAATGGTTGACTTGAACAGTGTTTCCAGAACGGTAACCTTCTAATGGTGACCTTCTAACGGTAGACTTGAACAGTGTTTCCATAATGGTAACCTTTTATCGGTGGACTTCTAATGGTAGACTTGAACAGTGTTTCCAGAATGGTAACCTTCTAACAGTGACCTTCTAACAGTAGACTAGAAAAGTTTTTCCAGAACGGTAACCTTCTATCGGTGGACTTCTAACAGTAGAATTGAACAGTGTTTCTAGAACAGTAACCTTCTAACAGTGACCTTCTAACAGTAGACTTGAACAGTGTTTCCAGAACGGTAACCTTCTATCGGTGCACTTCTAACGGTAGACATGAACAGTGTTTCTAGAACGGTAACCTTCTAACTGTGGACTTGAACAGTGTTTCCAGATTCCTACAGTTTCTCCCATTTGACGTTTCCTTCGACGTAAAATACATTTAAAGCCTTGTTTTAAGGACTCTTAATGCAGATTCAAATTCTATAAATCCTATATTAATTATTCCTAAGGTCGGGATGTATTTACTTGGTCAAACTGCGTGTGTTAATGTGATTCGTTTTTAATGGTGAATTAATCGGATCTTAAACCATCGCCCCATTAAATCTTCAAAAAGGTATGAGATATCATTCACCCCTGTTTTTCCTCTTTTTTCTCGGCTATGAGATTCTAGAACCTTTCAATCCTTCCCGTAAGAGTTTAACAATTAAACTTTACTCCTCGGATCAATTCCTCTCTGTTTTGATACAACCAAGCTGTGTCGATCATTCTTCGATATAAGGTATTTTTTTCATCATTCCATCATGGGTCATCTTCTCTTGTTCTCATTTCTATATTACCATGTAATTTCCAAGATTCAAATTGGTTTTTCTTGGGGTTGGTTGGTGCGGACGTACCGTGGCATCCTCAGGTGGATGCAGTTGTTGTGAGAGGAGGATTGTGACCTGTTGTGTGGATAAAGGACGTCAAGAACTCTTCTAGGTAGGGGATTCATGGCTTCTCTAGTTGTATATGTGCAATCATAAAATTATCACGATTTATCCCTTTAGATCACAATGAAATTGACCTAATTAAATACTTGAACCAGATTAAATGAATTGGTTGATTGCATGTTGTTTCTTTATACTGTGATAATGGTTTGCCTCATGTTTATCTAGATAGAGTAATATCTATGATTTCTTTGATTTGTTGTTCGTTCATGATAGAAATTGATAATGAACATAAATGAAAAATTAATTGTTAATTAATTGGCTAAAGATAAAGACGCATGTACATTAATCTGGTTATTTCTGTTGTTGTAGTTGTTCTAATTTGATGATAATCCAATTAGGGATGTAAGCATGGTTTTTTAATTGTGATAGCTTACTGATTAGGTATTGCGTAATTGGAACCTACGCATAACAAATCTGCTAATTCAATATGGATTAATGAACGGATTGTGTGGGAATTTCTAAAAGGGTTCTGAGTTACCCTCTTGTTTGTTAAAGGGTCAAGAGCCCATGGTTGTGATTGTTTTTTTCCTGCTGCTTGTGCTATGATGTGACCCAGGAGGGGTGTTGTGATATGTGGAGGCATGGAGGCCTTGGGGTTGTGGTAGTGGATGATGCCTAGTGTGGCGAGATGCATCATCTTATGCATGTGGGTGTCTGGGAGGACACCAGGGGTGATGGAATGGGATAGATGTGGTTGCTGGATGCTTGAGTATTCTTTGAATGTGTATCTCCTTTTATTTTCCCAACTGTTCAAGGAAGCTGGTCTTGCTTACCCTTCTTCCAATGGAGGCGAAGAAGCACGCGGTATGCCACGTGCTTTTCCTGTTTAGCCTCTCGAGGGAGAATGGGTCTATGCTATTTCTATATGCGGCACAGACTTGACGGGTAGTATATCTACTCACCGTGTTGAGCCTCCTTTGTGTTTAGAAGCATAAGTTTCTTTTCTAGAATTCTTGGAAATATGGAAAAGTTATTCTATAATGAATGCTTGATTAAATGGTGAAAATCCACAGGGATGGAGATACTAGAATTTAAAAGGTGATGTGAATCTTAAAAGGACCAGTTGATTTTGAATGTGATGCCAATTCAATTTAATGTGGAATGGTTCATGCTTAATTAATGTTTAAAGAATTAATTAATGTATAGTGGAACTGATAAAATGATAACAGAGTAATCTAATAATGCTCTTTAAATGTTTGTGTGCTTATAGGATACCTAGTCTTAGAAGTATCAGCATAGAGTCTGAGAGACGTTAGCTGCAGTTGTATCTAAGACTAGCTAATGCTCATAGTGTGGATGTGAGCTATATATATATTCTGTACTTTTTCTGTTTCTATACGCTACTCCACTCTATCGATAAGGGAAGCTGACACACCGAGGATTCTGAGCCTTGGGGGTGTTTTCCCCAACATACTGATGGGAGGTTGAATGGCTGACTACCCCCTTTGACACTGCTCTCTTATCTTGTTAGATCTTTGTGCTGCTAGGCACACTGGTTAGTTTTACACATATATGTGTGTAGTGGGATTTAATGGCTTGAGGTTATTTTACACACATATATTCTGGATATAGTATCCTATGGACTACTATAGGTGTAACTTGTATAGGATGTGATGGCTTAAGGATCCCTATTCGGTGTATGGGATATAATGGCTTGAGGTATAATACCCAATGTATGATACACGTTATGCGGGCTGTGGTGGCTCCCGAAACATACCCGGTTGCTTTTGGTTGTGAGGGTGGTGTGGTGCTTTGCCTAGGTGTCTGCGGGCAATCCTTTGTGGTGCATGAGGTGCAGAATGTGGAGCTTAGCCCAGGTGTCTGCGGGCATGCCTTGGAGAGAGAAGAACAAGACGTATGTCATTGGGGCTAAGCGGAAAACCAGTGGGGAAGTAGTAGCGGGGTACCATTGATAATCTTTATTATATGCTATATTCTTGTATGCGTTACTTGGTGAGAGTAGACATGGTGAGGGTGGTAACATAGTATACCCGTTTAGATGATGAGTTAGTTTCACTTGTTGTTCACTGGGATTTAGCATGCTTTCTTAACATTTTCACGAGAGGCTTGGGGAGGATCCTACTGAGTATACTGTTATACTAACCCTATGTACATATAAAATTTTTTTCAGGTCACTTGGAGCAGGTTGGAGATCAAGCTGGTTACTACTAGCTTGTGGTTGGAGGAGGAGTTGTTCAGGCTTGTGGTCGCTGTTGTTTTAATTTCTTTTGGGTACTTTTAGTTTCCCATTTTAGTTTTAGTACTTTTTCATGACATTTCATATATGTACTTGAATTTTCTTTTATATTTCAGTTCTATGTTGGAGTTGATTGGAGTCTATTCTATCTCTCTATTCTGCATGTGTTCTCTTAGAGGGAAATGCCTCCCATTTGTATGTTTATTATACCCTCAGTGTTAGTCTCCAACACGGGGCCTACTGGAGGCGGGACTCGGGGGTCATTATCTCTATTCTCATATTGCTGGCTCAGGAGGGGTACACTTTGTGGGGAGGGGGTCTTGATAGAGTGGTATCAGAGGTCTGTTTGAGGGATAGGATGGAGTTTGGAGTTAGGCACAGGTGAGGATGCATTGTATGGTAGGGCAAAAGTGTCATTCATGTTTAGCAAAGTGGGGTAAACACTGGATAATGGTAGAGACATAAGAGTTTAGGCCCCCCTATGATCTATTGCACGGACCTTTAAGTTTACGATGGCTACTAAACAAAGTGATACTGGTTGCAGGGTAGAGACCTAGGAAAGAATCATGCATCATTCTTCTTTGAGCCTATGTTTGAATGGGTAGACCTTGGGATAGGTTAACCATAAATTAATAAAAGAATAAAATGAATTCATTAATGTTGATTCTTCCATATTCCAGGCTTTGGAGCTCTAATAGTTGTTATTTCCCAGGTATGGCACCAGGTCGATGTCCTCATCTGGTTTGCGCAGAAGATTCCCAGCAAGTTGTTCCAGCAGATCGCCACCGGGTAGAGGTTGACGATGATGAAACCTGGAGGAAGACACTCCAAGAGTTTCAGCGCCAGAGTCTACAGAAGTATGAGGGCTCCATTTCAGATGCAGTCACAGAAGACTGGTTGGAGGAGGTCGAGATAGGCTTCAGTTCGATTCGTGCTCGGAAGAAACACTGGGTGTCATTGGTTGTGACGATGTTGCGTGGAGCATCGAGCCAGTTGTGGTTCTTGTTCCTCAGGGATCGTGAGGAATCAGTGATCTCTGGTGATGAGTTTCGAGACAGGTTTAGAGTCTATTTTCTTTCTTCTACTGCGAAGGCGTCCAGTCACCAGGGACTTCTTACCCTTCAATAGGGGAGCTCCAGTGTTCGGGAGTTTGGAATCCGTTTCAGGAACCTTCTACGATATGATTCAGACCTGTTACCAGATGAGGAGGCCAGGGTGAGGCATTTTGAGGAGGCTTTTCGTCTAGGGATCCTGTGCCAGGTCACCCCATTTATGCTGAAGACAGATCTCGAGGTGCTGGCAAGGGCAGATGTTGTTGAGTGGACCTTGGCCAGGACCGGATCGTCACCAGAGGGGAATCTTCATGATTCCTCACGAAGCAGAGCTATGGTCCGGGGTTCCCGGTTTTCAGGGCAGAAGAGTTTCCGTTCACCCGGGGGTAGGTCCCAGCCCTTTCCATCTCGTTTCTCCGGAGGCAGCAACTCTCAAGCCTTTGCCAAGGGATCAGGCACTTTTTTTTCTTGTTGTGGTCGTGGTCATCAGCAGCGGGAGTGCCTGACTTTTCAGAGCAATCATCGTGCATCGGGCGCTCCGCTCCAGGTTCTTCCGTTGAGGCAGTTCCAGCTGAGGCAACAGTAGCAGGTTGCACCATCTTTAGATCACCTGAGGGTAGATGGAGCAGGCAGAGGACAGCCCCATGACGCTCCTTGTCCTCAGAGAGCAGAGCGTGGCCGTGGTGGTGGTCTTAATCATGGTCAGAGAGGTCGTGGTCAGCTTCATGCTCTAGCGTTGCCAGCCCCAGGCGATCCAGATGTCGTTCGAGGTGCTCTTTGCTTGTTTTCAACATTGGTGTATGCCTTGTTTGATTCAGGAGAAACGCACTCCTTCATATCACCTACCCTTGTCCATGATTTGGGAATTGAGGTAGAGAGTCTTCCAGTGCCCTTGGCGTTGACTACGCCAGTTGGAGGTCTGGTCGACTTGTTTGAAGTATGTAGAGACTATGAGCTATTGTTGTGGAAACACTGCTCTTGGGGAGATTTCCTATGTTTACGAATACAACCATATGATGTCATACTCAGCATGGATTGGTTATATTCGGTGCAGGCTATTGTGGATTTCTATAGGAAGAAGGTCATTTTCTTTGATGAAGATGGAGAGAAAGTGGTGTTTGTGGGTGAGAGAGATCCTCGGATGAGTCATAAACGAGTTCCATCCTTATCATCCATGATGGATGGGATGATGCTGATTTCTTCAGTGGTTCAACGTTGGCATTTCCTAGGGTCATAGTGGAGTACCCTGATGTCTTTATAGAAGAGGTTGTAGCATTACCCCCTCGACGAGAGATCGAGTTTGGTATCGAGCTACAGCCAGGAGCGTCTCCTATCTCTATGTCTCTGTATAGTATTTCCCCTTCAGAGTTACGAGAGATATGTATACAGCTTGATGGTCTATTGCAGTGCGGGTTTGTTCGGCCAAGTGTGTCACCGTGGGGTGCACTAGTTTTGTTTGTGAAAAAGGCGGATGGTAGTTTGCGGTTGTGCATCAATTATCATCGATTAAACATAGTGACAATAAATAACCGCTATCCTCTCCCATGGATTGATGACTTATTCGATCAACTGAAGGGTGCAAGTTGGTTCTCAAAGATCAACATGCGGTCAGGATATCATCATATGCATGTAAATGATGAGGATATCTCGAAGACTGCTTTCCGTTGTCATCATGAGCATTATGAGTTTGTTGCAATGCCATTCGGCGTGACAAATGCTCCATCTATTTTCATGGGGTTGATTAATGATGTGTTCTGTGAGTTCCTGGACAAGTTTGTTGTAGTTTTCATTGACGACATCCTTGTGTACTCCACATCTGAAGAGGAGCATGCAGAGCATCTACGAGCCGTTTTGGGAGTTCTTCGCTAACATCAGTTGTTTGGGAAGTTGTCCAAGTGAGAGTTTTGGGCTCTAGAAGTTCTTTTCATTGGGCATATTGTGTCCCAAGAGGGAGTAGATGTGGATCAGTCGAAGATAGAAGTTGTGGTTTCTTGGGCAGACCCCAAGACCATGTTAGAGGTGTGATGTTTCCTTGGTCTCGCAGGCTATTATAGGAGGTTTGTAGCCAATTTCTCCTAAGATGCGACTCCTATGACAGCTTTGACCAGGAAGGATCAAGCGTTCATATAGACTGATTAGTGTCTGGAATCTTTTGAGTATCTAAAGGAGAAGTTGGTAAGTGCTCCAGTCCTTTGTCTTCCAGCGGAGGGAGTCCAGTTTGATGTTTTCGGTGATGCTTCACATCTGGGGCTAGGCTGTGTTCTCATGCAGCAGAGGTCAGTTGTTTCTTATGGGTCTTGGCAGTTACGTCCCCATGAATTCAACTATGCCACCCATGATCTTGAGTTGGCAGCCGTGGTGTTTGCTCTGAAGTTTTGGAGACACTACCTCATTGGTGAGCACTTTGTGGTTTTCACCGATCA
Source organism: Viscum album (assembly GCA_963277665.1). Classification (NCBI taxonomy): domain Eukaryota; kingdom Viridiplantae; phylum Streptophyta; class Magnoliopsida; order Santalales; family Viscaceae; genus Viscum; species Viscum album. Next base: position 63,059,130 of record OY728164.1, on the reverse strand, counting down.
TAAGAGTTTTAGGTATGTTTTCTACCAATGTGACTTGAACTTGAGGTAGCGTCGGTGGATGGAGTTCTTGCAGGAATAAAACATTGAAATATCGTATACACCTGGAAAAGGGAATGTTGTAGCTGATGCACTAATCTTAATGTCAAGTAATGATGTTTTGCGTGAATCTAGTGATTCCTGGAGAGTGATGGAAGAGATATCATCTTTGCATCATGATATTGGAAAAGTTGGGGGTAGAGGTTGTCTTTTCTAGATGACGGTGTAGTCATCCCAGATTCAGAAGGTGGAAGAGTCATAGTTGGGTGATCTAGAGGTGGAAGTTTGGAGAGACAGAGTTGTTTGTGGTGAGGCCCCTGATGGTTGGTCGGAGGATGAACAACACCGAGTGTTGTATCATGGCAGGCTTTTTGTTCCCTTGGCGATGCGCGAGACGGTTCTCCTAGAGTTCCATAGTTCTCCCTTGGCAGTATATCTTGGTGTGAAAAAGATTTACCGATCCTTAAAGAGTTAGTTTTGGTGGCCGGGGCTGAAGCGTGCGGTTGCAGAGTGTGTGTCTCGATGTTTAGTCTACCAGAAGGTGAAGGCCGAACACCGTGTTCCTGGTGGTCTTCTCTAGCAATTAGAGATTCCTGATTGGAAGTGAGAGGACATCTCAATGGACTTTGTTACAGGTTTACCTTGATCTCCAGGAGGTCATGATTCTATATGGGTGGTAGTGGATCGTTTAACAAAGTCGGCCCACTTCATAATGATCAAGGAGTCGAGCTCAGTGGAATTTTTGTCGAGGCAGTATCTAGAGTAGGTGGTGAGACTTCATGGAGTACCTAGGATGATCATTTCTGATCGAGATCCTCATTTTACCTCCAGGGTGTGGAGAGGTCTCCAGCATGCTTTTGGCTCTCAATTATGCCTTAGCACTGCTTTTCATCCTCAAACGGATTGTCAGATAGAGCGAACCATCCAGACTTTTGAAGACATGTTGCGCTCTTGTGTTCTTGATTTTGGAGGTTCATGGATGAATCACTTACCATTGGTAGAGATCGCTTACAATAATAGTTTTCACTCTACTATCAGTATGGTGCCGTTTGAAGCCTTGTATAGCCGGCCATTCCGTTCTCCGTTGTGCTGGACTGGGGTCGGAGAGTCATCAATTCTCGGACTAGAACTAGTGAAGAATACAACAGAGGTGGTTCAGGTGATTAGTGAGAGGATGAAGACAGCACAGGATCATCATAAATCATATGCTGATCAAAGAAGGAGACCCTTAGAGTTTAATTTTGGGGATCATGTGTTTCATAAGGTGACTCCCCGTCATGGGAAGCGAAGGTTTGGTCATGGAAGTAAGCTTTCTCCCTGGTTTTTTGGCCTTTCGAGGTGTTAGCTCGTGTTAGAGTTGTGGCGTATCGAGTACCACTTCCTCCTCAGATGATTTGGATACATGTTTTTTTCCATGTATCATAGCTCCGTCGTTATCTTCACGATGAATCTCATGTTATCGATTGGGGAGAGATCGATATTGATAATGATGCAACCTTCGAGGAGCGAACTGTGGAGATCCAAGACCACAAGGAGAGGGTGTTGCGAGGGCATTCTATCCCCTTAGTTTGTGTCTTGTGGCGACACGGTGGCATGGAGGAGAGTAAATGGGAGCGTGAGTCACAGATACGTGCTCAGTACCCAGAGTTGTTTAGTGTGTAACTCCTTTCATGTAATGTTGTTTCCTTTATGGTTAGACCCTTTATGTTTTTTATGTACTATTGATGTGATGTTATGATTGAATTTTTTGGATATGGATTGTTTGTTCCCATACTCTCGGATGTCATAGTTGTTTTCCAGCTTTCGAACAACTCATGGTGGTTTTCCCATGAGAGGTATCATATGGGGTGGTTGTTCAGACCCCTCTTTTCTTATGGGTTGTTTTTTAATTCTCTAGGACGATAATGTTTTGATAGGTATCTAATGTAATGGACCAGACCTCTCTGGTCCATTACTTTGTGAAAATGTGGTGTTGGAGGTGCTCCAGGAGGTCAAGGTTACTTGTCCCCAACACTTTGCCAATTTCCAGTTCTGTGAACAGTGTTTCCAGTTTTATGAACAGTATCAGTAGGTGAATAGTGTTTCTATCGGTGAGGTTCTATCGGTGGACTTCTATTGGAAGACTTGAATAGTGTTTCTATCGGTGAGGTTCTACCGGTGGACTTCTAACGGTATAATTTAACAGTGTTTCCAGAATGGTAACCTTCTATCGGTGGACTTCTAACGGTAGACTTGAACAGTGTTTCTAGAATGGTAACCTTCTAACGGTGACCTTCTAACTGTAGACTTGAACCGTGTTTCCAGAATGGTAAACTTCTATCGATGGACTTTTAACGGTAGACTTGAACATTGTTTCTAGAACGGTAACCTTCTAACGGTGACCTTCTAACGGTAGACTTGAACAATGTTTCCAGAATGGTAAACTTCTATCGGTGGACTTCTAACGGTGGACTTGAACAGTGTTTCCAGAATGGTAACCTTCTAACGGTGACCTTCTAACAGTAGGCTTGAACAGTTTTTCCAGAACGGTAACCTTCTATCGGTGGACTTCTAATGGTAGACTTGAACAGTGTTTCCTGAACGGTGGACTTGAACGATGTTTCCAGCATCCTACAATTTCTCCCCTTTGACGTTTCATTTGACGTAAAATACATTTAAAGCCTTGTTTTAAGGACTCTTAAGGACGATTCAAATTTCATAAATCCTATATTGATTATTACTAAGGCCGGGATGTTTTTACTTGGTCAAACCGCGTGGCTTAATGTGATCCGTTTTTAATAGAGCATTAACCGGATCTTAAACTGTCGCCCCTTTAAATCTTCAAAAAGGGACGATATATCATTCTCCCATGTTCTTCCACTTTGTTATCGTCTATGAGACGCTAGAACCTTTCAATCCTTCCCATAAGATTTTCACAATCAATCTTTACTCCTCGGATCAGTTCCTCTCTGTTTTGATGCAACCAAGTTGTATCGATCATTCTTCGATATAAGGTATGTTTATCATCATTCATTCGTGGGTCATCTTCTCTTGTTCTCCTTTCCATATTACCATGTTATTTCCATGATTCTAATGGGTTTTTCTTGGGGTTGGATGGTACGGATGTACCGTGGAATCCTCGGGTGGATGCAGTTTTCACGAGAGGAGGATTGTGACCCGTTGTGTGGATAAAGGTAGTCAAGAACTCTTCGAGGTAGGGGATTCATGGCTTCTCGAATTGTATATGTGCAATAGTATAATTAGCATGATTTATCCCTTTTGGATCACAATGAAATTGACCTAATTAAATGCTTGAACCGGATTAAAAGAATTGGTTGATCACATGTTTTTTCTTTATACCGTGATAACGGTTTGCCTCATGTTTTTCTAGATAGAGTAATATCTATGATTTATTTGATTTGTTGTCCATTCATGATAGAAATTGATAATGAACGTAAAGACAGAATTAATTGTTAATTAATTGTCTAAAGATAAAGAGGCATGTTAATTAATCTGGTTATTTCTATTGTTGTAGTTGTTCTAATTTGAGGATAATCAAATTAGGGATGTAATCATGGTTATTTAATTGTGATAGATTACTGATTAGGTATCCCGTAATTGGAGCCTACGCATAACAAATCTGCTAATTCAATATGGATTAAAGAACGAATTGTGTGGGAATTTCTAAATGTGTTCTAAGTTACCCTCTTGTTTGTTAAAGGGTCAAGAGCCCATGGTTGTGATTTTTATTTTCCTGCTGCTTATACTGTGATGTGACCCTGGAGGGGTGTTGTGACATATGGAGGCATGGAGGCCTTGTGGTTGTGGCAGTGGATGATGCCTAGGGTGGCGAGATGCATCAACTTATGCATGTGGGTGTCGGGGCGGACACCAGGGGTGATGGAATGGGATGGATGTGGTTGCTAGATGCTTGATGATTCTTGGAATGTGTATCTGCTTTGCTTTTTCCCACTGCTCAAGGAAGCTGGTCTTGCTTAACCTTCTTCCAAAGGAGGTGAAAATGTGTGGGGTATACCACGTGCTTTCCGTGTTTAGCCTCTCGAGGGAGAATGGGTCTATGCTCTTTCTATAGGCGGAAAAGACTCGACGGGTAGTATATCTACTCACCATGTTAAGCCTCCTTTGTGTTTATAAGCATGGGATGCTTTTCTAGAATGCCTAGGAATATTGAAAAGTAATTCTCTAATTAATGTTTGATTAAATGGTGAAAATCCACTGGGATGGAGATACTAGAATTTAAAAGGTGATGTGAATCTTAAAAGGAGAAGTTGATTTTGAATGTGATTCCAATTCAGTTTAATGTGGAATTGTTCATGCTTAATTAATGTTTAAAGAATTAATTAATGTACAGTGGAACTGATAAATTGAGAACGGAGTAATCTACTAAAGTTCTTCAAATGTTTGTGTGCATATAGGATACCTAGTCTTAGAAGTAGCAGCCTGGAGTCTAAGAGACGTTAGCTACAGTTGTATCTAAGACTAGGTAATGCCCATAGTGTGGATGTGAGTTATATATATATTCTGTACTTTTTGTGTTTCTATATGCTACTCTACACTGTCGGTAAGGGAAACTGACACCCCTGGGATTCTGAGCCCTAGGGGGTGTTTTCCCCAACATTCTGATGGGAGGTTGAATAGCTGACTACCGCCTTTGACCCCGCTCTCTTCTCTTGGTATATCTTTGTGCTGGTAGGCATACTGGTTAGTTTTACCCATATATGTGTGTAGAGGGTTGTAATGGCTTGTGGTTATTTCACACACATATATTCTGGATATAGTATCCTATGGACTACTATAGTTGTAACATGTATAGGTTGTGATGGCTTGAGGATCCCTATTCGGTGTATGGGATATAATGTCTTGAGGTATAATACCTGATGTATGATACATGTTATGCAGGCTGTGGTGGCTCCCAGAACTTACCCGGTTGCTTTTGGTTGTAAGGGTGGTGTGGTGCTTCGCCCAGGTGTCTGCGGTCAATCCTTTGTTTTGCACGAGGTGCAGATTGTGGAGCTTAGCCCAGGTGTCTGCGGGCAAGCCATAGAGAGAGAAGCACAGGACGTATGTCGTTGGGGAAAATCAGCAAACCAGTGGGGAAGTAGTAGCGGGGTACCCTTGATAATCTTTATTATATGCTATATTTTTGTATGCGTTACTTGGTGAGAGTAGCCATGGTGAGGTTTGGAACATAGTATACCTGTTTAGGTGATTAGTTAGTTTCACTTGTTGTTTACTGGGCTTTAGCATGCTTTCTTTACTTTTTCACGAGAGGAGTGGGGAGGATCCTACTGAGTATACTGTTATACTCACCCTATGTACATATAAAATGTTATTCAGGTCACTTGGAGAATGTTGGAGATCAATCTGGTTACTACTATCTTGTGGTTGGAGGAGGAGCTATTCGGGCTTGTGGTCGCTGTCGTTTTACTTTCTTTTGGGTACTTTTAGTTTCCCCTTTCAGTTGTAGTACTTTTGCATGACATTTCATATATGTACTTGGATTTTCTTTTATATTTTAGTTCTAAGTTGGAGTTGATTGGAGTCTATTCTATCTCTCTCTTCTGCATGTGTTCTCTTAGAGGGTAATGCCTCCCATTTGTATGTTTATTATACCATCGGTGCTAGTTGCCAACCCGGGTCCCACTAGAGGCGGGACTCGGGGGTCATTATCTCACTTCTCACATTATCGGCCCAGGAGGGGTACAATTTGTGGGGAGGGGGTCGTGACAATATCTCAATGATGTTGATAAAATAATATATAAAAATACGGAAGATGATAAATTTTCATGACATTATGTTGTTATAATCCGTATAATTAATGTAATGATCCCATGATCCATATTCATTATTTAAAAACTAATATGTTCAACAAACACTGATGAACAAGTTATTGTCTTCCCCTTTTCTATATTCTTATAGAGTTACTTCAATAAATAGTACAACTCATTTGGGAAATTGTATAATGAGTCTTTATAATATGTGTAGAAATATGTATGATATCTATTTTAAACTCTACCTCACTATTTAGGTGAATAAAATTAGTATATTAAAAAATTACATCAATATATTAACAAAAAACAAATATTTTCAATGTTGATTTTCTACCCAACCATTAAAGATATAAAAAACATTCATAAATATGTAGTTGGAATCAAATAATTTATGTTGTTTCCATTAGAATTTCATGTTAATACCAATCAAGAAGTATGATCAAATTATGATTCTGAATATTAAATTTGTATTCCCTTACATGTAAATATATATGGTCTATTTATAGAGATATCAAATCCTTTCTCAACTTCAAATCAATACCACTAAGATGTATAATAAAAAGATTTAATAAAAGGAAAGTCCCATAAACATCAAGTATAGTAGAGTTATATATGTGATGACCCAGACTCTCTTGTTTCTTCCCTTTGCCATAATCCGGGTCCTCAAGGAGTGGCGTCTCGGTGCGACCGATCGGTGAGACCGATCGGTGAGAACGATCGGTGAGACTGATCGGCGAGACTGATCGGTGAGACCGATCGGTGTCACCCGACCTTTTCAAGTTGTTCCCAGTAGCGCTCCTTTGGGCAAATAGGGTTTTTAAACCCTATTCTGACTTGTTATACCTATTTTAAGGACCCGTAACGTGCATAAGAGTTTTAATTAAATACTTAATCAATTCATGAGTTTTCTTAAACTAATCGACCCCCTTTTTTTGACGAGTGGAGCTGCGTGGTCAACCCACAACCCCCACGCCTTACGCGGTTTCACGTTTTCACCTCAACCGTCCCTGGCTCTTATAAACTAAGGGTTAGCTATGGTTTCTCCATTCCTCGATTGTGACTTTTCACAAACATCTTCTGGTGCATCGGACCCACCGCATCGTTATCTGTAAAGTTCCGTGCCCCCGGCCTAAACGTCGATCATCTATCAACAGGTCGGTAATTTCTCCATTGCCTCTCTCTTTTTTGTATCATGCGGGGTGGGCGTGATTTTGTTTCTGTATAACTGGATAAACCAGACCTAATTAAATATAAAGAATGAATTCTATAAAGAAAGGAGGGGGATGTGATCGTTGATGCTGTCTTGTTTTTTTTATGCTGTTTTTTATGGGCATCCTGTTGAGTTGTGCTTGCTTATGCCCTCTGAAAATTGAGGCCGTTGGTGGTCGTTGTTTGTGCACTAATGAACCTTGCTGATATTTTAAAAGGCCTGTTTGTGGTTGTAATCTTCTGCTGTGAAAAGTGACTTGGTTAATCACGTATATTCGGCTGAATAAATTGGAAGCACCAGGGTCAACCCTTCTGTGATAACTCCCGGTTAGAACACACGGGAATTTGAATCATGGAGTGTGTTAAGTCATTTAAATCTGAAAATACATGCAAGGTCCTCCTTGTGTTGGTGGTGGAAGTTGGTTGTTTTCCCTTCGGGCCGAATGTTGGAGATGTGGGAGGGGATGGGATCCCCTGTTCCTTTATACCCTCGGGGGTTGAGTGATTTTGGGGGATGGGATCCCCTGTTGGAAGGGATTCAGTGGTTGTGATTTTTAAATCTGGGTGGTTACTTGTTCAAATCACAAATTGGGGTGGAATCCTTTGTTGTTGAGAACCAGGTGTGGGTGTTCTAGTTGTTTCTTGATTGTTTACTTTTTCTAGACTTGTGCCTATGCCTACTAGTTTCCTAGTAGTGCTTAAACTCAAACAATATTAATGAACATGAAACAAGAATGGGATGATGGGTTTTGTTGGCGAGAGTCGAGACTTGTGTCTCGGATATAGTGGTGTTGTGTTCTGTAGGTCGGTTAGAAAAACCCAGACTTGGGTGAGTGATTTTTACCTATATCTATACTTGTAGTTTTGTGTTTCTTATTCGCGTCCCACCCATGTTGATCACCTAGTGCCGAACACCCCCATTTCATGGGGGAGGATGTTTTTCCCAACACTATACTTAGCGGCTAGTTATTAGCTCCTTTTCTTCTCCCTTTCCTGGATACCCCAAGTATCTTCGGGTAGGCTGTGATAGCCTGAGGTCCATTATTAGACCAAGAACCTTCGGGTAGGGTGGTGTGGTTGTTGGCCAGTTGTGTGCGGTAGGTGGTTTCCCAAGTGTCTTCGGGATGAGGCCCAGGTGTTTTTGGGCGTGGTGGTGGTTGTTCTGTCCTAGGTGTTTGCAGGCATGGTTACGTGTGACAATTGTGGCCCAGGTGTGTGTGGGCGGGATTTAGTAGTGGGACTGCATGCGGTTGAGGCCCAGGTTTGTGCGGGTGGGATTTCAGCAGTGGGACTGCGTGTGGTTGTGGCCCAGGTGTGTGCGGGTGGGTGTGGCAGTGGGACTGCGGTGAGAATGGAGGGATTGGTCTAATGCGTAGGATGTCTCAATAACCATTGGGAATGTGGCGCGGGGTACCCAAACCTCAATGTTCTTTGATTATATATATTACTTGACTTGCATTATTTGGGGTGTCTGCCCTGGTGAGGCCTGGGGTGGATAGTTTACCTTGATAGGTGTTTGGTTTACTCTTTTCTCACGGGACTTTAGCACATTCCCCCACTTGTGCACGAGAGTCTTTGGTTTTCCCTACTGAGAGTACTTGTATGCTCACCCTACGTATATAAAACTGCTTTCAGGTTTCCAGGAGGACTTCGGGGATCACGCGGGACCTTACTAGCTCGGACCCTTGGAGCAGTTTCAGTTGTTGTTCCCTTTTTTTCTTTTTTGGTACTTACCTTGTAGTCACCTCTTTCACCTTGTGGATTTTACTTTTGAAACATGCATGTGGGAATGGTTTACTTTTGGCTTTACATTTCTTCTGCCTTGGTGTTGTTGGGTTTCCTTCTCCTAATCTCTCGATCCTATAAAATAAAAAGGGCAATGCCTTCCATTTTTGATAAATTTCTATACCCTTGGTGCTAGTCTCCACTCCAAGACCTATTGAAGGCGGGTTTCGGGGGTCATTATCTCTCCTTCAACTTAAACAAGGAAGGGCCTGGCAATCTGCTGACCCTTCCCTCCTTTTGGTGAAGGTGGGTCGTGACAGAATGGTATCAGAGGGGTGGTTGAGAGATATGATGGAGTCTGGAGTTAGGCACAGTGAGGACTGCATGAGATGGTAAGGCAACATTGTTGGGTGATCTTGGCGCGTGAATTAGGCCAGGGAAGACCAGCTAGGACATGGGATTTTAGGGCCCCCCGTGATCTGATGCAAGGACTCTGGACCTACCGAACGGCCAAGCGAGGCCACACTGATTGAAGGGTAGAGACCCTAGGAAAGGTACATGCATCATAATGACTTGTGTTCTTGTGTATCTGGGATATATTTGGAATTAAGAATAAATTAAATTTTAAGTAGTTTTAAGAATGATATTTTGCACTAATTGGGCTTAGGCATTCCTTTTTCACCTTGCAGCTATGGCACCTGGAAGGCGACCACGTGTGGTACAGGCGATAGAGGCCCCAGAGACTACATTGGCCAATCGGCAGAGAGCTGATCGAGAGGAAGAGGATGACCAGTGGAAGAAGACTCTTCGAGCCTTCCAGCGACAGGCCCTCGAGAATTATGAGGGCAGCACCTCCGATATGAAGACGAAAGGCTATCTAGAAAAGATAGTTATAGCCTTCGGCCTGATTCTGGCCCCGACCGAGTACTGGGTTCCTCTGGCTGTCAGCCAGATGCGGGGAGCGGCACGTCAGTGGTGGACGCTATACATGGGGGAGAGGAGGGAGTCTGAGGTGGCATGGGTGGATTTCGAGAAGGGGTTCCAGGCGGAATTCCTCTCCTCGACGATGAAGGCAGAAAAGAGGCAGAAACTACTCTCCCTCCAGCAGGGGAGTATGTCTGTGAGGGAGCTAGGGATCAAGTTCAAGGACCTCCTACGTTTTGCTCCGGACCTCTTTCTGGAAGAGGAGTCTCGGGAAAGGCATTTGGAGGAGGCACTCCGACCCTCCCTCCAGTATGATGTTACCCCCTTTACCCTGCCGACGTACTTGGAGGTCTATAAGAAGGCCGAAGTGGTGGAGCATATGCATGCTCTAGGGGGAGTGTCGCGAGAGGGGATCTAGCTGAGACCATCAAAGGGAAAAGCCGTCAGCACCAGGCCTCCATCGTGAGGACCCTCTAGGTTCCGACCCGTAGGGAGCAGGCCGCAGCAGTTTCAGTTTCGACCCCCCCCGGTCCTCGCCCTTTTACTATGGGCTCGGGACCACGTTGCTTCATCTGTGGGAGCCCTGGGAATCTCCGGAGTCAGTGCACAGACCGGGTGTAGTACAGCAGTGGCAGTCATCCCCAGCACCCGCCCCAACAACAGCTTCTAGCCAGACCTTTCCAGCAGCAGTAACAGGGACAGCGAGCTCCCGTTCCTCCGAGGGCAAACGTAGGAGGAGGCCGAACTCAGGGCACTCCACAGGGACCTCGACCAGGGCGTGGTCAGGGAGGTGGCCGATAGCTGAGTGGTAGGGGAGATGGGCGTGGACAGTTGCACGCCGCAGATGCAGTAGTTCCAGCAGGGCCAGAGGTTGTTCGAGGTACGATCAGTCTGTTTAGCACTCTTGCTTATGCTTTGTTCGATACCGGAGCTTCACACTCCTTCATTACACCTAGTCTAGCCTGTACCTTGGGTCTAGATGCTGAGAGACTTCCAGTTCCCCTGGTGTTGATCACACCAGTTGGGGGTTAGAAAGAATTGTTGTTTATTTGTCGGGGATACAGAATGATGATAAGGCCACATCAGTCGGATAGGGATCTTCTTCTGTTACAGATTCAGCCATACGATGTCATCCTATGCATCGACTGGCTATTTTCTGTGTGTGCCATCATCAACTGTTTCTGTAGAAGGGTGGTGTACTCAGACTTGGACGGTCGGCGTGTTACCTTCACCGGTGAGCGGAGCAGTCCGAAGGGAGACGGGAGAGAGGAACCTCTCCTCTCCTTGTTGACCGAGTTGACAGTGGAATCAGTTGATGCTGAAATGGTGGAAGTGCCATAGATCGTCCGTGAGTTTATGGACATCTTTCTTGAGGAGGTGACAACTTTACTCCCTCGACGTGATATTGTGTTCGGGATAGACCTGTAGCCCGACGCTCGTCTAATCTCGATGGCTCCTTACTAGATGGCACCTTCGGAGCTACGGGAGTTGCGGATACAGATTGACGACCTGATGAAAAGGGGTTATGTTCGTCCGAGTGCATCCCCGTGGGGTGCTCCGGTCTTGTTCGCAAAGAAGGCAGATGGTGGTCTAAGGTTGTGCATAGACTACAGGAGGCTGAATCAGGAGACGGTTAAGAATCGCTACCCTCTTGCAAGGATAGATGATCTTTTCGACCAGCTGAAAGGGGCAGGATGGTTCTCAATGATCAACCTGCGGTCTGGGTACCACCAGCTGATGGTGAAAGAGGGCGACGTCCCGAAGACAGCATTCAGGTGCAGCTATGGACACTTCGAGTTCGTAGTCATGCCCTTCAGTGTTATGAACGCCCCGACAGTGTTCATGGGGCTTATGAACTCCATCTTCCGGTAGTACCTGGTTCGGTTTGTGGTTGTGTTCATTGAAGACATCCTGATCTACTCTAGATCAGAGGAGGACCATGCAGAGCACTTGAGGACAGTTTTGGAGGTCCTCCGATAGCACCAGCTCTATGGGAAGTTGTCAAAATGCATGTTCTGGGCACGAGAAGTACACTTCCTCAGGCACGTAGTGTCTGAGCAGGGGGTAGCGGTCGACCCATAAAATTTTGAGGCAGTTGTTTCTTGGGCAGCACCCAAGAACGTGGCAGAAGTCTGAAGTTTCCTCGGGCTAGCGGGTTACTACTGTAGATTCGTACCCAACTTCTCCTGAGTAGCAGCCCCTTTGACGGCCCTGACCAAGAATGTCCAGGCTTTTATATGGAGTGAGAAGTTCCAGTCAGCCTTCAGCGATCTAAAGGAGAAGTTGGTTAGTGCCCTCGTGCTGAGATTACCAGAAGAAGGGGTGGCTTATGAGGTGTTCTGTGATGCTTCAGTATAGGGCCTGGGGTGCGTGTTGATGCAGCGACAAGGGGTGATCCCTTATGGGTCCAGGAAGGTGCATTCCCACGAGCATAATTACGCCACCCATGACCTAAATCTTGCAGCAGTTTTTTTTTTGCGCTAAAGTTATGGCGGCACTACCTCATCGGGGAACGATTTGTTTTCTTCACGGACCACAAAAGCTTGAGGTATATCTTCTCCCAGCGGGGCTTAAACTTGCGACATCGGAGATGGGTGGAGTTTATCCAGGATTATGACTTCGAGATCTCTTATACTAAGGGAATGGGCTATGTGGTGGCCGATGCCTTGACCAGTAGGACGCAGAAGGATGCGGTCCGAGAGTCGGCAGACGCCTGGAAGGAAATGTAGGAGTTGGTCGCCTTTCATGTGGATGCGAAGATAGATAGCGGTAGAGGCCGCCTGTATCAGATGACAGTGCAGTCATCCATGTTTCAGCAAGTGGAGGAGTCTCAGTGGGGATACTTAGAGTGTGAAGTGATGCGTGACCAAGTTGACCAGAGAAATGCTCCGGAAGGATGGACATAGGATGGTCAGAACCGGATGCTTTTCCAAAAAACGTTGTTTGTTCCGGAGGCAATGCATGGAAAGGTTCTCAGTGAGTTCCAAAACTCACCCCTGGCGGTACACCCAGGAGTTTCCAAGATGTACCAGGGTTTGAAGAGGCAGTTTTGGTGGCCCGGAGTTAAGCGGGCGGTGGCAGAGTTTGTGGCCAAGTGCCTAGTGTGTCAGCAAGTGAAGGCTGAACACCGAGTTCCAGGTGGCCTACTGCGGCCTCTAGATGTCCCCGAGTGGAAGTGGGATGACATCTCAATGGATTTTTTCATGGGACTACACAAGGCCCAAGGAGGGTATGAAACCATCTGGGTGGTAGTTGACAGGTTGACAAAATCGGCTCACTTTCTGGCGATCAGGGAGTCGAGTGTCGTGGTTGCTTTGGCACGAAAGTACGTGGATGAGGTGCTGCTGTTGCATGGAGTCCCGAGGTCTATAGTCTCGGATAGTGATGCACGGTTTACCTCCTGAGTCTGGAGAGGATTTCAGCATGCGTTTGGCACCCAGTTATTCCTTAGCACTGCTTTCCATCCCCAGACGGATGGACAAATAGAGCACACCATCTAGAACTTGGAGGATATGCTATGAGCATGTGTTCTAGACTCAAGAGGATCATGGGGAAAATACTTGCCTCTGGTAGAGTTTTCCTACAATAATAGCTACCACTCTACCATTAGCATGGCCCCGTTTGAATCCTTGTACGGAAGGCCATGCCGTTCGCCTGTGTGTTGGACCGATGTAGGAGAGGCAGGCATCCTTGGTCCGGAGGTGGTGCAGAGCATGACAGAGAAGGTTCAGCTCATATGGGAAAGGATGAAAGTGGCCCAGGACTGGCAGATGTCATATGCAGATACCAGGAGGAGGCCCTTGGAGTTTGAGGTTGGAGACCACATGTTCTTGAAGGTCTCCCCTCAGCGTGGGCAGCGGAGGTTCGGTAAAGGGAGAAAACTCTCTCCAAGGTTCATCAGACCCTTCCAAGTGTTGCGGCGGGTCGGAAAAGTGGCTTACTAGCTAGCGTTTCCACCGCCGCTACTAAGGATACATGATGTCTTTCATGTGTCCCAGCTTCGTCGGTATCTGCACGATGATTCGCACGTCCTTGATTGGGGCGAGATGGACGTCGAGGTAGACATGACCTTTGTGGAGATACCAGTGGTGATTGAGGATCGCAAAGAGAAGGTGCATCGTGGGCGAACAATTCCCTTGGTTTGCGTGTTGTGGAGACATGGTGGGCTTGAGGATAGTATGTGGGAGAGGGAAGCACAGACGCATACCCAGTACCCGGAGTTGTTTTGAGTTTTGTTCCTTGTTGTACCTGTTGTGGTGGAACGTTTTGTCTTTTGGCTATGAAATGTTCTGGTTTTCTTTCCTCTGTTTGTGTGTAAAAAGCCCCAGCTTTGGGGAAGGAGAGAACCCGACCCCTAATCAAGACGCATTAAGATGGATGCGATTAAACCCGTGCGGGCGAGTCAGTGTCGCCCAAAGCGGATAATATCTTGACATGGGGGAGGAGACTCCCCAATCCACATGCTCAGTCAGTTTTTCATGGTATGTTACTTGGGTCATGGCGGAATACCCAAGAACATGGGAGGAAGTGTTCTTAGTTAACGATGATGTTCATTCTTGAGAGGTATCTTTCAGGGTGGTTGCTCAGACCCGCCCTCCCCTTCTGGGTTGTTTAAAATCTCGAGGACGAGAATAGGTTGAGAGGTATCTGATGTGATGACCCAGACTCTCTTGGTTCTTCGCTTTGCCAAAATCCGGGTCCTAAAGGAGTAGTGTCTCGGCGAGACCGATCGGCCAGACCGATCGGGGAGACCGATCGGCGTCACCCGGCCTTTTCAAGTTGTTCCCAGTAGCGCTCCTTTCCGCAAATAGGGTTTTTGAACCCTATTCTGACTTGTTAAACCTGTTTTAAGGACCCTTAACATGCATAAGAGTTTTAATTAAATAATTAATCAATTCATGAGTCGGTTGAAACTAACTGACCCCTTTTTTTGATGAGTGGAGTTGCGTGGTCAACCCACAACCCCCGTGCCTTACGCGGTTTCGCGTTTTCACCTCAACCGTCCCCGACTCTTATAAACTAAGGGTTAGTCGTGGTTTCTCCTTTCCTCGATTGTGACTTTTCACAAATAGCTTCTGGTGCATCAGACCTGCCACATCGTTATCCATAAAGTTCCGCGCCCCCGGCCTAAATTTCGATCATCTATCAACAGGTAGGGAATTTCTCCTTTGCCTCTCTCGTTTATGTATCATGCGGGGTGGGCGTTCTTTTGTTTCTTTAGAACTGAACAAACCAGACCTAATTAAAGATAACGAACGAATTATATAAAGAAAGGAGGGGGGTTGTGATCGTTGATGCTATCTTGTTTTTTTATGCTGTTTTTTATGGCCATCCTGTTGAGTTGTGATGGCTTATGCCTTCTAAAAATTGAGGCCGTTGGTGGTCGTTGTTTGTGCACTAATGAACCCTGCTGATGTTTTAAAAGGCCTGTTTGTGGTTGTAAGCTTCTGATGTGAAAAGTGACTTGGTTAATCACGTATATTCGGATGAATAAATTGGAAGCAACAGGATCAACCCTTCTATGATAACTCCCGGTTAGAACACATAGGAATTTGAATCATTGAGTTTGTTAGTTAGTTTAAATATGAAAATACATGAAAGGCCCTGCTTGTGTTGGTGGTGGTAGTTGGTTGTTTTCCCTTCGGGCCGAATTCTAGATATGTGGGAGGGGAGGGGATCCCCTATTCCTTTATACCCTCGGTGGTTGTGTGATTTTGGGCGATGGGATCTCTTGTTGGTATGGATTCGGTGGTTTTGAGTTTTTAATCTTGGTGGTTACTTGTTTATATCACAAATTGGGGTGGAATCCTCTGTTGTTTAGAACCAGGTGTGGATGTTTTGGTTGTTTCTTGATTGTTTACTTTTTCTGGACTTGTGCCTATGCCTACTAGTCGCCCAGTAGTGCTTAAACTCAAACATTATTACTGAACATGAAACAAGAATGGGATGATGGATTTTTTTGGCAAGAGTCGTGACTTGTGACTCAGATATAATGGTGTTGTGTTCCGTATGCCGGTTAGAAAAACCCAAACTTGGGTGAGTGATTGTTACCTATATCAATACTTGTAGTTTAGTGTTTCTTATTCGTGCCCCACCCAATTTGAGAACCTAGTGCCGAACACCCCCATTTCATGGTGGAGGGTGTTTTTCCCAACACTATCCTTAGTAGCTGGTTATTAGCTCCTTTTCTGCTCCCTTTCCCAGATAGCCCAAGTATCTTCGGGCAGGCTGTGATGGCCTGAGGTCTATTATTATCCCAAGAACCTTCGGGCAGGGTGGTGTAGTGGTTGGCCAGGTGTGTGCGGAAGGTGGTTTCCCAAGTGTCTTCGGGATGAGGCCCAGGTGTTTTCGGCCATGCTGGTGGTTGTTCTGGCCTAGTTCTTTGCAGGCATGGTTATGTGTGACAGTTGTGGCCCAAGTGTGTGCGGGCGGGATTTAGCAGTGAGACTGCGTGCGGTTGAGGCCCAGGTGTGTGCGAGCGGGATTTCGGTAGTGGGACTGCGTGTGGTTATGGCCCAGGTGTGTGCGGGAGGGTGTGGCAGTGGGACTGTGGTGAGAATGGCGGGATTGGTCCGATGCGTAGGATGTCTCAATAACCAGTGCGAAAGTGGCGCGGGGTACCCAAACATCGATGTGCTCTGATTATATATATTACTTGAATTGGGTTATTTGGGGATTTTTCCCTGGTGAGGCCTAGGGTGGATAGTTTATGTTGATAGGTGTTTGGTTTACTCTTTTCTCAGGGGAATTTAGCATGTTCCCCCACTTGTGCACGAGAGTCTTTGGTTTTCCCTACTGAGTGTACTTGTATGCTCACCCTATGTATATAAAACTGCTTTCATGTTTCCAGGAGGACTTCAGGGATCACGCAGGACCTTACTAGCTCGGACCCTTGAAGCAGTTGCAGTTTTTGTTCCCTTTTTCCTTTTTGGTACTTACCTTGTAGTCACCACTTCCACCTTGTGGCTTTTACTTTTGAAACATGCATGTGGGAATGGTTTACTTTTGGCTTTACTTTTCTTCTGCCTTGGTGTTGTTGGGTTTCTTTCTACTTATCCCTCGATCCTATAAAATAAAAAGGGTAATGCCTTCCATTTGTGAGAAATTTCTATACCCTTTGTGCTAGTCGCCACTCCGGGACTTATTTAAGGTGGGTTTTGGGGGTCATTATCTCTCCTTCAACTTAAAGAAGGAAGGGCCTGGCAATCTGCTGACCCTTCCCTCATTTTGGTGAAGGCGGGTCGTGACAATATAAATGATACGAAATAATCATAACCATTAGAGTTTCACTATTAAATCAGTATAAAACCATTTATGTTGTTATTTGATACTCATAGAAATATATAGAGATATATCAGAGTTAATAGAAACATGAAAAAAAAATTTCATTTTATTTAAAGAGGGGGTAATAATTGTACATTTCACCACTTCATTATAACATCCCACTTCCAAATAAGTGATTGTAGAATAATTCCAACTATATATTTTCATATATGGTTATTGATGTGAATTTTTATTATTAACCCTTGTATTCATTCCCAGAACAGTATAATGTATATACACATTATAAATTTTTTATTTGTATAGGGGACTTGAATTTGGTTGAACTTTAATATTATCATTGTTCAACCACATCACATGAAATTTATATTAATATCATAAATGATCTTATTTCACAGAGTTGATAATTTTATCTATCCCCTTAAGGATATTTCTACCATGAATCATTTATTATTATGGGCTTAAAGGAAAATTATATTTCCATAATCCAGGGATTTTATTATTTAAATTTAAAAAATTATATATTTCTATTATTATTAATAAAAATGAGGATAATTATATACACCAACCTATATTTATACCTTAAATTATCCTTTAATGATTTCTTCATCGCTATTGATGTCTCTTACAGTCACTAATTTCAAGATAATTGGTATTATGAGACTATGGAATTGATAAAAAATCCATCTACTGATAAATATAAATCTATAAGTAAACCCTATATATATGTTGATATTTTATTATTGAAACATATCATCATAAATAAATTCTTATTACAAGAACTATTTTTCTTCATGTTCCCTTTAATTCATGATAAGATTACACGATTTACCAGTTTCACCTTCTAAATGATATATATTGAAAAATAATAATCATGCATTATTAAAACTAAAGAATGTAAAATATATATTTTACATGACATTGATCAATTTCATTGTAATAAGTGGATTTGAGTACCTAATGAATGAAGGGTAAGGTATCTATAAATATTAAGCAATGGATAGTTTTATGATTATTTGTTGTTCTAAATGTTCAATAGGGTTCATTATACCATTTTTATCCTATTATAGTAAGGTAATAATTACATAAATATTTTATAACCCATATCCTTTTCCATTTTCATTCTCATGAGGGAACTCAATAATTTTTCCATCACATTAATTATTCACATTATTCATCATCGTTCCAATCGTTGATTAATAAAATTACTATCAGTTTCTAGAATCTGTTATTAATTTTATTTATCATTTGATAATGAATATAATTCAAAATATGGGTTAAATTATGTCACTTTTTTATGAGAATATGTCATAGTTGGTAATAGATAAAAATTTATTCAAAACACTCACATTAGTTATTAAATAGAATGTGAGTTAATCAATGAATATCTCCAAAGATTGTAAAACCATGTTTGTAGTGGATAACATTCTCACATACAATGTAATGATCTTTTTTGTACCCAGATAATATTTTATGTTCTATTTCCCCTTTGTGCATCGATGATGGATCCTTCATACACATAATTTAGTCCGGATAGGAATGAAAATATTAGGAAATAACAAAATCTATTAATTACCCATTTTTGATATTTAATATGTTTATAATCATAAATAGAGTTCTCCCTTATATTTATTAATATTAATATCATAAAAAAACCCTACATTGAAAAAGACTATAATTACAAAAATATCACATATTTATATTGTCAAATTAATTGAAATTTCACTGTATATAATAAAAATCCATTAAATTGATCCATAACTATTTACTTTTTTAGTATACTATATAAATTATCATCTTCTTCCATGAATGATATTAAACATCTCTCATAATGTTATTGTAACATGGTACCCATCATAGACATATTATTCACTAAACCGCTTTTCATAAGATTAGTAAATGCATATATAATAGATTGTGAGATCATATTCTCTTTAATGTTAATCATGGTTGATATCAATCATTGAACATAAGTGATAATAATACATACATGAGGGTATTGTAACAAGATGTAAACTGAAAAAAACATACCTTACATTTCATTGAAACTTAATAATGATCCATGGAATAAGTCTTTTTTGTAAACATGGTGTAATTCATAAGATAATATAATAGAAAATCAATCATAAGAAATGAGATAATGTCATAAGTATATGAAATATGATTCATTCATGAAATAAACCAATAAAATCATTTCCAAATTAAACGATCGATCTTATGATCATATTTGTAAAAAGAGTCCAATATTGGAACATGTACAATCCCATTTTAAATAATCATAGTGAAAATAGAACCATATGTTGTTATGTTTAGTCATTATTACTTTGATATTACCTCATGATATGTCAATAATTACCCAATGTGATTTAATAGAAATTTTTTTGGACTATCCTAAAGTAGATTAATGTGTAAACTACCATAACTGAATATGATAGAGATAATAAATAAACCCTTTTTAAATGTTTCATAATTATTGAAATACATCCTAACCTCCTAAATAATATCTTTGAGTGATTATAAATCAATTATAAAACTATATTCTTAATTATATTATCATTTATCAGTATATTTTTATTTAAATTCACGGATTTTTTTATAAATTATTAAAATTCAATAAATAACAGTTTTCTGAGTATTTCATATTCTAGGAATGTTTTTATTTGATGGTTCAAGTACATACTCTTTTTTTGGGGGTCATAAATTACCATTATTAAGCCAATATTATATATATATTACATATATAAATTTATATCCATCCATGTAATTAAGAGACAATAAATTAATTATGTCACATTCTATTGGTCATAGTCATCATATATATATGTGGAGAACATTAATTTCGTTAAAATAGATACAATGAATGAAAAATGATAATTTATCTTTCTAGATTTATTATTATATCACATATATCAGATATCATAACTAAATACATATATATAACAATAAATGTGAGGTGATTATGAATGATGAACTATGTAATTTGATTATGGAGGTAGCACACACCTATGCATTAGAATTAAATTAATTTTACATTTTATGGAAAAGATATAGAAAATTGTTTCACTAGGAACATAAAAAAATTATATATATTACAAAATAGTTTTTAACTTGGATTATTTAGTTTATTAAATTTAAATGATTGTTATTAATAAATAAACATGAAAATGGTCAGTAAGAAGATATACCTCATAATTGAATAATCAAATTAATAAAACTACTCAATTATTCAATATGGGCCTTTTGGAAGAAATCATTATCAATGACTTATTTATAGATTTTTATAAGGTTTTTTGTAGAGTGAGTTCATATAATATTCTCATGTTTTGGGGAGAATTAAGAAGACGTGGTACCATTTTATTTTCTATATTAGTAGAACCCTTCAAAAAACTACTAACACCTATTTAGTATAAAGTAATTTTCTTTAGAATGTGGTAAAAATTAACCTATATACAATTATATGGTGATGTATGGTCGAAATACTCCCTATAATTTAGATATAATTAATTTTAGGGAGAATTCATTCATTATCTCTATAAATTCCCCTCTCATTGACTTTAAATCATTAACAATGGAGACAATATTTTTAATATAGAAACTATTCATTATAGAAAAAATTCTAATAATCATATTTAATGAAATTTATTTTTTTATTCCAAATGTGAAATATCTTCTGTGACATATAAGATATGGTTCATTTAAAAGTTATTATACTCGAATAGCCACATTAGTATAGGTGTGGCTCACCATATGACAGAGGCCACTAACTAGTTGTGAGGGTTATTGGTAGAACAAAGGATAGTCTACACCATAATGATCATAGTATAGGTTAATTTTTAGGGTACTAGAACTCATAGAATTTCATATAGTATCAATTTAATATAATTTATTTTTGATTATTTATATTGATCTACATTGTCACAATTGGAGTATATAAAAATTAATAGTATACATCATATCATCCAAAAAAATTGTACATGAATAGATAATGTTTTCTACCAAACGTTATATTTTTAACTTGTGTTAAATCCTTTTTAAAATTACCTTGATATTATTGTATTTACACATTTAGAGTTTAAAAATTTACTATTAATGGAAGAAGGACCATAATTGTACCTTGATTGATGTAATCAACCTCACCCTTTTATATTTGATGAAGAATTTTTATTTAATTTAAAATTATTTGAAAAATAATTATTTATTAATAGTTATCATAAATTTAAAATTTGTAATTTTTTTTATTCGAAATTAAAATCAAAAATATAATTTTGGAGTTCTAGTATAAAAATATTTAAATAAAAAAATGTTATAATTATAAAATAAATAATTGAAAATCTATAACTCACTCAAATTTTACAACTCTTATTATCTTGAATATCGTTTATTTAATTTTCATGTTAATTTAATAAATACAATTTGGTTTTACACAAGAAATTATATTTTTTTTCATAACTTAAAATTATAAATGAATTAACACGACAAATTAAATATATTAATATTTAGAATAATAATTTATAACTGAACATACATTATTTTTTTAGTATTTAAAAAATTAATTATAATAAATGAATGATAATTACAATTTTTAGATTTCTTTTAATAATGTATTACAATGGTCATAATCACTAACACATGGAAACAAATTCCACAAAATTTTAGAATGTATGAGAAAAGATGAAATATAATCATGAAATAATACTAATAATGATGGTATTTTTACATTACATTCCTCATAAAATTATGTTTAGCCTTAATTTACAAATTTTTACAAATCATGGGATCAAAAATTTACCACTGTTATTATTCCTAAAGAAAAAAATGAATGGCTTCTATTTTAACAATTTGGAAATTTGGAATTCAAATAAAGAATAAATTTTCAATGATTCAATACTAAATGTGTAATAAGTGAATTTAATATAAAACCAAAAAACCTGATGATAAAAGGATTGTTATAGAAATTATTTTGAACAATAAAACTATTTAATAAAAAAAATTAAACAAATATTGATTACATTGAACATAACTGGATTAATCCAAATATAATAGAAATAATTATACCCTCTATACATTCAAAAAATGTGGTGATGTTTAAAATACATAAATCATAAAATTGGGTTTCAATGAAAATAAATCATATTCATTATTCCATACAAACTCAACCGTTTCAGAAAAATATAAATATTTCAATATACATTATCTTTCAAATTATTATATAAAAATATATATAATTTTTTTAAAATAAAAATATATAAATTTTTTAGAAATTAATTCTAATATTCTCTCACACATTGTAATATAAATAATTTTGTTGGAAAATGTATTTTTTATGAACAAAATGACATTAATTCTTTCAGTAATTGTTTACTATGATATTACCAATCAAATTTATAATTATAAGGTACTTTATATATATTTCATAAATAATATAATCCTATTAAACCGCACCAATTTTATCCTTGGTTATAGTGGTTATATAAACATATTATTTTGTTCATTAAGGCTCGGTGTTTTTTGTCATATATACCATCGTACATAGTGTTTTTATTAAAATATCTAGGTGATAAAAATTTTCATGGTGATGTATTCCCATTTTCATATAGGCATGGTAAATGGTACCATCATCCCTTTAGACATATATCCATTAAAATTATCCTGTTAATATAGTAGGCGTCATGTTATACACTTCAGAATATAGGTATTTATATTGTCCCCCAAAAAAAGTTCATTGATATATCAATAAATATTTGTACTTATGAAATTGATTCAAGAAAATTATCATTTTTACATTATACAATAACACCTTATTAAATTATCAAATTTATGAGACACATGTTTTCAGCCTAAGAAATATAATTTCATCATGGTAATTGGTGGATAATTAAATAATTATTATCATATTTAATTTCTCTAAATCCCCATTATATCCCCCATTTAATAATCATGTGAATATATGACTAAACAATATTATGATAAAAGATGAAATTGTCATCTTAGATTATTATTTACTATTTCAAACTATATAAATAAATATGTATTAGATATATTTCAATCAATATAATGGGAAAACTAGCATTTTCCTCCCAACTAAAAGCATCACAAATCTTGTCTACCCTCTAATGGGCGTAATGTATTGGGTCGTAATATTTTATAATAAAGTGAAGACAATTTTTTTTTGGAACATATTATATTCTATTTGGTTAAATATATACTTAAATATTTTATGATCATAATATATATAATAATTGTATCCTTATTGACAATTCATTAATATTCATAATAAACAAATTCCAACTTCCAACTCCAAATCAAGAGTCAGCAAATTTTTCTCATGAGTCATTATGTATTATGATGAATATGCTACTTCAATTCAATTTTTCTTGTGTAAATAACCAATTTTTTTTAATTAATATATCAATAGATATCAGAAGTCTTTATATAATATATATTAGTGTTAAAATAGTTCTACTGACCCACTGAGTCTCCATCTTCTTTAATTTTTTAAACATTCATGGGTATAAAGGTACTTATATCCCTTACTCATCAACATGTATTATGGATTTTATATCCTTGATAAATTTTTATAAAATGATCTATATTTTTAGTTAAATATAACAATTCAGTAGAACTCAATTGTCATTATTATTAAGTTCAATTTCACAATAAAAATCATATTTAATGTATCCATTTATATATCCTCAAATATAATTATGTGGCCCAATAAAGATATATATTAAAACAGTAATTAATATTTGATGGGTTTAGAATACAGTTTATCATTCATCAAGGTATTAAAGAAAATATGAATATGATCCTCATGTTTATATTTACTATTTAAGTATATAGTAATGTCATTTATAATTATTCTTAAAAATTTATCATTGTAATATATAAGGTTTATATTCAATAAATTCCTGATTATTGAATGGTACATGGTATGTTTTAATGAAATAACAAAAAATTCATAGTCTATATTACACAAATGCAATGAATCATTTTTATATCAACCCTTTTAAATATAAAAAAATTATATCTAGACTAAAGATCAATTATATTGCAAAAATAGATCTCTTTAATGTTGATCAAATAATTCATAAAAATAGGGAAGATGATAAATTTTCATTATATTATGTTGTTATAATCTATATAATTAATGTAATGATCCCATTATCCATATTGATTCTTTAAAAAATAATATGTTCAACAAACACTGATGAACATGTTATTGTCTTCAACTTTTCTATATTTTTATATATTTACTTCAATAAATAATATAACTCATTTGGGAAATTGTATAAGGAGTCTTTATAATATGTGTAGAAATATGTATGATATCTATTTTAAACTCTACATCACTTTTTAGGTGAATAAAATGAACATATTAAAAAAATTACATCAATATATTAACCAAAAACAAATATTTTCAATGTTGATTTTCTCCCCAACCATTAAAGGTAAAAACATTCATGAATATGTAGTTGGAATCATATAATTTATGGTGTTTCCATTGGAATTTCATGTTAATCCCAATAATTAAGTATGATCAAATGATGATTATGAATATTAAATGTGCATTCCCTTACATGTAAATTTATATGGTCTATTTATAGAGATAACAATCATTTCCCGAATTCAAATCAAAACCATTAAGATTTATAATAAAAAGATTTAATAAAAGGAATGTCCCATAAACATCAAGTATAGTAGAGTTATATACATGATACAAAATAATCATAACCATTAGAGTTTCACTGTTACATCAGTATAAAACCATTTATGATGTAATTTGAGACTCATAGAAATATATACAGATATATCAAAGTTAATAGAACCATGAATAAAAATTTTTCATTTTATTTATAGAGGGGGTAATAATTGTACATTTCACCGCTTCATTATAACATACCACTTCAAAAAAAGTTATTGTAGAATAATTCCAACTATATATTTCCCTATATGGTTATAGATGTGAGTTTTTATTATTAACCCTTGTATTCTTTCCCAGATTAGTATAATGTACATACACATTATAAATTTTTCATTTATATAGGGGAATTGAATTTGTTTAAACTTTAATATTATAATTTATCAAACACATCACATGAAATTGATATTAATATCATAAATGGTCTTATTTCATAGAGTTGATAATTTTAACTATCCTCTTAAGGATATTTCTCCCATGAATCATTAATTATTATGTGCTTGAAGGAAAATTATATTTAATTAATCTAGAGATTTTATTATTTAAATTTTAAAAAATTATATATTTCTATTATTATTACTAAAAACGAGGATAATGTTATACACAAACATATATTTATTCCTTAAATGATCATTTAATGATTTCATCATCGCTATTGATGTCTCTTACAGTCACTAATTTCCAGATAATTGGTATTATGAGACTAAAGAATTGATCAAAATTTCATCTACTGATAATTATAAATCTATAAGTAAACCCTATGTATATGTTGATATTTTATTATTGAAACATATAATCATAAAAAATTCTTATTACAAGAACTATTTTTCTTCATGTTCCCTTTAATTCATGATAATATTACATGATTTACCAGTTTCACCTTCTAAATGATATATATTGAAAAATAATAATCTTGAGTTATTAAAACTAAAGAATTTAAAATATATGTTTCACATGACATTGATCAATTTCATAGAAATATGTGGATCTGAGTACCTAATGGGTGAAGATTATGGTTTTTATAAAAATTAATCAATGGATAATTTTATGATTATTTGTGGTTCTAAATGTTCAATATGGTTCAATATAACCTTATTATCCTGTGATAGTAAAGCAATAATTACATTAATATTTAATAACCCATATCCTTTTCCAATTTCATTCTCATGAGGGAACTCAATAATTTTTCCATCACATTAATTATTCACATGATACCTCATCATTCTAATCATTGAATAAAAAAAATACTATCAGTTTCTAGAATATGTTATTAATTTTATCTACCATTTGATAATGAATATTATTCAAAAGATGATTTAAATAATGTCACATTTTTACGAGCACATGGCATAGTTGGTAATAGATAAAAATTTATTCAAAAAACTCACATTAGTAATTAAAAAGAATGCGAGTTAATCAATGAATATCTCCAAAGATTTTAAAACCGTGTGTGCAGTGTAGAACATTCTCACATACAATCTAATGATCATGTTTGTACCCAAATAATATTTTATGTGCTATTTCCCCTTTGTGCATCGATGATGGATCCTTCATACACCTATTTTAGTCTTGATAGGAATGAAAATATTAGGAAATAACAAAATCTATTAATTACCCATTTTTGAAATTTATTATGTTTATAATCATCAATAGAGTTATCCCTTCTATTTTATAATATTAATATCACAAAAAACCCTACATTGAAAAAGACTATAATTACACAAATATCACATATAAAAATATATAGTCAAATAAATTGAAATTTCAATGTATATAATAATAATCCATTAAACTGATCCATAACTATTTACTTTTTTAGTATACTATATACATTATCATATTCTTCCATGAATGATATTAAACATCTCTCATAATGTTATTATCACATGGTACCCATCATAGACATGTTATTAAAAAAACCACTTTTCATAAGATTAGTAAATGCATATATAATAGATTGTGAGATCATATTCTCATAATTGTTAATCATGGTTGATATCAATCATTTAACATAAGTGAGTATAATATATACATGAGGGTATTGTAACAAGAGAAAAACCTAAAAAACATACATTACATTTCATTGGACCTTAATAATGATCCATGGAATATGTCTTTTTGGTAAATTTGGTGTAATTCCAAAGATAATATAATAGAAAATCAATAATAAGAAATGAGATAATGTCATAAGTATATGATGTAAGATTCTTCCATGAAATAAACCAATAAAATCATTTCCAAATTAAAGCATCAATTTTATGATCATATTTGTAAATAGAGAACCATAGTGGAACATTTATAATACCATTTTAAATAATCATAGTGAAAAAAGAACCATATGTGGTTAGGTTTAGTCATTATTACTTTGATATCACCTCATGATATGTCAATAATTACCCAATGTGATTTAATAGAATTTTTTTATTATCCTTATGTAGATGAATGTGTAAACTATCATAACTGAATGTGATAGTGATAAATAATCCCTTTCTAAATGTTTCAGAATTTTTGAAATACATCCTAACCTCCTAAATAATAAATTTGAGTGATTATAAATCAATTATAAAACTATATTCCTAATTATATTATCATTTATTAGTATCTTTATATTTAAATTCACTGATTTTTTTATAAATTATTAAAAATTTATAAATGACTGTTTTCTGAGTATTCCATATTCTTGGAATGTTTTTATTGGACTGTTCAAGTACATACTCTTTTTTTGGGGGTCATAAATTACCATTATTATGCCAATATTATATATATTATATATATATAAACTTATATCCATCCATTTAATTACGAGACAATAAATTAATTATGTCACATTTTTTATGTCATAGTCATCATATATATATATGGAGAACATTAATTTCGTTAAAATAGATACAATGAATGGAAAACGATAATTTAACTATCTAGATTCATTATTATATCACATATGTCAGATATCATAACTAAATACATATATATATATATATATAACATTCAATTTGAGGTGATTATGAATGATGAACTATGTCATTTGATTGTGGCGGTAGCACACACCTATGCATTAGAATTACATTAATTGTACATTTTATAGAAAGGATATAGAAATGGTTTCACTAGGAACATAAAAAAATTATATATATTACAAAATATTTTTTAATTTGTATTATTTAGTTTATTAAATTTAAATGATGGTTATTAATAAATCATCATGAAAATGGTCAG
Organism: Viscum album; assembly: GCA_963277665.1. NCBI lineage: Eukaryota > Viridiplantae > Streptophyta > Magnoliopsida > Santalales > Viscaceae > Viscum > Viscum album. The sequence goes on along the minus strand of OY728164.1, from coordinate 63,031,269 downwards.
TAATAATATATACCTCATCATTGAATAATCAAATTAATTAAACTACTCAATTATTAAATATGGGCCTTTTGGGAAGAAATCATTATCAAGGACTTAATTATAGATTTTTATAAGGTTTTTTTTAGAGTGATTTCAAATAATATGCTTGTGTTTTGGGGAGAATCAAGAAGATGTTGTTCCCTTTTATTTGTTATAGTAGTGGAACCCTTCAAAAAACTACTTTCATCTATTTAGTATAAATTCATTTTCATTAGAATGTGGTTAATATTAACCTATATACAATTATATGGTGATGTAAGGTCGAAATACTCCCAATAATTTAGATATAATTAATTTAGGGAGAATTGATTCATTATCTCTATGAATGTCCCTCTCATTGACCTTCAATCTCTAACAATAGAGACAATATTTTTAATATGGTAACTATTAATTATAGAAAAAATTATGATAATCATATTTAATGAAATTAATTATTTTTTTTACAAAAGTGAAATATCTTCTATGACATATAAGATATGGTTTATGTAAAAGTAATTATACTCGATTAGCCACATTATTATAGGTGTGCCTAACAATATGACAGAGGCCACTAACTAGTTGTGAGGGTCATTGGTAGAACAAAGGATAGTCTACACCATAATGATCATAGTATAGCATAGTTGTATGATAATATCAATCAAAAGATGTAGAAAATTGGGAATCCCAATAATGAAAAAAAAATCATTCTAATAAGGACTATGTAAATCAATACCATCAATATCATAATAAAAAAATATTGATCAAGGAATTATATATAGAATGGAAATATAGGGGGATTATTGAAACCTGAATATAGAACATTAAATACAAAAAATAAAATAAGTAAGCCTATCTATAGTAGCATATTGGGAATAGGCTCTAACATCACCCTCATACACTATCCTAGAATGGTAAACATGAATCCATATAAATTTATCTTTCCCTTTTCCCAACCTGAATCTATGAAGATTGTGTAAGTATACAATAATGCTCAAAAACTTTTGTGAGATATTCTCAGTAGGATACCACTGTTGGTATCTAATACCTTATAGTTTGAGAGTATATATTATGCAGTGTTCATGTAATAGTAAAATCTTTGAATGATATATTATAAAAAAATAACACATATAGGTCTAATTTCCCATTGAATTTCCATAATCTACCACCATTTTCATGTTAAGCTGAGAAAGTATTTAAAAAAATCACTCTTTATTTAATTTAAAATTTACTATTGGTTCATAGATAAAAAAACTAGAATCCCCTCTGAATTATAAATTATAAATACATGTTTAATAATTCAACAATAAAATTTATGGATCTCACCAAATCAAATATTGTGATTCGGAATGGATGTCATGTTAATCAATTAATTCATTACTTTATTCAAATGAAACTGAAGACTATTCTTGGTGTTTTAATTTTTAAGCCCAGATATCTATATAGGATTAACATGAACCAATCACCTGATATGTATGACTTAGAAATTCCTCATAGGATCCTTGGTATCAAACTATGTGTTTTATAAAGTCACCCCATTTGAGTCCATCATTGGATGTCCAAAAATGGAACCCAAGTGTAACTCATGAAATATTTAATGGACTTTCTAATGAGTTCACAATTGTACGTCCACTTAGAGATTCCATGTATAGCTCATGTTATATATAATGATTTTCCATTTGGTAACTTCCTTAGCAGTCCACATTGGGAGTCCCAGTATCACTCAGGTGAAAATTGTCAATATTCAAATTTATTATATCCATATCATTCATATGAAAACTCATGTGTCACCCTTTTTGATAATAATTATATTAAAATTAATTAAATTCATTAATCCAATGAGTTTATTCATGATGTTCGGAGTTATAACCAACTTATCACTTTTGGAATGTCAATATTAATGGCTATGGACTGAAGGACTAACCACACCATTTATGGTTACATTGAAATAAATTTAAAATATATTATAAATTATAAATTACCTCACCTAAAAAAAATCCCATATCATAGGCTATTATTATAATCCCTAGCCTCCCATAAATCCTCTCATTCATCTCAATTGGGCATTTTGGCTTGAAAGTATATCTCAAGCCTATGTGAGAGTGGACAAAGGAGAAAGGTTTTAGGATATGTTATACCATTACATCCTTAATTTAATTCAATATATATGTAAATCATTTTATTTAACACCACTAAATAAATTAGTAAATTATCACTTCTAAAAGGAGGATCATGTTCTTAGGTCACCCATGGTAGTCTTATTCAATTTAGACACACAACCATGGGGTGGCTAGACTCAATGTCATTAATCACAATGACATATAATCTGGTATCATGGGTCATATTGTCCAATATTATTAATTTTGTTAATGATAATTAAATTTAATAAGAGACACATTGAAAATCCATCACACTGCACAATGATGAAATATGTAAACAATAAGGTGATAAGGGAAAATAAAGAGACAACCTACCTTATATTGGTAGATGGATCCTCATATGTTTTTAGCCTCTAATATATGATTGAAATTTATAAATCACGAAAATAGGAAATTCTCTTAAATTTTATCATATTATATAACACAAAAATAACACAATTATTATGAAGATAAATAAAGGAATGTGCAAATTTAATGATGATATTATGGGTACTCAGTCAACAAGATAGATGGAATTAGATATGGGGTCGGAAAGGGAAATTTATATTATAGAGTAACATTAGGTTTTAGAGATTCTCCAAATAGTTAGGGAGATATTTTCAATGGGGGAATAATGAAAAATGTGTGTCCCAAATTAAATAAGAGTTACCGTAAAATCATATTTTTACACTCCATAATGGTTCCTAAAGTTTGGCGACATTATTTTCCAAGTAGTGTTGCAACTATGAAACATACACATCTGCAAGACACCTTTATCATGGGGTAGGTGCATGGTTTTACAAACACATTGTAGCCCAACAAAGACATTTTGGTAAACATTCATGATACCCATACATGACAATGAGGGCTAAGAAACACTGTTAGGAGAATTCATATGTCCCTAGGTAGATACATGAACAACCGTAAATGGTTTAATAAAAACATTGAGACTTGGCCACGTGATATCTACTAACTGTGAGGCCCACCAGATTCAATGAAAATCACGACCCCATGCTCCATATAAGCCATAACCACCACAAAAACACTCATTACATCATTAGCCACTACCATTATAATAAAATTAATAAAAACTGAAAATAAAATGTCAGATACGTCGAAAAAGATATGTTCCTATAATTTAACCCCATTTAAATATTTCCTGACACTTTTTTCCCATTTAAGGGTGGTGAAATATCATATTTGATTAAATATAGCCCTTAGGAACAAATATTTACCTCCCAATCAAATGTCTCATCTTACACATGGAAATTCTACCATAATACCCTTACTATTAGAATTAACCTTCCACAGAGAACCTAGGTACCCAAAAAAACAACACAATAAATATGATATTAAAAGGATGAAACAATTTTCAATTCAACTACTTATGGAATAATAATATTTAATGATTTTAATGATATCAACGTTTTCATAAAACAATGAAAAATCATTTATATCATGATACCTCTAATGTATCTACAACCAATATACAACCAAATTGACACTATTCAAACTCATTAAGGGGCCATTATATTGAGTTTAAGGATTCCCATTATTATGAATCCATGTATTCCCCATTATATTTAATACATAAATGATATATTGAAACCCCGAAAAGAGCTCTAGTGGTTGATGGAGACAATAAACATATGAATTATACATAAACTAAGCTTTAAAATCAACTTCATAATAAGATGAACATTTTTAAAGTATCTTGAACGAGATGAGATCTTAATAGAACTTTATCTCCTTTATGTTACTAGAATAGGGGTGAACAGACCAACCTGCCAAATAGGGCCTCATAATGATCTATCGGTATAGTCACATGTATGCTATTATTTTATGTGCACATGTTGAGAGGTATATGTTTCTTGAAATAACAACCAGAATATAAGTCACATCATAGATAATTTCCTCCAAAACTAGTATTTTATTCTTAGATTGTACCATAATTTCTGGGTGAGAGGATATACATAGATGTACTTTAAAACATATGTCCCTTTACAACAACTTCCAATACAGAAATGTGAAGTGAGAACCTCAATATAATATGATGGAACATGGAACTCCATGGAGTAATATGATATCTTGAATGTAGAGACTCTTATAAACATTAAATGGAATGTCCTCCCAAATAGGAATTAAATTGAATAGAATTTGCAATATGTCTATGATATTTAACAAAATGTCAAAACCCCAATGTGATTTATGAAATCCAGTCCTGAAATCCCTAGAGATGTTATGCAACATCAACATAGGAATAGATAACAACTATAAAATCCCCACTTGTTACTAGTGTTCTACATTCACTATATGACAAGTGGAACACCATGTAACAAAGAGAACTATCTCGATTTTTTCTTTAATCACCATATATGTAGCACAAGTCCTGAGACATCATGACATGACAATGATGTACAATCCATACAGATCCATTATGATATTTCATTAGCTACTCTCATATGTGAATATGAACCCATGTACATCGATGATTTAGTAAAACATAAATTTCATCAATGATGCATGAAGGTTACATTTCATCATCTATAATTATGTCCCATTGTTACAATCCCTCATAATCTCTTAGCATCCTCATATTCTGACTCTGTAGAAGTGAATATGTCACTAAATATGATGGAACTATAGACTAACTATGTTGGTCCTGAACTTCCATGTAAATACTATAAAATTGTGCCATAGGATTATACTACGTACTAAAATCCTCACGATCCTATGTATGTGTCTTTCGTTTTAGATCATTGGGCACTACATTACTCATTCTGTGTGTATAGGTAAAAAATCCTTTCAAATCAAAATAGGAATTCAACACAACATCATTTCTTGATATTAAATTCCCATTTTATACAAATTTAATTAATTATTTTGTTGTCTGTATTTACCATAATATTCTCTTGCAATAATTTTTTCATCTAATAGTGGAAGGAATGAAAAATAAAATTTAACTTGAGATCTTGTTCAAGATCATTTTTCTCTTGTGGCATCGACTAATGTGACCCATACACCATTACCCACTCCACATGAATCATAAATACTTCTTTCCTCATGCATGATGAATCAAACTAACCTCAATACCATCTATATAGCTCGGTAAGATTTATGATCATCTCTGATGCTATTCTCTATTTCACCTTCAGAATGGTTATCTTATTGGTTTCTTACCATATGAAAATCACACCCTTCATGGTCTTGATAAATATAAAATCTACTAGGGATGAAATTTATTGAATTTTGTTCTTATAATAACCAAATAATTCTATGAATATCTATATGTTAGATACATTCATGGGAAGCTCCCAAGAAACTATACCTCTGATCTTATTAGGGTAAATTGATAAACATATATCTGAGATAATTTAACCAATGAAATTATCATTATCCATATCAAATTCAAACATTGTGAGAATAAAATAAAATCGGTTCTCTCTTACTATATTCAGTAAGATCTCAAGAATATTAGAAATGTATTTTCTTGTGTGATAATACAAAAGGATATCGTCCATAAAGCACACAACACAAAATAATGATATTGGTGAAAACATATATTCATCATGGACATGAAAATTGTGGAAATGTTTATAAGACCATATGAATAGTACAAATAATCAAATAATACATAATTAGTATGTAATTATTATGATTTATGTCAGATGGTTTTACTTATAGGTGATGATAATCCAAAAATAGAACAAAATTTTTAAAAAATATATTTATCTATAGAGTTAGTCAATGTTGTCATATTTAAAATCAAATGGATCTTAGTTCGTATGTACAAGTGGTCTTAACTGATTTTAATAAATGATAAACCTAAGGTTATTATATAGCTTCTATGAGAAAATGGTTGATTAACCTCATAGTGATGAAATAGGTCATATGAAACCATTATCTTTTAAATCCTCTAGTGGCCTCTAGAGATAATGAATCTTTTTAGTATCCTTCCTATACAGAGGAATGGATAATTGTTCGTATCTTAGAAATATCATGATAGAAAAACCAACCTCCAACATGGGAGGTTTTTTTGAAATTCTTATCAGAAAAAATCCTCGAAATGATCATCCATTGGAATGAAATCTACCACACATGATCCTTGATCATCCAAATAGAATATCATTTCCTGGGATATTGTCTAACCCAATGCATGATTTTTTGGTCAAGATCAGGTTTCTTGTACATCTCAGTCACCATTTTTATAAAATTACATCCATATTATAATGTAAAAGTTACCATTCATTGATTAATATGAATATATTCTCGGCGGGTAACCGACCATTCCATATGAAAAAATGATGTAAAATACTATCATTTTGAGCGAAACGTGGCCCCGTTAGAAGATGAACCGACCTATCTTGATTGGCACTCACTACACTAGCATCTATTATACGTTCTAATTATCATCAATTTATTATGGGATATCATTCCATTAAAAAATGAACATCAAGTGTATGACTCTTCAAAATTTGTATAAATATGTCTTAATGGGAAGAACATGTATCAAAGGGATTAGATACTAATGTTGATGCTACAAGAATATTAACTCTATAAATAGAAGGTTTTTAACTATAATCATTTTGTATTGACTTCATTGTATATACTATTCATGATCTTCGCCCTTGATATATTGAATCACAACCCCCAGTAGGCATGATTTCTTGCACTGTATGTTTGGTATCTGGGTCCCCCAACAATGACCTGCATGTCTTCATGATCGACCATTATTAAAATATCTACATGCTTGAAAATAATCTACTAACCATACACGTGAACATAGAGTACGTGTAGCCCCACTCACATAGGCTACTAGAGGATAATATTTTCAAATCAATAAGGATGACATATTATTCCACTAGATTAGCATTTGACTGGCTCCTTAGTACATGAAATTTCATATGTACATTCCTATCTCATTAATAGTACCTCAAATGGTTACATGAGTACACAAGAATCCTATACATATCACCACATGGAATCTTTTAATGATGAGTCCTAATATCGGATGATGTAGTTACAGATTTGGTTGTTGAGCACTATAATATTCACCTCCATTATCTCGATGGATACACTCAGTTATAAGTGCCTGATTCACTATTCAAGATATAGTACTAAGCCAAAAAAAAGTCACATTTGATATCATTTCATACATGAAAATATCATAAAGTCTCTTAGCATTGGATAACTCCTCACCTAATAGAATAGGTGTGAAACACTGCAGCTCTATGAAATAGGTTGAAAAATTCATGACTAATAACCCACCCATCTCCATGTGAATATAATTACTATATTTATATTCCCTCAACATCTCAGTGTAAAAAATAATTTATGGATATCTAAAAATAACTCCATGATATATATTGACGATGATATATATGAGTAATTACATCCCACTATCACTTAGGGTAATCCTGAATCATACCCATAGTTAGTGTAAATCTCTTCCTGGGAGTTGTCTCTAGATTATATATATTCAAAAAATTACTTATATACATGAATCCATAAAGTAGGGAAAGACATACCTTAAAAATGTAGGTGTATTCTACTTTAGAAACTTTTATGTAAACCTAAAATTAGTAAAGTAATCATACATGGCACCTGGAAAAGTCTTTACAAGGAATCTAATCCTTCTAGAAACTGGGTTTTAGATCCCTTATTAGGTGTAACTAATGCTGCCTCATGTGGAACTATTAATGTTCTTCAAGTATAATATGGCCCACCACTATTAGGTAATGTTAATTTCAACCAACATATAACATGTATATCGTCCATTTCGGATTTAGGTCTCAAAAAAATCCAAAATCTCACCTTAATATAAGATTTTAAAATTACTAGAATCTTATATATTTGAATAGAGTAGGTACACGAATTACAATATTTGATATACACCCCTCTTCCTGCTTCTAAATATAGTTCTTGGAAATATCCAAATCATAAAAATTGGATGATCTACTTTCTACTTCCCACTAATAATGTCATTATAGAGTTATGTTATCTATTATAAGTCAATGGTCCCAGTATATTGAGTTTCAAGTACAATTAATATAGGAAATCACCCTTTATGTAGTGATTGAAATCCTCATTTAATGATGAACATTTCATTTCATAATGAAAAATCATTTATGTTTGTACTAATTTACATTGGAAATATTTTTAATCTATTATATTATAGAAATTATGATTTCAAATTTAGAAGGTCCCATACATGTTATAAATGGAAATGTAGTTTCCATTATTCACAACCAATTATTTATCCAATCCCTGTAGGAAACAAAAAAAATATTTCAGGGACATATCAACAATGTCACCAAAACATGATGCATGATATGCATGAAAAAATTAAATCATTGAATTGAATATTCATAACATATAAATCCATGATTTCCTAAATTAATATATGATATAATAAATAATTTCAATATAAGAAAATGGAAAATACATATTTTAATGAACATCACACATCTATTTCATCAAAAAATGTTGATGTAAAAAAATTTAACACACAAAATCTAGAAAACATATCCCATCCCATGTAATCTAGGTTTTAATACTAATGTGGTTTCATGACTTTAGGGAACATGGTCTTGAAAAAAATCCTAAAACATTCTATTAATTATTTATAAGATTTTCATTCTTATGGTAATGTAAATTAGGGAAACAAAATACATATGATACCATAATGGGAGGCCTCAAAACCACTTAACTCATATATAATTGATCCCAGTTGGCAACATGAACTCATTTGTGCCTCCCAATACACTAGAGGCTGCTATCTTGTTATAAGGGTCCATGGGTGAATAGTGTGGATACGCTATACTGATGACAAGATTATATTAAAGAGGTATAATCATATCAATCAATAGAGAAATCATAATGTATTACCATAAAATACAAATAATAATCATTCATCATTCAAATAAATATGTAAAACACATTCATCAATGTAATATAAATAAATATTATCATGGAATACTATATAAAAAAATTTAGAGAAATTATGGACACAAGTATATACCAAATCCTATATAAAATGAAAAAAATCCTAAAGGATATCTCCATTGTAATCTCGAGTCTAGGACAATTATATGGTCCCCTATAAACCATCAAATCATTGTAATCAAGCATCCAGTGTAGGCCTGTTTCCCTTTCCCCAAATTGAATTTTTTAAGTCTATCTTCATACCCAATTGGGGAATGAATATGGTGTGAGATATACATAGAATTCCACCTCCAATGGTTTCTGATTCCAAAAGATCATGAGTATATTATAAAAATTGTGCATATGATTGTAAACATGGTAAATAAAATGATGTAAATAAAAAAACCCACACATGTGTGAGTTCTCATGGAATATATTTACTCTCCAACCATATTCATCAAATGCTAGAATAAAATAAAACAAAAAATTATTCATGTTTAAATTTGTAATAATTTATTTTTACATGGATAAAATCCAAACCATCAAATGTTATTTATATCTAATTCTGATATATATAATAAGGTCGTTATAAATTTTGAGGAACAAAAGGAATCAAAAAAAGTGTTTTGGATTTGTATTAAACAAGTGTAATTATTACATTTATTATTTCAAATGAAACCCAATAGCAGCATTGGTGTTCCAAATTTGGAGCATAGGTATAACTGTAGGCATAACATATAACCATAACCATAAAATACATTCCTGTAAATTTCTCATAGGAACACTTGTATATCATTAAGATTGGTAATACTCACCTCACTATCATTCCATCTTTCGATGTCCAAAATTCGAGTCCATGTTTCCCTCAGGGATATGTAAATAATTCATTCTATTTATATCCATGCTAGTCTACATAAATAGTCCATGTATCACTCATTTAATACTTATGATCTTCCCTCTAGGTCCATCTTATATAGTTCACTTTGGATGTAAAAGTATCAACCCGGAAAATAAAGTCCATCTACTATGTGATTCCATCCATGTAATTCATATGAGATCACATGTGTCACCCAAAACAAAAAATAATTTGATTCTAATTAAAATAAATAAATAAGGGAAATTATTTTTTTCATTGATTTCCAAGTCAGAACCCATGTATCACTATTGGAATTGAAATATTAATAGTCAAGGACCTGATGTCTAAACATACAGTTCATCTTTACATTTATATCAATTATTCATCACATTAATGTAAGAAATTAACACTTTAAATACCCGTAAAATTCAAGGAAATTTTTTCTTAATATTCTTGGGAATTTTACAAGAACGCAGTTTCTGATGGAACCTAATTCTGAGGCCCGGTGTGCCCGAAATCATTTTACGAAGATTGGCTCGGGTATGTTCAGTGAACGAATGAGTGGGGTTTTCTAACATTTCAACCGGTGCTTAGAATCGAATTCTGAGGACACTGATGGAATCACAACACCGGTATTTTCTTAGAAACGCCTTTTCTGGAGTTGCGTTTTCTCAGGTGTGGTTTTTATTTTTTGGAATTAAGTTAAGAAATAAAATAAAAGTGGTGTGACACTTTATTTTATTTCACTTAAAGACACTTAAGCTATGTTAAGCGGATAAGGTGGGACCCACGATATCCTACCCACTTGGTAGGATATTTGTGAGGTGGGGACCACATGAGCCCCACCTTTTCTTCCCTCCAAGGTAATGCACCCGCAACCCCCTCTTTAAATAAAGTCAATCGGTGCATTTACTTAAATACTAAACGCCCCTATTAATTGGGCAGTTAAGTCGTTACAATTAATTCATCGAATTAATTGTTTGTTTCATAACATCGAATTTCAAATCATTGGCATGGGAATAATATAAGACCAACACTTTTTGTTGATGTGTTTCTTGTTGGGAGGATTTGGGGAAAGTTCTAAAGCTTGAAGATCTTCATCCTCCTTCGTGAAGAACGCGAAGAACGCCAGCCTCCGACGAAGGGCGATGAAGAACACCGAACCCTCGGAGATCTACGGCGCGATGTCTTGTACTGCGAAGCTGATGATCCTCCTTCCATGACTTTTCTTCCGTGACGTTCCTTCCCCGTAACAATCTTCGATCAACAACCGATTGAGGTAGGGGATTGCGGTTATTTTAATTACTTTGTGAATTATATCCTCAACATGGGTTTAATTGGTGCAATTAAATTTCTGTGATTTTAATCCTCAGAGTTTGACTACGTGATTCCATGTAACGCGACGACAGTGATGCCCCTTCCACGACGCAACGATCCTCTTCTTCCGCGATGGTCAATTCCGTGACGAACTCACGTTCGACGACAACATTGAGGTAGGGGTTATTGTTTTTTTAATCTACGTGATTATATTTGTGGTTCGTTTAAATATTTGTTGTGAGACTTTTACAACCACTAACGCAGTGGGTGTGGAACAACAAACTTGTCCGACCCCACCGTCCTTTCCTTCTTGGTGTGCGGATTGGAGGGCAACGACAAAGTAAGCCGCACGGTCAATGTGAGGTCCTCGCAGTGAAAAAAGGACCACAGGAGGGCCATTGGTGAAGACAACACACAATTCCGACCACTATAACTTGTCTAGTGGTCCGCGGAGCAGCCCGACGGCGCGCCTCGCTGGCACGGCGACATCGACAGCAGGTGGCGGCGGCGCCTAGCGCGCCGCCGGAAGGATCCGTCGTGGCTGAAGCCGCGGTGGCAAGGCGCGAGACCGGAGGGGGATGAGATGCGGCAGCCGGCCGCGTCCGCTAGCATGGGCGGCCCCACGGGGGGCCGCGGTCTCTCCATGTGGGTGCAGCGAGCCCCCCACTTCGCTCGGCCATAACGGCCGAGCCGAACCGCTGGCCACCCAGCCAACGCCAGCCGGGTCGCGCCCGGGCCGGGCCAGGTCGCACCCCGCCGGGTCGGACCTGGATCAGGCCGACCAAGGGGGGTCGGTCCGGGTCTATCCGGGCCCAGCCCCCCCCCCCCCTTTTCGGACCCTGTCGGTCTTTCTCCCATATCGTGGGCTACAGACCTCCGTTCGTACACGAAACCAACCGGGCCCTCGGAGCGGAAACACTCATAACTTGAGCTCCTGACGTCCGATTGACGTACCGTCGAATTTACTGGATTCCTCTTAGTGAGATGGATATTTTGTCTTACTCCGCCCAAGGTTTGGATGCAGGTGGTGTACGGCCAGGTTGGTTTTGACTTAAAAACCAACTGGGCCCCTGGGACGAAAAAGCCAATAACTCTCAGACCGGGCGTCCGATTGACGGCCTGTCTGTGACATTGAGTTCCTATTGGAGATACGAAACATTTGGATACATCAACTCCGGATTGTGGGTTAGTTGATGTATCAGCCCCTCAGCTCATGAAGCGGACCCTCCCGAATGAGCTGGTTGTGTGTGGGAACCCTAGAGCTGGCTGCGTCTGCGACTACAATGAAGACAGTATGGGAATCCTCCGTGGGTTCGTTAATGACCACTACGGTAATTTTTGGGATACATAAACTTCGGACTACATGTCAGTTGAGGCATCGACCTCTTGGATCGTGGAGTGGACCCTCCCGAAACGAGCATGCTTTGTGTGGAAAACCTAGAGCCGTTTGAGACTTGATGACTGCTGATCGAATGACTTGGTATGTTACAGATAGCCTAGTGGGAAGCACTTGGTTTTAGCAGTAGACCCACGGCGGAGGAGCGCTAGGTTATAGAGGTAGACCCGCGGTACTCAACAGAAGGAGTACCTCTGGAGGCTATGAGGTGGAGCACTTGGTTGTAGTGACAGACCCACGATTTTGCAGTGCTTGGTTGTAGTGGTAGACCTACGATGGAAGAGCGCTTGGTTGTAGCATCACGGGAGAGCGCTTGGTTGTAGTAGCAGACCCACGGTAGAGGAGCTCTTGGTTGTAGTGGCAGAACCATGGTACTCAACAGAAAGATTACCTCTAGAGGCTATGAGGGGGATCACTTGGTTGTAGGGGAAGAACCATTGTGGGAAGCGCTTGGATGTAGCAGCAGGCCCACAGTACTCGACAGGTGGAGTATTACAGCAGTCCAAGGTTAGAGGGAAGCGCTTGGTTGTAGGGAAATACCCACTGTACTTGATAGAGAAAGAGTTTCCCAATAGTTATTGTTTCAAATTCATGATCTATCATGTGTGGGTAATTGCAGGGGTTAGTACCTATCGATCCTTTGTGGGTCTGATGGCTTAGATGAATCAGATACCTGTGTGAGATGAATCCTGTTTTCTTTCCTATGTGGATTGTGTTATGCTATCCGGTGCGGATTTACGTTTTTCTTTCCTATGTCGACTGGGTTGTACTTGGGCTCGGAGGTTGGAGCGAACTGGAATTGATGACTTAGGTATATGTTTGGGCATATACCTAAGCAGTGTCGGATGTTACTTGGTGATTGTATCTTTCCTTTGTGGTTTATCCTTTGTGGATTCTGGGAGACCTTCAGGGGTCTCGGGGTCCCTACTGAATAGCTTATACTCACCCCTGCACGGGCAATGCCCACACTACATTGTGTTGGTTTCAGACAACGGATAGCGCTGATCGTGGTTGAGGCTTGCGGAGTAGGACGGTACCTGGAGGTGGACCATTGGGCGGGACATACTCGGAGTAGAAGGCTGGACCCGAGGAGCTATGGAGGCTATCTGTACCTACACTCTAGGTGGAAGTTCCTGTGGACGGCTCGAGGCTGCAGCTTTACTTTTAGTTGTACTTTACTTTCAGTTTGGGTTTGTATACTGGCCCACTTACTTTTCTGCACTTACTGTTGTACTCAGTTTTTACTTAGTGTTTACTTCTACTACTTGCTTGCTCTGTGGTGTTTGTTCACTTTACAAAGGCAATGCCTTCCCTTTTTACCTGGAATTACACCTTGGTGCTAGTCGCCAGCCCCTGGCCTATGGAAGGCGGGCTTGGGGTAGTCACGGCATGGGCCCCGAGGACGGGTCGTGAAAAACACACCTCAAAAGGGGGATCAAATAATAGTCTAGTTATAGATGGAATAACATCCCATGAATCCTATCAATCATATAAATCCAAAATTTTTGTTTTAAATAAGAGTTAAAGAACATGATAGTAAGGAAAATATCAAATGAAATAGATTCATTTTAATCCATTAAATCTTTCTTCTCATTCAATTTACATGTGAATATTTTCATTTAGAATCCCCAAATCAAGGAGTAAAAGAAGACATCAAAAAGGTCGATCATGTTCATAGACCACACATGGTGTTTTTATGCACTTCAATAACACACATACTTTGTGATTAAAATTTTCTTCCATAACCGCCAATGATATATAAATCGGTATCTGGTGGTTTATAGGTCTGAAATAATCATTTAATTAATGAATTATTACATTTAATAAGATATGATTGAAAAATCCAACACAATAAGAAAACAAAATATATAAGAAACATGTAATAAAAGGGAAAAATGATAACAAAACAATATCTTGGCAGTATATTCCATGATCTTTGATGGCATCAATTTTACTATAGAACATGAGAAATTGGGAAAATAGAAAACTGACCAAAAAATTAAGCATATTGGATCACAGAAAAGAATCTCTCTGGATAAGAAGATAAAAGAGGACTGATGTTAGAGGAGTGAATATCGTACTGTTATGCATTCAATGAGATAGATAGAAATTTTTTTATAGTTTAGATAGATAAGATATCTCAAAATTGAGATTTATGTTGAAGGGATGATCTGACTAGATAGGAGGATATTGTGTGATGGGGAGTAAAGAGAAAGGGATATCCCATTTAAAAAATGAGGGGAAAATCACCATTAATCCATTTTTAAATTTTCACAATGATTGGATGCAATTTTGGACAAACTGTGCACTGACCATTCACAACCACTACCCCATGTATCCCTCACATTTCCAGAGTGCATGGTTTGAATAACCATGAATAGCCCATGAAAATCCCAGTATAATGTGGACTAAAAAACTCACAAACCATATAGCCTAGGATTCCTGGTTTGGAAAATATATACACACCTATGAAGTTAAGTGAAACAACCCACACCGTTTAATCAAACCATGTGGATTAGACCGAATGACTTATACATACTCTTTATCACACCTAAGTCCTCAAAATTTGTGTCTTGGTATAATCCCTAAAATCACCAAAACACATGTGAACACATTTGGATAATGCATTGTTATAAAATTAATGAATTAATGTAAAAATAAATATTTTCCTAGTTTATTGAATATTTGGGTACTTATTTGTTTTACCTGATTCAACTCCAAATGGTTGTATAAATTAATTATAATAACATCATGTAAAATAAATTTTTTAGAAAATGTACTTTTAGTCATAACCTTTTCTCAATTATTAAGTTGTTCCTCGATTCCATAATAAAATAAATGTTATTATATTTTAATTATCGAATGTTATAAAGAAGCTATTAAAGTATTCTATGAATATTAAATAATTTAATTTTAACATAAAAAATTAAGTGCAGACATTAAAAAAATACCTTTCTAATTAAAAATATGAATATTTTGTTCTAGTAACATTTTCTTTATTTCAATCATTTTTATTAATTATTTATTGAATTATTATTCATTTTACATAATATTTAAAAAATTTACCCTATGTTTAATTATTTATATAATAGAAATTATCTTTTAACGAATACCTATATAATAATAAAATTTTTATAAATAACATATCTTTGAATAACCCTGAATAATTAATGTTGTAAATATTGTAAATATTAAATGGATTATAAAACACATTTCATTAAATTTTATTGTAATAAAATCCATTATATATAATAATAAATTATTATTTAATAATTTTCATTATTATGTGCATTTATGGAATTAAAAAACATCAATAGTATTAAAGAGAAATATAATTTAAATATTATTGTGTTATAATTGATACCAAATCAAAATATCATGAGGCAGGGGAAACGATTCTGTAGGATAAAATTGTTTTAGATACCTTATATATTTGAAAGAAACAACATATAATGTCAATATAAATGGAATTTATTTTATAAGTATCATTTGTTTAATTTTAATGGGTTTATAATACCAACTACATATTTTATAAATGTTTTAAATATATATAATTTCAAAAGCAATCTATTAATTGAAAACACGAGTATTTTTCTTACAAATGAATATAAATTGATTTACTATTTGAGTTTTTAAAATAAATTGGAATATATTACGATTATATGGATCTAAATAATTTATTTTATAGTTATATGATTTATATTATATGATAAGAGAGGGTATTTTTTCCAAATAGTTTCTATTAAAAAAATGAAATAATGTTTTGATGTTTATTTTATGGGATTTACATATGTATATTACATTTTGATCAGAATGAAACAATGATTAAAAAATTTATCCATGATAATTGAATTTATCAATAGATTTTATTAAAATATGATGAATTGTAATTCCACCACTAAATATTGGTACATATTATTTTATAAAAACTTCTTTTAAATATAATCTTCCAAAAAGTTAAAATAATACCTTCGATATGGATTGATTTTTTAATTTATATTATCCTTAAAATTATATAATTGTAAATTAGTTAACATAAATGACATTTTATTTATTTAAATTATATTATTATTGAATATACTTTTAGAAAAAATAGTATAAGTATTTTTTGACATCGATAAATTTGGAATATAGAAAATACTTTTTTATACGAGTAGAAATTGAATGTCAATGTAAAGCCATACACAGAATAATATTAGTGTATTTTTTGAAATAACATAATAATAAGAGTAAAATTTAATACCATTATGGTCTTAAAAGTAAATTTCCTAATTATTTTTAAATGAAAAATATAATGAACATAGTAAGTGGTCAATGTTGGAATTTTTTAATCAACATGGAATTGGATGTTGTTAACTAAACATTGTTGAATACTTGTTAAAAATGTTAAAAGATGAAGGTATGATTGAATAAATATCAAAACTAATAAATATATATTCCATTATATAATAAACCAATTAATGTTTATATTAGGATAGGTTTATTATATTATCACATTGAAAATTATATGGAATTACATATAGGTTAAATTAGTTAAAAAACATTAAATACGAAAAACATAAGGAATTTTTCTAGTATGACACATGATATATTTTTCTAACAATTTTTTGAATTTATAAGTATTTTTAGAATCAATTAAAAATGTTATATTTGATAACATATATAAAGGTATACTCCAACATATCATTCTTTTTTTTCTATATATGACATATGAAGTTAAATAGTTTTATTTGGAGGGGTATAAGTCCCCTTATATATGATAATAAAAAATATAGGTACATAGCGAGAAAAAGAGCTATACATGTTCCAAAAATAATCCAAACAAAATCAACGAAAAATTCATGCATCACTAAACCAGGTGTTCATAGTATGGTGTGGGGAATGCCCACCCCTACCACGAGGATGCCTCCCTCTTCGACATGTTTTTACTTTCTCTCATGGTCCTCCTCAGTCATCCGGGAGTCCAGTATCAACAAAATCCTTTGTTTCTTCATCTTCAAATGCATGGTTGTATTCTTGTCCATACACCTCACTGCTTACAGTTGCAAGCATAAAAAAAGAATTTTCCATGCTTAACTTGGTATGCATTTTTCTCCTAGCTGATTGTAAGGTATCACGAGTCAAAACAGAGCCAATATGTTCATTTTTTTATCCCCTATCCTTATCATATTGTGACAATCCTACATTAGAAGTTTCTAACCCTCCTATGTCATGTGATGATTCAAATGGCTGCTTACGGGAAACAACATTACAGTATCACCAGAGTCATCATCCTTCCCAGGAGTTTGTTTAGAAACAACATCTATTATCTTACCATGAAGATAATGATCCTTACCCTGCACTTGATCTAGAACTGAGGGCATCCTATATTTTGAGACAAAGGGATGAGCTAACTCGTGAATCACTACAAGATTACAAAGTGTTTGAGGGCCCGCTGCTGAAGCCAAAGGTAACAAATCCCTACTATGTTCAGTGCATCCTTCCGAGCATATAACTTGGGGAGGCCAATTCTACTAGTTGAATGTTAACATCAACCTCGACATAGCATTTCTCAGATGCCGGGTTTCCTGTTTTCCCTTTTTTAGAGGTAGCCCTTTTGCATTTGAAATAGTAATTAATCATAAAATGTATGAATATAGGTGAACAAAAAAAATTCTCACAATAGATAATTATATGTTATGATGAATTATTAATGATTATAGGACATTTATTTTATATGAGGTTAAAAATATAGTTATTAGATAGAAGACTATAATTACATGTATGATGACCAAAAAATATTACCACATAGAATTTCACAAATTATTTATTTCTTATAATTGGGGGAAAACATTATATTTTGATTGAAAATTAACTTGTTGTAAAATAAAGATATTGAGAATCATAGCCATTATATTTTTTCATATGTTTTTTGTTATTATCTGAATGACCAAATATGGGTATGGTATGACATGATATTGATTCATTCATTTTTTTGGAATAATCCATATGAGTAATAACCTGTCATATAATGAGTATTTTATCTGGGCATCAATGGAGATAATCTAAAAGATATTATTATCTTAATTTTATAAGTGAAATGTGAAATTAATATATATTAGATACATGATGTATGATTCTCTAATCCGTCATGGTAAATTAAAAGTGCTCAGTTAATCTATTTATGAAGTCTATCCTCAATTAATTGATAATGTGTCAGTAAATATATAGGATTGAAAAATGATAATTTAGGTGGGATTAGGATGAATTTGTTAAGGGTATTGAATTAGTATTTATTCTTATAAGATATAATTCTAAGAGGAACAAATATTCATTATATATATATATTTGAAATATATCATTCTATTTTCCATTATTATATGTGCTTTATTGAGGTTTTTAAAAGGACACTCTTTATTTATAATTACGAATTTGCAAATTCACATTTTTTGAACTACATCATCAATTTTTTTTCACACATTTAAAGTGACTAATAAAGAATTTACTATTAAAAATATAATACATTTACTCTAAAATTATTTGAGATTGTATCAATCTTTATTATTTGATGGATATTTACAATTTATTGCATATGATGTGATAAAAGATGAATTTATTTTTGTCATTCAAAAATATATTTTTCAGGAAATCTAAAAAGGTTTGTGATATGATATTATAATGTATTATATATGATATAATATAATCATATATAGTAGAATGTCTGTAATGATTTAGTGAATGTGATATATTAATAGTGAGATTACAATACTACAATCTAATCATATGATGTTAAATATTAATTCATAGTGTACTATATATATATATATATCATAATTTATGAAATAAATGAAATAATTTTATATCATAAAATGTTGTTCTTGGTGTATAATAATTATAAATATAAGATATGTTTCCACCTCCCTTTTTAATATCTTATTTTATGATTTAAATACCATAATTTTATGACATGTCTAAATATCATTAGTTGACTTAAATATATGTCCAATCAAAAAAATTTAACATTTTACTCATCATTGATAACATCTAAAATTAATTATTATATTATATATATATAATTTATTGGAAAATCAAGGAAACAATTAAATTTTATGTCAATTACTATGAGATCTATAAACTAAAAAAATATAACATTTACTCCTATATAATGATAATATAGTTAAAAATATGTAGTATTAGAGGTAATCCTATATAAATATATAAAAAATAATATTATTGTTGATTGTTTTTTTTAAATTTTGCGATTTTTTTCTAATTGTCCGAAAAATACTATTTTCCTTATTCCATTACTAAAAGAGGAACAATAAAACCATTGTTATATTGAATATCCTAACTAAGCAGTGAAATATTTACACTACCCCATCGATACACCCTAGATAAAGGAAAACATTTAACTATATTTGGTGTTATTATTAAAATAGGGTTATAATAGACATGATCTTTAATCATCATCTATATATGGTATACACAAGTTCTTCATTTTATAGTTTTCATTCTTTGGTATTCAAAGCATAGTGATATTGGTTTTAGATCATATTTAGCTACTTGATATATATTTTTTATGAATTAAAATATTTAATATCATCCATGGGTTAGTGAACTATAGTAGAGTGAAAATTAAATTTTACCATTTTGTTCTATTTATGGATGAGAAAAAGGATCTTATGGTATATTTTGAAGGAGGAGAATATTTATTGGACATTCAGGTGATTGAAGAGATGTTTCAGGTTATATTATCTTGGAAATTATTCAAATATTAAAATTAAATAAATGATATTAAAAGGTGTTCTTCAATAGTTACTAGTATAATAATTTTTAGCCCTATATTGGTCAGTGTATTGTTTGACATTATTGTGACTCAATTTTTCTATTTTCACTTGTTTCGTATTTGATTAAGATTTTGCATTATGTTTTTATCAGGTTTTCATATCATTATATATTTTTTATTATGATACGAGACAATTGGAAAATACCAATATAGCACATTAATTTTTTTTTAAATTTTAGAAACATTGGAATTTTAATACTTGGGAGACCAAAAAATTCAATATGATTATTAAAATTGATTGTTTTCACTTTTTGAGCTTTTATTTATTGTAATCTGAGATGAATTCAATTATATACATTATTTTTGGAGGATCATATATTATTATGGGAGAGTAAGACTATCCTGTTTATATGTATGATAATTATTTAAGGAATCTATGGAGGATTACATACTTGGTAATAGAGATGTATCTATTATTTTATGGGGGTTCTTTGGGGTTATATTTCACTTATTTGTTATTGATATTAGGTTGTACTTCATAAATAATTTATATATTTTCCACCATAATTGATCATTCATATTATGATTAACTTAGTAATATATATGAAATTATATCTATATCTTCTTATACAATGGATATAATTGATAGAAGTGGGTTTTTGAAATCCATTTTATGATCATGACTCCAATGGACTATTTTGGTATAGTGTGTCTTTATGGGCTAATCCTATGTTTCTTTCAATGAAAAAACATGATCTTTTGTAATTTTATTATTCTAATTATAAATTATTCATAGTGAAAATTATTATTATGTGTACATTTTCTCATATTAATAGTCTATCTGATCAATTTTGTAGTGATGATTGGTTATCAAATATTGAACATTTGTTAACATTCAATCAATTTAGGTTTTGATATGATTATGCAACAAATATATCATTTTCGACCATATATTTTGATTTGTAATTTTGGAGATTTTGTTTTTGGTGATGAACCGAATAATAATGTTTATTGAATTTATGAACAATTATTTCTATGATAATTTGGATTCAGTAGTGATTATATTTATTTATGATATATTTTCATACTTATGTACTTATGAGGAACTTGAATATATTTTAAATATTTCCTTATCAAAATTTATTGAACAAAGATATAATGAATAAGTATTAATTTTATGTTAATGATGATGTGTTTTCCATGTATAGTGTCCCTAGGTCTAATATATCACTTAATCCTAAGAATGTAGTATCTGGGATTTAAATTGTTATCGAAAATAGTATCTCTTAAATTGTATGTTTCTTGATCCTTGTAGATTATTAACATTGAATCATTCATTTATTTTATAACATAGAAAAATCAATGACGACACTAACTATAATGGTATTAATGTTTCAGTAAGATGAAAAATTAATTGTTGTTTTTTGTTATCTGATTATGTGGATGAATTTAGTTAATCATTTAATTTTACCATGGAATATTGTATTTTTTAAGGAATAATTTCATTATTATTATTTGGTTTTTTTATTATTCATTATGTGAAAATTGGCACGTTGGTTCATATGGTTCGTATAATCTCGGGATAGAGGAGAATAAAATCACATACCATATTCATTAGTTGATTTTTTTTGGATAAACAAAAAAGTTATATTTGTTACATATTTCATATACTTTTTTGTATTTATTGAAAATAAACTATTAATATATATTTTAAATAATATAATAATATAATAATTATATATTATCAGTGGAATATCATTTGTAATATTTCGTTGGGATGAAAATTAATCTCAAAATAAAGAATATCATTGAAAACGCATCGAGCGTTAAGTCAAATGTGGATTTAGTTTCGGATTATATGATTTATAAACACATTATATCCCTCTTCAAGGAGATACATCCTATTATATTTGAGGAATAATTCCATTTTTTCATGATTTCGTCAATATTGAATTAATACATTACAGAGTAAGTAATGGAATGTAAATTTTCAAATTTTGGAATGTTGGGTTTATTATTTTGTATTTTATGTTGTGGATTATATAACATGGTGGGGGAAAATTTTCATTTACTATCATATTTCCTTATTAGAATTATTTTTCTAAATCCAAATTATGTTCCAGTGATTCATGAAAATAATTTTTCAAAATTAGAATATATGTATTGTATGACAAAAAAGTGTGGTAATGTTTTCTAAAAATTCTAATTTACATTCATTATTCTTCACCTATATATTTGTGAATGCTGAACATAAATGTTAAAACTATATTAATGACATAATACATAACAACAAAAAATAACATGAAAACAAAATTTATTTCTTTATAGGTTTCACAAAATCATTAAAATCAAAAGATATATTATATTTCATTTTTTATTAGTTGACTAAGGTTTTTCATTTTCATTTAATATAGAAGACTCAAATATTCATACAGAAATGGAATATTATTGTTATAGAAATTGTGATGAATCATTGGACACATAGAAGTAATTTAATATTAAACATATGAGAATTACATCACGGTTCTACAATGTAATTTTGAATCATTTGAGTAATTAAGTGATGTTTAGAACCACTTATCATCAATAAAAAATTACTCAATATGTGTATACTATTTAGATTTTAAGGATATACTCTATGATTGTATCCTTAATTTTGGATCTATATTGGGGGATCATGTGATATTTATAGTCTATTCATGAATAAACTATAACAAACAAAAATTATATACTTTGATTTTATATATTTTATAGTTTCTATTTCAGTATCCATTATGGTGAATTTAGGTTTACGAGGAGTATTTATATGGGACTATCATTGACAAAAATACTTATCATCATGTAAAAAATATTATTATGATATTATATAAAACATATATTTGTTTGAAATTATATTTTTATAATACAAATTATCTTCTTGAGTTTAATGATTTAGATCATATTATTTATTTCTTCTACCCTCGATTTTGACAACATAGAAATCAAAATAAAGGGTTGTTAGCTCAGTACATTGATGCACCACTTCAAAATAAATAGGGGTGTTTAGATTATCAATGTTTTATCATTTTATTTTTAGTTGCATATTATGAATATTTATTTTTATATTTCTTTGTGGTGGTAATACATAATATATCTCATATGCTATTCATTGATAATGTATAGTTTTTTTTGGCTATATCATTTTTACATAAAATTTTACTGTTGTTGATCATAGTTATTACATGTATTGGTGAAAATCTACAGAACATGAAATTATTCATTGGATTCATGTTAATTTCCCATAAAATATATGGGATTGATAAACTAATATGATTTCAAAATGAAAATGTTTATTAAATTTGGGGAATCAATGATTTTAATGAGGATAATATTCTCTAAAATTTAAGGTTTGTAATGAGTCAATTATGTATGTAACATTAAATATTAATTTTAGTTTTATAAAATAATTTCATATAATAATTTAAATTTATTTTCAGGTATATTGATGATGTTATGTGAAATAATGTGGTTTTTAGAATTTTGAAGTGTGAAATATCTTACATAAAAAATTGTGTTCTCATTGTAGGATATCATATATCAAAATAATGTAACATAGGAGTAGAATATATCATATAGTAAGCTAGTAATTGTTTTTTAATGATCATGTTCTAATTGGAATGTGGTATTCTTTTGAATTGTGTAATTTCATTATTTCAATAGTTAGGTTATTTGAGATACAATATTGTATTTTTTTTATTATTGGTTATTCATATACATTTCTCCCCATTTTAGCTTTTATTTCTCTCCATAATGTTATACAGATATTTTCCTCAAATTTTATTATATATCTAAAATTATTTGATGGATTTGGATTTTTTTCATTACATACGATGTGAGAACATAATTCTTATTAGTGGGTATTGATGAATATTGGATTCTAGTTCTAATTATCTCTATTTAAATCTCATTTATCATTATTATATATAATTTTTAAAATTTGTGTAATCATGAAATAAATTTTTTCTATTAAAAATTATTTTAGAGTGAGTTTGGCATCCTGTTGTTATATTTGTTGCTTAATATTGTTATTTTTCAAGTAATTTTTACCAAATTTTTGATTTAATGATTTTATGAGTTATTTTAAAATAAAATTATGCCCACATTTTGTCGAATAATTTTCATGGAATTTTATATGACTTTATAATTTGTAAAATATTCTAAATTCTGAAATTATATAATTGAATGTTTAAATTAATAAGTTATTGGTGAAAATGATAAATCGATTTATGAATTTGATAATACCATTGATTATAGAGTTAATGATCGAATGCCCTGGATAATTTTACGTGGTGATAAATTCAAGTGTTAAACTAGATTTAACTATTATTACAAATCTATTTAAAAAATAAATTAATTTTAATAATCTATTTAGGGTTTATTAATTTATGGTTAAACTCACATAATGTAGTTAAATATTTATTTTTTATGAATTTTGTCGAAAACATTTTCTTGGATGAGCGATAAAAGTTCTAGAAAAATATAATTTTTATCCTTTATAAATAATAATTCTTATAAATAAG
Organism: Viscum album; assembly: GCA_963277665.1. Classification (NCBI taxonomy): domain Eukaryota; kingdom Viridiplantae; phylum Streptophyta; class Magnoliopsida; order Santalales; family Viscaceae; genus Viscum; species Viscum album. Next base: position 63,006,299 of record OY728164.1, on the reverse strand, counting down.
ATATTTGGATTTGAAGAAATAATATATTTATTTACTATAATTTTGTGAATTAGTGAACATATAATAAAAGGATAAAATATTACTTAGTGTTAATTTGACTAAAAAAATTTTATAAGTTGAAACATTTTAATTTTAATGTAAATTATTTTTTAAAGAAATATACTATTAGAGAACAAACTTTTGATTGAATGTTGATATGTTTAATTGTTTTTACATGAAGTGAGTTGATTATTCATAAGGGTAAACTATATTATAAAATATTAATCATTATATCAAAGATAAAGTGGTGTTTCAGATATTTTACAGCAAGCCCCTTTTTTATAAATTTACATCATAGATGGAAAATTATAGTGTGTATTTGATTAAATTGTACAATTTGATATTTTGATATGTACTATATTTTTAATCTGAAATTATTATAGGCCTTGAAAATTATGTGAATCTATTTTTTTAATCTATAATATGAGGAAATGTTAATTTTTTGGATATATTTTCATTATCATGATTATAGTGGTAATAATCAAATTGAATATAGTTGGTATGTGTCTAATAAATTGAATTGTTTAACAATGTAAATTGTAATTACATGTTGAAAATGATATTGCTAAATATTATAAAATCCTTAAAATATTTAAGAATGATAATGTAAAACACCAATGGATAAATGTTGATTTAATAGTTTTTAATATTTATTTATTTAAAATCCCTCCACATAAACATATTGTGTTTGTTAATATTAAATGTATGATGTTTTATGTAATGGATGGTTTCCATAGTAGCTAGTTGATGATGTTAGGAAAATTAATGGGTAATGTTTATATTCATTTTTAGTATTGGTAAGGGGTTGTACAAATATTGGAATTTTCCTCCATTTGATTATATTATTTAAACATTAGTACTAATATTTTCATTTATGGGTTGCATATATATATGAATTATATGGTAAATGGTTGGTTTATTTTTTTCTATTATTGGGTTTGTTATTAATGATTTACACTAACCAGTGTAATTAATTTATTTTATATTTGATATAATATAATATAAATTTTTTAACATAACATTATTACGTATCTTTAAGCCATATAGTTAGTAAAAATCATAATATTACATATGAGTACACCTAAGTCCATGTGTAATATTAAATTTATAGAATTGTTATTTCATGGTAGCATTTGTGAAACACCAACTGCATTTTATTTTAATTTCCAACCACATATAATTATTCCAAATATTATTCAATAATATCATTATTAATGATTAATCGATTTCGTATTTTTTTTAACATGAAAAATAAATAATATTTGAACTCTAATTTTATATTTTTTTACAATTAAATGCCATTAATAATATATCTATTAATGGTTATGTGATAATTTTTTTCATTAGGATATTAAATATTTTCAAACTTTATCTTATCCAAACTCATTAATAGAATTTTTATTTATATTATATTAATTTTTAATTATATTACTATAACAATATAAATCCATAATTATCCATCAACTTCTCCTCTGTGTTCTTCAGTCTAATCAAAAATATGAAATTATATGATGTATATAACATGATCCTCCATTACTAAAAATAATAATATATTAAATATTTTATTTATAAAACTATTAAAATAATGACCACTCTATACAAAGGGTTTATATCCTTAAAATATCCATTCATCCACATGTTCATCAAATTTTACCATGTATGTTAACATGATATTCCAGAAACAATAGTTTTTATATAATTTAATTATCTTAATGTTATGCTTCATGATAAAAATATATATAATACGGTGTGATTATTAAATTTGGGTAATGAAATTACTTACTATGGGTTTACATATAAAATATTTTAGATGTTCTCAAAAAAGTTGTTAACATGTCATGCCTCGATTAGATAGTTTTATCCATATGTAAAAAAATTATTTCATTTGTTCTAGTTGTTTTTAGTGAAATGTGTTCAATTCCAATCATATGATTTCTAGGAAATTATTTATTTGACACATTAGTAAATTAGGATCATTTTTTTGACTAAATACCTATGATGAAAAATAAAATAATGTTTCTTGAATGTGGACTAAAATGAATAAACCTATACATTTATTTTTGATTTATTTAGTATTAAAATATTATAACGCATATTTAGAAATTAATTGGAAGACATAATGATTATTTTAAAACAAAAATTTGAGTATATCAATTCCATAAGATTATTTATTCTCATATAAAATTCAGATGACTAATGTTCTCAATAACAACATTGTTAAAAACATAAAGATTATTGATATTATAACAATAATTCATTGTTATGTTTTTATAATTATTATTTGATCTATTTTCATTTTATTCGACTGAAATTTCTTGGTCCAATGTTATAATGATTATTCTATTCCTTCAATTATGATCAAGAGGAATATGAAATATTCTATTATTTTATTTCAAAAGCACAATTACAAATATGAACATTAAAATAATGCATAATGAATAGTTGATTAAAAATGTCATTATTGTATAACTACAAATTAAATTCTATAACATGAAAACTATATAAATTCACACCAATAACCAAGCATGATAATTTTAAATTATTACCAATCATTAATGAAAACTCTATAAAAATTAATGGTTTTTCATTTCAATCTCATTAATTTTATTCCACATAATATATATGTCCATTCACGTTACATGAATACCTCATTCCATCAATTATCAATTATTGTTACTAATTAGAAATAAATGATAATCCTTTATTATGATGTCACATATGGATTAATATTTCCAATATTAATCATCCAATATTGATTTTAGAAACATAATGTGTGTTTTATCATAGGGATGTGACCTAAACCTAAATTTATACCTTATGTAGTTGAAATCAACTGTTCTAGAGACAATGAAAATATTATAATTTTCATTACGGGAATCATTTAAGGGATATAATCATTTTTATTTCTGTGACGTATATTTATTTATTTAATAAATACAAAATATTCCATATGTTGGTTGGAGTGGACACTCAATAGGGGGGTGAATTGAGTCCCAATTAAAATTTCTGTTTAAAAAAACATTGTCTTAAAATCCCCCAAATAAAACACATAATTAAACTGTAGTGAATTTATATCAATATAATGGTTCTGTTAGGTTCTCAAAGGATTGATTTTTTCCCAGTTAATCAAATCAGAATAATTTATTATCTTTTGAAACTAACTTACTGATTTACAACTAATATAAACACTTGCGAGTTTAATTATCAAAGTGAATTTAAAATAGTTTTGGTTTTAAAGTAGTTTGTACCGGAATAAAAAAACTTTGAAATTAACTAAGCACAGCAGGATTAACCAAGAGGTTCAGTCTCAAGCTGAGAATTAGTCCTCTCAAAACTTTAAATAAAAGTGATCCACACCCTATATCGGGGTTCACAACAGAATGCAACTGTCCAGGTCCAAGACCTCGACCACTGTTATTCGTGGGAAACAAAACAACATGAACCAACTGTCTAGGTCACACATTAACTCTACCACTATCCCATTGGGAAATAAAAGATTCAAGAGTTTGAGTGAGGATTTATTGATCCTCCAGTTAAAGTACAGGAGACAGTGTGTGTGTTAAATACAACAGATAACACATAATGCTCAATATGTAAAAATATAAATCACAGAGGAAAATATTTAGAGTTTAGAAATGGCTCTAGTGATTTTTGTGTAGCTCTGGACTCCTTTTGGATTGAACAGAATTGGTTCTGAGTCCTCTTCTGGTTTTTGTCTGGAAAAAAAAGTGTCGTCTGCTTCCACTTCCAGGTTCAGAGATAGAGAAAAAGTATTAGATGAATTTCTTGTGTTATGTTCTCGTTCTAATCTCTTCACTTGTATGTAGTGATGAATGAGTTCTTCGTGTAAGTTTTGTCATCTCTTTGCATTCACACTCGGTTTTTCTTCCAGCAAACCTCATGGTGTATATCTCTATGTATTCGACTATATGTCTCACATACCACTTTGAAGTAGCACATCCTTCCTTTATTTAAAGCATGATCTCCATCAAAAGATGATTTACTTTTTACAGGTACGAGGTACTGTTACCTGACAACCAACAACGCACATTAAATAAATTTTAGTGTATTAAAATATACATGATATGACCGTTGGTTAAATTAAATAATGATAAATAAATTAAAGCAGCATCAGGTTCTGTCTCTGGAACGGTGGCTTTGGATATCGGTAGACTTGTGTATTGGTAGGTCTGAGTATCGGTAGACTTGATGTGTAACGGTAGCTGGTCATGTATCGGTAGATGTAGGTCTGTCTTGGATTGGTAGACTTTGATATATCAGTAGACTTACTTCGATAACAGTAGCTTTAACATATCGGCGACCATGTGTGTATCGGTAGCTCTATTCTGTAACGGTAGATATTATCTGTAACTGTAGCGGTGGCTCTATCAGTGGACTTTGCATAACGGTGGACTTCAGCATATCGGTAGCTCTGTATCGGTAGCTGTCAACTTCGATGTAGTGAAAGACTTGTGTATTGGTGGCTTTGATGTATCGGTTGCTGTATCAGTATCTATAAGCATAATGGTAGCTCTAAGCTGTTTAAGCATTCTATTGGCAGAATAGGTTAAGTCAGAGTGTACAAACATCCAGTAACCGAAAGACTAATATTTAAACATAGAACAATAGAACAATACTTAATGCAAATAAACAGCTAGATTCCCAAATAAGTCATTAACCATTTATCAACTAGGGATTAACAAAATACAAATAATCATTATTGGGATTATCAAAATATAATAAAGCAACTAGATTTCCAAAGGGTTCATCAATCTCCCCCTTTTTGATAATCACAACTTATGCCAAGAAAATTGAAATAGTATCAAAGGAAAAAGTGAAAAAGAAATTAGCTTTAGAGGAAAAGGTACTTTTATTTTGTTCAGAACAAAACTTCCATATTGCTCCGCCTTTCAATTATACTGCAAGATTCTCTCTTAAGTCTTATTTTCTGAAGTCTCAGTTTTTCATTTCCCCTTTGTGTGATTCTCCCCCTTTGTTAACTCTTAGGTATCATTTCATATTTTCTCTCATTTTCTCCTAATTTTCTCCCCCTTTGTGATTAAAAAAAAGAAGGGTAGCAGAGAAAATATAAAGATTAGCAGAGACTAAATGAAAAAGTAATAGAAACTCAGTAAAGTAGAGAATGAAAAGGAAGTTCATTAGTATACAAAAGGTACACTGATAAAATAATAACAAAAATACAAGTGAATCCTATCAAAAAAGATCTAGAAACACTCAATGATCCTCTGGAACAGGTGTCTTTCCCTTAGTATCAGCAGAGGTTTCAGGTGCAGGGTCAGTAGAGGGCCTAATAATAGCTAAAGGGACAACTGGTGGTTCAGCTACAGAAACTGTACCAGATCTGAAATTTGTGCTCCTCTGAGTGATAATAGGTTTCAAGCTCCTGATGGCTTGAACTAAAGTAAGTTGAGGAGTACTCCCAGAGGCAGAAGCAGGAAGTGCAGGAGGTACAATCACTGGTCTGGCATCCACATGCAGGAAGGGCAGCAACAGGTTCCTGAAATCCATTATAATGCTTCCTCCTCTCTCCATTGCAGACACAAAATCATCTCTATTTTCAATGAATTTTTCCAAGGTAGGAGTAAGCTCCCTGAGCTTACTAACCCGCTCTCTGATGTCTTGGGTCACTGGAGGTAACTTCATATTTTCCAGTAAGAGCTTGAAATGCTTGGTCATTTGTTGCTTGGTATAAACCTTCTCGAAATAAGCATCCACCTTATTCTTGATTGCCTCTTGAGAAGCAGTAGCTGTCCGCAGGTGATCAAAAACAAAACTACTAATTTACCTAGTGGTGGAAATAATCTAAGTATCTGATGCACCATTGGGACTGGCCTTAGCCAATTCTTCATGAAAAATAGTGTGGATCTGATCAAGGTTCATACTTGATCTAGATGAGGGAAGAGGTTTCATTGAGAAGGCCACTGTCTCCTTGAAAGATTGAGTCAGAATACTAATTACCTTCTGAACAAGTTCTTCCTGACTGTTCAGATGTTCTTTAACTGACTTTTTAAAGGCCACAAAAACCTCCAAAAATTGCTTGACCACTTCTTTGATATATCGAATGTCAGAGTTTACTTGAGTTTGAGAGCTATGCATGGTAGTCAGAGAAGCAATCGATTGTCTCAAAGCAACTACAGCTCCTGTCCAACTCTCAATCTGAGTGTGGCACACATTAAGTTCATCCATCAATTCTTTCACCGGACTGGTTACACCATATCCAATGGATAACTCAAGGGATTTATCCACACTTTTTATCTCTTAAACCATACTTTTCTTCATTTCTACAACTGATTCCCTTATTGCTTCTTTCAATTCAGCTTGTAAGGACTCAAGGTCCTCCTTGTTTGCCACATTTTTAGCCATAGTGGGTAAGGTAACTGATTCCTTTTGGGGTTGTTCTTCTTCATCTGAATCTCCATAATAAAGTCCAAGAATCATATATCCGGGATCTGATGTCCAACCTTCATTGTCATATAGCACTGATACTGAGCCAAAATTCTCCTCCTCACTTGGAATATTCTCCTGAGGTATCACTTCTAACTATTCTTCCTGAGGTAATTGTGCAATTTTCTCTACAATTGCAGCAGATTTAATAGCCATTTTCTCTGAGTCATTAATGACTCTCTCATCAATAGGTTCTGTTGCTACTTCTTCCTGATCAGGCACTGTCCTGACTGTACTAACTATCCGAGGACTCAAACTGAGCTCTTTTTCAACATTTTCCTCATTGTGTGCTTCTCCAACATCCTCCTTTTTTCCATTGACATCATGATCTAATTCGGTTGCCTCATCCTCCTCAGAGGTGTCCTTGACCACATACTGGCATGCTTCTTCTCATTCTTCTATATTCTCTGTATCATTGTCTTTCAAGAGAGTTTCTCTCTTTGGTAGTTCTTTTAGAGGGCTAGCTACTCCATAAGAAATAACATGATGCACAGGACTAGGGGGTATGTCTGGGTCTCCTCCTTCCTCTACTGATGTCTCTTCCTCCTCAGCTTCAACATCACTGTAGACCGGTTCTGGATCATCTGGTCCAAGACCAGGATCCCTCACATTCTTTTGGTCTAGAAGGATGATCCATAGGAGTATACTTGTCAAAGATTTTTCCATCATCATTCACCCATGATTTCTTCCAAGGATTCCAAATAACTTTCATGTATTTGCATACAGTTCTTGTAATACAGAAGTTATCCTTAACCACTACCAGCTCATCATGAGGTCTAGCTACCTCTTTCACTTTTAGCATCACAAAAATTAGTTTTGAGAAAAACAGTGCATTTGATTTGGACTTCGGTCTAGTCATATCATCCTCCTGAACCATAATCAATCTACATAGATTGATTCTCACACTGTGATTTAGAAAATATAACATATATATGTCTTGGAATCTCAAAGTATCAAAATCTCCTCTTCTAGGACTGACAACATGCTGAATAAATTTAAACAACAACTTATCTTCTCCTGCCATCTCTGCAGTAATCACCTTTCTAGGGGTTCCATTTATTGTAAGCTCCAGCAAAGAATCTTCATATTGAAAAAAAATCACTGGTCGAAGGTACACACTTTGAGTAGAACGCATAATCTCCTTCATGTGGAACTATTAAGTTCCTAGCCCATTATACTGAAGTAAAAGATACTTCCTGACCATTTACCAAAGATATCATTCTGCTTTCCTCCTCAGTCTTTTCAAAGCGGGGAAAATCATAGAACCGCTTCACCAAATCAGGATAGTAAGGTCCGTTGTTGTTTGTGAAGCACTCAGTCCAACCTTGTTCTTATAAAACTTTAAGAACCAAGGTCTTGCTCTCTATGAACCATTCTGCACACACCTCTTTCTCAACGATAATCTCTCGCTTTGAGAGATGCGGGTTTATTGGATTCCTTCGAGCTATACATCCACTTCCACTTCCATTGGTATAGCATTCGTTACATTTTGTCTTTTCTCTTGTGGCTCATCACTCCAATCTATAACCTGGGGTCTCTTGACGCGGGCCATTACAGATTCAAGGTTTAGGGTTTTGCAGATTGAGAGGGTTAGGTTGGAGGGATTCGAACAAACGAGTTCACGATGAGATTGAGTGAATTATAGACTTGGTTTAATATCATTTAGGATCCACAAATAAAATAAATAATAAAAAAATCAATGTCTCGGCTTTAAAGAAGTTTAAAATAGTGCGAGATGTACCGATAAAGTCTCCTAATGGTGAGGTCTTCTAACAGTGAGGATTATCTAACAGTGAGGATTCTCTGACGGTGAGGATTCTCTAACGGTGAGGATTATCTAATGGTGAGGATTCTCTAACGAAGAGGATTCTCTAACGGTGAGGATTCTCTAACGGTGAGGATAAGTTATCATTCCTAATTCATCTATAATGAAACTTAATCTTGCTGAACATAAAGTCTTGGTGAAAATATCAGCTAATTGGAGTTTAGTGCCTATAAATTGAAGAGTTATATCACCTCTTTGATAATTATCTCTTAAAAAGTGGTTTCTAACATAAATGTGTTTAGTTCTAGAGTGAGACATAGGATTCTTTGAGATGTTGATCTCACTAATTTTGTCACAGTTAATTGAAACATTCTTAAAATCAAATCCATAGTCCAATAAAGTGTGTTTCATCAACAGAATCTGTGCACAACAACTACCAGCAGCTATATACTCTACTTCAGCAGTAGATAATGCAACTGAGTTCTGTTTCTTACTACACCATGATACTAGGGACTTTCCAAGTAAATGACATGTTCCAGAAGTGCTCTTCTTATCTAACTTGTATCCAGCAAAGTCAGCATCTGAGTAAATTATTAAATCAAATGATTGTTCTTTTGGGCAAAACAGTCTCTAATTATAAGTACTTTTAAGATATTTTAAAATCCTTTTAAAAGCGAGTAAGTGTGATTCTTTAGGATTAGCTTGAAACCTAGCACACATACATACACTAAACATATTATCTGGTTGACTAGTAGTAAGGTAAAGTAAACTCCTAATCATACCTCTGTAATCAGTTTGATCAACTGGTTTCCCAGATTCATCAATATCCAATTTACAGGTAGTACTCATAGGTGTATCACTTTCCTTAATACTCTCCAAACCAAAACGTTTTAATAAATCCTTATTATATTTAAATTGATTCAATAATAATACCATCTTCAGTTTGAAATATTTGAAATCCAAAAAATTACTTAGGATCTCCCATTAAGCTCATTTCAAACTCATTTTGCATAACCGGTGAAAAATCAGTACATAATGAATTTTTCGAAGATCCAAAAATAATATCATCAACATAGATTTTTATTATTAAAACATATTTTGAAATCCTTTTTATAAAAAGAGTGGGATCAGCAATTCCTTTTGAAAATCCTTTTGAAATAAGAAAATTTGTATGTCTTTCATACCAAGCTCTTGGAGCTTGTTTTAAACCATATAAAGCTTTAGATTGTTTAAACACATGATTTTGAAAATGAGGATTTGAGAAACCAGGTTGTTGTTCTACAAAAACATATTCAACAATAAATCCATTTAAAAAAGAACTTGTCACATCCATTTAATATAACTTGAAATTCAGATGTGATGCATAGGCAAGTAAGATCCTAATAGCTTCTAATCTAGCTATAGGTGCAAAGGTTTCCTCATAATCAATTCCTTCTTATTGATTGTAACCTTGTGAAAATATCCTAACTTTGTTTCTAATGATGTTTCCAAATTCATCAAATTTGTTTCTAAACACCCATTTTGTGCCTATGGTTAGAGTGTCCTTAGGTCTTTCTACTAATTTCCAGACATTGTTTCTTTCAAATAGATTTAGTTCTTCTTGCATATCCATTACCCAAATTTAATCATTTATAGCATCATTGATATTTTTAGGTTCTAACTGTGAATGAAAAGCTTGATGTTCAACCTGATTTCTTAGAGAAGCTCTAGTCTGTGGTCCTCTATCAAGATTTCCTACAACAACATCTAAAGGATGATTCTTTAGAATTCTAGTTGATCTAGTAAAGGTAGGACTAGAAATTTCAGGTTCATCAACTGGTTGGGAATCAACAGAAGCAGGTTCTGGAAAATTTCCAGAACTGGATTTTTTTACTATAGGTCCACTGTCCTTATAATTAAGGTTCAAAACAGATAGATCGTTTTCAAGATTTTCAAGAGAGGTCTTAGGTTCATGTGGATCAGTTTCATCAAATTTGATGTGAACAGATTCATCCACACATTTGGTTCTCTTATTGAAAACTCTATAGGCTTTACTAGAAGTAGAGTAACCTAGGAAAATTCCTTCATCACTCTTGGATGCAAATTTGTCGAGATTGTATTTAGTATTAAGAATAAAGACTTTGCAACCAAAAACTCTGAAGTAGTTAACCATAGGTTTCCTATGGTTCCACAACTCATAAGGGGTCTTCTTAAGAACAGGTCTGATCAAGACTCTATTAATAACATAGCAAGCTGTATTGACAAATTCAGCCCAAAAATAAACAGGTATGTCATACTTATTAAGCATAGTCCTAGAAATTTCTTGCGCAGTTATATTCCTCCATTCTACTACACCATTCTGCTGTGGTGTCCTAGGGGAAGAAAAATTGTGACTATACCCATTGTGTGAGCATTAAGATTCAAACTCATGATTTTCAAACTCACAGCCATGATCACTTCTCAGGGTTCTAATCTTAAGTCCACTAAGGTTCTCTACAGATTTGGAGTGTTTAACAAAGTAAGAACAAGATTCACTTTTTTGAGCAAGATAATATACCCAAGTATATCTAGAAAATCCTTTTACCAGAACATAGACATAGTGCTTCCCATTTAAACTAGAAACACTAGAAGGTCCAAATAAATCCATGTGAACCAAATCGAGAGGTTGAGAAGTTGACACTTCTTTCTTTTATTTAAAAGAAACTTTATGTTGCTTTCCCTTTTGACAGGGATTACAAGCTTAGTCTGCTGGAAATTCAAGTTTGTGTAGGTCTCTAACAAGGTTCTTACTAGAATGTTTTCTAAGTGAGTGTACATTTGCAGTGTCCAAATCATCTGTGCCAAAGCATGACTCTTTATGAAAAGAATTTAAAAAAGTAATATTTTGCATTGCTAAAGAATTCAGATCAACAACATAAACATTTTCATTTTGTAAGGCAGAAAATACTAAAACATTTTTAGAATTAAAAACATTGCAAGAATCATTTTCAAATTTAACATAAAAACCATCATCACATAACTGAGAAGTACTTAACAAATTATATTTCAGTCCATCAACAAATAAAACTTTGGAAATCAATGCTGAGTTAGTGTTACCAATTTGTCCTAAGTCGATTCTTTTTCGTTTTGAATTATCCCCAAAAGTGAAAAATCATCCATCAACTCTGACTAAGCTTTTAAAGCATGATAATTCTCCTGACATATGTCTTGAACATCCGTTGTCCATGTACCACGTCTTTCTATAGGATCTTTTTAAGCAGGTTCCCTACAAAACAGATTTACACAGGAAATGATTTTAGTACCAGATTTTCATGGGTCCGGACAGGTCTGCAAACAAAACCTTAGGTACCCAAATTTGTCTTATGGGTCTCATAAAATTTGTAGAATCAACAGATTTTGAAAGGTAAACCTTATTAGATCTGTAACTATGAATATAACTAGTTGAGGCATATAAATGTCTAGAACTAGAACTAGCAGTATTCTGTCCAGATTTAGGAATGAATTTAGTTTTGGAAAATTATCTCTTTCCTAGTTGGTATCCTATACCAGTAGTGTATCTAGGTGCTATTTGGTTACCTCGCATCTGAGTAAGAGTTTCTTTACCATTTTTAAATTTCTCTAAGTCATTATTAAGTTGGTCATTAGATAATTTAAGTTCAATGTTTTCTTTAAGCAACTGAGCATTCTTTTCCATTTCAATATCAAGGTCAGATTTATGTTTAACAGTTAAAGCATACTGTTTCTTTAAACCATTGTATTTGTCTTTCATCTCATTACATATTTCTTCTAACATATCACAATATTCAAACAATTTAGATTTTCACATGTTTTCTGAGTCAGAATCATCTCCAGAATAATATAAATTAAATCAAGAGTTTCAGATGTTACCTCAGAGGTGTTTGTCATAAAACTCATGTTTCCCTTATTTCTGAGTTCAGTTTCAGAAATTTCAGATTCACTAGAGCTATCCTCAGAAGCACTCCAAGTAGCCTTCATGGCATTCTTGTACTTATTGTCCTTGTATTCATATTTCTTCTTGTACTTCAACTTTGGACAGTCTGCTTTTATGTGTACTTTCCTATTTCACTCATAGAAGACAACATCATCTGATTTTTCAGGTTTCTTCCAATCCTTTTTCCAATGTCCAATGTTGTCATAATTTCCTTTGTAGTTTGATTTTATGAAAAACTTTTTCTTCCTATAAAACTTCTTAAACCTTCTAGTAATGTGAGCCATCTCATCATCACTGTCAGAAGCACTTTCACTATCTTCACAACTTGAACTCTCATTTATAGCTTGAAGCTTTTCCTTATCTCTATTCTTTCAAGTTTAAGTCTTGAACGCAATAGACTTCCTTCTTGGTTCATCATCTTCTTCTTTGTTCACTTTGAGTTCTTCTTCATACATCATCAGTTTTCCAATTAATTCCTTGACTGGAAGTTCACCAATATCACATGACTCTCTAATTGAGACAGAAGTTCCTCTCCATCTTTCAGGTAGGCATCTCACTATTCTCATAATTTGTTCCTTAGGTGGAACATCCTTTCCCAGAGAATTCATTGTGTTGAAAATTTCATTAAGCCTGAGATACATGTCAGAAATGGGTTCATCAGGCTTCATCTAAAAATTATCGTACTTAATAGTATAAGTGTTCAATCTCATTTCCTTAACATTAGTTGTTCCTTCATGACAAATAGCTAAGGTATCCCAAATTTCATAAGCAGTTTTACAAGCAGATATTATATTAAATTCCTCATCTCCTAAAGAACAATATAAGGCATTCATATTTTTGCAATTATTATTGTAGGCAGCCATAGTAGCTTCATTCCATATAGTTCTAATAGTGGTAGGAATCTTATATTTTGATTCTATAGCAGTCCAAATATCAAAACCCATGCTCTCTAAAATGAATTTTTATCTTGATTTTCCACTGAGCATAGTTAGTTCCATTGAAAAATGGTGGTCTATTGATAGAAACACCTTCATGTCTACTATCCAAGATAACTTACTTAAAGCAATGAATTTAAAAAGACAAAAATTTAGAAATAACCGAAATATTAAGAACTTTAAAATACAACTACAATCACAGATGAAAAATAGAGTACACAATATTTTAAACAACCCTCTAATACCAAATGTTGGTCGGAGTGGACACTCAAGAGGGGGGTAAATTGAGTTCCAATTAAAATTTCTTTTTAAAAAAACATTGTCTTAAAATCCCCTAAATAAAACACAGAATTAAACAGTAGTGAATTTATATCAATATAAAGGTTCTGTTAGGTTCTCAAAGGATTAATTATTTCCCAGTTAATCAAATCATAAGAATTGTTAACTTTTGAAACTAACTTACTGAATTACAACTAATATAAACACTTGCGAGTTTAATTATCAAAGTGACTTTGGACCAATTTCGGTTTTAAAGTAGTTTGCAGCGGAATAAAAGAAACATTGAAAATAAATAAGCACAACAGGTTTATCCAAAAGGTTCAGTCTCAAGCTGAGAATTAGTCCTCTCAAAACATTATATAAAAGTCATCCAGACCTTCGATCGGGGTTCACAATAGTATGCAACTGTCCAGGTCCAAGACCTCTACCACTGTTATTCGTGGGAATCAAAAAACAGCAACCATCTGTCCAGGTCACACACGACCTCTACCACTATCCCAGTGGGAAATAAAAGATGCAAGAGTTTGAGTGAGGATTTACAGATTCTTCAGTTAATGTACGAGATATAGTGTGTGTGTTAAATACAGCAGATAACACACACTTTTAAATATGTAAAAAGATAAATCACAGACGCAAAGATTTAGAGTTTAGAAATTGCTCTAGTGATTGTCATGCATCTATGGACTCCTTTTGGATTGATCAGAATTGGTTCTGAGTCCTCTTCTGGTTTTTGTCTGGAAAACAGTGTTTCGTCTGCTTCCACTTCCAGGTTCAGAGATAGAGAAAAATTAGTAGATGAAGTTCTTGTGTTATGTTCTCGTTCTCAGCTCTTCACTAGTATGTAGTGATGAATAAGATCTTCGTGTATGTTCTGTCATCTCTTTTCATTCACACTCGGTTGTTTTCCAGCACACCTCGTGGTGTATATCTCTGTGTATTCGTCTATATGTCTCACACACCACTTTGCAGTAGCACATCCTACCTTTATTTAAAGCACGCGCTCTGGAAAAAGATGATTTACTTTTTGTAGGTACGAGGTACGGTTCCCTGACAACCAACAACACACATTAAATAAATGTCAGTGTATTAAAATATACCTGATATGACCGTTGGTTAAATTAAATAATGATAAATAAATTAAAGCAGCATTGGGTTCTGTCTCTGGAACGGTGGCTTTAGATATCGGTAGACTTGTGTATTGGTAGGTCTGAGTATCAGTAGACTTGATGTGTAACGGTAGCTGGTCTTGTATCGGTAGTTGTAGGTCTGTCTTGGATTGGTAGACTTTGATATATCGGTAGACTTCCTTTGATAATAGTAGCTTCAACATATCGGCAGACTTGTGTGTATCAGTAGCTCTGTTCTATAACGGTAGCTATTATCTGTAACGGTAGCGATGGCTCTATCGGTGGACTTTGCATAACTGTGGACATCAGCAAATCGGTATCTCTGTATCGGTAGCTGTCAACTTCGATGTAGCGATAGACTTGTGTATCAGTGGCTTTGATGTATCGATAGCTGTATCAGTAGATATAAGAATAACGATAGCTCTAAGCTGTTTAAGCATTCTATTGGCATAATAGGTTAAGTCAGAGTGTACAAACATCGAGTAACAGAAAGACTAATATTTAAACATAGAACAATAGAACAATACTTAAAGAAAATAAATAGCTAGATTCCCAAATAAGCCTTTAACCATTTATCAACTAGGGATTAACAAAATATAAATAATCATAATTGGGATTATCAGAATATAATAAAGCAAATAGATTTCCAGAGGGTTTAACACCATAAAATATGAATTTAAAAAAAATTAAATCATGCTGTAAAATATTTCATACAAGATCAATTAAAATATTAAAAACATTCAATGGAAAATAATTTGGGAAATATTATCATTCCACAAAGTGTATGGATCAATAATCATTATCTCTATAATGATGAAAGTCATGTTTGGAGGAAATAATAGATTATAAATTCTCCCAACCATTAATATTTTAATCATATATAAAAAAATATTTATTATAATCTATAAATACTATAACATAACATCATGATATTGTGTAATAATACCATTAACATATTAAATAAAACTATGGATATACAAACTATATAAAATTACACATTTTGAACAAAATTGTATCACTGTACTCCAATCATTACTATCATATGGGATTATATCCCAAGACCTCCACATGTTCCCTATAATAGCTAGATAGTTCCCAGTCTGAAAAAAAAACATATTAAAAGAAATATATTTTTGTACATTAACCTTTAAATAATTTATTTCCTAATTCCATTACTCATAAAAAGCTATATAATTTTTAAAAATGAAATAAATCATAAACTCGTCATTTTCAACATTGAATTTATTTTTTCACAAGTATTCCTCCTAAAAAACATTGCAGACATCATCATAGATGAGAATCCTAGAGAACAAGCTCTCAATGATAATAATTCTATAAAATAATAAATATTAATTAAAATAATAGATATTATACACACAATTGATATTAACATATAGGATTCATGTTCTTCAATATGTTACATGCTTCCTCCAACGTATCATGAATATTTGTTTTCCACAACATCATTATAATAAATACTATTTAAACACAAGTCGTTTATGTTATTCTTTCCTCTAAAATCATTAAAATTTTATATATACAACTGATACTATATAAAAATTTGCATCGCCACTAAAAATTACAAATATTGGTTCTACTACATCTCCATGAAAGATACTACCATGTTATTATAAAATAAAATAGACATCTTAATTCAAAAAATAAATTAACCATTACTCATTGGTGACATATTTCACCATAATATAACGAAGGTGTTTTGAACTATTCAAATTGAATAACTCAGTTATATATAGTCCATAGGGTTACCCCTTCCATAATATTAGTGAATTCAACCATATAATATTTAGAAACAATAATTAATATGTAACTAGAGTTACCTCATTATGGGATAACTAAATTCAAACTGAGAAAAAACTACTTAGGAACTATGGTTAACTAGTATTATCCTCATTATAAAATCTATCAAGAAAACTGAATTGAACATCCATGGTATTCAATTAATTTATTTAAAAAATGGAAAGAGTGAATCCCAATTTTAAAAAATCCATTAGATTCATTGCATGAATATATATATATATATAATTTGTCCAAAAATATTGATGGAGAAATTTTTTTCCCTCATATGCATATTGAATATTATTTATCTAATACCATATCTATGTGAAATGAAAACATGTTATTATAAGTTCTGGTGTTACCAAAATTAATTTTATAAAAATTTAAATATATTTTATACAACGCACATGCAACATCATAAGGAAAATGTGATAACTATTAAAAAATATGTGATCAAAATTAATATGTCATAATTACACATGGAATGTGGTGATTACTATAGGAATGACCTAATATTGGAAATCAAGGGGGGTATTTGGACTCCTTGGTCATTTTTAGTACGTTCAGTGAGATAAATAATTATTAATTAATTAATTGTTTTATATTGAATTGGATAAATATTCTACTAGAATATATACATGGGGTATCCTCTAGGGTTAGAAAAAAAACCCAAGATGGATTTTAGATCTTATCATCCTCTTTGATTAGAGAATAACATAGGATGATGATGAAACATCATATCAGAGTGGATCGGGGTGCATCAATTGAAAATAATCAACTATAATTGTTGGTGGAAACGTTATAATTTGGAAAAGGGTCCAATTACCAAGTAAGACACTTTTATTGGTGATTTTTTTCTCAGATTATATTGATTGATAATATCCTTATTTTTCTCGAGTTTACATCAATTATGGCCTTGGAATACCCCAATGCAATAGATTTAAATTTACTGATTCATTTTTTCCTAACCATGGTATCATTATTCATGATAGTTGGCCAATAATGTATGGCCAATGATGGTTAAACCTTCTTCATGATTATTTTATCATAAATGTTCTTCAAGTTCATCACATGTATGACCATGTGGTCCCTGTTCTACATTAGTGTATGCTATTGGGTATTATCACACCACCAAAATAATTATATGTCAATGAACGAGGTATGGATCGATGAAATATGACCCAATATATGATTTTGGGGAATAAATTTTAATTTTTTTGGTGTTTAAAACATGATTTATCAATATTTAGAGTGTTGGGATGTGTGTAGAATGAGAGGAACATATGGGTTCACCGTAAATTAAACTGAATGTGATTTTTCATCAACCGGATAGCCAGAGTCCTTCATCCATCAATATTTCCAAATATCCTGTGAAAAACTCTAGTCGGATCATAAGAAAAAGGACTGATTTTATGAGTTATGATTTGATCTTGGTTTCAAAGAATATATAAACTACACATCATGTTCAAGGATTAAGAGCCATTGATTGGCACCTCAGTGATGACATATTGGGTTTTTAAAAATAATTAAGGATTACACATCATGTATCACACATAACCCTCACAAGTAGGGAATAAGTAACTATCTAGGATGTGTTATATGATAGTTTGTGACTATCATTATTCTCCAAATTCAGAATAAATAATTGGTTGATTATCTTCTATTCATCACAGGCTTCCCATAAGACATGTGCTTGAGTTTTCCAGCTCAGTACATCTAAAACCACATTTCCCATGCAAAGAATATTTTCATGCTCAAAATCAATGGATTGTTGATATTTGATCCATCTCCATTGTTTAATGTTCATGTCATGCTGATAAAATATATAATTAAATCTATTGTGGTCTTTATAAACAACAATGCTCTAACT
This sequence comes from Viscum album, assembly GCA_963277665.1. NCBI lineage: Eukaryota > Viridiplantae > Streptophyta > Magnoliopsida > Santalales > Viscaceae > Viscum > Viscum album. The sequence goes on along the minus strand of OY728164.1, from coordinate 62,988,091 downwards.
TAATAAATAATGTCTCAAACAATATAAGGCATTCACAATGGCTGCTAGATTATGGTCTTCTGTCAGGTTGTTTCTTTCAAGATTTATCAAATTAGGAGATATGTATGTAATTTATTTTTTACTCTAGCATCCATATGGAAGCTAGGTCAAAACTTTATACACCATAGAGGATGGTATAACATATACCTAGGTCAGGAAGAGTCAGAATACGTGTCAATACAAGTTTACCTTTATGTTCCAAAAAGGATATCTCACATGATTATGACTATATGAACTTGACATCATTATTTTTAATACATGTAAGAGGTGAAGCATGGGTGGTGAAGTATTATATGTAACACATTTAATATCTATCAAACCCCATGAATCTTTATATGTCAATAATTTTTTGGGATGCTTCTAGGAAAATACAGCACTAAACTTTTTTCGGTCGACATATACACCGACTTCCAATATTATATGAAGCATGAATTGAAATTTTTTATCTAGAAGTGGAACATAGAATAGATGGAATAGTATAGATTCCCACACAGTGTACTCAGTATGAGCTTAATATTTTCTCATTTTTAATATTATTTTGAGAATACTACAAGAAGTTTTCCACAAAGACTATGAAAAAAGTGTCTAATGAGTGGTGAAATTCCTTATTCACTATAGACATGAAAATGGAGGGTGCATTCAAAAAACTGAACTAAATAATGAGCTACTCCAAAAAAACATACCTACAATGGAATGTTTTACGAGGTATGTATGATGGAATGACTCATACCTAATGATAATTTGATCTCTGGACGATATTTGGAAAGACCATTTCCGCTCGAATCTGGTCAAATAGATCATCTATTCAAGGATTTGGGTAATTGTTCTGGGTTATAAGTTGGTTCTGCCTTTTTTGATCCACTCATAAATGTTAGGTCTCATCTTCCTTCTTGTATAAAATCATGGAAAAACCCTAAGAGGGTGTACCTGTCTTTATATGACCTTTAGACTATAAATCATCAAACTACCGAAATAGATATTTACTCTCTCTTGGTTCCATCTTTTACGGAGGAATATACACTATAGATTCACCTAAAAGATGCTTGATAGAAAAATATACCTATCCCTTAGTAGGTAAGAAAAAAAATCATCAGGAATGGAATCCCTAAAATGATCCACTATTGGAGGTAAATCATATTATCATAAAAATTAATCATCTATGAAGAGATTTCAACTATAGGTGGCCAATCCATCTATCCCACTATTCTACAGTCCCACTCTATCATCCTTGTCATTCCAATCACCCTTATATAAAAAATAAATGCCCTATGGTTATGAAATTGGTACCCTATTTGGGCAGTAATCTATAAAAGAATGATAGTGAACCAACTAATCATTCCATAGTATAAAATCAAAGCCCATAATCTAGACAAAAAATAGGATCTATATGAAATTATGACTACGTAACTCAAGGGGATAGTCCCTACCCAAGAATAATCCCTATGTTGGTAACCCTAACGACTCATCTAGGGTAATCACATTATAGTAATATTGTATCTCTAGTCCATGATTTTCCATGATTGATACATATATAAAATTGTTTTAAGCAACTGTCTCAAATAATGGGGATACTGTAGTAGATGTCACAAGAATATTACCTTTAACTATAGATAGTCTCATATCCTGAAACTTAGGTATTGGTTGTAGTGCATCCAACTGGCCTGATATGTAACCTTTTGTAATAGATAGACAACCACGATTCTAACTACTATGCTGGCATTGCTGGAAATCTTGGGTCTGGAAACCTCTACCATGACCTTGTCCTTATCCAGATATATTATTATTAATCTAACTCCCCTCTTAACATGGAGTACAAAATTATTTTCCTTGTGGTGGATCTGGTATAGATCCTTTTCCCATCGAGGATAGGGAGTGGTCCTATAGAATTGATGTAGATCACCCAGACAGTTACAAGCCTTCTATACCATTTGGACATTATCATAATGAGGCTTCAGATTCCCCCATCATGCACACTAATGACACACGTTAGAGCTCTTGAAATGACGGTTTTAGTTGTCACTACCCATATGGGAAACCTCTATGGAATTCTTCATGACACTATATTAAAAAATGGCCTAACACAACCCGGGTCCCCTATGTATGATACTATTGTAGTCCCTCTAGTAATGTTGACTGATAGTAGTCTAATTGACTAATTCATAAAAAGAGTGTAGGAGAAATATGTTCACATGAGTATAGATAGAATACCGGGGCCCATCCTCATAGATATTTGCTTGTGAAATCACATCACCAGCTCTAAGAAGTGAAAAATGATGTAACCCTATAAAACACATTAAATATTCCATAAATGACGTAGAACCCTACTTATGATACATAATCCAACTATCTAAGTCAGCTCTGAGCACCAGTTGAATAAACAAATCATATAAGGTAGTACAGAAATCAACTAATAACATGCTCTTCTAATGACTAGAATGTGTAATCATATCCCAAAATTAAATGGTTGACTCGTGTAGCTTGTATGTAGAAATATTTAATCTACACTATTGTGGAATTAACAGATTCTCAATGATAGATAGGATGGACTCCCTCCATTACTTAGTATCCAGGACACCACCATAACCTTTAAATGTAGAAGGATTCTGCTGCTAGAACATAGATTCAGATCATCCATCATATGTGGAAGCCATGGAGCACCAGGAATGAACTACATCAAACATAGGAAACTATCACGATCATTGGAATCAGTGCCCAGATCATATAAAGTATGTGTTCACTATACTGTTACTCCTGGAGGTAATATTGGTAGCTTAGGGACCACCATGTATAGAGAAGGGAAACAACACCCTCCTAGCATACAATACAATGATTTCTTATTGGTATTGTCTAAAAATGCCAACCACACACCTCATAAAAAGATTAAAATCATAAATATAACATCACTAGTATAATGTAGATGTTGGAAAACTCAATTTACAAGGTATAGTATGCCAACTTCCCACATAGATGGACTTGTATTGGTAAGGTTTCATGAATATGTTCTATTTCATTTTACATTTAATTACCACATTAACTCCTCCTCCTTTGATAAACATGAATAGGAAAGACAAGTGTGTGTAACCAATTTAAGTTAGATTTTATTAATTAATTTATAATGGAAGGTCCTTTTGGGGGATCATTTCCCACACCCCATACCACTAGAAACGACAGCACTTTATTTTTATCATAATGGCTCTACTTGGTAAATTACTCATCCAAGCCCATGAGGGACCACACACCTCATGAATTGAGACATAAAATATATCAATTACAACCAAGATAAATACATGAATAATATTACAATGACTACATCAATCAAAAATCACATGAATATCAAGCAATGAAAAATATTGAAATGAAGCTATATTTCATGGTAATATTCATGACATGGGAATTTTTAAGTTCATTTAATTGTAAATACGATACTTATCCTTTAACTCATGTCATAAGGACATGGATGAATGGAAATCCAAAATAATAGTAGTAATCAGCAAAAACACATAGCATGTGGGTCACCCAACTATGAAATAATTAAAAATAAATTAGTAAAAATAGATAAAATCTATAGTTTTTTATTACAAGGATTTTACCCCAAACATGGGTTCACGATGCCCAAGAACAGATTATAAACATGTGTCAAGTGTTCCAAATATCCAATATATTTTATCCAAATAGTAATGATATAATGAAACCTCCTTTTATACCACTATATAACATCCATGTCTCGGATGCCACATAATGTGTGCCCCGAGCTCAGTGGGCCATTTTGCCTCAGGTTTATATCCCCAAATGCTATATGTTTCCGACTTTTAGTGTGGGCCTAGGGTTTGTATATGGAGAGACTATTACCTATTTACGTAATTGTAGTGATTAGGATGAATATAAACAATGGTAAATAGAAAAATCAATATAAGTATACATAATTCAAAATGGAAAATATATCCAATAATAACAATAACTGAATCAACACCAATAACATTTAACCACCGATTATATGTCATGCCACTATAAAATTGGAAAAGATTGAGTAAAGATATAGAAAATATCTTGTTCTAGTAAAATATAAAGGATATTAAAGAGTGTCCCAAGCATCCCAAGACCCAACTCAGTCATCTACTATCAATATCCATTGTAAAAAGAAACAAATCTTGTTGTCAAAGACGTATGCTTCCATTTGTAAACCCTTTCCTTCATGTAATCTACTATGGGTACCAAACGTTTCCAGGAAAGGGTGTGAGATAAATATCAGTGCAAAACCACCAATGATGACTACAACATTATTCCTATGTAATGGAAATGTAACAGTGAGAAAGAAAGAATATATATAATAATATGGTATTATGTTACTAAATACCCATTTATCTGAATTATCCCTCATTTAGTGTCTGAAAATTTAAGACATTAATTATTTTATTATTACTTGTTTATAACATTTAACATGATAAGAATTGTGAACGCTCTATTTTGTTACAAGGGAACATGTAATGATATTTAATAGTGATCTCCCAAGATTATAACCAGGGAATTGTTGACCTCAAGGGTTACCAAATAAGAAATAATTGTAGAATATCATGGAGTAACTGTGTAATCCAAGGAGAATAGTCCATTGAATTCCATAATGAGACTCTTACTATTTCCAAATAGTTCATCCTTGGACAAACAAGGAAATGAAATTACACGGCCTAATGGGATTTAATCATGGATTCTAATGGTAAATAATAGATCCAAGGAGTGTATCAAAGTCATCATGAAATAATATTGAACAGATCCTATTTTGTCATATCGGGCATCCAAATAATAGGAAAGGATAGGATCTAGGTTTCCCTAAAGCTAAGAATTCTTTATACATGAATCAGAATGGGATTATCGAGTGCTCAATGAATTCCACGATAAGATTCCTAGGTGAGATCAAGTCAGAACATTCCAATTTAATATTAATGTCCTTTAATATTTCATTTTTCTTTCATTTAATTTAATTAGTGTGATATGTTCAATTATCATGAAACCATTTAATCAAGTAATAATTAATAAATAAGTCCATTTGGTCCATGTATTTCCTTTCATTATTGTGACAATTCCAAATATCATACACCATTTACTAATTTATTTTAAAGCATATAAATTAATTAAATATCATTACGATACTTTCCATTATTATGGTGAGGGGTGATATAGACATAAAACCAATTAATAACTCATAATTAATATATCCAAGTCATATTCTTGGTATACTTTCCAATTTTTATTTCATATTAAATTATCCATTTGATGAACATACCATAGGTGGGTCAAGTGGTGATCATATGTGGTAATTTACAATATAAAATGATAATAGAATCAATCCATTTAATAAATTAATTCTTACCCATATAAGGGTAATGAAAAGTCATACATGAATGGTGGTTTAAACATGTCATATACTAAAAACTGAATAATGGAATTCCATCCTACATTTGATGGATTAAGTTGTGGGTGTAACCACCGAAATGTAATCACATATACTGAAGTAGAATATCCATAAAGTTCTAATGAATATAAGAATGACATATAATCATTATAAACATAAGCTAATGATATCAGTGGGACCCACATGTAATTCCAAATCAATAAATATGATGGATGAGTTATAGAACAGCCACCTATAGACTTCAAAACTCACCCCATTCGGTATCGACCATTGACACGTCTTGGATTGGAGTAGATCTATGAAAAAAAGAAAAACACACACACCTCTATAACTAAGTTGATATAAAAAGAAAAGGATAAAAGCTTAAATGTACTAGAGTACATAAAGTTTTACATCCAACGTGATGAAAAAAAGACTGATATGATCTCAAATGAAGGATATCATTCAATACGTGGCCTTGGACTACAAAAATATCTAAAATGAGAGTAATGGAGGAAAATTTTACTGGAACTCCTAATAGGGAAGAAGAGGTATTATAATATATCCTTAAAGGAAAATGGTCAATTTTAAATGAAAAATATAATGTGCACAGTTTTTCCACATGGTTTGACAAAATGTGCCCAAACCATGCACAATTATCTAGACAGAAGGGTCACGTTCATGGTTAGGCTACACAAAAATGTACGAACCATGAAATATGGTTCTGTATATAATTTACAACCACATGGTTTTCAATACTATGCTCCAACAATGTGCTAACCCTGCATAATTTCAATTTTCCCCAAAAAGATCGTTTACGTGCTCTGGACATTCCCCAGACACCCCTGAGTCCTTTTATAACTCATTAGGCATCCATATTTGGTAAAATGTAATGATTTTGACTGAAATTTAATGGATACATAGCTGAGTTTAACACCAGGTTCATACAGTAATTAATATTTTTAATATATATGATATATTCTATATTCCAAAGAATGAAATGCTGAGTTGTAAAGCGTTACACACATGAGAGACTTTCTTCAATATCATGTGTTAGATGTAAGACTGTGGTTTACATATTTTTTAATGATGAATCTATATTATATGTAAATGATGGTACTATAATGTTTTTTTTAATAATATAATTTTTCATTTTAGAATTTTCATATTATCCAGGGGTGAATTTTTTGTTTTTTAGAGAAACATCATTTTTCATTAAATAGTAAAAATACAACAATTTATTAAAAAACCCTTTTCATTTATATAATGGTTAGTGTTAAATTTTATTTTCAATTGGTTTTTAATGTCACAATATAAAAATTATGAATATATTAATCAAATTTATGTCATTGGAATCGTTTTTATAGTATAAATAGATATAATAACTGATTGACCTTTTGATTTTCTTTACTTTAGAAACATGTATTATCGCCATGTGTGTGAGATTATCATTAAAATTTATTTTCTCACTTATTTGACATGAATTTTGAAAAATGTAAATACATCATTTTAATCATTATGATTTTTTTATTCTAATAATATGATCATAAATATTGAAAAAAAGGATTAGTAAAAGTTGTTAAAATTTGTCTCATCTATTAATTCAAGAATATGATTAATTAAAAACTAATCCTTAATCTGAAGGAAAAAAATGACCTGTAAATTTGTCCAGTAGCCATTAGTTTCCAATAATTACTCCATATCCCCTCATGGTTATAATTTCATGGTGAATGCAATTTCATGTCTATAAATTAGTGGATCTCTATTATATAATAAATCTAACTTTAGTTTTTTTAATGGTTAAATTAATTTCATTAGAAAACAAGATGCTTTAATAAAACACAAAATAATAAAATTTTAAAAACATAGTGGTTTTGGAACAAAAATATTAATATGATAATATTTTGGTTTTGTGTATATTTTTATCTACCATATTTTCATATTAATCCATTAATTATAAATTTTAGGCACATTAGGTAATAGAGACCTCTCATTGTTGAATAACTGTTGGTATTTAATAATTGTCCTGCACCATCCACTATAAAATGAAAAGAATAATTTTACTTTATCACACCACTCAAGAAAAATTGTATGATCAAAAATCTAAAAAAATATTTTCCCAAAAATACCTTAATTACTACTAGAAGTTTATCTTTGGAAATAAATCCACCCATGGAATCCTATTGGCATAATCCAAATGGAGTTACCCAATTAAGAGCCCACAAATTTTCTCGACCTCCATTATTCTTTTTCATCCACTACCCATCCACTATCTTCATTAAATGATTTTATAATAAATTATGATCATAAATATACTATTATGTTTTTTATTATTATGTTTCAATATGCAATTGAACACACCTCTATCCAATGGGTAATAAATAAGTTATTTACACTTAAGTTAAAGAACGGCCTCAGTAAACGATGTTTGTTCATTTTTCTAATATTGTCTCTCATTGTGGTAATTATGATGGAAAATATATTAATATATGTAATATATTATATTTATTATATAGTTATGATTATTATTTCCTATTATAACACTTATATTTTTACATTCTATTTTGTGTAAATATGATAATTTCATTCGATAAAGTGTAGACTACTTCCCCCTCAAAGTAATGTGATTCATTCAAACATTAAATGGATTTAATTGAGGTTTGGTTTGGTGAAATTATATGAAATATATATAATTATAATAAAATTATAATTATATAATATACATTTATCTCATTTTTTTCATTCTTTCAGTTTGACAATAAATATAGAATCAACATTCATGCGTACGTACGACCTACTATCTCAATGAACGATGTATTCCATTTCATAAATCTATATTCTAAAGATTATTATAATAAAAATAAACAAAATATAAATTATATTGATATCATTTTGTAGATAATCTAAATTATTAAATTATTATAAGGACCAAATATATATTAAGTTAATACACCTGTGAAAAATATATCAAATATTACCAAAAGTGAATCCTTAACATATTATTGATAAAAAACATGTAATATAAGGTCATAATTAAAAAATATATGGTATTAAATATAATAATTTTATTCATTAAAATATTTATAATAAATTTAAATTTATTAAATAGGTGGTTTATATGAGTACAAATAGAATCAAAACACATGGTAAGGGAATTGTTTTTCTGAAGTTTTATTTCTGTGAGATACTTGTTTTATTAACCACCAATTCCTTTTGTGTAGAATTTATAATAACAATGTATTTATTATATAATTCATATAATTAAATTAATATTTATTTAAATATCATTTATATGATATTTATTTCATGGGTTTTATGTTTTAGATGTTACCAAATAAGTAAAATAGTTTTTTCTTAATATTCCTTTATTGAGACTCATGTTTTGTTATGCACCTAAACTCTATTCTATGTTAATATACATATATTTTACATGTTACGCCATTAATATAATTAATTTTATTATATTTTTGGATTCTTTTAATTTAATTTTATATTTTAGAGAGTATTATCCAATTTCATCATGTTATAATTGTTTATTGGAACAATCTGATAAATTTACATGATTTTTTTTGGGTATTCTTCCTTTGATAAAATATTAAGATCCATCACTCAAAACAAATCAATAATTTTATTATACTATAGTAATTAAAAAAATACATGGAATGATATCATTTTTACACTCTTTTGTATATATTATAGTTGAGAATGTTTTTTATAAAATCTAAACATTACTATATATTCAATAAGAAATCTGTGTTCTTTCAAAACAATATTTTCTAATAAGTTTTTCTTAAAAATTTAAAAATTATTTATAAAAAATGAATTTGACTTCAAATATAAATGTTTTTAAATGTTTTTGAAGATTATTTTATATGTTTTATAGTAATATTTTTATCAAAATCTTTTTATATATCATAATTATGATTTTATGGAAAATGGTTTCCAAAAAAGTTATCATGTTTCTTGAATATGTTTTCAATTAAAATAATTTAAAAAAAACAGATGAAAAATTATTTAAAAATATCCTTATATGTTATAATGTTATTTTATAAAAATGTTATATTCAAATGGTTGTATGTATTATAAATACATTTTCAAAGAATAAATGATATTTTCCTCAGGAAAATTGTTTTTCAATATATTTAAAATTATTTTCCATATAATATTATATCAATTGATGTTACTCATAGATTAATAAGAAATTATGTACTGGTTCCATTAATTTTGTTTCATTTAATTGGTTATGCTTAATGTCACAGTCTTTATGAAGCATGTTTCTCTTTCCTGGATTATATGTAAATGAAATATATTTCTCTTTCACAGGTTATGCTTTTGATGAAATGATTTTGAAACCTGTGTCTACATCAATAGGTTATGATATGATCATATGTTTATTCCACCAATTTAATTTCTGGGTTCCGATATTATTATTTATTAATTAATGTGACATGTATGAAAGATTTCAATATGAGATTAGAGGGACCTAAATCTCCCACCAATGCACCATGTAATGATTTATATATAATGTGATAAACAAAGATAGTCTTCAGAATGATCCTTGAATACTAATATGAACAAGGTAGTAACCCATATATACCATGATATTATGAAGAGATAATTCATGTTACTAATATGGCCATGGGAGTGAACCATTACTATCTTTATGGTATGTGGAGTGAACACATACTAGAACGATAGTCTTCGAATCAATGCCTTAGCTACTATACAAATCATATTATATTTTTATGTGCCTACAAAAATTTAATTTTTTAATAATATGTTATTATGTCATCCATTGTGTTCTTTATTTATAAAAGACTCATCAATTATGACCTGAAATGATTTATCCAGTGATTTATGTTTATGATCTAATGATATACGTGGTATGATATCCTTGTGTTATGATCGTGTTCTCATTGCATTATACTCATTCATTTTAATACAAGTCTCTCTTGTTTACTATCATTGAGCAATAGAGGTCCCCAATTACAATGTTTTCTTACCCATGTTATGATGTCATTAATTATGTTTTATAAGTATAAGAAGGGTACTAGTCAGGATGAACCTTGTAAGATATAATGTATCTCATATATATATTAGTGTGTAGGTTTCCATGTTTCCAGAGGCACTAATCTAATATAGTTTTTGGGCTTCATTTTATATAATGATTTATGTTTTCCAAAAATGTTATGTAATTGTAATGTACATGAAGACTGGGTCAGTGTATGATGAGTTAGAAGAATAAAAAATAATATTCAAGAGAATTTAGGGATGTGTTTTATTTGACCCAGTGGGTATCCAATGGGAGAACCTAGTCTTTTTATAAAGAATAAGGGTGGATCTATATAACTATGTCATGATTAAAGAAAACATAATGGGATCATAGTAAAGGATGAATTTCCACTTCCATGGAATGATGACTTGTTCACCCCTCTTTACGGGGATCCATTATTTGTTAATAGTGACCTCTAATTTGGTTATCACCAACCATGGGTGAAGAATGAACATTTCAAAAAGAGTACCTTATGAAAAATATATGGGAATTTGGATATTTTTTTCCCTTTATATGTAATATTTCTTATAAAATATTTATATATTTTGTGAATAAAGTCTTCATGAACTAACATGGTTAAAAAATTTCCTTTATTTTTAATATTCCCATATATTGAAAATGTAATTAAGTGTATGAGGAGGATAAAACAATTATATTTAAAACATTTAAGAAATATAATCTTTCTAGTAAGTTTATAAAAGGATATATTTTGATACAACATGTTGTATTCTTCTAAAACAACATAACCAATGTAGGAATATCTTTAGATTGATAAAATTCAAATCATGTCGAGATGTCACCATGCCCTAAAACAATAACTCATATTAATATTTATATTTATCATGGTGGTTACTATAGACAATTTTTTTTAAAAAATCACATATCTATAATACACTAACTATGTTAACTCAAAATAAAGTTATGTTAATGTAGATAATCATTTGATAATAATACTTCCATTAAATGTAGTAGATTTTTATTATTACAATTTTACTACAATTAACCTCTAGTCGGAAAGTATTTTTCTTTTATATTTATAAATCCTTAAATGTACATTGATGTGTACTCATAAAAAATAACATTATTATTTCCTATGAATTGCAACAGTTAGGTCCAAATTAATATATTTATCATACCCGTGATCTAGATTTCACTTATTATACATTTAAAATAAGTACATATAGAAACTATCTTTTTAGGGAGTTTTGTGATATATAAACTTAACACATGTGATTGAGGATATTATTTTCAAAAACGAAAATAAACCTATAAAAATGTGGTTTTTAACTTCAATTAGACTATTATTATAATATCCATTATCACTATATAAATGAATACAATGTCATTAAATGATTTTGTATTAAAATCCAAAAAGTTATTTTTATGATGAGTTTTGAAAGATATCCATTGATCAATGACTCAGTTATCGTATTCATGGATATAATAAGTTAGGTGAAATATGTAGTTCTACTGTAAATGATATTCCAACAATCATTACGAGAAATTAACAAGAATGAACAAATATATGATTTTATGTTTAAAAAGAATTTATAGGATGTGTACAAATTCGATGTCTTTTAAGTTAAAAGTTAATAATGAGGGGGTACATTTGTTCTGCAAAAGGTTTTGTCTCATGTCTAATAAAAATTTATTTAAATAAGTAATGGGATAATATCACCCATATAAATTCATTATACACCCACGAATATCATAAATTTATAGAGATATATTAAATCATCATTAGAGGTATAAAATATGAAGGGGGATTCAAGATTAAATTTTAAGATGTTTGGTATGTCAGAAAGTGATTGATGATTGAAAACTACCAAATGGAGTGTTGTAACCACTATATATACCTATATTGAATTGGGACAACTTGATAATTGAATTTATTATTGACATCATAAATACATCAATTGGAAAGTTAGTTAGATGGTAAATCACTATTATATTTACAATTTCAAGCCATTATACAAATATATGAGATGACTTATTCAATGAGATCCTTGATCGTATGAATATTTAAGAGGTTGTGAAACATCATGGGGTTCTGTAATGATGCAATCCATACAGTGATCTGAAATTCACATATATATTATCAAGTATACTTTAAATTAACATGAATGTAGAATAAAAAATTAGATAAAGCTATCAAAATAAAATTGATTTGTTTTCTGAGAGGGAAATTAAATCATTGTAAGTCATTTTGCGAGTTATATAACATAATTTTTAATATTGTTGGGATAAAGATATTAAATTTTCAATTTTAATCTATAAAAGATATTTTCCATAATGCATTCAAAAGTATATTTTTGGTGAACTATATTGGAATATGTGTAGAAATCAAACATTACAGGATGCACATGGAGAAGGATTTTTTTGGGCTACACATTGTGGAAAGAAGAAAATAGAAAATACATGTTATCCATTAATATATCAATTTTATTTAAAATTGATTGATGAAATGTTATGAGTATAAATTGAAATAATTTATGATTCATGTCTTGATCATTTATTAATGAAACATATTTCAATGAAAATGGGTCATGATGATTTTAAAGGATTACAAAATAATTCTTTGGTACATTGCTGCATTGGAGATTCTAGAGTGCATTGGATCAACTACATATTTGGTATCAATTACTTGTAATATTTTCAATTCTGATTATTTCAACCAATTTTAATTAATATAAAAATATATGTCATATAAAAAACATATATGGAAATAAAGTTATAGAATTGGAACATGGTCTCTCATATAAAGAGAAACAAATCCTTATATTTTGATAGAAGGAGGCATGAATTGAGTATGAGGACATCCAAACTTAATAAAGTATTATAGAGAAAAAAAATATATGAATCTAAATATGAACCTAAAGACATAATGTAGTAGAAATTCCACTTTTGGACACAAATTTGAAGTGAAAATTTCTTAACAAGGGGAGTACATTATGGCCAGTAAATTTTTTGTATAATAAATATATGAACACATTATTAATAATGACTATTTTACTATATTAGAAAATATATATTTTTATATATAACATTAATAAAAATAATATTATTGATCACGTAATAATATGGATTACTATATTTAATACAATAATAGTGTTATAAAATAAAAAAACTAGTTACACCAAAATTATATAATCAAATGGATCAAAGTATTCTAGGAATATTATAAGATATATGAAAATATTAAAAAGTGAAAAAACATGTAGAATATATTATACATTATTGAATGAATTGTAAAAATCTTTTGGAATGGTGTATCAAATTGTGAATATTTGATGAAAATATATTGGATTTAATTAAAAATGAGACTATTAATTTATTATTATATGAAAAATATGTAACTATTGGTCTAGATTACTATATGTCAATTTAATCATTTTTAGTATTTAACATAGGAAATAATGATATAATTAGAACCACTATCATTAATGTTTAATGGGAAAATATATATAATTTATGATAAACGTGGGAAACTATGACCACAACTAGTAGGATCATTACATTTTATGCCTATTAGACAGATAATGTGTGTAAGGTAGAATAAATGGTGTAATACCCTAATGAATTCAATGTAAAGATTCAAAAATATAATGTTTAACAGAATCTATGATGGGAGAAACTAAATTTAGTGCATATCACAACTAGGATATTGTTTTAGTTGATCCACATAATGAAACTACCAAAACCACAAAAATTTCACATAGTGTATTTGGTGGTGTATTAATGGGTTATAAATATATACCATAAAATGATTAATGTGTAATTAAATTTTCCAAAATGATATGATTATTTTTAAAATTAAAAATTAGAAATTATTATATTTTAAAAAATACATGTGAATATAAGATGATATTGCTAAAAGTATTTTGGAATAAAATGATGAATATTTGTTTTGTGAAAATAAATACTCTCTTATAATAAATTACTTTATTCTATATAATGTTTTACTTCATGAAAAAATAATATATAACTATTTATATTCAAATATAAATTTAATGAAATATTATATTATCTTAGGAAATTTTTTCAGTATTTAAACGTTGATTATATTGGATTAATACTGTTTTTTGATTTAAAAGATAAAAGTTTCATATTTGAGAATGTATTTTGGAGAATAAATATTCTATTTGAAATAAATATGTCTATGTTTTTTAGGGAGATTTATAGAGAATTTTCTAACATACATTATTTTTCAATAAATAGTATAAATCTTTTTTTGTGTTTTTTTGGATTTTATGAATTTATAAATATGAATTAAGGGGATAATAAAAAATAAAATTAATCCACGACCATAAATAATTGTTCTAAAAAAATAATTTGAATGAAATAAATTATTTTCTAAACCTATAATCTGTATTCCAATTTATAATGTAGAATCTATTATTTTAGAAACATTATATTGGGGAAAATATAACATTAAACATTAAAAAATAGAGAATACTAAAATTTTGTTATCAAAATTATCATTTTAAAAAACTTTTTTTTCTCATGATACATGAGCCCTAAAAATTTCTAAGATTAACATTTCCATTTTACAAAGCATATAATTTCTTGGAATATATTGATAATAGATTTAACAATTCCACCCTTTTTACTATCCATACTCACCAAACATCCAATTCCTCTAAAATCTAAGTTCATTAAGAAAAAATTCACCTCATTCCCATATCTTAATTAATTCCATTGTTTTTATAAGGTCATATGTTTTTCACCTATATGGTTTTGGATATTTCAACCAATCGTATGTGAACTATCATCCTATTCTTTACTATTGTTGAACATCTAATGTGGTATGTATTCCAAATGATAAATTGAATTGTTTTCATCCAAATTTTATTATCTAATCAATACCAAAATATTATTTTATCAATTTTCAATGTTTTTCACATACATTAGTATCTTTCTATAATATATGTTTTATACCAATCAATCTTTTGAATTAATTTTTTTATTCCAATATTTCACAGGAGAAATCACATACTATGAATACCAAAACTGACTAAATTTCTCATGTTATTCACAAATATGTAAACAAAATTATTTATTGTAGCTAAATTTATGAAACCCACATTCGTTTCCGATGTAATAAAAATAATGATATGATCATTCATTTCATACCTTATAAACATAATAATTTTATATGAAACCCATTCTTAATCATAAATGGTTTAATAATGAAATAATTTCTTATAATTTATGTTTATCAAATTAATTATGGTATATAGAGTGAAATCCCTGATATCTCCCTAATTCATTTCATAGTGAACTAATCTATATAGATAACATGTTTTAAGATAACATGGTGAATAACAGTAAACAATTTATTTTATGTTTCCTTTGTGATAAACAATATAGATTTTTTTAATAATGTAAAATGATTATGTTTTATCTATATTTACATATTATATATCATGTACTGAGGAATATTATCTCATTTTAAGCCTTATTTTTTTTATCAATGATGATTTTTATTGTTTAGTATATTATAAGTATCTTTACTGGGATTTATTCACTCCCATTTCTGGTGATATATGTCCACAAGAAAATACATTTAGTGAGGTGACCTAGGATGTTATAATAGAGGATTCATTAAAAGTAATTTTTTATTTTGTTTTTTTATTTCCATATATAATTCATCTATTTAATACCATGATTCAATGTTAATAGACCTAAAAATATCCATTGAAGATATTAATTTAATATTTTATTATGGAATTATGATAAATGTAAACTATTAAAATTGTGGGTATCCACAGTGAACACCAACATGAAATAATATAGTCAAATAACATAGATTAGTCATGATATATAATTAAAAAAACATGATCTTATATTGACCCTAAAATTAAATCTGATAATTAAAAAAATCATAAATTGGCATAACCCTAAAATATATTTAAGAAAAAATTCAATTATTACTCTTCCAATTATAGAACCTAATTTTCCTCATGATTGAAATCATATAATACTAGTCATTAATAATTGTGAATAATCATCTATAACCATCTGATTGTCCACCTTACTCATCCTCCATGAGGGACATACTCACCATAGAAGGTGAATCTTGTCCCATTTACTGGACTACAAATAATATTTGACCGATTGATAACCTCTCAAACATGGGATGTGAATAAATAGACCATACTAGGATAATATGTTAGGATATCTTATTATATGTCCCCATTATTAAACAACACATAATATTAAATAATGTTAGAAATTCACATTGAGGATCCTTTCAGGTTTAGAGTTTTAGAAAATTAGGACATGACTATTACATTACATCTCAATTACTACAAAGAAGATACCTCTACTCAGTTTCCATTTTTTTATAAAATAAAAATTCTTAAATTAATTGACATTTCTAGTACTATGTTTCAAACAGCATGACTTTTCCATTATCATATCCTCCTCCCTATTCATCTTAATGTCCTGTAAAAAAAATTCAATAAAACATGGGATGAGCATAAAAAGCATAGTATGGATTTTAAAATAAAGAAATAAAACATTAGTACATGAATACCTACCAATAATGTGACCATTAAAATACCTTATAAAATCATAAGATTTATGGAAAACACATATAAATCATAAATCATAAAGGTAAATAGTGGCATCCATGACAAACATAGTTTGTAGCTTTCACAGCTATGTAGGGAGTTACATTTGGAATAACCATCATAGTATATATCATAAATCTATTAGGAGAAACATTAACGTTTACCTCTATCACGTTAATAAATGCATTGGAGAGCTATATCATGATCACCCTCCCTATTTTTATCAAGGAATCACCTGTATATGTAAACAATGATAAATAACAATAACATATTCAGAACTCATAAAACAAACATGAAGGAAAGATAAAATTTCCAAATTTCTATCACAAAAATCATTTAAATATATTGAAATTATCAATCTATTATCAAAACCATTTTCAATAAAAAAATATGTAATAGAGTCTATGGTATTTATTTTTCTTTTAAAACCAATATCACTTGCTAAAGAATCCAAATATCGAATAACTCTCATGGTGGTAGAAAGTTCATTGTCACTACGTACATTAAATAGAAACATTACCTTATTCATTTAGTAAAATTCTACATATTAAAATATTCAATTTGAATGAAATAAATATTCAATGGGATTTATACACTGTATAAAATAATATTTTTTATAAATGAAAATATGCCTCAATGAAGGGAGATTGAGAAAAAGTCCCTTACCTTGTGTCTGACATGTAACGTTCATTATTTAATATCTTGAATAATAAACTAAAGTTAATTTATACATTCTTTAAAACCTTTTACAAGTTTATTATTCTTTTTTATATCACTTATTATGACTTAATAAGAATTATATAATCATTTATGTTAATAACAGTTGTTTTGTCGATATTTGGTAATTGAGTCAAAAACAAACTTCTTATAATTACATGTTGTACATGTCACCAATATTCCATTATTTTTAGAATGATATCCATGATTTAGATAACATATATATCATATATATCCAATATATTTATATGTATGTATTTATTACTATACATAATACTTATATATATGAAATGAAATGCACCATTCATGGAGACGGTAAGTTGTACGTACACATGAATGCCACATTCAATTCTATTCCATATTTTAATGGAATGAAAACATAATGATACCTAGGTATATTATAATTACAGTATAATATCATATATAATTTCATTAACTCTTTTCTTTAAACGTCCCACATATGGAATGAAAAGTTCATATAACTTTGTGGAGGCGGTAGTCCACACTTCCTCAAATGAAATTATTGTATTTACCCCTTATGGAAACCATAATGGAATGTTATAAATGTAAAATACAGAAGAAAAGAGAAAACATAAATATAATACATATCATATATAAATTCATTTATGTCATAATGGCTACCATAATATGTTGTAAGAGAATTTTTAACAATCATATTTTCATGAGGTAGTACTTCACCATCCATAGAAATAGTATGTTTTATACCCATTAGATGGAGGTGTGTGAAAGTGTAGTTTGAATACATCTCATAAAAACAACCATGTATCTTGAGGATACTAGTTTTTTTATGTAATAAAATAGTAAGAAGATCATAGGGAGTGAATATGTAAAATAAAATAAGAGAAACTGAGGGAAGACGCTACTTTTAAATGGGGTAACTCCCTTTGGATTGAACCAATAGGCTTTCTTAAAGTGACTTCAGCATATGGTAATGATTCTAGGTGTAATATAGGGATGTTTCAAGATTATATGGGTAGGTTTGGAGGAGTCAAAAGGCTGGAGAAGTTTGATTAATTAGTACGAAGTGGTTTTCTTTTATAAGAGGGGGTAGGGACTCTTTAGGGACTTTTGAAAGTATTATTTTATTATAAAACAATTATCATTTTAAAAACGGAAAAATATTATTTATTTCAAAGATAAAGTTTGTATAAGTCAAAAATAAATCATCTAATAAGAATAGGAGTTTTCTTAGATATTTTTTAATCCTTATATTTTTTATTTACCCCTATGTTACCATATCCTCTTATATATTCATACTACATGGTTAATATTTTTACTATAAAATGCTAAGAGACAAAAATTTGTAATTTAATATCGTTTGTAACATCATATATGTAATTTAGACGGTTCATAGATTTTTAGTCTATTTTATCATTTAACAAAATATTGATAGAATTAAAAAAAATTATGTCAATTTTTATACTCTTCATATAATTAATTTTAAAAAAATCAAACCAACTTGATTCTATAGAAAACCTTTCATTAAATCAAATATAACATTTCATCTTAATCAATAAAATTTTTGGGTGGCATTAAAAAGTTTCTAAATAAATTTATTTTAATATTTATAAACCCATTTATTTGAATACTTTATTAACGAATTAATTACTACATCAACATTGTGTCGTAATTAAATTTATTTATATAATTTATAAAAATTATAAATAAAATACCCGGATGTAGGAAATGATTTTAGATTTAAAATGAATATTTATAGTCGAAGATATCACATATACAATCCCATATATTGTTCGTTTACTAAAAGTTACATGTTTATGTCATTTTTTTATTTACATTAAATTAATTAATCTAATGGGTCATTATCACACAAAGTGGCACCATGGGGTCCCAAATTCGAACCAAGGATGCCCATAGTCGGACATGTATTAACCAACAGAATTAGTACACATGATTAGGAAATATATTATTGCTAAAATGTTATTTCTTACCCTTATTTACCATATTTATCTTTTATCCATGATAAATAAAATATTTACTAAGGTTACTAATCACAATGTCTACAGATATAATATGAAGATTAACCAAATATGACTTCATAATTCCCAATATGGAACCTGTTTTCCAAAATTAAAAACATGGATGTTGTAGAAATTATTTTAAAATTAAATCTCGTTGTCAAAACAAAAAACTGTGTTTTTATGAAATAATAAAATTCAAAAGACTGACAATTGATTATGTCCAATTTTGAAGTGAAATTACTTCCATGGACCAAAATCGGATGAAATTTTAAAATATAATCTAGTTTCACATTAAAACCATTTAAAAAGATAATCAAACCACATAAATAAATTATATTAAAACACATTTTTGAGTCAAAATAGAGTATTTTTCACTATTCAAATAAAAAATGAACATTTATAGAAAAATACCAAAAATTCATCCAATGTAAATTTTTATTTATAGATTTTAAAGAATAATTTAATTTTGTAAAATATAACATATAAAAGAGAAAAACTAGATTTAATAAGGGTTCTCTATCAAAAGGTTGTAAATCGACCTTCAAAAAAATATTTGAGTTTGTATGCTTCAAATTGGATTCATTAAAATTTTAAACCTCGAAATTTTATTGGATAAATGTAAAAACATTTAAAATAATGTATAATAATATTGTAGTGTGTTCTGTTCATTCCTTCAAAAACAACGACTAGGTTTTAACTACCATTTAAAATAATAATGATATATTATTATTTTTCAGTATAACTCAACGTAGTGTGAAACATAAGATTTCAAAGAAACTCATTGTTGCGCATCAGGTATGCCATGATTAATAACATTCCATTTAATGTAAAATAAATATTTAATTAAATTTTTTTAATATATATGAAAATATCATATCCTTCATTTACTTGGGATGTTACCTCATTCCTCCTTTTGGAAATTGGGTCCTCCAAATTTTATAAACTTATCAAATAAATGGGTGTATTTATCTCTCGACGCATTTTCGGATTCCCACATTGCCTCTTCATCTATATGGTTTTTCTGAAAAAACATTTACCTGATGGATTAATTTATTCTGCAACACTTTGTCTCTTTGGTCAAGAATCTAGACTGGTTGTTCCTCGTATGAAAGATTCTCTTATAACTGAACAACCTCTGGACCCCAAACATGAGATGGATCCAACATATAATTTTTCAATATTGAATAATTAAAAACGTTGTGTACCTGGGATAAAAATGGTGGAAAAACTAGTTTTTAGGAAACTGATCCAACTTCCTCCATGATTTCATATGGTCTAATGAACCGCATACACATCTTTCACTTCTTACTAAAACACATCACACTTTTCCAGGAAAAAACATTGAGAAATATATAACTACCAAACTCGAAAAAAAGATCCATCCTGGGGTTATCCAAATAATGTTTATACCTTCTCAAAGCAGTTCTCATGTTCTTCTAATTCAACTAATCTTTTTGTTTCATCTCTTCTACCAATTTTGGTCCCATCAATTCTCTTTCACCTACTTCATCCAAAAAATCTGGAGTTCGACACAGCTTTCCATATAATGCCTCAAATGGATCTATCTGTATACTAGAATGAAAAATATAATTATATGAAAATTCAACCGATGAAATATATTGGTCCCAACATCCCCGGTAATCAATTGAACCAAAACATATCATACATTCCAAAGTCAGAATTGTTTATTCTGACTACCCATCTGATCGAGGATCAAATGTTGTACAACAATTTAATTTAGTAACCAAAAACATATGAAGGACATTTCAAAAGTTAGAATTAAACATTGGATCACGATAAAATATAATGGAGAGGGGAACTCTATGCAACCTAACTACCTCTTTAACATACAACCGAAAAATTTTATGTAAAGATAATGCATCTCGAATAGAATTGAAATGAGAAGATTTAGTAAACCGATCAAGAATAACAAAAATTGTATTATTACATCATGATTTCTTTGGTAATCCCAAAATGAATACCATGGTTATATTTTCCCATTTCCACTCTGGCACCAGTAATCACTGAAGCATCCCTCTTGGTATGTTACACTCTTCCTTTACCTATTGAAAAGTCTAACACTTCATAGTAATGTGCACGATATATCGTTTTATTCCATCTCACCTGTAATACATCTGAAGACCTATATACATTTTATTACTATAGAGATGAACTGAAAACATAGAATTGTGATCTTCACATAACAACACATTATTCTACTGTGAACCACATGGAACACATAATCTCTTCCCAAATCTCAAAATAAAAACACTATCGATGTTAAAATCAATCAACTTACCCTTCTGAACCAACTCTACCTTTTTCTACCACTCACTATATTCTATTTGCACTTTCTTTATTCTATCTTCAATGGATAAATTCATAGAAACCTAAAACAAAACAAATGAATTTCAAGTACTAATGACTTCATTGCAAAATTTAATCGAATCATTAATCAAATGATCTTATTCCAAAAATAACGTGGTTAACGTAGCCCTAATCTTTCGACTAAAAACATCTGCAGATTTATTTACCATTCATGTATGGTAATGAATAGAGGAATCATAATCCTTTAATAGTAGTAGAAATATCCTTTTCCTTATGTTTAATTAATTTTGAATGAATATTTACATCAATCATTTTTGATTATTATATAATTCACACATTTCACTATAAAAATGATGCCTCCAAATCTTTAAAATAAAAACAACATGAGCTATTTTCAAATCATCTGTTGGGTAAAATAACTCATGAGGTTTCAACTAATGTTAAGCATATGAAATTACGTGATCATTATGCATAAGAACAAAACCAATTAATTTTAGTGAAGCATTACTGTAGTTAAAAAATTCACCATCTCTGAAAGTTCAAGCTGAAATTGGAGCATTTACCAATATTTTTTCAATTCGTGAAAATAACAATCACATTCATTTTTTCGGAAAAACATAACACCTTTTCACGTTAACATAGTTAGTGGGAACGATAACCATGAAATATTTTCAAAAAAACATCTAGTAATAACCTAGTAATCTATTAAATATACAAATGCCAGTTATATATGTGGTTCTTGGCTATTGGCCTACAATTTTTTTATAAGGATCAACGGTTATTCTATTTTTTGAAACAATGTGACCATGGAATGAAATTTGTTGTAACCAAAACTCCCACTAGCTAAATTTCCCATAACGTTTGTTTTCATTTACAGATTTCAAGACATCCCATGTATGACATTCATGAAGCTCTATACTTTTACAATAAACCTTCATGTCATCAATGAACACAACCAAAAACTTATCGAAGAAATCACAAGAAATTATATTCATAAGATCCATGAATACAACATGTTAATTGGTTAACCCAAAAGGCATAAATACAAATTACAAATGCCCATATCTTATATTAAAAAAAGGATTCATAATGTCTTCTTTCATTACATTCAACTAATTGTACACCGACCTCAAATCAATCATTGAAAAATACTGACCTCATTAGAGTTAATCAAACAAATCATTGATATGAGGAAAATTATATTTTCTCTTAATAGTGTTGTTGTTAAATGTTCTATAATCAATGCAACATCTAATTGAACCACCTTTATTTTTTAACAAACAAGACTAGATCCCCCCATTGTTAGGTTCTTGGTCGAATGAATCCTTTATCTAGTAAGTCCTGAAATTGTTTCGTTAAATTTAAAATTACAATTTTATCTGTTTGATAAGGAGGTTTCGAAATTTTATTATCATCAGAAACTAAGTTAATTGTAAATTCAACTTCTCGATTAGTTATAATAAATAGAAACTCATCAAAAAAATCATCAAGGTACTCATTTACTACTATCACATCATTAATTTGAACATTTATTTCTTTTCAACAACATGATTAAGGAAACATTCATTTACATGTTTTACAAGTTTCTCATATTCTAGATATATTATCCATAGTAAGGGTTCAAGATTTTACACGAACAAAAAATCATTCTAAAAAGAAACCACTTCAGTACTGCATTCAATCTTAACATGATAAACATAAATCCAATCTATGCCCAAAATAACATCAAACACTACTAGAGGAAAAATCATATGTTTTCCTGGTAGATTATTTTTACACACATGTACATGAATGTTTTTTTTAATTTTTTTCTCTCATCATATCCCCTCGGGGTTTTTATAGTATGTTTATGATTCAAATCTTGGGTTTTAATTCCCAATTTAGTAGAAAAAATCTCGAAAATGAACGAATGTGTACACCCTGAATCAAACAAAACATTGTAATAATCTAAATAAATAAATATGGTACATGATACTACATCATTCGATTGCCCAACATATACTAAAGTAGTTACAATGGATTTCACCCCTCCTCTTTCTGCTTATAGTCCAGCAGCATTACCTTAGTTGAGTTCTTCATCGGACAGTCATTTGCCTAATTACCCATTTCATTTAACTTAAAACTTTAGTGAATATAAATCATACATAGTCTTACCATTACCCAGATCATTTTCCACGAATTTAAGAACCCCATGTCTCATTTTACAACATTAGCAGCACTTACCAGAATTCAAAATTCTTTCCCTAGCTTGCTTTTTACCACAATTTTCAGAAACTATAAACTTATGTTTCTTACTATTAGACGTTTCTAAAGAGTTATTCTCTTTCATCTCCCACCTCGACCACTTATTCTTTTGGTTATCAAAGAACAATTGATCATTTAAAAACTCCATTTCAACCTTCTTCGCATGTCGAATAAAAATTTCATAACATTTTATCTCATGAGTAGATAAAGGCCTTTGATACTTTGGCATTAATCTAGAGTAAAAATGATTGAATTTTCTATTACAATGTTCTATGAAATTTGGAACATACCATGACAGGTTATTAAATTTTTCATTATATTCATCCACTAATTCAACATTCTACCTGAATAGTAAAAATTTAGTGTAAAAACATACCTTTATATTTATCCCAATCAAGAACATCATTATCCTCACTATCTATAATATTTTTCACCATTGACCATAGCTAATCAGATTCACCATCAAAATGGTAAACTGTAATACTATCCTTTCGATGTTTTGAACAACCCATGACATCAAAAATCTTTTATAGTGTATTAATTCTCCCTTCATCTAGAACATGGTCAGATGATCCTATGAATGACGGGGGATGTTGCCTCATGAAATTCTCCATTATTGAAATGTTCCTCTGTTGTTGATCCAGCTGATCTCAAGCATGGATACCACCCCAAATTTATATCCTGAGTCAAATATACCATCATTGCAACAAATTTTTCACTTCCAATTCTGACCATCTCAGGTTTCTGATTTGGAAGGTTGTCTTCCTCCTGATGTCTTACATTATAGCTACACTACTTCGTCTTTGGAAAGCTGTCCTGAACACAAAATTATCGTAGGTCAAGCAACATGGTTATCTAAAAATGCTATATAATTTCATAATTACCATAATGTTAAAAATAATTTATGGACATTAAATTAAATATATTCTAACTTTTAAATTTCTCTATGCTAACCATTGATACCTAATATAAGGCCCCATCCATAAACAATACATAATCATGAATAAAAATTATAATTTACATTAAGGATATTTTTAGGTTTAGAGTTTTAGATAATTATAACATTACTATTACATTACATCTCAAATGATACAAAGATCACACTACTACTTAGTATCCATTTTCTATAAAATCAAAACTCTAAAAAATTATTCATGTATAGTTCCTTGTTTTAGAAAACATGACTTCTCCATTATCTCATCCTTGACACTATTTGTCTTTATGCCCTTTAAAAAACATTACAAAAATAATAGGATGAGTATAAAAATCCTTGTATGGATTATAAAATAAATAAATAAAACATTATTACATCAATACATACCATGCCTATGCACCTTAACATACCTCAGGAAATTATAGGATTTATGAATAGCACATAGAAATCGTAAATGATAAAGGTAACATGTGGCATCCACAATATACATACGTTTTAGCTTTCACATCTAGGTATGGAGTTATGTTTGTAAAACACATCACAATATATTCCCTAAATATCATAGGAGAAACATTAACATATACCTCTATCACGTTTCCTATTGAATTGGAGAGCTATCTTGGGAAAACCTGCCCTAGTATTATCATTGAACAACCCGTATACGTAAACTATGCCCAATATACATAAGATATTGACAACACAAAAAACAAACATAGTGAATGATAATATTTTAAAATTTTATTCACAATATATCATTTAAATATATTGACTTGATAAATCCATTTTAAATACAATTTTCATTAAAAAAATACATAAATGATTATATGGTACTTATTTTCCATATAAAAATATTACAGCTTTCTAATGAAGCCAAATATCAAATAATGCTCCCGGTGGCAGAAATGACATTGTCATACATATGCCAAAAACAATGATTGCCTTTTTCATTTAGTAAAATCCTATGTCCCTTTGAATGAAATGAAATGTCAAAGAGTTTTATACGCCGTATTAAATAAAATATGCATGAATAAATGGAGATTGAGATGAAATCCCTTATATCATGTCTGACTTGTTCTATTCATTCTTTAACCTCCTGAATAAAAAACTAATATTAATTTTTACTTGCTTAAGAACATTTTTCAGGTACATAATTCCATTAATATCACTTATTACCATGATATAATTATAATATAATCATTGAGGTTAATAACAGTCATTTTGTCGATGTTTGGTACTTGAGTCAAAAATGAACTTCTTATAATTTCAAGTTGTCTATGTGTCCAAAATTCCATTATCTCTGGAATGATATTCAGGAAATAAATATCATATATATAATTTATATCCAGTATATATAAGTATTTTTTAAAGTACATAAAATTTGTAGATAAGAAATGAAATTTACCCTTCATTGAGATGGTAAACTGTACGTACTCATGAATTCTACTTTAATTTCTATTACATATTTTAATTAAATGAAAACATAAGGATACAGAGATATATTATAATTCTAATATAATATCATATATAATTTAATTAAATTCATCATTTATAAATCCCATGTATGGCATGAACTAGTCATATCGCATTGAGGGGGTGGTAGTCCACACATCCTCAAATTGAATTAACGTATTTACCCATTATGGAAACCATAGTGGTATACTATAAATGAAAAATATAAAATAATTTAGAAAAAATAAATATAATTTATATCACATATAAATAATGTTCCATCATAATGGAAAATACAAGAGGTGGTAGAAGAAGATTGAACAATCATCGTTTCGTGAGGCAGTAGTTCGTCGTCCACAGAAACAATATGTTATATTCCTGTTAGACGGAGGTGTTTGTAAGTGTAGTTAGAATAATTCTCATAACAACATCCTAGTCTATTTATGATACCAATAATGTTATGTAAAATAATAATAATAAGAGCATAGTGAGTGATGAAGTAAAATTAACTGAGAGAATTTGATGTAAGTCATTACCATTAAATCGGGTAACTCCCTTTGGATTGGAACAAAATGATTTGTTGTTGTATAGTCTGCCTGTGGTAAGGCTAATTGGAGGTAGTGATGGATTTTGGGAGCTTATTTGTGCTGGTTTTGGGTGATATAAGATGCTTAATTTTTTTTAGAAGGTGACATGGATTGGATTCCAAATTCATATTAGAAGGAATTTATTAAATAGAAAAGTTACAAGGAAATCCCGAGGTGTAAAAATCATACACCATCTAAAAAATATAAAAATACCAAAAAAAGTAAAACATTAAAAAATAGGGTATGCACCATCAAAAGGCTCCAGGATAAGATCTACACGAACTGCCAATAGAGAGAGATCAGACCCAGCATGTCTTTAGCATTCTTCTACCTCAGATTCCAAAACAAATCTGCTCATCAACAAGGCAAGGTCGCTACCAAATAGAAGTATGAAAAGTCAAGCAATAATGTGAACTTGAGCATTTCAGCTAACTCAAACCATTAACATCAGAACCAGAGGCATAAAACATCCTAAGAGAGCTTCAAAAGGATGTCAAAGCATGCTGCTCATCAAAAAGCATCCTAATCTTCAGCTCATCCCAGAAAAAGAAAACCAAAAGAGCTTAAATGAATCCCAACAAATCAGCTACTTTTTCATTGTATAGAGAATCTAGAGTCCATGCAATATTGGAAGTACAGGCTCAAAGGTTGGTTTAGAAGCATTTCCAAATCATAATTCTTAATAGTACATAAGCAATGAAAAAAATTAGTCAAATATTTCTGATCTGAAGAAAACTGCAAAAGAAGAAATCAATAGGAATTTTGGAGGGTTAATAGACTTCTTCTCCTCGAAATACCGAGTTCAACTTTATGAAATGTATCAGCAGAAATTTCACCACTTTTCATTTTCTCATAGGCCAATCCTTTTTGTTCTTCCCAATGAGCATGAAATTACATTAATTGAACATCAAGGGAGAGTTGTGGTGTAATCTCATTAGCCTCATCAGCTGAAGTGTCATGAACTATCCCATTATTGACATACTTAGTGGTATTGATAGAGCGAGTGGTGATGGTTCTTCCCATCTGTGAGTAATCTCTCCTTTTCCTAGTTTTCCTAGGGTTAGGAGTGATGTATCCAAATTCATCCACTGCGAGTTTTTTTTCTCTTTTTGGCCATCTATTTCAATAAATTCTCCTCTAATTGCCTAGTCTGGTCTTCTACTTCGTGAGGAACATCACTGGTTACAAATGATTCCTCCTGTTCAGCCCCTTGTTCTTCCTGGGTTGGGGTGATCATATCTAGTTCCTTATCCACAATAATAGTTTTAGAATCATCCCCTGTGTTAGAGTGTTCCAGTAAATCAGGAAGTCTGTACATATGAGTAGAAACCTTTTCTATGGAAACCTTAACAACATTAGTATTATTTGTCTCTTGAGGATCTAGATCTTGCCTCTTAACCAAGTGAACTACTTGCATAGAGTTGTACATCTTCTTTGTTGAAGTGGAGGGGTCAGCTGTTTTCTCTTTTTCCACCCAAACGGACTTAGTGACCTCTGTCCCTACTGGTCTTCCACAGTTGGAGGTCACATGTCCCAACCTAAAACAATGTTGACAAGAATTAGGGAGTTCTTCATAAGCCACCTCTTGGTAGAAACCATGATCTCCATTTTGAATCCATATGTAAGGAGGGAACGGCTTAGAGATATCTAACTCAACACATATTTTAGCAATAGAGGGACGAGTGAGATTTTTAGTTTCATTGTCAAGTTTTAAAGGATTTCCAATTAGCTTTGATATTGGAAACAATGGTATTTGTTTGAACAAATGAAGGGGCAGTCAAGGAAATCCTACCCAAATGGGGACAATCGAAAATTCTACAGAAGGGTCAAAGTTGGGTGTCCATTTTGAAACCCTCATGGGGTATCCCTCAAAGAACCATATTTGTCGAATCCACATCTGGTAAGCAAACTGAAGAGCAGTATGTGTAAAAGTGAGGAGATCGATGTGAAAACCAAGGAATCCTAACGATTCAAGTAATGTTATAAGATATTTCAGGGAAGGTATGCGCTTTGGAAAGTAACCAATCAAAACATATCGCAAGTACAAAACAAGAATATTTACCTTCTCCGAAGAGAAAGCGATGGTCATTTGCCCGCAGTGTCTGTATGATGCTTTATTGTTGTGAGTAATAGGTTAGAAGTGGTGTCCTTTTATAAGAGAGAGCAGAGAATCTTTAGGAATGTTTGAATGTATTATTTTATTATAATATGATTTTCGATTTCAAAATCTCTGAAACATATATAAATCAAATATAAGGTCCATATATTTCTAAATAAAATCATTCTATAATAATTGTATCAGTTTTGGATATTTATTAATACTTATAATTTTTATTTAACCCTATATTACCTTATTAATCTTTTACCATGTCCTCTTATATATTCATACCATATAGTTAATATATTTACAATAAAATGCCAAGCACCCCCAAATTGATCATTAATTACATTTTTAACATCATATATGTCATTTTTCTGAATCATTGATTTTTAGTGCCATTTTATCATTTAATAAAATATTGATTGATTTAATAATAATTTAATGCTAATATTAATAGTATTGATATAACAAATTTCAGAAAGTCAAAACTAACCTTAATATCTAGAAACACATTCATTAATTTTCAAATATAACAAGTCATCTTAATCTATAAAATTATTTTATAGAATAAATATTATAAAAATGAATTTATTTTAATATTTATAAAATCATTTATATGAATCCTTTATTAAAGAAGAAATTACATTATCAACATTGTGTCATAATTAATTTTTTTTATTTTATTTATGAAAATAATAATTAAACTACCATGATGTTGGAAATATTTTTATCTTTTAATAAAATATTTCTAGTCAATGATAACACTTATATAACCCCATATACAATTGTAATAATAAAAGATATATGTTTATACCATTTTTGTCTTTACATTAAATTATTTAATATAATATTTCATTATACCTCTAATGTGGCTTCATGGGGTCCCAAAATCAAACAATTGATTCCCATGGAAGAAAATGTATCAAAAATTTGGATTATAACAAATGTTAGGATAATTTAATATTATTATAATTTTATGTTTTACCCTTTTTTACATGATTTACCTTTTAAACAAGAAAAATAAAATATTTAATAAAGTTACTCATTTTAATGTCTAAAAATAAAAGTTACATATTTACATAATTTGGACATCCTGATTTAAAATATTAAATCCATCTTTCAAAATTCAAAACACCATAGTTGCAGAAATTAATTTAAAATTTATTCTCGTTGTCAAAACAAATAATATTTTTTTAATAAATAATAACTATAAAAAAATTGACACTTGTTTATGTCCAATATCAAAATAAAATTACATCAAATGAACTAAATTGTATTAAATTGTAAAAACATAATCTAATAACGCTGTAAAACCATTTAAAATGATAATCTACCCATATGAACAAATTATAATAATATGCAGTTTTTTTATTATACTATATTATGTTTCACTATTCATTAAAAAATGATCAACATTAGAAAAATACCAAAATTTAATAAAAAGTAAATTTTTATTTCCAGATTCTAAATAATAATTTTATTTTATCAAATAATAAATATAAAATTAACAATAAAATATTTAAAATTGGGTTTCCACCAAAAGGCGGTAAATCAACCAATTAAAGAATATTTGAGTATTTATGCTTAAAATTGGATTCATTCACATTTTAAGACATTATCATCTTTTGGATAAATGTAAAAATATTTAACAAAAATTAGTAATGATATTTTAGTTAGTTATTTTAATTCTCACACCTACAATAGATATACATTAACTATCATTCAAAATAATATTATTATATTATTATTTTTCAGTATACCTCAAAGTTGTGTGCAACGTAAGATTTCAAAGAAACTCATTGTTGTGTATCGGGTACGCCATCCAACATAGAATCCAATTTAAAGAATAATTAATATTTAATTAAAAAATATTAATAAATATAAATATATCATATTCTTTATTTACCTAAGACATTACACTTATTTTGAAAGAATTATTATCATCAAATACATCACTCTTCAATGATTAATTTATCATTCTTGGAAATGAAGAGAGTGAGTTTGATCACTCCATGTAAATATTTATTACTAAACATTTACATTTAAATGATCTCTAATAAAATCTAACATATAAAATAAACAATGAAGGAATGAAAAATCATGTTATAATGTTGGATAGTATTACTATTAGGGTTGGAAGTTCATAAAAATCAAATAATCATACATGTGCCAATACCATATTGAATCTATTAATCCAATATATTTATCAATTAAATTGATCACCGATATGATTTTAGTGACAAAGACTACAAGGATGTGGTAGTGTATGTGGATATAGGTTTCATCCACATCTACATAATCCTATTCAAAAATACCATCCTATTTTATATCTATGTATATATTCATGAGTTAATTATCAACACTGTATACTATCTAGAATGAACCAGTATATGATTGGATGTGTGTTAGAGGAATTAGGATGAACTCTTTTTGTTTCATAAGAAGATCCTATTGAGCTTAACGTACACTAGACCAATGTTTTTCTGACCACATCTGCCTTTAAAAAGGAAATATCTACAATAATACTTGATATAGTATTGTATAATTACCCCCTCCTACATGTTTTTTTCATTTTAACATGGATGAGATCACAATAAATCATCATTGAATCATCACAAACCAATCACAAAAACAAAAATGGAATAAGGTAAAAAAACATTTATGTGGTTTAGAGAAATCACATATGTCAATGGGAGAACTCAGAAATGCTCTACATTACAAGATATCCAATAGAATACAACAATATCCCTCACTTCATTTATAATTACAATTTCACATAAAATTAATTCAAAAACACTAATTATTCAATATAATAAACGAAAATGAAATCACACACATCATAACCTGACAAAAATCACTATTTATATAGGTCACCATCA
Organism: Viscum album; assembly: GCA_963277665.1. Classification (NCBI taxonomy): domain Eukaryota; kingdom Viridiplantae; phylum Streptophyta; class Magnoliopsida; order Santalales; family Viscaceae; genus Viscum; species Viscum album. The sequence continues at coordinate 62,955,799 of OY728164.1, read as the reverse complement.
AGATAATAGGTAGAATTGAACTACAATATTTTTATTCATCTTATCATTGTTCAGGGAATCTTATAATAAAATATGTTATCACAGGATGAAACTACCAACAATCAATTACTATGAATTTAATCCATGAATTTATTTTCTGTAATTGGTAAATATCTAATAAACCATCATTTTAATGACTCCATATGTTTTTTTCTATCTAATTCTGTCTATGTGATGGACATTAACCAATGGATCCATATTTAGTGAAACCATTTTCAATGAATTACCTAAAACTAAATAGATGGAACCATCGATAATATGATAAATATCTAATAATCTCTATCTATTCACCCATTCTGATGACCTCTATTTTGAATGAACTATTCTTTGAAACAAAAGATTTTCCAAAAAAAATAACCCACATGGAATAGTCATAATAATTTTTGAATTAATAAACAATCCACCCTATCTAATTTTTTCCTTTATATATAGTGTTTTCCGCATCATCTGGTCATCTCATTAATACTGAGGCAGATGGAAAAATCATAATTTACTAAACTATCAAAACTGTAATAATATCTATAGGACTCTTATTTCCCTAAAACTTCTAAAACACTAATATTTAACCTTATATTTATAATCATATAAAGTGATTCATTGAGTAAATGTTTTTATTATAGAATGAATCAATAGTTTAGTACATATTTAATGGAACTCTGAAAAATCCAAAATACCCTTCCTATATGTAATCCATTTATTATTTTTGTTCAACAAATGGATAGACTATATCAACTCCTTTACAAAATTAGTATTATGAACACCTTAAATATCCATTATAGATAAGGTAACAAACTAATGAAATGAAACTTCAAAATAACATTTGTTATTCCATAATTAAATACAAAAACTATAATAAATTCGATTAGAATTGGTTTCAAGAATAATCAAAAGTTTTGTGCCTTTTTATCTGATCATCATCACGAAAACATAAAGTGTAATATATTTACCATTTTATATATCATATTATTCACTTTATATCTTCCAAATGTTTTCAAAATGAATTTGGAAGGAAATGACAAATCAATTTCATCATTAATGAAGTGTCTAGTCAATTAAAAACCATTATAACCACTAAACATCATACATGGTAAGAATAGAGTCACATACCCTTATCACAATCGTATATACTCATTTTTGTTCCCTTATATTAATAATGATTGAAGTTAATGGTGAGGGGTGGAAAATGCTTGGAACCAAATCAACCAAAATTTCTTTATCACCATAATAATGTATTCATTAATGGATAAAATAAATGATCATTATTTCCAAAATTGTTCAATTATTATCTGAATGATATTCCTAGCTTGTCCATGATAATTTTTATCAATAGTTCTTGATATATTACACTACATTTCTTTAATAAAATGAATTTTTAGATGATAAGTAAATTTATCATTCACATATAGAAATATTATGATACATATTCCATTATCACATTTATTCCATAAAAAATAGAAACATCACAATAATTAATACAACACTCACATATAAATTTATCAATAATCTAATTATACTACATTGGAGAATGATTTATTCCATAATAAATTCAATTATAAATTAAAACCAATTCCATCACCCTATGAAATTAATAACCCTTTGGATGATCCATGTAAATTTATTACTCCAAATCTAGTGAATGAAAATATGTCTTTTATATCCATTATATCATTATGTAGTTATTTTGGTAGAACTTTTTCTATCATTGTATGAATTTTGTTTGTGTTTCAGCAATGGTGAGAATTTTTTAGAAAATTCATCTTCGTCATTATACAGAAATCCCATCAACCCCACCATTCTTTTTTATCTTTTGATTCAATAAGATTCATATTAAAAATGAAAACCCCATTGGATTTCAAAAAATTTTATTCCTTCAAAAGGCTCATCCACTATAATTTCGTTTTTAGAATTAAGGAATTTATTATTTATTTCATGGATATCACCATAAATTTTGATACTTTGAGAGTAGAATCATTTTCATTTAATTATGTTTCCTTTTATTTTTTATGTATAATAAATTAATATCATATCCAAACATCATAAACTGATTTCCTAAACACTTGAATTCCGAGAACAAGAATATGTTTTATAGAACAAGTCCATATAATATTAATCCATATAAACATTATATATTTTAGAGATATGTTTTATCATTCTAAATTTCATAGTGGTATATTTAGTCTTCCACCATTTTCTAAAGGACAATCTACTAGTTCACTATATAGTAGATTGCCTATCCAAACACTGACCTCTCATTCTCCCTCCAATATCTTTGGTAGAATAGGGACATGACCCATGAATTTTGTTCATTAATTTTACAACATTTTTTATGATGATTCAACATTGTACTTTAAATTCATTCCAAAAAAATTTATGATTGATATATTTTAATACTAGATAAAAATAATTATAATTTTGTAAATTCCGCATCAACTCTCATATGGTTCTTCATGCATTGTACCCATATTACAATGCATTGCTTAAAACTATTAGTCATAACCTAGGGAAAGGAAACATATGTTGGTGTGAGAATAGATGCACAGTAACAGTCAATAGGAGATATCTGAATCAATGATCAAACAAAAGAATAAGATAAGAATAATTGAATGATACCATCAATATTACAAAAAAAATTCACATATTAATTTAAAGGGATTAAATTAATGAATAAGGATATAAATAATTATCATTTTAAATCTGCGATTCATATGAGTAAGAAATCATCACTAATCAATCACTAAAAAGATGATTTAATGATAAAAATAAAAATATGTCATAAAAGTGTGGAACCATCATAGGTATAGATATCCCAAAATTTTTAATGGTTAAATTCCATGACTTTAAAATCATAGTGGATTAAGCATTAAATCCTCTTTATCATATCGTAATTAATCTTGCATCTTCACCAATTTCTAAAATTGTATTTTGAATTCCTAGTTGTTTCCTATTATGATGGAGTACATCAACTACATTACCATAATTATAATTGCTGATATAAAGATTTAACTAATACATTTTAGGGAAATATTATTTTAGTCCCAATGATCAGTTAATGTAAATTATACATATATTCATCATAATAGCCTAAAAGAATCATCATATCCTTATAAGGTAACTTAAAAAACTAAAATGATTTTCAAAAAAATTAACCATTTCATTGTACCATAAACCTTTCAAGAAATATGGGTCATTAAAAATATCATCCACATTAATTAAAACATCAAGAGGTATAATATGTATGGTTTTATAGGATCATAAAAAAATTATAATTAACATCAAATACCTTTATCAAATCTAATATAACATTAGAATAACACATAAATATTTCTTAAGAAAACTACCCTTTTAATTTTGAAATAACTTATGTAAATCCAAATATTTATATAATATTATGAGAAATATTTTCTTTTAAATGAACCATGTTGGATTGTAATTCATGTTTCAAAACAAAATATCATCATGATGGTGGGAAATTGAGTTCATTCTGTGCTTATTAAAGGAAATATTTCATTTGTTTTTTCTATAACAAAGTCAAAAACAAACTCATTAAGAAATCAACATCATGATAAGATTGAATAATTTTTATTGGTATTAAAATATGAGAAAATTTAATTTATTAAATCTTTATAGGAAAACAGTAAAATATTAAAAAAATTTAATGAATATATGGACATAAAATAAAATGAATCCTGGACAAAGAGGAAATAAAAATGATTTTTCCTAGTAACATTTTACCAATCATTTTATTTAGAAATGATACAAAATTTATATTTGGAATTGAAAATCAAATTAATAAATCATTATGAATAAATTTATTATAATTTATTAGATAATGATCATAAATTTTCAACAATATACATTAATTCATAAACAATCTTGACTAAAAAGGGTTCAAAATATAAGTCTCATACCCGAAGTCTCTGGTTTCTTAATACATGTTCAAAAATAATTTTAATTAAAATATAATTTTAATAATATTATTATAGAACTTTTAAAATATATATTATATAAAATATTATTTCTTTATAAAATTTTCGGGCCTGTTTTCTAACATTAATTTTTTAAAACAACCATTTTAGGTGATAAATTCTTCATTTTTCTTCCCTAGTTCAGATCAGAAGTTATGATACATATACTTTGATCTTTGGGTTTTAATAAAATATATCTTAATTATTTAATTAGTATCATATGTAAAAATTATAAAAAATATTTTAACTATAAATTTAATGTTGTGATTAAAAATAATCTAAATAATGTCTTGGAGACCGTAGTTTGAATGTACGAATGTGTGATATTTCCATTAGTCAATTGATATAATGATGAAAAAATAAATAATAATAAAATTTACATAAGAATGAAAATATAATATATATATCACATATATTTTATTATTTCATACTCGTAAACATCAATTTTAAGTGTTTTTTATAAATGGAATTCACGACTTCATAGAGGTGGTAGTCCACATGTATGGACGTGTGTTGTTTTATTTTACCATATGATGGAACGTAGATATAAAATTTCAGTAGAATTCTAATAATAAAAATTCTTCATATTAAATATATGTAATTAATTATTTTCAAATGTATACCATATATTTATTGCAGGTAGAGATACAAATATAATTTAATGCACTTGGTTAAGATATATACATTATTTGTTGGGAATACTTCATTGTATTACAATATAATCTTTGAATGGATAGTTTTTAATATGTTTCAATATATATTGGTCATAAATATAGTATATATGAATATATTTCAGAATTTTTTGGCATATGTATAAAAAACAAAGTTACGGGGATGAGAGGAGATGCTATTAGATTTTATAAGTAAGGGGAGGGATAATCAACGAATTAGATAATGTATTAAATTTATATAAATTTAATTTCATGGAAATGATTAAAAAATGAGATTTATAAATGATTGGATGAGGAAATATAAAATTAATCTCATTAAATATTTTGTACGACATTCAATGACTTTTTTACCATTACTTATTTGTTTAACCCCCTCCCACAAAAAAAATATTCATAATATTACCTCAATCTAAATGATTTTTTTATTTATATTTCATGAATGTTATCAAAAAAATTAAAATTTACCTACAAATTATTCATGGTGCATATTATTAACTTAATTAAATACAAATTGAAGAGGAAATACGTTTTCGGATTCTTAAAAAAAATTAATTAAATATTTCTTGATATAAAAAATCATCAAATAATTTTTATACCTATTCATTTCAATTAACAACAATATCATGAAGATAAAATATAAATTATAGTTTAATCATTTCAAAATTGAAATTATGATATATAATTCTATGAAATTTGAGAGATAGAATAATTCATCAATTTCATTTATTTAAATAAATTTTTAACAATTGATTATGTTTTTCTATTAATAGAGGTAATATTTTATTTGTGTTTCCTACCAATTTGATTTTATTATAAAATTAAAAAAATCAATTAAACTACCATGACAAAAAATAAATAAAATTGATAATAATAATTAATATGAAATCAAATCATATTTTATTCATTTAGAAAGTATATTAGAGATATTAATTTCATGATAATCACCTTTAATGTTTTTTATTTTAAAAAAATAATATCAAAGTCATAATAAAATTAAAATAGAAAAATTTTGTCATGATTCCCAATCTAGGATAATAATCTTAATTTTTATCTCTTCTTGTTGGATAATAGATTATTTTAGATATATTTTAAATCAATATTAAAATTAATTATCCTTTTTAACCATTTTTCCATAATCGACATAACGAATATTTAAAAAGGATACTATTCATAATGAAAAATGGGACATATATACCTAATTTTAACTTACCAATTTAAAATATTGGATCCAATTTTGAATATTTTATTTTTATATGTGGAAAAAATAAATTTTAAGAATAAATATTAATATATTCCAATCTCATTCGTTGAAATGAAATTATATGAAATTAAGAACATTTACGTGAATATAGAATATATAAATTTTATCAATATCTATCACCAATAGTGTTTTATTTAATTTATTATGATAAAATATATTGATATCATAGATAATTTTCTTTTTCTAAAAATGACTTTATTAAACATCAACTGTTTTTATTTAAATTTCATTACATTTTATAACCAATTAATTTTAAATTATAAATATGAAAAAATTCATTTCATATACATCTATTTTGAGTATTAAGAATATTAAATCATATGTCTAGTTGACAAATATCATGTTACTTAATTATATTTTAGTAGTATGACATTTTTAGTTTTATATTGGTGTTATCTAAGAAGATATTTATAGATGAAATCATTGAATTTTATAGATAAATATTTAATAAAATATATTATTGATACATTATATTACCCATAGTGTGAATTTGACAAATGATATTTGTTGATTAGATATAAAAACTGAGTATATATTTGTTCATCACATACTTATGTTACAAAGTATCTTCTTAAAATTTCTAAATTTTATGCAGAACATTAACCAAGTTAGTAGTTTTTTATCCTAGATCATTATAACTATAATCTATTATTTATTATGGTTGTTATTCATATGATGTATAATTTTAATATGTTAATACAACATATTTATGTAAATTATAATGATTAGCTATGTATTTACATTGGAGAGAAATATAAAACTCAATTTGAACTTGATATATGTTCAATTGATGTGATAAGTAAAAATTTAACATCCATAATATGTTAATAATAACAATGGGAATAATATTAATGGGTATTATTATTAACTTATTTTTAAATTTCGTATCTTTTTTCAAAGGAAATGACTATAGGATATCATTTTTACCAACATTAATTTATAAATATTACCTATGATTTCTAGTATAACTTTTCTATAAACTCTATGATAACTTTTTGAGATACATAGTGAATATAAAATTTTTCTACAGATCCTTAATCATCTTATTCCATAAAATATTTATTATCCAACCACATCCTATCACATTTGACTTATGTGACATCTAACATAGAAAAATTTATAAGTACCCATTTAAATTATTTTTGTGAATGATGTAATTGTATTAAAATTTGATGACACAAAATTATTGTTTCAAACTAACTCTAAATTTATTATAAAATGATATCAAAATATATTATATTGTATGAATTCTTCATTAAAACTATTCTTATATTTGAGGATGTTATTTATTATTAAACCTCATATATATAATAAGGTACTAATGAAGACTTAAAAAAAATCAAGGTAAAACTCATATCTCAATCAAATATAGTTGAGAGTGGTACTCAAAACAATCTCAGAACTTCCATGTTGAATATCCAATAATCTTGATTAGGATAAATTTTATAAGTGATTAAAAATTGGTTTTCTTACATTGTAAGGTGTTAGACTACAACCCAAACAACATTATTCCGTTTATACATTCTGTGGATACCAATGACAAATTTCATTGGGGTGTTTTCCCATTTAAAAATTGGAATGGGGGGGTGGTTGTGCCATAACCTTATACATTTTTCTCTCAGAATGAATGTTATGAAATATTAGGCATTAAGATACATTATCAGAAATATCAATTATCATTTTAAATTCCACAAATATTATGTTATATTTATATATATCATTGAAATTCAATTTTGAATTGAGAGTTACAAACTTGGGGCATTATTTAGTTGTTCCTTTTTAATTCTGATATTTAGGGGAAACATACTATGTTAAGGATCATTATAATTAAATATAAATTGTGATTTTACATAGAAAGATTGTATATTTTATTTAAAACATATCTTATTTTTATGAATATTTAATTGTTACAAAGATATATGAGCCAAATTCTATCTATGAATGATACGATTTAACCCATTTTCTTAGTATTTAAAGTTCAATACTCTATAAATACATATGTTTTGTATCTTTAAATACCATCATCATAGATAAAGGAGCATGGTCCTTGAAACTAAGGTAACTAACCAACCTGGTCTTGTTTATATGGTGGTACTATACGGAGAATTAATAATCATCAATCAACACTAACCATATTCTCTAGTTCATATTCTACTTTTTATGTGTGAATACATTTATCAATATATTATGATTTGTATATACATCCCTACATTGAATATAATTATAGAAATTATATATCTTTAATGAAAATATTACCTTGTCCAAATCCAAATTATGAGTTATGTAATTTTAATGTTATATTTTATATTGGAATGAGGCATATTCTACCCCCCAAGTCATTCTACAGAAGGACAAATCACCATCCCTTCGTTGATACATCACTAAAGATGAAAGATCCTACAATAATTCATAGTAGTGTGAGAGTACATGCACTCAAAACCCATCACATTATCTCCTTTAAATTTTCATTACATTCATCTTTCCACATCAAATTAAACCCTTCTGAGTATATTTGGAGGCTTAGTTATATATTTTTGGGAATTATATTTGACAAAATCCTTATTATCCTACTATCATAAGAGAAATATGTATTTTTTTAACAATTATTTTTATTCTCTATTACCCAATAACATCAGTAATTGATGTAACCAATAAAATACACTTAAATGACATTATATGACCCATGAATGGAACATTAAAAAATAAAAAATCACACTTGTTTAATTTATTGTTCAAATTATCATTCCCCAAGGTGTTAAAATTTATTCATAAATTATAATTATGTTCTTATTTTCTTGTTGAATATATAAATAATATCATATATAATGATTACTGAAAACTAGTTTTGGTTTTCTCTAAAGAATATAGAAATTATGTCTTTGAATATAGAATTTCAATTGATAAATCTAAAGGGGATTACAATAAATTTATTATCACTATACCTTAAGGAGAATAATATCTCGAGTTTATCCCCCCTTTTAACCCTCATATTACGATATATAGAACAATGATAAATTTATCAAAATTATTGATCTAAATGTAATTTATTATAAAAATCACTAATACGTTCTAGAGTGTACTTTTTCATGAATGTAATCATGTTAGGTTCATGTGAAGAAATAAAAAATAATCATTTACCCATGTTTCATCTTAAAAAATGTTCATGTCTACCGCACTGTGACATTCTAGTTCATATAAATCCCTTATCATGATAATCCTAGAGTTACAAATTAATTACATTCTATTGATTTAGACCATAATATAATGAGTATATAAAATATGTGGATAACTAGATATGAGATCTATTTAAAACTCATATTCTTAATTGAGAATAAGACTAGACAAATCATTTGGAGGGATATCAAAAAACTCCCATACAATTAACATATCATCAATGTTGATTTTATTCAATACAATATATGATAGAAACAAATCAATGGTTGGGATTAATACCCACAAGAGAGATGAAATTTCCATTAAAAGTTCATATTCATCCTTAAATTGATATAAAATATTTTTTTTATTCAGAATATGAAATGTGATTTCTCTTCCTCTACAATATAAATTGAAATAATATAAATAATGTAAATAAATGATTTGAATAACATTAACTTCAACTAATTCAAGAATCAATAGATTTTTATGAGTAATATTCCAATAAATATCAATTAGTAAAGAACTATAAACCTAAGTTGTAATCATCCCACCATTACTAGTTCTGAATACAAATTAATACTCCAACCCATGAGGTGGAAATTTGATGCCCTTAAAAAATTGATTAGATATAAATGAGTGAGTATATCTAGAATCAAATAAGTCATTACATGTATTATAGTTTATGATACATGTAACATTAACTATAACTTTATTATAACCCACTTTTTCAGTCATGGGGGCTTGATAGTTTCTGTTATCCTTTCTAGTTATAGGTTTTTGTTGATTATAATCATCATAAAACATCATATCCTTTTTTTTGGATAGAATAATTAACACAATCGAGGAATATGAATCATTATATTGTGGATGGTTCCCTTTTTTGGAATTTTATTTTTATCTATTGTGTTAACCATCTTATTTATCAGCTTTCAATATTCAGAAGATTTACTAACATCCTCTTTTCATTTCAATAACAAATTTGGTAAAATCTAGAAATTTGTTTTAGGTTTCGTCCCACATTTAATGCATTTTATTTATATAGTTTATTTTAAAAATCATATTTATTAGAGTTTCATACAGATTAATATATTTTTATTATCATAATAATTTAAATGATGGGAATCACTATTTTCCATTTCTACCATTAGTGTAAATAAAAAATATTTAGTCACATAAACAAATTATTACTATGGATAATTCCTTTTAGATACTTCCAATTGAGAGATAATATAAATTATCAATTTTCATTCATTTTTAAGGAATAAAAAAGAACCATACAATGGATTTCTTATAAAATATTCATCATTGGTTCTAGTGGATTAATAATCATTCTAAAAAATATCAATAAATTACTTATATTTTTTTATACATATAATATATGGTATGTACATAATAAAAAATACACTTAAATCTCAGCCTTTTAAATGGAGTCAATTACATCATCATTCTTCATATTATATATAATATTCAAACATGTATATTATTCACCATCAAGATAAAAATTGGATATGGTTTCATTTTCATGTTCTATTAATTGGATATAACAAAATATTCATATTGTCTTAATTATCTATCACTCAGTAAATAGTGGATGAGATGACCTAATAATACAAGGTGAAAATTTCCTCATAAAATCATAAACAATATAATTTTCTATAATTTCATCATTTGGAAACTAGGATAGATTAATAGATTGTGAATGATATATAATCATTCAACATTTATTTCCTTTCTAGATCCTTTATCATTTGGTTTCTCAAGTGGAAAATAATTTCATTTTCTATCACTTTTAGCATCTACATAGATTCAATATGTAATATATGTTGTGTTGATCAAAAAATACATAGTGTCAGTAACAATATTAATACTGAGAAACCATATAATCATGAAAAATAATTTATATTATATTCTATCTATGAAAACATATTTAAAATATATGTCACATTAGGTTTATCCTATTTTTTCAATATTTATTACCTACTCAAATACTTTATAATAGTTCATATGGAAAATTCGAGGTGACACATTTTTGTGAAATTGACATACTTGGTGTTCAATGATGGGAAATTCAGCATGAAATAGAATAATGAACAAGATATACATTGACCAACTAATTTTTAGATAAATTCACCTTGATTCATATGTGAAAAAACCACATACAGTTGTTGTGTCTATACACGGATTGTTTCCAAGGAAAACCATATATTCATTATCATAACAAAATGATACGATGCTATAATATTTATAGGTTCATAAATATGGTTTTAAATAGTGATTAAAAATTATAATATACATTTATTGAATTATTATTACTCTGATATAAAAATTTTTTGCGCATTATTTTTTATATTGAAATATTACATAACATTAGGTGAATACTCAATACAAAACACCACTATCGAATCAGTAAACGTAATTTTTCTTTATATTTGGAGATTAGATACATAAATATAATATTTATTTATTTTTTATATCATCCCTCATTTATTTATCCTATAATATTACCCTTCCTAACGTATGAAATATAAAACCATTAATCAATACATGGGGAAAGGAAACATAACAACAGGTGAGCTCAGATTCTCATGAATGTTTATCAAGGGAGATATAAAAATATGATCATATACAATCTTAAGAAAAACTAAAATTTATGAAATAATTATCATATTATAAAATGTTCAAAAATAATTTATCGTGGATTATAAAAATGTATTATAACAAAAATTATTAGTATTTTAATGGAATAAATCATTAGAGTTATAAATCTTTACATATTAATAACGAAGAAAATGTTAAAACCACAAACATGTAAAAAACATGTGGCACAAAAATTGGTATAGAAAGTATTTCATAATTAATGTTAAAATATGGATGCCATAAAATCATTGTGCATTGGGCATCAACACATGATTCCCATCACATTAATGATCATGAATCAGAACTTATTTCCAAAAATGGATGAGGAATCCCTACCTATTAATCACAATGAATGAAAAAGAACAACTATTTCCCATTAATATATAAGGTGATATATATAATTACCTAATGAATTATGGGGGTATATAATATCATATCCATTCATCACAGAATTAAAACCATATTTGTGACATAATGTAATAATATATTCATCATATAATCATATCATATCCCATAGAACAGTCCGGGGATTCATAATTACATCATAATTCTAGTATACCACAACAAATTAAAATCATATTTTTTTCATAAAAATATTATCATTATAATAAAAATCTATTAAATGAATGAATATGTATCGTATCATTAGATTATATCCCTAGTAAACCATATTATACATCAATATATTTTATTATATATGAACATTCTATTAATAATTCATAGAAACATTTCTTCAAAAGAACATTTAATTACAAAATCACATATCTAAAATAAATTTTTTATATAATATTAAATATTAAATTTAATAAATTATTTAAATAGGTTATTATAAAAGAATCTTCACAACATTTATTGGAATTTATAACATTAAATTACTTTCACATTGTTTATGATAATATATTGATTAGATTCTCATCATCTAAAAAAGATAAATTTAGCACATTTCAAAAAAACCTTCTGTAATCTTATGATTTTATTATTATATCCAAATATTGGTTAAAAATAAATTATAAAATTTTTTTATATCAGTAAAAAATCATTAAAAACATTTTAATAAATTCATTGATATGGAATAAAAATAATCTGCACGAATAAGGAAAAATTTTATTTTTATTAAAAAATTAAAATAATTTTATATACCAAAGAGAAGGAAACCTAACTATTATGTTAAAATAAAATGAATTATTGTAGGATAATATAATTAAACGAATTTATTTGATTTAGTTTATAAAATTATCGTAATAGAAATTCAAGCATAAACATTTATACTTTTTTGGAATTGAAACATAAATCTATTACATAATGTCATGAATTTCATCATATAAGTAAATTTACATTTTTTTGATGCATATATTCAAAATAATTTCCTATATATATAATTCAATATAATATTTACTTATAAAATCATATCAACCATTTATTGAAAATTAATTTTAAAATAGTTGTTATGTGTGATAATTGCTTCATTTTTACCAAAGTTTCAATTCATTTATTTCATCATTTTTCATTGATCTTGGTTCCATCAACTCAAAATATCTAAAATTTTAATTATTATCCCATATAACAATTATATACACTATAATATCTATTCATAAATAGTGGCGATGAAAATTGTATAGCATAACGTCATGGAGACCGTAGTAAATGTGTATGAACAAGTGATGATTATATTTTTCAATGGACCAAATGAAGGAATCAAAAAATATAATTAACCATTGAATAGAAAAAATAATATTGAATATTGAATATATATTGTCATTAATTCCATTATAATAACAATAAATCTATAGTGGTGATGAATAATGAAATGTGTCAGTTCATCGAGGTGATATTCTACATGTACTCACAAGGGAAGTTTTATTCTACCATATGATTGAAGGATGGGGATAATGTGGGATCCATTGTCATAGTAATGATTATATATGGTGAAGATAATATTTTCTTTATTTTTAAATTTATAATATAGCTTAAACATTTTATTAAATAATAGAAAATGTAGAGTACTTCATAAAGTGTCGTACCTATTTATTGAGAATCCATCATTAGCATACAACTTAAGACATGAAAGGATGTTCTTTTGTTTTGTATGTGTCAAAAAAACCATTGGGTAACTCAGGGCTTGGGTTTGGATAATTTTCAATCTCCATTCTTCTATAATATTTTAGGGGATGAGGAAATGTGTCGAGTTGGAATATAACACACATTGGTGGCATTAGCCAATTGTACTTCTACACATACATACATTTCCCAAAACCAATATGATGTATAATGTTACGATAAAAATATTTAGAAAATGAATGATTTTATCTTTATTTAATATTATTTTATAAAAAACTATGATAAATCATAATGTTCAAAATTGGATCCCACCAAAACATTAAAAGAGTCCAAAATCTATAGAGGTATCGAATACTGTCAATTTCAAATCAGGATCATGATTATGGTCCATCAAACTGCACTATGAACTACATAATCCAATCCCCCTATTAATCAATTATAAGTCTTGTCATAAACATATGACATCTAATATGTATGTAGAGACCATGTAGGGGTGAGTATATATGAGCCAATATGACACCCCAAAATCCCAAAACAGAAATCATTATATGATTAGTCAAGTCATCATCACAATGGAATATAAATCCGATTATGATACATTAACAATGGTAAAACATAAATTCTCATGACTATATCAATGTGTAAATTTATGGTCACAAACATAAATAAAGTGTATGATTATTTATTAGTTTTTATTATAATTCTCATCTAATTGAACTCACTCTATGATTCTTTCCATCATCGATGGTGCTCATTTAAAAATTTGATTTTATGTGGAATATCAATTAACAATGTGTCGAATGGATATAAGAATATGTTGATGCTTAGATATGAGAACATACATATGGACTATTGGTTATTCCAAGACATGCCTAATGTAAACCCTTCAGATTGTGATCACATGCTCAAAAATATGGTAATGGAATTCCTCCAACAATATAGTTAAAAATGATCGAATTTCACACCAAAGGAATCTTGGAGGGATACCTGAATTATCTAACAATAACACCAAATATTGGATCACCTCCTATTCATAGGAAGTGATTCCCCAATGTACACACAATGGTTTCGAAGAATGGGATTAACCTCGAAGATAATTATATACAATGATCATAATGACAAACCCAATTTGTCATTATAAATATACATGTAATTTACTAAGAGTTCATTAAGGGACCCACAATTTCAAAACTGACTTGTGTTTATTCCCAAATTCATTAGTCTATATATGTGTATATTTGATATGCCTTTTTACACTTTTCATTCAAATGTATCGTGATGCATTTGATTACATGGACTTGTCAATGAAATAGTTCATTACCATGTAATCAAGTTGTCTCTATTTACCATTCATTGAATATTCCCATGTACATCCAGAGAAAATTTTGATAACAATAATCAGGTCATAAGATTTGTGGAAATAGAAAACGTTTTTTGATGTATATTTTTTTGTGAAACCCTAGCTACCCCATCAATAGACCACACAATATGGATTCATCTGATGTACATGCGGTATAACTCATTATTTTCCATTGACACTCATCTATTCCATGTGTCACATCAATAAAACTATCATAACTATTTCCATGAATAGTTGTGCCTATATATACTAGATCGATTATTGACTTGACCTAATACTTCCTTAATTTCAAGATTATAGAAATTGAATATCTAAAGAAGATGATTCCCATTACACCACAATATTGCATAACAAAACCAAGAGTGGAAAATCAAGATAAATTTCTCCATAAATCATAATTATAACGGAACATTTAATATTATATTTAACATTATCTATATCTATAATCCAAACATTAAAAAATTATACGGTGTTCCTAATATTCACTATGAAACAATCAGGGTCTATGTATATTTCAACCAATGTATAAATAAGACTTAGATGATGATTGTATGATGAAAAATGCGGATAATATAATGACAAATTAATGTTGAGTAAAATAAATTTCCCATTATTTTAGTTGGAATTTTTTCATTCATGAAAAAATGAGTTATTGTAATCCATAACCATTGATGAATAACAATATCTATTTATAATCATAGGTTGATATAAGAATACAAGTAAATCAATGCTCAACCCCTTAATCATTATGCTAGAATGATGGATTCATGTTTAATAATGGAAAAAATAATTAGTAAACCATCATAAATAGAATCCATCACCTAATTTTTATCAATAACTGATTATAAAAGGTTATATGTTACTATAATTAGTGATATCTATAAACTCCATTAAACAACAATTATCAATCCTTGATCTGTTATCATTTTTCAAAAATAAACATCCAGAGACTCCTCTCAAATATCAAGTGTTATGTAGCTAAAAATATGAATTTTCATTAAGTGTTACTATATTGAGGGGATTTAGGTTTTATTATTTTTATTAAATAATAAATTACATTATTAAATAATTTATTTATCATAACACTCACTAATACCATTAAAAAAACAACCATTTCAAAAAAAATAGGGTAACTCCTAGTCTGGAAACAATATTTCAGATTAAATGCAGATATTTGATTTCATATATTGATCATCATTTGATATTTCTTCCAATAATTTAGAAAATCATGTGAACTTGTATAATATATTTATTATATGAATATATAGGATCCATGATCCCCATAATTTCACCCTGACTCCACGTCTACCCTAGAGAATATTCTTTAAAATATTTCATTGTTTTTCATGGTCATAATAGAGTCACAAAAGTTTATCCACCATAGGTATTTTTATCTCTAAAATCAACATGTATACTCAAATAAGTGAAGTAACTAACATAATATCTTTTTCTTAATATACATGGTACTTCTATTTAGAAACTAATATAACCCCAATGAAGAAACTAAAGGAAGTTCCATCCCACAAGGGGACATCACCAACCAAACCTAAACCTCTATTGGCTAATCTATAAGCATATCTGAGGTCAAACACTCTTACATTTATAACATGTGATCATTCATACACATACCTCTTTATATACATCTTATGGATGACTTCATATATGATATCTATTATTGGTCATTGGAATTAATGGTTACCCACCACACCAAACCTACATTATATCTTTTTAGGGATAATAAATAACAGAGGTAGTATGTGGTAATACCTATATTTTTAGAATCCTCGCCATGGATAGACTATCCGGAACACATGGACTCTAACATTGAACCAAAAAATCATCCATAATCAGCCACATAAGATATAGGTTTGATATGGGATGTTCATATATAATTCTGGATGAACTGAACCATCTTCATTATTAATCATATTAATCATGGTCAAATGAGTACTAACATCACCAGATATGTCTATCATATTGGTGACCTATAGGCTCTCATGAAAAAAATCCTTCGATGGTTCTATACATATTCTATAGTGGTCTATTTTTTTTATTTTGAAAACAATACCATGGGTAGGTAAACCTCAAAAGTATAGCCAGTGTACAATAATAAAGCCAAAACCATGCCCTCTAGAATTAAAATTATCATATCTGTATGAAAATATATTTGAGGGTTAAATTGTTTTCTCAACAATTATTAGTTACCAATGTAACACATATATCCCCTATATAATTTTAATTTCATGTGTTAATCTTGTTCATAAATGATCATCAAGGTAACCTAGTGGTGTCAACATATCAATTTCAGGTTATAGAGTCCAAATATCATCATTGTACACTTATCTTGGATATATATAAAATAAAATTAATTGAATATCCGGTCTATGATCACCCATATAACATTATTTACATGATTTTATTTTTCAACCCCCATCAACAAGTATATAAAGATACAATCTCACTTCTAATTGATCACCATAAATGTTATAGGAAAACTAACTAGATCCTAGTGTTAAAACATCATCAGATGTCATGTGAGGAAACCAAAGAGAAACAATTCTTCACAATTCATTATCCCAAGCCACCAAAACTGATTCCAAATGAATTTGTATAAATTATTCATATAAGGATATACTAGTTATAGGGGTCTATAATACACTTTTAGTATCTCCTCTTTCAATAACACTGGTACCAACGTCATCCCTCAAAGAACGACGTTGTTCTTACAACCTTTATAAAATTAATTATATACATGTCCAGTTGGTATATGAACTAGTATTTGATCAAAAGATTTGTATCTCCCTAACACATCTCCCTACTACTCTAATGGAGTATTGTGGTATCATCCATTGAATAGAGGTAAGCCATAACACTCTGGAATACTAAATATAACAACAACGAGGCCTTCTGATCTGACCCATCTCTTAATAACTACAATCCTGATATCCATAACAGATAATATACCACCATGTTCCTCTTCATGGTAGTATATAGTTTTTAAAATTCATAATTATATAAGAACTAAATCCATCACCTCTTTATAATGCTTTTAAGATTATGTGAAATTATCTACTTGAGAAACTTGTTGTTATAATAGATGACCAACCACTAATCAATAAGTTGTGTCACCTCATGATTAGGTCAATGAACACTACTTATCGCTATATATAATGGTTTTTGATGTACTTATCATGGTGTAATAGCTATCTATATCCATAGGTAATAATCACCTAATTATTCATAAATATATCCTGGTACTAAATCCACATGAATCAAAAAACACCATATACTCATACCCCTCCAAGGGATGTCCAACGATGAGGTAATATAAGGCCCCAGCCTTAAACCTTACTTAATATTGAATTAAATGAATAATTCACATTGAGGATATTTTCAGGTTTGGAGTTTTAGAGAATTAGGACATAACTGTTACATCTCAAAAGAACACAAAGTAGACACTTCTACTGAGTTTCCATAGAATAAAAAAACTCTTAAAAAGAAACATTTCTAGTTCCATGTTTTATACAGCATGACTTTCCCTTGATCCCATCCTTGACCCTATTCAAAATTAAGTCCTATGAAAAACATTTCAACAAAACTTGGGGTGAGCATAAAAATCTCAGTAAGGGATACACAAAGAATGAAAACTGTTAGTTTTTTCAAAACAACAAGTAAACCATGTATACTTTATCAAAGTAATACTTTTCACCTTTTCGAAGTAGTAAAAACTCTTCACTGAATAAAAGTTCATTACTTACCCTTCTGTAAGCAAATGATTACCATAAAACCCATATAAAGATCACATAACATATAAAGGTAACTTGGGACATAAACATAATTAAGTGGAATAACCATAAGGTCGACTTCCACACATATCACTTAATGAAATAGCCATTTGGCCAACTTCCACACATACTTAATGGAATATCCATACGGCCAAATTCCATACCCAATGAATTGGAGGTTATAACGTAACCACCCGTCCTGGTATTCACAGCACCACACGTAATATGGTTTATCATGTAACCACCCGTAAAATGTCCAAGTACCATTATAAAATTATAACACATAAAACCAACATAAAGTAATGATAACATTTCCACATTTCAATCACAATATATCATTTAAATATATTGACATAATAAAATCCTTTATCAAAACCATTTTCAATACCAAAATACAAAAAAAGTCTATGGTATTTATTTTATTTTAAAAACGTTATGGCTTGTTGAGGAATCCAAAGATCAAATAATACTCACGACGGTGGAAAAGGTCGTTGTCACCGCGTATGTAAAAAGAAACATTCCTTTTTGTCATTTAGAAAAATGCTTCGTAGATAAAAGATTCCTTTTGAATAAACATAATAGTCAAAGGGGTTTATACACCGTATAAAAGAAGGTTGTGTATAAAACAAAATATGCCTCAATGAATGCAGATTGAGACGAAGTCCCTTACAAAGACGGTATCCATTGTTTAAGGATAAATCAATTACATAAATATGTGTGACAAATTAGTACACCCAATATAAGTGGATAATAAGTGTAAAAAAATTAGAGGTTATTCACACATATTCATAGAATTACATATTCAAGGAGTACAAGATTATCCCAAAGAATCAAATTTGGGTTAAGTAGTTCCCTTGTAAAAATATGACAGTCTAATGGCGTCACTACAAAATTTAGAAAATGAGTTGATGAGAGATAAAAAGGGTATCTCATCACTTGGACATAAATTTTACATCGATAAGGATATATGAGAACATATCCCAACATAATAATATGTAAGTTAAAAGACCCAACAAAAGAAGTCTTTTAAAAAGAGGAGGGTGAAAGGTTCCCTTACCGACATGGGTATCATTCGAGACATGCACCCCGTGAAAGAATGACAATACGTCATTGATGTAAATACTCATAAATGAGAGTATATTACAAAATGAGTAAAATAATGGGCATTATGTACACCACTCAAATGAAATTGTGGCAAATGTAGCATAAATCTCACGGGAATAAAAGTGATATAAAAACTCCCTTACGAAAACTCAGCAGCCTAACAGCGCCACATTTAACTTACAAAAATGGATTGATGAGATCAAATAGGTTCTATCACCATATTAACATAAAGTTTACAGAAAGAGTAATATAAAAGAACATCCCCCAACAAAACAAAGAGGATCTTCAAAGAAGTGACATAAAGGAGAGTACTTGAAAAGAAAGAGAGAGGTTAGATCTCTTACAAAAATTTGGAAGCCTAACGGCACCACTCAAAACATCCAAATTGGATTGATGAAAGAGAATAGGGTATCTCATCATATGAAAATAGAAATTACAGTAATAATAATATAAAAGAACATCCCAATAACAAGAAATATTAGCTTTAAAAGGAATGACATAAAAGAGCGTACTTAAAAAGAAAGAGAGGAGTAGGATCCCTTACCTCGGGTCCGACTTGACTCGATCATTATTTAATCTCCTGAATAATAAACTTGAGTTAATTTATACTTGATTAATAACATTTTTCAAGATTATTATTCCTTTTATATCACTTATTTCCATGTTATAAACATTATGTAATCATTAAGTTAATAATGTTTGTTTTGTCGATATTTGGTTCTTAAGTCGAAAGTGGACTTCTTACAATTACATGTTGTTCGTGTGGTCAAAGGTTATTTATATCCAAAATGAAATTCCTGATTTGGATATCATATATATCCAGCATATAAATGTATTTATAATATCACATAATCATTTAGGGGAAAGAAATGAAATGCACCGTTCATGGAGACGGTAAGTCGTACGTACGCATGAACGCTACTTTCATTTCTATGTCTTATTAATGGAATTAAAACTATATGAGAGGTATGTATATTTTAATTCCAGAATTATATTAATCATTTAGATGTAAAATACATCATATATATCCATTATATATATGTACTCATAATAATACATGACATTTGGGGATAATAAATGAAATGCACTGTTCATGGAGACGGTAAGTCGTACGTACGCATGAACGCTACTTTCATTTCTATCGCATACTTAATGGAAAGAAAGTAATAATGATATAAAGGTATATTATAATTCCTTTATAACATCATATATAATAACTTTAAATCCATCCTTTATACATCCCACATATGGCATTAACGAATCACATCACTTTGAGGGGGTGGTAGTTCGCACTTCCTTAAATGAAGATATCGCGTTTACCCATAATGGAAACCATAAAGGTATGACATAAATGAAAAATACAGAATCTTAAGTAAAACATAAACATATTATATATCATATATAAGTATAGTTTCATCTTAATGGCCACCTTTGACGGTGTTAAAATAATGTTGAACAATCATCGTTTCGGGAGGCAGAAATTCTCCATCCACAGTAACAGTATGTTCATTAACCATTAGAGGTAGGTGTGTGTAAGTGTATCTCGAATCCTTCTTATAAAAACATCATATTATATTGAAGATATTGTAGTTTTTACAAAAGAAATTAATAAAAAGAGTTTAGGGGGTTGGAGATGCAAAATAAAACAAAAGGACTCAAGTGAAGACATTACCTTAAAACGGGTAACTCTCTTAGATTTGAGCTCAAAAGCTTCCTTGGTAAGACTTCTGCCCAAAGTGAGGATTCAAGGAGTAAGAGAGGGATGTGGAGAGACAAAATGGGCATGGTTTGGTCGATCCAAAGGCTTTTGAAGTGTAGGTATGGAGGTAGAGGTGGGGGCCTTTTATAAGAGGAGAGGAGGGGCACTCTTGGAAAGGTATAAAATGTAACTTTATTTTCAAAATATTTTCGGATTTCAATGGTCCCACATTGATGTGTTTAGATTATATGGTGATAAGGGTTATAAATACACCCATCAAATTGGTTTTGGACGTGTGTATGTCTTAGATTTCACATTATCTTTCCATTTTATTTAAATCGTTAAAAAATGAGGTCATCGCTGCATCATCATGATGTCATAAATAATTTAATTTATATAATGTCTAAAAATTATAAAAAAAATACTATGATGTAGGAAATATTTTTATCTTTCCAATTAATATTTATAGTCTAAATGATAATTTATGTATACAAAATTAAAAATATTTTACTTAGGTGATACATTCTTTGTTACATTTAACATTCTTTAAAAATAAAAAGATAAAAAGTCACTTTCTCACAAAGGTGATTCCATGGGGGCCCCAAGTTTGTCACAAGGCATCCCATGGTTGGCCATGAGACAACCAGTAGCCTTATGACACATTGTGGGGTAATTTTTTATTATTATGATATTATCTTATTTTCTTTAACTACCTGATTACTCATTAATAAACATAATTAAAGATAATTATTGTCGTTATTATTCATAATGTCCAAAAACAAAAGAGTCTTAATTACATAATTTTGACCTTATGATTCCAAATATGTAATTAATTTTACCAAATTCCAAACACATAAATTAAAATAATTAATTTAAAAAAACATCCAGTTGTCAGAACAAATAGCGGGTTTTTTAGAAGTAATATTTATGAAAAGTTTGGCACTTGTTTATGCCTAATTCCAAAGTGAAATTAATCCCAATGACCATAATTGAATTACATGGTAAAAATATATTATAATTAAACTGTAAAACAAATTAAAAAGATAATATAACCATAAAATTAAATTATATGAAAAAGCAGTTTTGATGTAAAACGTAGTATTTTTCACTATTCATTGAAAAATGAACATTGTCAGAAAAATACCAAAAAATAACCCAAGGTAAATTTCAATGTCCCAATCATAAATAATATGTTTATTTTGAAAAATAGATCTTATAAAATTTTCAAAAAGTGGATTTAAAAGGGGTTCGCCATCTAAAGGCAGTTAATCGGCCTTTTAAGGAATATTAGAATGTTTACGCTTAAAAACTGGATTCATTTGCATTTTTAATCCTCTAACATTTATTGTAAAGAGTAAAAATATTTAACAAAAATATATAACCATTTTGTAGTTAGTTTTGTTCATTCCCGCCATTATAACGGCTAGGCGTTAACTACTAGTTGAAATAATATTATTTTATTATTAGAGTGCAACGTAAGATTCCCAGGAAACTCGTTGTTGCGTATTGGGTACGCCATCGAGCATATCATCACCTTTAAAGTAATATTAATATTCTATTCAAAAATATGGATAAATATAAAGATGTCATATTCTTTATTTACCTGGGGTGTTACATCTTTCCCGCCTTTTGGAAATTGCGTCCTCGAAATTTTAAAATTGGGCTTCGAAACATCCTTGAATGTCCCACATCGGAACAAGAGCCGGTAAAACAATCACTTTAAAATAAATAAAGATAAGTACAAAGGTCACCCGAGTTAACCAATACTAGGATTCAAAGTATGAAAATATGGACATGGAGGAAAAAAAAGGGTCTTGTTCTGATGGAGAGTGATAGAAAACATGTTTAAGAGAAAGTTAACCACAAGAAAATCACAAACTTGTGATGGGTTAAACGGTATTTGATTCCCCATTCAGAAAAGATAATAGAAAACATTTTTGTCTTAAGTTGCATTTTATTGAGGAATTTATTCATAAGGAAACATAATCACTTATCATGTTGACTTTAAACTTTTATTAGATTCCTTACACAAACTCATATTTTCTCCAAAAGACGAGTATTTAGGAAGACTTGTTCACATTAAGAGTACTATAATCAACTTCTAGAGAATCACCTAATCCACAAAAGAGAACTATATACTTCCCATGTATTTATACTTTAACCAAAACAAAAACCAAAAAGGTTAGTACAAGATCAGATAATCCAGAAAAGGATAACCCTTTATAAAAAGAAACTTTATTCTTAATCTCAAAAATATGTCCAACAAAACCAAAAGTTCAATGAGGACCATTCGATAATCAATTTTTCCATAAAATTATTCAAGGTAAACCAAACTAATATTTAAACCCAAATATTTGAAGGATTTAGTCACATAGTCTTCCATGTTAAATCGTAACATTTCTCTCCAAACAACATCAGTTTCTCTTAATTTCTCATATTGAAAAGTAATTAACCTAATCACATATCCTCCATGATAGGTTAATAAATATCCATAGATAACCAAAAATCAACTTACTCTTAATTCATAAAATCATCTAACTAAAAAGAATCATTCAAACTAACCAGGGACTTCATGTAGTCCAGTGGTAGGCGATAACTACCAATTGCACTTTGGTTGTGTGTTCGATTCCCGCAGCTTTGTCCGACGCGACGGGTTGTCACACAGTCTGTGTGTTGTACTTTTTCCAAAACTATATAATTCTCACATAATTCCCCAAAAAGAGATAAAATCATCAAAAATAACCATAACATAATTTAACCTCAATTTTATCTCAATCCTTTCACTTCCATCATAACATATAGTGACCCATAATTACCTATAAAGTAAGGATCATATAAACCCTAATGGTTCTTTATAACTATGTCCACAAAAGAACAGATAACTATTCCTTGAATAAAATTATCATAGATTAAACATCAGGGTTACACATACTATAAAAAGTCTTCTAATGTAACCCCATCATCAAAAGAGACTTAATACTCTTAAGAATTTCACCATAACTCTTGAAGACCTTATATGTTGACATCTTACTCATTCAACATTTTTCATGATCCATTAACCATTCCTTTCCAACTTATTCTGAAATAATTTTTTCCTACAAACATAATCATGAATCATATCCTAAGATTCCAAAATAAGAAAATAATAGTTATGAAATAATCCGTACCTTTTATTGGTCATTTTCAGTTTCTTCATCCTCAATCGGAATGGCATTAGGTATTGGTAAACAAATATTAGTACGATCGTGGTGATCCCCTTCACGAAACGTCTTCATAGGACATGTGTTTGCATAATTACCATGCACACCACATTTAAAACATTCAATTGATCCCTCATAAATAACTTCTTTCCCTTTCCTCGAGTCAACTGGATACTTCCTTTTTCCATGGCAGGTTCTTTCTTTATGACCTTCATTTCCACATCTATAGCATATTTCTGTCCCTTTGAAACATTTTCCTCCGTGTTTCATTCAACATTTTTGACACATAGGTTTTTGAACACACTTACCTTTATGATTATTACCTGTAGTTTCATAGGGATTTGTTTCTCGTATATATGATGCCTTAGAGAAATCACCAAGGTTTTGGTGGTCAATAATGACTCCAAATAGTTTGTTGAGGATAATCACAAGATTTATCATTGCAGCACCCATATCATTCAGTTGCTTGCTCAAAAAACTTTCACAGTTTCCTTCACATCCACTGTTACTTTGGTTCCTGCTATATCCAGTCATTTACTAAAACCAAAAAGGTCAGTGTGAGTATATCAACAAAACCATCATGTACTAATGAGGAAGATAATCACTAATATATACTTACTCATTCCCTTTATCTAAAACTAGGACTCTTTCTGAAATCCTAACCATTATGGTAATGTCACTTATGCTTAAAGAATACCCTAACCACAAAAGTTATCTAAACCGACCTCTGATACCAACTATAAGGCCCCGACCTTAAACCTTACTTAATATTGAATTAATTGAATAATTCACATTGGGGATCTTTTCAGGTTTAGAGTTTTTGAGAATTAGAAAATAACGGTTACATCTCAAAAGAATACAAAGTAGACACTTCTACTAAGTTTCCATAGAATAAAAAAAACTCTTAAAAAGAAACATGACTAGTTCCACGTTTTATATAGCATGGCTTTCCCTTGATCCCATCCTTGACCCTGTTCCACATTATTTCATGTGGAAAATATTTCAAAAAAACTTGGGGTGAGCATAAAAATCTCAGTAAGGGATACACAAAGAATGAAAACTGTTAGTTTATTCAAAACAACAAGTAAACCATGAATATTTTATCAAGGTAATACTTTTCACCTTTTCGAAGTAGTAAAAACTCTTCACTGAATAAAAGTTTATTACTTACCCTTCTGTAAGAAAAATAGTACCATAAAACCCATATAAAGATCACATAACATATAAAGGTAACTTGGGACATAAACATAATTATGTGGAATAACCATAAGGTCGACTTCCACACATTTCACTTAATGGAATAGCCATTCGGCCAACTTCCACACATACTTAATGGAATAGCCATACGGCCGACTTCTATACCCAATGCATTGGAGGTTATAACGTAACCACCCGTCCTGGTATTCACGGCCCACCCGTCATATGGTTTATCACGTAACCACCCGTAAAATGTCCAATTACCATTATAAAATTATAACACATAAAACCAACATAAAGGAATGATAAAATTTCCACATTTCAATCACAATATATCATTTAAATATATTGACATAATAGAATCCTTTATCAAAACCATTTTCAATACCAAAATACAAAAAAAAATTATATGGTATTTATTTTATTTTAAAAACATTACATCTTGTTGAGGAAGCCAAAGATCAAATAATACTCGCGGTGGTGGAAAAGGTCGTTGTCACCGCGTGCGTAAAAAGAAACATTCCTTTTTGTCATTTAGTAAAATTCTTCGTAGATAAAATATTCCTTTTGAATAAATGTAAAATTCAAAGGGGTTTATACACCGTATAAAACAAGGTTGTGTATAAAACAAAATATTCCTCAATTAATGGAGATTGAGACTAAGTCCCTTACAAAGACGGTATCCTTTGTTTAAGGATAAATAAATTACATAATTATGTGTGACAAATGAATACATCCAATATAAGAGGATATTAAGTGTAAAACAATCAGAGGCTATTCACACATATTCATAGAATTACATATTCAAGGAGTACAAGATTATCCCAGAGAATCAAATTTGGGTTAAGTAGTTCCCTTGCAAAAATATGACAGTCTAACGGCGTCACTACAAAATTCAGAAAATGAGTTGATGAGAGATAAAAAGGTAATCTCATCACTTGTACATAAAATTTACATCAATTATGATATATGATAACATATCCCAACATAACAATATGTAAATTAAAAAACCCAACAAAAGAAGTCTTTTAAAAATAGGAGGGTGAAAGGTTGCCTTACCGACATGGGTATCTTTCGAGACATGCACCCCATGAAAGAAGGACAATACAACATTGATGTAAATACTCATAAATGAGAGTATGTTACACAATGAGTAAAATAATGGGCAGTACATACACCACTCAAAAGAAATTGTGGCAAATCTAGCATAAATCTCACGGGAATAAAAGTGATATGAAAAATCCCTTACGAAAACTCGGCAGCCTAACGACGACACATAAAACTTACAAAAATGGATTGATGAGATCAAATAGGGTCTCTCACCATATTAACATAATTTTAATAGAAAGAGGAATATAAAAGAACATCCCCCAACAAAACAAAGAGGATCTTAAAATAAGTGACATAAAGGAGAGTACTTGAAAAGAAAGAGAGAGGTTAGATCTCTTACGAAAATTCAGCAGCTTAACGGCACCACTCAAAACTTCCAAAATAGATTGATGAGAGAGAACAGGGTCTCTCATCATATGAAAAAAAAAATTACAGTAAGAGTAATATAAAATAACATCCCTATAACAAGAAATATGTTCTTTAAAAGGAATGACATAAAAGAGTGTACTTAAAAAGAAAGAGAGGAGTAGGATCCCTTACCTCGGGTCCGACATGACTCGATCGTTCTTTAATATCATGAATAATAAACTTGAGTTAATTTATACTTGATTAAGAACATTTTTCACGCATATTATTCCTTTTATATCACTTAATTCCATGTTATAAACATTATGTAATCATTAAGTTAATAATGTTTGTTTTGTTGATATTTGGTTCTTAAGTCGAAAGTGGGCTTCATAAAATTACATGTTATCCATGTGGTCAAAGGTTCTTTATATCCATAATGACATTCCTGATTTGGATATCATATATATCATATATATCCAGCATATAAAAGTATCTATATTATCACATAATCATTTAGAGGATAGAAATGAAATGCACCATTCATGGAGACTGTAAGCCATACGTACGCATGAACGCTACTTTCATTTCTATGTCATATTAATGGAATTAAAACTATATGAGAGGTATGTATATTTTAATTCCAGAATTATATTAATCATTTAGATGTAACATACATCATATATATCCATTATATATATTTACTCATAGTAATACATTACATTTGGGGATAATAAATGAAATACACTGTTCATGGAGACGGTAAGCCGTACGTATGCATGAACGCTACATTCATTTCTATCTCATACTTTAATGGAAAGAAAATAATAATGATATAATGGTATATTATAATTCCAGTATAACATCATATATAATAACTTTAAATCCATCCTTTATACGTCCCAAATATGGCATTAACGAATCACATCACTTTGAGGGGGCGGTAGTCCGCACTTCCTTAAATGAAAATATCATGTTTACCCACAATGGAAACCATAAAGGTCTGCCATAAATGAAAAATACATAAGTTTAAGTAAAACATAAACATATTATATATCATATATAAGTATAGTGTCATCTTAATGGCCACCTTTGAATGTGTTAAATGAATGTTGAACAATCATCGTTTCGGGAGGGAGAAATTCTTCATCCACGGTAACAGTATGTTCATTAACCATTAGATGTAGGTGTGTGTAAGTGTAGCTCAAATACTTATTATAAAAACATCCTAGTATATTTAAGATACTGTATTTGTTAAAAAGAAATGAATAAAAAGAGTTTAGGGGGTTGGAGAAGCAAAATAAAACAAAAGGACTCAAGTGAAGACATTACCTTAAAATCGGGTAACTCTCTTAGATTTTAGCTCAAAGGATTCCATGGGAAGACTTCTGCCAAAAGTGAGGCTTCAAGGAGTAATAGAGGTATGTGGAGAGACAAAATGGGCAGGGTTTGTCTGATCCTAAGGCTTTTGAAGTGTGGGTAAGGAGGTAGAGGTGGGGGCCTTTTATAAGAGGAGAGGAGGGGCACTCTTGGAAAGGTATAAAATGTAACATTATTTTCAAATTATTTTCGGATTTTAATGGTCCCACATTGATGTTTATCGAGTAAAAGGTGATAAGGGTTCGAAATACACCCATCCAATAGGTTTTGGACGTTTGTAGCTCTTAGATGTTACATTATCTTTGCATTTTATTTAAATCGTTAAAAAATGAGGTCATCGTTGCATCATCATGATGTCATAAATAATTTAATTTATCTAATGTCTAAAAATTATAAAAAAACTAATATGATGTAGGAAATATTTTTATCTTTCCAATTAATATTCATAGTCTAAATGATCATTTATTTAGACAAAAGTAAAAATATTTTACTTAGGTGATACATTCATTATTACATTTAACATTCTTTAAAAATAAAAAGATAAAAAGTCACTTTCTCACAAAAGTGATTCCATGGGGCCCCCAAGTTTGGCACAAGGCATACCATGGTCGTCCATGAGACAACTAGTATCCTTAGGAAATACTGTGTGGTCATTTTGTATTATTAGGATATTATCTTATTTTCTTTAACTACCTGATTAATCATTAATCAACATAATTAAATATAATTACCGTCGTTATTATTCATAATGTCCAAAAACAAAAGAGTCTTAATTACATAATTTTGACCTGCTGATTCCAAATATGTAATTAATTTTACCAAATTCCAAACACATAAATTGCAATAATTAATTTAAAAAAAATTCTCGTTGTCAAAACAAATAGCGGGTTTTTTAGAAACAATGTTTATGAAATGTGTGGCACTTTTTTATGCCTAATTCGAAAGTGAAATTAATCCCAATGATCATCATTGAATTACATGGTAAAGATATATTCTAATTAAACATTAAAACAAATTAAAAAGATAATATAACCATATAATTATATTAAATGAAAAAACAGTTATGACGTAAAACGCAGCATTTTTCACAATTCATTGAAAAATGAACATTGTCAGAAAAATAAAAAAAATAACCCAAGGTAAATTTCAATGTCCCAATAATAAATAATAAGTTTATTCTTAAAAATAGAGCTTATAAATTTTTCAAAAAGTGGATTTAAAAGGGGTTCTCCATCAAAAGGCGGTTAATCGACCTTTTAAGGAATATTAGAATGTTTATGCTTAAAAACTGGATACATTTGCATTTTTAATACTCTAAAATTTATTGTAAAGAGTAAAAATATTTGACAAACATATATAACCATTTTTAGTTAGTTTTGTTCATTCCCACCATTACAACGGCTAGGCGTTAACTACCATTTTAAATAATATTATTTTGTTATTAGAGTGCAACGTAAGATTCCCAAGAAACTCGTTGTTGCATATTGGGTACGCCATCGAGAATAGCATCCTCTTTAAAGTAATATTAATATTTTATTCACAGATATGGATAAATATAAAGATTTCATATTCTTTATTTACCTGGGGTGTTTCATCCCTCCCCCCTTTTGGTAATTGTGTCCTCACAATTTTAAAATTGGGCTTGGAAACATCCTTGAAAGTCCCACATCGGAACAAGAGTCGGTAAAACAATCACTTTAAAATAAATAAAGATAAGTACAAAGGTCACCCGAGTTAACCAATACTAGGATTCCAAGTATGAAAATATGGACATGGAGGAAAAAAAACAAAGGGTCGTGTTCTGATGGAGAGTGATAAAAAAATGATTAGGAGAAAGTTAACCACAACAAAATCACAAACTTGTGATGGGTTAAACAGTATTCAATTCCCCAGTATGAAAAGATAATAGACAAAAATTTTGTCTTCAGTTACTTTTTATTGAGGAATTTATTCATAAGGAAACATAATCACTTATCATGTTGAATTTTAACTTTTATTAGATTCCTTACACAAACTCATATTTTCTCCAAAAGACGAGTATTTAGGAAGACTTGTTCACATTAAGAGTACTATAATCAACTTCTAGAGAATCACCTAATCCACAAAAGAGAAATATATACTTCCCATGTCTTTAGACTTTAACCAAAACCAAAACAAAAAAGGTTAGTACAAGATCAGATAATCCAGAAAAGGATAACCCTTTATAAAAAGAAAATCTATTCTTAATCTCCAAAATTTGTCCAACAAAACCCAAAGTTCAACGAGGACCATTCGATAATCAATTTGTCCATAAAATTCATAAAGGTAAACCAAACTAAGATTGAAACCCGAATATTTGAAGGATTTAGTCACATAGACTTCAAAGTTAAATCGTAACATTTATCTCCAAACAACATCAATTGCTCTTAATGTCTCGTATTGAAAAGTAATTAACCTAATCACATATCCTCCATGATAGGTTAATTAGTATCCACAGATAACCAAAAATCAACTTACTCTTAATTCATAAAATCATCTAACTAAAAAGAATCATTCAAACTAACCAGGGACTTCACATAGTCCAGTGCTAGGCAATAAATACCAGTTGCACTTTGGTTGTGGGTTTGATTCACGCAGCTTTGTCCGACCCGATGGGTTTTCACATGGTCTGCGTGTTGTCCTTTTTCCAAAACTATATAATTCTCACATCATTCCCCAAAAAGAGATAAAATCATCAAAAATAACCATAACATAATTTAACCTCAATTTTATCTCAATCCTTTCACTTCCATCATAACATATAGTAACCCATAATTACCTCAAAAGTAAGGATCATATAAACCCAAATGGTTATTTATAACTATGTCCACAAAAGAAAAGATAACTATTCCTTGAATAAAATTTTCATATATTAAACATCATGGTTACACATACTATAAAAAGTCTTCTAATGTAACTACATCATCAAAAGAGACTTAATACTCTTATGAAATTCACCATTACTCTTAAAGCCCTTATATGTTGACATCTTACTCATTCAACATTCTTCAGGATCCATTAACCATTCCTTTCCAACTTATTCTGAAATACTTCTTTCCTACAAACAAAATCATGAATCATATCCTAAGATTCAAAAATAGAAAAATAATAGTTATGAAATAATCCATACCTTTGATTGGTCATTTTCAGTTTCTTCATCCTCAATCGGAATGGCATTAGGTATTGGTAAACGAACATTTGTACGATCGTGGTGATACCATTCACGAAACATCTTCATAGTACATGTGTTTTCATAATGACCATGCACACCACATTTAAAACATTCAATTGATCCCTCAGAAAGAACTTCTTTCCCTTTCCTCGAGTCAACTGGATGCTTCCTTTTTCCATGGAAGGTTCTTACTTTATGACCTTCATTTCCACATATATAGCATATTTCTATCCCATTGAAACATTTTCCTAGGTCTTTCTTTCCACATTTTTTACACATAGGTTTTTGAACACACTTACCTTTGTGATTATTACCTGTAGTTCCATAGGGATTTGTTTCTCGTATATATAATTCCTTAGATTAATAACCAAGGTTTTGGTGGTCAATAATGACTCCAAATAGTTGGTTGAGGATAATCAAAAGATTTCTTATTGTAGCTCCCATATCATTCAGTTGATTTCTCAAAAAACTATCACAGTTTCCTTCACATCCACTGTTACTTTGGTGCCTGCTAGATCCAGTGTCACGACCCATCCTCGGGGCCCGTGCCGTGACTACCCCAAGCCCGCCTTCCATAGGCCAGGGGCTAGAGACTAGCACCAAGGCGTAAATCCCGGTAAAAAGGGAAGGCATTGCCTTTGTAAAGTAAACAAGCACCACAGATTAAGCAAGCGGAAAGTAAACACTAAGTGAAAACAGAGTACAACTGAAAGTGCGGAAAAGTAAATGGGCCAGTATAGAATCCCAAACTGAAAGTAAAGTACGACTCGAAAGGGAAAATAGCAACTGTAAAGTAAAAGCCGCTACACAGATCTGTCCACTGGAAATCCCACCTGAAGGGTGGGTACAGATAGCTCCACTGCTCCTCGGGTCCCGCCGTCCGCTCCGGGCACGTCCCGCCCAGTGGTCCACCTCCAGGTACCGTTCTGCTCTGCAAGCCTCAGCCACGATCAACGATGTCCGTCGTCTGCAACCAACACAACGTAGTGCGGGCATATCCCGTGTAGGGGTGAGTATAATATACTCAGTAGGGACCCTGAGACCCATGAAGGTCTCCCAAAATCCACAAAGGATAAACCACAAAGGAAGATACAATCACGAAGTAACAACCGACACTGCTTAGGTATATGCCCATACATATACCTAAGTCATCAATTCAAATACGCTCCAACCTCCGAGCCCGAGTACAACTCAGTCCACACAGGAAAGTATACGTATTCCACACAGGAAAGCAAAACGAAATCCACACAGGATAGCACAACACAATCTACATAGAAAAGTAACAGGATTCAGCTCACACAGGTAAACTTCTTCGAAAGATGATAAAGATGATCTCTGATCCATCTAAGTCATCGGACCCACGAAGGATCGATAGGTAACTAACCCCCGCAAAAGACCCACACATTATCGGGCCCACATAGGACCTGTAGGTGTTGGTTCACACAGGACCACTAAGCGCAAAGACCCACACAGGATCGGACCCACACAGGATCGGGCCCACACAGGACCTGTAGCACTGATCCACGTAGGATCACTGAGTGTTGTAGTCGTCGTCGATTCCACCAAGGATCTCTGTACTGTCGTCGTCGCAGTCACAGTAGTAGTAGCAGTAGCAGTAGCAGTCACAGTCGCAGCCAGCACTAGGGTACCTGCACACAGCAAGCTCGTTCGGGAGGGTCTGTTCCATGAGCCGAGAGGCTGATACATCAACTGTCACAAAGTCCAGAGTTGATATATCCAAAAGTTCCGAATCGCCAACAGGAACTCAACACAATAGACGGCGCGCCGATCGAACGCCTGGTCTGAGAGTTATTGGCTTTTTCGTCCCAGGGGCCCGGTTGGTTTTTAAGGCAAAACCAATCCGATCGTACTCCACCTGTGTCCAAACCTTGGGCTGAGTATGCCAAAAGATCCTTCTCACTAAGAGGAACACAACAAAGCTGACGGCACGTCAATCGGACGTCCGTAACTCAAGATATTAGCGTTTCCGTTCCGAGGGCCCGGTTGGTTTCGTGTACGAACCAACCCGGCCAAACGCAAAGTATTCCTAAACTTTTAGTGTGATATACTGAATCGACCTTCTTGATCCAAGGATCGCATCGCCGCTGATGGTTCATCAATCGGTGGTCCGTAGCTCATGTTATGGGCAAAAGACCGAAATCGATTCGAAAACGGGGGTGTGGGTCCAGGGCGACCCGGCCCGACCCCCCCCTGGGTCGGCCCAAACCGGGTCAACCCGAACCGAGTCGACCCGACCCGGTTCCGGCCCGGCCCGGACGGCGGCGCATCGGCGCGGTCCAGCTCGGCGGCGCGGCCTAGGCGACGATCCGGTGCCACGCGCGGGGGGCAGAGCCCCCGCCTCTTCCTTTGCTGGCGGCGCGGCTGAAGCCGCGCCTTTGGAGAAAACCGGCCCCCCACGTGGGGGCCTGCCTTGAGGAAAACGGGGGGCGCTGCCCCCCCCCCCCCCCCTTGGTGTAACCCCCCCCCCCCCTTTATGGGGGGCCGGTTTGTGGCCAGCCGGGGGAATTAATTCCCCCGGCACTTCTCCCTTCCGGCCGGCCCAACATGGCCGGCCGGTTCTTCCTCAACCGGACCGGCAAGGCCGGTCCCCTTTCCGGCTTCCGATGCCGGCGGCCCGGCTAGCCGTCAGTCTTCCCGTTTCGCCGCGGCCCGGAACCAGCCGCGGCGCCTTCGGTTCCCTTCGACGCGGCGCGACGGCGTCGCGTTCATGATAATCCTTCCACGGCGTGGCGCGACGGCGTCGCGCAATATTTGTCGAATGATTTCCGCGTTGTGCGACGGCACCACGCCATCTCGTACATCACAAGAAAAATAATAATAATCAAGAACAAAGGAGGGGGAATTCGGCCGTGTTTGTGCGGCCCGACCCCCCTCTCGTTAAAAGATAACTCTTAAATATTTATCCACAATATTATCATGCTAGAACCAAGAACAATAGTAAATAAATAAACAACAACAACCCCTACCTCAGTTCATGAACGATGATCGTCAACGACCCGCGGAAGACGAGCGTCGCGGTGGTCGGCGTCACGGAAGAAGGACGTTGATGTCATGAAGCGAGGATTAGGAGTTCTTTGACGACGATTTCGTCGTGGGAAATCGTCGCGGAAGAGATGACGTGGAAGAAGTACGTCGTCGGAGTCGCGGGTATGGCGTCGCGGAAGACGGTTCCCGAGAAAGTGGCGTTCTTCGTCGAAGCTCGAAGGTTATTTGTGTTCTTCGTCAAAGCTTGAAGAATAAGAATAAGAAGGCTTCAAAATCTCTCAAGGAGGCTAGAGAATTCTATCCAAATAAAATAATCTAAGGGCTTATTTTATTTACTCAACCAAACCATTTGAAATTCAAAGGTTTGAATTAAGACAACTCAACCCATTTATTATGCTAAGTTGTCAAGTTCATTTAAAAGGGGAGTTTAAGGGAGTTTAAAAAAAAGAGGCGAAGAGTTATGCTTCGTGTGGGCCCAACCACACTTAATCCCCTCAAGGGAGGTTAAGTGGATGTGGGTCCCACCTTTAACTCTCTTTGGGATAAGTTAACCAAAAAAATAAAAATAAAAAGTGTTTCACATTTTTATTTAACTTCTTATAATTTCTCCCAAAACTAACTTTCATCCCGCATAAAACGCAACCTCGGAAAAGGTCTCCTTAAGCAAATAACGGCGCTGCGAGTTCATCGGTGCCCTCGGATTTCAATTCCGAGCACCGGATCAAAAGTTAGAAATTCCCGCTCATTCGTTCACTGAACGTACCCGAGCCAAACTTTGGAAATTGATTCCGGGCACTCCGGGCCTCGGAATCAGGTGCCGTCAGAAACCGAGCTCTTGTAAAATTCCAAAGAAAATTAAGAAAAAATTTCCCTTGAATTTTACGGGTCTTTAATTACTCCCACATCAGGGCTTTACGTCCCAGTAAAGATACATCAAAAACTAGGGGAACAAATGAGGGTACTGAGCACGCATCTAAGCCTCCCGCTCCCATGTGCTCTCCTGGAGGTTCCCGTGTTTCCATCTGATGCGCACAAGAGGAATCGATCGCCCACGTAGGACCCTCTCCTGTCGATCCTCTATCTCCACCGGGACCTCCGAAAAAGTCTCCCCATCGTCAACGTCAAGCTCCCCATGGTCAATGATGTGCGTCGGGTCGTGCACGTATTTCCTCAGCTGAGATACGTCGAAGACGTCGTGCACCCGGTGCAACTGAGGTGGTAGAGCCAGGCGATAAGACACCTTTCCAATCCTACTGAGGATCTGGAAGCGTCCGATGAAGCGCGGAGATAACTTGCCGCCTCTGCCAAATCTTCGAATACCACGTCGAGGTGAGACCCGCAAGAAGACGTGGTCGCCATCCTCGAACTCTAGTGGCCTCCGCCTCCTGTCAGCGTATGACTTCTTCCGGCACTGAGCTGTCCTCATCCGCTCCTGGATGACCTGGACCTTCTCTACCGTGGCCTGGACCATCTCTGGTCCCACAAGTGCTGACTCCCCAGGGTCTGTCCAGCACAAGGTAGATCTACAAGGTCGGTCGTACAACGCCTCATACGGTGCCATCCCAATGGTGGAGTGGTAGCTGTTGTTGTACGCAAACTCCACCAAGGGTAGGTGGTCCTCCCAGCAATGAACAAAGTCGAGGACACATGTGCGGATCATGTCCTCGAGAGTCTGAATGGTCCTCTCCGTTTGACCATCCTTCTGAGGGTGAAAAGCTGTGCTCAGATGTAGCTGTGTCCCGAACGCCTCCTGTAACCCCTTCCAAAGACGGGAAGTAAAGAAAGCATCTCGATCGGAGACGATAGAAGATGGCATGCCGTGGAGCCGCACAATCTCCTGAACGTAGAGACGTCCCAAGCTCTCCACTGATCCCTTCTCTCTGATGGGTAAGAAGTGTGCCGACTTGGTGAGTCAGTCAACAATCACCTAGATGGATTCGTGACCTCTGGAAGTGCGTGGAAGTCCTGTCACGAAGTCCATAGATATTCCATACCACTTCCACTCCGGGGCCTCCCAGGGCTGTACCAAGCCTGCTGGTACCTGATGCTCTGCCTTCACCTGCTGGCAGGTGAGGCATCGAGAAACGAACTCTGCTACTGCCTTCTTCATGCCCGGCCACCAGTGCTGTCGTCTGAGGTCCTGGTACATCTTCGCCACTCCAGGATGTACCACCAAAGGAGAAGTGTGAAACTCTCTCAGAACTTCCTCTCACAAAGCGACTGGTACCATGGTACGTCCTCTGAAAAGGATGTCGTGCTCTGCTCCAAGGGAGAAACCATCAGGTGCCTGTCCCGAGGATATTTGTGCCCGCCGTGTCTCACAGTCAACGTCCTCACGCTATGCCTCTCTGACCCGCTGCAGTAGTAGAGGGGTGACTGTGAGAGACTGGAGGAAGGCTGCTCCATCTCTATCCACGAAGGATATCTGCAAAGAGGCTAGCTGCTCTGTTGCCTCCTCAAGTAGCTGAATGCCCGTCCTCCTGCTGAGGGCATCGGATACTACGTTCCCCTTCCCAGGAGTATAGACTATCTCAAAGTCATAGTCCTGGAGGAACTCGAGCCATCGCCGCTGTCTCAGGTTCAGTTCCTTCTGCGAGAAGATATACCTATGACTCTGATGATCAGAAATGACTGTAAAACGCTCGCCCATCAAATAGTGCCGCCATGTCTTCAGAGCGAAGACCACCGCTACCAACTCCAGGTCATGGGTAGTGTAGTTCTACTCATGTGGCCTCAACTGACGTGATCCATAGGCGATCACTGCCTGCTCCTGCATCAAACACTTCCAAGTCCGGTCCCTGAAGCATCGCAGTAGACTACGTACCCTAATCCCTCCTCAGGCAACCTCAAGATAGATGCGCTAGTCAATCTCAGTCTCAGCTCCTGGAAGCTCTGCTGACATCTGTCTGACCACACGAAGGGTTTCCCCTTCTTCGTCAAAGCTGTGAGTGGTGCCGCAACTCTAGAGAAGTCTGGCATGAATCTCTGATAGTATCCAGCAAGTCCCAAGAAACTCTGAACCTCAGTCACGCTCCTAGGTGGCTCCCATGCTAACACAGCCTCGATCTTCGCAGGATCCACTGCAACTCCCGCCTCAATGATAACGTGTCCCAAGAAGTGGACCTCACGTATCCAGAACATTCACTTCGAGAGCTTACCATAAAGCTGGTGCTCTCGGAGTGTGTCTAGTACAACTCGCAAGTGATAGGTGTGCTCCTCCTCAGTCGTAGAGTAAATCAGAATGTCGTCAATGAAGACCACAACAAATCGATCGAGGTATGGCTGAAAGATCCTATTCATGAGGTCCATGAACACTGCTGGAGCATTGGTTATTCCTAAAGGCATAACCAAGAACTAATAGTGGCCATACCGACATCTGAAGGCCGTCTTCTGCACGTACTCGTCTCTGACTCTGAGCTAATGATAGCCTGACCTGAGTTCTATCTTCGAGAACCACCGTGCTCCCTTGATCTAATCAAAGAGGTCATCAATACTCAGTAGTGGATACTTGTTCTTCACTGTCACCTGGTTCAGGAGACGATAGTCAACATAAAGTCACAAGCTCCCGTCCGCCTTCATGGCGAACAATATCGGGGAAGCCCAGGGTGAAACACTGGGTCGGATGAACCCCTTGCCCTGCAAGTCCTCCAACTGTACCCGTAGCTCTAGAAGCTCGGAGAGGGCCATCCGATATGCTGGAGTGGATATCGGGGCTGTCCCGGGGTACAAGTCAATATAAAAGTCTACCTATCTGCGAGGAGGTAGCCCTGGAATGTCGTCGGGAAAAACATCCGCAAACTGATCCACCATTGCAGGAAAACCAGGACTTCGCACGTCAACTGGTCCAAGGATGAGGCTAGCCAACTGATAAGTGATGGGCTATCCTCTCCTCCGCGGAAGTCCATCCTGTGCTGCGAAGTCTCCCTTCTCGCCAGTGAAGGTGAACCTGCTCCCGTCGGTGCGTACACATCGCACCTTGTGCCTAAAACAGTCAATTAGCGCATGGACCGTAGATAGCCAATCCATGCCCAAGATGACGTCGTAAGGCCTCGACGCTGCTACAAGAAGATCCCAGCCGAAGCTCTCGCCTCCTAGAGTAAGCTCACACTGCCGGCACCAGTGCGTAATCATCGAGTCTGCTCCCGTAGGAGTCTCTAGCCGTAAGGATCGAGCTAACGGCTCTGTCGGAATCTCCGATCTCCGAACAAGGGCAACGAATATGAATGAGTGACTCGCTCCTGTGCCTATAAGAACTGCAGCAAGGGTGGAATAGACACATATAGTACCTCGAATAATCTCGGGTGCGCCGTGGTCATAGGCCTCTACTACCTGGAGCAGTGCCTGTCTCTGCCCGCCAGCTCCCTGTGGTCAGGGTGGACCTCCTGGTGGTGGTGGTGGTGGTAGAGCCTCAAAGCGTTCCCCACCACCGGCTGCTCGTCCAGCTCCTCTGTCTCGTCCGCCTCCTCCTTGCGGACCTCCATGGTCGACCCTCTGCCTCTGCCTCGGTGGTCCCTCAACCGTCTGCTGCTCCTCGGCACGGCGGGTCGGGCAGACACGATCCATGTGGCCCTGCCCGCCGCACGAGTAGCACTGCCTGCCTCTCGAAAGACTGGCTCCGCGTTGTGTTCCCCGCACTACTGAGCCAGTGTCCTGAGGTCATCTTCCTGAAGGTCTGGTCTTCCTGGACCCCTGAGTCATCCGTCGACTGCCTGCTGCAGATGACTCTGCCACGTGCCGCCCTGCGGTGGGTCTCAGCGCTGGTGTAGACTCAGCAAGGAAGCTCTCGATCAAAAGGTCCCGCTCCAGTACTCCTGTCGGAGTCGGTATACTAAGGGAGATCAGATATGCCCTGATCTCGTGTCTCAAACCCTGCTCGAAGGTCCAGGCCCGGAAGAATGGGTCCCATACCATGTCGGTCGAGTAGCGTGAGAGATCAGTAAATCTCGCCGAGTACTGAGCGACCATCATGCTACCCTGCCGCAGCTGAAGAAGCTCCTGGATACGCACCGCACGAAGGGTGGCTGGGACGAACTCCGAGCGGAAGAGGCTCTCAAAGTCCGTCCAAAGTAGAGATGCCTCATCGTGCACCTGGAGCATCAAGCTCCACCATCGTCCTGCTGTCACGTGCATTAGGCTCACAGTGAGGACCACAATGAGGTATGTTGGTGTCCTCACTAGCCTGAAAACTCGTACCACTGCCTCCAGCCAGTCCTCGGCTGCCTGGGGGTCCGTCTCCCCACGAAACCTGGGCGGTCGCTGGCGCTGAAACTCATGTAGTGTGCTGAGGCGACGTGCATCGTCAGCGTCTGGTGCTGGAAGCATCGGTGGCTCGAAGGGTAGAGCTACCGCCGGTACCACTGCTGACAAAGGGCCCTGCACCGAGGCCTCATCGCTCGGTGGGCTGTCATCACGCTCGACTCTCGGAACCCTAGCTGGCTGCCGTCGTGGGGCCATCATGAAAAGGTAACAGGTGCGCCATGGTCAGAACAGTATACCTGGTGAGCTGATATAAAGTAATCACAAAGAAAACTTGAAACACACATGCAATCGATGTTTTCGTTCATTATGTCGGAAATCAGAAGTCCGGATCCTGGTGTACGGATACGTCGGCCGCCGCACCAACACTGGACTCCCTGGACTGATAACCACAATCAATACGCTAAACATTATTGCTTCACATAGAAATATCAGAGTTCGCGGTAGAAATGAACTGCTCTGATACCAATTTGTCACGACCCGTCCTCGGGGCCCGTGCCGTGACTACCCCAAGCCCGCCTTCCATAGGCCAGGGGCTGGCGACTAGCACCAAGGCGTAAATCCCGGTAAAAAGGGAAGGCATTGACTTTGTAAAGTAAACAAGCACCACAGAGTAAGAAAGAGGAAATTAAACACTAAGTGAAAACAGAGTACAACTGAAAGTGCGGAAAAGTAAATGGGCTAGTATAAAAACCCAAACTGAAAGTAAAGTACAACTCGAAAGGGAAAACAGAAACTGTAATGTAAAATCCGCTACACCGAGCTGTACACTGGAAATCCCACCTGAAGGGTGGGTACAGATAGCTCCACTGCTCCTCGGGTCCCGCCGTCCGCTGCGGGTACGTCCCGCCCAGTGGTCCACCTCCAGGTACCGTTCTGCTCTGCAAGCCTCATCCACGATCAATGATGTCCGTCGTCTGCAACCAACACAATGTAGTGCGGGCATAGCCCGTGTAGGGGTGTGTATAAGCTACTCAGTAGGGACCCTGAGACCCCTGAAGGTCTCCCAAAATCCACAAAGGATAAACCACAAAGGAAGATACAATCACGAAGTAACAACCGACACTGCTTAGGTATATGCCCATACATATACCTAAGTCATCAATTCCAATACGCTCCATCCTCCGAGCCCGAGTGCAACTCAGTCCACACAGGAAAGTATATGTATTCCACATAGGAAAGCAAAACGAAATCCACACAGGATAGCACAACACAATCCATACAGGAAAGTAACAGGATTCGGCTCACATAGGTAAAACTTTTTCGAAAGACGATAAAGATGATCTCTGATCCATCTAAGTCATCGGACCCACGAAGGATCGATAGGTAACTAACCCTCACAAAATACCCACACAGGATCGGGCCCACATAGGACCTGTAGGCGCTGGTTCACACAGGACCGCTGAGCGCAAAGACACACACAGGATCGGACCCACACAAGATCGGGCCCACACAGGACCTGTAGCACTGATCCATGTAGGATCACTGAGTGCTGTAGTCGTCGTCGAATCCAGCAAGGATCTCTGTACTGTCGTCGTCGCAGTCACAGTAGTTGTAGCAGTAGCAGTAGCAGTCACAGTCGCAACCAGCACTTGGGTTCCCGCACACAGCAAGCTCGTTCAGGAGGGTCCGCTCCACGAGCCGAGAGGCTGATACCTCAACTGTCACAAAGTCCAGAGTTGATGTATCCAAAAGTTCTGTATCGTCAAGAGGAACTCAACGCAACAGACGGCGCGTCGATCGGATGCCCGGTCTGAGTGTTATTGGCTTTTTCGTCCCAGGGGCCCGGTTGGTTTTTAAGGCAAAACCAACCCGACCGTACTCCACCTGCATCCAAACCTCGGACGGATTATGCCAAAAGATCCTTCTCACTAAGAGGAACACAAAAAAGCTGACGGCACGTCAATTGGACGTCCGTAGCTCAAGATATGAGCGTTTCCGTTCAGAGGGCCCGGTTGGTTTCGTGTACGAAACCAACCCGGCCGAACTCAAAGTATTCCGAAACTTTGAGTGTGATATACCGAATCGACCGTCTCGATCCAAGGATCGCATCACCGCTAACGGTTCATCAATCGGAGGTCCGTAGCTCACGTTATAGGCATAAGACTAAAATCGATTCGAAAACGGGGGGTCCGGGTCCGGGGTGACCCGGCCCGACCCCCCCTCCCCCCCTGGGTCGGCCCGAACCGGGTCCAACCCAGCCCGGCCGGCGGCGTGGTCCGGCTCGGTGGCGCAGCGCGGCCGGCGGCGGCGCGGCCTGGGCGCCGCTCGGGTGCCACGCGCGGGGGGCAGAGCCCCCGCCTCTTCCTTTGCTGGCGGCGCGGCTGAAGCCGCGCCTTTGGAGAAAACCGGCCCCCCACGTGGGGGCCTGCCTTGAGGAAAACAGGGGGGCGCTGACCCCCCCCCCCTTTATGGGGGGCCGGTTTGTGGCCAGCCGGGGGAATTAATTCCCCCGGAACTTCTCCCTTCTGGTTGGCCCAACATGGTCGGCCAGTTCTTCCTCAACGGGACCGGCAAGGCCGGTCCCCTTTCCGGCTTCCGACGCCGGCGGCCCGGCTAGCCGCCGGTCTTCCCGTTTCGTCGTGGCCCGGAACCGGCCGCGGTGTTCGTCGTCCGGCGCGGTACGACGGCACCGCGGCCCTCCGCCGCTGCCCCGCTCCGGCCGCGGCGCGACGGTGTCGTGTTCATGATAATCCTTCCACGGCGCGGCGCGACGGTGTCGCACAATATTTGTCGAATGATTTCCGCGTGGTTTGACGGCACCACGCCATCTCATACATCACAAGAAAAATAATAATAATCGAGAACAAAGGAGGGGGAATTCGGCTGTGTTTGTGCGGTCCGACCCCCCTCTCGTTAGAAGATAACTCTTAAATATTTATCCACAAGGTTATCATGCTAGAACCAAGAACAAGAGTAAATAAATAAACAACAACAACCCCTACCTCGGTTCAAGAACGATGATCGTCAATGACCCGCGGAAGAAGAGCGTCGCGGTGGTCGGCGTCACGGAAGAAGGAAGTCGATGTCGTGAAGCGAGGATTAGGAGTTCTTTGACGACGATTTCATCACAGGAAATCATCGCAAAAGAGATGACGTGGAAGAAGTACGTCGTCGGAGTCACAGGTATGGCATCGCGGAAGACGGTTCCCGAGAACGTGGCGTTCTTCGTCGAAGCTCGAAGGTTCTTCGCGTTCTTCGTCAAAGCTTGAAGAAGAAGAAGAAGGCTTCAAAATCTCTCAAGGAGGCTAGAGAATTCTAACCAAATAAAATAATCTAAGGGCTTATTTTATTTACTCAACCGAACCATTTGAAATTCAAAGGTTTGAATTAAGACAACTCAACCCATTTAATAAGCTAAGTTGTCAAGTTCATTTAAAAGGGGAGTTTAAGGGAGTTTAAAAAAAAGAGGTGAAGAGTTATGCTTCGTGTGGGCCCAACCACACTTAATCCTCCCAAGGGAGGTTAAGTGGATGTGGGTCCCACCTTTAACTCCCTTTGGGAGAAGTTAACCAACAAAATAAAAATAAAAAGTGTTTCCACATTTTTATATAACTTCTTATAATTTCTCCCAAAACTAACTTTCGTCCCGCATAAAACGCAACCTCGGAAAAGTTCTCCTTAAGCGAATA
Source organism: Viscum album (assembly GCA_963277665.1). Lineage (NCBI taxonomy): Eukaryota > Viridiplantae > Streptophyta > Magnoliopsida > Santalales > Viscaceae > Viscum > Viscum album. Next base: position 62,911,748 of record OY728164.1, on the reverse strand, counting down.
ACGGCGCTTCGAGTTCATCGGTGCCCTCGGATTTCAATTCCGAGCACCGGATCAAAAGTTATAAATTCCCACTCGTTCGTTAACTGAACGTACCCGAGCCAAACTTCGGAAATTGATTCCGGGCACTCCGGGCCTCGGAATCAGGTTCTGTCAGAAACCGCGCTCTTGTAAAATTCCAAAGAAAATTAAGAAAAAATTTCCCTTGAATTTTACGGGTATTTACATCCATCCATTTACTAAAACCAAAAAGGTCAGTGTGAGTATATCAACAAAACCATCATGTACTAATGAGGAAGATAAACACTAAGATATACTTACTCATTCACATTATCTAAAACTAGGTATCTTTCTGAAATCCTAACCATTATGGTAATGTCACTTATGCTTAATGAAAACCCTAACCTCTAAATTTATCTAAACCGACCTCGGATACCATCTATAAGGCCCTGACCTTAAACCTTACTTAATATTGAATTAAATGAATAATTCACATTGAGGATATTTTCAGGTTTAGAGTTATAGAGAATTAGGACATAACTGTTACATCTCAAAAGAATAAAAAGTAGACACTTCTACTAAGTTTCAATAGAATAAAAAAAACTCTTAAAATGAAACATGTCTAGTTCCACATTTTATATAGAATGACTTTCCCTTGATCTTATCCTTGACCCTATTCCACATTAATTCCTGTGAAAAACAGTTCAAAAAATCTTCGGGTGAGCATAAAAATCTCAGTAAGGGATACACAAAGAATGAAAACTGTTAGTTTTTTCAAAACAACAAGTAAACCATGTATTCTTTTTCGAAGTAATACTTTTCACCTTTTCGAAGTAGTAAAACTCTTCAATGAATAAAAGTTCATTACATACCCTTCTGTAACCAAAAGATTACCATAAAACCCATAAAAAGATCACATAACATATAAAGGTAACTTGGGACATAAACATAATTAAGTGGAATAACCATAAGGTCAACTTCCACACACATCACATAATGGAATAGCCATTCGGCCAACTTCCATACATACTTAATGAAATAACCATACGACTGACTTCCATACCCAATGCATTGGAGGTTATAACGTAACCACCCGTCCTAGTATTCACGGCACCACCCATCATATGGTTTATCACATAACCACCCGTAAAATGTCCACATAACATTACAAAATTATAACACATAAAACCAACATAAAGGAATGATAACATTTCCACATTTCAATAACAATATATCATTTAAGTATATTGAATTAATAGAATCCTTTATCAAAGCCATTTTCAATACCAAAATACAAAATAATGTATATGGTATTTATTTTATTTTAAAACCATTACGGCTTTTTTAGGAATCCAAAGATCAAATAATACTCGCGGCGGCGGAAAAGGTCTTTGTCACTGCATACGTAAAAAGAAACATTCATTTTTGTCGTTTAGTAAAACGCTTCGTAGATAAATGATTCCTTTTGAATAAAGATAAAATTCAAAGGGGTTTATACACCGTATAAAAGACGGTTGTGTATAAAACAAAATATGCCTCAATGAATGTAGATTGAGACGATGTCCCTTACAAAGACGGTATCCTTGATTTAAGGATAAATCAATTACATAATTATGTGTGACAAATGAATACTCCCAATATAAGTGGATATTAAGTGTAAAACAATCAGAGGTTATTCAAACATATTCATATAATGACATATTCAAGGAGTACAAGATTATCCCATAGAATCAAATTTGGGTTAAGAAGTTCCCTTGAAAAAATATGACAGCCTAACAGCGTCACTACAAAATTTAGAAAATGAGTTGATGAGAGATAAAAAGGGTATCTCATCACTTGGACATAAAATTTACATCAATAAGGATATATTAGAACATATCCCAACATAACAATATGTAAATTAAAAGACCCATCAAAATAAGTCTTTTAAAAATAGGAGGGTGAAAGGTTCCCTTACCGACATGGGTATCTTTCGAGACATCCACCCTATGAAAGAAGGACAATACACCATTGATGTAAATACTCATAAATGAGATTATATTACACAATGAGTAAAATAATTGGTATTACATACACCACTCAATGGAAATTGTGGCAAATGTAGCATAAATCTCACGGGAATAAAAGTGAGATGAAAAATCCCTTATGAAAACTCGGCAGCCTAATGGTGCCACATAAAACATACAAAAAATGGATTGATGAGATCATATAGGGTATCTCACCATATTAACATATATTTTATAGAAAGAGGAATATAATAGAAAATCCCCCAAAAAAACAAAGAGGAGCTTAAAAGAAGTGACATAAAGGAGAGTACTTGAAAAGAAAGAGAGAGGTTAGATCTCTTACGAAAATTCTGCAGCCTAACGGCCCCACTCAAAACTTCCAAAATGGATTGATGAGAGAGAATAGGGCCTCTCATAATATGAACATAAAAATTACAATAATATTAATATAAAATAACATCCCATTAACAAGAAATATGAGCTTTAAAAGGAATGACATAAAAGAGCATACTTATTATGAAAGAGAAGAGTAGGATCCCTTACCTCGGGTCCGACTTGACTCGATCGTTCTTTAATCTAATGAATAATAAATTTGAGTTAATTTTTACTTGATTAAGAACCTTTTTCAATCTTATTATTCCTTTTATATCACTTATTTCCATGTTATAAACATTATGTAATCATTAAGTTAATAATGTTTGTTTTGTCGATATTTGGTTCTTAAGTCGAAAGTGGACTTCTTACAATTACATGTTGTTCGTGTGGTCAATGGTTCTTTATATCCAGAATGAAATTCCTGATTTTGATATCATATATATAATATATATCCAGAATATACAAGTATTTATAATATCACATAATCATTTAGAGGAAAGAAATGAAATGCACTGTTCATGGAGACGGTAAGCCGTATGTACGCATGAACGCTACATTCATTTCTATGTCATATTAATGGAATTAAAACTATATGAGAGGTATTTATATTTTAATTCCCGAATTATATTAATAATTTTTATTTAACATACATCATATATATCCATTATATATATGAACTCATAATAATAAATTACATTTGGGGATAATAAATGAAATGCACCGTTCATGGAGACAGTAAGCCGTACGTACGCATGAACGCTACTTTCATTTCTATCTCATACTTTAATGGAAAGAAAATAATAATTATATAAAGGTATACTATAATTCCAGTATAAAATCATATATAATAACTTTAAATCCATCCTTTATACGTCCCACATATGGCATTAACGAATCACATCACTTTGAGTGGGCGGTAGTCCGCACTTCCTTAAATGAAGATATCACGTTTACACATAATGGAAACCATAAAGGTATGACATAAATGAAAAACACAGAAGCTTAAGTAAAACATAAACATATTATATATCATATATAAGTATAGTGTCATCTTAATGGACACCTTTGAAGGTGTTAAAATAATGTTGAACAATCATCGTTTCGGGAGGTAGAAATTCGCTATCCACAGTAATAGTATATTCTTTAACCATTAGATGTAGGTGTGTGTAAGTGTAGATAGAATCCTTCTTATAAAAACATCCTAGTATATTTAAGATACTGGAGTTGATACAAAATAAATGAATAAAAATAGTTTAGGGGGTTGGAGAAGCTAAATAAAACAAAAGGACTCAAGTGAAGACATTACCTTAAAATCGGGTAACTCTCTTAGATTTGAGATCAAAGGCTTCCTTGGGAAGCCTTCTGCCCAAAGTGAGGATTCAAGGAGTAATAGAGGGATGTGGAGAGACAAAATGGGCAGGGTTTGTTCGAGCAAAAGGCTTTTGATGTGTGGGTAAGGAGGTAGAGGTGGTGGCCTTTTATAAGAGGAGAGGAGGGGCACTCTTGGAAAGGTATAAAATGTGACTTTATTTTCAAATGCTTTTCGGATTTTAATGGTCCCACATTGATTTGTTTCGAGTATAAGGTGATAAGGGTTCGAAATAAACCCATACAATAGGTTTTTGGACATGTTTAGGTCTTAGAATTAACATTATCTTTCCATTTTATTTAAATCGTTAAAAAATGAGGTCATCACTACATCATCATGATGTCATAAATAATTTAATTTATTTAATATCTAAAAATTATAAAAATAATAATATGATTTAGGAAATATTTTTATATTTCCAATGAATATTTATAGTCTAAAAGATAATTTATGTAGATAAAACAAAAAATATTTTACTTAGGTGATACATTCTTTGTTACACTTAACATTCTTTAAAAATAAAAAGATAAAAAGTCACTTTCTCACAAAAGTGATTCCATGGGGCCCCCAAGTTTGGCACATGCCATACCATGGTCGGCCATGAGACAAATAGTAGCCTTAGGACACATTTTGTGGTCATTTTTTATTATTATGATATTATCTTATTTTCATTAACTACCAGATTACTCATTAATCAAGATAATTAAAGATAATTACCGTCCTTACTATTCATAATGTCCAAAAACTAAAGAGTATTAATTACATAATTTTGACCCTATGATTCCAAATATTTAATTCATTTTACCAAATTCCAAACACATAAATTTCAATAATTAATTTAAAAAAACTTCTCGTTGTCAAAAGAAATAGTGGGTTTTTTAGAAACAATATTTATGAAAAGTTTGGCACTTATTTATGCCTAATTACAAAGTGAAATTAATCCCAATGACCATCATTGAATTACATGGTAAATATATTTTCTAATTGAACATTAAAACAAATTAAAAAGAAAATATAACCATATAATTAAATTATATGAAAAACCAGTTTTGATGTAAAATGCAGTATTTTTCACTTTTCATTGAAAAATGAACATTGTCAGAAAAATACCAAAAATTAACCCAAGGTAAATATCAATGTCCCAATCATAAATAATATGTTTATTTTGAAAAATAGAGCTTATAAAATTTTCAAAAAGTGGATTTAAAAGTGGTTCGCCATCAAAAGGCGATTAATCGACCTTTTAAGGAATATTAGAATGTTTACGCTTAAAAACTGGATTCATTTGAATTTTTAATCCTCTAACATTTATTGTAAAGAGTAAAAATATTTGACAAACATATAAAACCATTTTTTAGTTAGTTCTATTTATTCCCGCCATTACAACGACTAGGCGTTAACTACCATTTAAAATAATATTATTTTATTATTAGAGTGCAACGTAAGATTCCCAAGAAACTCGTTGTTGCGTATTTTGTACGCCATCGAGCATAGAATCCCATTTAAAGTAATATTAATATTTTATTCAAAAATATGGATAAATATAATGATGTCATATTCTTTATTTACCTGGGGTGTTACAGGTCACATATTAATTTTTTTCACATCTAATAAAATAAATACTAGAAGATCAACAACCATAATAATTTATATCCAGCTAAATAAAATCCATGAAATGATTGTAAAATCATAGATAAATAATCAATGAATCTCTGATAAAATTCATTCAACCCATGTAGTCTCAATATATCATTTAATCTACTTTGAAGATCCCAAGCTAGCATGACCTCAGATTTATCCCAGTCAAAATCATCTCCCCCATAGGAGATATAATTTTAATGGATGTTTTCTTCATGAATATATAACCTAATTATTGATAGATTCCTATAATGATAAAAATATTCAAGTATTTATGTGATGTTATTTTAATTATCTCATTCTACACCTCTAACATCGAGTACACTTGGATTTTATTGATGAATAAAACCATTTAGAAGACCATAAATGGGAAAATGATCAGTTTCCTAATTACCAATAAATCCCATTAGGTGTTCTCTACACTAGAGGACATCCCTAATTACTCATAGTTTTTCTTGACTCTTTCATTGGGGCATTTGATCTGTCTGTTTCAGAGGACAAGGACGTGCTGACTATTGCATCGTATTCCAGATTTCCATAATTGGGAGGCCTCCATCTCTTAGTTAATGAAATATGCTCCTCGATTGAAACAGGATGATGGGATTTTGGATCTACCTTCTGAGGATTCCTCCTCAGAACTCAATTCCTAGTTCTGGTGTCCCTCATAGACTTAAGATGTTGTCGTGAAACTCTTCACGGTTCCATGACTTCATGTACACCAGTTAATCACACTACTTCTAAAAGGACATTCTCAAAGGTCTGTCTAGGAAAGTAACCTTTTTTCAGAGGAATAGTCATGTTGGACATCACTGGTGTGTCTGGACACTGGAACACTGGTGCTTCTAGGTTTCTTCCCCCTATGAGAGGGATTCTTGAGGGTGCGGAAGACCAAGGAATCCCACGTCGAATGTGGGGAATTGTATGCCATAACATTTCATTGAGGTTTTCCTTAGCTTTCTAGGTTTAACACAGGGTATGTCATGAGTTTTAAATCTAGATGAGATGGAATAGACTGATGAAAACATTGACAGGTTGGGATTAAATTGGTGAAATCCCTGGAGGGAACACTCATGTTGGAGATAACATATGGTCAGTTACCTGATTACTACTCGGGGGAATGGAAAATGAGTTGGCATGATCCCACCCGAACATGTAATCCTGGGTGAGAATCAAGATAGATGTCGATTGTCGAGTGTGAATTAAGAGTGATATGGAGTCGACGCGAGGGAGACAATAATGTTGGGCTTCATCCTCGAAGAGACTTCCTATGCATCCATGTGGCAGGGAATCAAAGTCTGCATAGTTCAGTGAGGTGGTGGGAAACCTAATGAGGTTTCCGGTATAAATGGGTCCCAAGAGAAGTGGAACCATCGGGTTGGGGCATGGAATCAGGGTGTCCGCGAACGACAACGGCCTAATGACATGTTGGGCGTTTTGCACGGTTAGCAGCCCAAGAGATGGTCTGACGCCACAGGGTGGACCAGAGATGTATATCCCAATAATAGGGACTCCAATGGATTACCATCCAATGATAAATGAAACATTTTACCACTAGTTGGAGAACACAACTTCTTATCGTCGTTTTGGGTTCACAACTACTTTCCATTTATTGGTGAATATAATGGCATTCCATCAGTTGGGTTTAATAAAGCCATCCCGCTAATTGGGGAACACAATGGATTACCACTGATTAGGGTTGAAAATGGCTTACCACTGATTGGGGGATAGATTAGTGTCATTTGGGACAAAAATTGGTGTATTTTATAACGTCATGTAGGACGAGGGTGGAACAACGTGATGTTTTCGGGACTGATGGGAGTTGGGCTTGAACCTGAGGGAATCCTTCTATGTACCATGACATGGAAATGATCAAAGCCCACGTGGTTCAAGAATGGTGTGGGTGAACCTACATAAAGTGCTTGAAATAATTGGGTGTTGGTCTCGAACCTTATGGAGGCATCTTACATACCATGCCTTGGCAAGGATCAAAGTCCATGTAGTTGAGGATGGTGTTAGTGAACTGACACGAAAGGGGTTCAGAACCGATGGTTGGTGAGCATGAACCTTAGGGAGGATTTCTATGTACCATTCCTTGAAATGGATCAAAGTCCATGTAGTTTTGAAGCAAGTGATATGATGGTAAAGGGGGTCGTAACTGATGGTTGTTGGTCTTAAACAACAGGGAGTCTTCCAACATAACTTATCTAAGAGATAGTGATCAAAGTCCACATATTTTAGGATGGAGGATGAAGTTTAATGTCATGATGGGTGATGGTGAACAGACGTGAAGTGGTCGGGACTAATGGTTGTCGTCCATGAACCCCATGTTGGCTACCTACATACCCTATCTTTGAGGAAGGTATCAAAGTCCACATTTTTCTAGATGGGTGTTGGCGAACCGATGTGAAGTGGACGAGACAGTCTATTGTTGCGCTTGATCCTTGGGGAGGATTCCAATAGAACTCTTATTGGGAAATATAAAATTCCAATTAGTTTGTAATTGGTGTGGGCCTTACACTCTAGGATGCACAGATAGGATGTCATGGTCTATGCTTAGATTAAGCCCACACGAGTCATGCTCGGTGTGAGAATCAAGAGGAAGTGGAGACCTGACGATCACATCAAAAACGGTGAGACTATGGGAAGTGATGTAGGGATTACACGTGGTTAGTGGCCCATGTTGTTGTATGGTTGGGGCTTATAAGAGGTTTTGTGGCTTGTTTTTGGATTGAACCTCGAGGAGGTGTCCTACGTACCCTTCTTAGGAGATAGGGATCAAATCCCATCTTGTCGAGGATGGTTGTTGGTGAACCAACGTGAAGTGGTCAAGACCAATGGTTGATAGGAATGAACCTCAGAGTTGTTTCATACGTACCACTCCTTAGGAAGGATCAATGTCCACATAGTTCAAGAGGTTTTTTTGAAAAAATACGTGAATTGGTTGGGACCAACGGTTGATGGGCTTGATCCATAGGGAGGCTTCTTGTGTACCCTATCTAAGATACCTGAATCAAATTTCATGTAGTTCAAGAGGGTATTAAAAAATTTATTTGAAGTTGTCAGGAAAAATAGTTGTTGGGCTTCAACCTAAGAGAGACATCCTACGTACCCTATCTAGGAGACAAGGATCAAAGTCCACGTAGTTCGGAAGGGTGTTGGGGAACTGACGTGAAGTGGTCGGGTCCAATGTTTATTGGGAATGAACCGTAGGGAGGCTTGCTACGTACCCTATCTAGTAGATAGTGATCAATGTTCGTGTATTTTGGGAGGGTATGGGGCTTACACTATAGGTTTCATAGAGAGGATTTCATGGTTGATGCTTAATTTAACCCCACATGATTCTTGTTTGGTGGGAGAAACAGAAGGCAGTGAAGACCTAACGATCATGTCACGAATGATTTGTCTGTGGAAATTGATTTAGGGAATACATGTGGTTAGTTTCCCTATGAGTAATCATGGACTTATGTGTGGTTATCAGCCCAAAAAGATGGAGATTGGGACTTACTCTAGGATGGAGGACCGGGTGGCGACAAAGTCCAATATGATGGGATTTGGCATAGAAGATATGAGGTTTCTGTTACCCATCCCCCCTTTGTTCATTTTCCAGGATGAACATAAGAAGAGAATGGATGCAGCCTCCCACAAGAAAGGCTATAAGATTATACCAAGGTGGTTTCCCTTTCACCGTAAACAGATTCCACTCTAGAAAAGAGGATTTTATTCCATGTGAGGAATATCTCACTCCCGTAGAGAATAGAAGACTAGGAAAATGTCCGAGGTGGGGAACCGTGCGTGTGAGGCACGGTGGAATGGTATAGTTTAACATCATTTTCTGAGGAAGATGGTGCTTGGCAGTTTAATGTCATGCATCTCAAAAACGTTGAGTTAATTCGGCACCTTCGAGGACTTACATAACTGATACCCGCCCTCCCTTGTATGAGGGAAAGCATCATCAATGTTGTGTGGAGGGGGTGTTATGGAGTGATCCATTAATGGGCCCATGTTAGCATGGTTATGTGTAGAAGAAATAGCTATTAGCATGCCTATGTGAAGAAGCATAAGTCTAAGAAACGCCACATAAATCCCCACCCAAGAGACATTTATCTCGCTTCTTGAAAACCTGGAGGGTCATATATGAAATGCAATTGTGGAGAAAATGTGATCATAGGAAGAAGCCTCATGAAACGCTTGTGCTCCATGTAGGATAGGGGCTTCGCGAAGTGATATTCTTCATGATGTGGGGTGGACCAGCCTATGCATATTATATAGGTTCATAGGGAAGGTGCTTCGTGAAGTTGAAATGCTATCACCAAGTAGTGATTCTCGACAAACTGGTTCTCTGTGAAGAATATCATTTAGAAGCAATGTGCTTCACGAAGCACAATGACCATGACTTAGCTTGTTTGTTACATGTGCAAGGAGGAAACAACGCGAAGCATGAGTGATCCACTAATACCAATGTCCCATTGGGGATACCCTTCCTTCACAAAGGACTGTGGGATCAACAAGGGGAATCCCCCTTTGATGATGTGTTAAATTTAATCCAAGGGAATGGCACATCACAAACCAAAAGTACCTTGAAGAGATCATGGTTCCCAGAGAAGAAAATGATTCACGAATTGATAGCTAATAAGGACAACGGTTAGAGGATCTGTCCTTTGGGATTACAGGGAGTGTGGTATTTATATTCAAGAGGCGCCGTGAAGCAGAGCATGTATGGTGCGACGAAATGTGTCATTTTGTCGTAATTGTGGAGCCTCCCTCCTCTTTTCTACATGAAGACTTTGTAAACGTCAATCTGGTTCCCATAGCCTCCAGCCTCCTTACTTCATAGTGGCTTCACTAATGTCAATCTTGTTCACTAAGCCTCCTTCTTTATTTCATTGTAGACGCTTCGCAGAGGGGTATATTCCCACCGATCACGGTTCTGTAGGGCTCCACTGATGTGCTTTGTGAGGCATCCCATGGGTCTTTACGTTTTTTCTTCCTCTCACCAAATATCGGTGCAACTAATACCCCCCACCACACTCCTACGTGGAACTGAGGTGAAAATGAGTGTCAATGTCTATAGTCCAATGAACAAAATTCCTTGGACAGTCATGAAGCAGGCACGCGATGGAGGCTCTCTAGCTGGAGAGGCGATGCACGGCCTGAGCATTCCACAAAGCTCACTGTGGTCAGACAGGTTGAAAAGAGAAAGGGTTCATCGCCTATAAATATGATTGGATGGCTTCTCTTTTTTCCTTTCTATCTTTGCTTTTTGAAATTTTTCACTCTCAATTCGTGTAGCACTGTGTAGAACATGTTTTCTCTCCACTCACCGAGAATTGTACTTCATGGCACAGAGTGAGTCTTTGACTCCGCAGTGGTGCGCTCTTTGGTTGGCACATGACTATCAGGGTTGGGCTCTGCGATTTATTTTCTTGGGATAGATCATGATGAAGGAACTTCATGTACGGGCTTCGCGAAGGTTCTTCATGAAACAAAACAAAAAATGATAGATTTTTCCATAACTGAATGGCTCAAAATAGGACTTCATGGGGGTCCTTGCGGATGCTGGCTGGAGGGAGGAAATAGAAGATAGTGTGGGTATATGGGAGTTCATACGAAGCCATTTAGACCATAATTTGATGGTAGAGAAGTTTTGAGATAGTTATAATGAATATCCACTATGCGGGAGACTTCCTATGTACATCTTTGGCCTAAAAGATGACGTCCTCATCCCTGAAGAGAGAAAAGACGAGCCAGATTACTGGTTCAAGAGCACGCTGGGCCAACTACAGTGGTTTAGTGTGGCTTATGTCCATACCTGGGAGGACATTATCCCTATCAAGGCCGACTATATCTACAATCATGTGAACAATGTAGATGGGGAGGAACATCCCCCAGATACATCTCCATTATGGTATCATACTATCTTGATGGCATCCTAGGGGAACCCGTCAAAGGGGTGGTAAAAAAAGTGGGAAATGCTCTAGGGCAGCAACATCCTTGATGAATGGGCATGGGACTACTGGGTAGGTTCCTCATGTGAAGTATTAGTGGTTGATCTGAGATGAGTGGGCTAGTATGAGGCATCTTGGGTCTCTAAATTCCATATATATAAGCCGAAGGACCTGATTTTGAAGTTGCTGAGAAGACCGTCATCGAGGACCAATACATTCCATTTGCTGCATGGAGAGGTCGACACCAGTGTATGGGACCTGTATCTGATACAAGGGATCCCAATACTGGGGGTGATGTGTGATGGGTTCCTCCTCTTAATGGGTGTGTGGGAGGATTTAGAGTAGATGTCACCTTAGTAAAAGGCATTGATGGACATAGTGTTGGCAGTGGAAAAGAAGTTGGTGAGGGACATCCATCTCAAATGGTGGTTCAAACCATTTCTCGATCTTTTTGGAAAATAGGCAGTTCGCTGTGATGCCTTAGACTTTCCCAATGGGGGCTCGAAAAGGAATGGAGCACTCATACTGTTAGAACTTGTTTGATACCTAGTTGAAGATGGGGGATTAAACATCAGTACTGAGCAACTACCGATTGTCAAGTTGGCAGCATTCATCGTGGTGCTCAAATTTGGTTGGATCCTAATGCTGAGAGACATGAACATGGGCGTGTGACTAAACACGTTTATCCAGGAATCCCTGATGGAGACAGGGGGATGGTTTAATCTTGGTATCCCTATGCTTTCCATGTTGTATAAGAATTTTTGGAATATCAGCGAGGGGATGAAGCCTTAGAGAAGATGTGGGACATTCCACCTCCTATATGGGTGGATAGAGGTGCATGTCATGGGCATCTATGAATATCTGAACCCCATATCCCACCATGAATTGAACTTTTTCCTGTCAATTACAAATGCTATGGGGAGATATTTAGCCAATCTAATCATGCAAGAGGTGATGAACCTATTTTTGAATGCTTATGATTTCAATTTCCACCTATTCATATTGCCAACAGGTGTGATCATTGACAAAGGATGTGATATGGATGATGATCGGTCATATCTCATGGCCATTTGAGTTGGAGTACTATTGGATCAAGAGGACTGCCAGTCCCTCTATAAGTTGTACATCCCGCATCGATTTGAAAGGCAGTTTCAGTGTATGCAGCATTTGACCCCACATGTCTAGTAAGGGGGGCACCTTGAGGATAACCCATCTCTGATGAGGCATATGAGGCTCCTGTTCGCACTGGAGGATGGGAAGATAAGGAACATGTTGCCTCATACCACGACATTCTTTTTTCCTATGATAGATTATGCCAAAAAAATGGGAGGTGTACTACCATGTGGAGATGCTGAAGCAGCCAACTGTTCGGGCCTATGATGGGGTGCCTCTCCAACCTTCAGGTCAGGGCCGAAATGAAGTGAGGACATATTGTGGTGGTTGGGATGTAGTGGCGGTGAGGCTCGCACTAGTTAAATGGGATGTTGTAGTGGAGGACCCATCGATCCTAGAGGAATAGAGTCATCCGGAGGGGAGGCCACCATGGGGGTCCGGTAGGAAATCAACCCAAGCTCTAGGGAAGTGATTGTGCCACATAGACATGCCGGAAAAAGATGTCTTCTCAGAACATTGGGACTTATGGGATGTCAACTGACAATTACTCAACCAATCCGATATGTGGAAACTATTAACCCAACATGGGATGGATTTGGTAGGGATCAACATTATCAGGTCTGGCTTTGCTATATCCCAGGCGGAGGCGAAGCAATAGCTGATCGAGTTGGAGGACATCATGCACTGTCGCGGTGACCCAAATCCAATGATACATCGAGTAAATTTATTCCTGTATTGAATGGACCCTCCACAATAATATGTTACGGAATTGAGGGAGTCTTACCTCTGCTAAAAGAATCGGATGAATCCTCATAGGGGGAGGTGGCTTGTTGAGGGAGTTCTCTAGGGGAGGGTAAAGATAGTGATTTGGACCAAGAACATAAAGTATTTTCAGAGGCTCTCGAGTGAAACTCAACGTGCCATCCCTAGTTTCGGCATCTAGGTTACAATGGAATACTGACTAATAAATGAACCGTACAAGAGTGCCTCATATGCAAACACATTTCGGCCCTACAATTGATGCAGCTACGGGGCCATTAAGATCTACGTCTGAGACTATGGTGATTACCACGTCATGTGGTGCTGAGACACCGAGGGTTGTTCTTCTAGTGGTTTCATAGATCCCAACAATATACAGAGGACCAGGCCTCATGGTCCCCAAGGAAACCACCACGATTCTAGACCAGCAATTTGATCTATGTACATATCCTCTACGAAATTCATGCCTTCCACCCATTAATCAGGTTAACTGATATCCATTCAATTCATGGTATACACAGTTATTCAAATGGAATGGTATTCCTTGGAAATAATTGTTTGGTACACCTGGCGGAACCTTCCCTAGGGGAATGTTTGTGTTCATGGAAGCGGATGCCCAAACTGACAAATACTACGATGCTCTTGATCACTGGTTGGATCATTAGCAGGATAGAGCCTGATATCATTGATGTTGGATCCAAAGATGAAGATCGGTCGGACAGCACGAGTCCTTTCATATCTGATTATACCATAGATGCAGTCCCTGCTAACAAGAACTTGGTGGAGTTTCACTCATATGAACCTACTCACCCAACAGATCGGGATGAGACAGCCTCTGTTGAGGAGGATAGAAAATCATATATCATCGATCATTTAATCTGATTAAGCACATCATCAATGACACCACTCAAGCCAAATTTATAGACCATATGTGGAGGCTTTGGTCCCGTCTAAGTGAACTGTGTGCTGGGGGAGTGGATGCCCAACATCCTGACCTGCTCGTCCGAGATCTCCAAGCAGATATGATTCGGGAATATGACTATGGCCTTTGTGTGGGATGGAAGAGGGGAAAATCAGGGAACATAAAGAGGCTCTATGAGGGTTAAAATGAAATTAAACAGCTACAGGTATGGGAATATGAGAATACGTCTTTCCTCATTGTGCAATCAGAGATCAAATGGTGTCTAACGGTCCAACATGCAGAGGCCGAAGAGTCCTTGATGCAAGCCTCCAAGGAGATGACCTTCATTCAAACCAATGAGGAGCGAGCTCATATTTTAGCTAACGAACTGCACCTCATTGCTACCGAGGAGGAGTCAAAACTGAACATACGACATCAAATCATAGACATTACAAGTCATAGAGTGGAGGAGCTACAACGCTCTATTGACGGGGTCAATCCATCCATGGGAGGGATCATTCCTTGGGTACTGTGGTACATGTGACTTTTGAAAAACTTTTATGGTCTAATTAGTTATTCTCGATGCATGGATTAGTTCAGTTATCTGTTTTTGGTCTCTTTCATTCTCATTCAATTTTTGGAACACAAAGTGATGAACCCCTATGATCAAATGGGACATTCCCAATGTGATAAATAAGGGAATACAACATTGTTATCCCATCCGAATATATGACCGAGAACCATTCTATGTCCATTCGGGGTTTGAAAAACCAATATGTATTTTCAGGAAGATAGGGAGAGGACTGACTGGAGAATGAATTTCTCAGAACAATCGAAGTGCTATCTTCCCCACAAGCTCTAGTTCATGAGTGGGGAAACACTAGGGGCATTACAATTAGTACAATCAAAGAGGGATAAGGGTGTGAATTAGGGCACCCAATAATCATAATACAATAGGGATTTTTTGATAATGACTGATAACTATTGGCCATGTTTCAAACAGACCATGCTAATTGTGTTATCCTGAAATGGGGATAAAAAATGAGGGATGACCGTTGAGCAAGGTCAAAACATAGGGCCTGACTCGAAATGACATCCATTTGGCTTTTGGAACGTTAGTGTCGGATAGTAGGTGGGCCATAGGCCGAGCATCCATACTGTTAAGGAGGTACATTTAAACATGAATGAGTATTTGGATCCAAATAAAGGGTATGAAAAGTTTTGAGGGTTGAGTGATCGGTTGTTCAAATGGACTCCCACAATCTTGACATTACGTCACCGTTCTAGAAACATGTTAGGTGGGCATATCGGTCTAACCAGGGATCATACCCTCTTTCCATACAAAGAAACTATGATGAGGACCAAGGGTACCTTGTCATTTTACATTATGCCTTGGAAGATGAGAGATAAGTAGTTTAATGTCGTAAGTTACGGATGGATCACATAGTTTAAAAGGTAGTGATTCGTGCACTATGATTGGGCCAAGGGACCCGAAGGGTTAATGGACCTGAGGCAAGGCCCGAGATGAAATGCCTGGACATCACTACGTATCTCATAAGGATAAGAATCATGAAAAACATAGTTCATGAGAATAGTGTGGTCAGAGACAAATGCTGGTAGGGGGATCCTCTATAGCGAGGAAGCAGACTCATCCCATAATTATCATGTGGAATCCTAAAATTGTTCAGGGTATGGGCTACAGTTTAAAGTAATGCATTGATGTCCTGGATACCTAGAAAAGATATGTGTTGTGTGGTAAATAAAAAGATGTTAATTAGAACTATAAGAGTCCACACAACACCATACACTCTCTGGATAATCCTTAGGTCATGGGACCGAAGGTGAAAAATAGGATGAGCCAGAGACATGTTGTCATGGAATTCCAACACACCCCATGAAAATGTGAATCAAAATCCACATAGTGCTGAGAGTGTAGTTTAACATCATGAAGTATGAAAGGCATGTGTGGCATGGCTGCGCTAGTACACATTCTATAAAAACTACTAAGCCCATGTTAGTCATGCTCGATGTGGTAAACAAGAAGTAGTGGTGGGACTTTCTCGACAGAGGGAGGTACACATCAGGGGAAAAAGATTCTATTTGAATGACATCACAATAATATTGATATGTGTACATAATTCACGGAGATTCATGAAAGGATAATGCTTAGTATGTTGAAATTTGACATGAACATAAGGGAGTGGAATGATATGTATAAGGATGCTCGAGATTTGGACCACAATGATAGTTATGTGGAGATATAAGATAACTGCTGACCAAGCTCAAAACATAGAATCTATTTCGAATTATCATGGAATCGGGAAAGATAAGTGAGGGTTGATCGCTGACCATGTTTGAAGCACGATACCTATCACGATTTTTGTCCAAGGAATTCAAGGGCACTGGCCCAAGACGGTAGGTATGCCAATGTGTCATGCGACCAGTCCGTAAAGGGGTTCCCTTCAGACATAGAAGAGGATGAGGATCCAAATAACATGCTCATAAATAATGTACATGGAATGAGGGGAATTTCCTTATGAAAAATCCACCCTTAGGGATCTTTGTCACAACACATACGAGTATGAAAATAAGGCATATCGAATAGAGGGATTCGATTCCCTTTCCAAGGACAAGGATCATGGGGTTGAACGCATAATGCTAAATGACGTAGGATTGGACATTATGGGGGGATTGATTTAATGGACTATGCGTATGGAGGTGAAGTAACGAAACTCAACGTATAGTTCCCATAAAGATATCATAGGTTATAGACATAGAACTCGGAGCCGATTTGGAAAAGACAAGGGAGGCATATGGTGCGGATGTTGTAAAACCCAACGTGAATGAGAACATTAGAGTTACTCTCTACACCATAAGTTCCCAATAGAGATTGTGCCAATGGGATAATGACATGGGGTATGATTTTAGATTCCAAGGGTTGGACCTGCTGTCAAGAAGCATGGGCGTTCCTACATATCCCATGAGAATGGGAATCAATCCATGAGTAGTTCTGGAAGATGTCGTCCTATTTAACAACTTGTGGTTAGGATGCAGAGTGGTATTAGTTTATGGTCATAGAGATCAGACCATAGATAGAAATGATGGAGGGAAACAAGTTGTCATGTAATTAATAAACCCGATGGGAATGTGGATAGTAAGAGTTCATATTACCAAAATGTGCTCCCCAAGAAACTTCTAGGTCGGGGGACCAAAATTATTGTTAGGAAAGGCCCAAGGAAAAGTGCACGGCCATTCCAACGTACCAAAAGATAGTGGTAATCAAGCTATATGTAGTTCTAGAGACAATAATAGTATGGTACCGGTGCTAGGGATAGGTCATTCAGGTCTGTCCCTCACACTAAAAGAAGCAGTATTTGATCGATCATGTTTGTTCATTAGTATTGATGTGTGTTTTTTTTGTGAAGTAATAAACCTAGGGAAAAAAAATCATTATATCTCTATAGTAATGAAGAAATATATATGCATTGAGAAAAGGTATGGTGGATAACCAATACCCATGATGATGTCTCCTCGAGTGGGGACACCAAGATGCAGTTTCATTTTTCATCGTGCATCCCAGATGATAATGTCACAGTTTAAGGACATTTGGTTAGACCAACCATGCATTTTAACATTATGAAGAAATACACAATGGTAAAATGTCTTGTGAGACTATATCGAGAATGAGAAAGATGTGTTAAATCATGCCCGATGTGAATAGGGATGGAGCCTGAATTACACCATGTGGGATTCCGAAGAAGAAACTTCGTGTCGAGTGGCCGGAAGAGGTCATAAAATGTGGGGATGGATGAGTAAATGAATGGTTTATGTGTTCCTATGTATCCCATTGTAGAGACCCGAATCTTGACGTACATGGAAATTACATTACTTTTGCAGAATACTTGGTACATAACCAAAACACACACACAAGGATCGTAATAGTTTAGTGTCTTTGGAAACTCAGAATATAATCTTCTTATCGTGGTGAATGATCTTCAACATCTCCCATATAGATCTTCCATTTTTTTACCTAAAACATTTCTTTATATCCTGTGAAAAGAAAACATAAAAGGGTGAGCTCAAATGCTCAGTTAGGGTAAAAAAAAAAGAAATAAAAATCACATCATATTCATAAGAACATAACATTTTGGAAATCTTAACCTGCAAAAGAGAGCATAATTTCATAACCTGGGATAAATCATAGTAGTGAAATGAAATCTCAATAATCATAACTTAAAACATGAAACCTTGTGTCATACACAAATAATCATAGAGAATCATTTCTTATTAGTCAAGACTCATTGCCAAGACTATCTTAGTGGACAAAGTCCATTTCTGAACTGAGTCCACTCCCCGTTTCAGTCCTGTTTCACTGAACCGGTATAACCTACCGTTCCAGCCATGTCTATCACATGAGATATAAAATCTTTATCCAATTAATTGGAGGGAGATATAGGTCCCACACATATCATAATGATACCTTTCTTATGTGTGCCAAAAAATCATAAATCATACATCATTTCATAACCCATGTAATAAAAATGGGAATCTTAAACAACGTGACATCATAAAACAATTTATATAAGATAAAGATATTCATAAAAATATAATTCCATCACAAAATAATCAAATAAATGTAATAATAGGGAAAAAAACAGAACCCTTTAATTATCTTAGATGGAAAATAATTTTGATAAAACACTTGAACTCCATTCTTGAGGAAAATATCCTTTCTGCTTCAAAAACACTTTTCCTTTTTTAACATGTCGTACATTTATAAACTAAAAGAAGTTGATTAAAAATAATCTTTAAAACATGTAAAGGAAGCTCCTTGTAAATAATGTTTTAAAAATCCATTCATGCCGTATAAGTTAAAAAAAATTCTTCGTACTTTTGTCGGAAAAGTCAAAAAGTACCTCGTACGAAAAACGACAAAAGATTCCTTTCATATCCTTTACTAAAAATTCACCGAAGGGTAAAATTGGATTTAAAAAATTGTAGGTGGATGGAAATAATATTACATATTGAGGAAACATGGATGTGGATGATAAAATACACCCCAGTAAATACCAAAGTATAAACAATCTTGGATAAAAATGAGATTGTGATATTTTCCCTTACCTTAGGTCCGATTTGCTTCGTAAGTGTCCGAAAATCCTGTATAATGATTTAAATAATGTCATTGACTTATTAAAGAATCATATTCATTGTTATTATATCATATATGGTTCACTTATGACTTTATATTACCCGTTATTTTGTAAATTCATGTTAAAGTAGCGTTTTGGGTAAAATCGTCTGATTTTTCAATCGTGTTTTAACTTGTAATTATTCATATGATTACTTAGATCATGATTAATTAAATCCAGAATTTAAAACATGATTTATATATAATATATATTCATAATATATATATATATATAATGTATTGATAAATGGAATGAAATACATCATTCATGGAGACGGTAGGTCGTACGTACGCATGAACGCTGTTTTCGTTTCCTTATTGAGTTGAATGGAATTAAGAAGATGACATATATATATATACACATAAATCCAGTATCATTATTATGTCATATATTTAATTATTACTTATTATATATACTTTATAATCATTCATGAATGGTTAACGTGGAGAATGAATCTCATCGCGTCGTGGAGATGGTAGTCCGTACGTACGCACGAGCGATGATATCATTCTCATGATCGTGGAATTGAATTGGAGTGTATGTATGATATTTAAGAATCAATATCACTTTACAATAATCATATATATTTATTATTTACACCATTATACCCATCCAAGTAAGTTGGTGGTGGAAAATAGGTTACACCATGGCGTGGAGACGGTATTCCGTACGTACGCACGCGCGATGATTTTGTTTTCCATAGGATGGATAGATGGTGAAATAGGGTTGTTTCATACTTATAATAACATATCATTATATGAGTGATACTGATGTTATTACTTCATATTGAAACAACCTAATAAGAATAAGTGGAAGAAGGAATAAAGTTGAAAGAATAGGTAACTGACATTACCTCTTCTTTGAAGCACCTCTTTGAGATCTCATTTTAGGGAACCAAATTTGGCCTATGATGAATACCAGAACCTCTAGGATGTTTCTAGGGAAGTGGATAAGGTAATTTTGTAGGGTTTTTCTGAGCTTGAAGGCTCAAAGTGGTGTGAGGAAGAGAGGGATGAGGTTCCCTTTTATAAGGGAGGAGAGGGGTACCTTTGGAAATCTAAAAACTATTATTTTATTATAAAGTCATGTTCGGTTTTAATTAGCTCCAAATTGATTTATTTAGAAGATAAAGTGAGGATGGGTCTAAATCCTCTCATAAAATAGAATTTAGACAAGTTTAGGTTCCTATTTTAACCTTATCATTTAGATTTAACATTAAGTTAAATAATTTTACTTTTACCGTGTCTTCTTGTGTTCTTATTATATAAGGTTAACAAACATAATATAAGAATCCAAAAGAACCCCAAGTTGTTTATTATTAATATATATAACCTTATCTAAGTCATTTGGTCGAACCTTGGATTTTTATGAATAAAATAACAATTAATAATATAATATTTGTTTTAAAAACTATTTTATGTCAATTTTGACACTATTTAGTAATTGATTTTTGTGAAAATTATATCAGAATTATTAGTTCTAAAAAAGTTAATTAAATCAATACTAACATTTCATATTAATCTATAAAATTAGTTTAATTCATAAAAAGTCTTAAATTACATTTATTTGGGTATTTATAACATCAATTATGTCAATATTACATTAATAAGATAATTACTGCATCATCTTTGTGTCATAATAAATGATAAATATTTAATCTTTAAAAATTCTAAATAAATTACTATGATGTAGATAATTTTATTATCTTTCTGGAGACTATTCAGGTTCGAATTTTCATGAAGTTTATCACTAACTTAAAATTATTATACTTATAAGATTTAAGAAAGTGACATGTTGTCACATTCTTTTGTTTTAATAATAATTAACTTATTTTCATGGAAAAAAGTCCATTAAATGAATTTAATCCGACCATTAGGTGATATGGGTCGACTTTTAGTCATCCAATAAGATTTTTCCAAGTGTTTGGGTAATTTTATAATCTTAATTTTACCCTTAATTACCTGATTTACCTTTAACTATAGTAAATAAAATTTACCGTAGTTACTATTTATAATTCCCAAAAATAAAAATTAGCTTATTAACATAATTTGGATCAACTGATTCCAAATATGGAATCCATTTTTCAAAATTCAATACACAAAAGTTGCAGAAATTAAATTAAAATTAATCACGTTGTTGAAAGAAAATGGGTTATTCTTTAAAACATTGCAAAAGATTGAATTGATTTATCCTACGAACTCAAGGTAGAATCAATGATGATGAAATACATTATATTAAATGGTAAAAATATATTTTATTTATACTTTAAAACCATTCAATTTTATAATTTAACCATATAAATTATTGCGATGAAAAAAGATGTTTTTAGTTAAAATATAGCGTGTTTATACTATTCATCAAAATATGAAACTTACCAGAATGATATGAAAATTTATCCAAAGCAAAGTTTTATTTAATGATTCCAAAGAAGAATTTTATTTTGTCAAATTGAACTTATAAACATGTCAAAAACTATATTTAAAGTGGGTGCACCATCAAAAGGCGGCAAAACTGCATTTTTTTAAAAATACTTATTTTACCCGAAAAATTTATTTTGTTTTTATACCGTGTTTTAGAAAATGTGCAAGACGAATAATAATGTTATAATATTAAAAATTTAGTTAATACTATTCATAATGGCTAGTTAATAATAATAATATATCGTTGTTTAGTAAAACCCGGTATTGCGTACAACACACGTTATCGAGGAAGGTCGCGATTACGTGTAATGCAAGCCAAGTCAGGGTTGCGTGGTGTGCAAGAATCCTTCATTGTTTTGTATAACACAATCCAACCATATTTCATTTATACATGTAATATATATATATATACACTCAATGTTGCGTAGAATAACTATTATCAAAATTGTGTGAAACATGATCCACGAATAGTGTTGCGTATAATGCAAGCTAATACGGTGTTGCGTATAGCGCAAGGTAATCTTGGTGTATCGTACAATTGAAGATATAAAAGAAATTAAAAAGAATATATCTTATAAAATCTCGGGTTATTACATTCTACCCCCCTTAAAATGAATTTCTCCCTCGAAATTCTTCGGGGTTATAAATGGTTTTCTTTTTGAATGTTTCTTTAATTGAAACCCACATCGTAAAAAGGAATACCAGAACTTAACTTTAATAACTAAAGTATGAAACGTAACTGTTACCCAAATTAACTCATCACTGGGTTTCCACGTAGGAGAACATAGGTGAAAATATGGATATGGAAGAGAAATCTAACCATCACGTTCTGATGGAGAGTGGTAGAGGACATGGCTATGAAAACACCAACAATCACAAAGCTATAAATTTGTGATGATCTAGGGTACCATCTGATTCATCAGATATAAAGGTACTAAGAAAACATTTTTGATTTTCAATATCATTTCCCTAAATTTTAAGAATTTGAATTAGAATAAATACTTACTTTATTTTTGATACAATATCACTGTTTTTCGTTCTTTGAACAATTTCCACTTCATCTCTTAAAGAAATGAAGTTGAATATGTTATTCGTGATGTGTTAAAAGATCATGTGATAGAATGACGGGTCATTCCATATGTTTCAAACACAAGGTTAGCAAAAGTTATCAAATATACATAAGTCCATCTTTGGTGAGGTTAATCGTATATATAAAAATGAACTTATACTTCATCTATCACGTCGCTTAATAAATTAACCTAATTTCTACTAACCAGGGACTTCCTGTAGGTCAGTGGTAGGCGATAAAGGCCAGTCGCACTTCGGTTGTGGGTTCAATTCCTACAGCCTTGTCCAACGCGATGGGCTATCACCCGTCCTACAGGTTGTCCTTTTTCTAAAACTACATTACTATAACATCACATAAATAATATCAAAAAAAAAATTTATCCTTAAACAATACTAACTTATGGTTAACATAATCCATTCCAATCTTTAGTCTTATCTAAAATACTTCGGTCCAAGATCATAGTATAAAGAAAACGATTACTTGAAATGTCGTCAACCAAGAATGTGAATACCATCATTTATCCCCCATATATCTTGTTGGTCACATTCCAATAATGTGAATACCTTAATGATGTATTCTCTTGAAAATGAATTCCCATTGAACCTTAGTGAAAACATGAATGCTGTTAAAAGTTAACTCTTTCCACATACCAAAATCCAAAAATTCTATATACTCAAACCATGATATAACCTTCTCCTTATATCATTCATGAGCTCATGAATACTATCAAACATTTAATTTTCTCCTTATCCCTTCATTATGTTCATATTATCTACATTCCAAAAATATCTGAATAACCTTTCATGGATACTAGTAACATTAATCATACACTTTCAAAACTCAAGGAAAGATAACAGTGTAACAATCCTTAGATGTCTCTTTATTCCATAGTACCATGAGATTACTTATACAATATTACACTTGATAAACATGTAATCTTTCCACTACCTTCTTAAACCATTGACCGAGCTTCGACAATTATTTCATCTCACATATCATTTGTAGTCTCTTCATCATCATCAATATAAATATTACCCATAAGACCATAATGATTCTCTTCATGAGACTTTCCCTTAGGGCATTGGTTTGAATAATGCACGTACATTCCACATTTTAAACATTTAACCATTGTTGATGTCGTAGAAATACTATTATCCTCATCCATGGTGTTAACTAAACCTTTTCCTTTGCACTTACTGGCTTTGTGTCCTTCTTTTCCACACCCAAAGAATCTTCCAGTTCCTTTGAAACAATCTCCCCGATGCCTCTTCCCACATGATTTACATGAGGGAAATTGAACTTTCTTTCCTCTATGATCATCATGAAACTCCATCATTCTCTTATTATCTGAGTCGGGAAACTTACCAAAGTTGAGATTATAGATCATATTATGAGATTGTTGAGTAGGCATAATAATGATGTTTGGACTTCCAAATCCCGTTTCATTTGGTTTCTCATGAAGAATATCATTCCATTGTCCGACATATCCTCTATTATCATGAATCATCCTGTTTCCAGCCATTTTCTAAAACCCAAAAAGAATAGTGTGAGAGGCAAAAATCATGCTAGGGAAAACAACATAATAAAAGGGGGAGTACCCTCAATATCTAACATCTTAGGTTTAATTCTAAGATCATTAGCGTAATTCTAGTACTATAACCTATACTTATACTTAACCTTAGGGACATCCCTAGACATACCTTAGAAATATCTCTAGGGATCTCACTAATGTTATCGCATCCTAGTTTCCAATGGTTGACTAAACCTTTCCTCTGATACCATCTGTAGAGACCCGAAGCTTGACGTACATGGACATTACATTACTTTTGCAGAATACTTAGTACATAACAAAAACACACACACAAGGATCGTAATAGTTTAGTGTCTTTGGAAACTCGGAATATAATCTTCTAATCGTGGTGAAATATCTTCAACATATCCCATAATGATCTTGCATTTTTTTACCTAAAACATTTCTTTATATGCTGGGGAAAAGAAAACATAAAATGGTGAGCTCAAATGCTCAGTAAGGGTAAACAAAATAAATATAAATCACATCATATTCATAAGAACATAACATTTTGGAAATCTTAACCTGCAAAAGAGAGCATAATTTCATAACATGGGATAAATCATAGTAGTGAAATGAAATCCCAATAATCATAACATAAAATATGAAACTTTTTGGAATACACACATAATCATAGAGAATCATTTCTTATTAGTCAAGACTCATTTCCATGACTATCTTAGTGGACAAAGTCCATTTCTGAACCGAGTTCACTCCCCATTTCAGTCCTGTTTCACTGAACCGGTATAACCTACCATTCCAACCATGTTTATATCATGAGATATAAAATCTTTACCCAATGCAGTTGTGGGAGATATAGGTCTCACCCATCTCATAATGATACCATTCTTATGTGTGCCACAAAATCATAAATCATACATCATTTCATAACCCATGTAATAAAAATGGGAATCTTAAACATTGTGACATCATAAAAAAATTATATAAGATAAAAAAATTCATAAAAATATAATTCCATAACAAAATAATCAAATAAATTTAGTAATAGGGATAAAAACAGAACCCTTTAATTATCTTATATTTAAAATAATTTTGATAAAACTCTTGAACTCCATTCTTGAGGAAAATATCCTTTCTGCTTCAAAAACACTTTTCCTTTCTTAACATGTCGTACAATTATAAACTAAAAGAAGTTGATTAAAAATAATCTTGAAAACTTGTAAAGGAAGCTTCTTGTAAATAATGTTTTAAAAATCCATTCATGCCGTATAATTTAAAAAAACATTCTTTGTAATTTTGTCAGAAAAGTCAAAAAGTACCTCGTACGAAAAACGACAAAAGATTCCTTTCATATCCTTTACTAAAAACTCACCGAAGGGTAAAATTGGATTTAAAAAATTTTAGGTGGATGGAAATAATATTACATATTGAGGAAACATGGATGTGGATGATAAAATACAACCCAGTAAATACCAAATTATAAACAATCTCGGATAAAAATGAGATTGTGATATTTTCCCTTACCTTAGATCTGATTTGCTTCGTAAGTGTCTGAACCTCCTGTATAATGATTTAAATAATGTCATTGACTTATTACAGAATCATATTCATTGTAATTATATCATATATGGTTAACTTATGACATTATATTACCCGTTCTTTTGTAAATTAATGTTAAAGTAGTGTTTTGGGTAAAATCGTCTCATTTGTCGTTCGTGTTTTAACTTGCAATTATTCATATGATTACATAGATCATGATTACTTAAATCCAGAATGTAAAACATAATTTATATATAATATATATTCATAATATACATATATATAATTGATCGATAAATGGAAAGAAATACACCGTTCATGGAGACGGTAGGCCGTACGTACGCATGAACGCCGTTTTCATTTCCTTATTGAGTTGAATGGAATTAAGTAGATGACATACATATATATAAACATAAATAAAGTATCATTATTATGTCATATATTTCATGATTAATTATTATATATACTTTATAATCATTCATGAATGGTTAATGTGGAGAATAAATCTCATCGCGTCGTGGAGACGGTAGTCCGTACGTACGCACGAGCGATGATATCATTCTCATGATTGTGGAATTGTATTGGAGTGTATTTATATTATTTAAGAATCAATATTACTTTAAAATAATCATATATAGTTATTATTTACACCATTATACCCATCCAAGTAAGGTGGTGGTGGAAAATAGATTACACTACGGCGTGGAAACGATATTCCGTACGTACGCATGCGCGGTGATTTCATTTTCTTTAGGATGGATAGATGGTGAAATAGGGTTGTTTCATAATTATAATAACATTTACTTATATTAGTGATACTGATGATATTAATTCATAATGAAACAACCTATGAAAATGAAGTGGAAGAAGAAATAAAGTTGAAAGAATCGGTAACGGACATTACCTCTTCTTTGAAGCGCCTCTTTAAGATCTCCTTTTAGGGCACTAAAATTTGTCTTTGATGAAGACCAGAACCTCTAGGATGTTTCTAGGGAAGTGTATAAGGGAATTTGGCAGGGGTTGTCCGAGCTTGAAGGCTCAAAGTGGTGTGAGGAAGAGAGGGAGGAGGTACCCTTTTATAAGGGATGAGAGGGGTACCTTTGGAAACCATAAAACTATTATTTTATTATAAAGTCATGTTCGGTTTAAAATAGCTCCAAATTGATTTAATTATAAGCTAAAGTGGGGAGGGGTCGAAATAATCTCATCAAATAGAATTTAGACAATTTTAGGTTCCTATTTTAACCTTATCATTTAGATTTAACATTAAGTTAAATAATTTTACTTTTACCGTGTCTTCTTGTGTTCTTATAATATAAGGTTAATAAACATACAATAGGAAGCCAAAAGAACCCCAAGTTGTTTATTATTAATATATATAACCTTATCTAAGTCATTTTGCCAAACCTTAGATTTTTACGAATAACATATCAATTAATAATATAATATTTTTTTTAAAAACTATTTTATGTCAATTTTGACACTATTTAGTAATTGATTTTTGTGAAAATAATAACAGAATTATTAGTTCTAAAAAAGCTAATTAAATAAATACTAACATGTCATATTAAACTATTAAATTATTTTAATTCATAAGAAATATTAAATTACATTTATTTGGGTATTTATAACATCAATTATGTCAATATTTCATTAATAAGATAATTACTGCATCATTTTTGTGTCATAATAAATGATAGTTATTTAATATCTAAAAATACTAAATAAATTCATATGATGTATATAATTGTATTATATTTCTGGAGACTATTCATGTTTTAATTTTCATGAAGTTTAACACTAAATTAAAATTATTATACATATAAGATTTAAGAAAGTGACATGTTGTCACATTCTTTTGTTTTAATAATAATTAACTTATTTTCATGGACAAAGTCTATTAAATGAATCTAATCCTACCCTTAGGTGATATGGGTCGACTTTTAGTCATCCAATAAGATTTTTTCAAGTGTTAGAGTAATTTTATAATCTTATTTTTACCCTTAATTACCCGATTTACCTTTAACTATAGTAAATAAAATTTACTGTAATTGCTATTTATAATTCCCAAAAATAAAAAGTACCTTATTAACATAATTTGGATACAATGATTCAAAATATGGAATCCATTTTTTCAAATTCAATACAAAAAAGTTGCAGAAATTAAATTAAAATTAATCTCGTTGTCGAAAGAAAACGGGTTTTTCTTTAAAACATTACAAAAGATTGAATTGATTTATCCTACGAATTCAAGGTAGAATCAATGCTAATGACATACATTATATTAAATGGTAAAAATATATTCTATTTATACTTTAAAACCATTCAATATTATAATTTAACCATATAAATTTTTGCGTTGAAAAAAGTTGTTTTTAGTTAAAATATAGCGTGTTTTTACTATTCATCAAAATATGAAAGTTACCAGAATGATATGAAAATTTATCCAAAGTAAATTTTTATTTCATTATTCCAAAGAAGAATTTTATTTTGTCAAATTGAACTTATAAACATTTCAACAACTAGATTTAAAGTGGGTGCACCATCAAAAGGCGGCAAAACAGCATTTTTTGAAAAATACTTATTTTACCCGAAAAATTTATTTTGTTCTTATACAGTGTTTTAGAAAATGTGCAAGACAAAGAATAATGTTATAATATTCAAAATTTAGTTAATACTATTCATAAAGGCTAATTCATAATAATAATATATCGTTGTTTAGTAAAACCCGGTATTGCGTACAACAAACGCTATCGAGGAAGGTCTCGATTGCGTGTAATGCAAGCCAAGTCAGGGTTACATGCTGTGCAAGAATCCTTCGTTGTTTCATATAACATAATCCAACCATATTTCATTTATACATTTAATATATATATATACTCAATGTTGCGTAGAATAACTATTATCAAAATTGTGTGTAACACCATCCAAGAATAGTGTTGCGTATACTGCAAGCTAATACGGTGTTGCGTATAGAGCAAGGTAATCTTGGTGTATCGTACAACAGAAGATATAAAAGAAATTAAAAAGAATATATCTTATAAAATCTCGGGTTATTACACCCATGAAGATGGGAATCAATCCACACGTAGTTCTGAGTGCCCAATATAACGTTATGTGGGATTTAATAGTTTCAGGTCATGTAAGACCGTATATTGTTTAACATCATGTGGGACAACATACAGTTTAATGTCATGTAGGACAAGTTGTTGGAGGTACATGCTCCTAGAAGGGGAATACATGGTGTGGCTATTAAAATCCTGATGTTAATGAATACATAAGATCACAGACGCCCCACCACACAATCATATAAGATTCGGGGGACTAATAGGCTAAGCAGAAGACATAATTATTGGAACATGAATAGAAAAAAAAAGACGAGATGAATGGGAATTCCTATGTGTCCCATGAGAATGGGAATCAAGCTATATGTTGTTCTAAATGGATGATGTATAAAGATATCTTTTCTTATGTTCATAGAGCATGGACCATGTTGAAGCGGAACTCTTCCAAGTGAGAACAAACCTCAATATAATCCCTATGATCATGTGAGCTACACAATATATGGGAAACAAGGGAGGAAGAGGTCTTCAAAATGCGTTGAATACATGAAAGGGGAAATTAGTACAGAGCCACAAATTATTCCTTAACATTGTTGTGTCCTCCTAACGTGCAAATATTTGCTGAGGAACACCACCAACATTGTTGAAATTCGTCTTGGACATGATGGAGTCAAAACAATGTGAATCATGAAACCAATATTTAAGGTTCGATGTGGTTGGCCTGATGATGGAGGTTAACTATTGAACTTTTTTGAAACACCATATCCATATATTGTGAACTGAGATGGGAAAAAAATGAGCATCGACTGCTGACCATATTCGCAATGTGGGACACATATCAATTTACTATTCAAGATCCTAGAGGATATTGGCTCGAAAGGGTATGAGACCCCTTAGGTCTAGAATCTATGCCATTCGGGGGTCATTTTAGATGCGAATGTTGATGAAATCACAAAATAAGGGAAATATGGAACATGGAAATGGTTGATAACATGTCTAGGTAGAATCTAACACACTAGGGTTTGAACTGGAGAACATCCGGGAACATTACAGAATTGTCGGAGAGGGTTGAGGGGACCAGCATAAGAGAAGCCGACTCAAAAATAAATTAATGAGTTCACATATGAAATAAGTATGTGGTGTGGTTGTTAAAACCCTAATGTGAATGAGGACATAATCCCACATTACCCCATATACTCCATTCTGGGAAGAACTCTGGGAAAGGGGGCTGGATGATGAGGAGGTTTCAATGGTAAAGGGCCCAACCCAATGGCTAGTTGTTTGGGTGGTCCTACGTATACCATGAGGATGGGAATCAAGACACACATAGTTATGAATTAGAATTTTAACATCTTGATGGAAGAAAAGGAATGGAATGTTTGTGAAATAGATGGTAACCCAATGTAAAGGTGAGATAAAGCCGACACCACACCATATTCTTCATCCTGAGTAGAGATCCTGATGTTTGGGGATGGGCTAATAGACGAAATGTACGAGTATTCCTATGAATCCCATGATGATGGGAATCAAGACATACATAGTTCTTTAAGGCCATGTAGTTTATCATTGTGCAATGAGGATATAGGAGAATAGAAGAATGACGAAGGGAAGATGGTGCGATCATCGTAATCCTGACTAAAGTGGGGGCTTGAAGAAGCCTTCACTAAACCATGCAGGATCCTCCAAGTGAACTACACCTTGGTGGGGTAATAAAAGAAAATAGTTTGGGGTTGTACTCAAGGCAAGGTGTCAAAGAGTTTTTATGTATCCAATGAGGATCAGAATCATGCCATACATAGTTCTGGGGGTGGTGTGTTGTTTAACGTCATGCCGCAAAGACTTTGGACAGTTTATGGTCATGCAGGGCCATCTATTGTTTTACATCATGCAGGAAAAAATAATTTTTATTGTCAAGCTAACATAACATTTTAAGGTCATGTAGGATATTCTACATTTTAGGCCATGTAACACCACCTCTATAGTTTATGGTCATTTAGGGCCAACTTCTCTAAAGAAAAGTAATTCATGAGGAACCTTGCATTAGTGGGGGGATTTATTTTCTCATGGTGCATGGGGACTGGGTATTCTGTGCCATTGGGATAAACGAATTGAATGATGTAACTTCCTTCTCATTTTGGCACTAATTTGGGAGGTCTCTGCCCTGGTATCATTGGTGTTCTAAAGTCTAACACCAAGTCACCTTGCATGAAATAGCGGATGAGAGATTTATTGTTGAAATCACTAGTTGTCATGTTCTGATGTCTTTCCAAATTGCGTAGGGTACAAAGCCTATTCTCATCAAAGAATTCCAATTCATCCAGACAGACTTCATCTACATTATCTTGTATTTGAGGATCATAGACAGCTGTGCGTAATGAAGGTAACTGGATCTCGATGGGTAGGACATCCTATGTTCCGTACACTAGGGAGAATGGGGTGACCTGTGTGGAATTACGGGTCATTGTCTCATAATAATAGGGGGAATTGGGGAGATTTTCTGGCCAACTTGTCCTATTCTGACCAACCATTTTCTGTAGAATGATAGAGAGGTTTTTGTTGAAGGCTTTGATCTGCCTATTTGCTTATGCGTGATAGGTGCATGTGTGGATATAATGGATGTTGTACTTAGTGTAAAATTTCTTCAACTTGACTGCCTGAAAGATTGTTCCATTATCTGTGAGGATGGCATGAGGGACCCCAAATCGATAGATATTGTTGGACCTAAAAAATTAACCGATATAACGGTCCATGACCTCCTTTAGATGGATTTCCTCTGTCAACAAGGATAAGAAATCTGTAGATGCCATGATGAACCACAACTGGAGAGATGTCGGAAGTGGATATGGTCCCACATCATCGAGTCCCCATACCACAAATGGCCGAGAGTACATGATAGTGTGGAGTGGCTTCGGCGGTCGATGCATAATGTTGGCACAAATTTGGCATGCACATCACCTTTTGGTGAACTCAATGCTGTCGTGGATCACGAAGGGAAAGAAATACCCCAGTCTCCATATCTAGTGAGATTGTTTTGACCGGGTCTGATGATCTCTGCATGAACTGACATGAAGCTCATGCATGACTTGAGAAATCCCAACTCCTTGAAAGAAAAGGAGGAGAACCCCATCAAAACCATGCTTGTAGAGGATTTTCTCATGACCATGACTATCCTGGAGGGTAAACTGGAACATGAGGTGTGGGATTCACTCAGGCTCATCCTGATCCACCAGGAGATTACTATTTTGGAGATACATGAAAAAAGAGTTTCTCTAGTCAAGAGTCACCACAATCACTGCAATAGAGGAACCTCGATGTCCTTATGTATAGGTGTTGTCCATAAGGTGGATCACATGTGGGTTGTCATATTCATTTGGAGTGATGAGAGAGCTGAATCTTTGGTGTGCCACATCGATAATCAAATCATCATGTTCGTGCTATGCAGGTGTTGCAGCTAGGATGGACAAGGTGTCAGCTCGACCGTTCTTGGATCGAGGGACATGAGTAACATGTACCTGAGATAGGAATTGGGACATTAGTTGGAGGGAGTGTTCCAACAGTTGTTTGAGCTCTGGATTTTTTAACACATAGTCACCATTGATCTTCTTGATTAATAGTTTGGAGTCCCCATTCACATGAATTTTGGGAACATGTTTCTCAAGGGCCAGCTCGAGGATAGTAATTATTGCCTGATACTCTGGATCATTGTTCGTACAGCCGGCTTAAAACAATAATGAATACGGTATAATGGCTAGTTCTGGGGTAATGAAGAAAATACCCAGGCCCACTCTGTTGAGCCTATGTTCATTAATACTTTTTTTGGTGGGACTATGAGAAGAACCACTAAAATGTATTTTCTAGCACCGCATGGATTGGTCTACCCATATTATTGATTCATCAAGAAAATTTAGGTTAAGGGATTTGTATATTGGTTGTGGATGGGTGACAAGGAAGACTGCCAACAAATTCCTGTTAATATCCTTCTGAGGTACACACCTGATGTCGATCTACTGAAGGATTACTGCCCAATGAGCTAGACATCTATTAATCAAAGGGCGGTTCAAGATGTACATTAGAAGATCCACATTGGACACCAACTATACATAAATATGATGCAAGTAATGTCACACTTTCTGGACTGAAAATACCATCATATGGAAGCACTTCTCGATAGGGGAGTCTCTTGTCTCCATATCAAGGTGCAGTTGTCTGAGATAGTAGAGAATGTTTTTCTCCACTAATTGTTCTTCTGGGAAATAAGGGAACTGAGAGATCATTCCAAAGTGGTCACATAAAAGATCAACAGATTTCTAGTACATGTTTCATTAAGACTTGATGCTAGAGTAGATACAACTATATTTTTTTTTTGAAAGAAGTCTTACATTATTCTTCACATTATTAGACAATGTCATTCTCCATGAGCCGAGAAAAAGTCTTAGACATGCCGGTCAAATTTGAAATGAATGGGATTATGTAGGATATGTGGCCATTGAAGCCTTGAAGCTCTCAAAGGTTGCTTGAAGGAGATATCTGATTGATGGCCTAGATGTTCTTCAGTTTGACCTCAATGCCCATGTATCTTTAAATGAAACCAAGGAACATTCAAGAGGTGAACCCGAAGGCACACTTCAGTGGGTTCATCTTCAGGTGGCAATAATGGAGGAAGCTGAAAACTTCATCAAGGTTATTGTCCTGGTCTTGATGAAGACAATATTTAAATATTAGATCGCCTATGTAGAATTCCACCAATGTCCTGAGGATCGGCTTATATATGCGATGAATGTCATACTGATTGGTTGCTCCAACATTCTATAAAACAAAGGGAATGAATTGGTAAAAGATAATACAATGTGGTGCCATGAAGGATTTTGAATCCTCATCCTTGAGATCCATTCAGATGTGGTTATACCCGGTGTACCCATCCATGAATGAGAGGGCATGGAATCCAGCAGTGTCATCAATCAATAGTTCACTCACATGAAGTGGAAAATAATCCTATGGGTAGTGACAGTTCAGATCCATGAAGTTGATGAAGACTATAATATGTCTATTCATCATCCTTATGGGTATAAAATTTCCTTACCATCTAGGGGACTATACCCCTTGAAAAAAATTTCTTTGATGAGATTTTCAACTACAACCTCTTCCATGGAACAATGGGATGGGTTCATCTATCTAGGTGGCTGCTTAAACCAACGATATTTTGTTGGGAGACTGAGGCAGTGGATGGATACCTGAGGATCATGTCCAATCATCCTATTATAAATCCATGATAATAAATCATGATTATTTTTGAGGAAATCCTCATATTGTTGTTGCTCCTCGAGGGGCATGTCAGCACTGATCAATGTGGGGTTCGATTTAGCCTCGCTACTAAGGTACACCTATACCAATTCATTTGACCGTGGTAGAGACGCCCACATCAGAGGCAGGGGGAGAATTTTATAAGAACTGTGATTTACTTATAGTGGAGGAATTCATGGTCGAAGAATTTTCCTCTGAGTGAATAGATCCTGATGGGAGTCTAGTACTAGACTGAGCGGCGGTGTACCAGGCATCGAGGGACTCACGTTTTGTCAATACCATAACAATTATTTTTGATTATCCAATCCCATATATTCATTGGCCTAAGGTGTTGTGCTTGAGGATATCGAAGCAATGTTGAGGTATTGGCATGAGCCAGTTTATCCCATCCTGATGATTTAGAAAATTATGGTGCATTACTTTTTCCATGTGATGGACATCCTGATACCTTATTGGAGTAGGGAGCTCTAGGATCAACTTAGCTGATTCATGTAGGTGTACATGGTGATTTTCTGGTATCTCTTAGACTTGGGAATGTCCTCCCCCCTTGGTAAAGAATCAATGAAGCATTTTACCATGTCCGGGGTTTTAGCCTCCAATCGATGGATTTGAAAGATGTAGCCAACTTCTAGATTTGTCCACAGGTCAGTCGTAGCCGTAGCATGGTCAACCTCGTTAGCCTGAATTATCATGTCCATGCTATGGTAATATTTGACATCTAATAGTAGGCTTCAAAATATGTTATAGGAGACGCATCACCTTGTAGTATGCGTACTCGACCATTAAAAGAGTACTTAAGGTACTGTTGATACAATGAAGGGACCATCGTAAGAAGGTGGAGCCATGGACATTCCATCAATGCATTGTAAGAGGTGTCCTGGAGACAACCATGAACTCTGTGTTGGCTAACAGAACAACGAACTTGTTCTTTAGGCGAATTTTTCTAAACAGTGTTTGATCCATCATGTCATAACCATGGATTTTTAGGTTAGAGGGACTCAAATCATCCTTTGAGAACCCCAATTTTCATTGTGTCCAATTCCAGATTAGGTTGATCTCGGATCCGATGTCGATAAGACATCTACAAACAACTATTCCATTAAAATGGAGGGTGATTTACAGTGGGTGGATGTTCCACTACATGGGGGAGCCTTCGTCTTTTCCAAAGAACATAAAGATGGCTTGGAATTCTGCATTCACGACCACTTCAGAATAAAAAGCTTCTATTGATGTTACCTCCATCTCATACTAAATGGGGCTTCTTAAGGCATCAATGAGGCTTTTACGCATATCCAATGACATGATAAGGGACTCATGGTTGGAGAGACTTTCTGAAATTCTAGGACGATGATTAAGGACATCATACATTCATGCCAGGATTGAACTTCTTCTTATTGATGGTCGCTCTATGAGATGTGGTATGGTGGGCCTTGCTGGCTAGACTGGTGGCTGACTGAGGTGGGGTATATCCCACTGCTCAATTGTCAAATTCGGTGGACAGGCTACCAGATGATGGACAGATGACAGGGACCGGTCCATATTAGAGCTCGGCTGATCACGACGCGGTCGATATGGAACCTCCTGATCATGAAACACAAATGATGACAAAGACAGACCTGATGACACCAATTGAGAAGGTAGAACATGTTGAGCACTACACTAGGCATGCTGCCTAGTTTTGGTAGCATGAACTGTCAGTATGGAAGTACTGACTGAGGCACTCTGATGACCGATATAGCAACGACTTCATTGATGCTGGTCGTGGTTGGGGATGTTGGAAGGATCCTTCTAGTGCACTTCACCATCATGAATCATGTAATGGTTTAATGACTCTACCGTATTAACCAAGGCTTACCCCTGACTGTCACTTGATGAGTCATCCACTACTGGACGGATCCTTGGGGGAATCACTATAACTGGGGTCATGAAGTCACCCAGATTATGGGTTGACGATGGACTGGTGGGGGACATTATTTTCCCTTATGACACTAATGGTTGTTCATCTAGGAAAATAATGGCTAAGCTGTTGACATAGTGGTTCTAGCAGCATTTGACTTAGCTCCTTCTGAAGGTTTTGGTCAATTAATGCATGCAAGGATAATACCATTGGAAGGAGATACTATCTTATAAACCATCTAGTTTTTATACTTCAAGGAACCTCAGTTAGGAACCTGATGCCATTCGCCTTCACAGTCACTGCTGCTATTGATCCTCACGAATACAAATTCCCTTTGTGCTAGAGGTGGGCCCATCATGACAATTTTGTTGTCGACCTGGTCTTGAATCAAGTATTAACAGACATAACACTATTTGAGAGTGTTCCCCAAAATTTGTTTATGGGGGAAATAGATGAGGTCATCAGTGAGATTCACCTCTTCTGGTCGACTGAATTTAAGAAAATGTACAATTCCTTATTCCAAGGAACTTTAGTTATAACTGGGGACTTGAGCCCCGTTGAACGAGTAGATCTAGTTCCTCCTTTATAATAACATGTCTTTGGGAGTCTAACCCTCACGAGGGGATGGAGGAGCCTATTGAGGAGGTGGAGTTAGGTTGTCTCACCTGGGTTGTGGTGGCACAATACGCAAGGGAAACTACTGATTCTGAGGTAGGCGTTGCTGGTACGGAGAATGTTCCTACGGTTGCATTCCTTGTCAAGGCTACAAAGGAGTCTCCACTGGTAATAATTATAGTTGTCTTGGGGACTCTATATGTGCCACCTGGGTGGGATCAGCCTTAGCATCCCTTCTCACGGGAATTTCAGGAGGCATTGAGATTGCCCTTTTGGCCTCTAGTAATGATTCTTCTAGGCGATGAGATTTATTAGAGAAGTCTTGGAATCAACTGTATTAATTTTGGGTGATCATATAGGGGACAAGTTCTATCATGACATTCTCAACACACATTATCAATAGTTTCTTTAGATTCAATGGAATGTCAATGGAAAATGTCAGCTCTTTCCACCGTGGGACAATATACATGATGCGATCATCGGGCCTCTTCTTGCGAATGAATAGGTCAAGGATAACTGTTTTTCAAGTGGTGGAACTGAACTGTTAAAGGAACTGTTTGTGTAGGTCTTCCATCTGACGATTGAACTGATTGGTAGCTGGTTGTACCAGCAAACGTGGGCCCTTCCAATGTCTATATGAAACAGTGGATCTTGGTGGCCTCTTGCTGCACTAGAGTCCCTAGCATGTGTCCACAACGTGAGATAAAGAGGGATATATGTTTTAGTGGATCACCCATCCCATTAGAGGGTGAAATGGTGGGATTCCCGATACTTGGGGGTGCTGGCATATCATCCACCCTCACCGGATATGGCATTCCATATGGCGGGATTGCCACATGTTGATTTTCTAATGCCTTGAGGGGAGAAATGAGTGACGCCCTGGGGTCATCTGTGTGGGGTTTCTTGACTTGATGTGGATATCTGACCACCAGCTCCTCTGCAGGTACTTCAACTTGATAAGAGGGTGAAACAGCTCATCGAGTGGATGGTGGAACGACCTGTGGAGTATCTGGGGGAACCAGAACTGGGTCCCAATGATTTTCATGCCATTCAGGAGTATTCAGTGATACATAATGTTCCTTCTTTCCATAGGGTCAAGCTTCAGCCCAATATATGGGTACAAGAAGATCTGGGTCACCTGGAAGCAATTCATCAAAGGGAAGTTGTGTCTACCCCTATTTCCCTGGTTGAGGATCACTGTATTCCGGTTATCAGTCTGTAGAAAATTCATCAAGGAGGTCATCAGACATCATCTTATTCTCTTCATGTTGCTGACGCATCATGACTCTTACGAGATCATCTTCTACCTTCTGAACTGATCCGTAAAGGTCCACGTTTCTGACAACTCCAATTTTCACATTACCATTATTTAGATTTTGTTCGAGGGTTAATGACTCGTTAGGTATAGGAAGTCCTAGTAAATTGTTTTATTGGTGATTGATCCTTCCCAATGGATCCAATAGGTGTGAGACTCCCTTGGGGTGTTAGGTAATCTCTGAGAAGCTCTAACTCATTCTCTCCCCTGGAATTTTGGCCATGTTAACTGTGACAATGCCTAGAAGTATATCCATAATGTCGCCCGAGAGATCAGGCATGCGCTAAATAATACTTAAATGGAAGGCCGAGTATTTCCCCCAACCACCAATTTAAATATTGGGATAAGCCTCCTTGATTATCCTATGGAGCACATTAATGCTCTGGATGCATCGTTGTTGGAGGGTCATGTGGTGGCCTAGTGACTCATGGCACATATCCATGGGGATTCCATCCAAATCAACCAAATGAAATTGATGAATAATGTCTAAGAAGAACCCCTAAATCTTGGGGTAGGAAACTCTTTAATGATGAAGACAAAAGTGATTCGCCCAGAGGGTCTGGAGAAAGAATCCAAACTTCTCCTTGGTGAGTGCTAACTGTGCGCTTAAATTGTGAGATTCAAATGGACAACACATTTCTGGGAAATGGTCTACTACCATAATTTCCCACAAGCTCCTCTGTCCCAGCTCGGGGTCTGGCCCTTCATTGCCCCATTCGTCAACTGGAGGATGCTGAAAACCAGTATCATTACAGAAGCAGACTACATAGATGGTATGCTAGCTTGGGGATAATATGGAAACTGGGCGGACCAACTGCCACATCTCGAGATACCCTTTGATGACTCGAGTGACTTATCCACCACATCACGGAATGATGGGCTAACGACCATAGTATCTAGAGAAGGGACTATGAATACTGGTGATGGACCACGCTACTATTGTTCCTCTATTGGTCCCTAGAATAGATCCCAATGATTTTAGTTGAGTTAGATAGTGATTTGTGTAATGATGGTGGTGATTGCAGAGCCAGAGCATGGAGATATTCCAAATCTCTGTCCTCATGAATGTATCTATGGAGGTAAGGAGGGATATTGTAGACCTCAAATTCATGAAGTATGAGGATAATTCACATTTTTCATTCCCTATCCCCTATCATGGAGGTTCGAGGTGAGGGTTCCATCACTAAGTCGTACTTCTCCTATGAATATTAGGAACATACAGGTTTAATCACGGTCTCAATGCAGAAATTATTTTTATGGTGGTGAAGACCTAACTTCTTTCCCTAGGATGGATCTTTGGGACATGGTAGATTTCAGGTGAGAGAGGGACCTTTGGTCAAACTAGTTCTGGGACTGAGAGGGCTTCCTCTTTATTGAGTCGGGGTACGAGGAGAACCTAGACTAATGTCAAAGGTAACACGGGCCGGTCCTCCATTTCCACTGGATGTTTTGTGGAATGAATCTCCATGGGAAGTGATGGAGAGGGTGGGACCTCCTCCAGAGCTGGTAGATGCATGGGTAGAGTTTCCATGCTTATTTCCCCTAACAGCGTCAGTGTGGGGAGGGTCCATGTACTGGTCAAGCTGATGAGAGGTAGGACCATTGTGATGGGTGCCGACGAAATGAAGCTGACCACAACTCCATTGATTCCTGAGGTGAGGAGCACCTTAGATAGCTGTTGTAAGGACATGGGGAAGGCCCCCACACTAGAGATGGACCGGATTCATAACATCTCTATAATAGCAGTGTGTGGCTTGAGGAATGACTCCATAAACACTTTCATGAGTGTGGAAGATGCTTCCATACATAGTGTCATTTCTTCATGGAGGACCCTCATTTTTATTAATGGTGGCATGGGGTGGACTTAT
Source organism: Viscum album (assembly GCA_963277665.1). NCBI lineage: Eukaryota > Viridiplantae > Streptophyta > Magnoliopsida > Santalales > Viscaceae > Viscum > Viscum album. Next base: position 62,871,839 of record OY728164.1, on the reverse strand, counting down.
GCTTTGAGGATAGGAGCATGGAGGACCCACATTTTCAATGGTGGTGTTGTGGGGAAGAGATCCGTACAAGATGTTGTTTCCAGAGGTTGGTCTATGACAGGCACTTCCTGCACCGACAATCAGTATTGTCGACCAAGCCTACATGTAGGGTGGTTGGGGCCTCGATCCATGTTAGGAGGAAGAGTACCATTGCTCGGCGTAAGCATGGGACTAGTGGTGTGCATCAGCAGTGTCATGGGCTACGGTAATCATTCACGTTGACACCTCTCAACTGGCATCCTTTTCGGCCTATGCCTGATGCAGGCATCTGGTTAACCACACCGAGGCTAGTGGTGCAGGCACACGGCATACCATCACTTCATCCAGTCAGGACAAGTTGTGGTGTTGAAGCGGGTTATTAGGGTCTCTCCAAAGGATCCCCTAGAACGAGATCCCCGATGGGATGGCCCAGACATCCCCTACGTCGTTGGTTTTGAGGAGGGAGTCATCGAAGTGTTCTGGGTACATGCTTCTCATATAGTTATGCAGTAGAGTGGGGAGTAGTGGCTCCCTGTGATACCCTTAGAATAGGTGGTAGCGACAAGACGCAAATGCTTATAGGTTCTCAAGGGCCATATCCCGAGTTGGGATAATCCCATATTACTCATATCGGCGGACTAGGTCATTTATCACCCTTCATTGAAGATACAAATTTGGGGAGATGGGGCATGGGTGCCCAATAGTTGTTGGTGATGATGTTGTTGAAAATTTAGTGGATCCACATGGGATTGTCACATTGGTGGTACCTCTACCCCTGATTCGGTGGGTGAGTAGAGATCACTTTTCTTTTACGAATGATTTCGTCTTGGAAGGTAGGGAGATTAAACCGTTAGTGCTGGAATAAGGAATACAAATTCTAGTCCCTAGCGACATTCCAACATCTATGGATGGTAAGAAGTATCCACGATGACAACATCACAGACCGGGATGCACAACATTCAACTGCCCCAACATTTGGTGTGATTCACGCTAGGCCCACTATTTACATGGCAGGACATGGCACTGAATAACTAGATCAGGTGACACGTTGGTCCACTGATGTCCGAAATGGTACTAATATCCACATTGAGTACAATAAAATCACATCGGGTTCGCCAATTTAGTTTCTGACACTTTCGATTGGGCGTGTGAATCCATTTGTTTCGGGCGACAAGGACGAGTTGACAGTTTCCCCACAATCAGTATTTCCAAAGGCGGGTGACATCCATCAATTATTCAAGGATTTTTTCTCCTTTATCGAAATTGGATGATGAGATGTCAACTCATCCTTCTCTGGATTCCTCCTTGGAACTCATTGCTTAGTCTGGTTCTCCCTCATAGACTTAAGACGTTGTTCATGAAACTCTTCCCAGTGAAATTTTTTCAGGGATGCTGATTAATTACAATACTTCTATATGGACATTCCAAAGGTTCTGGTCAGGGAATCAACCTTCAGTCCATGGAGTAGTCTTGTTGGACATCACTGTCTTGTCTGTACGCTGGAACACTAGTGTGTTGGGGTTTCTTACACTTATGATAGGTATTCTATAATGGTGGGGAAGCCCGATGCATCCCACGTCGAATTTGGGAAATTGAATTCCATTGGCATGTCTTAGAGGTTTTCCTCAGCATCCTATGTTTAACACAGGGTATTCCACGAGTTTAACATCTATATAAGACTCATTAGACTAACCATAACACGGACTGGAGTGGATATAATGGGTGCAACCCTAGGTGGGAACACTAATGCTGGGGCTAACACATAATTATCTATCCAATTATTATGGGGGGGATGGGAAATTAGGTGGAATGATCCCACTAGGACGTGGTTGACTATGTTTGAAACATGATGGATGTGGATTGTCGAGTTCGAATGGAGAGAGATATGGAGTCGATGTGAGGGAGACAGTAAAGATGAGCATGAGCCTCGAAAAGATGTCATACATATCAATGTGGTAGATAATCAAAGTCTATATAGTTCAGTGAGGCAATGGGACACCTATGGAGGCTTCCCATATGGATGGGACCCAGAGGAAGTGGAACCTTCGGGATGGGGCGTGAAATCCAGGTGTGCGTAGAGGACAACGACCTACTAAAATGTTGGGTGCTATGCATGGTTAGCATCCTGAGAGTAGGTATGAAGCCAGAGGGTGGACCAAGTATGTGGGTCCCAACAAAAGGGATTATGAAATCTTACCATTGAATGGGAAACACAAATGCTTACTACGGGTTAGAGAACACAATGAGATACCATCATTTGGGGTTCACAATGGTTGTCCATCCATTGGTGAAAACAATGGTGTGCCATCAGATTGGGGTTCACAACGTCTTACCGCAGATTGGGGAACACAATGGCTTATGGTGATTGGGGTTGACAACATTTTATCGCTGATTGAGAGAATGTATGCTGACATGGAGGAAAAAATGGGGTGTTTGGTTTAATGACATGCATGAAGGGGTGAACTGACATAAAGTTGTCAGGATCGAAGGGCGTTGGGATTGAACCTAAAGGAGGCTTCCTACATACCTTTCCATGGCAATGATCAAAGTCCATGTAGTTCTAGAATGGTGTTGGTGAACCAACATGAAATGGTCGGAACAACTAGGTGTCGGTCTTGAACCTCAGGAATCCTTCCTACATAGCTTTTCTAGGCAAGGACCAATGCCAACATAGTTCAGGATGGTGTTGGTGAACCACCATGAAAAGGGGTTTGTACTGATGGTTATTGGGTTTTGTAACATCCCGGTTCTAGAAGCCACACAGAGGCACCCCATACTAGGTTGGTCACATAGCCTCAAGAGCATTTCCCCAAATGCCAATGGCTGGTGACTAGTAATGAGGGCCTTTGGTGTGATAGTGGGGAAACTATGCCCTCATTGGAAAAGTACAAAGCAGAAGAGAAACAATAAACAATAAACAATAGTGGAAACAGTAAATATCCTACAACGGTAAACAATAGAAGTCTAAAACAATAAACTAAAGAACACATATATATTTGAAATGATGCATAATAAATATGTCTAGGAAAGTAGCCAAACAAGTCACAATGATGAATACAATACTAATCCAAGGTGCAAAAGAAAAAAAGATAAGCAACTCCTCAACATCACAAGCCTTTTCTTGGTCCCATGATCTCCTACTCCAACGCAAGTCATGTACCTGAAGTAGAAGGGTTCATTCCCTTGACAATAACTGCAAAAATATAATCTGGTTGGGCCCAAAAGCATGACCCAAACATGATGTGAGACTAAATCTATGTAGGAAACTACCAAAATATCTGTGCCTAAAAGTCAATGACTATATGGCAGGTAAAGTACAGTAAACAACAAACAGTAAGCAGTAACTAGCAATACACAGCAGTAAACAATCCACAACTTCATCAAGCAGCAGTGAAGCAAATAGCTAACCACAGACAGGAAACCCTCTGGAAAGTACTCACAGCCATCCCATCTGGTCCTTCCCAAAAGGTTCTGACAACCCAATGGGCAGTGCACTCAGACTAACCCCTATAATTGGCTTATACTAAATTATATAACTCTTAGGGGAATCTTGGTCTTTCAATTCCCCTAATAGTCTAGGGTAGTCAGGGACTCTCTGGGGGTGATCACGCGGTCAATTCCCCTTATAGGCCCAACATCTAGAGACTCTCTTAGGAAGCACACTTGGTCATTCCCTCTTATAGCCTCAGGTCTATCATAGACTCTCCGAGGAAGCTCACTCGGTAAATTCCCCCTATATCCTAGAATGGTTTAAGGAATTCAAAAAAACAATAACCCTCTGAGGAAGCTCACTCGGTCTACCCTCTTGTAGTTTTATAATGTCCAAGACTCTCTGGGACACTCATTAGGTCTATCCCATGTAGTCTATAAGCTCAAGTCCTTCTGTGGAAGCTCACTCGGTCCACGCTCCTGTATTCTATATCATCCAAGTCTCTCTGGGAAGCTCACTTGGTATATCCCCTGTTGTCTATAATATCTATGACTCTCAGGAAAGCTCCCCCGGTCTATCTCTTATAGATGCACCAGGTTCTCACGGACCCATGAAAATCTGTGCATAATAATGCTATATGGACAAATTAAACCAACAGAGCTACTTGGATAACCTGTCTATAGCTTAACAAGATTATCAGGGAAAACAATACTCCATTCAACATTCAAAAGGCATGGAAAACAGGTACAATGGCCGAAGGCAGAACAAGAACAAAAGGTCGTAAATAGAATAAGTCATGGTCAGGACATCCAATCACTAGAAATTATCCTCATTCATGACCAAATTACCTCTACACAAGCACACAAGAAAGGAATGTAAACAATAGGGAAAATGGGAAATACGTGATACCCCGTTCAAGGGTATTGGTGGAATTTTCACACAAAACACAAAGGCATCGAACAGAAAGGCACAACCCACCTACCTAGATGCTAGGAGATCGATATACATGAACCAGGATGATTAAATCTCCATAGAACGTCAGATATTTGATAAAACATCCATAATGTCCAACCCATGATATCTTAAGGAAGAGGGGAAATCATGGAATGAAACATAAGAATAACGAAGAAAATATTGCTGAGGTTCCAACATAATCGACAACAGTCGATTTGGAGAACAGACGGAGGCTCGGGGGCTCAGATAAGTCTCAGTGTCACAACTGTTTTTTCAGTCATTTTAATTATTTTATTTCTCTTGGTTTCGGGTGATTTTGAGTAAGTGCGTGTGAGTACCAGTTTAAAATTTTAATGTTTAGATGACTTTATGGTTTGGGATAGTGCACGAACACCGTATGTTTAAGACACGCAGTCCGCTTGGGAATGTGCAGCTTGCTTGCAGTCTGCTTGGATACCGTACGGTGCGCGAATACCGCACGTTAATCCAGTTTTAACGTTATTAAATTAGTTGGTTGGGCTGGTAAATAAATAAATATATGTGTGTATATATATTTATATATGTTTATGTTTTAACGTTATGTGTATATATATATGTTTATATTTGTTTATATATATGTATATATATGTGTGTGTGTGTGATTATATTTTAAAATGGTTTTATTATTATAAATGTTTTGATTACAATAATTATTATTATTATAATTAACTAATTATTATTATTATTATTATAGTTATTATTATAAATGAAATAAAAGAACAAAAAATAAAGCCTAACCCTAATCCCCCCCACTACTGTTCGCCCCCCGCCCCCTTCCATCTGTCTACCACAACCCCCCCCCCCCCCCCTCGGTCGAAACATCCCCCCTGCCGCACAGTCCCCGCCTGCTCCCCCTCCACTCTCACTAGCCGATCGCACCTCACTCCCTCGACGCCACTCCTGGACCCCGCGTCGGCCCTCATCCTTGGCCACTCGCCATATCTCCCTTCCCCTGGACCTCCACCGGCATCCCTCCCCCCCCCCGCCGGCATCCCTCCCCTTCGTCGGTGTCCCTCTGCTGGCCGAAGCTGTCTCCGACAGAACTGACTTCAGTGACCCGTTGCCTTGAACCCCCCTACGCACCATTTTTCAAGCGAACCCAACCCTTGTCGTCCAACTATCTGGTGGCGCAAAACCCTAATTCCCTTGCGCAACACCTTCGCTCTGCTCGGGCGTGGTATCTATTCACCTCGCCATAAAACCATGGTTTTCATCTCATTCCAATATTGGTGTTTCATCAATTTCATTGAACCTTGAAATCTCGGATTGTGTTTCAAGACTTTTGCACGATGTCTAGAGTATGTGATTTATGTATCGGGACCCGTTGGTCAAGGTTTCGACATCCACCGCCAAGGGCATGGTGGACGAACTCGATTTGCCTTGCAGCCAATTTTTTGGGTAAGGTAAATGCTCCCATTGTTTTGTTTTGCATCATCCAAATTAGTGCCCTATGTTTTTTTTGAGTCCCTGGTAATTATTTGGTTGTGCATTGGTCTTCTTCACACTGACTTTGGTTATCAACATTTTTTTTAAGGGGTGGCGATGTTATTTTTCTAGTGTGTGAGATTTTGTGGGAGTGCGTGTGCGTGAGCAAGTGGCGGTGTTATTTAGAAAGCATTGTCTAGGACAATTCTTTGAGGTAGGTGATTCAATTCCATTTATTCCAATTTCGTTCCATGTGATTCTAGTGTTTTAGTATTTAATTTTTAAACTATGATTTTCACTTTATTACAGTTGTAGATATCTTATGGTAATGACTTATTATTAGTCTAACTTTCTAAAAATAGTTTTTGTCATGTTCTTCCATTCATGCATGTTCTTTTTCCTTTTCAATTGAATGTGGATAAGCAGTATTGTTTTAGAAATGATTTTGTTAAATTTTTTGGGTGTGTTCTCGATATAAAATCCTTGAAGAGTTTTTTAAAATTGTTTTATAAGGTGTTTCAATGGTTTACTAAATTAAGGAATATGTGTGAAATTGGTTTTGGAAAATGTTTTATGGTGCACATGACTTTAAGAGTGGAATTTAATTTGTTGTGTGTTTTGTTAGGTTGTGTATAATATGTTTTAGTCAAAATGTATGGTTGACACTTTGACGAGATTAATGGTTTTAAAGACATGGTTTGTTTTTGTATAAATATATTGGTGATGTCAAAATTTGTGGCCTATATCTTTAAATGGGTTTCTCAAATTACTTTTTTAATGGTATATGCCCCTTTGGCCCTTGAAAGTGTGTGTTGTTTTGAAATCGTTGGTTGGATTGTTGAAATGAGTTTTTGAGGGTTAATTTGGATAAAAAAGTTGTTGCGGTAAACTATTTTATGAAATGAATTGTATTTGTTGTTTTGGAAATGGTTTTCAATGTGATATTAGTAAATGCGTGAATGTTGTACTGTTAAAGGCCTTGTTGGCATCTTCTAAAGGGTTGTTGGAAAACCCCATCTTGGGTTAGGCCTATTTCCTTGTGGATTGATCATGAGATTGGAGGGTCCTCGGTACGGGGCCTCCTTTGGATAATTATTTTGAGGCATGGGACAAACCCTTGAGGTGGCTGGGGCGGTGCCAGTTTGTGTGGTGTATTGATTATATGTATCTGAATTGTTGTTTGAATGATATGACACACCCCCTTGAGAACTTTTTATGGTAACCTAGCATAGTAAAGAGGTTTACATAGAATGATTGCTGCACTAGTTTAGACTACGCACTGGCTAGTGGCCCCATAGTAGGGGAATACTGAGTTATTGCGGCTATGGGGATTGGGCCCCGCGGTTAGGCCATGTAGGGCTATGCCGAGCATTAGGGCGTTATGACGTCATCGAGTTAGGGCATGCCTTCAGGATGAGTCACATGTATAGTATGTTCTGGTCTTCCTCTGCATTACTATAATTTTTCATGTTTCGTCATTACGAGTACTATTAGAGCCATTCCCTCTTTGTGTGGACATTTTTTCTTTGCACCTGGTTTTGGTATTTATTTATAAAACTGCGAAATTATGATTACATCAAAAAGGATTTCTATTAGATGTTTTGAAATAGAGAGCACTAATCCCCGTTCTTTCCCCTTGTATTTGGTTATAAACTTGAAGGGCAGTGGCGTATATTTGTTTTTTTTAAATTAATGTGTGTATGAAAACCTAATTTTATAATTTAGTTCAAACTAGTATTAATGGAATGTCTTGTGGAAGAAATGACATGGAATCCTGGTGGTTTCCTACTGAGAGATTAGCTCACACCCTACCTATACCACTCGGTGTCCGTAGACCCAAGATTTTTTGTAGGGTCAGTCTTTGTTCAGGTTTCCCTAGCAGGTGCTTGATGATGGAGCATAGTTGGTCTTATGGTTGGTGGTGACCAAGAGGTCACATTGAGATCGGGTAGTGGCAGTTTGGTTTGTTCGTTTGGGGTTTTCAGTTTTGTATTTTAGTTCTATGTCTGTTGAGTTGCACCTTGTATCTGGATTAGTTTATTTTATTTATTTTTAGTTATCCATGCAGTAGTGTCCTTAGTTTATTTCATTTCATTATCTGTCCCTGGTTTTTTATTTGATTTGGGCTTAAATCGTTCCTAGGTGTATGTTTTGATGCCCGACACTATTTTCCATCCCAGGGGGATTGGGAATACCCCTCGGGACTTGTCACGGACCAGCTCGGGTGACCGGTTCAATGTCGACCCTGGTTGGTTCGTGAAAAAATGGTATCATAGGAAGGTTCTTGATATTTTGGATGTCTAGTAGAAGTAGATTAGTATTTTCAAGTCTCATGAGGTAGGTTTTGGGTCGGTTCCTGATCACCACCGCCCATGACGAGACCTGAGTTACCAGGGGTAGTTTGGGTTTTGAGTCTTTTTCCCTTGGTTGTTTTGGATTGAGAGATGATAATGAAGGCGAACTGGTTCTTGTTGTGGACCCACATGTGGTCATGACTCAACACCATGTCACCAAGTTAGGTATATTCACTAGTCCCTCATTATGGTATTTTTTTGTAGATTGTGTTTCGTTTTGATCTCAGTTGATGTGAGCGTGTGTTAAAAATGCATGTGATTTTAAGGTGGAATATGTTTTCTTTTAAATTGTTTTTAAATTGGTAAACTGGATTTTTAAATTGGGAGTGTTTCGATATGGAATGTTTTATTTCTTGTTTGGATTTGATAAGGTAAAGAAGTGTTCAAACCGCGGTATTCCTTATGGAGGATCACATGTGCATCGATATGTGCATATAGTTCGTGGGAGCACTTTTTCGCGATTGATGTAGCCGGGATTTGGTGAACGCACATGTGGCAGTCCATAAGGGGCCATAGGAGAGTTTTAAAATGTAAAAGAAATGATGGTTTTTGTAAATGAAATTTTTTACTTATGTTTGTATATGTATAGATTATGATTTTGTTGCCCTTGAATCGGGTTGTTGCTTTGATTGAGTTTAGGCTAGATGCAGATTTTAGATGTGTTTTTTGTGTTGTTCCGTGTATGCCACCCAGAAAGGTCACTAAGGTTGCTAATGAGTCATGCCATGTTTTCAGTTCTTTTTTCATGTTTCCTATTGATCAAAGTAATCAATGTATATGAGGGGCAGTTGTGTGGTTGTGGAATTAGAGTGGGTCTTCAGGTTATTGGGAACTCCCAGGGTTGTTATGGTTCATACTGTCTCAGGTTTATTTGAGGATCCAGTTTTTGACTAGTAAATTTGAAATGTCTCGCCATTGTTGATGTTTGGGGTGTGTTTTATGGTAATTGTCTCTAGTGAGGGTTCCCCATTTGGCAAGGAGTGCATGCTGGATGAACTTTTCCCCAAGACCACATCTTCGTCGGTGCCGAATTCTAGGTTGTATAACTATTCTCTTTTGTGCCACTAGTGTATCCTCTTTTGGAATTCGAAGCCATCATCTTGCATCACTTTGAAAATGTTCCACCATCATGGGCATTTGAATCATTGAGGAGAAGAAGTTTTGGAATTTAGGATGAAAATGGATGACTATGATGTAGGAGATGCTTCAGCCATCAAAGCACCATCCACAGGTCTCGGGGTGAAGCTCACACACAATCATGAATTTCTGAGAGTGTGTGAAACATTGGACTGGTCCATGTTTTCAGCCTTCTGAAGGGAAATATCCATAGTTTTCTTTTTCAATTCTTGTCGTCGTTGTATGCTCTTCCTTATTGCGGTTGTGTGATGAGCTTGTTCTACTGTAATCCATGTGGCCTCATTTTATCTTGGAATAGTTTCTAAATAGTTCAGATTCTTTGAAAGGTGTCGGGTTAATGACTAAACGAACCAGTTTTGATCTGGAGGATGGTCTCATCTACATACGTTAGGGGGATGTTTGGTTCTGAAAAAATTAATGGGTGTCATTTCTGTGCACTTTATTAGGCCGGACACCTCTCTGTGGATTTTCATTTATTGTGTTTGTGTTTTTTAGGGAATTCCTCCTTCCCGGTGTCTCAGTGTGCCAGTTGTTTCTAGAATATTTTTAATCTTATTGGTGGAGTTGTTCTATTAGAATTGAGAAGTTGGGATGAGTTTAGTTTGTGGAGTTCTAGCGTTGCCCCCCCCCGGTTGGTGTGTTCGAGTTTCAAGGTCTCCATGTTTGTAAATTTCTATGGTGTAGATAACCCTCTCGTGTTCTCCCCTCAATGTCAGACAATGATTGTACTCGAGTTGGTCGGGTGTGACTTTTGTTGGTAATGGACACCCCAAGCCTCACAGTTTCTTCTGATTATTGCCTGGGCATGTACTCAAGTTATGCTAACTATTGACTTGGTGACTTTCTGGGGGCATAAAGTGTTTGAGGTGGGGAGAATTGTCACAACCGTTTTTTAGTCATTTTATTTATTTTATTTCTCTTGCCATCACATGATTTTTCATAAGTGCGGGTGAGTCCTGGTTTAAAATTTTAATGTTGGGATGAGTTTATGGTTTGGGATAGTGAGCGAAAAATGTACGTTTAAGACGTGCGGTCCGCTTGGGCACGTGCAGCCCACTTGTAGTCTTCTTGGTTACTGTACGGTGCGCGAATACCGCACGGTCATCCAGTTTTAACGTTATTAAATTAGTTGGTTGTGCGGATAAATAAATAAATATATATGTGTATATATGTTTTTTTTAACGTTATCTGTATATATATATATATGTTTATATATGTTTATATATATGTATATATGTCTATATATGTATAAACATATATGTGTTTATATTTTTAAATGGTTTTATTATTATAAATGTTTTGATTATAGTAATCCTTGTTATAATATTTAACTAATTTTTATTAATATTATTATCATCATTATTATTATAATGAAAAAAATGAAAGAAAAGCCTAACCCTAATTCCCCCCCCCCCCTCTTCTGTTCGTCCCCCCCCCCCCTTCCTTTTGTCCGCCACGAACCCCCCCTAGGATGGAACTTCCTCCCCCCTATCGCGCCATCCCCACCGGATCCCCCTCCGCTCTCGTCGGCTGACCGCGCTTCACCCCCTCGACAACGCTCTTGGACCCCGCGTCGGCATCCCTCCCCTCCGCCGACATCCCTCCCCTCTGTCAGCGTCCCTCCAGCTGGCTGCAGCCGTCTCCAGCAGAGCCGACTCCGTCGAACCGTTGCCTCAAACCCCCTTACACACCATTTTTCCAGTGAACCTGACCCCTGTCGTCCGACAATCTTCCGGCACAAAACCTGAATTCCCTTGCACAGCACCTCCGCTCTGCTCGGGTGCGGTCTCGATTCACCTCGCCGTCAAACCACAATTTTTATCTCATTCCAATTTTGGTGTTTCTTCAATTTCATTGAACCTTGACATCATGGTTTTTGTTTCACGCTTTTTGCACGATGTCTAGAGTATGTGATTTACCTATCGAGACATGTTGGTCAAGGTTCCGACATCCTCTGCCAAGGGCAAGGCGGACATACTCATTTTTCCATGCCTTCAATTTTTTGGGTAAGGTTAATGCACATGCTGTTTTGTTTTGCATCATCCAAATTTGTGCCTTATGTTGTTTTTGAGTCCCTGGTAATTATTAGGTTGTGCGTTGGTCTTTGTCACACTGACTATGGGTTTATACTATTTTGTTAAGGGGTGGTGATGTTATTTTTCTAGTGTGTGCACTTTTGTGGGAGTGCGTATGTGTGAGCAGGTGGTGGTGTGATTTCGAAAGCATTGGATCAGCCAATTATTTGAGTTAGGTTCTTCCATTCCATTTATTCCAATTTCGTTCCATGTGATTCTTCTGTTTTATTATTTAATTGATAAAACAAGATTTTTACTTTATTACAGTTGTAGTTAGCTTATGGTAATGATTTATTATTAGTCTAACTTTCTTAAAATAAGTTTTGACATGTGCTTCCATTCATGAACAAGATTTTGACATTGCAATTGAATGCGGAGAAGTAGTATTGTTTTGGAATTGATTTTTTTAAATGTTTTGGGAGTGTTCTCGATATAAAAGACTGGAAGAGTTATTTAAAATTATTTTATAAGGCATTTCATTGGTTTATTAAATTATAGAAGAAGTGTGAAATTGGTTTTGGAAAATGTTTTATGGTGAGAAAGACTTTAAGAGTGGATTTTAATGTGTGGTGTGTTTTGTTAGGTTGTGCATACTATGTTTTAGTCAAATTTTCTGGTTGACACTTTGAAGGGATTAAATGTTTTAAAGACATGGTTTGGTTTTTTTATAAATGTATCAGTGATGTTCAAATTGGTGACCTATGTCTTTAAATGGGTTTTTTCAATTTACATGCTTAATGTTATATGCCCCTTTGTCCCTTGAAAGTGTGTGTTGTTTTGAAATGGTGCGTTGGATTATTGAATTGAGTTTTTAAGGGTTTATTTGGTAAAAAAGTGGTTGTTGTATGGTATTTTATGAAATGAATGGTATTTGTTGTTTTGGGAATGGTTTTCAAAGTGTTATTGGTAAATGCGTTAATGTTTTAATGCTCAAGGACCGGTTGGCATCTTCAAAAGGGTTGTTGGAAAACCCCTCTTGGGTTTGGCCTCTTCCCTCGTGGATTGATCATGAGATGGGAGGGTCCACTTTGTGGGACCTCCTTTGGATAATTATTTTGAGTCCAGGGACAAACCCTTGAGGTGGTTGGGGCGGTGCCAGTTTGTGTGGCGTGTTGATTATATGTATGTGACTTGTTTTTTGAATGATATGGCTCACCCACTTGAGTACTTTTCATGGGAACCTAGCATAGAAAATAGGTTTTCTAAGAATGATTTCTACACTAGTTTAGACTGTCCACTAGCTAGTGGCCCCATAGCAGGGGAATACTATGTTATTGCTGCTATGGGGATTGGTCCCCTCAGTTAGTCCATATAGGGCTATTCCAAGCATTAGGGAGTTATGACGTCATCGTGTTAGGGCATGCCTTCAGGATGAGTCACATGTATATTATTTTCTCATCTTCCTCTGCGTTCCTAGGATTTCTCAAGTTTCCCCATTATGAGTACTATTAGAGCCATTAACCTCTTTGTGTGGACATTTTTTCTTTGCACCTAGTTTTGGTATTTATTTAGAAAACTACAAAATTTTGATTACATGAAAAAGGATTTCAATTAGATGTTTTGAAATAGAGAGCACAACTCGCATTTCTTTCCCATTGTATTTGGTTTTAAACCTGAAGGGTAGTGGATCGTGTTTGTTTGTTTTTAAAAAGAAATGTGTGTATGAAAACATTATTTTATAATGTAGTTCAAACTAGTATTAATGGATTGTCTTGTGGAAGAAATGGCATGGAATCTGTGGTGCTTTCATACTGATCGTTTAGCTCACACCCAACCTATACCACTCGATGTCGGTAGACCCGAGTTGTTTTGCAGGTCCAGTCTTTGTTCAGGATTCCCTAGCAGGTGCTTGATGTTGGATCATAGATGGTCTTATGGTTGGTGGTGACCAAGAGGTCACATGGAGATCAGGTTGTGGCGGTTTTGTTTTTTCATTTGGGGTTTTTAGCTTTTTTTTAGTTCTCTATCTGTTGAGTTGCAACTTGTATCTGGATTAGTTTATTTTATTTATTTTCAGTTGATCATGTTGCAGCATCCTTAGTTTATTTAATTTAATTATCTAGTCCTGGTTGTTTATTTTTTTTGGTCTTAAATCATTCCCAAGTGTATGTTTTGATGCCCGACACTAGTGGCCATCCCGGGGTGATCGGGAACGCCCCTCGGGACTTGTCGTGGACCGGCTCGGGTGATCGGTTCAGGGTCGACATGGGTTGGTTTGTTACACTCTATGTTGTATGGCTTCTCTTGGTCGAGTGAGACCTAGAAGAAGACGTTTATGCCTATTATATGTGGCCCCGGTGCGTTTAATGAAAAAAAAATACATGACGTGTACATTTGGAGTACACGAAGTGTACTACGCTTTTCTGTACTCCTCTTTAAGACCCCTCCACATTGCCCCTACACACCCTGTGTGTGGCGTAGAAACAGCTAGCACATGGCCTCGCACGACATCATAGTACACAGTGTGTACTTATTAAGTACACGACGTGTACTCTGAAAATTTCCAGATTATCCTATTTTCCTCAAAAACAATAAAAAGGGAAAAACATACATGAAAGAATGTTCCGGGTTTCTTACAAACTTCCCCCCTTAATGAAATTATTCCCCGAATTTCCCTAGTGAGGTGTGAAAGAAAAAACCCCGAACAACTCCAGAAACTGTGATCGTACATCGGCCTCCCTCTCCCAAGTCTCATCCTGTACTCGCCCATGCGGCCACAACACTCATACCAGAGGAATAGACTCGCCACGGAGAACCTTATCACTATGATCGACAATCCGGATAGGATGCTCCTCGAATGATGCATCCGCTTCAAGCTCAACATCCTCAGCTTGAAAGAAATGAGACGGGTCTGAAAAGTAATGTCAGAGCTATAAAACGTGGAAGACACCATGCATAGCCTAATACCTCTAAGGTAACTGCAACCGATAGGCAACCAGACCATCTCTCTCCAACACCTCAAATAGCCCTTCGTACTTCGGTGTATGCTTACCCTGTCTCTAAATACTCTTGTGTCCCAGATTCGGTGTGACACGGCAGAAAACAAGATCCCCGACCTTGAACACCAGAGGTCGTCTCCGGTGATTAGCTAAGACTTCGGTCGAGACTATGATGTATCCATCCCCTTCTGAATCAACTCTATATTCTCTCAGGTCTCTGGAACAAGACGAGGTCCCAGCAAAGTTGCATATCCTGCATCTATCCCGCATAATGGTGACCGACATGGCCTACCATACAAAGCTTCGTAAGGTTCCATCTGAATAGTCACATGAAAACTATTGTTTTAGGCGAACTCCACAAGAGGTATATGCTTCTCCCAAGAAACTTAAAAGTCCAAAATTCAAGCTCTGAGTATATCCTCAAGCACCTGAATCATGCTCTCAGAGTGGACATCAGTGTGGGGATGGTATGCCGTACTCAAAATTACCTGTGTACCCTAAGCCTTCTGAATCCCCTACCATAACCGAGAAGTAAAACATGCATCCCTGTCTAAAACAATTGAGTGTTGGACTCCATGTAGACGTACAATATCTTGGATGTACAACCATTCCAGATCATCAAAACTGAAGGTATCCCTGATCGGAAAGAAGTGAGCATCCTTTGTGATCATGTCGATGAAAACCCAAACAACATCATCCGCATAAGGTAATATTGGAAACCCGGTCACGAAATCCATCATGACAACATACAATTAATACTCCAGAATGGGTAACTGCAGTAAAAGATGTTCCAATTTCTGATTCTTCTCCCACATGAACTGACTAATAGAGCATATCATGAAGAAACTGACAACATCCCTCTTCATACATGCCCACCAATACTGATGGTGTAGATCGTGATACATCTTGGTGATGCCAGGATGAACTGCCCAAACTGAGGAATGAAAATCCAGCATCAGATCCTCACGTATATCTACTGGAACTGACACACATCCCTAGAAAGGCAAGATAGAATCCTCACCCATTGTCCATCTAGAAGGAGGGTCCTCTCCTGACACACTGTCTCGCAGGACTAGGCCTTCTAAGTCTAATAATTGCATCATTTGTTCCCAATCAAGAAGTATAGAGGTAACATCTTCAGAAGATAGGAACATGTGTCGTTGTTTGTCATGCACCTCCAAATGAATTTCATAGAACAGATCCATAAGCTGCCACTCACTACTAGCTTCCTGAACTGCCTGTATCTTAGTTCTCCTACTAAGCGCATCACTAACTGCATTTCCCTTCCCCGGTCTATAGGCAAGCTCAATGTCGAAGGACTGAAGATACTCGACCCACCTGAGATGTATTATATTCAGGTCCCACTAAGTGAATATGTATTTGAGACTCTTGTGGTTGGTGAAAACCACAATGTTATCTGCTAGAAGATAGTGTCTCCAACAGCGTAAGGCATGAACAACAACAGATAACACCAAATCGTGCATCGGTTATTTCCTCTCATGTGGCCTCAACTGTCGAGACACGTACACAATGACTCCATCTCCCTATATAAGCATAGTTCCTAGTCTGATACCTGAAGAATTGCAATAAATGGTGTAGCTCTTACCCGGCTCTGGAAAGACTAGTATCGGTGATGACATCAACCTCCCTTTGAGATCCTGAAAGGCTGACTCACAAGAATCTAACCATAATAACTACGCCCCTTTCTTGGTCAGACAGGTAAATGGTGCTACTAAACATGAAAAGTCATTTATGAAGTGTCTTTAGTATCCAGACAACCCTAGGAAACTCTTCACCTCAAAGACGTTCTTTGGCTACTCCCAAGAAACTATAGCTCTCACCCACTATAGGTCTACTTATACTCCTGTCTCTGAGATTACATGACCAAAGAAGTGAACCTGATCCATCCAAATGTGTAAGTTTGAGAGTATATCATAAAGCTGATCCTATCTCAGTTTACAAAGAACGATCTCAAGATGTTTGGCATGGTCGTTTCGAGTGGGAGAGTACATCAAGATATCGTCCATGAAGACCACGATGAAGGAATCCAAGTATGGATGGAAAACTCGGTTCATCGGTTCCATGAAAAATATTGGAGCATTTGTGATACCAAACAACATAACTGTATACTCGTGGAGACCATACATGATCCTAAAATCTATTAGAGTATATTTTATGGTCTAACATGCAACTAATGATAGCCAGATCTCATGTCAATATTCGAGAACACTTGGGCTCCATGAATCCGACCAATGAGGTCATCGATACTCTGCAAGGGATATCAGTTCTTGACCATCACCTGTTTCAACTTTCGATAATCCACACACAAAGTTGAAGGGTGGCTTCTGACTTCTTCACAAAAAATATAGGAAAACCCCAAAGAGAAGTTTTGGGTCGATAAAACCCTTTGAATGCAACTCCTCCAACTTCTTTTTGAGCTCCTGAAACTCTGGTGTATCCACCCTATAAGGAGGAATATACACCAGTGTCACTATTGGAATGAGATCAACAGAGAATTCTACCACACGCCCCAGAGGTAAACAAGAAATGTACTCTGGAAAGACATCTCTAAAATGGTCCACCACTGGGGGAAAGTCTAACTGCGAAGTCCCCTAGGCATAATGATAAAGACTAGAAATTTGGAATGTGACTCCTCCTATCCCATGTTTCTAGGGTCATGCTCGACTCTCCTAGACATCCCACTCACCTGTATAAAGAAAAGATTCACCCTATGGTGATATGAAACTCAATCTACGGCGATAGCAGTCGACGACTGTCTGAAAGGGGAGTAACCAGTCCATCCCAAGAATGACATCATATCTCGTCATCTATAGGACATAGAGGTCCCATAAGAAGTGACACCCTATAACCACTAGAGGAAACTCACTGCACTGATGCACGCCAACCACTCTGGTCACCAACCTTGTTTCTAGAGTCAAATTACCGGAAGAGGAAAAGATACATAGCCCAAGGCTCTCTACAACAGCAACAAAGATAATGCTATGTGTAGCACTAGTATCAAAAAGTGATGAAGATAAAACAGAGGCAACTAAGATCTTACCTCGAACTGTAGAAAGTCTGGGATCCTTCTTCCTGATGGGTATACTCCACAGTGAACGTCTGGCCTATACCGCAGCCCCGCGACCCTGGTTGACTACCTTGAGCTGATCCACTATGTTGTCGCTGGAAACCTGGTGACTGGCCACAATGACCGTGTCCTCCACCTCGGCCCGAACGGCCAGAAGAACTCCAGTTCCCAGACTGTTGAGAAACTGGCGAGGCATCTCCTAAACATGGGGTCTTTGAAGAGCGCCTTTTACCGGTTATAGGTGAGATGTTCTGACAAAAACATTATAGATGGCCCATCTTGCTGCATGATCGGCACTCCATAGGGTCCCTTTGGCACTAAGGCCTAGTATGGACACTCCTCCCGCACTGGTAGTATACTACATGGATACCAGAAGATACACTCTAATTACTCTGATCTCCTAAAGACAACTCTCTACGGTGCTTCCTTGTGTGGGATCACCTCCCACAACCTCTTGGCGGAGTCTCGAAGAATATAGGTTTCTAGCTTCACCCTCTTATCTGGAGGTACCTCAAGATGCTAAAAGATCATCAGTATGGCTTTGAGCCACGACTCTGCAGCCTGAGGTCCTCCATCCACTAAGAAAGTATGAGGATGCTACTGCTGGAAAACCCACGTCAACTCAGCCATTGATGGGTTAGGAGATGATGCTCCCACTATGGTCTACATCATCCTAAGGAAACCCTCCCTGAACTGCTCATTGGCGCCCGTAACTGGTATAACTGATGGTGCCAAGGATGGAACCGTAGGAGGATCTGTAGGAGGTCCCTGATCGGCCATATCCATTGTCTGATCACCTTCTAGAAGCTGAAGTATAACCGGAGGAAGTCTTGGTGGCATATCTCTAAAAGATCAAAATCATTCCTTATATGAGAATTATCAATGACAGAACACAACAGTACAGGTGGTATATAGAAGAATGAAACGTTCATGTTTTACAAAACATGACTACATGGTGTGTGTGAGTACTACACAAAATGTTATCTTAATCCATTCACATTGAAGTATACTTCTGCTACCACTGGTCATGTAACACCCCAACTACATGGCATGTTGTCACCGCACATGGCATGCACATAAAATCTATTCCCCTTTCTAAGTCTCCATACATGGATAACCCACACAGTCCTCTTAAACCGATAATACACGGAGTGTTCTCTACGTACACGGCATGTACTAGATGAGTTTCAACTACCCATGTTGTTAGTTACATGGCTTTCTACACATATGACTTCAACACGGCCTGTACTTACCACACACGACCTGTTCCTGAAGGTTTTTCACAACCCTGTGTTTCTACCCACACTGTCAGTGACACTATTTGACAACTACATGGCATGTATTTATAAAGTAAACTCTGTGTATTCTGGGTTTTTTCCTGGAAATAGCTCAGCAACTGCTCCGAAGTCTAGAAAATCACAGAAAACAAGCATGAAGGTGCATAATTCCGATCCTTGGTGGCCAATAATCCTCGCGAATCAAATATTGGAATCTCCTACATATCATATACAAGGGAAAAAGGTTAGTGATTCACCATATTCTGATTCATGAGATCCCATAACACCTCAAGAAGAAAATTTTGGAATTCATTCTAGTAAATCTCTATATAAACAAATTCTCAATCAAACAATAGAGATTCGTCCAAAAAATCTTTCACAATAGCATGCATAATCTACACGACGTCTTTCACAACATCCTGAAATCACTAATTCATCCTAGATGACATGGAAAGAATGCATGGAATGTGATTTCTAACAAGTACCTATATGAATCTTGAGATGGCATACCCTCATCGCACCGGGTTGCGACAGAAATATAACCGCAATAATAACAACGGTAACACCACAAAGCATGTGAATCACTCTAGGTGATACCAAATCAAATGTAACATAGAAAAACCAGAAACTTCATTAAGCGTGGTAGATTGTCTTTTTCCCTATACACGAGTTAGCTACTCCCGGGCACAATTTATTACCAAGTACATATTCCGTTGTATCCTTGGCTAATGGCTCCAAACCGTAAGTCAAGAGAGAATAATTCCTCTGATACCACTTTGTAACGTCCTACATCCTAAATCCACCCAGAGGAGCCCCATACCCAGTTGGTCACATGGCCTCATGAACATTTACCCAAATGCCAGAGGCTGTGGACTACTAGCGAGGGCCTTGGGTGTGATAGTGTGGAATCTATTGCCTCATTGGAAGAGTACACAGTGGAATAGAAACCATAAACAATAAAAAATAGTAGAAGCAGTAAATATCCATCAATAGAAAACAACGGATGTCTAAAACAATAAACTGGAGCATACACATATATATGAAATGATGCATAATACATATGTCTAGGAAAGCATCCAAACAAGTCACAATGCTGAATAAAATACTAAGCCAAAGTGAAAATGAAAAACTGATAAGCAACTCCTCAGCATCGCAAGCCTCGGCTTGGTATAATGCTCTCCTGCTCCAAGGCAAGTCAAGTACCAGAAGTAGAAGGGAGATTTACCATGTATATACCTACAACAATATAATGTATTTGGGACCAAAAGCATGACCCAAACAGGGTGTGACACTAAATCCCAGATGGTAACCACCCAAAGATCTGTGCATAACATTCTGTGAGTATATGACAGGTAAAGTACAGTAAATAGTAAATAGTAAGCAGAAACCAAAAATCCACAAAATCAATAAGCAGCAGTGAAGGAAACAACTAACCATATACAATAAACCCTCTGGGAAGTTCCCATATTCATCCCCTATAGTCCTATACAAAAGGTACCGACAACCCTCTAGGAATATCACTCAGCCTAACCCCTCTGTTTTGGTCGTAGAAAACTATAAGACGCTTTGGGGAAGCTCGCTCGGTCAATTCCTACTATATTCTAGGGTAATCAGGGACACTCTAGGGGTGTCACACGGTCTATTCCCCTTATATCCCCAAGGTCTAGAGACTCTCTGAGGAAGCGCACTTGATCAATTTATCCTATATCCTATGGTCTATCACAGACTCTCTGAGGAAGATCACTCGGTCAATTCCCCCTATATCCTAGAATGGTTTAAAGAATTCAAACAAAACGAACAATGACCCTCCGAGGAAGCTCACTCGGTCTACCCTCTTGTGGTATATAATATCCACGACTCTCTGAGAAGCTCACTCGTTCTATCCCGTTTATTCTATAAGCTCAAGTCATTCTGAGGAAGCTCACTCGGTCCAGCCTCCTTCAGTCTATAACATCCAAGACTCTCTGGGAATCTCACTCGGTCTATCCCATATATTTTATAATATCTAAGAATCTCTAGGAAGCTCCCTCGGTCTATCCATTACAGTATAAAGAACCAGGTCCTAACAGCCTTATTCCAATCAGTGCATAATAATGCTATATGGCTAATGTTAACATACAAAGCTATTTAGCTATCTAGTCTATAGCTTAATAAGCAAGTCAGGGACAACAGTACTCCATCCAACTATCAGAAAGCATGGAAAACAGGTACAACGGGCAAAGAAGAACAAGACCAAAAGGTCTTAAACAGAACAAGGAATGGTCAATACATCCAAACAATATAAATTATCCCCATACATGACCAAAATACCTCTTCACAAGAACACACAAAAGGTGGGAAAACAATAGGGAATAATGTGAAACACGCAATACCCTGTTCAGGGGTATTGGTGGCATTTGAACACAAAACTCAAATACAACGAATGGAAAGTCACAAACCAACTACCTTGATGTTAGGAGATCGATATAATTTAACCATTATGATTGAATCTCCTTAGAAAATCTAATATCTAAGAAAACTTCAAAAAATATCTACCCACGATATCTTGACGAATAGGGGAAGTCATGGAATGAAACTCAAGAAGAAGGAAGAACATACCGCTGTAGTTCCAATGCAATTGACGGTCGTCAATTCGGAGAACAGATGGAGGCTCAGGGGCTCGTAGAAATTTCAACACTGTACGAATTCTCTCAGTCAAACAAGACCTATATGAAGAGGTTTATGTCGTTCAGACGCGAACCTGGTGCATTTAATGAAAAAAAAGAAAATACACAGCATGTACTAGGCTTTTCCATACTCTGCTTTAAGTGGCCTCCACATTTCCCCTAGACAATGTGTGTGTGTCCTGGAAATGGTCAGTAAATGGCCTTGTGTGGCATAAAATTACACGACATGTACTTATAAATTACATGGCGTGTACTCTAAAAATATTTATATTTTCCTCTTTTCCTCAAAAACAACAGAAAGGGAAATATTTACCTGGAAGGAAGGTCCGGGTTCTTACAGGTTTGAACCTCAGGGAGGCTTCCTACATATCCTTTGTTGGAATGGAACAAATTCCACATAGTTTGGAAGGTTGTGAGCTGATGTGAATGGTGGTTTTAAATGTTGGTTGTTGGGATTATACCTCTAGGAGGCTTCCTATGTACCATATCTTGCATACAACGATCAATATCCACATAGTTCAGGATGGAGGATGTAGTTTAACATCATGTGGGATGAAGGTGAACCAATGTGAAGTGGTCAGGACCAATGGTTGTTGGTCTTGATCATTTGGGAGGCTTCCTATGTACCCTATATAAGAGACCAATATCATTGTCCATGTAGTTCAGGATGGGTTTTGGAAAACCGACGTGAATTGGTCGGGACCAATGGTTATTGGTCTTAAACCTCAAGGAGACTTCCTACATAACTCTCCTGGTCAGGGATCAATGTACATGTAGTTCGGAATGGGTTTGGGGCTTACAATCAATTCATCCTAGAGAGGATTTCATGGCCGATGCTTACTATAATCCAATGTGAGTAATAATCAGTGTGAGAAACAAGAGGCAACAAAGTCCAAATGATCACGTTGCGAAAGGAGTTTCCAATGGAAGTGAAGTGTGGATTACATGTGGTTAGTTAACCATTTTGGGGTATGGTAAGGAATTACATGTGGTTGGTGGCCCGAGTTGGGATTGAACATCAGGGAGGTGTCCTATGTACCCTGATTAGGAGACATGGATCCAAACCCACATAGTTCGGGATGGGTTTTGACAAACGAATGTGAAGTGGTCAGGACCAAAGGTTATTGGTATTGAACCTCAGGAAGGATTCCATTGTAGTTTTCCATGAAAAGGATCAAAGTAAACCTATTCAGGAGGGTGTGGGAAATCGATGTGAGGTGGTCGTGACCAAAAATTGTTGGGCTTGAACCTCAAGAAGGCTCCCTATGTACCATATCTAGGAGAGAGGGATCAAAGTCCATGTATTTTAGGAGGGTGTTTATGAAACTACATGAAGTGGTCGGGACCAATGGTTGTTGGTCTAGAACCTCCGAGAGGCTTCCTATGTACCCAATCATGGAGAAATTGATCAAAGACCACATAGTTCAGGAGGGTGTTGGTGAACTGATGTATAGTGGTCAGGAATAATGGTTTTTGGGCTTGATCCTCAGGGAATCATCATATGTAACCTATCAAGGATACATGGATCAATATTCACGTAGTTCAGGAGGGTGAGGTTCATACTCTATAGGCTACCCAAAGAGGATGTCATGATCGATTCTTACCCTAATCCCATGTGAGTCATTCTCTGTGTGAGAAACAAGAGGCAGTGAAGACCTGATGATCACATCGTGAAAGGTGCATCTGTGGACGTGAATTGGGGATTACATGTGGTTAGTGGCCAAAATAAGAAACAGGGGCTTACGCATGGTCAGAAACCTAGGGAGATAAATATTGGGACATAATCTTGGATGGAGGCCTGGGTGGAAACAATGCCCAACAAGTGAGGGATTTGGCATGTAATAGCGGAGGGTTCTGGTTCCCATCCCCCCTATGGTCTTCTCCCATTGTGAAGATAGGTGGTGGAGAGACTTTTCCTCCCATATGAATGGCTAGGGGCATAAAACAAGGTGGTTTTCCTTTCCCTGTGGATTGGAACCACTCTAGAAAAGAGGTTCTCAATCCATGTGAGGAAGATCTTGCTCCCCTGGAGTGTAGTGGATGTGGGTAATGTCTGATGTAGGTCATACCACATGTTACACACATAGTGAGGCTATAGTTTAATGTCATGTATCGAGGACAATGGCACTTGGATGTTCAATGTTCTGCAGCTTGGACGAGGTATGTTCACTCAGCACCCCTTGGACATACATAAATGATACTCACCAGCCCTTGGGTTAGGGAAATCATCTGTAATTCCATGTGAAGGGGGTGTTATGGTGTGATCGATTGAAGGACCCACGTTAGCGTAGCTATGCGAATAAAAAATGTTTGTTATCGTGTATATGAGAATAAGCATAGAGCTAAGCAAAGCCACATAAAGCACCGCCCAACATGATTTGAAATAACTTCATGAAAACCTAGATTGTCGCATGGGAAAAGGATTTGTGGACGAAAGGGGTTCACGTTAAGAATCATTGGGAAACCCTGGTGCTCCATGTAGGGTAGAGGCTTTAAAGGGGTATGATTTGCTATGTGAAGTGGCCTAGACTAGGCAAGGGGAATTGGTGCATATTGAAGGTTCTTCGCAAAGTGGGGAGGATTTCATGGGGTTGTGCCTCGCAGATCAAGGGTACCCTCTGAAGCATACCATTTCCAAGCAATGTGCTTCCTGAAGCACCGTGACCTAGCATTAGCATGTGGGTTACATGTGAATGGAGGGTACTCTGCAAAGCATGACTTCTCAGTGAAGACCCGATTCCCCTTTGGGATCCCCTTATTTCACGAAGGCCTGTGGGCTCCGTGGAGGGCATCCCCATTGAATAATAGTTGAATTTAAGTAGAGGTAATGGCACATCGTGATGATAAAATACCTTGTAGAGCTCATGGTTATCAGATCAGATATTGCTTCATGATTTGAGATCTAGATATAGAAAGGTTATAGGATCCATTCATGGGGCTCAAAGGGAACCCTATTTTCAATGGAAATAGGTTCCATAAAGCAGAGCTCTCCTGGCGTGAAGACACGTGTCATTTTCTCTTAACTGTGGAGCCTCCTGCCTCCTTGATCCATGGAGGCTTCGCAAATTTCAATCCAGTTCGCAGAGCCTCCCGCCTCCTTTCACATTGGTCGCTTCGCAAATGTCAATTCAGTTTTTGAAACCTCCTACCTCTTTGCTTCGCACCGGCTTCGCATGGTGGTAGGCTCACACTAGTCATGGTGATACGGGGCTCCACAGATGTGCTTTGCAAGGCCTCCCCAATGCTTCACGTTTTTTCATCCTCTTCCCAAATTATGGAGCCAAAATAGTGATCAGAGTAACATTAAAAATTTACCTTCAATTTTTCCTTATCCCAAACATGGAATTGGTGCTATCCTGAAATGAGATCAGCCTGTTAGAAACACATGGACCCCTTAAATTGGTCTAAGATATTTTTTATTCATTTATGTGGAATCATTTTATTTATATTCCCCTAGTAAAATAGACAGTAATCCATACATAACATCATCATCCGATATTACTTCTTTTATATAAAAAATCGGGTTATCAAAAGTGACATACTGGGTGTTCGATATAACATCATATCCATGTACTGCTATTTATCTTTGAGGTATCAAAGAGTTATTGTAGATATCAAATATATTGTATAATCTATCTAAGTATTCCATTTGTAATTGGATTTTTTTAAATCAATCTACTGTTGGGTTGGAAATCCCAAAAAATCTCAGGGAGGATGCCCTCATCATCTTCCACTATCGCACGAAGTTAAATGATAACAAAATCTACACATATAAGGTTAGTACTATAATAATAATAAGTAAATGGGTAAATAATAACGATTTTGATTTAGTTATACTCTTCATGGGTTTCTTTCACACCAATGATGGAATACCACATCTCACTAATGTGGATTCACCGTAACCTCTTCCAAAATCTGTAAATATGTTCTTTATTAACTGGTAGTTAGTACATTCCAAGAATGAAATAATAAGGCCACATCAATGATAAAAAGAATATCCCAATAGAATATATTTCTTCTAGGTGTCAAGATACAGTATCGGAAGAAGTGTTTTATTGTAGAATCACCTCTAGTATTAGTCTCTATGCGGAAGCATTGAGCCAATAACTGCACTATAATAAGTAGATCTTAAAAAAGTAATATGAAAATGAATGAGTGGAATGTAACTATATTTATCATTACAAAATCAAATGTAGAGAATAGGTGGATGACTACTTATGTCCTCTCTGTCATTCTAGTTTATAAGACACTGGTTCCTATAACAACGCTTGTCACTAACCACTAAACCATTAACCTCGTCCTGGACTATATAAGAGTGGTTGTGGTAATAGAAAACCTAATCATCCACATAATACATCTCCTCTTGCATATATACCTTATATTAAACCTCCCAAACCTATTTACATTAATAATTATCTATACATAGATGATCCATCAACCATATCATAGCCATATACATAGTAGACAAACAATATCATGCTAAATTTTCAAAACCGAAGAATGAGAATCATTACCTCACCCTCATTAAAATAGATCTATCTTTAGAACCCTTAAATTTAAAACATATATCCTATGGTTTTAGCATAAATCACCATGAAATCATGGATCTATATTTTTGATGTCAGTTACAAACTAAATAAATATCACCTCTAGTGGTTCCAATGACAGCTCTAACTATCTACAGTTAAACATCTTGGTGGATCAAAACTACTATGTAATGTTATTTCACCATAACATATTAATGAATGCATTGATATTTCACAAAATATATAATATATTGATATAGGACACACTCTATGTCCCATTATTGAAAGAATTCATCACAAAAAATATCCAGAGAGTATTGAGAGAGGTTAGTAATCCACAATGTATAATTTTCTATAGTCAGGAATTCCTGATAAAGTTGAATAATCTCATTGATATATCACTCACTCAAAATATCAAGAAAGATCTCATCCTAAATGAGATTATCGAACTCTACTAATGAATATGTCACCTCATCTTGTGTCAAATTCCCCATTATCCCCATTCTCTCAACAGAGCCATGGATATGGCACACTATGAGGACCACTATTTGATTGGGAGGGGTCCTATAAAGGGAAAACCAGGTCCCTACAACCATTAGAAAATCATTTATTTCACATGGGTCTTAAATAAAAATAACCATGTTGGTTAATTTTGTTTTAATCTCATGAAGTACACTGATCCTTTTCACATCATTTTTGATACATACATTGAAACATGCTAATCAATAGGCGGTAGTAAGACTAGAAAACCATCGTGTGGTACCAACTCATAATATTATACCTATATCAAAGACTTGTCACAATAAATATCACCATTATAATCCTGCATAAGACGCCTAAAATTATATCATCCTTGATTCATGCAAAAAATTTCAACCCGAACAACTATCAATGATTATAATTGAGACGCTAAATAATGGACCTAGAAACCACCTACATTCATATATGATGCATGTACAATTGTTTTCCATAAAAAAATATCCCATTATTTCTAAGAGAAAAATATATTGTTATAGAGTCTAGTAGAGGTAATACATCAGTCTCCATACCAGTACTGTATTCCATCCCCTAATAGAAGGAGTAAAGGAAATTGAATACAATTTCCCTCGTTCTAAAGCTTAATATAACAACTAGAAGATACCAAAACAATAGGACTCTGATTACCCAACCAAATAGCCCTATCTAATAACATGATTTACCAAGGCATACATAGAACTCAAAGAGGCAATCATGTCATTCATATACTTTCTTAATTAGAGCAGGTTCTGAAGGAAAGCACAGAGTTGTAATACAAAACATGTGGCAGTCCATAACCCAAGGAACCTATAGACATGCCCAAATATCCACCCAATAACAAGTTACAAATGGATAAGAATGAATAATACCCAAATTCATTCATAAAACTATATCAAACATTGTATTATAAAAAATATTAAAAGAACAATGTTCCAAATATAAGCCTAGTAAAACTATATAATATCAAAAAACTATAGGAAGGTGGACACTACTACAAAATAAAACCCGAATAATCAATTATAGTCGATATTAATCATATTTTCCCTTCATAATATTGGTAACCTAGGAATCTATAATTATTTATATAATCATTATAAGACAAAATATATGTGGACAGATCCTATGGATGTGTGAGTATAACACACCTACTGAGCCACCAAAATAACATCGAATAGTAATCGTCAAATGTGTTGTCATATCATCATCAAAAAATAATTTCAATTAGAATATGAAATAAATAAAAAGATATCCAATGAAAATTAATTATAGAATCGAAGTCTCAAATTAGGTTCACCACTATACTACTAGATTATGATTCTTCATGAGCTCACTAGGTAACAATCGTTCAAGAGTACTAATTCCCTATATCATGCATTAACCGATGGTGCTAATATCTGTGGTTTTTTCATTTTGGGGATCACTATGAATAAATTACATGATAAAATTAAAAATATTTTAAGACATATATATTGTAGGACACTGAGAGAATGTTTTAGATCAAGTACCCTATCAAGAAAAATCCATATAGGATGATGAAGACATGCCTTGATAGTCATAAAGGAGATCCTAGTACCATATAAGGGGTGAAATGATAAAGGATCACACAATATTAAACATATATGGTTAACTGAATTTAAACCTAATAAATCATAAATAGGGGATCACATATTATATGCAATGTCATGTGGTTTTAAATTATTATCTATAGTATACAGGATATAGAACACCGAACTTATTCGAACAATAGAATATTATTATGTGACTATTTTATCGTGGACATCAATTAGTTTGTGTTTGAATAAAAAATTTTGATTTATAAATATAAAATTCCATATCTAATTTTTAATTTAATAATTAATTCGTTGAAAATAAGCACATGATTTTTAGTAACGTCAAAGATAACTGTTATTTTAAAATTGCTATTATAGATTTTTGGAAAAAAAATATACCTAATAAATTTAAAATTTAGTAAAATTATTTGAAAAAATTAAATTAAATTTTGAAATAATAATGTTTAAATAATATTAGTATACTATTTTTAATTTTTTTTGAAACAATTTATTTTTCAAAGAATAGGGAAAAATAATGACTTTTATTGAAATCTATATTTAGTTTTTATATTTATACAAATTTAAATCATGTTTCAGAGTAGATTTAAAATTAAATTAGTGTTCTTATTTTAATTATTTTTTATGAAATAGACTTTATAATTATATTTATCATGAATACATTTCCTAATTTAGTACCGTAATTTCCTGAAACATATTTTTCATTTCATTTTGATGGGTTATGTTTAAAAACAATTTCCCACTTCTATGATTTTAATTAAGGAAAATGTATAAAATATTTAACTTTACATGGTATGAATTTAATAAATAATCCACTTTATATTTTTTTTTCAATATGAATAGCAAGTCGAATAATTTTTATCACCATAGTAAATACAAAATCTCATAATTTTCCTTGAAAATGAAATGATAAGAACAATTATATAAGAAAAATAGTTTAATAATTCTAATTATATATTTATATGTCCACCACAACGATCCAATGGACCAATTTATGTCCTTTTTGTCTCTCATGTATGTTATTAATGATATTATATAAATTTATTTACAGAAATGTAAAATATAGAACCCTTTTATTTTTAATAACTAATTTTTTTTTACATGGGGTTATCTAGAGTCTATTCACAACTATTAATTTTATTTTAATATAGAATGGATTTATCTACATCATGGTAAATGAATTTTAGTTTTTATTCAAGGAATAATTATTATAAATTCATACACAATGATGATGTAATAATTATTGATTATTTAAAAAAATAAAATTAATAAAATTAAAAATATTAAAACAAATACTATATGATATAAATAATGATATCAATAAATTTTAAAAATGAAAATTAAATTTTAGGTATACAATTAAATCTTCTGTTTTAATTTTAGATGTTTTCTTCATGTTATTAATTCAAACGTAATAAATTATTTGGAAAATGGGAAGGATTTTTATTTTATATTTAATAATATTTTATAAAATTATTTAATGTTTATAATAATATTAAATGATAAAAATTTATTATTTTATGTTTTATAATAAAAAAATTCAACCTAATGGATTTATTTCAATATATAATAATTATATTGGCCCTACAATGGTAAAAGAAACTTATTATCACAGTTGGAGATAATATGGTAAAATAATAGTTAATACCATATTATAATGGTATTAATATAGTCCAAATTTGGATTTTTTTGGATGGGAGTTTTATGCGAATCTAAATTTTATATTAATAATAACTCTCTTTGGGGGAAATTTTAATGGAAAACTAATTTATAGGAATTTATTGTTTTGATAAATTCTAAGAGTGCCCCTCCCCACTCTTAAAAAATGGAACCTATTATTCTCAATGATTTAGACATTAAACACCATGTTTTTAGAAAATACATGAACAATATAATACTTAGAATCCATACCCTCACTCTAGTGGCCTAGAAATAGGCCGAACAGTAACCGTAGAGAGAATAAGGTGCCAATAAAAGGGGTTTTCCAAAGAAGATGTATAATTTTTATTCAACTGTTTTAGTTTTTTTCTTCTTCCACCACAATAGAGTATTGTTTTAAAATTTTAATATAAAATAAGAAATATAATTCATATATTAAATTTATTTTATTTTAATATCAAAACACATATCCATATACAATGGTAACCAAATTTTATAAGAAATCGTCATTCATGTATATGAGGGAATGATGCATCATGAACAAATGAAATTACATTTCCCTAACCATCAATGATGAATAGATTCAATGATTAATTAAATTTTTTTATATAATTATTAATAATTGTATATCATTATAAAAATATCATATATAGTATACTTTATTACCATTCCATACATTTAAATAATCATGATGTTGATCGTTCGTACGTGTGGACTAATACATCCATAAAGCTGTATGATTTGTATTTATCACATCACATAGATAATATATATCTATTTTTAATATGTTATATATATTATATGATTATCAATATTTAAATATGAAATAACATTTAAATTATTTCAATAAAGATCAATGATAAATGTAAATGTTTCTAATACGTATTTATGACCTATAGTGACCATTATTGTAACATAGTTATTTTTCTTAAAAATATGTTATAGCTTGATTTAAAAAGGTAAATTATGTGTAAAAAAATTATTTCATTATTATTATATTTTCCATACTTTAATAATGACCCCATTCACTATAGTCAATGTACTAAAGTCATTTTGGAATACAAAACATGTATAAAAACAGACGACGTGAGAATAAATGATTGGGTAATTATATATGACTTGAGAATAACTGAATTAAAATAAATAATAAACATGAAAAAATTTTATAACTAGATAAATAATTATTTTATGGTTATTATCCATGAATATAAACAACATACATGATGATTTATGCTTAAGGTAATGTATTTTGATCTCAATTCTATTTATGAAGGACACTTTCATTATTATGTATTTTTTTGATTTTTTGTGGTATATATAATAAATAATAATTTATTTTGAGATTAATATTATTTATGGTATGGGGATTTAAATATCCATATTTTATTTTCTTCATTTTTATTATGAATCTATAATTTCTAATGATTTTATGGGATTATTTGACAATCAAATCATTATTAGAAATTAATTAAATTTAAGACACCGTAGGGGAATACTTATCTTTCATGCAAATGTTTTCATTAAATGTATTAAAACATGATTTGAAAATTATTTTAAAATTGTTAAAATATTATTTTAATCATTTTTAAAATAATAAAAAGTTTTGTAGTGATTTTAAATTCATTTTTAGAATGATGTACTTTCTTATTTTCTAACAAAATGATGAATGGAATTATTTTTTTACTTTTAATAAATGAATGGAATTTATTTATGATATGAAGCCCTAATTATATGACACTTACATTATAAGTTTAAAATTTCATTTACAAATATAATATTTATATTTATATGTTCACATACTTTTAGAAAATAAATGTGAATTCAAAATGAAATTATTAATTTCCTTAAGAATTATTCCATGTTATATTTAATAAATTATTCTAATATGAAATCCTTTAATATCCATTGTACATTATTTTGGATTTTATATAAGGATTCATTCAATTTTTGTTCACTGGATGGTTTATGTTTGTGGTGAAAAGATGGAATAGTTATGACTCTCATTTTATTTTCAAGGGTTTTGCTATATTGAAATGTTTGTGAAGATAGTTTAATTTCATGGGATATTATATCATTTGGAAGTCATATGTTTGGTTTTAATTATGTAATTAATTATACCTATATATCTCTATAGTTAATTAGATAAGGTATTATATCTCTTAGTATAATTAATGGAAACAAGTCGATGATCCTAATCCATTATGGAAACAATGATGATGTGCTGAATCAGTTATGTGATTCAAGTCAATGTTCTTGACCCATTATTGGAAATTGTTGTTGATTCATGTTCTAATGGTGTTGGTAGATATCATTAAAATATGAAGATATTTTTCTACTTATGATGATTTCAAAAACATTTATGTCCTGATGTTATTATTCATGATTGATTTATAATGAATTCTAATTTTTATTATTGTTGTATTTTTAAATGTTAATGTATCGTTTATTTAAAAATGTTTGTGATCTATTTCATATTGGGAATGAAAATTTTTATGTTATGGTCTTTATTTTATTTCATTACAGTTATAATATACACCCATATGAATTTCAATCTATATCTCCAAGAATTACATTTACTGATAACATGAGATGATTATTTCTAAAATTCCATTTTTCATGGATAAGAAGAATGATGCTAAATGATTTGAGTTTAGAAATGTTTTATATGCTATGAATGTTATGGGAGATCAGGTAAACATAACATGGAATATAAAAAGTTTGTTATAGTTGTATATGATGCTGACCATTAAGAACCGAGTATTTATAAACTAATGTTGTTAATTGTTTTTTTCTAATTATCTTAAACTATAAACCAATATTTGTTTGGGTATATCAGTGATAAATAATTTCCAATTTTACATTTTATGTTTTTTGATGGACAAATTTGGGAGAATAATCTCAGTGTAAAATCCAAAAATATAATGTTTGTTATTTTTAGTGCTAGAACTAAGAGTCTGAGTTTGAGGATGTTAGAATTGGTCTCAGATTATGGTTTTTATAATTTTGGATATTAGTTTCTGTAAACTTCATTTTTATTCAAAGTTATTGATATCATCATGACTATATAACAATTTTGTTGGACAACTATTTAGTGTTTAAATACCCATTTTCATATTTAATGTGGTATAATTTAATATAGGAAAAAAATAGTTTTTGGTAGGTATATATAATCATCAGGATTAAGATGATGTATTATTTGAGAAATAATTTCCTTATATTTTGGGTACTTATTACTTGAATTTATTTATAATCTATATGAATTATATGACCCTTAATTTTTATGTATGTATTTGTTATTATTGTAATGAGATTAAAATTGAAATGTATTATATAACCATTGAGGTAGAACTATTAATTATTATTAAATATATTAAGAATAATTTTTTGGAAGTTTATCACTTTTTTTAAATGTTATTAGATTAAAATTAATATATTTTTAGTAAGAATTGGAACCCATAGGTTGGGTTCCAACAAACATTATTAAATATTGCATTGAGAATTAAACCCAAAATCGAATGGTGAAATGGGTGCATCACATACCACTAGCCCTCATGATTTCAAGGATATATTGAAATTTATTTTATTTATATAAACTACATGATAGATAAATGATATGATTATTTTTCTGAAATATATTTTTTATCATATTGATAACCATAGGGTATGAAATTGATTTGTTTTTATGTTAATATTGTTATTTTAGAAGTATGTTTTAATTATGGAAACCTTATATGATTTAGAAAAATAAGATATATGAAATTGTTTTTGAGAAAATAATGGTTTAACTTCCTTTTATAGTCATATATGAATTTCTATTTGATTTAGGTTCATGTAGTTTATTTATAAAAAATGGTTATTGAATCAATGAGAATATATGTTTAGTTCCTTTATATTTTGTGAGATAAATACTAAATTTATCATGGAATAATATATCATTATATCCTTTTAATTTTTGTATTTTAATATTAGAAAAGAATATTTTCAGGAATTTTATGCTGAGTCATTTTTTTGAAAGATCTATTGCAAACACTACATATTACTATTGAATTTTGGATATTAAATTAACTTTTTTTTTTAAATGATATTTTAATATATTTTTTAATCATCATATAATTTTATAAAAAAAAATTGTTAGCTAATTCATAGAGATATGTTTAATAGATTCTTATTCCCTGTTGTATTATGAGGTCCATTAGTAATTTATTTCAGCTATTTTGGCATGAAAAATATTCATTTTATGTATACATAATTTGGGAAAGAGATGTGGTGGTTGTAGAAACTGATCAAAGGATGACACTCTACTTTTTCACTCAAGTATATTTCTCCACATTCGTAGAATATTTCGTAAGGTCATACCCTAACTCTATGACAATGAAATTGAATGAAATACAATAACAGTTTAATCTTTCTATTGAGAAATCCATCTATTTCTAACCCCTCACATAATTAAGGTTTTTTGAGGGTGAAATTTATCTTGGTGATAAAATTTATAAATATATATCATCCCTTGGAAGTTAGTTTTGTTCTTAATATCCATGTATTCACATAATTACAATGTTTTACAACATGGATACCCATTTATGTGTTATTCTAAATGCCCGTGAGACCATGAAATATCCATTTTATGTAAAAATTTTATTGAAAATTTTTTCATAGTGGGATTTTAAAAAATTAATTTTAAAGCTTCAAAACATTATTACTAATATAAATTTCATAATATAATGATACAAATTATTAATGTGTGGGAGAATTTTATATCCGGATATCTTAAAATTAACTTCTAAAGGGTAGAAAAAACCCAATACTAATACTTTAAAAAACAACAATATATTAATATGTCACTATTATATCCTAACTATTACATTTTTTCTCTGGTATGTTAAGCAATCGTATGAGAAAGTTTTTATAACTTTTGAACCATTGCTCGAAATTGTAATCTGAGGGTACCGTTGAACTCGTAGTGCCCATAATCTTTTAAGAAGACATTCACCTAGATGGTAGTTGGGAGAAAATAAAAGATAGTTTTTGTGGTTTTTAGATATTGATTTAAATAAAATTAAATTGTGTGGATTTTTTCATTTGACGGTTAAAATCTCCTCATGGAAGTTTGAGGTGGGGCCACCACATGTTAATCTCCATGAAAGGTTATGGTGGTGGGGACCACCTGAAACTAACCTTGTGTCAGAGGTTATGATGTAGGGACCACACGGGGATAAAATCTCCTATTAATGGTGCGAGCAGAAAACCTCTCAACTCCCCCCATTAATGATAGAGAGTTTCTACACACCCTGCCTCTTTTATGGTGCCACTACCCTTTAATTAAATTGTGCAAACTCCCCAAATTAACTTCTGCCAATCCCCCATAATAATGAGGTGTAGCCTATTAATTTATTTCACCATTTTGATTTCAATTCCAATGAAATAATAGATAAAACTATGTATTATTATTTTCTTTGTCATATTGGTTGAATATTGGGAGAAGAGGGAAGGAATCAACCAATGAAGAACGAAGAACACCGACCTTCTTTGACATCTTCCATGGAGCTTCTACCTACGTGGGACGTCTTCAACTGATCTACCCTTTTCATCGTCATCAATGAGCCTAAGCATCTCAGGATTGGAAGCGTACAACGGACGTGATGAACAATGACCATCTTCGTCTACTTTCCACGACACCGTCAACGAATGTCGAATAACGATCAAAGGTAGGGATTTTACATGTTGATGCTTTCATTGAATCTTATTCAATGGTTGGAAAGGATTTGTTTGCGGGTGATTTTTTGTTCATATTCTTATTTCTTGATGAGATAATTGATACCACACTAAATGAGGAAGGGGTGGGACAAACCAAAATGTCCTGAACCCTCCGTCGTTATTGTTTGTGATGATCTACAGCATGGTGACGAGGCAACGGAACAACCAAGGCAGTAATGACAAAGGGTGCGCTACCCACGTCCCCCACAAACCGTGCCACCCCAACATCGCTTCGGTGCAACGACACAAACCGCAACCCTCCGGTCGAGCCACCCCTGCCGGCCCACACCCCCTCGATCTCTACCCCTATCGGCCTCCTGTGCGCCGCGGTCGAGCATCACCAGCCCGTTCCGGACCGCGCCACACTGAACCGTGTTAGCCCTGCCTCCCAGCCTCCCGACCACCTGGATTCCCACGAATCCTGCGCGCCCCAGCCAAACACGCTATCCCACACTTTATGAGCCACCCCCTGGCCACTCACCGGCCAGCACGGACGCCCGCCGGCCTGCCTTGCGCCCTGCGCAGCCGCGCCCTGCTCGGCGGCCTCCCGGCATGCCTGGTCTCTTCAAGTGCGCCTGGCTATACCGTGTGTATCGTGCACCCCCCATGCCCCAAACTGCTCGTGGACCCCCTCAAAGATCCCTCTCTGAACCGGCCCGACCGCGCCCTCCTGGCCTAGTCGGGATGGTTCGCACCCTCACAACGCTCTGGGAGGAACTGGCCCCAAGCCCGGGCTGAACCGCCCACGCGGCCGGCTGGGCTATGCCAAATGGGCTGGGCCAAACCTAACAGTTTGGCCTACCAACTGGGCTGGGCTAGACCCAACAGGTCTGATCATGTCTACCCCGACCAGGTCAGCCCAAATGGGGTTAGACCGGATAGGTCCAACATGTTCGGACCAGGTCGGTCCGACTGGGTCAGACCGGACATAGGTCCACTACTGCCCTTTACATCCATTGGCCATATCGTTGGCACTGGACGACCGTTTGATGAACCATCATCGGCGCTGGTAATCATGAAGAGAGATAGTCCTTTTGAGTATACCCAACTAGAGTTTGGGGTATAGTTGAGATACTGTCAGATTGGATTGTACACGAATCCTACCGGGCCCCCGGGACTGAAAGTCTAATAACTCAAAGGTCGGGAATCTGATTGATAGATCATCTATTATGTTGAGACCTCTATGATTTGGTGGAACATTGAGATAACTTTTAGTGGTACTTCATGATTGTTAGAGTATCGACCCATAGCCCGTCGAGTGGATCCTCCTAGAGACGAGCGTGCGTAGTGCGGGGACCCAGTAGCAGGATAGGACCTGATGACTGCTGACCATTTTGACTCGAAGTGACTCTACTATCCCTGCACAGAGTGCCATGGTGTCGTGGTAGACCCACAGTGGGGTGTTCCTTGGTTTCGTGGCAGAACCACGGTACATGACACGAGGAGTACAATAGCAGGCTATGAGGGGGAGCACCTTGGTTATGTGGTAGACCCATGGTGGGATGCACCTTGGTGATGCAGGATACACACGGTACTCAACAAGAAGAGTACCTCAGCAGTCCATGGTTAGTGGGAAGCGCCTTGGTGTCACAACGTGCCCACTGAACTCGACATAGGAGGAGTTCTACAGCAGCTGAGGTTTCGATAATGTGAATCAAATCCTAGTTGAAATGAGTTTGTAACATTGGTGTTTATCTCATGATTGATATGGATTATTTGGTAACATAGGTATATGTACGGGAATATTCTTAAGTGGGGTTATCTATTGAATTCATACTCTGTGGTTTATCTTTGTTGGGTTTTGTGAGAACTTAAGGGTCACGAGGTCCCTACTGAGTATCGTTATACTCACCCCCGCATGGGATATGCCCGCACCTTGTTTTGTTGGATGAAGACGTAGAAAAACGCTAACCGAGGCTTAGTTTACCCAGATTAGATAGTACCCATAGGTGGACCACATGGCGTGACAGTACATGGAGGAAACAGATAGACGTGGAGTGTTGGGGAGGCTATATGTACCTACCCTTCAGGTAGGAATTCCCAGTCGATGATCCAGCAGTTCTTTACCATTCTTAACTTGAAATTGTTTTTCAGTTGTACTTGTACTTTCCTATTGGGATTGTATTCTAGCCCCTTACTTTTTAGAACTCTATGTATATTGTTTGACATAGTTTTTTGCATCCATCTTGTACTAAATTGTGTGCATTTACAGGTTATAAAGGAAATGCCTTCCCAATATTAGTGAATTAGGCCTTTGGTTCTAGTCACCATCCCCTGGAATATAGAAGGCGGGCATGGGGTAGTCACAGAATAGGCCCTGGGGGACAGTTCGTGAAAAATTTGTATCAGACGAGTCGGTTCAATGGAAGAACATAGGACTCTTATCTTTTCTGTGAAGCAATAGGGTTAAGAGTACTAAGTGTTGTTTTCAGTTCAGGGAGTCCAGTGTTGGTGCGGTGGCAGACGTATCCATACACGAGGACCCTAACTACTGATTTTGGAATCAGTGCACAAGAAAGCTAATCGTGTGTTTGTTTTAATAAGTTATATTTAAGTCAGCTGAAATAGGCCAGCTCACCAGGAATAACCATTGACCGTGTCGCATCTATTTCTTTCAGGATTCCTCCTCGCAGAAGACAATTGAGAGTCTCGATATTAGTACACATAGATATTCCACCATGCAATGAGGCCTCGGTTGAGGTCCCTCTTCCATTTGAGGCACCAGTAGAGGAATAAACATTACCATTGCCTATTGGTCCACCGATTCCACCAGCCCCAGCTGCCGATAGTGCAGGCCACTTGAGAACATTTCCCGAGTTCCAACGCCTAAGTCCACCCAGGTTCAGGGAAGAGATGGACCCATAGGTGGATGAGGATTTTCTGGAGGCTGTGGTGAGAGATTTCTAGTAGGTAGGGACACCAGCAGATTTCAATGTGATTATTGCTGCCAGCCATCTACAGGAAGTAGCGGGATAATGGTGGAACTTGATGCTCTAGGTTCACGATGAGGTGGCACTTCTTGGGGAAGACTTTGAGATCCTATTATAGGCGGAGAATGTCCCATCCACCCTATGAGCAATACGGATACATGAGCTACTTCATCCGCATCAGGGAACCATGATGGTGGAACAGTCTCAGTGAGGATCACAGACCTCTGGCACTATTCCAGAGATATGGTACGATACCCATTCTTCCAGTCTTGGACCGTCGAGCAGGGTCTCAAGTGATAGATCATTGCATCGATGATCTCCCTAAGAATCCCGACACAGGAGGGGGTGTTGGAGATAGCCCTCTTAGTGAATATTTTCTTTGCTGAGCAGTATCTAGTAGCGAGACCCAAAATTTTCCAACATGCAGCAGAATCTTCTACATCTGACAGTAGACTGATGTCGCAGAGGTCCAAGAGGACCAGAAATATGGGTGGACAATTGAATGACCTGGGATCTGTCGTGCGGGGCACCCAGAGCAGATACATACAATCCAGGAGCAGGTAGTGTTTCTCATGTTGCGGGCATGGTCACATGGCTCGTGACTATCCGACCAGCCATTCAGATGATCAGTAGACGGTCTGAGGACCGCCCAGGCAGAGAAAAAGATTCAATTGAGGTGGTCCGTAAGGAGTAGGACGTTGTGTCAGAGGAGCTATTCGAGTAGGTGGAGGTGGGAGAAATTTCAAGTTGTAACAACCACCACCACTAGGAGGTCCACCCCGACTATAGAGAGTAGGTGGGCAGATGGGAGCTCAGCTTCAGGAAGCTAAAGCATATGACCATGGTGCTATGACGATGATTTGAGGTATGATCTGTGTCTAATTTACATTATATTATTTACTTATAGAAACAGGTTCCAGTCACTCGTTCATTGCCACTTTCCTCATTCAGATCTCAGAGATTCTAACGGAGCCCTTGGCTTGATCCTTACGGCTAGAGACTCCTATGAGAGTAGACTTGACGATTACACACTAGTGCCAGCAACGTGTGCTTACTCTATGAGGTGAGACCTTCGGTTGGGATCTCCGTGTAGCGGCATTCAGGCCTTACAACATCACTTGGGTATGGACTGGTTATATATAGTCCATGCTCAGATCGTGTGTATTATGTGCAAAGTGCGGTGTGTCCACACAGATGGGACAAGGTTTACCTTCACCGGTGAGAAGGGAGCCTTTGCAGCATAGGATAGACTTACTCAGAGGAGGGTGAAGCCGATAACTCGTTTTTTGGCCGAACTTTCCCTCGGAGGAGTTGATGTGTAGAGTCTGATCTGTCCTCTAGTGGTGGACCAGTACATTGATGTTTTCCCTAACAATGTTTCAGGACTACCTCCTCATAGGTAGGTGGACTTCTACATTGACCTGTACCCTGGGATGACACTGATATCTACACCAGAGTATCAGATGGCTCCCACAGAGCAACATGAGTTGTAGGTATAGCTAGGGGACTTGTAGGGGAAGGGATTCATTCAGTCCAGTTTTTATCCCAGGGTAGCCCCGATTCTGTTTTCCAAGATGATTGATGAGAGATTGAGACTTTTTTTCTACTACCATCACCTAAACAAGGTAACCGTGAAGAACTAGTACCAACTCCTGAGGATTGATGACCACTTTGATCTACTGATGGGAGCACAGTGGTTCTCGAAGATAGACCTCAGATCAAGTTATTACTAACTCAGTTTTCGAGAAGATGATGTGCAGAAGACAACCATCAGATGTTGGTATGGCAACTAAGAGTTCTTCATTATTCCATTTGGTGTAACCAACACTATAGGAGTGTTCAATGGAATCTTGAATAGGATTTTCCCGCTATACCTCGATCTCTACATTATAGTCACCATCGACGAAATTTTGATCTACTTGACTATTAAGGAGGAGAATGGCTACCATTTGCAGGTTGTACTGGACACACTCCGAGAGAACCATCTATATGGTAAGCTCTCAAAATGACAATTTTAGATCTGAGAGGTTCACTTCATGGGACATGTCATCTCTGAGGTTGGAGTTGTAGTGGATCCAGTGAAAATTGAGGCGATACTTGGTTGGGAACCACCCAAGAGTATGACGAAGGTACGAAGTTTCTTAGGTATGGCTGGTTACTACCAGATGTTCCTCCCAGACTTCCCCAGAGTTGCAGAACCACTATGAGACATAATGAACAAGGAGAAACCAATCGTGTTGTCAGAGAGATTCCATAAGATCTATCAAGATCTGAGGCAGAGGCTGATTAGTTCCCCCATCTTGAGGCTTCCAGAGGAAGGCATAGAATAGGTTGTGTACTACGACGCATCAGGGACTAGAATCGGTTGTGTGCTGATGCATAAGTGACCAGTGATCGAGTATGGTTCTCGGAAGATGAGACAAAATGGTCATAACTATGCTACACATGACCTGGAGTTAGCAACACTGGTCTTCTCCTTGATGATGTGGTGAAACTACCTAATGGACAAGCATTTTACCATGTACTTTGATCACAGGAGTCTCAGGTATATCTTCTCTTAGAAGGAGCTGAACATGAGACAGCGGCAATGGCTTGAGATCCTCTAGGAATATGACTTCAAGATAGTCT
Source organism: Viscum album (assembly GCA_963277665.1). Taxonomy (NCBI): domain Eukaryota; kingdom Viridiplantae; phylum Streptophyta; class Magnoliopsida; order Santalales; family Viscaceae; genus Viscum; species Viscum album. The sequence continues at coordinate 62,830,856 of OY728164.1, read as the reverse complement.
ATACTTCTTGAAAAGGGATCATTGTAGCAGATACACTCCTTAATAGATCTGGTATACAACTGCTAGGCGAGGTGACATGGTAGTTGGTTGCCTTACAGATATCATTTGTGGATAGAGACAGAGTAGCCTTTCTACAATATCTTACAGTTATTCCCCACTTCTTCAGTGAGTCATGGAGGCACAATGTGGATACACTAACTATGAGAAATGACTTGATCAGATATCCAAAGGTCATGCACCTAATAGATTTTATGAAGTTGGGGAGCATGTCATCCTCTTCAGAGGAAGTACTATGGTACCAGTGTCATATCAGGAGGAAGTTATGGGAGAGTTCCACACATCCCCTTTAGCGATACATACAGGAGTGGCGAAGACGTACCAGGACCATTGATGACAGCAATGGTGGATAGGTATGAAGAACTCAGTAGAAAAGTGTGTCTCTCAATGACTCACTTTTCACCAAGTGAAGGCGAGGAATAGGTACCAGTAGGCTTGGTTCATCCTTTAGAGGTCCCTGAGTGGAAGTGGGATGATATATCCTTATACATCATGATATGACTTCCCCGTACATCCAGGGGTCACAACTCGATTTGGATGATCGTTGATCGACTCACCAAGTCAGACCACTTCCTACCAATCTGAGAGAAGGGATCAGTAGAGAGCTTGGGATTCCTTTATGTGTAGGGATTGTGTGGCTACATTTAGTAACTTCATCTATTGTCTCTGATCTTGATGCACAGTTTACTTCCTGGATATGGAAGGGGTTGCATGAGGCTTTTGGGATACACCTTCATTTGAGCACCGACTTCCATCTTCAGACAGAGAGTCAGACTGAGCGGATCATTTAGACTATCAAGGAAATGATCTGTGCATGCGTCCTCGACTTCGGTCACGGTTGGGAGGATAACATACCTTTGGTGGAGTTTTCATACAACATTAGGTGTCACTCCACCATTGGGATGACATCTATCATGGAGTTATATGCACGACCTTGCAGATCATCTTTGTACTAGACTGTACCAGTGGAGTCCACACTAGTGGGACCATAGATGGTACAAACTACCATATAGAAGGTGTAGATCATGTAAATATGGATGAAGACTACAAAGAGTAATAAAAAGTCGTTTGTTGACAGGAGTCAAAGGCCTCTGGAGTTCGAGGATGGCTACCACGTTTTTCTACCTATCAATCCTCGACGAGGTCTACAATGATTTGGATAAGGAATTAAGTTATCTCTGATGTTCATCGGACCTTTCAAGGTCCTCAGTAGTATTAGCGTGGTGTCTTACTGCTTAGCTCTTCCACCTCAGTTGCACCAGGTGCATGATGTCTTCCAGAAATCGTAGCTAAAGAGATAAATGCACATACTTTCTCACATCATCGACAATAGATAGATTAATGTCAAAGATGCTGCATTTTTATAGAGGTTCCAGTGGAGATTGAGGATCGATAGGAGGGAGACCAATGTGTATAGTCGATACCTCAATTGTGTGTTCGCTGGCAGCACGAGAACCTCTAGGATAGCACATGGGAGTGGGAGGCTCAGATGCGTGCTCAGTACCCCCACATGTTCCCTTCGTTCGAGTTCTATCTTATGGGTTCATATAGCCCTGAGGTGGAGAGTATTTAAAGACACAGATTTCATGTGGAATGTTTTTTATAAATACATGGTAACTTAAAGAGTCCGTAAAAATTGACGGCGCATGATTCCGCGGCCCGGTGTGCCCGAAATGAATTTCTGATGTTTTGTTAGGGTATGTTCCGTAAACGTATGAACAATTTTTATAACTTCTAAACCGGTGCTAGGAATTTAAATCGGAGGGTATTGTTGAACTCGCAGTACCAGTATTCTCTTAAGAAGACTTTCACCATAAAGACAATCGGTCTAAAATAAAAGATAGGTTTTAGTGTTTTTAGAGATTGAATCTAATAAAAATAAAGTGTGTTGAATTTTTTTTATTTTACGGTTAAATTCTCCCCCTAGAAGTTGGAGGTCGGACCACCACACCTTATCCTCCCATTAGAGGTTGCGGTGGGGGGGCCCACCTGAACCTAACCTTATGCGAGAGGTTATGAAATGGGGACCAGACGGGGATAGGAATTCTGATTAATGGAGGGAGAATAAAACCTCTCAACTCCCCTCATTAATGAGGGAGAGTTTCTCCACACCCTCCCTAATTTATAGTGCCACCGTCCCTTTAATTAAATTGTGCCAACTCCCCTAATTAACTTCTGCCAATCCTCCACATTAATTAGGTGGAGCCAATTAATTTATTTCACTATTTTGAATTCCGTGCCAACAAAATAATAGATAAACCTATCTATTTTTTTTGGAATCTTGGTGGAAACATGGGAGACGAGGGAAGAACTCTCCCAATGTAGAACGAAAAATGTTGACCTTCTTCAACGTCTTCCACGGAGCTTCTACTGAAATGGGACGTCTTCAACCAACCTACCCTCTACATCGTCGTCAACGAGCCGACACTGCTCGAGATTGGACGTGTGCAGTAGACGCGACGAACGACGTCCTTCTTTGTCTCCTTCCTGTGACACAGTCAACGGATGACGACTGACGATCAATGGAAGGGGTTTTTACATGTTGATTCATTCATTGAATCTCCTTCAATGTTGGAAAGGATTTGTTTGTGGGTGATATTTTGTTCATATTTACTTCTTGATATGCCAATTGATACCACCATAAACACAGAGGGAGCGGGCCAAAGCAACATGGACCGACCCCTTCTCCATTCTTGTTTCTGGCGATCTTCGGCATGGTGATGAGGTGACATAATGACGATGGAAGCGATGACAATGGTCGCGATGCCCGTAACCTCTGAAAACCGCACCCCCCCCCCCACAATGCTCCAGTTCTCCGGACTGAACCGTGGCCCTCCGGCCGAGCCACCTTCGCCATACCACCGTCGGCCCGTGCTTCCTGGATCCCGGCCACATCCGGCCTCTTGTGAGCCCCGACCGAACAATGTCGTCCTGCACCATCCCTAGCCGCGCGGAACTACGCTGGTGTGGCCCCCGGGCCTCACGGCCGCACGTACCTCCCGTGCTCCCAGGCTGAACCTATGAGCCTGGGATGGCCAGGACGCTGCCTGGTCGCTTGCCAGCATGCCCGGCTGCCTGCCAGCCTGCCTGACAACCTGCTCGGCCTCCTGCCGGCCTGGCCATGCCCTGGCGAGCCGCCTCCCTACCGGCCCGGCCTACACGACCGCCTATCGTGCATCTGGCCAAACCATGCATCACTTGCCGCACGCGAACCCCCTCACGGTTCTCTCATTGGCCATTCTAGTATCTCCCTCCAGGCTAATCCGCGCTGGGCCACGCCCTTGCAATGCTCTGGACCGAACTGGCCCCGAGCCCGGGTCGAACCGCCCACGCGACCTACTAGGTTGGGTCCAGCCGGCCAGGACGGACCTAACAGGCTGGCCCGCCCAACGAGACATGGCTGAACCAATAGGTCTGACTGGGTATACATAGACTGGGTCGGCCCAGATGGGTTCAGACTGGGTCGGTCCGACCGGGTCAGACCGAACCCGGGTCCACTATGGCTTTTTACATCCTTTGGCCATATCATTGGCATCAGACGACCATTTGAAAAAAATTTAGAGGCAAGGCTAATCATTAATAGAGACAGTCCCATTGAGTATACCCCACTAGAGTTTGTGGTGTAGTTGAGATACTATTAGGTTGGATCATCAACGAATCGATCCAGGATCCTAAGACGAAAAGGCTAATAACTCACAGATCGTGCGTCCGAATGATGTATCTTCTATTGCGTGAGACCTCTAGGACATTGCAGACCTCTGAGATACTTTTTTCATGGTACATAATGATAGTTAGAGTATCCACCAGTAGCTCGTGGAGCAGATCCTCTTGGAGACGAGCATGTGTAGTGCAGATACCTAGTAGCTAGCTGAGACCTGATGACTGCGGACCGTTTAGACTCGAAGTTACTCTTCAAGACCAGCGGGGAGCGCCATGGTGTTGTGGCACACCCATAATATGGATCTCCTTGGTGTCAGAGCATACCCATGGTACTCGACAGGATGCGTACCTTAGTAGGCTACGAGAGGGAGTGACTTTGTGACATGGCAGACCCACAGTGGAGAGCGCCTTGATGACGCAACAGACCCACTGTACCCGACAAGAAGAGTACATCAGTAGTCTAAGGATAGTGGGAAGCACATTGGTGTCGTGGCATGCCCACTATACTCGATAGTGGATAAGTTCTCTAGCAGCTGAGGTATCGATATTGTGAATAAAAATCATGGTTGAGCCGAGTCAGTAACTTTTGTGTTCACCTCATGATTGAGATGAATTACATGATAACATAGGTATATATATATGGGAATATTACTATGTGGGGATATCTGTTGAAATAATACCTTGTGGTTGATCCTTGTTGGAATTTGTGAGACCTTCAGGTTCTCGAGGTCCCTACTGAGTATCGTTATACTCACCCCTACGCAGGCTATGCCCGCACCGAGTTGTGTTGAATGCAGACGACAGACAGTGCTAATCAAGGATTAGTGTACAAGCACTGGATGGTTCCCGGAGGTGGTCCAAAAGGAATGACGGTACATGGAAGAGACAGACAGATGTGGAGTGTTGTGGAGGCTATCTGTACCTACTCATCAAGTAGGACTTCCCGGTGGATAATCCAGCACATGATTACCATTCTTCAGTTGCACATGATTTTCAGTTGTACATGTATATTCCTATTGGTATTTTCTTCTAGTCCCTTACATTTCATCACCCTATGTATACATTTTTTTTAGTTTTTTGCTTACATCTCATATTATGTTGTGTGCATTTACAGGTTCTAAAGGCAATGCCTTCCAAGTAAGAGGGAATTACGCCTTTGGTGCTAGTCTCTAGTGCCTGGCCTATGGAAGGTGGGAATGGGGTAGTCATGGCATAGTCCCTGATGGATGGGTCATGACAAATTTAAATGGGATATAAAAGGGGTGAGGATTGTAAACAAGAAAATGAATTAATGATATAGTTTTCTTACATAAATCAACATGGGATAGTGGTACCAAATTTAGTCATTACATTATAATTATAATTCTTGGATAACCACCAATACAAAATAACATAATGTGATTATTATGAAACCCCTACAATATAAGTGGAATATCTTGAGACTAAAACATTAATGAATTTATTTAGTTACTATTTAGGTGAACCCATCAAAATTATATCAAGTACATGAAAAATTGTGCTACATAGGATATACAACTAAGAACATATTTCACAAAATTTAACACTGTGATAATGGAGTGTGGATTACATTCATTTATGTCCTATGTAAGATAAGTATATGGTCATAATGGTTAACACCCATAACAAGAATTGGGTATAGGTATTCACTACAAAATTGTTTGGCATGGAAATTGTATTGAAATTGTTGTAGCATAACTGGGGAACATAAATGATCATGGGAGGAACTAAGGATAGTGGACAGGGAATCTCATCAATTAGAAATCACAGTATAATTATAAATTAAACGGAAGAAAATATCCCAACATTAGGAAGTGAGGATAAAATTCATAAGAAAATAATGATGTGTTATTAAATTTGAGAAGGAGATGTCCCGTTATAAAATTTCAATAGCATAACGGTGGACTTAATGGTTCATGGGAGGTATAAATGATACTAAAAGTCAGTTTAATCACACATAAATAAAACTATATTTAAGAGGTATATATAATAATATAACCAAACATGAAAAATATAGGTAATAGAGAAAAACATAAATGAGTTGTTTCAACAAAAATATAGGGAGGGATATCTCTTACTAAATTTATAAATGGTAATGACTTAGGTAAATGATATAATTAAATGTGGTAAATAGTATCACATTATTATAGAATCACATGGAAAGTAAAGGATTACATAAATGTACCTGAAGACATAACCACTTGTTATTGAAAAATATTATTACAAATATTGTGTTAGAATTTAAATGAGGATAATGAAAATTCCATACCTTGAGAGTGTGATTCAAAGATTCAGGGAGTGTGTTCTTAAGAGTCTGGGTGAACCTTTGGAGGACTATAGAGAAAACTGTGATGATTATGGAAGTGATCCAATAATTTTGAATGATTTGGAATGGGATATTTGGATGATTTATTTTGAAAATGATTGGGGAGTACTTTATTATTTCTGTAAAAATATGTTTTTTCACTTTACAATAAAATAATAATACCACAAACCATACCATTGTTTTATAAAATGTATTCATCCAAAGAATGTTTTATATTATATTTACAAGGTAAAGGGGCCAACTAATTAAAATATTAACTATGGCAATGTGTATTTATGTCATGTTTATAATGAAAAGATTTTAAAACCATAAAATAAAAATTGGTTTTGTAGCATTCATAAAAGCATGATAAAATAAATAAAATAACCTGGTAATAATTTTATGTTATTTAGGGACCCATAATTGGTTTTGGATACCATTTATATGATTTATTATATCACATATGGGTCCTTATGATGTTATAATACACCATATGTATATGACTTATATTTAATGTTTACCCAAAAATTTGACTTTCTCAGATATTTAAAAAAAATGACAGTTGGATAATTTGTATGTAATGATTCAAAAATTTAAATTATTTTTATCAAAACAATTTTCCATATATATTAATCTCCTTTATTATAATTGAATACATTATATTTTATATATGATGGGGTTTTAAAACAATATATTCGAACAATTATAGATATTTTCATTTGAAATCGTAATGTTATATTTATAATATATAATAAATATATAATATTGAAACAAAAAATTAACTAAAATTTAAATTATTTTAAGAAAATTATTTTTTAAAAAATTAATATCTTATCTGAAAACTATATATTATCCAAATTTAAATTTACTTTTTAATGAATGGAAAAAAAATTTAAAAATAATTATTTAATCATTTATAAATAGACAAAAAAATATTAAATAAAAATATTTTTAAATTACAATATAAATATTTACAGTCATAGGGATAAATTTTATCTAGTTGTTGTTAAATTATAATTATGAACTTTTACCCTATAATTAACCTATTAAGGATTAACCGCAAAAATAAATATTCACAACATTTATAATTTGTATTGTCCATAAAAAAATTTTAATTTATAATATAATTTTAATTATGATGATTTTAAATATGGAATCCATTTTATATAATTAAATACATATATGTGGAAGATTTTAATTTAACATAATATATATTTGAGCAATGGAAATAAATTTTATGAATAATGATTTCTTTAAAAAAAAGATGATTTTAATTTAACACTATAATTATTAAAAATCATTATATGAATTTAAATTAATAAATATAGAAATATAATCTATTAAGTTTATTTAAATTATTTTCTATAATATTTTATTTTAATTTATTATAGTATTTAAAAATTATTCATTTTAAACCAATTTTAAAAATAATATGTTTTTAGACTAAAAGTAAACGTATTCGAAAATCTGGTATAAATATGATTTAAATAACATTAATTGGATTAATTATAAACAAATAATCATAATTTTACTTTTAAATAAAATAATTTAAATAATGGAAATTTTGAATTTTAAAATTTAACAATATAAATGATGGATTTAAAAAATTGGGTATTTTCACTATTCCATGAAAAATCAATATTTTTTTTTGTAAAATTAGAAAATTTAAAACTATGTTAATAATAATATGATCATATTAAAAAAATTTGTTTATTTTAGAATATAACGTTTTTAAATTTTGTATAAAAATTTTCATATTTTTCTGAAAATAATATAGAAATCATTTTTGAAGAGAACATTATTTGTATTCATTTAAAATATTTTGTGATTAATTATTACAGATTTATTATTAAATTAATGATTAGTAGGAAGTATAAATATATTATATATTTTTTAATCTTAGTAATACCCAGATATTTAGAAACTCGTTTATAACATTTATAATAAAATAATCTTCATTTATTCATGATTTTTACTATGTACCACATCCTTTATCAAACGTAGTTTTAGATTTTTTTTCAAAATATGGTTTTTCATTATCTCCAAATTTATTAAATTGATTTCTCTAAAATTGAAGTTTATATTTTAAATAAATATACGGAAAATTGACAATATCTTCATTGAAGTAAATCATTATAAAAATTGTTAGTAAAACATCCACTAGAAAATACAGAAATTTAAGTATCAAGGCCATCACATAACATGGATTACAAGTAGGTGAAGAATAATGGGAAGTAAAAAGATATACATTGAAGTGAAAAAACTGAATATTAACTAGGGTTCGATAGAGATAATTTCTATGTGAAATTCAATGACTATAAAACCATTAATCCATAATTGGTTAATAGAACATCCATCCATGATAAATGATTGTACATTGACAACATATTTTCCTCGTTTTTATTTTCCTAAAGTTATAAAATTCTTTTACCATATAGAATAATGAAATATTCATTCATGAAAGGTATAATTAGATTTTTTTAATAAATTCTTATACTAAAATAATTTCTCTATATGATTAATACTCGATATAAAATAAATTAACACCCGCAACACATGAATAAGCTTATAAAGAATAACATAATCCACAAAATATTAACAAGTTATTCTCTATGTGTTTACAATATCAATAATGGTTATAATAAAGTTATACAATAATAAAAATTAATAACCCATATTGATTAATCTGTATAATTAAACGAATAAATACAATTGGTTTATCATATATCAATTTTTAAATAAATACTCTAACATTTTAAATAAAAAAAATAACCACATAATTAATAATTCTTTTACCTCAATTATTGTCACATACCCAGTAGTTTAAAACTCAAAAACATACTACAACTCTTATAAACTAGTCGTTAATATTAATCATGATGTGTATATATACTACAAAAAAAACATTTCCAAAAATATAATTAATCACATAAAAATTAAATAAATCCTTTCATCCTATAATATATTTTCTTATAATAAATAAAATCTTTCTAAACATACATCATAAAAAGCATGAAAAATCGATGTCAATAGTTTTAAATATTTGACATTGAAATATCATTACAATAAACATTAGTTTTATACTAATATGTAATAAATATTATGTCTTATCAATCCCTCAATCTTATGTTCTATAAAAGGTCATTTTATCACTAAATTTATTTTATTGGTTATTGTTAATGTAAAATTTATATATTCAAATCCCTAAAATGAAAACCTACATGGATGAATCCTTATATATTTATAGATTATTATATCCATGTTGTAATTGATATAGAACACCATCAACAGAAGTCTAAAATACTAATAAATAATCACTTTAATCCATTCACATCATCAATTTCCATAGAATATGACCCTAGTATAAGATTAAACCCTTCGATTAAGGAATTTAGATTAATAATTCACAATTTATTAAGACATAAGATATCGAACAATAATGGTTTCTATAGAAAGAAATATGTTCGCTAACATCATACACATCAAATTTTTAGATCAATGAGCTACTTTATTCCCTATTTATCAATAATTAAAAAACCGTTGAGTTCTATTATGGTATCTCCTTTGACGCCACATTCCATATTTTTGAAACAAATGATGTTGAATCGACATTCCTTTATCACATTTATAAGATTAACTTCCATGATATGGTTTCTACTTTTTCATTCATGCCTTTTTATAGTCAACTATGCGCCCATTTTTATTTTTATGTTATGAAATCTAGTTTATAAAAATACCAATAATTCTTATATAACTAACGATCATGCTAGGAGTCACATTGGGGTAGTCTTCTCATTTTCCAAAACATTGGTCGTTGACTTAGGACTTCATATTTCCATCCATTAACTTGAATAAAAGTAAAAATAAGTGTGAAAAATATTAAACAACTAAAAATATAGCAAGGAATAAAATAAAATTAAATGGATAACCTATAAATGACATGTATTTTTTAATATAAGAATTTATTTTCATTTATGTATGTAATCCCTAATATATTTCCAAAAAATATAATTATGGGAATTTTTGTTCCCTAAATAATGATTAGTAATGAGACTATGAAATATCCAAATGATATTTAATGGGAGTCTCAAACTATGTGTGAAACAGGGACGATTCTTATGCACTAGTTCTGAATCAATTATATCTCAATACAATGTTTTTAGGTGTTACCCATAATTACAACTGTACGATAGACACATCAACTTGATCTATCTGGAATGGTGTATATTTTAAAATAAACACTTACTCAATACATTTTAAATATGATGAATTATTTAATATACATAGAATTATACCTATGTCTTTCACTAGAGGTTTATAATAATAATAATAATTTTAACTAATATTTCATTTGATACTAACTATGAAGCCTCATTTAATTATTACACATTAATTTATGATTTATTTTATAACATTACAGATAATGAAACCCATAAGATCGATAAATCTATTTTATTTGTAAATTAAGTACATATAATTACTTCATTAATGTGGGGTACATTAAAATTATTGGAAACATCCATAAAATGCTCTAAAAATCACTATTCCTTTAAAACTACATGGGTTATCCATAGGGTTAAAATTACAAATCGATGAGATTTAAGGCCAAGTAAGGGAATAAAATAGAAGAATAACATAAATAAATTATTATATTTAAGTCAATATTTTTTTTAAATGGATCATTAAAGCAGCGATGCACATAATAAATAACAATAAAGTACGGTATAACATGATAACAAAATGACAACTGGAAAAGTGAAAACAACATTAAATATGTCATCATAAATAATTTATTGTTATCCATAAATAAAACATAACATAATGGGCTTAGTATAACCCCTAATACATTATACATTACATATTAGTAGGGTAAAACATTATGCAATGCAATGGAGTGCTAACTGGGTGCACCAATCATAACAATACCATGTTCATGCATTAGTTGGAAACATAGGTTATACAAATTAGATTATACATCATCAAATATAATTCCATTATAATTTATTGAGTAATAGATACATGTATGTCCCTAATTGAATATGTTATGACTATAAAGGTGAATATTCTCAATAGAAAATGGGTTTGGTTATTCACTAAGCAATTATTTGGCATTGAAAATTGGAGTAAAAGTTAATCAAGAAAATAGGGGAAGAGAAATGTTTATAATGTGGAATAATGAGAGTGTAAGGGTTGTTTATAAATTTATACCACAATAGGGTATTATGATTATGATTTAAAAATATATCCCAACATTATGAATTTTTTATAAACCACACAATTTAATGATGATTAATGAATTAAGAGGTGAATATGATGATCCATTCCAAAATTTCAACAACATGATGGGTGATCATAAATGTTCATTGGATATATTATAGAGATTTAAAGGGGTATATCTTCACATAAAAATAAAAAATTAAGTAATAAATTTATATAAAAACATACCAAAACATGAAAAAATGGAAAATAATCGGCATAACGAAAATATGTTCTTGAATGAAAATGATAGTGGAGATCCCTTAATAAAAATTGGAATGGAAAAAGCTTGGGTAATTAGTATAATGACATGGGATAAAATGTATACAATTATTATATAATTAATTACAAAAAAGTTGTATCAAAATATTTAAATTGAAAATTAAACAATTGATATTCATAAGGCTAATTATAATGAAGGTTGTTGAAAGAAAATGAGATGAGAGAAAATCCCATACACCGAGTGGGTGATTCCCAAAAAAGGAGGTTCTAAATGATGTCTTGGGTCCTATTGGGAGGACTCTTTAGAGGAAATTTCATAGTATGGACAAAATCAAATGTTTTTAGAGAATATTAATGATATATTGGGTTTCTTAAATAGAAAATGATAGGGGATTAATTTATTATTTCTCAGACTTATTTTTATTCTCTATAAAACTAAATAATCAAGAATAAAATAATTACCGTGGTTTGTGTCTATGGTTTCAACCAAATAAGTGTTAATTATATTATTTAATAAGTAAACATGGAAAACTAATTTTTATATTATCCTTGGTGATGTGAAGTGAATTATGTTCATATCGAACTGATTTTGTTACCTTAAAATATAATATCAGTTTTGGAGGATTTATACAAGAATTATAAAATTGAAAAAATAGACTAAAATCAGATAATATTAATTTTGAAAGATATAACAGGCTATTGATAACATTTATATTATTTATTAAAACACTTTTTGTTATTATTCCTTCATAATACACATTGTATATTTCAATCATACTTAATTTTTACCAGAGGATTCAATTGTATGAAAAAATTATGAAAATTATACCATTGGATAATTTTGAAATTAATATTCATACCATTATATTTATTTGTAACTTTTTTCTATATATATGAATTCTTAATTTTAAATAAAATTTAGAATTTAAGAAGAAATGTCATGTTTTTTGCAATATTAATTTCAAAACCATTTTAGATATTTACACTTGACATCATAAAAATATATTTGTAGTTTATATTTAATATATATGATTTAATAATAGCATTAAATTAGCATATAATTTATTTTTTAAATCCTTAAATTAATGTAAAATAATATCTTGATAAAAACTATATGTTACCACAACTACAAATTATTATTTAATGCAAAAAAATAAATTATTTATCAAATCATTATTTAATCATTTATAAAGTAAAAAAATATATTTATTAATATTTTTAATTGAAAATATAAATATTCATAGACTTATTTTTACTTTTCTATAGACCTTATAAAATTTTCTTCATTGAACTTTCACCCTTAAAAAATATTTTAATTTTATTTTATTAATTAATATTTACTAGTATTATTATTCATATTGACCCAAAATTATTTTGAACTTATTACATGATATTAATTAATATTATTTTTAAGATGAAATTCATTTATATATAATTTAATTCTCATATGTGAAATTATCTCATTTAATATAAAACCCCCAAATGTGATGGAACCGAGTTTTCTAAAAAAGGAATTCTTCAAGGATATTTTTTAATTAATTCAATAAAAAAATATTTATTATATGATTTTAAATTAAAAAATACATGTATATAAACTAAAAATATAATTTAAATTATTCCCCCTTAATATTTTTTAGTTTATTTTATTATATAAAAATTACTTATTTCCAAAAACTTTATAGAAAAAAAGATATTTAAATCCTGAAAAAAACATATTTTAAAATATCATATAATGACAATTTGAATAAAATTTAATTCATATATAAATAACCCATGAATAATTATTTTAATTTGAAATAATATTTTACTAGTAACAGTTCTTTTAAATTACTTAGTTTTTCAATAAAAATGACATGTTTACAAAACAACTGTATTTTAATTTTTCATTAGGAAACAATATTTTCTGAATAATCTAAAAAACAACCCAATATTAATCATGAAATGTTGGTCTAAAAAATAATATTATCTACATAAAATACAGTTTCAAATGCTTCTATAAGATAATAATTATATTTTTCACAAAAATACATGAAAATCATTATTGAAGAAATCATATATCAAAGAAAATGTCAAAAAAATGAATGATTATTAAACAAACATTTAGAAATAAGTAAATGTTGAGTAGGAAATATATATATACATATATACTATAAATAATTTCACCATATTAATATCCATATTTTTAATATATTAGTTATAAGAGTTGGATTATTATAATCCCAATTTGTTTTGCTTGGGTGTTCGGTATCACAGAGGCTGTTGAACAATATTTTCATTACATAAAAAATGGGCCATTACATTATCCTCATATTTAATAATTTTAATCCTAACAATATTAACAATATATTGGTAAGATATGGTCAAACACTAGAAGTTATTACTATTGAAAACACATATAAATATGGCATTAATATAACATCTACTAGAAAATAGAGAAAGAAATGTAAAAAATGTTACCACAGAATAAGGGTTACATACATGAGAAAATTAATGGGAAGTGAAAACATAAACATGGATGATAAATCAAACTCCAATGAACAGAGATAGTTTTATAGAGAACATAGTCAAGATAATTTCAATGACCATGACATTGTATATAAGTTACGAGTGAAAATAACATCAATTAATTGAAAATTATTTTAATATGAAAACATATTTTTTCATTATTATATTAATAGATTTAATGACTGAATTTACCATCGTCACAAAGGAAAATTATAAAATATAAGTTCATGACTTGTATAATATAATATTTTAGTCAATTGTTTTACTAAAATCATCTTTCTATAAGATGAATAGCCATGATAAAAAATTTATATATGAAGAACTAGAATAACTTCTAACAAATCACATATTCTAATAAATACTTATATATAATTCTTAATTTATTTAATCAATCAAAATTGGTTAGAATTATTTAATATTTTACATTACCTAAAAAACAATTACATAGTAATAAAAAAGTCAACATAAAATCCCAAGGATTTATCCTAAATCATTTCATAAATAAATACTCCTTGTATATAAAAAAATCAACATTAATCTATTTTTTACCTCAATGGTTCTCTCATACCTGTCATCCTAAACATCTAAATACATAATATCATTACTCTTAGACAATATATTATATTAAACCATTTTGGTGTATATACTTCATCATAAATAAAAAATCTCAAAAAATCATTAATCACATATAAATAATAAAAAATTGATCTAGTAATAAGTTTTCCAAAAATATCATTAATCATTGAAAACATCCATCACATACATTTTAAAAACACATATCAAATATTATATAGATTAATCCTATCATCCCACAAAACATTCAATTAATAAAATATCAAATATATAATAAATTTTTTCGATCCCTTTTTCATGTGTTTTATAAAATATCACTTTATCGCCAAATAAAATTTATTGTTCTTTGGTACTATTCAAAATAATCTTGATGTCCTTAATGGGAAACTAATACGAATCAATAATTATATATATCAATATTCATGTATCCAAAATTCAATTAATGTACTAATTTATCAATATTCTTATAAAATAAGAATATAAAATAACATTATTATCTAATCGTAAAATATATACATTTAATATATCATATGTCAATGATTTAGACATTATATTATGGAATTGACTTAGATAATTCTCGTATTCTTCACAAAAAATACATTGACAAAAAATAATCAATGGGATTTAATTAAATACAATCAATAAAAATAATAATTATTTTATAGAAACTAGTTAATTTATTCTAAATCCCTCCAAGCATAAAAAACATTTCAGTTAACATACATAATTTACTTTAATGAGATTTTCCACATTTTTTACACACATGAAATTTATATTAGTTCATTTATCATCTTTATCAGATTAACATCATTGAGAAGATGTAATACTCTTCATTGATGTTTTTGGACATTCAAATATTTACTAGCTCTTAATTTTGTTTTTTAATATACAGTTTTTCAGAATCCCAATATTTCTTAGTTAATATCTTATCATGTTAGATACCTCATTTGGGAAATAATCGCAATTCCCAAAACACTGGTTATTGATTTTTTTTCCTTCCGTCCATTGGAAATAATGAAGGGAAATACTAGGATGATGAATTTTGTACTATTTAAAAGAAAAATGGATGAAAATAACATAAAAGATAAAACTAATAAATTACTTGTATTTATTTGGATTCTGAATTTGTTGGACTCAATAAATACTATCCATGTTCTATTTCATTCAATAAAATCATTTTTGAAATGAAATTTCCTTAATAATGGATTATAATGTTCTTGTAAATTTACCAAAACATATCCCTTGGGAGCGATAAACCAATTTTCTAGCATGTCCCATTGTCATGCACCTTTTCGCGATGAATTCTAGCTCAATATCGTTTTTTAGGTGTTACCCCTTGGTAAATATATGCAGGATTCAAATCAAATTGATGTATCATACAATTTATTTATTTTATTTGAGCCCATGTGATACTTATTTTACAAAAAAAATAGTGGTGTTTTGCTATAAATTGTACTATTCATAAGTCTGTCACTATTGTTTTCATATCATAATCACAAAAATTAATAATATTTCACTTGAAAACAACTATTAATAAACATTTATTTATGAATCATTAATTAATGATTTATTACATAATAGTACACATTATAAAACACGTAAGATCAATAATTATACAATATTTTGGAATTATGCACACATAATAACATCATGATCAGGGGAAACAACAACATTATTGAAAATATCCATAACATCTTATAAGAAATCTACGATCCTCTAATAAATAATGGGATAACCTGGGGACGTACATAAGAATGAGGTGATCTATAAAGACTAGTATGTGAATATAAAAGAATAAAAACATCAATGAATTAATAAATGTTATAAAAGATGCATTTGAATGGAACATAAAATGCGCAATTGTCATAAATAAGAACAACCAGAAATGATATCTTATATTAACTTTAGAAATCATGGGAAAGTGGAAAAAAGATAAATCATATCATCGAAAGAAACTTCATGTTTATCCACAATGAAAAAAATTTAATGTTCATGGTATAACCTATTATATAGTATCCACAGAATCTCATGAGATTAAACATTACACAATTCATTGGATATCTATCTTGACTCTTCAATCATAATCATACCATATAAAGAAACAAGTCTACTACCTAGTTTATTCATATATGTAAATATTTTATCAAATTTAATATCAATATTGTGGATTACGGATTAAATAAAATTAATTACTCAATAAAATAATTATATGTGTTTAAAGTTGAACTCCAATAAAAAAAGGGTTATGTGTATTCATTATACTACTATTTGGCATGGAAAATTACAAAGGAATTTTTATAGCAAAAAGGGGGCCATAAATTGAAATTGGAGTGATTAATTAGAGTGTAAAGGGTGTCTAGTAATTTATAATTCATAATGTAAGGATTAATATATGGAAAATTATATGGGAAATATTATAACTATAGATAAAAGGAAGATGATAATAGAGATGATTGAATAAATAGGATAAGAATATGATCCATTACTAAATTTCAGCAGTATAATGGTTGTAGATAATGGTTCTTGGGATTGATTAATTGTTGTTAAAGGGGTATATAATCACATTTAAATGTAAATGGTAGAATTAGGGATTCACAAAAATGTACACCAAAATGAAAAAAAATTGTTAATGAAGATCCATAAAATAGAATAGGTGCTTGAATAAAAACGAGAGAGGTAGATCACATTCTTAATTTTGGCATGGATTGGATTAGTTAAATGATATAACGGGAGTGGAGAAATGGTATATAATTATTAGAGGACAAATTTAATAGTATATGGTACATTATAATTACATGAAAACAACAAAATATATAATAAAAGGGTAATTACAATGAATCTGATTGATTGGAAATGAGGAGAGAGAAGATTTCGTACCTTGTGACTGTGATTTGAAAAAATGGTAGGAGATTCAAGAGATATTTGGTGAAACATTGGATGAATTTTTTAAATATAATTTTGTTTAAATAAATGATACATTTTTTTATAGTGATCATGAATTGGATCATTGGTTGGTTTTAAAGGAAATTACTAGGGAGTTATTTTAAATTTTACAGACAATGGTTTTAAAATCTATAAAATAAAACCAAAAAACACTAAAAATTCCTATTTTTATCCATTTGATTCATTAAATTAGGTCTAATATTCATTATTTAATAATTACATTATCTAAAATCATTAAAATATTACCCTTGGTGATGTGGATGTGCGTCATGATCACAAAGAAATGAATTTAAAACCTCAATATATTATATTTGTTTTTGAGGATTCAAAAAGGCTTTTTAAAATTAATAAAATAAACTTAAAACAATGTAATATAAAATGAAAAATAAATAATTTTTATTTGATATCATTTATTCTAGTTAATAAATCAGTTTTTGGTCATTATGATGCCATAATATTCAATATATATTTTAACTGTATTTTATTTTCACATGAAAATTCATCTATTTCGAAAAATAATTAAAAATTCATTAATGGATAATAATAGACGATGGTAACTAAAATAATATTCATTTTTTCCAAAATATTCTTATAAAATTAATTTTGTCTTTATAAATGGAATTTATATTTATGGTGAATTGATGTGTTTTTGATAATATTGGTTTTTGAAAGATTATTGGAATTTACATTTAAAATCATAAAATATATATCACTTTTAAATTTAATATGTAATATTTATTAATAGTATTTAATTAAAATATCCTTTATTTTAAAAATTCAATAATTAATGAAATGGTTTCATCATTTATCATGAACTTTTTTTAAGTTAAATTTATGGTTTAATGCATCTAAATTCAATTTTTTTTTAAAATGTAATTAATAATATATAATGTATAAAAAATTATAATTATAAGTAATTATAATGAAAATTTTAATACTTATAGTATGAGGGTGATTTTTTTTCTATTCCTTTTTATATGATTATTATTATCGTTTTTCCAATAATTAACCTATTTAAACTTTACTACATTAATAATTATTCAGTACCGTTACTATTCATATTAACAAAATTTTATATTTAACTAATGATATAATATTAATTATAATGAATTTAAATATGGAATAAATTTTACAAAAATTAAATTCATATAATTTTTTGGATTTAATTTAAGATAAAACCCGCAAGCATGATGGAATGTGGTTTTCTGAATAATGACCTTCTATATAAAAAATGATTTCGTGACAAGTCAATAACCAGTAAGCATCATTATATAAATTAAAATAAAATAATATTGACATATAATTTTAAATATTCATATATATTATTCCATTATTTTTTAATTAGTCATAGTATTTATAAATAATCATTTAAAAACACTTTCTAGAAAAATTCATTTTGAGGCCTAAAATATAATTATTCCAAAATCCAATATAAAGATGAATAAAATGAAAATAACTTGATTAATTATAAATCTTGATTTATTATTTGAATTTGGAAATAAAAAAAAATTAATAATGATACATTTATATTTCGTAGCGTATCAATAGAAATGATGGGTTTACAAAAAAATTGGTATTATTCAGTATTAATTGAAAAATAAATATTTTTTTTAAAAATATGAACATATAATAATATGATTGTTTTGATGTTATGATATAAAATATGATTCTAAATATTATCAAATTTTTTTAAATGTTCCATGTAAAAATTATAATAGTTTTTCTTAAAAAGCATAAAATTCAATTTGGAATTAAACATATATTGATTTATATAGAAAACATTGAGTTATTCTTTACTAAAAATTTTCAATACATTTATGTTCATTAAATAATAAATATACATATTTCATAAATTAATTAATTCTATTCAGACAATGATTTTTAATTGATAGGTTATATAGGTCATATTTAAATTATTATAGTATGCTTGGGTTCAGTGTTCTATATCACATACAATATCAGACATTGTTTTCTCTATTTAAAAACATGTGGTGTTAAAAAAAAGTTTAATTTTTGGTATGAGTTTATTATAACCCATAAAAATATTTTTTTATAATTAAATAACTTTTTATCAATTATTAATTGAAAAATAATTTATATTCCTTTAATAATTTTAGGAGATTTAGGAGTTACCCTCTCAACTTTTATAATTGGGATGTTCTTCATCTAAATATATCACTAATAAAAAACAATTTGGATCATCCAACTACCCCCAAGTAAATTCCTATAATACATTCTATATTTATAGTGTTAATTGTTTTTAGGACACCAATTTAGATGGTTTAATGTGTTAATAAAATGAGGTTTTATAAAGAATATATATAAATACTATCCACTTCTTTTACATTTAATTATTTCTCCATCAGATTATGTTTTTATTCATCCATGATAAAATAACAAAAATATTATAATAAATAATATGTGGTGTTATTTGAAAAAAAAAATACTTATATTAATCTACAACATCCATAAAATGAAATAATAGTACCTTATTCATGCGTTAAGTAAATTACCTTCTCGTGAACTGATGTAATACATTTTACATAACCATATCTCGTTAATGGTTGAAATGAGTGAATTAATACTCAAATATGATATTCCGGGAATATTAATAATTATATAAATTTAATTTATCATATTCTTTCTTACCATTCCATGCAATATAAAATTATAATGAAGTTGGTTGGTACATGTAGACTACCACCTCCATGAAATGATGTAATTTTTTTCATCACATCACGTTAAAGATATATATATATATATATTATGATTATAATTCCACTATGATAAAATAATACATTAATTCATTATATATTTATCATTCAAAAATTGAAAACGTACTCATGCATAATTTTGACTTATTATCACGTATACATTAGAGTAGTTGATTTTTCATAACCAAAATTAATGGTTGGTTTAAAATTGTATTTTATGTATAAAATTTATAATATTTTAATTTTATTTATTTTTATATGATATTATAATTATATATTTTACCATTTTCCACCTATCAATGTAACTCTGGACTTATGAACTGATTATCGTTAATACATATGACCTGAAATTAAATGATTACATTTTTTAAGAAAGATATAGGATGTTATTTTCTACAAGACTCATGCCTTTTACACTTCTTGTGTCTTTTGAGTGGTGTCTATACATCACATGAATTACATTTATGATTTAAATTATTAGTATTGTGTCGATTTAAATATCCATATATGTTTTTTTTTATCTTATGATTCAGTATTTACTATTGTGGTAATAGTTTATTACATAATATCATCATTATTCGAGAATGTTTATGTTTAATTCTCAACTAAGGACAAATTACTATTCATGTCCATGTTTTCTAAAAAAAATTATTATTTTTAAAATTTTACTAATTTTTTTATAAAAATTGTTTTACACATTTTTTAGAATAAATGTTTTCAATTGAATATATGTATCATTTTTCAAATGAGATATTTTTTTACTTTTCTAAGAGAAATACTGAAGTAATGTTTTTTTGATCTTATAAATAAACAATTATATTCAAATCTGCCATGCCAAATATATTATTTGACTGTTTATTTACCAGTTTATAAGTCTATTTTGAAAGTAAATCTTGTTTTTTTATAAGTGAATATCTTTAAAAAAAATTGTTTTAAAATGGATAAGTTCTTTTCCTAATGCTTTATTCTAATTAAACCTTAAAAATAATTCTTCTACTAAGATGAAATCCTTCTATGTTACATATACATTCCTAGGGAAATTTTCTAATGATACTATCGTTATTTATTCCCTAGATTAATAATATTTATTGTAATGTTTATTTTTCTTATGAAACCCACATATTTTTCTCTTAGCTACTCTTTGATGAATTATTTATGAATCCCATTTATTTTCATGTGTTTTGATTTAAGTTGGAACACAAATGTAATTTTTTCATTATTTGATGGGTGGAAAAAATATCCCTTTTTAAATCAATAGGAAATATAGAATATCTCACGAGATAGTTATATGTAATATGTATTTGTGATTAATCAGTTCTGTGATAAAATTTGGTGTTTTTTTTATCTATAATGGGTAAAAGGTCATTGTACTTGATATTTTATGGAAACAATGCATTGATTCATGAACTGATGTTCTTGGTTGTTAACCCTGACATATGAAATGATTTAAAAGCATATGATGATTACACACACATTTATGGAATGATGTTATGGTTCACGAATGAGCCATGATGAATTCATATTCTTATGATTCATGTATTATTAAATGATAATGTTTTTGGTCAACCCATATTTTTATAATATTTTTTAGATATTGTATACATAATATATCTTAGAAAATTATAATTATATTATACATTCATATGATTACAGATTCATATTTCCCATGAATACTGTTTATTAAAATATTGGATCACTCATTCACCCGTTTTTGTTTTTTAGATTATCAAGAATGAATCTAAATTATTCAAATTTAAAAAGGTTTTAAATGAGTCTAATTGTGTGTGAGATGTTGAATTAATAACATGGAAAAGGGAAAGATGGGTACAATGGGAGATTATGCTAACCATTGTGAACTTGTTATTTATAAAACCAAGTGGTTAGTAGTTTTTCATTATTTTTTAAAACTTGAGACCAAAAAGGTGTTTGGGTATGTATGTTATCTAATATTAACTATTGATGTCGTATGCTTTTTAATGGAAAATATTGTGTCACATTTAATGGTATCAAATGATGAAACACAATGTTTTTTTATCACTAGATTCATGATTGTGTGTTTAGTAAACATACATTATACTCATGATATGATGCCTCACTTAAAACTTATAGGTATAGATGAAGGGGATGTACCCAAGAGAGAGTTGTCTACACTGAAGTGATCGGGGTCCTCAAACATCCATGGAAAATGTACCAACAGTGTACTAAGAGTACATCATTTTCTTCTCCCATTTACATCATCCAATGACTTAGTAATTTTTTTCATTTCCTCGATCACTATTTCTGTCCATGTACATTGATGTTTCCTAGTACCTAGGTATGTCTGAGTAACATGTTCTTCTCCTATTCTATTATTGTACCAATATCAATGTACTTCCACATCATACACCGGGTAACAGGCTTTGGTTCCAGATGGTATGTGGACAAACCACATGTGTAGAGATATTTAATTTATTTTTAAAACATATCAACTTTAAAATGGGTCTATATGAAAAGTGTTCATTCTAAATGCAATTCATGTAACATGGTATTTTCCATAATCGTACATTTGATACACATGTATTTCCAACACATACACAACTATTGTTAATTAAATTAATAAGAACACCCATATAGCCTAAATATATTGATTACCATTCAGGATAAATCACTAAGGGATGAATAATGACCAACCAATCTATCTAGATGATGATTCAAGTCACAACAAGAAACTTCTTCACCAAATCGTGGATGATAACTCCAAATCCACTCATCGATAATCCTTCATCCAAATTAATACTCAATTGTAAACTAAAAATACTCTCCATTGAAAATATACACATTCATAAATTTTCTATTATACTAAATATTTTGTACCAAATGATTGAGTTCAAAACATAGTATATCCTTAGAATAAATAAAATAATGATGATGATCATGTGAAGAACATGGGAATTAAATTATGAAATTTCAATAATATAGAAGGATAATTGGATATTTTTTGGGTTTCATTGTATTTCATAAATAATAAATCATTGATTGAATGGGATAAGAAATTATATATAAAAATTTAAATTCTTAATCATATAATGTTAAATCATCTCATATAATTCAAAGACTAACCCTTGAATCAATTTTTCAGAATGCTTGATTCATGTTCAAAATCTATTAAAAAAATTGGGAACAAACTAAACTAAAAAATACTTATAATGAATTTGGATCAATCATAATTGATGATTAGTTTTATAATTATATCGATGGTCTGATTAATGAAATTTATTGCACACTAATTGTGAATCTATGATATATTTTAATTCTTTAAAAAAATTCATGCATTTTATCCTATAAAATCACAAGGGTTATGTTGTTATCAATATTAAAATATTATAATCAAATTATAGTGATATGGTTTTTCTTATTTTAAAATAAATTAATAATAAATTTAAAAAATATTTATTTTATTAAATTTTTTAACATGAATAATTATTAACTAAAAACCTGATGCACATAAAATTTATTTCACACATTGTGAAAACAATAAATTATTGAAATGATGGATTCATTAGATATATCAAATAGAATATTTTTTAAGATATTATATTATATCATAATAACCTCTCTTTAGGATATATAATATATAATATTTCTATTTTTTCCAAAAAAATCTTTGTGGGCCATAGAATCATACGGTGGCTCAGTGCCTAGCATCAAAATGTTTTCATGAATATATTCATATGACTTAAGTTGAATAAATATATTCATTATATGAATTAATATTAAGGATTTGAGAAATGATGATAAGAAGGTATTATTGCAATTTATTTTCTAAGATACAAGAATAATAATATGCTGGAAAGTGTGTAGGATTGGTTCCCTTTTATATGCAATTGGAGGGATACAGATGAAATAACAAAAATTATTAAATTATTAAAAATTAAATTTCCTTGATAAGTTGACCCAAATTTATATATTTCAAATATATGATGTTATGATGTCTAAATCCTATTATATAATAATTTTTTTTCAATTTTATGATATTTTCCAACCCATATATATATTTTTTACTTTACCTTATACCATTTAAAAATTAAAAATCTTTAATTATATTTTAAATTTTTATGGGAAAATAATATTTACATAAAAAACGGACTTTACCGATAAATATAAAATTGTATACATTTATAACAATATCAAATTTACATAGGAAATGAGTCTATTTTTAAGAATTGTCTATAATTTAATAACATAGAGTATATTATAAAATATCCCAAATATCATTTTTTGATGTAATCCTTCAAAATCAAATAAATTTCATCATGATGATAATAGAATTTGAATATTATATTTTAATATATAATTATTATGTCACAGGTATCTAGAAATTTCAAGAAACATATTAATTTCCCAACAGGTCATTACATATAATATTTGTTATATAATTTATTAATTTTTCTATTAATTTACTAAATATTATATTGTTGTTGCATAACGATTTAAGGTACGTATTAAATCAATGAAAATTATATATAAATTTACACGATAAAACAATTAATTAGTATTTGAAATAAAAATTTAGAAATGAACAGAACTGATTATAATACATTTGAATAAATATTATATATATAAAAGTCAAC
This sequence comes from Viscum album, assembly GCA_963277665.1. Lineage (NCBI taxonomy): Eukaryota > Viridiplantae > Streptophyta > Magnoliopsida > Santalales > Viscaceae > Viscum > Viscum album. Next base: position 62,805,993 of record OY728164.1, on the reverse strand, counting down.
ATTGAGACAGTTTTTATTATTTTAATAAAATAATTTAAATTTCATAATTAGAGAATAATTGAACTTTGTAGCCAATTTTTTAAACATTATATTAAAATGGTTAGAATTATATCATCTAATATGATAACAGAAATTGTTAGATAAATTTTAATGATGTTTCCTGATGATTTATAACTTTTTACAAGTTTTACTTTTGACAAGGTGACAAATATAAACCAAGTATACAATTCATGATGAAAGAAATGAAAGGGAACTATTTACAAATAATTAGCCACATGATTCTAAATCCATAATTAATTATTTGATGTTTAATTCTATGGAGAGGTATAAATAAATTTAAATACAATTTCATAAGAAACAAAGAAAATATACTTTTATAAAAATGACTATTTAATCATCATATTTTATTGATACTTATAAATTACAAATATAACATTTATTAATTTCAAAAAATTGATGAATATATAATATATACTTATAAAAAATATCATTCAACAATATTATTAAATATAATTTATAATGACTGATAAATTATGAATATTAAAAAAATTAAAAAATTTCATATTTTACTGTAAATTATTTTAACATAATATCTAAACACATTAAAAAATATGTTTCATTTTCTACATTTAAAAATATTTTCACTCCCATGTAATTTCTCAATTATCATACACAGTAATCTAGTAGCTAGATGGTAAGTGAATAATTACAAATAAATAATTCTATAGTATAACATGGTATATTGAATCATGATGATGTGTATAAAGAAATATATTTATGAAATAGAATTTATTTATTGATAAAAATATCATTAAATATTTTTATTTTTAAATTCTAACTAGAAACCAATATCCATTAATCACCAATACCTATATTTGAGTGATCCTCAATTCCCCTCTTAAAAATTGTTAGATAATTCCACAATAGGCATTAATTGAAAAATAAATATTTTTTAATGACTTATTTCATTTAATGGTCCCATATTTTATACCTAATGTTGTAGTCGACATTTTAAAAATGAAAACAGACTGTGGATTTCTCCTCAATGATATCAATTTATATAGAATTTAATTGAACATATGAAGAACGTCCATAGGATTTTGGATGATTCTTATATAGTATCTTACCAGAATAATTTTCATTCTATATTTTATTTCCCATTGTTAAATCTAGAAATGTGTTGACTTAATATGCTATTGTAATTATTGCATCTTCTAAAATTCCCTTAAGCATGTTAGGTTGAAGACTGATACACCCTGCATTCTTTTCTAGAGTCTAATTAAATCATTGATATATATTTGTTTTGGACTTCCAACAATATTATTCTCATTCTTTATTTCCAACATATAGAAATATTTATTAATTTTGTGTTTAAATATTCCACACCATGTATTATCTAGATATATTTATACTATTCTTCACAGTATTCAGTAGAAAATATATTCAATTAATGAAATTCCTAAAACACATTATATTAACTCTTAAGGAAATAAACATTGAAAAATCATGTAGCTACATCAATAAGGGTCACAAAGTTAATTTATACTCAATTACAATGATGATGGGATGACCCCCAAATAATAACATAGACAATTTATAACCCTTGACTCCTATGTTTTCTACCAATAAATATGGAAGATGTTATTTAATGATTCTTAAAAATGAAAAATTCAACCGTAATATGGATTTTTGACTATGATTATTTATGACCTTCACCACATTATGCATCATATTTGTTGAACTAAGAGAACCAATTCTAGAGTTTCTCTTTTATGGACCATGTGATGAAGATCACTCTATTAATATAAATTCAGCAGAATGTTATATCAGTTATAGGGTTCGATTCATAAATCCATTGTAAACCATAAAGAATTCATAATTTTCCTTATAATATGCTTTAAAATCGTTTTTTAGAAACCAAAATTATTATGTAGTTTAACTAATTTAATGATATTTTTTATAACAATAATATGTCCATAATATTTCAATCACAAGAGACGTCTATTTATTCATTAGTATTTTATCATCACCATTCACAAATACATATATAGTTTAATTAACTATTATATTCACAGTACATAAGATTCCTAATATATAATAAATTATAAAACAATGATCACTAATTAAGTGATAATATTGTCATGAGTTAGAAACTCATTAACCATTTAGAGTGTTCATATTATGTATAATAAAATATCATATATTCATTGGATTAACTGATTACAATATTCCTATAATTGATTCCTCGGTCCAATTCTTACAATCCTTATTTATATGTTTTTTCTTCACAAAAGGCCAACACATAGGACACAAAACCTATGATTTTGATTAATGTATTCCCAGGGACTTGACATCTAAATATATACACATCTGATAGTCCTTACATTGTGGTGACCTTACCCATCCATTATCCTATAGAGAACATACTAATAGAGTATTAACATCATTCATCTACCCTTACTCATTCAAGATAATATTTCAAATGTCCTAAAAAACCTTCCATTAGAGTATCTAAGTATTTTACTAAGGAATACCAATTCAATAGTAGTGAATAAAGAAGATAAAAATCCCAAACATCGAATTTATAATGTACCATCAAAGATTCATGTTTATTTCATATCATATTAAAGTCAATAATTTTTTTATTTATAGATATTTGTTGTTAAAACCTCAATATATGAAATCTTACCATCATAAAACCATTATTAGGACGCATAGGATTCTATTAAATATAATCTAACTGTTCAATAATCTATTTATAAAATTTATTCTTCATTATAGTGGAAGTACCATTATAAGAAAGAGAAATCATGATCAATTATGAATCATAAATATCTAAACACTCCTATTTCAAATTTTCATTCATTTATAGGAATTTATATAAACAGGACCATCAAGATACATTTTATATCAGAATGTCATCGAGTTTCATTTTCTAAAACCAATTTATTTTCATTCAAACATTTTGAAACAAATCATCACATCCAATGAGTTAATTAATATAATAATAATTAAATTAATTTAAATAAAATTACTTGAAATAATAAGAGAAGTGAAGCCTAATTTTTTTGAGGGATGTTGAACCAACCAATCGATACCAATTTATAAGGAAATGGGAAATCACAATATAATTTTAACCATACACAATTGGAGTATAAAATGTATACAAGAAGAATGTTCATATAATATTTTTATATATAGAATCTAAAAGCATCAAAACAATAAAAGAAATAGTATTCTTAGATGACTACCACAACTATTTTTATATCTAGGAATTATTCTTAGATATCACCCAATAACCATAAAATCACTATAAACGCACACAATTAACTCCCAAAACAATTCAGATAGACCAAAATGTTTTACATTTTTAATATAAATGATCTAGATCCATGGGAGAACACTAAAAACATCCATATTACTATAAATTAAAGATAATATTAATGAATTACTTGTGTATATTATAATAAAAAATTCGTTGTAAATGTTTCTAAAAAATAACACTATTCAACAAAGAAAATTCCCAATAAATTTCAATCATCAGATTTGGTCCAAAAATATTATATATAGTGGTATTTTTCAAGTGGTTGGGATGAATTAAACTTCAAAAATTCTATTTCAGAAACCTATTTATTAAGGAAACATTAAATACACTATTTTAATCACTAATGAAACCACTAGTATATGTTCACCATGAACAAAAATTAACTGTTGTATTAAGACCCATGGTGGGCACAATATATGAAAAGTCTATTTTTCAATCACTTTCCAAATTTGTATGTTTAATGGAGTCTTACATATGGATGTCTATCATGTGAAATATTTATACCCAATCACTTTCAAATTCAATAAAATGTAAAATACATTAAATTTGATTAATTTTATGTACATCATCAGATCATATTGTTCTGATGACCTATATGTACCTTTATCAATCTTATTATAATAATTATTTTTGTAAAATTGAATACTATATATGTGAATAAACCTGGGTTACATATCAATCTAGTTCCTATGTATGGGAATCCATGATTAATTTACTTCTTCAAGATTCATTCTAGGGGAATTCATCATAATGATATTAATATTTTATGTGTTACTTGTCATGTTCATTCTCTTTTGATAAAGAGAGAAAATCTCATGAAATCGGACCATTCATAACATCACCTTGTAGAAGAATTCTTTGAAAATGGTCTCAAACACTAACTATGATATATCATTCACAACAATATTTTGATTAAAAAAACCCACCTTGGTTTCCCGATACCTCGTCTAATAATTTGATCACAAGAATATATATTTTTTCAGTCTATTAATAAATACTATCATTGATAAGAATTGAATACTTCTATTAATATAAATAACTGTGATTATATGTTGGATATCTTAGGGTGTTGTGGATTATCTATTATGGTGATATATTGGTTTTCAAAATATATTTAGGATTAATGACAAAATATTTCCATTAATTATTCGAACTAACCGCGATATCATGCAAGTGAAAATGTTTCATTCCCACAGGATGTGCCATAATATTTCATACCAATATTATTCCCACCATATTGTACCCCAATACACCAACTCTATGATTTTTATTCAAAAACACTAATAACATTTGAAGACCTCATATCCATCTAAGAATCATCCTAGTATTTATTTAAATTATTATTCCCCCACAACCGCTCATCCAATAAGAACATTGTGGTATCTTATGTCAAAACCCATCCCAATTAAGTCTCCATTTGTGGATTTATGCCGAATTTGAGACCCCATGGTCACCTCTAAAAGGGTAGGGTCCTCGAAAAATAGTCAATTATATATATAACACATATAGCAATCCATACTATACAGGACCAGTATAGACACAAACATATCTAAGAGAAAAGATAGAGCCAATATTTAAATTTGAATTTATACCCAAAATAAATGCATTGAATTAAATCCCACATCATATTATGAAATAAGTACGAGATATCATGAAGTGGAAAATACTTTTCCACCATTACCATAAGAGTAAAGCATGATAAGAAGGAAGTCCCTACTCTGAAATGAATATCCTGGAATTAACATCAGTCTATCTATATCAATTAAAGTATTTATACTAATAGTATATACTGGACTCAATCATAAGCTTTATCATCTAGATATGAAATTTTATGAATGTGAAGATCCCAAACAAGGGTGATTATATACATAACCAGTAGAGCACCTTGAAATAACTAAGCATTATCAATCATGGTAAATTGATCGACATCACAATGATAATCCAATCATAAAATGATACAACATTACTATTTAGAGGTCTAAAATGGTCATAGATACCCTAATATGTAAGGTAAATCAGGGTATGCAAGTAATTTTATAAATTCTTTCTCCATGATAGATATTTACCACCTTATTATATGGTTTACCTTGTTTTCACGGAATTTTTAATGCTAATATTATTCTTTCCTTCTTTATTTGAAGATGATTTACAGAATGTAATGTAGTAATGAAATAATAGCTACACAGTGATATTTACTTGGTTCACCCTCACTAGGCTACATCCAAGGATCATACTGCGATGATGTTTCAATTCTACCAAATTCAATAAGTCTCACTATAAATTCTGATGGATCAGGATAGATATTATTTATTCCCATGCTCACTACCATTACAATGATTATGATCATCTCCCTACATTTTCAATGATTATTCCATATATATATTTATCAATTTATCTTGTTGTGGAAAGTATCAATATATTCATCTTTCTTTTCTCACTACACATGGAAGGGATCTGTGCATAGCTTATAGACATGTATGTCCCTTCATTAGAACTAATGAATATACCATCAGTTATAGATGGATGCACTGTTGAAGCCCCACTTTCCAAAAATTGATGAATACCCCTTTACCAAAATACAATTGGGAAACTTCAGTCTATTTTACAACTTTCTGGGTGTCCTATGTGGAACATTAATTCCTTGCACAATTCATTTATGATTTTTCATCAAAAATCTATTACGGACATGTTACCTCATACACCAAACTCCATTCAAACATGCAACTCAATTTTCCTGAAATTATTATGTGAGTCAGAGCCTCTGATTTTACTATTTATTTATCATCCTCAATTGAGGGGGCTAGCCACCTTTTAATATATTTTTTTGAACCAGTGTGAAACTCATGCCACTTTCCTCAAACACTCGTGTCACATTTGCACAAGTCTCATTCACGTAAACTCATATTTCATAAAAAACCAAAGGTTGTACAAACTTATTTCCATTTCATTATGTTGTTGTAATGGATATGAAAAATTTATTGACCTAAATTATCTGAACCACTAATATTTTATTATTAATTAAATTTCAAAAAAAACTTTTCTCCATTATCCAATTTTTGGGAATGAAAATTAGTCAAACACTGGGAGATTTCACCACCATGTATAAGATCTTTTTGTACCGCCTCTTGATATTTCATTCATTTTTCATTGTTCTTTATTATTATAGTTTGTCAAAAATATCTCCGGTACCCCAATAATGATCATGGAAACACACTTTGTTATCAAGCACAGTAACCCAAAATTGCATCTAATTTTCCTAGGAGGTATTTTTTCTAAAAACTCACCCTTTTGGTTCTTTAAAACTCCTCACAATTTGATACCTCATGAAAACTTCTTCAATATTCTACCACTATTAACTAATGCTAATTTACATAACGATCAAGGATTTACTAAACACAGATTTTAATTTCATATGATCGCTGATCGAGATGATAAATAAGAGTATAATGAAACGTTCATAAATGAAAAAATTCATTTTGAAACCATTCTTCAACATTAATCACAAACATAATATATCCTAATATCTTACCTATGATCGATCAACATTAGCATCATTAGATATAAGCTAATCGTATATCACTTCTCCCCTGTCTAACATCTCCAAATATCAACTACGCCATATCCATTGCTGATAAGAATTTCTCCCATTAAAATCCATAATTTATCCCCCATTGTTAATGAACCCAAAGGTCACTTCATGTGAGAAACTAAATTTCAAGACATTATTGGTCTGAAAATAAGTATGTAACACATATCCATACATTTGTAAAAACACCATCCCTTAGGGGGTGGGGGTCCTACCTTGACACCTTTTCATTATAGGGAAGTCTATTGACCTCCACAAACCAGTCGATGACATTCAAATACTTCTTTATGTAAGGCTGTTTTCATAGTTTACCCATCTTATTATTCTGTAAAAACATTATCCAAATCAACAAGACCTTGCTCCAAAATCTACTTGATAAAATGGTACTTTATTTCAATTTTCATTTTCCTTAATTGCTGGAATATATTCTTTCTACAATTTGTACCACTTGATTTATCACAATGGATTCCAATTAGGGACTTCTCTTCAAATACCATATCATCCACATGATTATGCACCGACAATAAAATCATACATGCTTGAATATCCATTATATGTTAATCTTGTATGGTTCTTTATGAAATTAAATCTTCTTTCATTCCTATACAAAATATATTCAAAATCCTCTAAGATAAAATGCACCACATGATGTAAATTTTCAATCATCTATTAAACCAGCCCAATCTGCATATTTATGTCCCAATAACCCTTTATAATATTTTTCATTATAAATCAAATTAATATCCACAGTGCCCTTAATATATATAATTATTATATTAAATAAAAAAAACTATCATTCTATTGGATTACATTGATACCATGATGAATGGAATATTTAAAAAAAATATGTGGTCCTGTCACTATCATGTATATTTGACCACCATTTATTCAACTGAATTATGTAATATTAACTACATTTCCCTCATCATCCCTTGACAGTTTCATCTAGATATCCATCAAAGTGATGGTATCCTTGGAATTATCCCTTTAGAATCATCTAAAAACATCATTGGAATATTTTTTTTGGGGAATGAATGTTTCATTCATTATTTTTGTTACTCGTAAACCCTATAAAAACATCAGTACATCAATAATTGACATCTCAATATCACTTTTAATGATTTCATAAAACGGTATGCAATGGACTTCATCTGATCCTTCAATGAATAAGTTCTCGATATACACAAGGCCATTATCTTTTTTTTATAGTCATGTTTGTCATATTGACTATATAAAACTCAACCATGATGTATATCTTCATTCACAAAAAACTGATATTGTATTGAATAGCATGACCATTGAGCTTGGTCTAGCCTAAACAATGACTTCTTCATCTAACACACTCTATTTCTCTATTCATGAATGAGAACACCATATTTCTTCCCAGTATAAATTTCTTCTACCATAACCACATTCTGAAATTCACATTTGATATCGATTAGTAAAACATTGAACCTTTATTACACTTTTATTGAAAATAAAAATCATATTTTCTCTATGCTCTCAATAGGATAAAATTATACATCCACAATAATACTCCCTATCTGGGAGTACCCTTTTCAATCGAGTCATTCTTTGATTTGAAGCACTACACAGTCTTCATTCAACTTTTAGGGAAAGACAGATTAAGTAATGATGAAATTATTATCTATTGGCATCAAAAAATATATCCCATAACTGGATATTTTATATACGGTCATGATCTCCATTCATATATAGTATATAGTTCTCATCTCCATATTCATCCTCCTCTTTATAACTATCATAATGAATCTATTCAATTTTTTTGGTTGATTTTGATCATTCTATACAATAGTGACAACATTTTTTTCTACTAAATTCCCATCTTCTAATGAATCTTCTTATAATGTTCTCTTATAACTTCTATATATCATTAAAATAGTAAGCTAATAACATTTTATTGAACTAAATATATAATCCTAAAATAAAAAATATTTCTTGCTTCTCCCCTAATTAATCTTCTTGATTTCAGAAAACATAAAAATTCATACTTTTTATCTTAATGAGATATTGCATCTTATTAGGAGATATAATACACCATATTATATGAAACACTTCCAATTTTTGGGCCCCTAATTTAGAATAAAAACATTCTTCTTCTCCAGCATGATTTATTTTCATGTTTCATATTATATTGAGCAATCAAAAAGTCCTCTATACCTCCTGATTTAACACTTTGTGTAAGAATCATGAGATAATATTTATAATACAATATCTATATATTTCACTCAATTACATCCATACATTTCAATTATCTATAATCCATTAATTCTATTAAAATTAATTTTATAGTTTAATCATTTATCCCTTGGGACTGATTTGAATTACTTGAATTTCTGAATCACATAAAATGACCATTTTTTATTTCTTGATACCACTTCCCATTAGATTGTCTCTCCACTTCAACCTAAAACTATGAAATAATATATATCAGTTGTCATGAACTTAGGGAGAGGTGATCCTCTGTAATCCTCATTAAGATGATTTTTTACCCTACTTCATCAACACTTTGATAATTTCTTACAATAAACTATAATAATTTTTATCTTGTTCCAATTGACCAACCTACATCATCTAAAATGAAAAAATTGAATGTAATTATTTAACTAGATGTCATGTAATTCTGTAATATATTGATTCTTTATGCATTGACTTTTTCACAATTTTGGGTTTTAACCCATTAGTATAAATGTTTTTCTTTGATGATCCTCAAATATTCCATTTTTCATAATTCAATCTCTGTGCATGAATCTCTATACCGATTGACTTCCCTTTAGTATTCCTACATTGTAAGGATCATTCTCTCAACACCACATCTTTCTAGGAGGAATGACATGTGAATATTTCGCTGAAATCATCATTCAGTTATATTTTTTCATTTATCTACGCCTATAAACTATTTTGTTCTTCTGGTGGGTCCTCCAATAAACATAAGTTCTTTATTCTCAAAAAGTATCTAGAACAAACCTTTTTCTTTTTGGTTCTATCACAATATTTCAATGAGATCCATTGTGAGTGTAATGGTAAATGTATTTTATAGACTATAATGGAGCCCATTATGTTTCCTTTGATACTTTAAACTTATTTTGGAACATATCATGTTGTCTTCCAATATCTTTTTTTTCATTATACACTACCAATGTTGGGGACCCTATAACGGTTTCATATTCTTTCCCTTAATTATTCATTCTATAATATCATTTTGATTTCGGATGATTTGAACATGTAAAACATATCTTGTTTAAAACATAATTTGTTTTAAGAATTCTATATTGAGAAGTAAATATATCATGAGATTTTATGAAAACATAGATCTCCTGTGATTCATGAAACATACGAGTTGTGTGTCCCATTTTTTCTATTTCTAGAAGTATTCACAACTCTCATCCTATCATGCATGGGTGTGGATTCATCATTCCTATTACAAAGTTTCGAAAACTATATGTCCATTGAGATGATAAACTATGATCTTGTTTTCTCCTCATAAATATAATATATTATTTTCATTTCATTATCACCTCAACCCTGATAATCAAATTGTAAGTGGGAAGAATCATTAAATAAAGGAAGTTCATTATCATTAGATTTCTACACCTCTTTCTTCTCTAATTCTGGATCTTCTCAAAAAATTTGAAATATCATATCACATAATTCAAGATGGGAATTATTTTCTCTCTATATATTTTTTCCACTAATCATCTCATATTCTAATTCTCAATTGATCTTAATCACCATATCTATTTTCCCGTTTATTTTAAATACATCCTAATAAATATAATCAACACATAATTAATTATCTTTCTAGATCAATTGGTTCTCCTAAACTAGTAAAATTAGCTATGTAGAAATATCGTCATTTATAGCTTTTGTATTCTTGATTTCATTTATGTTCAGATTCTCTCTATTTTAATCATCTTTTGGGTTTTCTATGTTTCTAGATATAATTTGTATTTTTTTATCTCTGGAATTATTTTCCCACTCAAATCAATAATCACATCAATAATCCTTTGATTTAATACATTTATCTCATTGTACACTATTTCTAGTACTTGGATTAGAATATCTATTTTCATATTGAAAACATATACTACTAGAATTCCTAGAATCTAAACTTCATTATTACTTCCAACATCACGTGGGAAAACCAGATAAGATCACACAAAATCTTTAACATCATCAATCAACTAATACATGTTATTGTAAATAAATATAATAAATAAATTATTCCCTCTGATACCAATTTTTATGTCCAAAATGTGTCTATAAACCCATAGAGGGGGTGAATTAGGGTATAGATTTTTATTTTTACATTCTTCCTACACAACTAAATCTTGAAATCTTTATTATAAGAATCAGTTTGATTGAATGTAAGTGTCCATGATGATATTATTATTTGAAATTTATATGATAATGATGGTTTTAATTAAATGTAGGAAATAATGCACAATGAAACATTTATATTTAAATGGTTCACCATCATTAGGATGCATCTATGTAAAATACAATAATAATTTGTTGATTGTAATAAATTCACTATGGATCACAACCAATAATGATGTTTCAAGTTAAATATTTTATATACTGGGGATCACATATTTTATAATGATTTATTTATTCTCACATCATTCCCAAGGTTTACTCTCTATGATTCCTTCTTTGGATAACTACCAGTAGAAAGGATCATAATCTTCCTCTTAAATTATCCAATACTCTTGGATGGTATCCACTCATAGTTTAATGACATGTTGGTCCATTCATTATAACTAATTAATAGAACCTTAGTTGTAGATGTATGATATGTTTAAGTTCCAATATAATATAATTGATGAATAAAACATTTTTACAATACTAATGAGCTACATATGTCTATGGAACAACATTTTGGATGTCCTTCACACAACCATAAGTCCATGTTTGCAACATTTATTCTCTGTCCGGAAGAAACTCTTGCATGCATGTCCCTTCCTGTACACAACTCCCTTCTGACATGATACTCCATTTGCATGCAATTATTACATGATTCAGTGCCTTGGATTTCTCTTAGGGTTTAGCATCCTTAAATGAGGGGGTAGCCACTAATTTATATTCATTTTTCTAAGCCTGCATGAAACTGAAGAAAAATTCTGTGAGCTCTCAAGTCTCATTTTTTCAATTTTTATTGACATAAACTCCCATTTCACACAAAACCATAACATTCACAAACATCTATATGTTTCCGTAAAATTATACCAACTTAAGAGTTTCTATTCCTTTAAAAAAATTCAACATGAATTTTCATCAATATCTCTATAACTCCACAACTGACTTTGGAAACCCTATATTTTAATGAACATAACAAACCCATAAATGTATCGTTGTTTCATTGATGTATTTTCCGTTAAAAAGTTTACCATTATATATTAATAATAGACACCATGTCACTTGATAAGTTCACAAAAATACTCCCAACATAGGATTATTTTCATGGATTAAATGTAACTCTAATCTGGGAGAACTCGCTCTATCAATTTTATAATCAATGTGGTGCTCATCTTAGGGGACATGTAGATTTGGCCATACCATAATTATGTACACATAGAAACAATGAAGATATAAATACACATATAAGCTATCTAAACCAAGGATTATGAGGGATTCCTAATCCAAATGGGAATAACCCTATTGTTAATGGATCAAATTCCATGGTATGTAGGTCATGTGATACCATACCATAGAAAGGGAAGAAGATATTTATAAATGATTACACATTTTTCTACATGGAAAAATTCTTGACTCTATATAAATCTAATCCCATTGACTGGAATAGATAATATTATAGAATTTGATTCCTTATAATAGCTTCATAGATATGGATAATGGGATCACGCCTTTTGGATACTATTCTACATAGAATTGAACTGTACAGAAAACCTACCCAAGTTAAATTTTATGGAATTTTTTGGATAAGAACATCATGTATATACTAATCATGAATCAAAAGTGTATAATGGCTTGGGGCTGTGTATTTTTTTCCATGACCATGAATTTTTCAAATTCCTATATTCTTTTCAATGATTGGGTACTCTAGTCATTATTATGCCCATATAATAGATCATCTCTATGTAATCTAGTCATCCCAATGTTCAAGGTTGTGCTTGTGAAAATGTATCACATTCATACACACAATTTTTCTAGAATTAATTGACACAAAATGATGTAAGAGCACATAAAATTTGGTACTTTATTGTGAATCATAATTCACTATAGATAATGCCTATATGGAATGTATTCATTAAATTTACATGATATGTATATTTGGATAATTTAGAATATACATGTCTCCACATGGTTCCCCTCAAATTTCCCCGATAAACATTCAACCAAAAAATATTACCCCTGAATTGAATATCTGAGTTGGAAAAACTTTGATCATCTCTATTAGATAGATTCTATCCACTAGTCTTCATATGAATCATCCTCATAGAACATGTGATCCTAGTACCTGATTGTATGAGATGAGGACTATTGATCCTAATAAAATTCCTCTACATTCATCATGAAATAAAACCATCTTATTGATTTGAAACTATAACATGATGTGGTGATCATTTATAATAATGAAAAGATGGTCAATGATCACCTTTATGAAATCTTTGAGCCACCATCAAAAGGTAACACAAATGATCAATGTATAATGAATAAGGGTAGAAACCCACAAAACAAAAAAATGAGTAACAATACATATCCATTGTATGGGATGGACTATATCCATTAGAATGTCGGTGAATATATATTTGGGTTATCAAGAATAAAAATTTTACATCAATTAAAAGTTCATGGATTATTTGAATCAACACCATAAAATCTATAAGCATCATTATAATAATTTTGTTAGTTGGATCAATTCATGGTCATATTTGTAAATACAAAAGAGGTTAAAAAAGTTTTATGTTATATCTGGGTCAATAACTATTATAGAATGGTTCTACATCATTGTAATTATATATATTCATATACTCTATTGGTGAAGGAAAACACCTCTATATGGATCAATAAAACATGATTCTATGGATGTACACCAATTACCTATTATAGTATCTCTCAAAAACTCATGGGTTATTCATATAACCCTAATCATTTCCCATAATGGAGATTAAATAGAAAGAGGGTTAGGTCTCATAAATTAATGAAACATATAAATTTAATATTTTTTTTCATTTTCCGCCTATAACTTCAAACTAACAAAACGACTAATTATGAAAATTTTTATGTAATGCCTTATGAAAATTTTGAACTATTTATTTTTTTGGTCATAGATTTCCTATCGGACACTCCATTGTGGGGATATTTCATTATTCTAAAAAACTATTTTCCTTTGATATAATATATTTAATAATGTTTATAATATCAAAATATAGCCTCCTCAATCCCTCTAAATCCTTGATCACATAGTTAATATATTTAAAAATAATATTTAATATATTCAAAATTTTAATATGAAAAAATTTATATTACATTTCCCCACCATAATTATTTTTATTCTAAAAAAATATACACAAAAAATTGAAGGTACAGAGATCACATATGGTTCTCCCTCTCATAGAATCTATCAAGATGATTACAATGTAGCCATCAGACACAAACCAAGGTAATTTATATCACATAGGGTAAATTTTTATATATATCATTGAACTTCACATAGTTGACAATGAATTTTATCTCCATACCTGATGTCTAGATCTCTCACTTAACAACATGTGAACTGCTATGAAAATATCTTCTAAATTCTTTCACATTGAAGTCATCATGTTAATTGACTAACTTTGGTTTTTGGAATACATGATATACTACATCAAAATCCCTATACATTATATAGAATGGGCTAATGAATATATGAGTTAAATTTTCACACTAACCAAATATCAAAACATTTCTCCATGTTATACATTAAAGAACACAAGATATCCAATATAAAACTCTAGAGGCCTCCATCATCAATCTACTATGCCTTATGATATATTTTTATAGTCCCCACATAAACATTGTTGATCTTCACGTTATCTGTTGCCGCTCTATCCATCTATGTTCCCTTGAGTGCTAACATCCCTAGATGAATCATGTATTGTGGTGAAATGTAAAGTATCTGATTCGAGTCCTCAAATGGTTCTATACCAATGGTTTAGTAATAATTGTTTTTCATAAACTACCTAGGGTAATTGATCCTCAAAAATATGGGAAATTTATAACATGAATGACTGAAGAATGTCCTAGATAACCAGAAAATTCCACTCAATAAGGTCACATATATTTGGGTAAAATGCTATGATCAAATAGAAATGAGTCCAAATGGAATCATAAAATCCTCTTCTTATTTAACAAATGAGTCTATAATCATGATCATAAATCAAAATTAATTTATCTCAATGAATAAAAAAATCATCTACATGTAACATAATTCAATGTGCTCAACTGATTTCTTCTCCCTCATGGATAAGATGTAGATATACAAAAAACATTGTCTATAATAACAGATATAATATTTGATCATCTAGTTGATCAGGGATTCCTCATAATAAATTACATAGAGTCACCACCCCACATCTTCTGTGACAAGTCATTGTGTTAATTATAAACCACTAGAACATGGTTCACAATAATTATCGATAGATTAGCGAGGCACTGAGAGAAAACGTTATCTATGAAATTCATTATTCTAGACCACTATCAACAACTCCAAATGTCATGGTATAAATTTTATACTCAAATATATTCCATTAGTGTGGATATATCAAACTCCCACATCACTTCCTCCCAAAAATACATTTTTACAATGGTCTACCATTAAAAAGGTATTATATGGTCACCACCTTAATAAAGATCATGAAGAGAGTATCTAGTTGATATTTAAACATATAACATCTAATAATATATAAGTCCATGATGGGACACCACAACATGATGTAGAAATAGGGGGATTATCAACCATAAAATTTAATTTTGTTTTATTATCCTTATACACAATGTAAAAAATAATTAAAAAAATTATTGCGTACCTCCCTCAAGAATAGTGAATAAATATCCTATTGAGAGAATTTACCTCTATATTCACCTTCCTAAAATTAATGACTATCTTGTAGTCAGATCCTTAATGTAACTATATACATATCATCCATGTTATGTTTTGATACGGCTATGAAAATATATACATGATATTGTTGTGGTTAAAATATACGGTAATTTTCTCACACAAATCATGTTTCCGCCACAAAAATGGGATAATGACCACAGATTCCTAACATGTATCACATTTCACAGTGTACATCTCTAGGGGTATCAAATACAATTACCCGGAAGTTATCATCACATTCCTCTACAAGAAAACATATCCAAGACTAGATATAGAGGCATCACTGAACACCACAATATTAATAATATCTTATTTTAATCAAATGATGGGGTATATTTTCCTCTACCAGTAGAACTTTTAATAACATTGCTCGAAAAATCCATCCATATGAAAGGATTTCCCTTTTAGGTTAAAGTAGTGAAGGGTACATTTATCCAAAAGAATCATGGAATGAATCACTAATAATTACCTTCAAACCCAATGAAGCTCCACACCTATGAAATTATATTTGTTATCTCCCAATTGAGAACTGTGAAATCCTTTTGTATATAAAAATACTACCCCATATTTTGTGATAATATTTCCTAACAAGTTGAACTCTATAATAAAAAACCGAAACATTAAAGAATTCTAATAAATCATGTTGAATATAAGTATTTTTATTATCATCATCAACTTTCTCATGAAATCCACATACAAAACTGACAAAATTTGGTTTTCTTTAATGAGAACCATCTTGAACTGATTAAATATAGGATATAAACTTTGGTTCATATGTACATGACCACATTATTGGAGTTATAAATGATTAATGGAATAAATATATACTAAAATTGACAATAGATATATCATAATTCCATCTTCAATATATCTTTCTCTCATACAAGGATCTCGTGATAGCTCCACCAAAGGATCATCTTCAGGAACCCCCACACCAAATTCATCAGGTAAAAGAGACCATGTATTGTTCAAGGGGAAAAAATTGATATTTAGTTTATTTATTTGGCAGTAATAAACACATAACATCATACCCTATCCACCATCTTATAAAAATTTGTGGCAACGAATGGTGAATTTTATTTTATGAAGAATATCGTCCCCTAAAAATAATATAACAATAACATCACTAATGGAAGCTCTATTAGAGATATAATTTGATGGTTTAGATATCAGGGAATTCTATAGGTGAAATTATATTAATTATCTAGTCATTTATCAAGGATGTAATCCAGATATATCCTCATGGAAGATGTCTTTAAACACTACCACCAGCACAAGAAGCATAAAGGTCATTAAATTAATTTCTCCAAGGGTATTACTTGAAAAATGATTTTAAATAAATACAATACTATTACTTATGAACACATCATCCTCTACCTTTGATTATTATTCAATGATGAAGGAAAATATCACCCCTTAACATAATATTCACTGCATCCATTGCCTAAAATATTTATTTTTCACATGTATAATAATGAGAAAATACGCACATAGAAGTATTAAATTAGGTATCACTAGTGACATTAAAATAAACAAATGGATGTAATATCATTCAAAAATATGGTCACACTAATGCTAGAACTATGAGACCACCAAATCCACTCTTGTGGGAGTATAAAAACACAAAGGTAATGAATGGGTCTCAATTTGAATATGAAGATATCAAAAAATGTATATTGTATGAAAATAATTTGGCTTCTCCTATATCTATCAGTATATCCTCTACAGTATAAAATAAATATATCAATCCTCAAATTATCATTGAAACCTCAAAAACATAGTATCCTATGGATATAGTTATCATCTTCTCTAACCTCCATCTATTTATGGTTTGTGTGGAACACTTGGTGTAAGGGGTGTCATAAAATATAAAATTATCGTCCATTTATTTCCAAAATACTAGCTCTTATTCAATGTATTCAACCTTATAGACCACCCTACCGAATCCACAAACACTTATAATTCATTCTATCAACCAAATCCCATTCATCCCCATGGTGGGTTGAACAATAAATATCTATATTTCACTATATATCATAGAATAATCACCACATATCACAATTTTTAATAGATTCGTCCTGATTCATACATATTGAAGACAATAAATCTAGAGATTGCCTTTAGAAATTCCTATTATTCATGGTTAACTGATTCTATCATAAATATTCAGATGATAAAGTCTCAGCTCTGGAGTTCCCTCTACTATAACAAATTATTAGTTAATACTCTTCAAAAAATATCTATATTTCCAAATATCACTCAAGAACCTAATAGTCATTACTAATATAAATATATATAAGACCAAGATTAATATTTCTTCTGCTGCAAAACATGATGGTCCATGTTGAGAAATATGTATCAGAAAACAATATATATGGAGTATCATGATATGTTAATGAAAAAAAATGAATACTCCACAACTCTCATTCTTCTATATTGGAGATCCTTGATGTATATTTATAGAAATTTAGTTTGACAAAATGACTCTATAATGAGACACACAGATTATGTCTAAGATAGTTTATCCTAATCATGTGTTCGAGTAACCAGACCTCCTATCTCTAAACAAATACATTGAGAAGGATTTCATATATGAACAAAATCATATTTGAAGGTTTCGTAAATTGTGGAAATCCTTCATAACATCCCGAATTGATTTCTCTATTCACTAAGGCTCAGGATCCCCCAGAATTCTAAAGGGCCATTACATATGATATTCATGATGTCTTCTCAGGCATCTCACATCATCTGCCTGTACTTTTAGAGTTAGAGTATTCTAAATTTTCGGTGGTATGACATGAATAAGATTTAGTGCTATCACATACATCGCTGTTCCCTTTACAAAATCTTTATCACTAGGTGATTCATCGGTATGATCTTACTATGGAATCGTATCTAACTATCATCGCTGAGGAATACTGAAAATATATTGACGTACAATTGGACAAATAGTTTATATATGGAGATGAATAAAATGAATATAGAAATTACAAAACACATATATATATGTGGTGTGTCACAATTATTTCTATGCATCCAATTCATTCATGTATTCTATCAATAATTAGGATTTCAATGTCCTTGGGATTTGATATGACATCCACTACTGAAAAACTAAGTTCACTACTTTGAGATTCGATCTCGAAACACATTAACAATATTCATTTAGTTCTCAATCCCAGACTCAATTATAGATATTTTATAAACACTATAACAATGATTACATACTAAAATACCAATATGTCATAACCCAACCAACTAAATCCCTCCTAAAATGGGGTATCTCTTTTTGACACACAATGACTACCTTCAACAAGATAGGGGAAAGAAAAAAGAACTGAGTAGGCATATCAACCACATTGAAGGGCTTATCCCTTGGAATATATAGACACACACACAAACACACACACACACACATCTACAACCACCAATGAAATTATGAATTGTAAAATACAATTGATCTCCTAAAAGAATTATTATAACTATATTATACATCATGGTATTCTAAAATTATGGGATCAAATAGTGATTCAAATAAAAACCCATCGAAACTATAAAATAGTTAATCATACTAAGATATATGGTAATTATATTTATAATAAAAATTGGAATGATCCATGTTTTGTCTAACTCAATGACACTCCACATGATCATCATAACTCATCATCCTCTTTCGACTCCATCATAACCCAACCAATGCTCTCCTCTACACTATCTACATAACCCTTGGGTTTTGAGGATAATCCATGGATTTTCCAAAATTTATGATTAAATAGAGGTTGTTTGGGAATTTAAATTAAGTAAACCAATTGTTTTTTAAACTAATTTATTAATTCATTATCTATGTGGAAATGAACTTTAACAAATCACAGGAAATAATGAGTGTTTATTTTTCAACTAGGGTAAAATATGGATTACATATTTAATGGTGGTCTTATATTTCCCATTTGAGTCTCCATTAATAAGTTATTACATTTTTATTGTCAAATTTCAACATCATGATATAATATAATTAATACTTTTATTAAATTTGAACCGACCCTCCCCGACCTCCATAATCCCATGTTGACTAAGATCCCATCATCTAATATATCCTATAATAAATTCAAAAATTTTTTAATGAAAAAAATTCAATACATGTGAACACTAATATAGATATAATTCATGGGAGGATATTACATAACAGAACCTCTATAATAATTACATCATGAAAATGGAATAACCATATTGTAATAGTGGAATATAAATAACCACTATAACAGGAAAATGATTAAGGCATAAAAAATATAAAACAATTCAATATTAGAAACCAAAAAAAAAGATGACAAAAATCCTCAAACCAACTATAATATTCATAATGTTATGAAAAATAATTATTTTAATAAGTTATTAAAATGATAACCAATACCAAATTCTTCTATCTACGACCACACATCACCACCAAGAATCAATACCACACAAGTTAACTCAGATGCTAACTTTTTATGTCACCATCAAACCATGCATCTTTAACATGGATATAATACTTTTTAGAATGCAAGATCATAAATGGTGACTATAAAAATACAATTAAAGGCTATATGAAAAGATATGATGGAGTAGTATTTATACTCAAAAAGATAATATGGAAGACAAAAAATTCAAGATATTTTTATTATTAGAAAACACATAGTACAATGAAAATTCTAGGGATCATAGTTTAACTCCAAAATGATTATTATATCACAAAAAACCAAGATAACTATAAAATAAATCAATCCAATAAATTCAATGTATTCAAATTAGTAACATTAGTTTCAAATCACTAAATCAAAATAGCATACAATTACATCCCTAAAATGTACATGTTAGTCAAATAGGTAGTGAACCCTATGGATGATGTTTACCTAATTATGTATAACAAGTTTCAGTCAATGAGATTTATATTTCAATGATTAGAGGAACTGTATCCTATAAAAAATACGGGTTAATGAATCAATAATGTTTTTGGATGTCCAACACCCTGATATTTGTGAATCTATAAGGGTTACCTATAATCCTAATGATAATTTACCCAAAATTGAGAGACTGATTCATATATCCTCATGAAAAAATAAAAATATTACTATGGCTTCCAATAGGGACAAATGTCGTTAAACATAAATATGGTAGATTTTACCCATGTAAATCATACAATCGATAAATAATAAAAAAAAGAAGAAATAAAATTCATAAAACAATAATATAGAATAAAATTTGTATGTAAATAAAACAAATAGTTCCATTGTCTTATCTAAATGAATGGTACAATTCATTTATCAATTGAAGAGGATATTATAATTTGAGTGGGATCACTACTTAAGATAACAAAATAAATACTAGATAAAATGTTCATGTTGTATAAATAGATCGTAGAGTAATCCATAGTGTGACATATATATATATATATATATATTATTCAATAAAAATAGTATCCCCTTTAGTTTTTTATTATTAATCCATATTAGACACCATCAACACAAAAATAGAAAAAAAAATTGAACAATTAATAGAATTTTATGCATTTGGTAATGTGAAATTAAATAATAATAATGTAAAAATGTATCCATTTCATGTTTTTAGGCACTATCAAAAATTTCAAAAACCCTTAACATTAATGATTTTTGTAAATCACATGGATGGAGATTATAGTACATTGGAAATTCACTAGCCATATAAAAGAAATTTATATGATGAGGTAAATACATAAATAATTTCCCACATAAGTGAAATAAAACCATCACTTAGGATATGGAATCATGAACAAGTTAGATATCAACATGTCATCATGTAATTAATTTTATTCGTTGGATTGTGTAGCCAAACTCCCAAAGAATTAACATGAACACCATTATCAATGTAATTTATCATAGATTAGAAAAACATGTGTTGAACATCGTAGAAAAATGCATAATGGGTGTGTAATATTTTCAACCTCCCATATAAGAAAAATTAATACCATTAATTATGTTATAATCCCATGTATTTTATCAATTAAAACACAATATATAATATGTATCAGTCACATTAAAAATAGCAGAAAAACAATAAATGGTTGAACCATTCACTCAAATATAATATTTCAATAAAAAAAGTTAAATGATTTGAAATATTGGTTGCGCTTTTTGTACAACTACATATACATGTCATTTTAAACCTCACATGACCTTTTCAATTTAATGTGGTTATAATACATGCTGATAATATATTCCATAATGCCACTGGTTCTAATAACCATCCAAGAAATTTGAAAATAAGGACTCACTAAAATATAATTATTATATGCACTAAGAAACTCTACAACAAACCCATCAAATCCATTTTTTGAATTTGATAAAATTTGACATTGTTCCCAATGAATTTATTATAATTCCTGGCATGAAAAAAGATGTACATATTTATATTAATTCCACAACCAAAAAAAAAGTAAATTGATTTATAATTTTTTAAAATATGAAACTTCCATTTAAATTTACTATATAAAATAAATACTTCAATGGTTTATAGAAACCTAATTTTGAGAAATTTATCAATTCTATTAAATCACCATTTTAATGATATTAATTATTTTAACAGATCCATGCAAGTTTATTTTAATATAATTAATAATCAATTAGTATACCAAAATTGATATCCATTATCACAATTGGGATCAATTCCACAGACCTAAAAATTATTTTTCTAGAAATTACAAAATTTATAGATTATATTAAAATCATGAACAAATAGAATCCATCAAATACAAAAAAAAATATGAATGAATATAATAAATATAAATTTCTAGATTGATGAATTTCATATCACCATGTCCATATTAATGAAATAATATGAGATAGTGAGAGTGATAATTTATATATCTCTATCTTATGTTGAATTTGATGTCTAAACCCTGATCAAGAAAATTTATGCATCATTGAGAAGATGTATGTTAATTAAAATTTTCGAATAATTTAATAGAAAAACCTGTATCAATAAGGATAAAATAAATTTTGTTTCATGAGACTAATGAAATTTTAAATACAAAATTTTTATAATTATTATTATACATAGTTAATCTAATCATATACGTATGAATAAAATAATACATTGGATGATTTTTTGGTTATATAGTTAGAAAAAATTGATTAAAAAATAGTTTACCATTCATTATTTTGAACACATGAAAGTATTTATTTATATATTTTTATCCTATATAGTTATACAAAAATATGTCATACCATTCTATTTTATAAATTTTGAATATCCACATGTAATCTACTACATCTCGAATGGGAACAAACAAAAAATGCTCTTGAAAATCACATGATTAACGATAATGGTATGATAATCATATGTTTGAATTTTTTTAATGTTCTATGTGTATTTTATTAATGTTAAATTGCTGGATTAGAAAGATGAAATCCACAACATCTTAATATTATTGAATTTCATTAAATATATTGAATCATTTAAATGTAAACTTTTATTTATAAATATTCATTTAAAATTAAATAAAAAATTTACATTGAATACATTACCAATTAAATTTTTCTTCTTTTTAAATATCCATGTTTATAATAACTATAATATTGTGGAATATTTTTTATCATAAACAACCTAATAAAATATATAATGAGAAGAGATATTATATAAAAATCAATCAATATTTCAATACTAATCATTTTTTATAGAATCATAACAAAATTTGACATATTTTATTAACTTTAATAATTACTTTATTGATGGTATGAGAATATTAAAAAATGGTTATATATTATTAATATTATGATATTTAATTATAAAATTCAAATAATTCTTTAATTACATTCATTGTAATATATTCATTGATATTTTTTCTTGTTATTTGATAATAATGAAAATGATAATGTATTTTACGGAAATGATTTTGGAAGGGTCCGGAGATGAAACATAATTGAATTCATGTTCTGTTATGAGTGGAAGTGGAGATAATTTAATTATTAAATTGAAAAACATTTGAAAATATTTCATTATTAATAGTTAAAAATATAAACTTTTAATGTATGGATAATAATTATAGGTAAATGATAATTCCCTACTATAAAAGTGGATTAGTATTTTTGAAAAAAAATCCACCTTTAAAAGTGTTATACATGTATTGAAAAAAACATAAGAATAATGGGAGAAAAAATTTGGGATGTTAAGATATTTTGAGAAATATAAAACAAAAAATATTTTTCTTTATGAGGTTCAATAATTATTTTTACCGTATACTTGGCCCTTATTGATATGTTGATGAGACCTCATCGTGCACATCCTATATTATTCATCAATAATGAATAAGGAATATAATATTGTAGATGGTTATGAAAATTAAATTACAAATAATATTAAATATATAAACCAACATGTTAATTAATATTATACATCCCTATTCGTGTTCCTAGAGTATTAGATCCAGCTACATTCTATGTCATCCTCCTTGAAATTGGATTAAATATATCTATAACTCACAGAAAAATTAATAATTTGATGAAAAAAATATATTGTCTTAATGAAAACAAAATCCATTTAAATAGGCTTGTAAAAATTATGATGTAGTGAGGATGAAGTATGATATAGTACATCTATTAAGCAAAATTATCGAAACACCAAACCAGAAAATCCCATATATCCCCTTGAACTATGCTTTAATTTCCATCACATTATTAAATTGTTTAATTTAACCATAAAATTGTGAAAATTGCCATAACATGGTTTCATATAGAAAAATTACTAGTCTCCTCCACTTCAAACCCGAAAAATGCATTGCATTTATTGAAAATAATGTATTTGTGATATAAAATTCTAAATCTAACACTATATGATTGTAATATGCCTTCTCCATCTAAAATATAGGAACCACAATCAGATCAACCATATGAAACATTGACTTAATGCAAGATGTATTAGTGATGGAAAATATGTAATTTTATTTACTAGTCCATAATAATAATAATAGGATAATTAAAACTATATTGATTTAAATTTTACTTCGACTCTCTATAGGTTATTTTCACTACCCAAGCTAAGAAAATGATGATAATCACCAATAATATTTTTTTAACTGAATAATCAGTTCTATAATCACCTATATATTTTTTTAAATAAATCCATGAAATTTTTAAAATTAAATACATATATAAATCATATACAATTATTATTAATAAAATTATTAAAAACATGTCATAATTACATACCAATTTATCAGTAATCTATAAAAGATTCTGATAACCCCCTCCATCTAATGATACCCCTCAATGTCTATAAATGAATAATGGGAAATAATAACCCTCTGAGACATGCCTCCAGTAGGCCCTAGTGTGGTGACTATCACAAAGGATTTTAAATCAGAAAAAAATAAGAGGCATTACCATTTCTATGAACACAATATTGGAAGATATGGTGGTTCATCCCAAAAGAACTATAAGACATATATATAAAAGAAAAATAAAATATTTCTTACATGAATGTTTAAAATTAAACTATTGAATGTGATTTAAATGTATAATTTATGTACCAAAATCAAGATAAAGAAGTAACATAGAAAATGTCCCAAGGCCCGAGCTATTGAATCTCAGCACGGTCCATGTAATCATCTTGAAAAATGGAACGAATTTTCATATATGTATGGTTAGAGTACATGTATAAAAAGTAGAAAAAACCTATGAAATTCAAGATCAAGTAAAATACAGAATACTAATGCCTCTTTGAGAAGAAAATATATCCAAATTTCACTTGGAAATGTTTTTATATCCATCCCATCTTACCCAAGTAAGGTTCACCAAGTAGTATAAGTCATGTAATGTAAGGTAGTAATTAGATTGATGATTTGGGTAACCTTCTCCACTTACCACTAGTTTATCCACTATTTCCTTCTAGTAAATTTCCCCGTTCTAAAATATCTTCTAAAAGAACCACATCACATACCACCCACCCACACTTGGGCCCCACATCCACACCTCATCACATTAGTTGGGTCACAACCACACCACATCCTACCCGCAGACCCCTAGGCCACATACCACATCACATCACATCAATGGAAACATGTATTTCATACATCATCACATCCCATATGCATACACATGGGCCACATACAATGTCACATCCTGCCCACATAAACCTGGTCCACATACAACATTACATATCACCCCAATGAAACATGGAAAAGAGAATCTTATCTCATCCGGATGAAACTCATGACAACACAACCCATCATAAACAAAATACACCATGAAATCACAACACATCTAAAATTAAATACACTTGGGATTGAAAATATTTCACATACACACATGGTAAAAAAAACCACAACCTTCACAAATAACCTTTGACTATCACCACATATAAATGTGTGCTTGGAGGATCAAGTGGACATTCATCCCTAACCACAAATATATGTTTGTGAAAGACATATTATCCTATGACAATGGGGTAGTTTTACACATTCTTCTCATATAGGGTGGAATGCGTATAAAAATCAGAAGGGAGAATTGAAGTATATAAATATATGATACAAAACAATCAACATCATCCTATGGGTTCTCAACAAGAAACTAGCTCACAATAATGTCTACTTTTTATAGCTGTAGTTAAATTCACAACATCACACATAAAAATCATATCCTCATATCAATATCCACCAAAAAAATTTTTACATTACCATTATTTTTTCACTAATCATTTATTCAACCCATTAGCCAAATAAACCCATTCCAGATCCAGTCATTATTAACAAAATTTTATTCATTTATTCCACTAATATCATGGAAATTTCCAAGCACATCAAACAACAAAAAACACAACAACATATCACCACATAGCCGGATCACATCCCCGCTATTAAATACTACTCATTCATTCCATATTCAATCAACTAATCTAACATGGATTCCATTACGTGTCTAGGATTATTTGAATTTTACATGTTCATCCACCACCCTACCCAATCCAACCCACAACCTCACATATTCTTCACTAACATACCATAACATAAACCAAAGTGTATCCACACATCACAACATAGAAACTTCACATTCCATTCATCAAGAACATAAAAAACATCTATCCCACTCAAATAATAACCCCACATGATAAATAATAACACATATACATATTTAACACGAGATACCTAATTTAATCCTACTTTTATAGGGGTTTTACCAGAAACTGTTTAATCATGGGGAATCCTCTTATTATCCAAGTATACATAATTTACCAATTTTATTTACATATGTTCAAAAGGAACCAACCAATATCCATATTATTATATATGAAAACATGAACCACCAACAAACCTAATTTTTAGAGGGTAATTTATCCCGTATTGTTCACAACATAACAATAACATCATGTCCAGAAGATCATACACATCAGATCCCTTTACACATTTCAATTCATTTACCCTGCTCTTATCTTTGATAACTGTGGAACCAATATCATCCTAAGGGAAAAAAATTACATCCCTCCCACATGATTCACAATCGAATAGAAATGATCAAAACCTGTATGTTGAATAATATTTTGAATTCATCTATGAACCACAGGGGGAAGAAGAATGTATTCTAGAAACAACCACACATCTTGAAATGTGGATAAACCGATTCATCTCTTGAAAATTTTCATAATTCATCAAAAAAATCGAACTCATGACAGCCCATGCTACTATAATGAATCCTATTTAAATAAGAAGAGGAAACATTTGATGAAGAGTATTAAACTAACCACGGATCGATCAAGTAACAACAACAAAAAAGCCCAAGTATTGATGGACCATGGATGGAGGAGTAGGGGTCGAATGTCTCCATAGGTATATTAGGTTTTATCAGGAATGAGAGGAAATAAAAATAAGTAAAAATAAATAATGTTTCATCCTATAATAAAAATTACATCACTACGTGATCAAGGTATTAAAAAATGTTCAATACCCATTCGCATCATGTAATACGCAATGTTCGATTTAACAATAATACATGTCGGGCATGATTTTATTTTATTTCACAAATCGGGAAAATAAAAAACAACATGAAAAATCCATGAAAATCAATGAAATAGATATTAATATCATGTAATATAGTTACAAGGATTGAAATCCCCCTTTTTTATCTCCACCATATAACCTACCCCAAACCCCCTATGAGCATCCTCTGAATAATTATAATGACTATACTCACAACATAACATATCGGGAATTCACATACCATGAAATTGGATACCTCTAAAATGTTTATCGCCCTTAACAATCCAAAACTATTCCCGCAAGATAGAGGGGTCTGAAAAACCACATTGCAAGATAACTATAAAGGATCTTCTCTCATTGATATTATAGTAATATCCAAACACATTAATGTTCAAATATAAAAAACCCTATTTTGTTATATTGTAGGTTTAGAAACCCACAAATCCATGAACACCTACTTCAACATCTTCGTACCCCAATGACCACAATACACTCTATACTAGAAAAACAACCAAATATCATGAACATCCAAATTAGGAAATCCAGTCATCCATGTCAATACACAAACAACTCTGGGTGGAACTGAATCACCCTCACATGATTAATCACATATAAATTAATTCATCATGATTTAGATTTAATTATTATTTATTCCATATTTCTGGACATTATTAAATAGCACACCACACATAACACTACCATGGGAAGACAACACTTTTAAAAAACAAGGTTCAAAAAATTAATTTCAAAACAATAGAGTACATAAAAATTAAAACAAACTATGTGTAAAATGAAAACATCACCTTTTTAACACCTATGTACTCTCATATAGGTCACCAAGCTTCCACAACAAATAAACCAATAGAATGGTCTATCCATGCATCTCTTTCCCCCGATTATCTCAGATCACCACTAGCTAGTCCACAAACAACATGTCATCCTCAATACCGAATTCTACCCAGTAAATGTTATGCGAGACATCATGTATGTAGTAGAAGAGTGGTGAGACATGGATGAAATCCTGGATCCTCTTCAACTGTGGTGGAAATTCCAAATGTTATGTCACCTCACCAAATCACTCCAACGCATAAAAGGGTCCAACAAACCTAGGAGAAAGCTTACTAACCCATCTAAACATTCTCTTCCCATGTCGAGGGGAAACCATCAATAACACATGGTCTCTATAATAATACTACATGTCCCTCCTCCTATTATCATCATATGACTTCTTCCAGTCATGTTCTACTTTTATCCTCTCGCGAACATGTTGAACATTCTATGTTGGGCTCTGCACCACATCTAGACCATGAACAACTATCTCCTCAACCACATTGTATAACAATGAATAACAACATTGTCTTCAATAAAATTCTTAAGACAGATCCATGATAATCTATGAGTGATATATATTATATAAAAAGAACCCTATCAAAACGAAAGTTCCATACACAAGATCATCTAAAGTGAAAGCCGCACACCCACATAATATCCTATAATTACATGGATAGTCTGATCTATCATCACATATTAATTAGGGTGGAAACCAATTTTGATTTTTAATTGGTTGCCAAAAGTAGGATATAATCCCATTAAGACACCTGTAGTTAACCAAACATTCCTATATGACACACTAAACCTTGGAAAACCATTAAAACACACCATTTAAGGGATGTACATCATGGCCATGGAATACACTACACACCCGACACCACAATTGATACGAGGTGTTATGACTTTTTCAATTGATCCATCACAACCCAGATATCATTATCTCCTCCCTATGATCTAGGTAAACCCATGAAAAAATCCATCACGATGTCATCCAAATTCTTATTGGGGAAATCCAATGGGTGAAACAAATAACCGAAAACAAATTTATTAGCCTTCACATGTATGAAAAATAAGGACCTTTCCACAAACTCTTCCACTTCCCTCTTCATCCTGATCCACCAACACTACATTCTCAATCCATAATAAATCCTTGAATCGCTTTATTTTATCACTAAAGGTGATATATAAAACTCACAAAGGACACCATAAAGCACCACTATCAGAAACAAACAACATTTTATGGAACAACATCTAATTATGACCAACCATCGTCCATCCCTTTAGATCATCACCCCAGCCAACATGAACGCACTACACCTTTACCTATGTGTATCCCCACTAAGACTCATCCCCTTACTTCATTATAAAATAAAACACTTCCATCTGGTACAAATAAATGCAATCATCATCCATTCATTAATCGTAGTGCTGGGCTACTAACTCCTCTATCACACTCCAACCATCTATGAATTCTAGAAAAACCTAATTTTGTGAATTTTTTCCCAAATAATCTAACACGTCATTCCCATTAACTAAGTGAAATAGATTGCAAAATCATAGTCCATATAAAAATCTATATGCATTCACTGATTCATGATCAGATCTCACTACGAAAATATATTAATCAATCTAATGTGATTGGTAAAGACCACAATGTTCTCCCTGATGATGTAATTATGCCACATCTTTAGTTCTAACACAAATGATGCCAACTATAGATCATGGGTGGAATACTTACATTTTAATTTATTCAATCTCTTATATATATAATATTTCATTACTATCTACTACATAAGTATGCATCCAAATCCTAAATGAGAAGTATCACAAAACAAGTTAATCATAACCCCTTCCTCTAAAAACTAGAGCTCCATAGCACTAACCATCTTCCCTTTAGATCACTGATTGCTTCCCTGCATATCTCACACAACAAATAATCTTGGTCTTTCCTAGTCAAGTCTGCCTATAGGGAATAATCTCAAGATAAATCAGTCACAAGTCTCTAATAATAATGTATGATAACCTGAAAAATATAAAACTACTCCATGATCTTGGGTACCCCATA
This sequence comes from Viscum album, assembly GCA_963277665.1. NCBI lineage: Eukaryota > Viridiplantae > Streptophyta > Magnoliopsida > Santalales > Viscaceae > Viscum > Viscum album. The sequence continues at coordinate 62,775,082 of OY728164.1, read as the reverse complement.
ATAGATAAATTATTCTACATTCAATGGGTCAACATCTTCAACTTTTTGAGGCCCCATATTCCTGGGGAAATTCACCTATCATTTAAAAAATGTACATATGGAAAATTTTCTTTTTGAGATAGTGCCAATGAAAACACTACACAGAAATCCTATGAAGATAAAATGTTCCTCATTTGAATTTGTTTTGATAAAATGGATAAAATGAGAACGAAGATGAACTAGTCCATGAACTCACATAAAATAGAGTTCATAATCCCAATTAACACATATCGCGTGTTAATAACATTGAACGACATGAATACAGACTCGATGTTCCCATACATTAACCCGACATAACACTTTAGGATAACTCTATACTTCACACCACAACTGGTGGTATCCATAAAAAAGATCAGTCATTGAAGAAATACATTCCCCACTCAACTAGTCAAAATAATATTCTATCCATGGAAGAGGTTAATGATTATTGACCATTAACTTATTCATCCTATTGTAGTCTATGTAAAACCTCAGATCACCATCTTCCTTATTTGAAAACAACACTATATCACAATACAATAAAACCCTATGTAGGATTAATTACTCTTTCATCAGATCATATATCTTAATCATCAAATTAGACATCTTAGAAGGTTTCATCAGATATGGATCCATCGAAATCATGGAAATAGAATGAGTTTTAGGTATGTCTTGAAATCAACATCACACTGGGGGTGCATCAAAAACTCCATGGAAATCCATTCACGAACAGCACAATATGTTTGAAAAACCTATAACATATTAGGGTCCACATATTATACTAATAACACATCCAAAAAAGAGGGAAGGATCTCTATATTCTGACTGCCCACCTGATAACCCCACTCACAATTGATATCCACATGCTAACCATCCTTATACTAAAATAATACTCAACTAAAGAAGAAGTAAATAAGGGAATGAATGTAATAAAATCATTTTATTCATAGAATGACATCGTATGGTTTCATTTGTAGCAAAAAAAAAATCCCCATATGACAGATGTGGCCCCATCATCAGTCTACATCTCCTTCACACTTGAAAAAATCTGGTCTGACCTCTTATTGGGATAATAAACACATAATTCATGTAAATAATATCTATGTATATCCCTAGAAAATACTATAGAGTGGGTGAAACAATGGATTGTGAAGATTCAGAATCAAACAAAGAACAATCCAGTGTACCCAAAAACAGATCGTACATCGAATGTTCTCTAGTCATTCCAGAGTTAGCGCCTCTGCAGCGTGCAACCAACCATGCCTAGTTCCTCTTCCCCTCTACCGATGACTACACCAATGTCCATGTCCAATATGAGGTCACTGTGGGACATCCTGAGGGTGGCCCCTTCATTCTTAATCTCTCCCTTATTGTGAATGAGCCTGCTAATACTGCTACGGAAATAACCTAGCTGGTGACTATAACTATTTTTGGAACTAAACCTCTCAAACTCCACAATACATAAATGAAATGAATATTAGAAAAAAATTGAAAAAATGTTATGGAACTCAAAAAAACACCTTGTCCCTAATACCAAAAAATGGAAACTATATGGTCAAAAAAAGAATCTATTGGGGTCAACTCTCGGTCGGTCGAAACATTAAAGGTCCTGGAACCCGATACCTTCCACTGGTTACTCTACCTAAAAATAAACTCTATTGGGTCTCATATCATATTAAAACATCTTTCGATTGTATTAACATGATTCCCAATTATTTTTTCTAGGATTCTTGATACATTGGTGACATAAATGTAGAAAAAACATACTAGATCGAAGGATGGAGAACCTCTTCAAGTCATATTGAACGAAAATCCTCATTTGGAAGAATTATTTTCCAAAATGGAAGATATCCTTAAATTTTATCCCCATATCTCATACTGAAATACTTCTATGTAGAATGGAAAATTACTTGAGCCTCTTCTAAGCCTTTTTTCAAATTAAAGGAATGATACTAGGAACACATTCTTAAAATTGACCCCTAGAACATCATTTTCCATTCTCTCCCCCAGTTTCAATGTCCACACCTTACATTAAACTATCCGCAATTGACTAACAACAAAATTAACATAGTACTCAATTGGGAAACGAATGAAGATGATGGTGATATCAAGAACCTAGATCGATCATTCTATCACCATATCTGAATCACTAGAATAGTACATTCCCAAATCCATACATTGTAAAGCATGTAACATTCTCTTACACTAGTCATCCACATCCACAAAATCAACCCCTGACTGATCATCTGGATTATCATGATGAGCCTCAACTACCTGATCCACACACATAAGATGATCAAGTTCCATAGGGGAATTGTAAAATAGGGGTTCTTATTGAAAAATAGTATGGAATATTATATAATACTCAATTTAAATCATTTTCACTCATTTGTCGTTATTTATTCCAAATATAAGAAAAACATATTTATACATGTACAAAAGTCATGATGATCAATGTAGATTTCATAGTTTCTCTACCATACAACTGATGTAGCCTCACTTGCTTGTTTAGTGGGCTTAAGTCCTTGCATCGAAAAACTGGGAGCCCTAAAATCTTATGTCCTAACGTATCTTCCTGGGCTTATATCACTCACCAAGATTGCCTAACACTTTTTCCCTACCAACCTATGTAAACCTCACTCTATCTAATTCAAAACACCCTCTTATCTCTCAACCATCCCCTTGATACCATTCTTTCTTGAACCCCTCCATCCAAATACACCACTACTGGGCTAGAAATGATGAATGGGATATATGGACCCCCTATTCCATCCACCTCTAGGCCTTGGGGTGATGAATAGAACCCGGGGGTTGCAATCTCCCCCTAATGGTTGGCACTACCTTTATAGGAAAACAATAATGGCAGATATGATTGTTCATCCCAAAAACATCTCCATAAAACCTATATAAAAGAAAAAAATCCATCCCACTTGCGTGTTTAAAATAAAAATGTTAAATGTTAAATAAAACACCAACGTACCAAATGGAAGCTAATGTAGTGACTAAAAAAATATCCCAAATCCTGCACTGGTATTGGACAACATGATCTATGTAATCCTCCTAAAATCCTAAAATAAGTTTGTTATATTTTGGGTGACAATACATGTATGTTCCGTAGAAAAAACATAAGTTAGTTGTGCACATGTGAAATGAAGCATACTAAGGCCCCTTGAAAAAATATTGGAACCAAATAACATTTACCATGGTATAAAATCCATCTAATCCTCACCAATTCATGATCACCATGTAACACAAGTAAATTATAGCAATGTATTAAGATCATCAATGTCTTTGTACCATGCCCCACGTACCACTAGTTTATACTCTCTTTCCTAACAAATTATTTCCTCGAGTTCCATCCTCTTCTAAAATAGTAATGTCATAACCCACCCACATACACCTCGGCCCCATAACCACACCACATCATGTATCCTAGGCCACAACCACATCACATGCCACCTGTAAAAAAAATGGCCCACATACCACACAACAACCTACCCACAGACACCAAGGACAAATAACCCATCACATCCCAACCACAATCATATGGTCTACATGTCACATCGCATCCTACATGTAGACACCTATGACACATACCACATAACATCCCGTCTGAAAGACACCTAGGAAATAATACCTTATCTCATCATCAATATTAAAGAGAAAATACCACCCATATCCTCTAGAAGACACCTGAGAAAAAAAAACCCATCTCATCCAAAAGACACCTAGGAAAGAGGAACTCACCTACACATGCTTGGACCTAAAATAATTAAAATAGCCCAATGGTTCTTAGGATATCTACACCTATAAGAGTGAGTTTGGAGGATTGGGTGGTAGGACGTTGATCCTACGATGAAGATATTAGGGAAAGATTCTCTCCCATGTGATGATGGGGTTCTTCGGTTCATAGCGCACAACTACGCTGACTTGTGTATATAATTCACATGGTAAGATAAAATAATATAAAGTAATGATACCAAAAACTGAATCCCAACCTATGTTTTTTCAAGAAAAAACCATCTCACAACACTTCCAACTTTTTACATCTCCCTCTAAATGCACTACACTACACATAAAGCCACAAATTCCATTCATTTTTCATCAAACATGATTATCCATTACCATTTTTATTCACATATCATTTATTAATTCTGTTAACCAAACAAAAACAATCCAATTCTAGACTTTATAAAATAATTATTTATCCAATTATTCAACTACTATATGCACAAATACCAATCACACAACACAACAAGAAACATATCAACCCATCACTGCATAACAAGATCACATCATCCCTATGAAATAGTTTGAATCCATTACATAATTAATCAATAACTCAACTTTTGATCCCATTATAAGTTTATGTTGATGTAATATCTACAATTAGTTCCATGACACCCCCAAACCAACCCACAACATGCACCTTTTCTTCATAAACTTTCCACAACACAAACTTGATCATAACCACACATCACAACATAGAAACATCAAATTCTATTATCCAAACACACACTAACACATCTATTCGACACAACACATATTCCAAAATAACATATATAATAACACAATTACAAATTTAACAAGTCATCATTATGTTAATTACACCTATTAATTGAGGTATTTCACTGAAACTGGGTTATTCAAGGGCATTCATTTATGACCCATGTGTATGAAATTCATTAATTCCCATATACAACTATTCAACAAGAACCAACCAACATCAATTTTTTTGTGAAAAAAAGGTCCACCAAAGGACATGATTTTGACTGGGGATTTTAAGACGTATATTTCATATCATCACAACTACATCAAGGCCAAAAAATCATGTTCATTGGAACTATCTAGCCCTTTATATTCAATTCCCCATTTTATATCTTTAATTACTATGGAATAATTATGATACTTGGGTAAAAAATTTATATCCCATCCACATGTTGCTCAATAGAAGAGAACTAAATGGAAAACATACTTAAAGAACATTTTTAACTCATTCGTGCACAATAGGGTGAAGATGAATTTCAGAATGTGACAACTGTATCCCTTGAAACACATTTAAACACATTATACATCACAAGATTATAAAAATTCATCCCAAAAAAACATCTCAAAAAATCATACTACCACATTGAATCCCAAGGGAATGAACAATAGGAATCAGATGAGAAAGAATATAAAAATCATTCCAGATCGACCATAAATCACTAACAGACAACCACTAGGTTTCATAGACCAATGTTGTAGGTGTAGGGCTCAAAATAATCTATATGGAAAATAGGGTTAGTCTAGAACAATACGAATAGAAAACCATGGCCAAATTAATAATCATTTGTCCAAAATGAATTATTAAAATTGCACGTGATATGGGGTATTACATGGTTCACAATACCCTTTCCCATCGACTAATACCCTTTTATCTTCCTTTCATGAGGGGGCATGAAATCCCTCTCACCATTAAGAAATTATTAATATCTCACTTTTTAGATATTATCCTATTACTAATATCATTTTAATTTTTTATATAACTACATCTTCTGGCACCTCATGACTCCCTCTACACAAAAAAAACAATTATATTCTATAACAATAGTAACTTTTCAAATAAATACTGTACAACTCCCTTTATACGAATATTTCCAAATCTATTATCTAATATTGATAAAATTTAATTTTAAGGGATGATGAGAATTTTAATAATATATCATGTTTTTTGTGAATGATTATCATCCAAAAAACTCACACGTGTTCTATATTGTATCCTTGGATAAGGAAATTGTCAATTATTCAATTAAATTACACATTAATGAATAATATTTAATATAAAACAATTAATTCTCCATTTGTAACTAGATTAAATGTTATTTTATATTGTATTTAATTAACTATAAATGTGTAATCAAATTGTTAAAAAAATGACAATAATTTTATTATCAACGATTATCAAAAAATTTAATGAGTCTTATACCCTTTTGTATTCATGTTTTCTATGCTTTCACATTATTTTTATATGGATTAATAAGAATAATATTACTAATATTGAATTAACTTATGTTGATTATAAATTACTAGCATTTTTTATACGAAAAATCCAATTTTGAATTAAATAAATAACACTAAAAAGTAGAAATATGATTTGTAATGTCACATTTCTAATAATCATTCAAAAATCGTAATTGAAATAAATTTATTTTCATTCTGCACCTCACTAGAAAATTTATGGTTCCATTGATGTTGTATCAAAAATCATTCTTACACAAATTTTTTTATATTCAATCTTATTTTATGGAAATATTCATAATAATTAAAAAAACTACACTATTTGGTATATATTTTGAAAGTATGGTAGTATTTATTTATTTTATAAAATATCAATTTGACCCAAACTCCAAAAATCATAATCCAAAAAAACTTATTTCGTGTTGGATTAACAGTTATGATCTATATTGTTTTTTCATTTCCAAAATAATTTATCATCTCGTGCATATATTTCTTTAGAGAAAAAAACCATTGATGTTAACTACATTCAAACATTAAAAAATTTATCATTAAAATCACTAATATTTAAAAAAATTATATAATGGAAATTCTTAACAAGACATTACTATTTTTATTTAGAAATCCTTTTCATAAAAAAATAGAATGTGGGTGTTTGTGTATTACACATTTTTCTATAGACATAAATCACTGAAAACATATTGAAATTCACACACTTCATTCTAATTTAAATTTAATATAGCTTTCTCAAGGAACATTTTTGTCCCCATAATATTCTTTATTCATCTTAGAAACTTAAAAACCAAAACCATTATATATAAGACAATAATGTTTTAAATGTATGCCAAAAAAATGAATTATCCATTAGAGAACATTATAGTATAGTATATTTACAACATTAATTTTATTATTATTAATATAGAAATAAATAAATTATTTATGTAGTGACATTAAATAAAATTTCACATCAAAATATAAAAAATATATTTTAATCTCAATTTTCAAAACAATATGTTATTATTTTTGTGGTAATTATCCATTACATTTGATATATTTTTCAAAAAAATAATCTTAATTGTGTTATAATTTATAATACCTGATAGTGTGATATCCTTTCTATTTGAGGTCGTCTTTAATTTTTTTTTAATTTTTTGAATTCATTGTAGAGTATTTTAAATTAAATTTTGGAGAGGGGGATGTTGGAATAGATAAAAGGTATTTTTATGTCATGTTAATGTGTAAATGAATGATTTTATTGTTGGGGTTTATTTTCATAATTATTTATCACCATTTATACATATAGACGTCATTTTCTTAGTGAATTTATTAATGATATTGTTTGTAAAAATTAGAGACTTTATATGGAAAGTGGTGGTATCGAGATAAGTTTTGGAATTATGCTCATGTTTATTTGGATTATTGTTGTTGGATATATATGATTTTAATTTAATATTATTTTTTATAGATTTTTTCATACTTTGGTACTTGAGATAATCTTTTATGTCTTGATTGAATGTATGACTCATTAAATAATTTGGGTTATATGTGTTTGATATTATCGAGTAAATGAAAAATAATTTTCAGTAGATTATATAAATAAATTTATTTATTTATATTTGTATTTCCAATAATAGGAAAATTTATCATCTATCGATATAATTAATGATAAATTAAATGTCCCTATCTTCTAGTTATTGGGGATAGAAAATGAGATCATGTAATATATCACCTTAGTTGAATGGTCATGCCATGATGGTATGTAATAAAATATCTTCATAGTTGATTTTTGTTATTGTATTGATATTTGGGATATAATATATTTGAGATCTTGATTTGGTAAATGGAAAATATGTTATTTATGTGTTTTTTCCAATATACTGTATTAAATGATCATGTTACATTCAGAGTAAGAGATCCTATTTTTGAAAATATAAAACATGATGTTCATAAATTTTTTATCTTTGTTTACTATAACTGATGGGCTATCCATACATCATTTTAGATAACTGTAACATGAAATTATGGTGTGTATATGTTCTTTGGATTAGAATGTCATTTAAATTTTAGATATGAAATAAAATCTAATCAATTAATTCATTACAAGATTTTAATAATTTATTAGTTATGTTAAATTTGTGGAATTAATTTAGATATACAATATTATTAGTTTAATTTTACAAATTACATTTTCAACATGTACAGTAAGTGAATTGTGATACTTCTATTTAATGAAAATTTTGTAATCAATTGATAACTTATAAATAGATTTTTTGCAGAAACTAGGAACCAATCATTCTTATAAAAGAGAAACATCGTAGAATGGTTTAGTGAATGTGTGTAGATTATGGGAAATTATATATGGTAACTATACATGTTTTATTGATATGAAAAACTATGACTATGGTCGAGTTGAGTATCACAAAGAGTATTTTAATTATTATTCTAAATTTAAATTATAGAAAAATATATCATGATGTCATGGTGTCTAATGTGAATCAATATATTCAAGCAAAACATCCTAATATATATAGATGAGATTTTGGGACTCATGGTGTGGAGGGGTTCTTATACTGTATTTTTTATATCACTATCAATATTTTATAATGGTAGAATGTGACGATTTATATTTTTATGATTGATAATCCCACAAGAAACTAATGTTATATCTTGATCAAGGTTGATTGTACTAGTGGGGTGTATATCAAGTGGAGTATTCTTGGATGTAATATTTTTATACTTCTACCTTTAATATTTCAAGTATGGATAAATGCTTAGAATTTAAAGAGCCAATGTAAGGACATATGTTACTATAGGATTTCAATTGGATATTTATGTAAATATAATATTTTTTTATCATACATAGGGAACTAATGAGTATTTTAAATCATATTAATTTGATAATCGATTGATGTTACAGATTCAATTAAAAGTTCACTTTTTTACCTAATTCAATGGATGTGGTAAAAAATATAAAGATAAATTTTTATATGAAATTTTGGGTGTATGCATCAATGTGATGTATTTTGTATTATGCCAAATTAAAAGGCAAGAAACAACTGAAGAATTATCAATATTCTATAACTAGTCGCAAATGATCTACATATAAGAATAAGAAAAATGATTCTCACTGTAATACAATGTAATGATATATTTAGATGTTTTTATTTCAATGATATTAATTTAATGTGGTGAATGATTTACCTTTAACATTGTTATACATTCATTTATATATGTTTTCAAGCTAATATATATGTTGTACGAAAAGACATATAAGAAATGGATGAATATCTAATTTCGTTGGGGTGGGTATATCATTATAAACAATATTAGATAACATTCTACTACCTTGGGTTATACAGTATATATTAATATATACATATCATAATTACCAAGATAAAACAAAATAATCTTTTAGGATATAGTTAGGTAGAATTATGTTAAAAAAATAATTTTCCCTTATTTATCCATGTATTCAATCATTGATTATTACATTTCATATTTGCTATTTCGTGTTGAATATAGGATGAACATAAATGTTATCTATATAGATATGGGTAAAATAAAATATATATATTATGATATTTCATTTTACATTAAAATTTTACGTGTAAATACTTAGGCTCTTTGGTAGAATCCTTGATTTCATTGCAATGATGATGATGGCCATAGAATTTGTTTCTGAGCATATATGATATTCTTTTTAATTCTAAAAATTATCTCCTATCATTTTAAATCTCTTATAAGTGGTAATAGAATAATATTTATGTAATAAAAAATCTACCCCAAGGTTATATGATTCACATAAAATCATAGATACATCCTATAAGATGGAACCCATTGGATTCTTCGTATGGAAGTTTATTAAATATTTTTTGCTGAATAAATAGTGATTTGACAATACAAGTTCAATGTAAACACATGTTATTAATTTAATAGTTTACACATATTCAGTTTCATAACATACTGATCATAGTTTAAATATTATTATTATCTTTTTAATCACAATATAGTGTTATTAAATTTGTTGAAATGATTTACTTGTATCAAATAATATTTGTAAAATTTAGCATGTTTGATTGAGAACACATGCGTGGATATAATAAAAAGTAAAAAATAACCACCCTGGATATCAATTACCATTGATTATACTTTTATATCTTCAAACTCAGTGTCATTGGGTGGATTAACATGTTCATTTGGATATCAAATGTAGTTGATCATACAAGGGACTGAGTTCTCACCCTTCATCATTATCATATGCAGGATATAGGTTTTGATTCTCATAATCATGTCATGAATAAAAAATTTGTATTTATTATATTCCCATTTATTAAGGATGATATATAAAATGAATTATGGAATTACATTCCATATTCGATATTGTAACGAATGATTCTATTATTGAATTTGAAATAGGATGTCATAGCTAGTTATACTTTGATTTTTCATCAATATATAAAAAATATATATTTTAATTTACAATATATAAATTAATATTGTATTATTACATTAAAGTACAATAATTTCATTCCATATAATATATCCTCTAATTGTAGAATTTATATTAAAAATTTATAATAATATGGTCCCATCCTTAAATGATGATATCTCCCACCAGATCTCAAATCGTAAGTCATACTATTTCTTTTAAATAATACCTGTTACTACATTATATGATTTCATAAATATGAGGAATAATATGAATTTTTTTAAATTCCATTATTCATGTTTCTTTAAACAAGAAGCTAAATTTAAACTAAATCTTTTATTATGAAATCATGATATCATAGAATATAATATAGATCAAATTTAATATTCATATTTTACAATTATAAAGGTAACAATTTTTTTTTAAAATATTTCAATATTAATTTTTAGGTAAATATTTTCTTTGTAAACTATATAAATATTAACTAATTATAACTATATTTTAACAATAAATGAATATATGTGTAAATTTAAATAGCTAATTGTCCATAATATTTTTAATATTATAATATTTTTTTAATGTATTATAAAATATTTAAAATAGAAAAACATGGTTGAAAATTATAAGTTAATAAATTATTTATTTATAAATTATGGAATACATAAAAATATAAGTGATTTTATATTTAATTATAAGTTATTTATATTTTTAATATGAAATGCTCAAAATAAAAGGCCTTAAATGGAAATACAATTTAATACAAATTACCAAAAATTTTGATTAATTTAGATGACATGGATTCCAAAAATATCAATTATAATATACTTTGATTATACAATATGTTTCAATAAATAAAAGTTTAATATAAAATTATTAAATTTCATGTATTAAAAATTTAATTTAAATCCTTACAATACAGAATATAAAAAATTCATATTTGAATTTAATGTAAGGATTTCGTACTATTTTGATTGTCGAATGATCAAAATTTTATGAGAAAATACATCTTCATTGTAATATATTTCATTCTAAAGTTTTAATAAATGTTTATATCTAGTACTAAATTAAAAAATATTAATTTTTTTGTATTTTTCTTTGATATATTCATAGAAACAAAAATTATATTTATAAATTGATGTATAATTTTTATTAATGGTCTAATAATATTTATATTTTTCAAATCATGATTCTGAGGATTAAAATACTAGTTTTGGAAATTGTAATAGAATTCATCATGTGTGTTTTAGGATTGAACATGGTTATAAAAATTTATTAAATGGTAATATTATATATATATATATATACATATATATTAGGTTATTTATTGTTAAAATAATTGAATTTTAACCTTAGTAAAGCACCTTACATGGAGGGTTTTTTTAGACTACTCCATTATTTGGGAGATAATTCTATATCTCAGAATATGAGTGTTGGATAGCTGCCTCTCCATGATTTCCCTTATGTTTGATTATAACTTGTACTAGTGAAACATTCAATGTGTTTTCAATCAGTTAGACACAAATATGTTTTCAGTATATTGTTTTTTTATATGTAAATGTGTTTACACCTAAATAATTAGATGATTGAATAAATTTAATGGGATTATGTTTAGTAACATTGAGGGATTTTTAAATGATCATTTCAAAATACTACATGATAATATCCTTCCAAAACAACAATATGTTAATATTTCATTCATTCAACTACGATGGTTCTTATAATGTATCATTAACATAGTGTATGATATGTATATGATTTTGGAAATAGATAAACCTAAAAAAATGTTACTAAATACAGTAATGATATATTGGTTAAAAATATAAGGTGAAGAATAAATATTAGGTTATCATATAACAATGTTGAGTGAATTTTTATAAGGTATTTTAAAAAAGAGTTTCCCTTTTGACAATCCAAATGTTATTTATAATATAATTGGCGTTATGAAAACACTATATAGAAATAGGGTTAGAGGAATTCTGATAATGACTCATTACATATTGTATTATAGATCATGACCCCCTCATGTAACTGATGTATCTATGATGGTACATAATTTTGAGGGAGCATATTTATTAAATTCCATTACACAATAAATGTAAACCAAAATAATAATATTTTGTATTATTTTGTTATAGATAAAAGCAGTAATTATAATCAAGATCATATATGTATTTTACATCAATCATATAAAAACATAATCTTAGTGATAGAAATTATCTTCCAGTATAAAAACATTCTAATATTTCATAATAAAGAAGGATACCTTTGTATTTCTTAATAATAAATTTCTATGCGTCCAAATGTTGATGTTTTTAAGAGATTGGTTATAAATTTAATTTAGATGAATATATAAATTCAATTTTTTTAAATGGAATTATATATATTTACTATGAAAATTTGACATTTATTCATTATTAATATACTTAGTGTGATTGGGTGCATTAATCAATTGGATGGAATATCATTTGATTAATGGATTTATCAGGTGAAGAACATAATTTTACAATATTTTAAATAAATAATACTATATTTTACTTTTAAATATAATATGAATTACTAAATAAAAATTTTCCACATATTAAAATTGTTTTTAGTATGGATGAACACATTGGAAAGATCCAAAATACACTTGAGTGTAAAGTATAAATGTGTATAATTTTAAACTAAAAAATGTTGGATGGTCCAATTATTTCCCAATGTCATTGAAACATAAAGGTAAATATAAAAATGGAAAGAAATTATTCCTTAATATGGAATTATTTTGGATACCAAAATATATTTATAAACACTATAAAATTTAAAATCATTGGTAATTATTATAGAAAATAAATTCATTGAATTTGAAGTGAATATGATAATGAATATCTATTTTAGAGATTGTGAAAATAAACTAAAACATAAAATAAAGGTAAATATTTATAAGTTAATTATATTTCCTTCAATTTTATTACAAATGTTTTAAATTTATAACATTTATAATGGAATAGAAATCTTGGAGCTGAAATATAAAAAAATGAAGTGTATAGTAGTGTCGTTTCTCATATATTATTAGAGACATTTTTAATTAAAAATAAATTTTTATGAATAATATGATATAATATTTTGTTACCAATGTTTTCAAATTAATAAAAATCTATAACGTGTTTTGAAAATAAATACATAAATATTTTTTTATCAAGGATGGATGGTTTATCCATGAAATTCATTAAAAGTAGATAAATAGAAATAAAAAATCTAATGTGTGGAAATTTTAAATGAATAAAGTATTCATTTAAAAATATTATTTCAAAAATATAGAATACCATATATTATTTTTTTTGTAAAATATATATTTATATCTACTATCGAATCTTTCTGTTATTCAACTATCATAAAATATTTGCTTACACAACATTATGCCATATCAGATTGTATGATTTATGTATATATATATATATATATTAGAATTGATAAAATATTTTTGGAAAATATTTTATTATTCAATTTGCAAACAAAAAATTAATATTTAATATTATAATCATCATCAAGATATGTTATAATTTACAGTTATGTTGTAAATAAAGATCTTGGTAAAAAATGTGATCTGTGATGATTTTTTTAAGATTATATGATATCTATAAAAATATTATGAGCATAACTATGGTTTACAAATTTTTTAAAAATATTTTCTATATAATCATAAGATTGAATCATAAGAATAAATTCGTATAGGTATAGATATCATACATATAGCCCTTATAATAATGATTAATCCATTGTAAAAGGTTACTGAGATTATATGATAATGTTTTTTGTTCCTCCAAATATACCTTCTCCACCATCCTTTATTCAAATAGGATCTAGAATATCATGGATAGATGGATAATCACATCAATGAATTGTGTGGATCTTACCACTAACAGATACAAAAATTAAGAAATAACACATAGTTTTATTCTTCGTGGCTTTCAACAAATAATATAATTGGATATTTTATTTTGGATTAAAATTGGTTAAAGGAATATATATTTTCATTTATTTATAGATAATATGGAATATATTTGATAATAATTTGATCATGGATTTACATTAATTATTTTATTTTAGTTTATGTTATAGAAATATTAAATCCCAAAAAACCCAGGATATTATGCATCAACCTATTCCCCAAAGTATAGTTTTAGTCATATGCAATATAGGATTCTTGGTGAAAAAATAAAAAATGTTATATATTAAAGAATTAATGATATGTAGCAATATAAACATTTGTTTTATTGTATGGACGAGTTTAAATTTTATATTTAGTAAATTATTCACTACTAATTAGTTGATAATTTTTCATGGAAATGTTTTATAAAAATTAAAGAATAGTATTGGGTTCCTCTACCTAGGTTAGCGTGTTTTTTGTTTTTAACAAATTAATTTTTTCATAGAAATCATTTGAACTGGGTTCAGGTGTTTTATTTTTATCAATATTAATTCTATGAAAAGTATAATGAGTATCAATTAAGGGCCAATTAAATGTTTCCCAAGATATGCTATTTATATTATTAGATTTAGTCATTATTCAGATTTCTTATTTTAGGAAAGATACACTTCTATGTTGTTATTCGAAACCATTGTTTAATACATTTAAGGTTTTATAGAGTTAATTAAAGGATATGAGGCTCAACAATTAAATTTGAACAAGAATTATAAATATTCCGAGAAGAATGATATGATTATGATATAATGATTCACAATGATTATGGAAATCATTAAAGTAATATATATTATGAATGAGGTATTTTTCATAGGATTCTTTATGTTTATTTTTGTGATTTTATTCCATCACATTAACTATTTACATTATGAATTTTTTCTATTTATGGTGATGCTTTTCTATAAAAAATGGACGATGGTGTTGCTATAAACATGGTACCAATTACCAATAATATCTTTGTCATTCCATATCATATATATGTATATATATATATATCCAACATATATCAAAATGTTAAGGGAATTGTTATTAGTTAATAAATGTAAAAAATAATTGAGGAATATATATTATTTAGGGGTTCTTATTTAATATTTTTATTATTTAATATTAAATTATGTGGATTTTGGTTTATTGTGATATATTAAACTATGTGGCCATTATTAATTGTTATAAATTGGTATGTGTTGATGAATTAATAAATCTATGAGATGGAAATTATTGGAATTCAATTATAAATCATCAATAATGGTATCACAATTTTAGGATATGATATGATGATATAGAAAAAATAGATTTCTGACATTATATAGCCATTTTTTATTTATGGTTATTTATTTGTGTGATGGAATTCAAAAATATGTCTATAAAATTTATGAAATATGATTCTATCATTATTTATAGTCATTATTGGATTAAATTTTTCCATGGAATATGAAGAGATTCATATATATTGAAGGATCATAGAGATATATTTGGTACTATATTGAAATCATTTGTATTTCTATAATTCTATTAATATAAGTCAATGCATCAATTTTTATTATGATAGTCAATGATTCATGGAAATTTTGTATTTTAATTTATGATATTATTGAATCCTGATATATTTATGCCTTTAATTTGTCATTATACAGCTATAAGTTTCATCAGAGTCCTGATTTTATTGGGCATAACTGGTTTTTATAACTGATTTATCAAATTCTTCAATCAAATATTTATGAAAATTAATACTTATATAAGGAAATTAGTGATGTTAAATTAAGATAATAAACATGAGTATGCATTTTTTATGTAAATAAGATAATGAATTCACCACATATTATTTGTTGATTAGAGAGAGTAAAGCATTATGGGGTATAATGTTATTATATTGATATGTGTTTCAGATTTATATTAATGAAAAATAGAAATTTAGTAGTATAATTTTCACTATGATGTAGAACATGAATGAATAATTATCTTATTCATTTTATGGAATTGGTTCTATTTTGGAATGTTCTTAAAATAATATAGTATTATATTTTAATTTATATTTTTGTAGAATTTAAAAACAATATAATTTCTAGTATATATTATATAAATGATATTTAATCTTAAAAAATAGGATATGGTCATAATATATTTAGTTGTAAATTTTTTCCGGGGATATATAGTAATAGATCGGGGAATATTTTTATAGATTGTGTTATCATATAGTCATAAGAGGATATAGTTTTGGTGTTAAATTAAAAATGAAAATATATGACTCTTTTCACAGAACTGAATCATGATGTTTCAATATATAATGTTTATGTCATCCTTGTGTCTATCACTACACTTAATCAATTATGGTGTAGGTGATGAATGTTGTGTGTTCTAATTTTGAGTGTTGGGATAATTAATATAGATTTTTTTTCATAGAGTTTATATGTATGGTCAAACTGTTTTGATTATCCGTTCTATTTTCATTGAAGTAATCTCTATATCATAAATAATTGAGAGGCAACAATTATATATTTTTATAGTTTGTAGTATTATTTGAGAAATATGTGACCAAAATTTTCTATGATAATTTTTATCATAATTTATCAAATTGGACAATGTTTTATTTTTCAGGATATGTATCACCGATCATTGATTGAATGATAAAAATTAATGGTTATAATATACGATTCAATAATTTCCCATTATGAAATATAAATGGAGTGATTTCAAAAAATATTCAATATTAACTATTCCATTATCAAGGAAATGATATGTTATTGTTTGGGTAATTATTTATCGTTTATCTAATTATATTTATTTGATTCGAATTTTTTAGGACTATATGGTTAAATATTATACAATTATTTCTTTTAGATAAAATTTTAGGATTCATAGGATGTCTAATACTGATATATATTATCAACTACAGAGATTCACATATTGATTTTGTCAAGGATTTCATAACTGTTAGAATTTTTATGTTATTTTGAGAATATTGTATCTTTATAAAATGACTTTCTTATAATATTTTGAATTATTAGGATATATGTCAATAAATATTAATTATTTTATATGTTCATGGGAGTAATATGTGGTCATAATAGTGTTCTTATAGTTTCATCTCTTAGGAATATATTCATATTACTTTGTTTGATGTTGTATAGAGGTAGAGTTGTGGGTCTCTTTTGTGATTGATGTGATTTAGGATATTTTATTTCTTTATGACCTATGTAGTGTAATAGATTTATGATCATCTTAAAATTATCAAGATGATATTATCAGTGACTCATAGAATGGAAAGAGTAATTTTATCTCTATAGATGTCATTATCATCTGTTCAATATTATAGATTATGTAATTCTCCATATCGGAACACGATTGGTTGAGTATAATTTTTTTTATAAATTAATGTAGTTAATATTTATTATTATTATTTAAAAAATTGTAGAGATGATTGATTAGATTTATTAGAACATGTAATTACCACTATTATAGAAAAACAGGTATATGAATTATCATGATTATTGTTTAATAAATTATAATCCAAATTAACCTATTGGGTTTTATTTTGGTAATGTGGTGTTATAGATGGATGTGTATTTTAACGAGTTACTAGTTTTTGTTATTGATAATATAGGAAATATATTTTTGCGAAAATCCAAACCACTTTTAATAGTTATATGGTAGTCTGTAGGTGTAAAAGAAGAGTAAAAAAATAAGACTATTAAATAATGTCCTATTGTCCTTATTTACTCATTAATGAAACATTATGACACAAAAATAAGAATTTTATCCCTCTAATTGTATCACCTAAGGATTTTAAAATAATAAATAATTTTGTATAGTGTTTTAAACGTGAAATATTGATCTTAATTGACCGATAAAATATATAACTTTTTTAAACATTAATATAGATTTTAAGGAAAAAATAAGTTAGCATATATACACATATATATTTCCAAATTAATAAAAATTAATGAATAATTATTAGTAAATAATTTATCACTCTATAGGAAATTAATTTTTTTCATCAATACAATGATTTCTTCAAAAATGATTTTTATTTGTTTTTGTGATAAAATATTTTAATTAATTATTGGAATATATTAAATATTTATATGATAAAAATAAAATCATATTCAAAATTGGAATATCAAAAATATTTTTTGTTGAAATTAATGGATTTTTTATATATTCTTTGTTTTCTCGATAAAAAGTACAAAATAATATTTTTTAATGTAAAATTTAATTTAAATAAATTCCATAAATTAAAATCCGAATTATTGTAATGACCCAGCACTAGTTACAAGAGTCGATGCATTATTACCTATCACTGGAATTATCACAAGAGATCATGTCTTGAAAGACTGACTAGTTTAGTAGCTTTTGAAGTACTATATATATACATATGTTTTAAATTACATCATGAAATGGTAAT
Source organism: Viscum album (assembly GCA_963277665.1). Lineage (NCBI taxonomy): Eukaryota > Viridiplantae > Streptophyta > Magnoliopsida > Santalales > Viscaceae > Viscum > Viscum album. Next base: position 62,756,275 of record OY728164.1, on the reverse strand, counting down.
ACAAGAACATTATGTCCCCATTGAACACAGTTATATCAATTAGCCTATTCATTCAGGTAAACCATAAAATACTTCTTCACATCCTCAGAAAAATAATACTTTGGAATGGGTGTGCACAGATTCTCATTGAGTATAACAATATACAGGAAACTTTTATAAATAAGCATTAACATTTAAGGAAATGTATAAGACTAAAACAAAAACCTTCATAAACTTAAACATCAGAATAATAAGGAAAATATAAATTAAAATAATTCAATTTACTTATTCACATGGATATTATACTTGTCAAATAATCACATGTAATATCAATATCTAATCTCATAATGATGGAATGCATAATGCCAAACATCATAACCACATAGTCAAGGCCTCGTACCAAGACTACTAATATGATTTTTTTCAAGGCATTGTGTCAGGACAATATTTTGTCTCAGAAGACCTAATAATGAATCTAGGAGCTATATTGGGCTCCACCCATCACTTACTAGGTCCAATGCATTCCTCATATAAAACGTTTGAAACATAACATAAACATTTTTATTAAAAGTAGAATATGAAATGTCAATACATTAACCATAAACCTTGTATGGTTTATAAAAAACACGTCCACAGTCAAAGTAATCAAAAAACCTTCAATATAATATGGAATATTGTATCATAATAAATTAAATCAAACAAGTGTAAAATCCATCAAAGGATGTTCACCCAGATTAAATCAAAACTATTTGATATAAATATCTAGTTCTATTTTGAAATCATTTAAAAGTCACATAATTATAAAATAAAACTATTATTTTGAAAAATATTATTATTATTTTGTAGGGGAGGTAATGAAGGTGTTATAATAGTAGAAAATATCCTCACCCGCTGTGTATGTTAAAAAACATTTTTAACTTAATTTGTTGAAAAGGTCATAAAGTACCTTGTTCAGAAAATGAATAAATGATTTATGAATTTTTTTTTATAAAAAGTAAAAAAAGTGTATAAATTAAATTAACCTATATTCTAGTAATTAGTAAAAAGGTTTTGAAAAAAAATTATAAGAAACATGGATGTGGAAGATAATGAGGTCTGAGTAGATACTTACATATTTACAACCTCAGATAAGTAATGAGATTGTAAAATTAACCATTACCTTGTAATTTTCCTTGGTCGAGGGTACATCAACCACCTTTATAACATTTAAATCAATTTTATTAAATTATAAATGAACTAAATTAATAAATATCATATGATATATGATCTTCTAATATATCATTGTTAATATAATTTCAGAAGTATCATCATTTCTGGAGTAAACTGATTCATTTTTCTTTATATGTTTTTTATGATATATAGGTCTATTATAAATTAGATGTATTTGATTCATATCCTGAATTATATTATGTTCTTAAATATTATTTTTGATCATAAAATGAAATTATTATTTTATGGTTGCGATGGGGAATGAATCTCATCGCGTTCGTGGTGACAGTATTCTATACGTTCACCCGAGGAACAATAACATTTTATTTATGGTGAAATCATATGTAATGGGATGGTATTGAATATATGAAGCATAATTAAAATTTTATATTTATTATTTAAATCAATTTTAAGAATTATTAAACCCCTCCGAAATTGAAGTTTTGAATGAAAAACTACATCACAGTGTGGAGACGGTAAGCCATACGTACACATGTTTGGTGAATTTGTAATTTATCAGATGGATTTAATAATGAATATGGTTGAACCATTTTTATAATAACATCAAAATATGTATATCGTGAGAGATTAATTATTTTGGTATGGAATTGACAATGAATGTGTATGTGGAAGAAGAAAGGAACCTTTGATGAGGTGATGAAATTATTACCTCTTCTTCTAGTGCATCATTTTGATTTGATCACAAGGGTTCTATAGATTGTCTTTCTTATCAATGTAACGCCTCTAGGTTGAGTTGAGGGTATTTTGGAGTATATTTGGTAAGGGATTGGCCAATCCAAATGGAATTCGAGGTGTGATATTGAGAGATGGGAAAGTACCCGTTTATAAGAGAGGTGTGGGTCATTTAAGGAAAATCATTAAATATTAGTTTCTTATAAGATCATATTTGAATTGTATTGGCTTCAAAAGAATTTATTTAGAGGATATGGTGGGTATGTTAAGAAAACCTCTCGACCAATAGTTTTTATATAGTTTTAGGTCACCATATTAACCTAATCTGTTAGATTTAACTCTTAGTTAAATAATTTAACTATTACCATGTCTCCTTGTTTTTTTATATCCTATTATTAATAAACATACTATAAAATAAAATGATAAACTAAACTGGTTAATTAATGATATATATATATATATATATATATATCATTATATATGTCCTTAAGATGAACATTACATTTTTTTGGATTATTATATCTTGTAATAATATACTATTTGTTTTTAAAACTCATTAATCTGAATTTTTACAATATATTGTATTTGGTTTTTTTGAATTTAAAAAAAATTAATTACTTCAAAAAATATAATCTAAATCAATACTAACATTTCATATTAATTAAAAAATTATTTTATATCATGAAAATTCTAAATTTACATTTATTTGGATACTTATAGTATTAATTATAATAATATTTCATTAATAAAGAAATTACTGAATCATCATTGTGTGATAAATAAATTTAAATATTTAATGTATAAAATTATAAATAAAATACAATTATTTACGAATTATATTTATCTTTCTAATGATTATTTATAGTTCAATTTATCTTATTTATAACCACATATTAAAAATTATTTAGTTATGAATATTTGAATTTTTCACTTTTAACTCTTCTTTAATTGAAAAATTTATTAACGTCCTAATAAAATATATTTGGATCAAAGAGGATAATAATTTATTTCTAAGGCTTATTTTTGCCTAAATAAACATATAAAATAGAATTAGTACATGTTTTAGAGTAATTATAATATCATTTTTACCTTTGATTACCCAATTTACTTTTAACCATGGTAAATAAATGTCAAAAGTCACATATTAAGAAAAATTATTTTCATCATATTTAACCAAATTTTACTTACTGATATCAACCGTTTCTCTTGGAGTTTTGAAATTCAATTCACATACGTGGTAAAATTACATTATATGCAAATTTTTAAATGTTCCTAGAAGGTGGTTAAATGACGGTAAGAGGTTCATTAAAATTTTATATATGCAATCTTATTATAAAATGACATCAATGAATTACATTGGACTAATATAGTTATTATGTATATATTTATACATTAAAATAAATTTAAATTAAATGTATTTATTTAAATAAAATTTCGTTAATAAAAAATAATGCAGTGTTTTTCACTTTTCATCAAAAATCGAATGTTTTCAGAAAAATACAAAAAAAATCACCCTAATAAAATTTTTATATTACAAATCAAAAAAATGAAGTCCTTTTTGAAAATTAAAATTAAAAAAATTTAAAAAATTTGGTATTACAATTCATAATGGCTAGTTTCATTGGTCGTTTTGTGCTAGAACTCGAAGTTGCATACATTGCAAGCTATTATTTTCTTCAAAGAGAAATGTATCGTGGATGTTTGGGGTGTACAATTCATTCCTCCTTCATTTTATTTCTTCCTCAAAAATTCTATAATCTTACTACATAAAATGATTTGGGAGGTCCTTCATCATATGTTCCTCAGGTTCCCACATTGGCTCTTCCATCTTATGGTTTCTCCATTGAACTTTTACACGACGAGTTGTCCGGTTACTGAACACACGTTCTCTCGTATAATGAATCATGATAAGCTCTTCACAATAAGACAAATTGGGTTCCGGTTATATTTATTAATATGAGAGTAAATTCTTTGGTTCATACATTTATTTTCTCAATAGTGATACATGTGACACATCATGAACTATGGAGAAACCTAGAAGAATTACCAAATATTTAGAAATAACTCTAATTCATTCTAGAATTTTGAAAGGTCTGATGTACCTGGGATATTATTTACCTTCTTACTGAAATGTATATCACCCTCTCATAGAGATACCTTAATGAAAAAAAGATCTCCTACATTAAATTCCATATACTTATTTCAGTTATCAGAATATCTCTTATTCCAACTTTGAGCTGCTTTGATGTGGGTGTGGATAATCTATACCTTTTCCAATGTTTCCTCAACATGTTATGAAACTACAAGTTTACGTTCACCGATATAAAACCAAAAGGTTTGTGGGTGACATCTCTTTATATATATCACTCCATATGGGGCCATCTGAATACTTCAATGGAAGCTATTGTTACAATAAATCTCTACTCGATTTAAATATTGACCCCACATACATTGAAAGCCATTTGAGAAATATCCCATAATGTCTTCAAAGATTGGAATAGTATTTTATGATTGACCACTGGTTTTAGAGTGGTTTGAAGTGCTCAAACTAAGTTCATTATCCATGGCCTTTTGATGACTATTCTAGAATCTAGATGTCAGATGGAGATCATGATAAAAAACAATCAATTGGGGTACTCCATAAAGTCTATCACCATCATTAATATATAGTATCGTTAAACGTTCATGTGGTAAATCTTCTCTTATAGCATGAAACTGTGCTGACATGGCATGAAAATCTGTAATGACCCATATTACACCATTCCTTCTAGGATTATTTTGTAGCCCCATGACAATGTCTATCGTAATATCATCCCATTTACACTCACGTATGTGAAGATGTTACATGAATATTTTACGATGTTGTCTTCCAACCTTGACAGGTTGAAAAACAATATATGGTGACACATAATCATAAATATACCTCTTCATGTTGTCCCACCCAAAATATTCCTTCAAATATCAATACATCTCAGTGCTACCATGGTGTATAGGGAAATTTGAACTATTAGAATCATCAAACAATTCCATTTTTAGATCAGGTATGTCAGATACAGAAAGTATCTTCCTTAAATTTCCAAATTCCATCTTCATATACGAATTCAATCAATCACCCATCATTCATAGAATTAATTTTCTTTTTAAACTCCCCATCATCATTCGTAGAACATTTTACCCTTTCTCATCAAGATGGATTGGAAACCATTTGAAAAAGTATTGATGTTTCTCCTTACATGATTATTCCCAAAACAATTTTCACTGTATCCATGTACATTGGATATCATCCACCACTCATCTTGTTTGGAAATCCATGATTTTTTCTGCTCAATGAATCTTCCACCTTATTTTCCATCCCTACGAGGTAGTGTATAGTGCAATCATAATCTTTGAGTACTTCATTCCATCGTATTTTCCTCATGTTGAGTTCTTTATGTGGGAAAATATTCTCCAAACTATTGTGATTAGTATATATCTGACACATTTACTATAAAGATAGTTTTTCGATATCTTTAATGAAAATATCATTGCAGCTAACTCAAGATCATAAGTGGGATTGTTTGTCCATGAATTTTTAGCTATTTTAAGGCATAGGCAATAACTCTATCATTATGCATAAAGACCCAACATAGAACTTTATTTAAAGCATCACTATAAATAAAAAACCTATATTCCCTGATGGTAGAGACCATTTAAGACCATTGAAAAATCATATCATAAGTTCTTCATAATAGTCTTCATACTCTTTTGTCCCTATATATTTCACCCTTTATATGTGAACTTGGTTAATGAGCTAGCCAATCAAAAAATATTCTTGATGAAGTGCCAATAATAACATATTAAACAAATAAAACTATGTACCTCAGTTTTACTCGTGGGCGCTGTCCATTATTGGATTTACATGGTCTTTGAAGGATCAACATAGATTCCATCCTTAGAGAAAATATGTCCTAGAAAAGATATTTCCTAAATCCAAAATTCACACTTGCTAAATTTCAAATATAATACATTTCTTCTAAGGGTTTTTAGAATAGTTCCCTTGTGATTTTCATGATCTTCGTATCTTTGGGAGTATACTAAGATATCATCAACAAATACCAATAAAAATTAATAAATATATGCCTTGAAAAATCTATTCATTAGATCCATGAAAATAGAGGGTTCAATATTCATTCCCAAAGGCATTACTATAAACTCTTAATGTTTGTACCTGGTTTGAAATTTTTTTCATTGGAAGGAAGTCATTATTCATGCACAATTGATGATATCCTGATCAAATATAAAACTTTGAAAAATATTGAACTTCATAAATTTCATCAAATAAATTTTCTTTGTGACGTAGGTGATACATGGTCTTTGTTGTAATAGTATTGATCCCCCAGTAGTCAACGAAAAACCTCATTGTTCCATATTTTTTCACAACAAAATGAATAGTGGATCCCCATAGAGAAACACCAGGGTGAATAAATCATTTATTACTCAACACCTATATTTGTTTATTTAGTTACACTAATTCCAATGTTTCCATTCTATAAGTTATCTTTGATATTGGATTTGAACCAAGAAATAAATAAATGTAAAACACAATTTCTCATTCTGGAGAATGTCCAGGTAAATCCTCTATAAACCCATCAACATCTTCTCGCACAATATTTATGTATTCTATTTAAAAATTCAATTCATCTCCCTTAGTTATTTAACTCTCTTCCTCCACAATAATTGAATTTAGTATGCCTACAAGGGGTGGATCTTTATAAGAATCAGATTGTGACATTTCTACTCTAATGATATGGTACTCCTTATCATCATCAAAAATTGTAACCTCATTATTCTTACAAATAAATATTCGCATCATGGCCCGAAATCCTTTCCACACTGAGGATTATATCAAATTAATCTAAAGGTATGATGTTGAGATCAGTATGTAATAGAAAATTTATAAGCACTAATTGGAACTCATTAACAAAACATTATTCCAATGATACTTCAATTGGGAGTTTCGTCTGAAAACTGTTCTGTTAAATCCAATAAGAAATATCTAATTTTATTCACAAACAGGGATGATATGAAATAATGCGAGGATCCAGAATCAAATAAGTCATTTGATAAATTTTAGGAAACTATTAAATTAACTTCCCCCTCATCATTCAGATCTTCATCCTCAGCAGTAGTGAACACATAATATTAGCCTTGCTCCCTTGGAATTTTTGGGGTAAATTTCTTTGGTGCTGAGGAAGTTCATTTGCATAATGCACCATTTCTATAAAATTGTAGCATTCAACTTTGGAAGCCCCATTCTTCCCATTGAAATCATGATCTTGACATCCTTTTTCAAAACACATGAAATAAAATCTCATCCCTTTCATGATGTTATCAGGGTGTTTCATCCCACATTTACTGTAGGATGGGAATTCAGCAATTCCCTTCTTCTTGTTATTTTTTATTCCAGAGTGATTAGCTGATCTCTTATTCTCTTTCATTGCTATAATTTTGTAAAACATAGATAATTTCTATTTTGTCTTCATAACATAGGATACAATATCATCGTATGATGAGAAGGATTGTGAGACTAATGTTCGACATAAAAATGGTTTTAACCCCTCAAAGAATCTATCAATCATACTCATTGGGTTTCATATATAATCTGCATCATCCCTTGCTAGCCTTGTAATGTTAGTCCCAAACATTATGACATTATCATCATATTTTTTCCTCAGACATTGAAATTGTCCTTCAATATCCACTCGATGGTCATGAAGATATTGTTTTTCTAATAAAAGTACTTTAAACTCACCACATTCCATACTTGATACTACTTCATCCTCCTGTGTGTTTTGAATTAATGACCACCATTGATCTTAATCTCCTGTGAGGAGATAAACCATCCTAAAAACTTCTTCCTTTCACTACTCACCAATGAATAAAATATTTTCTCAAAGAAACTTATCAATTTCTTAGATACAAATGTATTTTAGTACAATTGAATATTGGTGGTTGTTTCCTCATGAAGTGGTCTAACATAAATCCTTCACATTCTGGATCAGGGTCCTCCATACACGTAATGTTGTTATTCATAAACTTAGTGAGTTGTCCTAGAAATTTTTAAGTTGTTCAGAACCATTTTCATCAACAACACCACTATAATTATCTTGAGTTGGAGGGAATTCCCAAAATGGATTATGTGCATCGGTACAGTTTCCATTCCATCTAATAGGCTCCATTTCTGAACAATGGTAGACACTATATGAGTTTTTGAATCTCAATACATAATTCCTATCATGTAAAATACCTAACACAAATTAGAAATTTTATGCATATAATATGTAATCATAAAAAAATTCTATGAGAAAGTTTATAATCATAAATCCTTCATGGTGGTTTTTAAATAAAATGTGAATTTTCCTAAAAATATCCTCGGAGAGTGTCGTAACCAAGAGTGCAGGAAGTCCTATTGTCGTGTACCATGATAACCCAGAACAAGCCCAAAACTCCTAATATTATTTTCACTTCTAGGTATATATGTTCCAGAGCCACCTCTACATGCTCGTATCCAGTCAAGGATGTATTACTTGGAAAACTCCCAAAATCTATACATTTCCAAAAATCTAGAAAGTTCTTCTATTCTAATCCTCAAAAAATGAAAAAATATCATCATTGTGTCCCCTTTTAATAGACTCATATACCTTATCCCATTACTGTAGGTCAACCATAAAATATTTATCCGAATCCTGGGAAAAAATAAAACATAGAAAGGGATGAGCTCAGATGCTCAGTAAGCATAACAATATAGAGTAATCATTCATAAATAAGAATAAACATTAAGAGAAATGTATATAACTAAAACAAACTTCATTTTTAAACATAAACATCATCATAACATGGAAATTAAAAATCAAAATAATGTCATTTACCTCTCTAAATGGATATTCTACTAGTCGAATAATAACTTGTAATATCAATAGCTAATTTCATAATGATGGAATGCATAATGTTGGATATCATAACCACATAGTCAAGGCCTCATTCCAGGATTAAAAATAAGATTTTTTCAAGGCCCTATGCCAAGACACTAGTTTTTATTATGATACCTACCGATCCATCGAGGATCTGTCATGGGCTCCACCCGTCACTTACTAAGTCTAATGGATTCCTCATATGAAAAGGTTGAAACATAACAAAAACATTTTTATTAAAACGATCCTACGGATTGTCAATACATTTACAATAAACCATAAATGGAATAAAATTAACACATCAATAGTCAAATTTATCACAAAACAATCAATACAAAGTGGAATATTTTATCAAAATAAATCAACTTAAAACAAGTGTACAATCCATCAAAGGAAATTAACATAGATGAAATCAAAACTATTTCAAAGAAATATATTTTTCTATTTTGAAATCATAAAATGTCATGTAATTATAAAAGAAAAAATTTATTTCTAAAAAATTCTTATAAGATTTTAAGGGAATATTATAAGGTGTTATAATGGTTGAAAATATCCGCACCCACCTTATATGATAAAAAAACATTGTTAACTTAATTTTTAGAAAAGATCATAAAGTACCTTATTTGGATAAAAATGAAATGATTCCTTTCCAAAAATTTAATAAAATGTAAAAAAATTGTTTAAATTACACTCACACATAGTGTAGTAAATACAAAAAATGTTTTGAAATACATTTTTAAGAAATAAAGATGTGGATGATAAAGAGGTCCCAGTAAATACTTATGTATTAACAACCTCAGATATGTAAAGAGATGTAAAATTAACACATACCTTGTAATTTTTAGTGGTTGAGGGTATATTAACTTTATGTATAATAGTTATATCATTATTATTAAATTATACAAGAACCGCATATATATATTTGTTATCATATATGTCCTTTTAATATTGCATTGTTAATAATATTTCAGTAGTATCATTATTTTGAGTGTTAAATGATTCATTTTTCATTATATGTTTTGTTACGTAAGTAATGTTTTTTATGGATATGATGTATTTGATTAATATACTAAATTATATTAAGATCTTAAACATTATTTTTCAATTAATAAAATGAAAATATTCTAGAATGACAACGATGGGGAGTAAATATCATTGCGTTCGTGGAGACGATAATCTGTACGTACATAGAAACGAAAATTCCATTATATTGATGGTGAAATCATATAAAATTTGATGGTATATCATATATTAAAAATTATTAACTTTTTATATATATTATTTACATCAATTATACACCTTATTATACCCATCCAAATAATGAAGTTTTGAATAACAAACTACACAACAATGTGGAGATAGTGAGCTGTGCGTACGCACGTATGATGATATTGTAATTTATTGGATGGATATAATAACGAATATGGTTATACCATATCTATATTAACATAATAGTATGTAGAAGTTACTGGAGTCATTTTTTTGGTATGGAAGCAACAAATAAATTGGAAGTGGAAGATTAAAATAACTTTGAAAGAGGTGAAGAAATTATTAAATATTCTTCAGGTGCTTCCTTTTGATTTGATCAAAAGGGATCCTTAAGATGCCTTTCTGAACAATGAAAGGCCTATAAGATGAGGAGAGGGTAGTTGGGAGGATATTTTGGTATTTTTTTTCCGAGCCAAATGGATTTTGAGGTGTGATTTTGAGAGAAGGGGAAGTACCCATTTAAAAGAGAGGTGAGAGTTACTTTAAGAAAAGATAGAAATATTATATTATTTTACAATCATACTAAATTTATAATGGTTCTAAATGAATTTATTTAGAGGCTAAGGGGGGTGGATAAAAAATTTTCAGCAAATACATTTTAAACTGGATTAGGACACTATATGAATCTAAACGTTTATATTTAACTCTTAGTTAAATTGTATAACTTTTCATATGTTTCCCTGTTTTTTTATATTATATGGTTAATAATATTACTATTAAATTCCCTGAAAACAACATTTTTTTCAGTAATTATATATATATCATCATATAAGACAATTTTTCAATCCTTATATTTTTAGGAATATTATATTTTTTAATAATAAAAAATTTTAAAAAATATTTAGGTCAATTTTGACACTATTTAGTAATTGATTTTTGTGAATGGTAAAAAAAATAATTACATAAAAAAAATAATTAAATAAGTCCTAACATGTCATATTAATCTATAAAATTTGTGGAATTTATCAGAAGACTCAATTTACATTTATTTGGATATTTATAATATCAATTGTTTTAGTCATTCATTAACACTGTAATTACTAAATCATCAATGTGTCATAAATAAATATAATTATTTAATGTATAGAAATTATAAATAAAATACCATTATGTAGGAATTTCTTTATCCTTCTAATTAATATTTATATTATAGTTTATCTTATGTATAACCATTTATTAAAAATGTTTTCGTAATGAAAATTTGAATTTAACACTTTTAACTCTTCTTTAATTAAAATAATAATAAATATCATAATAAAATAAAAGTGGATCAAAGAAGATAATTTTTTATTCCTAAGGTTAATTTTGGTAAAAATACACTTATCTAATAGAATTCAAACATGTGTTAGGGTAATTATAATATAATTTTTACATTTAATTACCCTATTTACCTTTAACTATGGTAAATAAATCTCAAAAGTTATTATTCACCAAAAATTATTTCAATATTATTTATCCACATATTAAATACTGTTATCAACCATGTCTCTCTAATTTATGAAATTCAATTCACAGGAGCGGTAAAATTGCGTTTTAGGCAAATTTGAAAATGTGCCTCGAATGTTGGTAAAAGACAGTAAAAATATCAATAAAATTTTATATATGTAATATTATTAAAAAATGACTACATCTAATTACTTTTGAAAAATATAGGTATTATTTATCTATTTTTACATTAAAATAAATTTAAATTAAAAATTATTATTTTAATTAGAAGTCAGTATTAAACAATAATGTTGTGTTTTTCACTATTCCCAAAAACATAATGAATTCAGAAAAATACCAAAAAATCACCCAAAGCTAAATTTGTTTTCCAGAACAATAAAATTAATTCTATTTGACAAAATAAAATATATAACATTTCAAAAATTGGGTATTACTATTCATAACGGCTAGTTTGATTAGTTGTGGTGTGCTAGAACTTGAATTTGCGTACAGTGCAAGCTACCGATTTTTTCAAAGAGAAGAAGACCGGGGAACCTTGGGGTGTAGCAATTATGTTGTAAATATGTTTTAAAGTAACCTAATTATTCATTAGTTATGTTTAATAAATATAATTTCAATTTAATCATCATTAAATTGTTTATTTTTTGAGTTTATATTTGGGATAAAAAACCTGATTTCTATAAAATCTGCTATAAAGTGAAAAAAATTATTTTTTAAATTTATTAAAAAAATGAAAATTATGAATTATTTATATCTAAAATTAATATAATTTATCAAAAAATATTAATTTTTATTCATATAACTATTATAATTTGTCATTCAGTTTATAATAAATAATCGTTTTCTAGATAAAACACTTCTTGAAAACCAAATTTTTTCACACTAGTCAGTTTAACATTAAATTAAAATTTTACACATATGGGAATTAGATTTTCATAAATATGGTAAAATATATTTTAGAAGAATAATTTTTATTAATAAATAGGTGATCTTAATTTTTTATAATAATTAATAGTTAAAATAATAAAAATTATTTGTCAGTGTTATTGTAATTATGGGTTTACCAAGGGTTACAATAAAGGGATAACGATCCATATAATATAAAAAATGTATCAAATATATTTTTTGAAATATTTTTGATGTTTATATTTATGGATCTATAGTGGTGAATATTTTATCATTTGGTTATGTGAAAAAGTAGGTAATACCTATTTGATTACAAAACATGAATTGTGTCCCACTAACCTCAATTATAAAAACCAACCTCTTCTCTTCTCCAATTAAAATCAGTACATATTGTTCGATTAGAAAATATAAACTAAGAAATTATTAGCTTCTATATCCATGATATTGAGACATTTATTAGATCATAAAAGGGTCATTTGAGTGATTTTATAGCTGTCATGTGGAGCTTCTTCAAAGAAGAGGTATAATTCTTAACTGTGCATTTAATTTTCTAGAAATTTCATTATTATATTAGTATATTTTGATTATACAGTAACCCCAACATGTCCCATATACTAATATTATATTATGTAAAGGGAATAACCAAAATTTATCAACTATTTCCTTAAATGGGGTTTGAAAATTTCATACGTGTTTACAGTTGACTTCCTCTTCACAAACATGTGACATTTGATTTCTGTCATCACCTATAATGGATTATTATACTGATGAATTTTTATTATATTACTATATTATGTTTTTAAGACCTTTATACATATCGATTAATGATACACATATACATTTTACATTCCATTTTGTGGGGGACATGATAACTTCTCTTTTGTGTATGTTAGATTACCACCTCATGATACAATGTGATTAACTTCACTAACAACATATAATAGAAGGTAATAAGGATAATATTTTTAATTTATGTGATATTAATTATATAATTAAGATATTTGTGGGATATTAAAAATTCATAATATATAGAATACCATTTTATTTCATAAACTGAAAAATTATTACGTCATTTGTTTGTACGTTTGGACTACCCCCTACAATAAGATATGTGATCCTTTTTTCATCACCAGTATAAATAGATGATATATGTATATATATGTATATTTAATGAAATAATATTTTAATTATGATATTATTAAGACTAATTTAGAATAAAATATTTCTTTCCTTTTGGTTAATAAATTTCGTTGAAAATTGGAAATGCTACTCATGTTTACGTATGGCCTACAATATACATGATCATAACGTAGTAAATTTTTCCTGAAAAAAAAATAATTAATTATTTTAATTGAAATTATCTATAATTTATTAATAGTAAAAATACTTCAGGTTTTTTATTTTCGATGTATAGAATCAATATTTAATTTGACCATGATCAACACACTAATTCCATTTTGAATCATTGAACTCAACATCCAAAAAAACCTAACATGGACATGCCTAATTAGTTATTAAACTATTTCATTCTATAGAAATAAATTAATTATTTCTATATAAGGTCATAAACATAAATTTTTTCATATTAAATAAAATAATTTATATAAACATATTATATAAGAGGTAAATGAATGAGGAGAAAATTCTAGACTTGGGGTTATTCGTTTATGGTCTCAAATTATATTTTTTGAGGTATATACGATATTCACATATTGTTTTTTATTTTTTTGGAAAATAACCATCCTATTATAAGAGTAATACCATGAATCCTTCATAAATCATGTTATATTACTAATCAATATTAACTATTTTATCAATGGGGATTTGACATGAATGTTACCAAGTGGTAATAAATTTCATAATTCAATTTATTTTCATTAGGTTTTATTGAATCATCATTATAATTGATATTATATGAAAATGTATGTAATTGTACAGTGTATTTTCTTCTTTCAATAATTTCAGATATTTTATGAAATATTTTTGGAGCTCTGAGCTAAGTTGGCGCATGATTATGAAGATCTGGGAGCCCGAGATTAATTTTATAAATTTATTAAATATATTTTATATCATGAATTCATATAATTTCATTGATAATTTATTATCTCTAGAAAAGTGTCTTCTATAATAAATATTATAACATAATTGAATTTGGATATTGTGTTTTCTTATCGGTGGGACCAAATATATATCATTGATATACAGTAAGAAGTGGAAACTATTGACATGTATGTCAAGTGAATTAATTAATTCATTCATTTAGTTAATTAATTTAATACACGTAATCTATTTCTCTCTATAAATTTTCATCCATCAAAAATATCCATTTTTTGATGCATAACTCTAGTTTTATTGAGAGGAAGATTCTAACAACCTTCCAAAGGTAATGATGATTAGAGGATGACCCAAAAACTGATCAAGGTGAACCATGAAAAAATGAATTAAAGAGTTCCACTTCGTCATTAAATGAAAAAATTCTTCACTAACAATTGATCTAAATAATGTCCCCACTCTCCAACTATTGTTTACACCACATTTGATTAAATATTTTATGATTCATTCTATATAATTCTTTTTATGCATTTTCAAACCAACCACATGATCCATGTTGATGAATAATTTCTTCTTATACTATTATACTTCAATTCTATTGTTTCACCAAAATTATCTCAAATTATCCATTTTTGTCAATAACCCTTTGTCATTTCATGATACACCTCCATTCTTGTGATTTCCCCTCTTTGTTGTTTAATTTCTTCTCAATTCATCTATGGGGCCATGGTTCAATTTTTTCAAGTGGGATCAAGAATTATTGAACACATGTATTCATGATAAACTCATGATTCAAAATAAAATTGATGATTTTTGGTTGGATTAGGATAATTCATATGATATGGATGATATAGTTGAGATGTCTAGTTGCTTGTGAGATTTATACAGGTCAACAGATTCAAATTTGTAGCTAATGGATGGTTGAAATCAATAGCCGGAGGTGATTACCATTATTTTCATGTTGTTAATGGGTTGATCAAGTGCTGAGTGATGTGGATCTACATGTCGCGTGAAGAACCATAATTTCAATAAAATACTGATATATGTTGAATCTACTTATTTAGACACACACAATGTATTATGTATTGTTGTGGTGAATAGGATTTCAGATTGGAGCTATATATCACATTAAGTGTCGAGGGACCAGACACCATTTGACACTAGATGACCAACACGATGTGTATAGAGTCTACTCACCTAGGTTTCCTTGTGGCACTATAAATTTTGTAATGTGGGGCATAAACTAAGTGCTTTAGAGATTACACATGCTTGGGGATATAACACACATTGAGTAACTTCCATACCGTGAAACAATTTGTTTTTTGGGACATGATGTGTATTCAAACAATGACAGTGTACTCAAGAAAGAAGAGAATCAAAAATGTATAAATCAGGTGGATGAGGAATGTGATGTAATACATTTACTCACCATGTAGGACTATATGAACAACAAGTTGTGTGCTAGCCCGAATATGAACAGGAATAAGAGCGGGGAAACGAGTAGGTTTTCCTGATTATTTTTAAAAATATAATGTGATTTTTTCCTTTTTAGTGACACTTTAGATTTTACATGTGTTCTCTGAGCATGATGATTTTTAGGCAGTGATCAATGATAACAGTGATTAATAGGGATAAACAAAGAGAATAATAGGATGAAAATGAATCTATCATATTGGGGTGTAGGTCCCCGATACACCTATATCAACTAATTGGTACCTCCATGATATACTAGGTCATATATCCTCAATCTTCTAAGTGGTACCTCCTTCACGGACTATGGAATATGTCATATAACTACTAAGTGGTACCCCTATGAAGGACTATGTGTCAGGCGCACTGTCTACTAAGTTGTACCGCCAAACATACATGGGCATGTTCCCTCTATCTATAGAGTGGTACCCACCCAATTCACTATAGAGTATTTACTCTACTTGGATATTGTACCCCATAAAATGTGTGACATTTATAGAGGTGTTGACCCTCCGCATGGTTACATCTATGGACTAAACATGAGATGCTTAACATTGATGGTGGAATTTTGGAAGAATTGGAACAATATTTTCCTAATATAATCAATGAGACAGATAAACCCTTTCTATCGCATATTACATTCTTGTATAGCCCTATATACCATTACAGTTTTGGTTTTTCCTCCTTGGGTGGATATGCCTAATTATATTTTATCTCCATTTTATTCTCATATATATTTCATGTTGACCCAGTAGGTATGAATATACTAACAAATTCATGTTATTTTCATAGATGTGTCTTTTATAATATAGATAAAAACATGTGAGTGGTGATTTTATTCGATAATAGGGTTTTCCAAGTGCATTTCACTATGTATTGTGTTCTGGTATTAGTGATAAAAAGATAAGATCTCTCATAATTTATCTTCCAATTAATTTTAGGTAGGAGAATTTTTCTAGTTTGTTTTCTATTTTTTAATTTACATTTTAGATTATAAAATCAAACAATTTTTTATTCCTTATAGGTTATTATATGCATGGTTTTTACACCTCATATTAAAGTACATTGTTATTTGTATACACTTATACATGGATATGGTTGGGTGAAAGAATAGAAGTACCATATAAAAGGCCTCAAATATAAGATATTCCATAATAGAAAATACCAACAAACCACAATAATTCTTCTACTAGTCGGGGACTAAAAAAGGATTGAAGAATGAATAACTAATATTGGAGGCCTTTTACTAATGCACTTGTATGGACACACACAACCATCTCCATATAAAATGGTAACTAAATAATAAAAGACATTAAAATTATGTAAATATCAATCATGTAATAACCTCTAATGATTATAAATTAATGTGGTAGAAAAATACAAAATTTAAAGGAAAAAATACATGCCTAACAAGAAAAGATGTCCCAAACTGAGAATAACTAGAAAATAATTATTATGATATCCTAACTCTTCATATCCAATCAACGAACATCATATGTAGTAAAATTCATCCATGAATCCCTATTCTCCTATGAAATAACTGTCAACATATCGATCATACGTATAAGATAAACCCCGTGTGAGAAAAGCCTATCTAGGTATGGTTATATTTATACCATGTAGGATGCCCGAAAAAACAACTGCGAGGGAAATAGAAGAAAAGATAGATGTTTTCAGCTAATCATAATAATGAGGGAAATGAAACCTAAAAACAATGAGATATATACTCATATATGAAACACATAAGGGAGGGACAATGGATCTCCATATCATATCTCATCATTAAAAATTTGTCTTTCTGTAATTCCTAAGGTACATCATCAATTCCCAACATCATGATTTTCAATCCATATAAATAACCATGTAGAGGATCAAAAACACACCACTAAACCATGTAGTCATGTAGGAATAATCACAAGGTATAGGAATAATTCCCGAGTTCATTAGGTGTACCGCTCAAATGTATATGACACACACCCTAGTCCATCCAGGGGCACAACATAGTAGATACAAGACACTTGCCCAAGTTCATCGGGAGTGGGGGGAGGGGTTACCACTAAATTGATATAAAAGATGATCCCTTGTCTATTTGGGGATTCTACATAGTATATATTGGGTCATATAAATAGTCAATATATGGGATAACACTAATTGGGGGTATCACATATGCGGCTAAACTGTGCGTGGCTCAAAACCACCTCCTTGATAAGTGGATCTGGGAAGGCCTTAAAGATTAATGGCTCATTCCTCCACCTATAAAACCATAACATGGGGTTTTTCTTCGAAAAAGGTCATGGATTGTTCTTCAATCGATCCATGGGTGATTCTAAGGCTTCACCTAGAGATTAGAAGCTAGTTTCTTGTGGTATGTCATTTTTCTTGATGTTTTCCTTAGATCTACATACCCCATTCTATTGTTTTCGTAAATATATGCCTGAGGTTACTTGATATAAGGTTTTGGATTCCAAATATATTTATATATGTACATTTCATTGTTAGGGGAATAGATCGATGGTAGAATTTTGTAGATTTTACCCAGTTTTATTGGTGTTCTTTATCCATTTACCATTTTCTCAAAAACCATTGAGGTAGGTAGCTTCACTCTCAAATTATTTTACTATAAATTGTTGGATTGATTTAAAATTTATTATTTAGTGTTAAATTGATTACAAATTTGCCATGTAATGAATTTTTAAAATCCTATTCATTGAATCTTTATAGAAAAATGGGATTTTCTGGTGCATAAAATTTTCTTTTTTTATTGGATTTAAAATATTAATTTCAAATTGAGGATTTTTAGAGAATGGTGTTAAATAGATTTTAAAAAAAATATTCAATAAATGCGCTGGTTTTATTGAAATTAAATTTGGATGGTTTATTTGAGTTACTTGGTTAATGGTTTTCAATAAAATAATTACATTATTTTAAATGATAAAACTGTTGTTTTGGGATTTTCTTTTGGTTTAATGGTTTTTTGTGTTCATGTACATTTTGGATAGATAAGGGTAATAAGTCTCCATTTTTATTAGTGAGATGAATAAATATTATGGATCTCCCCCATCAAATGGTTCAAAAGATGATGATTTAGTGAAAGGATGACTCACTACTCACGATTATAGGGTGGTACAGCTTGCGTGCAAGGTGGGATGGGTGAATTTTTCCAATGAAATTATCTCAAAAAAATTTTTATTGAGAAATTGATTTAAATCATTATTTGTATGTCTTTAGGAAAATTATATTTTTATTGAATATTGAGTCACATGTCAGTATTTTATATTTAGTTATAAACTATTTTTATATGTTTTTTTTATTTTGTAATAAATTGTTTCAAAAAATTTCATATAATGTATTTTATATAAATATTTCATAAATTATAATATTAGTGGAATGAGTAGGGAAGTCATTAGGGAAAACCTACAGAGTTTTAGTACTCACCCCTAAATTGGATCATTATTGCCTTTTCATATTTCATCTAAGAGATTGTCGACAAGCGTTATGTATCACGGGTCTTTAGTAGTACCATGTGATAATTGGGTTGTTTTTTGAGGTTTGAGAATATATCATTTATAGTATGGATCTATGGGGTTTTCTAGGCATTTATTATATTTCATTATTTTGTTTATATTGATATAGATGTTTTTCTGTCAGTTACATTGTTATTTAATGATATTTATTATTGAAATATTGAGTCTCATTTCATTGTTATCATACATCATATAGTTTTAATTTGGTTTTGGATTCCTTGGATGGATGTTTTATTCGGAATGATAAAATCATCCTCCACATGTATTGAAACACTTCAACATTTATTTATAGCATTTGGCTTCTTGGGATTGTGGCTTAAGGCTAAGTAACGTCGGCCATCTTTCTTAGGAGAATGGGTGGAAGAGAAGATGATACAAATGATATTAGTTTTGTTTGGTCCAAAACGTTTTTTAGATAAATGGTAATAACTAGTTCCATTCTTTTAGAACATGTAGTCATCGCTTTTCATGGTCTTTGAATTTATTTGAATCCAGTCTATTCCTTGTGTTGTGATCTTATAAAGGTGTAGGATTTTCAGGACATGAATGTAGAGCATAAATATACATAGATAATGTTATTATGTTCAACATCATGTTACCAAGGAGTTTGGTACATAAGTGTTTTTTAGACACATATGTGATTTTTGAATATCTTTTTCATGAGTTATGAAAATGAGAGTAGCATGAAATAAATTATTGGAATGACATCCCAATAAGTTTTCATATATATATATTTTTGATTTATGATATGATTCACACCATTGATTTTTGAAAAATGTTTTTTTTTCAAATTAATGAATTTGAAAATAAAATAATAAGTCTATTTTGAAAATGTTTTTATTTTGAAATGTGTGTTGAAAAATTTCTGAAGTTCATTAAATGTGAAAATTATGGATTTCGGAAAACTATGACGTAATAGATGATGTGATAGAATTTGAAACGATATAATTTCATATTATATAGACTGATACTTTAGTAATTTGTTTTTTGTATTGAAAATTGATCCTTATAAAAATCATAGAAACCAACTACAATAAGCTACCGAGATTCTGGTTTCACATTAATGATAACAAAACCAATAGTTGTTTGAGAGTATCATGATATAATTTCAGGCTGTAGAAATAGGGAATCAATGTAATGAGCCATGTCAAGTGGGTCATTTTATCCAATTATAGAAACAAAATTAAAAAATCATCCTGGGTGATTCTAAACCATTAAAGGTAGGGGTGTGGTTGGACATGATAAAATGTATCTTCGATTTCATCAGAACACATGTACATCTAAATATCAATCAAGAAACATATATGCTAGAGGATCTTGGCCCCTCATTGAGGGATATAACAGTAGAAGCTAATGTGAATCAAGGCCATAGTTTAGAGTTTTATGAGGAACTTTTCAAATAAAAAATATGTCCTCATATATTAATGATTCTGAGAACATCATACTTCATCATCTTGGAGTTAGAAAATAACTATCTCGCGAAGTATGAAGCTAAATTCAGGAATTTAGTGTGAATTTCATCCAATGTTTCTACAAGGCCATCCTTGGTGGAATACATACTTTAATTTTGGATGATACATGAGACTCACTCGAAGATATTTGTGCTCATTATTACAGTCATTACAGAGATGGTGAATAGAGAGAAATTAGCTTAATGTGATATCTCATGAGCTATGTAAAGTGTAAGCATCATCATAACTGTAGGTAATGGTCGGAACTCCAATTCAAGGATGAAGAGGAAGAGGGACACTAACATCCACAGGGGGATATGGAATGAGAATCAAATAACTATATCAATTAATCTTCCTCCAAAACCATAGAGCAAACCTGGATGTTCTCATTGTTGTTTGTTTGACCATGTGATGTGACAGTGGACAACACCACCAATATAATTCCACAAATTGAACCATATTTGAAATCTTCATAATTATTGTCACAATTCTCCATGATCAGGTGATAGGGGGACACTTCTCAGTCTCACAAGGATCATATGT
Organism: Viscum album; assembly: GCA_963277665.1. Lineage (NCBI taxonomy): Eukaryota > Viridiplantae > Streptophyta > Magnoliopsida > Santalales > Viscaceae > Viscum > Viscum album. Next base: position 62,734,783 of record OY728164.1, on the reverse strand, counting down.
GCCAACAGGGTGATGGAATTAGAATCAATCTCATTAGTAGAACAAATCTAGAAATAGTGATTCTTGGAATACCATGACTCCTCAGCAAGAGAAATCTCAGTAAGGGACCAAATAAAAATGTGCAATGATGACTTAGTTATATAGAGCTGAGAATATTATTTTAGATGATTTGGTTGGACCATCTAATGTGAGATGTATTATTCATTTGAACTCTTCCCTTGTGCATGTGTTATTTAATACTAGTGAATCTCATGAGATTATTACTTCTCTTACTGTTGATGGTCTAGTTTAAATACTGATATGATTCCTTCTATGATAAAAATTAAAACTCTTCTTTGTTAGAGTGAATTTCAAGACTCTCTATGTAATGGGATTTATATATTTTTAGGGGGAGCTAAACTGAAATGGGACTTCTCGGTGTTGTATATGGATCTATATGATTTAATTTTTGGTAAAGATTTGATAAAAAATTATGTATCACACTAACTTCTTTATAATAATAGTTATATTCACAATAGAATATGTATATAAGAATATATTTAGAGGATAAATGGTGGTAAATAATGTTTCAATGGGCTTGTTGTCACCCACAGTGGGATGTTCTCTTACCTGTTGTTGGCATAGTCCTTAGAATCAATGACAAATATCGAGGAACATAAATTTTTGTCTATCATGGATCAATTTCTAGATTTTTTCCAAAAAAATAATAAGGTTTCAACCTATATAGAATGTGTATATTTTGATTGATCTTATTCTAGGGACTAATTTTATTTCCCTTTAGTCTTATATCATGGAACCAATGGAATTAATGTTGCTGAATGTAAATTTGAAAGAGCAACAATGAAATGGTATCATTCAGCTGAGTACATCTCGGTGGGAATCAGAAATTTTTTTTGTGAATAAACTATATTGAGATCATCTTATTTGTTTTTATTATCATAATCTTATCAATGTTACAAAAATAAATAGACATCCAATTCCACGTATTGATGATCTATTTGATCAAATCAGTGGATCTCAATGGTTATCTAAAATTGTCTGGATATCAGGATATCACCAATATGAGTTCAAAATGAGTATAATCCAAAAACTACATTCCTAAGTAGATATGGAAATAATTAAAATGTTGTAATGGATTTGGGTCTTACAAATGATCCAACTATATTTATGTAATTGATGAATCTAATATTTCAGATATATCTACATAATTTTGCTTTGGTGTTTATGGATGACATATTGGTGTAATAATAGATACTGATTGGAATGATTAACAATTTGTGATAGTATTAGAACTCTTGAGAGACCATTATTTGAATGAAAAAATATCAATGTGGGTTTTTTGGATTCAAGAGGTATGATTTCATGGACATGTAATTTCTGAAAAATTTGTATCTGTTGATCCAGAGAATAATGAATTAATAAACTCTTGGAAACCACCAATGACCATCATTGAAATTTATAGTTTTCATGCTATATAAAGTTATTAAAGTATCATGGTGTGTGAATTATTATGTTTTGCTTCTCCTATGATAGCTTTGATAAATAAAATGTTCCATTCTAATGGACTGACAAATGATAGAAGTCTTGCCAAGAGAGAACAGTTAATATTACATCAGCACAAATCATGATATCACTGGATTTAGGACAAGGGTATGTGGTTTATTGTGATGCTTCAAGATCGGGGTTGGGAAGTGTTCTCATGAAATGATACCATGTTTTTACATATAATTAATGAAATTTGAAATTTCATTAGAATAATTACCCAATACCTGAATTTGATTTGGCTGATGTTTCACATGCATTGAAGGCATGAAGTTATTAAATATATGATGAAAATTTTATTATATTAATAAATCATAAGATCATGAAACATATTTTTTCATAACATAATTCCTTGGAAAAGTTTATGGATGGTGTATCTCCATATTTTCATATTTTAGATGATGTATAAACCATGTAAAGGAAATAATATTTCCAATGTATTAACCAAAACATAATATGCTATGTTGAAAAAAAGGTTTATATGAGAGGTTGTTGATGTCAGTTCTAGATGGAAAGATAATGGAATGTGAATATTGGGGTAATGAGGATGTTTCTTGTTTATTATTGGTAGTTTATAATTACATAAATATGGAAAATTATGGATAGACATTTGATGATGAATGAGTTAAAATGAGATGAAAAATCAATGGTGGGGAGGCCATTGTGAGTTGGAGGCTTCATGGGAGTTCAGTATTGTGGATTAGGGATTAGATATTTGTACTTATCGATTATCAAGAAAAACTAATTAATTATGACCACCATTTAATATGGGTTTTTCATCTTGGAACATTGAATATATATAGGGATTTGAAAGCACAGTTCTGGTGGAACAGTATGAAACAGAAAGTTGTAATGTTCATTCTAAGTTTCTTAAAAAGTCATCATGTTAAGAAAGATCATTTGTAACCAGATTGTATGTTGAATTATTTATAAATCCATGTGTTGTGGTGGTAAAAATATAGATTTATTTTTTCCTAGGTCTATCTAGATCATTTCATAAAAATGATGAAATGTGGGTTATAGTGGATCGACTCAACAAGTTGGATCATTTATTCCCTATTCATAAAACACAGATTATAGAGAATATTTTCAAAATATATATCTATTAAATGGTAATGTGACATGGAATACTAATTTCTGTAATATTATATATATATATATATATATATATATATATATATTTGGCATACCTCTAATTTTTTGGAATGTTTACAGAAAGCCATTGGAACTCAGTTTCCTATGAGTATGGTGTAACATTCTCAGACAGATGGGCAATCTGAAAGGATGATACAAACATCTAAAGACATATTGGAGTCTTCTGTAATTAATTTTGGTTTCTTATGGTATGATCATGTCAAATTAGTGGATATTTCATAAAATAACTACTATCAAGCCACATTATATATGGGTCCTTTTGAAGAATAGTATAGTCGTCCTTGTCGTTCGTCCCCATGTTTGGTGGAAATAGGTGAGTCTTCAATTGATTGTCCAAACCACGTCCCAAAAAAGAAATATAAGATTCTGTGGATTGATAAATGAATGTAGATGGCTCAAAGTGGATAGAAATATTAAGTGGTTCATCATCAAGGACTATTGTCATTCACGGTTAGTGGTCAATTTTTCAATAGGATCTATCCAAGAAATTAACATCATCATTTTAGGAAGTTGTTCATGTATGTTCCTCAATAAATATTTCATTTAGCATACATTAATGGGTTGTATATGTAGATTATATATTGGAATTTCCACAAATTATTAGTATAGTTCATAATGTGTTCAATGTATTAGAGTTGAAAATATATCAACCTAATCTTGAAAATGTGATTAGAAGGGTTCACATTGGCCTATATATGAATGATTTGTTGGAATATATCATATTTTTGGATTATGGATAGGCATGATAATATCATTCATGGAAAAACCATTATCTTGGGGATTGTTTTGTGGCAACATGGTCTGCATCATGAAGAGACATTAGAGTATAATAATGCAGTTAAAGAGAAATTGTTATAACTCCATCTAGACGAGAATGGTTTTTTTACTTCCTAATGATTGAAACACTAATGGTGGGGAGAATGAGACAACCTATATTTTGGGTAAGTAACTCTTTATTTATTATTTTAATTATAAAATTTATATTGCAGAGTTTTGGAATTGTTTTGAGAACATTAGTACTATTTTGGGGCTAAAAGGAAGAAGCATGGGCGGTGAATGGGTTTTCCAAACCATGTGATATCCTAGGATAAACTCTGTGGTTAGGGAAGTTATAGGTAGTGTATCTGACACATTTGGAGAATGGTTTTAGATTCCATGAATGGATACAATGTGAAGAGTCATTATTAAGGTATTCTATAACACATGTTTAGTGCATGGTTTGTCTAACTATGCGACTAAACTATGGGCGGGTCAAAATCCCATTTTTAAAAATTGGATATAGGTCATTCTTAATGTTAAATTCATCATTCCTCCACATATAAAGACCTAAATCTTTAAATTTCTTCTCCAACGGTAAATTAAGGTTATTTCATTGATGCGAAACTAATACGAAGGCTTCCCTAGGTGATTATAAGCTGATTTCTCGTGAAAATTCCTCATTCTTGATCGTTCTTGATGTTTTCATTATATCAACTTATCCCTTCATACTGTTTATTAGATATATGAATGAGGTGGTGGATCTACGGTGTGGATGAAATATATGTTTATATTTTGTATTTACATTGTCATGGGAATATATATATATATATGTGATTTTTTGGATTTAACACAGTTTTATTTGTATTCTTTGTCTGATTATTATTTTCTCTAAAACAATCGAGGAAGGTGGAATCACTCTCTACACGTCTTTCTAGAACTGATTATATTAATTTTCAATTGATTTATTTGTCTTAATTTACTTTTAAATTTGATTTTTTATGATTTTCAAATCCCCTCTTGGTTAAGGGATTGTTGAATCATTGGAATTCAGTGTTCTTTCCTTGTGCATTAGTTCATAGTTTTGAAATGTTGATTTAAAATTAAGGATATTTCTTGAATTTTAGTAAGTGTAATAATCGAAATGTTTAAAATAAAAGGGATGGTTTTTGTAAATTAAATTGGGTTTTTCTATTTTATTTCATTGTTTAATGTTTTCAAATAAAAGATTGGTTTTATTAAAAATGATGAAATGGTTATTTTTGGAATTGATTTTTGGCATAAGGGTTCTTTGTGATCCTGTAATTTAGGGAGGATAATGGTAAGACATCTTTCCCATAATTGGTGGGATATATAAGGGTTTGGGATATCCCCCGTCAAATGGTTGACGAGGTGATGTATTTTTTAACTGATGATTGACAACTCACAAGTATAGAGTGTTCTTGGATACAGCTATGGTTGGATGTGTGAATAGGTGAAATGAAATGATTATTCTATCTTGGGTGTTGATAAATAGATTTAAATAATTGTATGGATGTATTCCTGAAGAATAATGGTTTCTATAAAATTGGGAAACATGGAACGTGCCTATATTTTGTAATAAACTACTTTTAGTGGTTTTATATTTTTGTTATATATTGTTTTTGAAATTTATCATATAGATTTATTTACCAATATGTTGATAACATATAAATAATAGTGTCATGTGTAGGGAATTAATTTGGGAAAACCTACTACATTTTAGTACTCCACATTCTATGGACTTTTTGTGATTTTTATATTTCATCTATTTGGAATAAAAAATGGTAAAGTATCACGCATATTTTGCACTACCACATGATACCTGTGTTGTTTGGTGGATTTGGAGAATAAACCCTTTAGAGAAGAGATTTATCTGGTATTTAGGATATTTAATATACTTTTCCCCCTATTTACATTGATATTATTTTCTTCCTCTATAGTACTGGGTTTTTGTAAATGATTTTGATAAATTAAAAGTGAATCCTACTTTCATTTTTATCCTAGATCATATATTGGTTGTTGGACATGAATTTTTTGAATGGTTGATTTATTCATAAAGTTTAAATTGTCCCCCACATGTATTAAACCCCATTAAAAAATTTTCTATCCTTTTCCAATATGGGGATGTTATATGAGGCCTAATATAATCCTCCCACATTTCAATCCAATGAGGAGAGGGAGGGATGATACTAAATATCATTTTATATGGAATATTTTCGACATTGGGTGTGAATATTCAATATTATTTCCACTATTAGAACACATGATGCTGAAACAATTCTATTATAACTTCTGTCTTATCCTTAACCAACTAACATGTGAGGCAGTGATAGAAAAAAAATTTCATGCGCCACCACATGGAAGCTCAATAAAACATCCACTAAGTTTTTATCTACATTTTCTGAACACTTCGATTCACAAATAATAGATAAGTGTGATACTCTCTCCTAACCTACTATCTCATCATTACTGGAACCATCATTCAACCCTAGAAATGGAATAAATTATTCCCTCTTTTAATGAATCAATTTAGTGAATCTCTAAAGAATATTTGGTCACACTGGACTTCGAAGAAAATAAATTCCAATAGGGCCTCCCTCTCACACTGGAGAATTGGATGAGTATGAACTATCAACTGGTGATATGCTACATTGATATCATCCAACATGATTACTATAAAGTATTATTTTAGGAGGCCTTCCATTTTAATAAGTTTAACTGTATTAAAATCCTCTACTTTATTATAATATTTGATGATTATATAATTTTTTATGTATAATCAAAAAATTCAGTGGAACTTTATCAGGATATAAAATTTTAAAAAACAATTACTATAAGTACAAGTAATGACCTATACCATTTATAAAGGTTGTAGGGATTGAAAATATAACTAAATGTGGTTAGTATACATCCCCTATGACAGTCCTATTTGATATCCTGAAGAATGTCACGATAATGTTTTTTTAAACAATAAATGATATGAGATATCAATTTTTATTAAAATAGTAGTCAATTATTAGGTTACTTCTGTTAATTTTGGATAGATGGTTATTTATTTATGGAATGACGTGGGTTTCATTTTTCATATTTTTTAATAAGGCATATTAATGTTGTATTTCATCATATGATGTATTATTCATTTTTGGAATTAATATTCCTTGTGATAACGATTTTTTCCTTGGAAAATGTTTAAGGATATAAGGAACATATTTTTAACACTTATATGGTTATGTGATCCTTTATATGTTTATTCTAGTGAATCTAGAATGAACCAAATATATATTTAATAGTCACCGTTGGGAGTGAAATGAATATATTATGGTGTAAATTGATTAAAGGATGAAATTGTACTTATTAAGTCATTATATTTAGTTATTCATTTATTCTATATGGAAAAAGAATTCCCAAATTATATGAAAAGGATCACAATAATCAATGTTTTCATATGAATATCATTTTTGATTTTATAAATTACCATTTTCACACCTCATTGGTTTATGGTTTTTGGGTTGTTCATTTTCATATCATCATTCAATTTTATGTGATCAATGAAATATATTAATATCCATCCTTATTTGGAAGTAAAACATGTATTCCATGTATCAATATTCAAATCCCACCTATTTTGACCTATTTTTTATCCTGGTAATTATTATTCTATGTGACCATTATACTTCCATTTCTCTATTATCAATATGATTTTTTATTAACCCTTTCTTTGATAAATGTTTCCAATAATTTTTTTTTCAACTGTCAAACATTTGATTATTTAGTTAATGTTCAACATGAGAGGACGCTATTTTTTAAAGGGTATATGATATGGCAGACTGATATTTTAAAATCACGTCATTATGTCTGATTTCATATTCAATATTGAACACCGAGAATAAATGACCCTAAAAATATATCAACGTTATAACCAAAATGGGAAAAAGTTGGGTAAAAATAATATTATCAACATTATGATATATGAATATATTTATATAATGACACTAATAAATATAAACTATTGATATATAATTAATAAATTATAAACCAACCATTAGTGAGGTAATGATATTCTTTAAAAATTTCTTTTTTTCCAAATTGATTTTTATTACATTTTATGAGAAAATAATAGTAATAATTTCTAAAACATATAAAGATTTTATTTAACAAAATTTATTTCATTTTAGAAATTTTTATTTCAAAATTAACTTAGGTTTTAATAATTTCATCTCTCAGAAAACATTGATTTTTTAATAAATAGTAAAATTAACAGGTTTCTTAAAAATATCAATTTTCAATGTAATATTTAATATAAATGGATTTTTGTATTTGATATATTATTTCATGTCAGATTAGTTTTTTTATCATTAATAGGCATAGTTATATTTGAATCACATATATATTTTATTTTAACATATTCTAATTTAGGTGTTTAAAACCACTATTTTTTGAAAACTAATTTAATGAGAATAATGTTTCCCCTTTTTAATTAATTAATAAATCTTTGATGAGGAATGATTTAAATAAAATATATAGAATAACTATATATTTAATTATTTATTTTTATTAATATAATTATTATTGTTATATGTATATGTAATATAAAATCATATTTTCTTGAAAAAAACACTACTTGAATAGAATTTTTTTCATCATTACTGCATGTATAATTTAAAATCAAGAATTATAAATTTTGTGAATTTAATTTAGTAATATGTATTAAAAATTATAATTATTAGAATCTATATTAACTATCAATGATATATTATTTTTTACCATAATTAATAGTGAAAATAATATAAATTATTTACCTTGGATAGGGTAAACAGAGGTTCGAATGTATTAAATAAGAAAGATAAGTGTTTAAATAGGATATAAACATTTCTATGATATATTGTGTGGATATATTCAACCAAAACATGTGTATGTCTATATAATGGTCTATTATTAATCCTTGAGTCATTTCAATAATGTGGTTAACCTTTTTTATTTACAAAAAATAAAAGTGTGTAACTCACTAGACTTGTAAAAGACCATCCCTTTTATGATCTAACGCCACGTTTGATGGAAAATTTATGAATAAATTTTATATTTCATTAAATGATGATTCAAATCCTGAGTTAATATTTTTAATGAGATTCAAAGAGTGTGAATATCTTTAATGTGGTGTTTTCATATGAGGAATGATTCTCAGAAGGTAACTAATGTGTTTTTATTAGCTTTGGATGCATCACATTAAGTATTAAAAAATTGGTGTTTTATAGAAGTGTTTCATGTTTGGGTGTGGATTGTTTGGAGAATCCATATGAAAACTTAATTCCCATGTGTTATTCGGTTGAATTTTAAATGTTTATTATTGTGATTCACAATTAGATCTTTGTTTGGGGTAAACTATTTGAGGAAAAAGGAGGAATCATGTGATGATGAAGAGGTTTTGGGACATGGAACATAAGATGCAGATGGTCTATGAAAAAAATGATTCTTTTTCAAAATGGATATATTACAAAAAACATGGTTAAAACATGGTTTGTTAAAAATTTCATCCAAATCATGTGTGATAAAGGTTTTTTACAATACAGGTGAACATTATTTGTTCAAAGTTTGAAAACATGTGCATCCTAAACATCTGGCTACCCAGATTTTATCACGATGGGGGGTTCAACCAAAATTCCCCTCAGTTTTTACAACATCTGTACCCCATTTCTCCCACATTCTGGGTGTATGAAATGGGGTACCACAATCCCATTCTTCATATCCCCTTATCTAATGTAATGTATTATTATAGTGATTATTTATTGTATATGGTAAAATTTATCTTCCTCTTAATTATCATTATCAGTTCCCTTGGTTCCTTTTAATATTGGATGTACGGATTTGGGGTTCAGATAATGATTGAATTATCCATGTATGAATGTGTATTTGGATATGTTATGCATAGTTCTTCCCTAGATTTTATATTTACATAGTTGGGTGGAATTGTTTTAAATAACGTTTTCATTATTAATTTTTAATGGTTTTTAAAAAATATATAATTTAAATATATTACATAAACATTATATCATCTTTCAGATTCATTCCAAAATATGGACAGGGTTATACTGCATGTCTTCAATGAGTTTATAGATTCGGTTTCAGTGTGTTATTGGGACTTGATGAGTATTTTTATATTTTTCCTTGTTGGGTGTTATTTATTTATTTTATTAAAGTGGATATAATTAATTAATTATTGTTTTTTGTTTGCAAGAATAGATCATAGTATAATGTGATGATATTGTTTGTGTTATTAGTGGTTTGGAAGGGGATTGGATGGGACATGGAAAGGCCTATGTGCTTTGGGAATGTTATGGAAAGCTTCATTGCTGAGATATGTGGTCCAAGACATTTACTAGTAGTCGATTAATTCATTTTCATTTATATGTGGTCAATTATTTATTTCCCATGTGTGGAACATATGATTTCTTTTCATAAGTGAAGTATTCAGGAGAAGGGATTGAGCTGATTAAACTCATTGGAATGTTCAACTAATTTTTTATAATAATCTAATTTGAACAATATTGAATGATATAGTTTACGTATTTAACAAGTTAAAATGTAGAGTTTTATGAGATGAGTGTTATAAAACTAATATCATGATCATAAAATGGATATAAATATGTTCATTTGAATTTGGGTTGTTTTTTTAAAAGGGGTTAATCAATGATTGGAAATGATCTTTTTTAAAAATATATTCTCACATTTAATAGTATTACAAATATTTCAAATTAAATTTATTTGAACATTTATTTTTAAATCTGGGTATTCAATGAATTTTTTAAAATTCTGTTGTTACCCATTTTATGGTTAAAATAGAAATTGAAGTTCATGGATCTTTAGAATTTCTATGTAGAAGACAAGAATTTTTAGGGGTGGAATCCTATTGTGTAATGAAGATGATGTTTTGGTTTATTTCATGTAAAAATGTGGTGGATTTAAATTAATCTATGTGAGATTTAATGGTTTATTGGTTCCTGAATAAATGTTATGATTAAAAAAAGAAGAAATTATTTAATTATGAATTTAATTTATGTGATGAAATTAATAGACCCTAAAAATGTTCAATGATTTTTTAGAGATTTATAAAGGGATGATTCCGGATCATTTTTCAAGATGTGTTGAACCACGTTTGGCTTCATGAACTTATGTTCCATGTTTAACAAAATGAAGAATATGGTTTAGGTGTGAGACTAACGCTCTGAAAACATATATATAAGAACGGATTGAATGGTTTGGGTACCAGAATAATAACATTTTCATAGGTAGTATAATATTTATATTGTATAAAAAATGGATCTAGACACAAATAGTATACTTTGTAGGTTATGATCTAGACTATGGGTATAGGGGGTGTTGGTTTTCCATGCGGAATTAGATGTTGTGATTATTCTCCTCATCCCTCTGTTGCACTAGATGGATGATATTGTAATCACTAATGATATGTATAATTAGATGTTGGGCTGAGGTTTTGGGCACTATAATTATGTTTTTCATGAGTTTTTTGGACACAATGCATAGAATTAGTAAGAAAATGTTGGAATATTGTGATGTTTTTATATAGGTTCCATACACATTTGTAATTGAAATAGATATTATCTTTAGATGCTAGAATGTTATTCTAGTCAATATTAGAACATGTATATGAGATATGTATTGTGGCTGTATGTATTTTCTAACCCTATGTTGAATGAATATGAATCAATAGCTTTTTGTGTTCGGTGTGATGTACCATATATGTTACACATTAAAATAATGGTATATAAATTTTCTTATTTTGTGGGATAGAGAGATAACATTGAACTCATGGGTACTGGGTACAAGAAGAGATATCATGTTGCGTGTCCAGTATCTCCTTATATTATTTCTAGCTTATTCAAATATAATTCTTCATTCACATTTAATATAACAATAATTTATTTGGACACCACCAGTGGTGCTCTGATGTGATTTACTCACACTCTTCATGGGCCTCTATTAGAAAAGGGAACCTAACTATCTCTCACATTTTAGTGTACACATATGATTGAGATGAGGCGCAAGTTGAATAAATTTTTTCGGGCAGGATTTATCGGCTGGTATCAGGGTACTGGATCGGTTGGCTTGGTGATGATATTCGACCTATTTTTGTAGTTTCTAAAAATTGGTATATATTGAATTAGTCCAAGTTGTTGGATGGATATTGGTATAAAATGGTCATTTAGGCCATTTAGTTCAATTCATTTTATTATAACATGTTTCTAGTTCAATTTATTTATTCCTTACACATACTATATAGTTTATGTTATTTGTTCATTATCTTCTAGTTGTACACTCCCGTATCGGGTATTGTCTCTTAATAGTACCAATTTTTTCCCCAACTATATTGTAATAGCCTTTGGAATACATGGAGGTGTTCCTGAGGTTAGGAGAAATCTTTTCCTAAAACTTGTTTAGTGGATTCAAGGTCAGGACATTACAAATATGTATAAGAGTTGTTCACATTCCAATTATTTTATTATTTTGATTTGGTATACTGGTTGTCACGACCTATCCCTCAGGGCCCATGTCGTGACTTTTCCAATCTTGCATTCCTTAGGCCAGGGGCTGAAGGCTAGCACCAGAAAAGTGTATCCCTAATATGGGAAGGTATTGACTTTTTCACCTGTACTGGTACACATTCCAAAAACACAACAAGATGAAACCACGAAACAAATACGGTAGTAAAAGATTGCTGAAATTAAAGGGGACAGGATACAAGACCAACTGAAAGTACAAGTATAACTGAAAAGTAAAAATACAACTAAATATTTTCAAACAACTCCTTGATCGTCCAATGAGGATCATACCTGAATGGTAGGTATAGCTCACGAACAATAGTCCATTTGTCACGTCAGGCCAAATGGTCCACCTCCGAGCACCATCAAGTCTTGGCTCATTCAGCCTCGATCAATTCTATTTTTCATCTACACAAGACACAATAAGGTGTGTACGAATCCCATGTAGGCATGAATATAATGATACTCAGTAGGGACCCTGAGACCCTGGTAGGCCTCCCAGAGTTCAACAAAGGAATAACCAAAAAGAAAGACCACCATCTCAAGCATGAGGCAAAATAAATCAACTCTAATTAGGTATATGAACATACATATACCTATGAAATCAATATATAATCATCTCATACATGAGATAAGAATAACAAAATGGTAACTTCACGGTGGTGTAAGTACCACACATGTAACACCACGATGATAGAAGTACCACACAGGTTACACCACGAAGGAAACACCACGAATGTAGAATAACCACACATGTTACACCATGAATCCAACACTACAAAGGTAGAAGTACCACATAGTTAAATCCATTATGAAAACACCACCAAGGTAGATGTACTACATAGGTATCAACAAGAAGATATATGTACCACATAAGTAACCCCACGAAGAGAACACGACAACAGTATAAAGTACCACACAAGTTACACCACAATGACCACACCAAGAAGGTTGAATTAAATCACATGTAAACCCAAGAAAATAACACTACGAAGGTAGAAGTAACACACAAGTAAACCCACAATGATAGAAGTAACAAATATATAACACCAAGAAGAAAAAACCATTAAGGTAGAAGTACATTATAACGAACCTTACATTACATACATTGTTAATACTTCAAAATTGAAGTACACTTATTACAACATATAACAAAACAATGAAAGGACCATATAGGTATAGTGTCTTTAGAAACTGGAAAACATAAACTACTTGTTCATAAAGCATCTGCATTGCCTCCCATTTTTTCCATCATATCTAGAGTCCCTTTTTGTAATATCTTACTTAATATCCTTCTTCCTGACCTAGGGAAAAGAAAACATACAAAAGGGTGAGCTCAAATGCTCAGTAAGGGTAAAAAAAATAAATATCAATCACATCATATTCATAAGAACATATAATTTTTTAAATCTTAACCTGCAAAAGAGATCATAATTTCATAACATGGGATAAATAATAGAAGTGAAATGTAATACCAATAATCATAACATAACACATGAATCTTTGTGTCATACACACATAATCATGAAGAATAATTTTTTAGTATTCAAGACTCATAGCCAAGACCATCGTAGCGGAAAAAAGTTCATTTCTAAACCTAGTTCACTCCTCGTTTCAGTCAAGTTTCATTAAACTAGATTATCCTGCCCTTCTAGCCATGTCTATATCATGATATATAAATCTTTACCCAATGCATTGGAGGGAGATATAGGTCCCACCAATCTCATAATGATACCATTGTTATGTGTTCCACAAAATCAAAAAATCATACATCATTGCATAACCCATGTAATAAAAATGGGATTCTTAAACATCGTGACATCATAAAACAATTCATATAAGATAAAGGAATTCATAAAAATATTTCCATCACAATATAATCATATAAATGTAATAATAGAGATAGAAACAGAACCCTATATTATCTTAGATGGAAAATAATTTTGATAAAACACTTGAACTCCATTATTGAGGAAAATATCCTTTCTACTTCAAAAACATTTTCCTTTCTTAGCATGTAATATAATTTTGAACTAAAAGAAGATGATTAAAAATAAACTTTAAAACATGTCATGGAAGATTCATGGAAATAATATTCTAAAAATCCATTCATGCCGTATAAGTTAAAAAAACATTCTTCTCGTACTTTGCTCGGAAAAGTCAAAAAGTACCTCGTACGAAAAACAACACAGGATTCCCTTCATATAATTTACAAAAAACTCTCTGAAGGTTAGAATTGTATTTAAACAATTTTACTGGGATATAAATAATATTATATATTGTGTAAACATGGATGTGGATGATAAATATTCCCCAGTAAATTCTGAAGTATAAATAATCTCGGATAAAAATTGAGATTGCGAGATTGTCCCTTACCTTAGGTCCGATTTGATTCGTAAGTGTCTGAACCACTTGTATAATGATTTAAATAATGTCATTGACTTATTCCAGAATCATATTTATTTTTATGATATCATATATGGTCATATTATTGCTTTTTATTAGGAATATTTCATTACAACTTTTTATTCGGGTGTTTATTACCTTTTGATCTTATGTGTGTTTTGTCGAATAAATTATTATTCTTATTTTTAGGTTATAGATACCTAATTTACAGAATGGTATTAGTGTAATATATATCATATTCATTCATTCAATTCATTTATATAATCATTATGCAATGAAGATCATGTAGAACGAGTCGCATCACATCGTGGAGACGGTATTCCGTACGTACGCACGAGCGATGATATCGTTCCCATGATCGTGGAATTGTATTGGAGTGTATGTATACTATTTATGAATAAATATCAATTTAAAATAATCATATATGGTTTTTATTTACACCATTATACCCATCCAAGTAAGGTGGTTGTGGAAAATAGATTACACCACGGCGTAGAGACGGTATTCCGTACGTACGTACACGCGGTGATTTTGTTTTCCGTAGGATGGATAGATGGTGAAATATGGGTGTTTCATACTTATAATAACATATCAGTATATGAGTGATAGTGATGTTAATACTTCATAATGAAACAACTAGTGAAGAAGAAGTGGAAGAAGAAATAAAGTTGAAAGAATCGGTAACAGACATTATCTCTTCTTTGAAGCGCCTCTTTGAGACCTCCTCTTGGGGCACTAAAATTGGAATTTGAAGAAGACCAGGAAATCTAGGATGTATATAGAGAATTGGAGAAGATAATTTGGTATGTTTTGTCGGAGCTTGAAAGCTCAAAGTGGTGTGAGGAAGAGACGGAGGAGGTGCCCTTTTATAAGGGAGGAGAGGGGCACCTTTGGAAAAACTAAAAATATTATTTTATTATAAAGCCATATTCGGTTATTAATAGCTCCAAATTGATTTATTTTGATGATAAGGTGGGTATGGGTTGAAATACTCTCATACAATAGAATTTAGAAAATTTTAGGTTTCTATTTTTACCTTATCATTTAGATTTATCTTCAAGTTAGATAATTTTACTTTTACCGTGTCTTCTTGTTTTCTTACACTATAAGGTTAATAAAATTACTATAACAGGACAAACGAACCCCAAGTTGTTTATTATTAATATATAAAATATTATATAAGTAATTTGGCAGAACATTAGATTTTTAGGAATAAAATAACAATTAATAATATAATATTTTTTAAACTATTTTATGTCAATTTTGACACTATTTGGTAATTGATTTATGTGAAAATCATAACAGAACAATTAGTTCGAAAAAAGTTAATTAAATCAATACTAACATGTCATATTAACAAATAAAATTGTTGGAGTTCATTAAAAGTCTCAAGTTACATTTATTTGGGTATTTATAACATCAATTATGTCAATATCTCATTAATAAGATAATTACTGCATCATCATTGTGTCATAAATAAATTAAATTATATAATGTATAAAATTTACAAATAAAATACCATTATGTAGGAAATCGTTTTATCTTTCTAATGAATATTTACAGTCGAATTTATCTTATTTATAACTCTATATTAAATTTTTTTAGTTATTAATCTTTGATTTTAACTATTTTAACCCTTCTTTAAATAAATTAATAATAAATGTCCTAATCTAATACAAGTGGGCCTTAATGGTCATATTTTATTCCTATGGTTGTTTTTGGTCGAATTACATTATCCAATAGAATTAGTACATGTTTTAGGGTAATAATAATATCATTTTTACCCTTAATTACACTTTACTTTTAACCGTGGTAAAAAAAAGTAAAAAGTTACTATTCAAAAAAATTATTTTCATCTCATCGAACCACATATTAGTCCTTTATATTAACCGTGTCTCTCATATTTTCGAAATTTCACTCACAGAAGTGGTAAAATTAAGTTTTATGTGAATTTGGAAATTCTTCTAGGAGGTGGGTAAAAGACGGTGAAAAGTTTGGTAAAATTTTTATATATCTAAAATTATTATAAAATTACATCAAAGAATTGCATTGATCTTATATAAGTATTATGTATCAATTTTTACCTAAAATAATTTTTATTTAAAATGAATAATTATTTAAATAAAAAGTCGGTTTTTAAATAGTAACCCAATGTTTTCACTATTCATCAAAAGTTGAATGTTTTCAGAAAAATACCAAAATTTCATGCTAGGATAATTTTAATATTCCGAATCCAAAAATGAAGTCCATTTTGAAAAATAAAAATGAAAAAAATTTCAAAAAGTGGGTATTACTATTCATAACGGCTAGTTTTAATAATATTTTAAAATCGTATTGTTGTTTAGTGAAACACAGTATTGCGTACGACACAAGCTATCGAGGAAGGACGCGGTTGCGTGTAAAGAAAGCCAAGCTTGTGTTGTGTGTACTGAAAGATTCCTTTGATGATTTATATAACATAAAAACAAAATATTTCTCATAAAAGTCTCAGGTGTTACATTCTATCCCCCCTTAAAATGAATTTCTCCCTCGAAATTCGTCACTTTATAACAAACAGATGAGGATACCTCTCTATCCTCATATCCTCAAACTCCCATGTAGCTTCTTCTAATTGTTGGTTCCTCCATAAAACTTTCACCAAGCGAGTGTTCTTGTTCCGTAGGACTTTTCGCTACGATCGAGAATCTCTATTGGCTGTTCTTCATAAGAAAAATATTACTTCAGCAGTACAACTTCTAAGCTGAGTACATGTGAAGGATTAGGTATGTACTTTCTCAGGAGAGATACATGGAACACATCGTGAACTTGAGAGAGATTCGGTGGAAGCGCCAATAGGTAAGCAACCTTCCCAACCCGATCCAAAATTTTGAAAAGACTGATATACCAAGGGCTCAGCTTTCTGTTCATTACTAATATGGTTACTCCCTTCCAAGGAGATATTAGTAAGAACAAATTATCACCCACTTCAAACTCTACGTCTTTTCTTCGGTTATCGACATAACCTTTTTGTCGACTCTGAGCTGCTCTTATGTGTTGTTGAATAGATATGACCTTTTCTACCATCTCATCAACAAGATCTGGTCCTAATAGCTTTCTTTCCCCAACATCATCCCAGAAAGTTGGAGTCCTGCATTTATTTCCATAGAGATCTTCATAAGGATCCATCTGAATACTGGAGTGAAAGCCATTATTATAAGAAAATTCAACCAAAAGTAGGTGTTGATCCCAACCACATTTGAAATCCATATAGCAATATCTCAACATATCTTCTAGAGTTTGAATTGTCCTCTCAGACTGACCGTCTGTCTGAGGAAGATAAGCAGTGCAGAAACTCAACTCTGTATCTAGAGTATGCTGAAGACTTCGCTAGAACGTTGAGGTAAACCATGGATCCAGATCAGATATAATAGAAAGGGGTACTCCATTCAATCTTACCAATTCCTTCACATATATCCTCACAAGATGATCCAGAGATAAATCCTCTCTAAGAGCGATGAAGTGTGCCGACTTTGTAAAACGATCAATTATAACCCAGATAGCATTATTTCCTTTGGATGTTTTAGGAAGTCTAGTGACAGAGTCCATAGAGATGTTTTCCCATTTCTATTCTAGTATGGGTAATGGTTGTAACATCCCCTTAGACATCTGTCTCTCAGCTTTAACTTGCTGACAAACCAAGCATTGAGATACATATTCATCAACATCTCTTTTCATGCCATCTCACCAGAAGTACTCTTTCAGGTCCCTATACATATTCGTGCTTCCAGGATGAATAGAGAATGAAGAACTATGAGCCTCATCCAACAACTCTTTCTTTAATTCTCGGATGGGAGGAACACAAATCCGATTCTTGAACCTTACTATTTCATCACTATCAAGGTTGAATTCAGGAACATTTCTCACCTTCTTTTGTAACTCCACATATTCTTTCTATGCCTCTTTAATCTTCACATGTATAGATGGTTGAACATTCATTTTAAAAAGATATGATTTTACCCTTCCATTATAATTCCAACATCCATCCTTTGTAAATCAATAAATATTGGATCTTTTGTGATCCTCGTCATGGATAAGCTAGCATGGTCATGTTGACTTAATGCATCTGCCACCTTGTTTGCTTTCCTAGGGTGGTAATGAATTGAGTAGTCGTAATCCTTAATCCGCTCTAACCATCTTCATTGGCGCATATTCATCTCCTTTTGTGTGAAAATATACTTTAAACTTTTATGATCAGTATAAATATCACACCTTTCTCCATAATGATAATGCCTCCAAATCTTTAATGAAAATATTACCGCATCTAACTCCAAATCATGAGTTGGGTAATTTTTCTCATGGATTTTCAATTTTCGTGAGGCATAAGCTATCACCAAATCATTTATCATGAGAACACAACCCATTACCTTCTTGGATGTGTCACTGTAGATCACTGGTGCACTGGATAACCTTCTTTTTAACTCCTTGAAATTCTATTCACATTCCTCTGTCCAAACAATCTTAACTTTTTTCTTAGTCTACTTGGTGAGTGGATTAGATAATCGTGAAAAATCATTCACAAAACGTCAATAATATCTATCAAAACCAAGAAAAATTCAAATCTCAGTTACTGTTGTTGGTCTCAACCATCATTCGATAACCTCTGTTTTTGCTGGATCCACAGATATCCCCTATTTTGAGATTATGTGACCAAAAAATGCAACTTTTTGAATCCAAAATTCACACTTGGTAAATTTGGCATAAAGATTCTCCTTTCTCAGGTTCTTCGATGTAATTCTCAAGTGACCTTCATGTTCTTCCTTGCTCTTTGAATAGACAATAATATCGTCTATAAAGTCTACCACAAACTGATCACGATAGTCTCTAAAGACTCTATTCATCATATCCATGAAGATAGTAGGGGAATTAGTAAGACCAAATGGCATCACTATAAATTCATAGTGTCCATAAATTGTACGGAAATCCATATTTGGTATATCCTCCCTTTTGACCCTTAATTAATGATAACCTAAATGAAGATCAATCTTGGAAAAGTATTGAGATCTGAGTAGTTGGTCAAATAAGTCATCAATTCGCGGGAGAGGATATTTTTTCTTGATAGTGATCTTGTTATGTTCTCGATAATCAATGCAGATTATCATTTATCCATCTTTCTTCTTAACAAACGGAACAGGTGCTCCCCAAGGTGATGCACTAGGGAATATGAATCCCTTATGAAGATTCTCTTGGAGTTTCTTCTTCAATTCCTTCAACTCAATTGGGACCACTCTATAAGGTGTCTTTGAAATAGGCAAAGCACCCAATACGAGTTCTATTGAAAACTCTACTTCACGATTTGGTGGAAGACCCGGCAATTCCTCCAGAAAGACATCGTCAAACTCCCGTACAATGGAAATATTCTTAATCGTGTGTTTCTCACCAACCTTTTAAGATAAATAACCTTCATTTAGTGGAATCCTGACCCATAATATGGAATAAATTTCCTCTGGAAGGTTACGTTCATCCTTGCATCGATAGACGATCATAGATTGATCTGGAATATGAAATGTGGCTTCCCTTCTTTGGAAATTGATATGATATCTGTAACACCCGAGACTTTTATGTTATATAAATCATCAAAGGAATCTTTTTCTACACAACACTTGCTTGGCTTGCTTTACACGCAATCGCAACCTTCCTCGATAGCTTGCGTCGTACGCAATACCGAGTTTCACTAAACAACAATATGCTATTAAAACTAGTCGTTATGAATAGTAATAACCACTTTTTGAAATTTTATTTTTCAAAATGGACTTCATTTTCGGACTCAGAATATCGAAATTAGCCTAGGGTGAAATTTTGGTATTTTTCTGAAAACTTTCAATTTTTGATGAATAGTGAAACCACTAAGTGGTAGGTTAAAAACTGAATTTTGCATAAAACTTACTTTTACCGCTTCTGTGAATGGAATTTCAAAAATCCGAGAGACACGGTTAATATCAAAGACTAAAATGTGGTTCAATGAGATGAAAATAATTTTTTGGTTAATAGTAAATAGGGTAACTAAGGGTAAATATGATATTAATATTACCCTAACACATGTCCTAATTCTATTGGACAAGTGTAATTCGACCAAAAACAAACTTAGGAATAAAATATGACCATTTAGGCCCACTTGGATTAGATTAGGACATTTATTATTAATTTATTTAAAGAAGGGTTAAAATAGTTAAAATCAAAGTTTAATAAGTAAATCATTTTTAATATGGGGTTATACATAAGATAAATTCAATTGTAAATATTAATTAGAAAGCTAAAAAGATTTCCTACATGATGATATTTTATTTGTAATTTTTAGACATTAAATAATTTAATTTATTTATGACATAATGATGATGCAGTAATTATCTTATTAATGAAATATTGACAAAATTGATAATTTAAATACCAAAATAAATGTAATTTGAGACTTTTTATGAATTCCACTAATTTTATAGGTTATTATGATATATTATTATTGATTTAATCAACTTGGTTCGAACATATAATTCTGTTATGACTTTGACAAAAATCATATATCAAATAGTGTCAAAATTGACACAAAATAGTTTTTAAATCAAATATTATATTATTAATTGTTATTTTATTCCTAAAAATCTAAGGTTCGGCCAAATGACTTAGATAAGGATATATATATTAATAATAAACAATTTGGGGTTCGTTTGGCATGTTATAGTAAGTGTATTAACCATATAGTGAAAGAAAACAAAAAGACACGGTAAAAGTTAAATTAATTAACTTAGAGTTAAATCTAATTGATAGGGTTAACATAATACCCTAAACTTGTCTAAATCCTATTGGTTGATAGGATTTCGACCCATCCCCACTTTAGCTTCGAAATAAGACCCTTTGGAACCATTATAAACCGATTTTGACTTTAATATAAAATAATATTTTGAGATATTCCTAAGGTGCCCCTCTCCTCCCTTATAAAAGGGCACCTCCTCCCCCTCCTCCTCACACCAATTTGAGCACTCAAGCTCGGCCAACCCCTGCCATTTTCCCTTCTCCACTTCCCTAGAATAATCCTAGAGGTCCTGGTCTTCTCCAAAGACCAATCTTAGTTCCTTAAGTGGAGGATTCAAAAAGGCGTTCCAAAGAAGAGGTAATATCCATTACCGATCTTTTCAATTTCTTTCTTCTTCAACTTCTTCTTCTTTAGTTGTTTCATGATAAAGTAATAACATCAGTATTACTTACATACTGATATGTTATTATAAATATGAAACAACCCTAATTCACCTTCTATCCATCCTACGGAAAAATGAAATCACCGCACGTGCGTACGTACGGAATACCGTCTCCACGCCGTGGTGTAATCTATTTTCCACCATCACCTTACAAGGATGGGTATAATGGTGTAATCAGTAACTATATATGATTATTATTAAGTAATATTGATACTGAAATAATATATATATATATATACTCCAATACAATTCCACGATCATAGGAACGATATCATCACTCGTGCGTACGTACGGAATACCGTCTCCACGATGTGATGCGACTCGTTCTACATGATCTTCATTTCATAATGATTATATAAATGAATTGAATGAATGAATATGGTATATACTACACTAATACCATTCTGGACATGAATTATCTATAACCTAAAGATAATAATAAGAATTTATTCGACAAAACACGCATAAGAACAAAAAGTTATAAAGACCCGAGTAACAAGTAACAATGAAATATTACTAACAAGAAGCTAATAATATGACCATATATGATCTCATATCAATATGTATGATTCTGGAATAAGTCAATAACATTATTTAAACCATTATACAGGAGCTTCGGACACGAACAAAGCAAATCGGACCTAAGGTAAGGGAAATATCACAATCTCATTTTTATCCGAGATTGTTTATTCGTAAGTATTTACTGGGGTGTATTTTATCATCCACATCCATGTTCCCTCAATATGTAATATTTTTTCCATCCACTTGAAATAGTTTAAATCGAATTTTACCCTTAGGTGAGTTTTTAGTAAAGAATATGAAAGGAATCTTTTGTCGTTTTTCCGTACGAGGTACTTTTTGACTTTTCCCGACAAAAGTACGAAGAATGTTTTTTTTAACTTATACGGCATGAATGGATTTTTAAAACATTACTTCAAAGAAGCTTACTTTACAAGTTTTCAAGTTTATTTTTAATCAACTTCTTTTATTTTAAAGTTGTATTACATGTTATGAAAGGAAAAATGTTTTTGAAGAAGAAAGGATATTTTCCTCAAGAATTCAATTCAAGTGTTTTATCAAAATTATTTTCCATCTAAGATAATAAAGGGTTCTGTTTATATCCATATTTTTACATTGGTTTGACTATATTGTGATGGAATTATATTTATGAATTCCTTTATCATATATGAATTGATTTATGATGTCATTATGTTTCAAGAATCCCATTTTTGTTATATGTGTTATGCGATGATGTATGTTTTATGATTATGTGGCACACATAAGAAAGGATTCATTATAAGATGGGTGGGACCTATATATCCCTCCAATGCATTGGGTAATGATTTTATATCTCATGAGATAGACATGGCTGGAACGGAAGGTTATTTCGGTTCAGTGATACAGGACTGAAACGAGGAGTGAACTCGGTTCAGAAAGGGACTTTGTCCACTAAGATAGTCTTGGCAATGAGTCATGACTAACAAGAAATGATTTTCCATGATTATGTGTGCATGCCACAAAGATTCAAGTTTTATGTTATGATTATGGGGATCTCATTTTCACTTCTATGATTTATTCCATGTTAATATATTATGATCTCTTTTGCAGGTTTTGATTTTCATAAAGATATGATATGATTTTTATTTCCTTTATTTGCCCTTGCTGAGCATTTGAGCTCACCCTTTTATGTTTTCTTTTCCCCAGGCTAGGAAGATGGATATTAAGTAGAATATGCTAAAAGGGACCCTAGATATGATGAAATAAATGGGAGACACTGTAAAAGATTTATGAACCAGTTGTTTATGTTTCCCAGTTTCTAAAGACACTATACCTATACGGTCCTTTGTGGTTTTGTCATATGTTGTAATAAGTGTGATTCAATTTTGAAGTATTAACAATGTATGTAAAGTGTGGGTCGTTACAGTTGGTATCAGAGGAAAGGTATAGTCAACCTTTGGAAACTAGGATGTGAAAGCCTTAGTAAGAACCCTAAGAATAAGTCTAAGCATAGAACACAATTTTAGAAATGGCCTTGAATAACCTAGGATAAGACCTTAAGCATAAAAATTTTATTCTTGAATTATGTGGTTTCCTATTATAATTAGTGTTGCTCACACTATTCTTCTTGGTTTTAGTCAATGGCTGGAACCCGAAGGAACCGTGTTAATGCGGAATGCGATGGGCAATGCAATGATTGTCCCCCTGAGCAACCAAACGATATGGGAGCTGGAATGCAAAATCTTGTAGCCATGCTCACACAACTTTCTCAAGCTATGAATCATGCAGGATTTCCAAACGAACAAAGGAGGGGGCAACATTCTGTTGAATCCTTCATGAGGCAGCGTCCACCATCTTTCAGCGGGTCTACTGATCCATTAGTTGCTGAACAATGGATTAGTACTACTGAAAAGATATTTTCAGTTCTTCAATGTTCTGAACATGATAAAGTCATCCTAGCAGTGTATCGTTTGGAAGGAGATGCTGATCAATGGTGGAATCTTGTTAAGAATACAAGGCAAAGGGATGAAATTGAGTCTATGGAATGGGACGAGTTCAAGAACTTATTTTTCAATAAGTACTCCCTCGTATTCTCCGAACAAAGATGGAGAAAGAGTTCCTTGAACTGAAGCAAAGGGATGATGAATCTGTTGGTACCTATGAAGCAAATTTTACCAGACTTGCAAGGTACGCTTCTGGTATTATTATCCAACCTGAGAGTAAGATCGATCGATTCTTTAGTGGCTTAAAACCAAGTCTTCGAAGGGCGTTAGCCATAAGGGACTTCAATAGCTACGAGGAAATCGTTCGATGTGCTCTCAAAGTCGAGATGGAGATTGGAGTAACCCATCAGTCACATGGGTTTGATAAGAAGAGGAAGATGGAATTCAAAGAAAAATCTAAAGAGCACACGGAAAAGAAGATGAACTTTCCCTTATGCTCAAAGTGTGGAAAGAAACATGGAGGGAGTTGTCTTAAAGGGACAAGTAAATGTTTTAAATGTGGAAAGGAAGGTCATCGGGCATTTGAATGCCGTGATAATGGGAAGAAGATGTCTAATGATGCAAACAAAGGAAGGGATACACAGAATGAACCTACTACACTTCAATGTTTCAAGTGCAAGGAGATGGGGCATTATGCCAATCAATGCCCAAATCCAAGGGTTGATGATGATGGTCGACGTCAACAAACTCTTAAGGCTAAAGACAAAGGAAAGTCACATGCAATTTCTATCAGCGATGTGGAGTACGATAACGATGTGGTGAAAGGTACACTTACCATCCACTCTAAAGTAGCAAATGTTTTATTTGATTCTGGATCCACCCACTCTTTTATTTCTGAAGACTTTTCTAAGGGTATCACCGTATTACCTCAACAATTAGATGTTGAGTTAGCCGTGACAACACCTAATGGCACATCAATCGCATCAAAAGTTTATAATTCTTCTCCGATCGAAGTTTGTGGGAAAGTGCTTCCTGCAAATCTTGTGATCCTTCCTTTAGTAGAATTTGATGTGATTCTTGGCATGGATTGGCTTTCTCTACATGGAGCTCATATCAATTGCCAAAGAAGGGAAGTCACATTTCATATTCCAGATCAATCTACGATCGTCTATCAATGCAAGGATGAACATAACCTTCCAGTGGAAATTTCTTCCATCTTATGGGTGTTGATTCCACTAAATGAAGGTTATTTATCTCAAATAGTTGGTGAGAAACTCACGATTAAGAATATGCCCATTGTACGGGAGTTTGATGATGTCTTTCCGGAGGAATTACCGGGTCTTCCACCAAATCGTGAAGTTGAGTTTTCAATAGAACTCGTACCGGGTGCTTTGCCTATTTCAAAGACACCTTATAGAATGGCCCCAATTGAGTTGCAGGAATTGAAGAAGCAACTCCAAGAGAATCTTGATAAGGGATTCATACGCCCTAGTGCGTCACCTTGGGGAGCACCTGTTCTATTTGTTAAGAAGAAAGATGGATCAATGAGACTCTGCATTGATTATCGAGAACATAACAAGATCACTATCAAGAACAAATATCCTCTCCCACGCATTGATGACTTATTTGACCAACTACGTGGAGCTCAATACTTTTCCAAGATTGATCTTCGTTCAGGGTATCATCAATTAAGGGTCAAAAGGGAGGATATACCAAAGACGGCTTTCCGTACAAGGTATGGACACTATGATTTTATAGTGATGCCATTTGGTCTTACTAATGCCCCTGCTATCTTCATGGATCTAATGAATAGAGTCTTTAGAGACTATCTTGATCAATTTGTGGTATTCTTTATAGACGATATTCTTGTCTATTCAAAGAGCAAGGAAGAGCATGAAGATCACTTGAGAATTATATTGAAGACCCTGAGAAAAGAGAAGCTTTATGCCAAATTTACAAAGTGTGAATTTTGGCATCAAAAAGTTGCATTTTTGGGTCATATAATCTCAAAAGAGGGGATATCTGTGGATCCAGCAAAAACAGAGGTTATCGAAAGATGGTCAAGACCAACAACAGTAACTGAGATCCGAAGTTTTCTTGGTTTGGCTGGATATTATCGACGTTTTGTAAAAGATTTTTCACGATTATCTAATCCACTCACCAAGTTGACTCGGAAAGGAGTTAAGTTTGTCTGGACAGAGGAATGTGAAGAGAATTTCAAGGAGTTGAAAAGAAGGTTATCCAGTGCACCTGTGCTCACACTGCCTTGTAGTGGAGAAAGGTTTGTGATCTATAGTGATGCATCCAAGAAGGGATTGGGGTGTGTTCTTATGCAAAATGATATGGTGATAGCTTATGCCTCACGACAGTTGAAAATCCATGAGCAAAATTACCCAACACATGATTTGGAGTTGGCTGCGGTAATCTTTGCATTAAAGATTTGGAGGCATTACCTTTATGGTGAAAGGTGTGATATTTATACTGATCATAAAAGTTTAAAGTATATTTTCACACAAAAGGAGCTGAATATGCGCCAAAGAAGATGGTTGGAGCTGATTAAGGATTATGACTGCTCAATCCATTACCACCCTGGGAAAGCAAACAAGGTGGCAGATGCATTAAGTCGACAAGACCATGCTAGTTTATCCATGATGAGGATCAAAAAAGATCCAATATTTATGGATTTACAAAGGATGGATCTTGGAATTATAATGGAAGGGGAAAAATCTTATCTTTCTCAAATGAATGTTCAACCATCTATACATGTGAAGATTAAAGAGGCACAGAAAGAAGATGTCGAGTTACAAAAGAAGGTGAGAAATGTTCCTGAATTCAACCTTGATTGTGATGGGATAATAAAGTTCAGGAATCGGGTTTGTGTTCCTCCCATCCCTGAATTAAAGAAAGAGCTGCTGGATGAGGCTCATAGTTCTTCATTCTCTATTCATCCTGGAAGCACGAAGATGTATAGGGACCTGAAAGAGTACTTCTGGTGGGATGGCATGAAAAGAGATGTTGCTGAATATGTCTCTCGATGCTTGGTTTGTCAACAAGTTAAAGCTGAGAGACAGAAGTCTAAGGGGATGTTACAACCATTACCCATACCCGAATGGAAATGGGAAAACATCACTATGGACTTTGTCACAGGACTTCCTAAAACATCCAAAGGCAATAATGCTATCTGGGTCATAGTTGATCGTCTTACAAAGTCTGCACACTTCATTGCTATTAGAGAGGATTTCTCTCTAGATCAGCTTGCCAGGATATATGTAAAGGAAGTGGTAAGATTTCATGGAGTACCACTTTCTATTATATCTGATCGGGATCCGAGATTTACCTCGAAGTTCTGGCGAAGTCTTCAGCATACTCTGGATACAGAGTTGAGTTTCAGCACTGCTTATCATCCCCAGACAGACGGTCAGTCTGAGAGAACAATTCAAACCCTAGAAGATATGTTGAGAGCTTGCTCTATGGATTTCAAAGGAGGTTGGGATCAACACCTACCTTTGGTGGAATTTTCTTATAATAATAGCTTTCACTCCAGTATTCAAATGGATCCTTATGAAGCTCTCTATGGAAAGAAATGCAGGACTCCAACTTGCTGGGATGAAGTTGGGGAAAGAAAGCTATTAGGACCTGATCTCGTTGATGAAATGGCAGAAAAGGTCAGATCTATTCAACAACACATAAGAGCAGCTCAGAGTCGACAGAAAAGTTATGCCGACAACCGAAAAAAAGACCTAGAGTTTGAAGTGGGTGATAAAGTGTTCTTACGAATATCTCCCTGGAAGAGGGTTATGAAATTTGGAATGAAGGGGAAGTTGAGCCCTAGATATATCGGTCCTTTTGAAATACTGGATCGTGTTGGGAAGGTAGCTTACCGATTGGCGCTTCCACCGAATCTCTCTCAAGTTCACGATGTGTTCCATGTATCTCTCCTGAGAAAGTACATACCAGATCCTTCACATGTACTCAGCTCAGAAGTTGTACCGCTGGAGCAAGATCTTTCTTATGAAGAACAGCCGATAGAGATTCTGGATCGTAGCGAAAAAGTCCTACGAAACAAGACCACTCGCTTGGTGAAAGTTTTATGGAGAAACCACCAACTTGAAGAAGCTACATGGGAGCTTGAGGATATGATGAGGGAGAAGTATCCTCATTTGTTTGTTGCAAAGTGACGAATTTCGAGGGAGAAATTCTTTTTAAGGGGGGTAGAATGTAACACCCGAGACTTTTATGTTATATAAATCATCAAAGGAATCTTTTTCTACACAACACTTGCTTGGCTTGCTTTACACGCAATCGCAACCTTCCTCGATAGCTTGCGTCGTACGCAATACCGAGTTTCACTAAACAACAATATGCTATTAAAACTAGTCGTTATGAATAGTAATAACCACTTTTTGAAATTTTATTTTTCAAAATGGACTTCATTTTCGGACTCAGAATATCGAAATTAGCCTAGGGTGAAATTTTGGTATTTTTCTGAAAACTTTCAATTTTTGATGAATAGTGAAACCACTAAGTGGTAGGTTAAAAACTGAATTTTGCATAAAACTTAATTTTACCGCTTCTGTGAATGGAATTTCAAAAATCCGAGAGACACGGTTAATATCAAGGACTAAAATGTGGTTCAATGAGATGAAAATAATTTTTTGGTTAATAGTAAATAGGGTAACTAAGGGTAAATATGATATTAATATTACCCTAACACATGTCCTAATTCTATTGGACAAGTGTAATTCGACCAAAAACAAACTTAGGAATAAAATATGACCATTTAGTCCCACTTGGATTAGATTAGGACATTTATTATTAATTTATTTAAAGAAGGGTTAAAATAGTTAAAATCAAAGTTTAATAAGTAAATCATTTTTAATATGGGGTTATACATAAGATAAATTCAATTGTAAATATTCATTAGAAAGCTAAAAAGATTTCCTACATGATGATATTTTATTTGTAATTTTTAGACATTAAATAATTTAATTTATTTATGACATAATGATGATGCAGTAATTATCTTATTAATGAAATATTGACAAAATTGATAATTTAAATACCAAAATAAATGTAATTTGAGACTTTTTATGAATTCCACTAATTTTCTAGGTTACTATGATATATTATTATTGATTTAATCAAATTGGTTCGAACATATAATTCTGTTATGACTTTTACAAAAATCATATATCAAATAGTGTCAAAATTGACACAAAATAGTTTTTAAATCAAATATTATATTATTAATTGTTATTTTATTCCTAAAAATCTAAGGTTCGGCCAAATGACTTATATAAGGATATATATATTAATAATAAACAATTTGGGGTTCGTTTGGCATGTTATAGTAAGTGTATTAACCATATAGTGAAAGAAAACAAAAAGACACGGTAAAAGTTAAATTAATTAACTTAGAGTTAAATCTAATTGATAAGGTTAACATAATACCCTAAACTTGTCTAAATCCTATTGGTTGATAGGATTTCGACCCATCCCCACTTTAGCTTCGAAATAAGACCCTTTGGAACCATTATAAACCGATTTTGACTTTAATATAAAATAATATTTTGAGATATTCCTAAGGTGCCCCTCTCCTCCCTTATAAAAGGGCACCTCCTCCCCCTCCTCCTCACACCAATTTGAGCACTCAAGCTCGGCCAACCCCTGCCATTTTCCCTTCTCCACTTCCCTAGAATAATCCTAGAGGTCCTGGTCTTCTCCAAAGACCAATCTTAGTTCCTTAAGTGGAGGATTCAAAAAGGCGTTCCAAAGAAGAGGTAATATCCATTACCGATCTTTTCAATTTCTTTCTTCTTCAACTTCTTCTTCTTTAGTTGTTTCATGATAAAGTAATAACATCAGTATTACTTACATACTGATATGTTATTATAAATATGAAACAACCCTAATTCACCTTCTATCCATCCTACGGAAAAATGAAATCACCGCGCGTGCGTACGTACGGAATACCGTCTCCACGCCGTGGTGTAATCTATTTTCCACCATCACCTTACAAGGATGGGTATAATGGTGTAATCAGTAACTATATATGATTATTATTAAGTAATATTGATACTGAAATAATATATATATATATACTCCAATACAATTCCACGATCATAGGAACGATATCATCACTCGTGCGTACGTACGGAATACCGTCTCCACGATGTGATGCGACTCGTTCTACATGATCTTCATTTCATAATGATTATATAAATGAATTGAATGAATGAATATGGTATATACTACACTAATACCATTCTGGACATGAATTATCTATAACCTAAAGATAATAATAAGAATTTATTCGACAAAACACGCATAAGAACAAAAACTTATAAAGACCCGAGTAACAAGTAACAATGAAATATTACTAACAAGAAGCTAATAATATGACCATATATGATCTCATATCAATATGTATGATTCTGGAATAAGTCAATAACATTATTTAAACCATTATACAGGAGCTTCGGACACGAACAAAGCAAATTGGACCTAAGGTAAGGGAAATATCACAATCTCATTTTTATCCGAGATTGTTTATTCGTAAGTATTTACTGGGGTGTATTTTATCATCCACATCCATGTTCCCTCAATATGTAATATTGTTTCCATCCACTTGAAATAGTTTAAATCGAATTTTACCCTTAGGTGAGTTTTTAGTAAAGAATATGAAAGGAATCTTTTGTCGTTTTTCCGTACGAGGTACTTTTTGACTTTTCCCGACAAAAGTATGAAGAATGTTTTTTTTAACTTATACGGCATGAATGGATTTTTAAAACATTACTTCAAAGAAGCTTACTTTACAAGTTTTCAAGTTTATTTTTAATCAACTTCTTTTATTTTAAAGTTTTATTACATGTTATGAAAGGAAAAATGTTTTTGAAGAAGAAAGGATATTTTCCTCAAGAATTCAATTCAAGTGTTTTATCAAAATTATTTTCCATCTAAGATAATAAAGGGTTCTGTTTATATCCATATTTTTACATTGGTTTGACTATATTGTGATGGAATTATGTTTATGAATTCCTTTATCATATATGAATTGATTTATGATGTCATTATGTTTCAAGAATCCCATTTTTGTTATATGTGTTATGCGATGATGTATGTTTTATGATTATGTGGCACACATAAGAAAGGATTCATTATAAGATGGGTGGGACCTATATATCCCTCCAATGCATTGGGTAATGATTTTATATCTCATGAGATAGACATGGCTGGAACGGAAGGTTATTTCGGTTCAGTGATACAGGACTGAAACGAGGAGTGAACTCGGTTCAGAAAGGGACTTTGTCCACTAAGATAGTCTTGGCAATGAGTCATGACTAACAAGAAATGATTTTCCATGATTATGTGTGCATGCCACAAAGATTCAAGTTTTATGTTATGATTATGGGGATCTCATTTTCACTTCTATGATTTATTCCATGTTAATATATTATGATCTCTTTTGCAGGTATTGATTTTCATAAAGATATGATATGATTTTTATTTCCTTTATTTGCCCTTGTTGAGCATTTGAGCTCACCCTTTTATGTTTTCTTTTCCCCAGGCCAGGAAGATGGATATTAAGTAGAATATGCTAAAAGGGACCCTAGATATGATGAAATAAATGGGAGACACTGTAGAAGATTTATGAACCAGTTGTTTATGTTTCCCAGTTTCTAAAGACACTATACCTATACGGTCCTTTGTGGTTTTGTCATATGTTGTAATAAGTGTGATTCAATTTTGAAGTATTAACAATGTATGTAAAGTGTGGGTCGTTACAATATCCATATATAGAAATCCAATCCATGCCATCAATCACATCAAATTCCACTATAGGAAGGATCACAGGATTTGCAGGAAGAAAATTCCCACAAACTTCAATCGGAGAAGAATTAAAAACCTTTGATGAGACTTCTGTGACATTAGGGGTTGTCACAGCTAACTCAACATCTAATTGTTGAGGAAATATGGTGATACCCTTAGAAAACTATTCAGAAATAAAAGAGTGGGTGGATCCAAAATCAAATAAAACATTTTCAACTTTAGAGTGGATGGTAAGTGTACCTTTCACCACTTCATTATCATACTCCACATCGCTGATAGAAATTGCTTGTGACTTTCCTTTGTCTTTATCCTTAAGAGTTTGTTGATGTCGATCATCATCAACAACACTTAGATTAGGGCATTGATTACCATAATGCCCCATTTCCATGAACTTATAACATTGAAGTGTAGGAGGTGCACTCTGTGTAGCCTTTTCTTTGTTCACATCACTAGACATCTTCTTCCAATCATTGCGGCATTCAAATGCCCGATGACCTTCCTTTCCACATTTGAAACATTTACTTGTCCCTTTATCAAAACTCCCTCCATGTTTCTTTCCACACTTTGAGCATAAGGGAAAACTCATCCTTCTTTCAGTGTGCTCTTTAGATTTTCTTTTTAATTCCATTTTCCTCTTCTTATCAAACCCATATGACTGATGGGTTACTCCAATCTCCATCTCAACCTTGAGAGCACATAGAACAATTTCCTAGTAACTTTTGAAGTCCCTTATGGCTAACGCCCTTTGAAGTCATGGTTTTAAGCCACTAATGAATCGATCAATCTTACTCTCAGGTTGGATAATAATACCATAAGCGTACCTTGCAAGTCTTGTAAAATTTGCTTCATAGGTACTAATAGATTCATCATCCTTTTGCTTCACTTCAAAAAACTCCTTCTCCATCTTTGTTCGAATAATACGAGGGAAGTACTTATTGAAAAATAAGTTCTTGAACTCATCCCATTCAATGGACTTAATTTCATCTCTTTGCCTCGTATTCTTGATAAGATTCCACCATTGATCAACATCTCCTTCCAAACTATACACTGCTAAGATGACTTTATCATGTTCATTACATTGAAGAACTGAAAATATATTTCCAGTGGTACTAATCCATTGTTCAGCCACTAATGGATCAGTTAACCCACTGAATGAGGGTGGACGCTGCCTCATGAAGGATTCAACAGAATGTTTCTCCTTCCTTTACTCGTTTGGAAGTCCTGTATGATTCATAGCTTGAGAAAGTTGTTTGAGAATGACTACAAGATATTGCATTCCAGATCCCATAACGTTTGGTTGCTCAGGAGGACAATCATTTCATTTCCCATCGCATTCCGCATTAACATGGATCCTTCGGGTTCCATCCATTGACTAAAACCAAGAAGAATAGTGTGAGCAACAGTAATTATAATAGGAAAACCACATAATCAAGAATAAAATTTCACACTTAAGGTCTTATCATAGGTTGATCATTACCATTATTTAAAACACTATGATTGTGTTCTATGCTTAGACTTATCCATAGGGTTCTTACTAAGGCTTTCACATCCTAGTTTCCAAAGGTGGACTATACCTTTCCTCTGATACCAACTCTAATGACCCATACTTTACATACATTGTTAATACTTCAAAATTGAAGTACCCTTATTGCAACATATAACAAAACCATGAAAGGACCGTATAGGTATAGTGTCTTTAGAAACTGGGAAACATAAACAACTGGTTCATAAAGCATCTACATTGCCTCCCATATATTTCATCATATCTAGAGTCCCTTTTTGGCATATCATACATAATATCCTTCTTCCTGACCTGGGGAAAAGAAAACATACAAAAGGGTGAGCTCAAATTCTCAGTAAGGGTAAACAAAAGAAATATCAATCACATCATATTCATAAGAACATATCATTTTAGAAATCTTAACCTGCAAAAGAGATCACAATTTCATAACATGGGATAAATCATAGTAGTGAAATGTAATCCTAATAATCATAACATAAAACATGAAACTTTTTGGCATACACACATAATCATGGAGAATCATTTCTTATTAGTCAAGAATCGTAGCCAAGACCATCTCAGCGGACAAAGTCCATTTCTGAACCGAGTTCACTCCTCTTTTCAGTCCGGTTTCACTGAACTGGTTTATCCTGCCATTCCAGCAATGTCTATCTCATGAGATTTAAATCATTACCCAATTAATTTTAGGGAGATATAGGTCACACCCATCTCGTAATGATACCATTCTTATGTGTGCCACAAAATAAAAAAAAATCATACATCATTGTATAACCCATGTAATAAAAATGGGATTCTTAAACATCGTGAAAACATAAAAAAATTCATATAAGATAAAGGAATTCATAAAAATAATTCCATCACAACATAATCAAATCAATGTAATAATAGGGATAGAAACATAACCCTATATTGTCTTAGATGGAAAATAATTTTGACAAAACACTTGAACTCCATTCTTGAGGAAAATATCCATTCTACTTCGAAAACATTTTCCTTTCTAAACATGTCATATAATTTTGACCAAATAGAAGTTGATTAAAAATAAAATTGAAAACATGTAAATAAGCTTCAAGGAAATAATGTTCTAAAAATCCCTTCATTCCGTAAAAGTTAAAAAAACATTCTTCTCGTACTTTGGCTAGAAAAGTCATAAAGTTCCTCGTGCGAAAACAACAAAAGATTCCTTTCATATATTTTACTAAAAACTCTCCGAAAGAAAAAAATTTATTTAAAAAAATGTATGGGGATATAAATAATATTACATATTGATGAAACATGGATGTGGATGATAAATATTCCCCAGTAAATTCTAAAGTATAAACAATCTCGGATAAAAATTGAGATTGCGAGATTGTCCCTTACCTTTGGTCCGATTTGCTTCGTAAGTGTCCAAACCTCTTGTATAATTATTTAAATAATGTCATTGACTTATTCAAGAATCATAATTATTTTTATGATATCATATATGGTCATATTCTTAGCTTCATATAAGTAATATTTCATTAGTACTTGTTATTCGGGTGTTTATAACTTTTTGTTCTTATGTGTGTTTTGTCGAATAAATTATTATTCTTCATTTTAGGTTATAGATAACTCATTTACATAATGGTATTAGTGTAATATATATCATATTCATTCATTAAATTCATTTATATAATCATTATGAAAAGAAGATCATGTAGAACGAGTTGCATCACATCGTGGAGACGGTATTCCGTACGTACGCACGAGCGATGATATCATTCCCATGATCGTGGAATTGTATTGGAGTGTATGTATACTATTTCATAATCAATATAAATTTACAATAATCATATATAATTATTATTTACACCATTATACCCATCCAAGTAAGGTGGTGGTGGAAAATAGATTACACCACAGCGTGGAGACGGTATTCCGTACGTACGCACACGCGGTGATTTCATTTTCCGTAGGATAGATAGATGGCGAAATAGGGTTGTTTAATACTTATAATAACATATCATTATATGTTTTATACTTATGTTATTACTTCATAATGAAACAACTAAATAAGATTAAGTGGAATAAGAAATAAAGTTGAAAGAATCAGTAACAGACATTACCTCTTCTTTGAAGCGCCTCCTTGAGACCTCCTCTTAGGGCACTGATATTGGTCTTTGAAGAATACCAGGACCTCTAGGATGTTTCTAGGGAAGTGGGGAAGGGAATTGGGCAGGTTTTGGCCGAGCTTGAAGGCTCAATGTGGTGTGAGGATGAGTGGGAGGAGGTGCCCTCTTATAAGGGAGGAGAAGGGCACCTTTGGAATAACTAAAGTTATTATTTTATTATAAAGCCATACTCAGTTTTTAATAGCTCCAAATTAATTTTTTTCAAAGCTAAGGTGGTTATGGGTAGAAATACTCTCATTCAATAGAATTTATACATGTTTATATTTCTATTTTAACCTTATCATTTAGATTTAACTTCAAGTTAGATAATTTAACTTTTACCGTGTCTTCTTGTTTTCTTACACTATAATGTTAATAAACATACTATAACAAGACAAACGAACCACAAGATGTTTATTTTAAATATATAAAACCGTATCTAAGTTATGTGGCCAAACCTTAGATTTTTAGAAATAAAATGACAATTAATAATATAATTTTTTTTTAAAACTATTTTATGTCAATTTTGACACTATTTGGTAATTGATTTTTGTGAAAATAATAACAGAAATATTAGTTCAAATAAATTTAATTTAATCCATACTAACATGTAATATTAACATAGAAAATTATTGTACTTCATAAAAAGTCTCAAATTACATTTATTTGTTTATTTATAACATCAATTATGTCAATATCTCATTAATAATATAATTACTACATCATCATTGTGTCATAAATAAATTAAATTATTGAATGTCTAAAAATTACAAATAAAATACCATTATGTAGGAAATATTTTTATCTTTATAATGAATATTTATAGTCTAATTTATCTTATCTATAACCCTATATTAAAAAAGATTTAGTTATTAAACATTGATTTTACCTATTTTAACCCTTCTTTAAATAAATTAATAATAAATGTCCTAATCTAATCCAAGTTGGCCTAAATGGTCATATTTTATTCCTAAGGTTGTTTTTGGTAGAATTACATTTATCCAATTGAATTATAACATGTTTTAGGGTAATAATAATATCATTTTTACCCTTAATTACCCTATTTACTTTTAACGGTGGTAAAAAAATTAACAAGTTACTATTCACCAAAAATTATTTTCATCTCATTGAACCAAATTTTAGTCTATGATATTAACCATGTATCTCAGATTTTATAAATTCTACCCACAGAAGCGGT
The DNA here is from genome assembly GCA_963277665.1 of Viscum album. Lineage (NCBI taxonomy): Eukaryota > Viridiplantae > Streptophyta > Magnoliopsida > Santalales > Viscaceae > Viscum > Viscum album. Next base: position 62,697,999 of record OY728164.1, on the reverse strand, counting down.
AAAATTAATTTTTATGTGAATTTTGAAATTCTCTTAGGAGGTGGGTAAAAGACAGTGAAAAGTACGATAAAATTTTTTTATATCTAAAATTATTATAAAATTACTTCAATGAATTAAATTGAAATTATATAGGTATTATGTATCAATTTTGAACTAAAATAAATTTAATTAAAATAAATAATTATTTAAATAAAATGTCGGTTTTTAAATAATAACCCAGTGTTTTCACTATTCATCAAAAATTGAAAGGTTTCAGAAAAATACCAAAATTTCACCCTAGGCTAATTTGATATTCCAAATCAAAAAATGAAGTACATTTTGAAAAATAAAATTGACATAATTTCAAAAGGTGGGTATTACTATTCATAACAGCTAGTTTTAATAATATTTTAATAGTATATCGTTGTTGAGTGAAACTCGGTATTGCGTACGGCGCAAGCTATCGAGGAAGGTCGCGATTGCATGTAAAGAAAGCCAAGCTAGTGTTGTGTGTAGTAAAAGATTCCATTGATGATTTATATAACATAAAAACAAAATCTTTCTCATAAAAGTCTCGGGTGTTACATACATCATAGGTAACCCCATGAATATTACACCACGATGGTAGAAGTACCACATAGGTAACACCAAAACGATAGAAGTACCACATAAGTGACACAACGATGATAAAACCAAAATGGTAGATGTACCACATAGGTAAAACCATGAAGATAACACCACAAAGACAACCATACAAATGTAAAAGTACCACACATGTAATAAACTAATCTCACACCAAGTATAACATAAGTACAGAAGTAGATATTATTAGTCGTACGCTAGATCAACATATGCTTTTAAGTAGCACTGTTTTTGATCTACACAGGATCGATAGGTATTAACCTTCGATGACCTACACACGTTGTGACCCACATAGGATCTATATGCTCTGACCCACATAGGATCACTGAGCACTTACCCAAACATGATTTTATAGAAGCATACCCACAAAGGATTGATTAATGTTGGCCCACAAGGGATCGATAGATGCTGACCAACATCGGATTGATGTTCATTCTTCACGTTGCATCATGACAATGGATTCCTCACACTCGGTGATCTCGAGTTCCATAGAATTTGCCACTCGATATATAGGTCATTCCCCTACCACCATTTAGATCCACAAAGGACGAAACAAATGGACCATCATGCAGTGAGGGTTCCAACGTAACAGACGATTCATCAATCAGACGACTGGTCTGTGAGTTATAAGCATTTTATTTCCATGGGCCCGGTTGGATTCATGATCGATCCAACATGGCAGAACTTCAAACTATCTTCACAACTCAAGTGGATTATACCAAATGGAAAATATCTCTCCAAGGATCCCAACTCCATAGAAGGATTGTCAAATGGATTTCCGGTTTTCAAGATATGGCCCTATAATTGTTTCTCGGTCTGGTTGGGTCTTTGTCCTGTTCGACCCAGTCAGAACGACCCAACCTGGCCCAATCCAGGATGGGATATGGAGGGCTCAACGTGTTGATCCATGGTCAGACCTAGCTCACATAGGGGAGGCCAGCAAGGGCAGCCCGCCCTACAATGGAAGGCCCACAAGGGTGGCCCGGTATGCAATGGTGTGCGGCCCACTGGCGCGTAGCCACATGAGGCACAACCCGTATGGGGGGAGACCCGTCTACGTGTGGCACAACCCGCAATGGGGTGTCTTAACTATGAGTGGCATGACTCGAAATGTGGCAGCCCGACCACGTAAAGTGCAGCCCGCATGGGGCGCGACCCGTGGTCTACCCAAGTTGGAAAGGGTGCAGTGTATCCCCCTGTAATCCAAAATAGACCAGAGGTCATTCGGTTTTGTGAAACCTCGCCACCACGTGGGTGCCACCCGGTCACCGTGGAAGCAATGTGGCAGGTTCCTCCTTCGCCGCAGCTTCGGCAGTGACCACTTTCCCACCAGCGGCAAGCTTGTCGCACTACCCTTTACTTCCATGCCCAGTTGATGTGTCGAATGCCCTCTTTGACCTCTGCGGATGATGAGCTGCAACCCCTTGCTCACTGTAGCAGGTGATGATGCACTGCACCTCCTCCGCGGATGGTATGTGTCTACTGCTCCGATGACCGTTGTGGCATCCTCTTGTGGTGCATGTCGGCGCACCGCCTCCTTCACAACCTGTAGGTGCCACCAAGCCAATGGTATTCCACAGAGGCGCAAGGGTAGCAATGTAGCATAGAGTTCAGTTCTGGTTCGTTTAGCCCACGCCCTTTGAGATAGATTGTAATCATAAGGAATTATTTAAGAGTTCAAGAAATTCATTTGAAATAAACAAGAATCAAACCCCTACCTGAGGTTTTTAGATAGCCTCTACGATTGAGGAAGGGTTTCATTGTTCACCACCCTCAGCAATTAGATTCCAACAACGCTGCTAGTTGACCGAGTCGTTTAGTGTTGATATTTTTTTTCCTTCAGTCAAATTAAAATCCCCAACATAGACTAGTATAGTAGAAAAGTATGGGGTCGGTCCATAGGGAAAGGAAGTTGGTGTTTATGTATAATGAATTGGAGTTATTTAGTGAAGATTCTCAATTTAAATATGTTTGGTTGGTGGTTCATGATTTAGATATTAAAAACAATTACTTGTTTCTGAAACATATCTAATACACTATTGATTACATTAAAACTGAAATTGTTTAAAACCAAATTTTACCGAATGATGATAAAAATGTGTTGGGGATGGATATTCATGTGGGACTAGAACCTTAATCCCTATCATGTTTTATTGTTCATAATAACCCAAATTTCTTGGTTTCATATGTGTTAGAACATCCTTGGTCCGGCAAGTTCCGATCAAATCGGTAGAAATCAATTCCTTGGTCCGGCAATTGATTTCTACTAACTTTTAGTTAAGATCCACCCTCTAGAAATAAAAAGAATATCCCATGGTCATGGATATTCTCGTAGTATTTCTCCCAATGATCCTTAGAAACTCCATTCTTGTTCTGTCATGGAGGTTTCCACCGAAATAGAAGAATAGAAATGTTTGAATAATTAGATGAGAGGTTATGAACAAATACAATTAAAAGGAGAAGGATTCTAGAAAACCCACATTTCTCCCAACCCTGACACAAAGAGGGGGGGTTTAGCTACTCATAATTAGAGGAATAGAAAACATACAATTAATCATCAATGAGTTCATCACCATAAAACCGAACAATAAAACAAAATAATAAAATATACAAGAACTCACAACAAGTTTCCAGCACTCAAAACTCTGTTTCCAGCACTCCAAAGGACCTTCCTCTCTCTCCTCCTCTTTTTTTTACAAATCATCCTTCCCCCTTATGTCTCCCGAGTCTTCCAGGTCAAAAGGACCTTTTTCCAGTTGTCTAAAAGTAAGTCCGAAAGGAAAACCTGAGTCAACAAGTTGGTGGAAATGGGGAATGAAAAAAAGAAAAAGCTAATGTGGGCTGCATGGTTTAGTTGCACAGTTCAGCATACAGAGCGCAAACCCTGTGGAGGCTACTGCCTTGGATTCTTCAGCTGCACTATTTGGGCCCACGGTTTGGCAAACCATTAACAAACCATTCCATAGCTACTATCCGGAATTGTTTGAGCTGCACGGTTTAGACTGCAGGGCCCACACCATTTGTAAACCATGTGGAAACTGTGTGGCCCCTTCTGTAAGGGTGATCTCCTCCCACAAGGTTTTCACAGGGTTTGGGTAAACCATGCGACAACCGTTTCGATCTTCATGGCCTTTAAAATTCCTTTTTTCTTTGTCCTTCATGTCAAGTATTTGATCCGAAAAGCTCCGATCCAGCATCATCAATGGGAAAAAGGTCCATACACCTCCAATTCCCTTCTGAATCTACAAACTTCAAAGATTCCATGATTTGTCCTTTAATGACGGAAGAACCTATCAAAATTCATTCTATTTGTGAAAATAAAATAAAAAACATCCACAAAACCAATTTATAGATGTTAAACCAGGTGGAAATGCCTTATGCACAGCAGTGCATCAAACTCCCCCACACTTGTTCGGTTGTTTGTCCTCAAACAAAAGCGTAGATAGTCATGACCAAGGTGTCAGTAAAGAGACATGTAGAAATATCAAAAATTATACCATTTAGGTGAAAATAAATTTTGAACTAATTAGCATTAAAAATTACAACATTCATACTTCATTCTTCCCAAGTCTATGAAGTTATCCAACAAAGTATCTTAATCCAAAATAGTTAATCATTCATTCAGAAACCAATTGTTGCTTAAAAGTGACTTTTCCCTTCTTCATTAAAAGAGAGTGCCTACCTCCATTTTCATCTAGTTATACAGTCAGAATAGCTATGTCCAGGATTCATCGTCGCCAATTGGCGGGATATTACTTTTATAGGTCACATGCCCTCAAGGAATTGCATTTTGGAACACGATGAAATGTCATCAAAAGTATTGGGCATGCCTTTTCATATCTCAAAATAAATTTTTATGTAAAGATGTGAGGTACTAGCATAAAAGTTTTCTCAATATGCTCATTTCAATACAAGAGGAATTTGTTTGAGAAAGTCAAGATTTCAATGAATTATGACCCTGCAATAGCCACTAGTGCGGCAACAACAATTCCTAAAACCTCACCTCTCTTTATGCACAATTTGACTTCCATTTTAAGGGGTTTCTCAATTTGAATTACTGCATCACAAAAATCATATTTAAACAGATTGGTTTGCTAAATGATTGGATAAATAATCCTATTCAATATAACATGGTTTATTCACATCACAAACTAGTTTCACAAATCTTGACATATGTTCCATTTTCAGAGATAATTGTCAAAACTCATTTTTAACTAAGTGTTTTAAACCCATGATATCTAAAACATCCCTTTAGACACACCTTAGAAAATATTCTACCCTAGTGAAATTGGGAAATCAATCAATCAACATGGGGTGCTAATTAAGGGAGCCCTCCCCCACACTTAAAACTGAGCACGGTCCCCCTTGAAGGTAATAACGTAGAGAAGGGTGGGCATGTGGCAGCATGATAGGGGAGGGAAGGTAAAAATGGAAAAGTAGAAAAGTGCCAAACTCCCCTGAATTATGTGACGTGTGAAAAGAAGATGATGTTCGAGAGCTCCATGAACAGAAAAATTGCTAGCATGGAACAGATGAAACACCTTCTGGAAAAAAGAACCATACAAGTGAAGACAGAAAACAAAACAGTACCAAGAGAAGGAATGAAATCACAACACATTATCACACCATAACAAGTGAAAGCATCACACCAATGGAAAACAGTAAGATAGTTCAAGTCATGGAAAACAGGCACATCAGAGAATAAAAGAAGAATAGGAAAAACATCTGGTCAGGGGGCAGGGGGAGTTTGAAAGTAGTCTGGTGAAGCCTTATCCCAGGTCGGATCAGTGGAAGGTGGGGGAGGATCAATAGGGTTGGTACGAGCTGAGGTAGTGGATGGCCCGCCCGTAGAAGCGCCGATACCTGACATGTAGTACGATGGGGGCTAGTGCGGCACAATTTCATATAAGGTAGGTGGCCGAATATCGGAAAGATTTAGGCCCGCTCCCTGCATCCTCGTCTGTTCCAGCTTCCAATGGAACATTTAATACTGATCCTGCTGCCATCTTCAGTAGTGGTTAGGGTCAGCGTAAGGGGTTCCCTGCAAGGTTGGGTAAAATGGATATGGTGGATAAAATGGGGGTTGTCCAGATGGATGAGAGGTAGCTGCAGGAGACTGATGAGGCCCCTGGGATGGAGAGTGATGTGAAACAGTAGGCTCAGCTGGGTTCTCATCTTCGTCCTGGCCCTCATGGTTTTGGTGCACGGTTTTGAAAACCGTGCACCAACCGTGTGTAATCCACTATCTGTGAGAGATTAATGGGTGCGGTTCGCGCACGGGTTGGTAAAATGTGCGTCAACCGTATGGTTGGTTCTGTGTGAAGCACTTTCCCCATTTGAAAATGAAAAAACACCCTTTTCAGTACAATTTTGTGACCCTTTTTTTATTAGAAAGGATATGTTGAGATTTTCCATTGAATGAGTAATAATTTCATTGACAATATTCATATGACACTCCGACTTGGAGTGATTATTCTATCTAAAACACGCAAGAAAAGAAAATCACACTATCATGCAATCCTAAGCGCACTTAGACAATCAAGACATTGGGAAAGAATGTTTTTTTGAAAATGTCGGGTTACCTCCTGGTCAGTGCTGCGTTTTAAGTCTCGATCTCAACTTACCTAGGCCTTGAGCTACCAAAATTTCATGGTGGAAACGATTCCCACCATGCCATCCATGTTTTAGTATGTTTTGAGGCGTTTTCCATTCACTTTAAATGCTCTCCCTTCTGCATCTTCCACTTCCACCGATCCATGGAGGAAGACCGTAAGCACCATGTATGGTCCCGACCACTGGGACATTAACATTACTGGAAACAATGTAAGATGAGGGTTAAAATGCAGAACCCTGTCACCTGGCTAAAAAGTCTTCCGATATATCATGTGTTCATGGACCGTGTTAGTCTTCTCCTTATATAAGGCAACGTTCTCCTAGGCCTCACGCCTAATCTCATCTAGTTCTGTCAGTTGAAATTTTCTCCTTTCCTTGGCTTCCATGAGATCAAAATTGATGGCCTTTACTACCCAATATTCTTTATGATCCATCTCTACAGGAAGGTGACGGGGTTTTCCATATACCAGTCGAACAGGGACATGCCCAGGGGTGTCTTGAATGCTGTCTGGTAATCCCATAAAGCATCGTCCAACTTCTTGGACCAATCTTTTCTTGAGGCGCATACTGTCCTCTGAAGTATGTGTTTTAGCTCATGATTGGACAATTCCACCTGACCACTAGATTGAGGTTGGTCGGATGTCCCTTGATTATACATGACTCCATAATTTGGAATCACTTTCCTCATAAGTGTGTTATCTATATGAGTACCTTGATCGCTGATCGACACACGTGATGTCCCAAAACGACTGAATATATTCTTTTTTAGAAAAAAACAACCACCTGAGCTGTATTTTGAGTAGTTTCCACTGCTTTCACCCACATAGATCCATAATCAACAAATACCAGGATGTATGTGTGCCCAAAGGATGGTGGAAAAGGACCCATGAATTCGATCCCCCATACATCGAAAATTTTCACTTCGAGGATTGGGTGTTGCAGCATCTCAGCTCGACGGCCGACATTTCCTGTCCTCTGGCATCATTCACAGCATGAAATGAAATAACGTGTATCCCTATGCATGGTCGGCCAGAAGAAACTGTATTGTAAAACTTTGGTGACTGTGTGATCCGGTTCGTAATGCCCTCTCATAAGAGAAGAGTGACAGAAATCTAAGACACTTTGAATTTCTTCCACTGGAATGCAACGACGGATGATGCCATCACCGCATGAGCGTAACAGCCGGGGGTCTTCCAAAAAATAGTGTTTCACATTCGACAAAAATCGCTTCTTTTGTTGAAATGAGATGTCTGGGTGGACTAATCTTGATGCTAAGAAGTTAGAAAAATCTGCGAACCATGGCCGAGGTGGGACTTCAATAGAAAATAACTTTTCATCGGGAATATCCTCGTTTATTTCCCGGTCTTCTTCCCTTTCCATGTGTGGTAGCTCCATCTGAGAGAGGTGGCCAGCCACCAAATTCTCACTACCCTTATTGTCTTTTATTTCAAAGTCAAATTCCTGCAAGAGAAGCACCCAACGGATGAGCCATGTTTTAGCGTCCTTCTTTTTCAATAAATACTTCAACGCAACATGATCCGTGTAAACCACTACTTTAGAAAGAACCATGTAGGAGCGGAATATTTCAAAATAAAAGACGATAGCTAACATCACCTTCTATGTGGTGGTATAGTTCAGTTGTGATTCATTTAATGCGTAGATGGCATAGTATATTGGTCTAAAAATGCAATCCATCTGATTTCCCAAGACTGCTCCCACTGCATAATGACATGCATCGCACATCAACTAAAACTTATCCTCAAAATTCATAGCTATCATGATGGATGCGGCGATCAATTTCTCCTTCAAAATTTGGAAGGCCTCGATACATTTACCATAAAATTAAAATATTTCATCTTTATAAAGTAGATTGGTCAAAGGATGATCCTTCCTAGAAAAATACCGGACAAATCTTCAGTAGAAACCTGTGTGCCTCAAAAATCATAGAATTGCTCAGACTGATGTAGGAATGGGAAATTGCGAGATCACTTCTATTTTGGCTGGATCCACTTGAATTCCTTGCACCAAAATCTGATGGCCTAACACAATGCCATGTCGTATCATAAAATGGGACATCTCCCAATTTAGGACCAAATTTGTGTGCTCACACCGCTCAAGAACCAGCTCCAGATTCGTCAGACAAGTAGTAAATGACTTCTCGTATACCGAGAAGTCATCCATGAAAACCTCAAGAATTTTTTCTGCCATATTGTGGAAGATTGACATCATACACCGCTGAAAGGTGTATGGAGTATTACACATCCCAAATGACATGTGGCGGTAGGCGAATGTTCCATACAGACATGTGAAGGTTCTTTTTTCCTGATCTTCTGGAGAAATTGAAATCTGGTTATAACCTGAATAACCATCTAAGAAGCAACAGAATTCATGCCCCGCCAATCGTTCAAGCATCTGATCCATAAACGGGAGGGGTAAATGGTCTTTTCTTGTTGTTTCATTTAACTTCCTATATTTGACACATCCCCTCCATCCCGTGACTGTCTGGGTTGGGATAATCTCATTCTTCTCATTTGTGACCATTGTGATGTCACCTTTCTTGGGCACCACTTCGAGAGGACTCACCCACGGGGAGTCGGAAATTGGGTAAATTTTAACGGCATCAAGCAGTTTGATTACATCCTTTTTGACCACTTCTTTCATCAGGGGGTTGATTCTCCTCTGTGGTTGGGGAGATGCTTTTTCCCCTTCTTCCATAAGCACATTGTGAGTACAAATAGTTGGGCTTAAACCCTTGAGATCAGCAACTGTCCAGCCGATGGCCTACTTCTACCTTCTGAGGACTTGCAAAAGAGCATCCTCTTGATCCTGTGAGAGTGATGAGTTGAGGATCACTGGAAGGGTATGTTTCTCTCCCAAATAACCATATTTTAGGGAGGAAGGGAGAGGTTTTAACTCATGATGGGGAGCCTTGAGAATAGATGGTACAATAGGTTCAACCTCTACTCGCTCTTACAAATCGGTGACAATTGCCCTTTGTCAATAGTGGAAGCCTTGGCCTTCAATCATGATTACTTCCTCCCAGGTCTCTTCAAGGTCGTCATCCTCTGGAAAAAAATCTTTACTGTATGGATAAGATTGCAAATCACCGTCTTCTAGGCCGAAATGGTCATCCATTTTTTTCAGAGCACAAAAATCTTCATGCTCCATTAGTGAAACTTTTTTGACTGCCTTTTGGACATTATAGGATACCGTTTCATCACCAACATAGAATACTAACTCCCCTTAGTGGAAATAAATTAAAACCTTACCGGTAGAAAGAAAAGGTCTTCACATAATTAAGGATGCCTCTGGGCCTTCTTCAATATCCATGATGATAAAATCGGATTGTAGAATCAACTTCCCCACTTTGACCAACACATCTTCCAACAACCCCTTTGGGTATTTAATAGCACAATCGGCATTTTGAAGTGGAACTCGGGCTAGCATTAGATATTCAATACTAACTTCTTAAATACCCCAAAGGGAATTAGATTGAAACTTGCACCCAGATCGCAAAGAGAATTACCAAACTCGCAAGGTCCAATAGTACAAGGGATAGTGAAACTTCTCACGTCTTGAAGCTTTGGAGGTAGAGTTTTTTTGGACAATATCCGAACATTCCTTAGTAAGGGTAATGGTACCCAAATCATCAATTTTCATTTTGTTGGACAAAATTTCTTTCATAAACTTTTCATAAGTGGGTATTTGACTTAAGGCCTCGGCAAAGGGAATATTAATGTGGTGTTTCCGAAAGATCTCTATGAATTTAGTGAACTGCTGGTTGAACTTACTTTGCTTCATTATTGCTGGGAATGGCAAGGGCAGTTTGTATGCTTTGATCTGATCTTTAACCTTACCCTATGGGACTGCTGGTTCTTCATCCTTCTCATGTCTTGAGGAAGATTCCTCAGAACAAACTAATCTACCTGAGGATGTGGACTTCTTTGATGTTGGGTCGCCCTGACTCATAGTGACCTGGGGCATCAGCTCCTTCCCACTGCGTAGAGTAACTGCATTGGCTTCCTATCATGGATTTTTCATTATGATGCCCAGTAGTATACCAGGTGGTCTATGGGACAGTTGATTGGCAAGATACCCAATTTGGTTCTTGAGGCTTCAGATTGACGTCTCCTGGTTTTGAAATCACATCTCAGCGATTGTTATGAATATGGACATCATTTACTCCAACCTAGAGAGAGGTTCCTGTTGAGAATGTTGAGCAACTTGTGGGGAAGGTGGCAGTCTCAATTGTTGGGAAGGACAGGGCTTTTGATACCCTTGTTGCTGATATGTGCCCAGCAGGAATTGGTTACTCGGCTGCTGCCTCGGGTACTGATTTTGAAATAGTTGTTCCCCGTAACCAGGTGGTCGTTGTGGTCAGGGCTGAGGAATTTGTTGTTGCTGCCCCCAGCCTTGATTTTGATGTTCCTGCCACCCCTAGTCCTGATATTGAGGATAGATATTTGGTCCTTTGTTTTGAGAAACATAATTGACCTCACTGATTGAGGCTACAACATTGGCACCCAGGCACTCACCCATTGCATGGTTGTCCCCACAATTACCACATGCTGGAGGACTGATAGCTTGAACTTGAGATGGATTCTTTAGATTCAAAGCATGAATATTCTTTGAGACGGTATCAATTTGAGGCACAAGCATGGTTGTGACATCAATATTGTTCATGCCCCTTTTCTGAGTACCTCTTTCTGAATGCCACTGAAATCTATTAGCGGACATATCTTCTAACAATCCAAACAAATCATCAGGATACTTTCTCATAACTATCCCTCCAGCTGCTACATAAACTACAGACTTTGTGTTCTTGGTGAGACCACCATAAAAAGTTTGTACTTGTATCCATAATGGAATTCCAGGGTGTGGGCACTTCCAAAGCATCTCCTTAAATCGTTCCCATGACTCATTCGAAGATTCTGAGTCATGCTGCTAGAAGTTATGAATATAATTTCTCAAAATGATCGTCTTCAATGGAGGGAAATTTTTGGATAAGAAGGCCTGAGCCAATTCCTGCCAAGTTAGAATGGATCGCTGAGGCAATCCCTTAATCCAATCCTTTTCCTTGTCCCTTAAGTAGAAGGGAAACTACCTTAGGTGGATGGCATCTTCTGAAACTCCATGGTACCAGAAAGTATCACAAATCTCCAAAAATATGTAGAGGTGAGCATTGGGGTCTTCACTCAGCAATCCAATGAATTGGACAGTATTATGAATTAACTGCATGATGGCCGACTTAATTTCAAAATGTTGGGCCCGCACTAGTGGCCTGACTATTCTTGTATCCGCTCCCTGAATGGATGGTAGCCCATTTTCCATAAGAGCCTTGCACTGTGGTACCAGTTCTTGAGGTTCCTGAGGGACATATTGTTTTGACCTTGAAGATAATAGGCTCATTGGTTTTGAGGCAAAATGGTAGGTCAGTCCCTTTGAAACTATTGTCTCTGCGGTGGCTGCCCGAGTCCCAGCACAAATTGAGCTGCTGGCTGCTGTTGGTTCCTCAGCAGATACTCCACATAATCCCCCTGGGGATTCAAATGTAGCTCTTCATCACCGCCCCGTGGTGGATTCCCTTCGATAACAAATGGCTACCCAACGGGATGGAAATCCACCTGTTCTTTCTCCTGATGCACCAAGGGATTAGCTGTGTTGTGATCACCCATATGTGAATGATGTATCTTAGAAAACGTTCATTGAATTTCGAGGTTGATCGGTTGTAATTCCGATGACTCAGAAATCTTGGAACGAGTGAATCGACCACTCATATACAATAGGCCTACCCACACAGATAAAACACCCAGCATAAAAGAGAAACAATTTTGTAAAACAGAAATAAGATAAAGAAAAGAATTTTTAGAAAATTTTTCATTTTTTATTTTCACTAAATAACTCCAATTAAATTAACAAAAAAACTATCTTAAACTAACATTCCCAGGAAACTACTCCAAAATTTGACCGATCCGTTCAGTGTAGATATTGTTTTTCCTTCAGTCAAATTAAAATCACTAACTTGGACTAGTATTGTAGACATGTACGGGGTCGGTCCACAGGGAAACGATGTTTGTGTTTATGTTTAATGAATTGGAGTTATTCGGTGAAGATTCTCAATTTAAATATGTTTGGTTTGTGGTTCATGATTCAAATATTAAAAACAATGAATTGTTATTAAAACTTATCTAATTCACTATTGATTACTTTAAAACTGAAATTTTTTAAAAACAAATTTTACCGAATGATGATAAAAATGTGTTGGGGCTGGATATTCATCTGGGACTAGAACCTTAATCCCTATCATGTTGTATTGTACATAATAACCCAAATATCTGGGTTTCATATGTGTAAGAACTTCTTTGGTATGGAATGTTCCGATCAAATCCATAGGAATCAATTCCCTGTTCTGGAAATTGATTTCTACTAACTTTTCGTTAAGAGCCACCCTCTAGAAATGATAAGAAAATCCAATGGTCATGGATATTCTCGTCGCATTTCTCCCAAAAATCCCTAGAAACTCCATTCTTGTTCCGACATGGTGGTTTCCAACAGAATAGAAAAATAGAAATGTTGGAACAATTAGATGAGAGGTTATGAACAAATACAATTATTTGGGGAAGGATTCTAGCAAACCCGCATTTCTCCCAGCCCCGACACAAAGGGGAGTTTAGCTACTCATAATTAGAGAAATAGAAAACTTACTATTAAACTTCAAGGTGTTCATCACCATAAAACTGAACAAGAAAACAGAATAATAAAACATACAAGAACTCACAACAAGTTTCTAGCACTCAAAACTCTGTTTCCAGGACTCCAAACACCCTTCCTCACTCTCCTCCTCTTTTTTTACAAATCCTCCTTCCCCCCTCAAGTCTCATGAGTCTTCCAGGTCAAAATTACCTTTTTATAGTAGTCTAAGAGTAAGTCTCAAAGGAAAAACCGAGTCAAGGAGTTGGTGTAAAGGGGGAGAGCAAAAATAAAAAGCTAAAGTGGGGAGCATGGTTTAGGGGCATGGTTTAGCAAACCGTGTGCAAGCTATGTGGATGCTACTGCCTTGGATTCTTCAGCCACACGATTTGGGAGAAAGGTTTCGAAAACCGTGCGCAAACCGTGCCATAGCTACTGTTCATAATTCATTGTGTTGCATGGTTTAGTCTATAGGGACCGCACCATTTTTAAACCATGTGGAAACTGTGCAGACCCTTTTGTAAGGGTAATCTCCTCCCACACGGTTTTCACATTGTTTGGGTAAACTTTTCCGCAACAGTGTGGGTCTTCTTGGCCTTTGATATTCCTTTTTTCTCCATCCTTCACATCAAGTATTTGATCTGAAAAGCTCCAATCCATCATCATTCGAGGGAAAAGGGTCCTTACACCTCCAATTCCCTTATCAATCTCCAAATATCAATGATTACATGCTTTATCCTTTAATGAATAAAGAACCTATCAAAATACATTCTATTTGTGAAAACCAAATAAAAATCATCCACAAAACCAATTTATAGATGTTAAACTAGGTGGAAATTCCTTATGAACAATAGTGCATCACTAGTACACCTTCCATTAGTTTGTGGTTCATAGTCTAATGTCACCTTCTTCTAAGACCAACTCCATATTCTAAGGGATAGGAAGCATGACGCTTTACAAGCTCTTTGTTTCTTGGTGAAGCTATGTCGATACCCCTCCCCAAGCTCAATAAAAATAATATAGATGGAGGGTATGTAATTGCGTTAGGAATTAATGGGGGATCATTAATTAGGACCCTTTCTAATTCTCCAATGACGATGTTACTTATGATTGAAATGTCAATCCATTTATTGGCATGACACACCTCTAGTCCCACGTTTTCATTTGTCCATTGAGGGAAAAAGACAATAAAAATCAACCATGTTATTTTCTATTCATTAAATATTCCCAACAATAAACTCTTTCTCTCTTCCTACTGTGATTAATGTAAAGTCTCCCTCATAATAATCTCGGTAGTGTGGATTCAACGGTGCCCTTAGATTTTTTATCCGAGCACCAGTTCAAAAGTTAGAAAATGTCACTCATGCGTATACTGTTCGTACCTAAAAAATAGTTCAGAAATTCATTCCAGGCACACCGAGCCTCAAAATCACAGGCTTTCAATTTTCATAGACTCATTATAATTCCATTTATTTTTAATAAAATACATGGGAAAAATCTGGGTATTTATATTCTCACATCCTTAGCGATTCTCATCCCCAAAAGCCACATCATATCCTAAGAAAACTAAAGGGGGTACTGAGCAGAAATCTGATCCTCCTGCTCCCATGTTTTGTCCGGGAGGTCCCTGTGCTGCCACCAAACATGAACCAGAGGGATCAACCATCCATGAAGAACTTGCTCATATCGATCCTCTATCTCTACCAGAAACTTTGTTAATGTCACCCAATGTCAAAATCCAACTCGCCCTAGTCGATAACCTAAAATGGATCATGCACGCATGCCCTAAGCAATGACACATGGAAAACATTATGCACTCAGTGAATCTGGGGGGGAAGATATATATGGTACGCCACCTCATCCACTCAACTGAGAACCTATAAAGGTCGGATGAACCTCGGATATAGCTTTTCACCCTGACCAAGCCTTTTCAATCCCTGATGGGGTGAGACTCGTAGGAAGACATGGTCTCCCTCCTTGAACTCCAAGGATCTCCATATCCTATCGACATACAACTTCTGCCAGCTATTTGCAGTCTTCACTTGATGAATTTTGAGGCATCATGATACAAAATCAACCACTACTTCATTCATCCCTGGTCACCCGTTCAGATGTCGGAGGTCTTGACACATCGTCACCACTATAGGATGTACCCTTAAAAGGTATGTATGGATCTCCCTCAAAACCTCCTCCATAAGCATCACAAGCTCCATGTTACATCCTCTGAAGAGGATGACATGCTCCCCACCTTAAAAAAATCATTTAGGAGACCATTCTGAGGATATCTGACCATGCAGGCTTCGTAGTCAACGTCCCAAGCCATTCCTCCCAAATTCTCTAATGAATTGGTGGAATGATAGTTATACACTAGAGGTAAGCTGCTCCATCATTATCCCTGAAGGATATATGCAGCATGACTAGATGATCTGACACCTCACTCAGTAGATGTAGAACAGACCTCCTATTGAGTGCATATACTACCATGTTCCCCTTCCCAATAGTATAGAATATATCAAGGTCATAGTCTTGACTGAACTATAGATATCATCGTTGTTTTAGATCCTAAAAGCTTAGGTGAATGTTCTACCTCCACATAAAAGACTCAACCTTCATCATTAATTCTTTCAAAGGTGGCACTACCCTAGAGAAGTCTAGTTCAAAACACTTGTAGTACCCAGCCATTGCAGAAGTCCCTCTCCATTCAGGGAGGTAATTATGGAAACATCTTTTGAAAAAATGTCCCCACACTCTCTCACTCCTATTGGGAATACATAACTCCAAACTTGTGCTTCCACAAGGGTAAATCTGGATAACTCAACAATGATTATTTTCACCCTCTTTAACTTGAAATTATCATATGCTGCATGCGATTACTTTTTCTACGGCCAAAGAAAAACCCCATTCCAATGTGGTAGATAAACAATAGTATTTTTTCCTAATACAGTCATTCTATGTATGAAATGTGGATGTCCATTCCATACCCCAACTAATGTCGTAAGGACTCGATGCTTCCACAATGTGGTTCCAACCGATACTCTCCACTCAAGGGTCCGATCACACTATCAACGTAAGTGTGATTATCGAGTCTCCTCCCAATGGTTTCAATAGATTCAATTGTCATTTCAATATTTTAACCGAAAACAATAGGCCTTAAACACGATTCCAGGAATTACTATGTATATTAATACGAGACCTAGTATTAGACACAGATTTTACCTCTAATCCTTCATGGATCCCTTGGGTCACACTCCTTGACTACATGAAGATACTCTCTTCCCCTATCCCCCAGCACCCTGTTCTTGGTGGGGAATTCCATAGGGTGGAGATTTTAACATGTCAAAATGTGTACCACCTTTTACAATTATCATAGCTACTCTTCCACATCTGGTGAGAAACGTATTCATCTGTCCCTATCACTTCCTCATTCTGAAACATTTGACATGCCCAAGTCTTCGAGACTGGCATCAGTTTCCTGTTTTCCCAC
Source organism: Viscum album (assembly GCA_963277665.1). NCBI lineage: Eukaryota > Viridiplantae > Streptophyta > Magnoliopsida > Santalales > Viscaceae > Viscum > Viscum album. The sequence goes on along the minus strand of OY728164.1, from coordinate 62,681,591 downwards.
TGCTAACATTCAATGGATGCATTAATCATCCAAAGAACATTAAACCACAAAGGTATTTATAGGACACTAATATAAGTAGGAATAAATTTAATAAGAGTGATAGATTGGTTGTCCCTAAACACACATCGTTTGGAGTGTCGTGCCCTGAAGCACTAACCATACTGTATTCATCGAGTACCTGGAATGGTAGGTATGCCTCAATGAATACTCAACTACCGAATTTCATCATTCATATTCTATAGATTCTCAAGGGAACTCTCATCCTTTAGCTCTATATGGAAAGATACCCCCCTTCATTGAAGATGGTTCTCAAGCGTATCAATAGAAAAGTCACCTCTTCACAAGATTAGGGTAACATAGAGTTTGTCATCATCCTACTGATCCACATAGAAGGCTCTATACCATGACTGCCATATGATCGAATGGTGCCCTGGCTAGATGGAAACTTGAACACCTCCTCAATCTAGTCCATAGTATCTTGTGATTCAGGCTCACCTTAGATCCTGAGGGGTATCTAATATTGAAACACATGCAAGTAACTAAGCCTATATGTGTCCTCTACTGGTACCAACAGTGGTAAATTCTTTCCAATGATCAGTGATATAGTTGGAACACAATCTAATGATATCATATCAGGGAACGATCCATGTATCAATGCCTACTCACCACGTGGACTATCCTCATGGTCATGCCCAGATAAAGACTCGTAGATTGGATATACATCTAATCTGCTGGTGTCCCAACTAGGTGGAAAACTCTATCCACAGCCTCTAGTCAGTCCTCAGCTTCCTGGGGATCTATATCACCTCCAAAACTTGGAGGCCTATGACACCAGAACTCCTGAAACATGATCATTTGGTGTGCACCATCTTCCAGTGCGTCTGGTGGTAACTGTTGTCCAATAGGTGGTGGTTCAACTGACACACCACCAGGAGTTGCCAACCTAGTAATAGGGCCCTACACCTAGGTCTTGTCGCTAGGTGGGCCAACATCCTGTACACTCTTGGGAATACTAGCTGGATATCTACGTGGAGACATCATGATAAGGAACATGTGTTACACAATTATAATGTTATTCCTGGTGATATGAATTCAATGAAACAACGGAAAACCATTTCCAAAACACACAAAATTAGTTATTTGATTCACTAAGTCAGAATTCAGAATCCAGGGTCCTGGTGTATGGATATGTCGTCTGCTGCACCAACACTAGACACCAGGAACTGAGAAATACACTCATAAAACTTAACACAATTTCCACATTGAAATGATCAGAGTCATATTTCATCAGTATAATCGACTCCTCTGAAACCACTTTCTCAGAACCCATCCCTCGGAGCCCATGCCGTGACTACCCCAATCCCACCATCCATTGTCCCGGAGATAGAATCTAGCACTGAAAAGGCTTATCCCTAATAAGAGAAGGTATTTCCTTCTTTATATGTATAGACACAGAGTCCAAGAACACAACAAGAAACAACCACAATGTAAACTACTATAGTAAATGAGTGTTGAAAGTATATGGACCGGAATAAGAGCTCAACTGAAAGTACAAGTACATCTGAAAAGTAAAAATACAACTTAATATTACAAAACATCTATTGGTTCATCCACTGGGAATCCTACATGAAGGGTTGGTACATATCACGAATAGTTGTCCCTGAATCATGTCACACCAAATGTTCCAGCTCCAAGCACCATCCAGTCCTGGCTCCTTCAGCCTCGATCATTGTTGTCTATCATCTGCACAAGAGACAATAATGTGCGGGCATATCCCAGATAGGGGTGAGTATAACGATAATCAGTAGGGACCATGTGGCCCCCTTAGGTCACCCTGAGTGCCACAATGGAAAATCCACAAACCAAGACATCCAACTCAATTACAAAGCGATATACTTCATCTCTACTTAGAAATATGAACATACATATACCTAAGTTATAAAGATATACTAATCTCATACATTAGGGAAGAATAACTCAAAAGTAACACCAAGAAGGTGGATGTACTACATAGGTAACATCATGATGATAGAAGTACCACACATGTAACACCACATATGCAACACCACGATGGAAAAATTACCATAGAGTTAACACCACGAAGGAAAAACCACCAAGGTAGAAGTTCCACATAGGTAACACCATGAAAATAACACCAAGAAGGTAGAAGTACCACATAGGTAACACTACGAAGATAGAAGTAACACACAGGTAACACAACATAGGAAACACCATAAATGTAGAAGTACCACACAGGTAACACAATGAAGTCAACACCACGAAGAAAGAATTACCAAAAATGCAATACCACTACGATGAAACTACATAGGTAGAAGTAGCACACAGGTAACTACATAAATTTATAAGTACTAAACATGTAACACCATGATTATTAAACCATGAAGGTAGAAGTAACACATAGGTAACACCTTGAATATAACACCACGAAGGTAGAAGTACCACATAAATAACACCACGATGATAAAAGAACCACACAGGTAACTCCACGAAGATAACACAATGAAGGTACAAGTACCACATAGGTAACACCACAAAGATAACACCACTAAGACATCAACGAAAAGGTAAATAAACCAAACAGCTAACAGATGCATCTCATGCCAGGTATAACTTATGTAGATAAGTACAAATGATAATTTTTAGTCTAGATAATCTTATTCTATTATGTAGAACTTCTTCTGACCCACACAGGATCGAAAGGTACTAAACCTTTCCAACCCACACATTATCAATAGGGACTAACTCCCGCTGACCCACATAGGATCTAACCCCCACAGGATCAGTAGGCGCTGACCCACAAAAGAACATTTTTTACTGACCCTAACAGGATATAATAAAATCCGACCCACAATAGATTGATATATGTTCACCCACAATGTATTTATATATGCTGACCCCCACGGGATTGATGTTATTTCTACACATTACAACATCCTATTGGATTCATCACACCTGGTGCGTATGAGTTATGTAGAATCTACCCATTGAGAAATTGATCATACACGGATCACCACCAAGCTTCACAAAGGACTATCCCAAAGGGCCTTCATGTCGAAAGGGTTCCAATGTGACCGAAGGTGCATCAATCAGATGCCTGGTCTATAAGTTATAAGCATTTTATTTCTCAGGGACTGGTAGGATTCAGGTTTGATCCAAACCTACCATACACCAAATGTATAAAAAACACATGTAGAGTATACCAAAAGGAAATTACCACATCATGTATTCTAACGCCATAGACAGTTCATCTAACAGAAGTCTGGTTCTCAGGATATGACCATTTATGTGTTTCTGGGACTTGTTGGGCCCAGGTCTATGCCGACCCGGCTCAGGTTGGTTTGCACTGGGCCGGGACAGGCGCGACCCACTGGGTTGGGGTCTGATCAAGCTAGCAAGGGGGTGGCTCGAAAATGGTTTCCCGACTACGTGTTGTGACTCCTGAAAGGGGGCGGCCTAACTACGTGTAGAGCGACCCGCAATAGGGCAGCCCGACCACGTGAGGGAAACTCGCATGGCCTGCAGCCTACGGTCCACCCGAGCTAGAAAGGGGGAGTGTTTCCCCTTGGTATTTGAAACAGATTAGAGGTTGTTTAGTTTTGTGAAATGGTGGTTCCACTTGGGCGCCTCTCCTCTTACAATAGAAACCATGTGGCGGGATCCTCCTCCACCATGGCTTCGGTCGTGACCACATTGCCACCGGCGGTACACTGGCTGCACCGCCCATTGCTTGTGCGGCCGACCAAAGCCTATGCCACTCTCATTTGGACTTGATGCATATTAGACTCCCATTTTGTGTAGCCTAGTTTAATATGTTTATAATCAAGGATCGAATATAAATTCCATGATTTTATAGAATATTATTTGTAGATCCACTAGTGGGAATATGAACATATTTCAAGGAATGCTCCATTATGAATGGTTGTGACTAGTCTAAAATAGTAACATGAGCTAAATATTTACCATTTTCAGTATGTTTTTGGTCTTATTCTACTATAATATGATTATATCATAAGGCATGATCCCCTATAAAATGACATTCCCTTACCAAAACATATATATAAATCAAATCCTATGAATTTGGAATATGCCTCCAAACATCTTCTATATTCATGAGCCTCTTCCCTTGGTATGTGTCACTCTTACAAGATGTGTCCCTCTTCGAATAAAAATATGATCCTGATCTGATGCCTCATCATTTACCACAATAAGATGATAACTCTCTTATATTGGTGCAAGAATTTATGATTTCACTAATACAATTACTTCTCCATAATGATCAGAGTGTTGAGCTTCCCTAAATATAGGGATTGGAACATGTTCCCATACCTAAACTTGTATTAGTTCTGAAATATGATGAAAGAGTTCCTCAAGAAGTTTCTAATATTTAATTGAATTTTACAAAAGTGTTTGTAGTTATATAATCCTACAAATTCCCTCCCCACATTATATACTGGAAAATATCTTTGAATGAAGAAGTTATAGGGGCCTACTGATGTGCTCCTTGTGACACTAATATATGAGGATATACTTCATGCATGTGGGTATACATATGTGCCTCCACCGTTATATTCTATAAGAATATGACCACAAAATTTTTTGGAGTGAGTAGGAACATGATCCTACTCACAAGAAACTTCCATAATATGCATGTATACATCATCAGCTTGAGTTCAGATTTGATCCCACTCAAGGTCGGCTAGAGCCTTCCAAAAAAATGTTTTTTCCATATTTCTCTTATATGGGTGTAAGATCCTAATCTCTAATATAGTGGTATAGAACTCGTATTTTATGAACTTGTTTTACTTATTTTAATCATATACTATTTGGTTTTTATCATTGGTACATTTTGGTGACATTGGGTTTTTTTATGAAGGGTTTTGGGAATTGTATAACTGGCACATGATTTTTTCACATAGTACACCCTGGCCCAGCAAACAATGAAACCTGATGAAGAGAGGGATTGAATTATTGCAATAATGTTTATAAACCCATGTGCCTCTTATAAGTAGCCATGTGACTCTTACTGGGAGGAAGTTACCGGTAAGGCACATGGTTATTGGAGAAGCATTCACTCCAAGAATGAAAACTTGCGTACATAAATTTATACCCCCAAAAATATTAAATTAAAATCCCGAAACGTCTTTTATTAATCCCAAATAACCCCACAAATCCGTACAATGATTCATATTAATTTTAGAGTCCCCATAGAATTTTCAAGTCCATGAAAATACTCTTATTGATGAATTAATGATATGTTGATGTGTTAGCAGCTATTCAGGTATCATAATTTCATCTGATATGGTTTCTTCCTTCTCTCGTATCATTCAATCAACATTTAATGGGATTATTTAGTTCACTGGGGATGATATAGATATAGGTTTTATTGTTTCTAATCATATTGATATTGGATCATGGTTTTGGATCCAGATCTTGTTCATCATCATGACTATGGAATATTTTAATCAAATTAAGGATATCTATTACAGATTTTTAGTCATAAATATTGTGGTAGGTGGCCAAAATTAAATTATAATAATATTTAACTCTAATTAAATTTATGTATTGTAAAATTTTTATTGAAATATTTGAAATTTGAATCTTGAATTGAATAAATTATTGTATTAGAAAAATTATAGAATAATGTTATTGATTATTTGATTTTCTATTTGATTTTGAAATTAGTTGAATATGGGAAAATTGAATATTTTCTAATTTTTATCATATAGGTTAAATTATATTAATTAATTTGGTAAATAATTATTAAAATTTTCTTGAATGTGGAATTAAATGAATATTGGGATCACATAATTGGCCAATTAATGTGATTATGAATTAATTTATGATTATAATTATGAGATGGATGGAATGAACATAATCATTATATTATTTATATATTGATAAATAGAATAATAGTGTCTTCAAAATAATTATTTACATTTTATAAAATTGATGAATCTTTTATAAATTGATAACGGTATACCATGATGTTATATTTTGAAAGGAGGATTAATGATGATTAACCTTCATATATTTTATGTGTGTGACATATTATGATTTATTGATAAATGGGTTTTTGGAAATTTGATGATACTTCAAATAGAATTGGGGTTCTACACATGGTAATCAATAACAAAAATCCTAAATGTGATAATGTGTGTGGGAAGGGGATTGATACTTCAAAATCACACGTGTATGATTTCTTGATAATGACTGTTGAACACATACTGATACATTATATTCCAACTTTTGGGATTTCATATTAAACATGTTTGGGTACATAGACTAATGAATGAAATAGAAATTGGGTCCTAATCATTACATTATAGGAGCACAATGTTGGAATTTTAAAATGGTTCCTATTTGTCATAAAATGAGTAGAAATTAAAATCATAAATAATGATTGTGTGAAAATGAATTGAAAATCCATATTTTATATTATCCAAACTAAGACACTAGTAAAAGTAGATATTTATTCATTTCATGTAATCATGATATATGGAAATATATGTCTACAACAAAAGGAAAATGAAAGTTGATATCTATTTACATTTTTGTATAGTATTATTTATTCAATTTATTAATAAAATATAAACTGAATATTATTTTAAAAATCATTGCTTGATCCTACTGAGTTTTACTCACACCATACTCGGGCTTCCAGATTTTTAAATGAATAGATGTTGTCTATGCAGGGCATGATAAGGGTAAGATCCCAATATTAGATGTTTGAGTTGGGTTGGAGAATGGATATAGGAAACTGAAATGGTTTTATTATCCTCATGGGGTTGTCATTTTTTTGGGTTTTCATTTGAAACATGTCATTTATTTTGCATTACATATCTACTGTTTATTTTCTGATATCATTTTTAGACATTTTAATATCATTTTTTCTTTCTGTTGGTTATATCTTTTAGTTATCTAATTTATTTATATTATCATTCATTATGGATAATGTGCATATAGTATCCCCATGTTTTGGTATTAGACCCTCAATATTATCCATATATGTCAGACACATAGGGAGGTGACCGTGATGTCATGTAACCGACCCGCTCGTGGAATAGTTGTGTGGAACCCCGGTCGGGATATTACAATGTGGTATCAAAAAGATTTTTTATTTTCATTTTCATTAGTTGGGAAATTTTTAATGACACTATAATGATTCAGTCTATAGATATGACATCATTAATGGGAGTTTCAAACACAAGTACAAAGTTAATATCTACATACCAAGGGTGGATTGGTGATATTTGTTTTTTTTGTCAAGGTTGGAGTATATATTATTATGGGTGATTCACTTTTTGTGTGATGTGATTATTATTTCATATATTTTATGATATTTGTTCCATGATACAGTAAGGAATGAGTGTTGGGAGTTGATTCATATTTCTAAGTCCTATTGAATTATTTTTTCTTACATCATTTTAAGTACACACAAGAAAAGAAGGTTTTAAGATGAGTTTTTTAAATGAATGTGTTTTTCATTATTTTTTAAATTATAATGAAAAATTAAAAATGTGAAATTAATAGTTTATATATGAAAAAACATGTAAAAAAGTGGTTTCTAATGATAATGATTAATAATGATAATTTTTTTTACCTCTTTTAACCATGTAATATATATATTGGATGGTTATGTGTAGTGTTAGAGCCACAATTTTGACCATGTGTTGGGTTATGGGAGAATGAATTGTTGTGGATTTTCATTATTTCTGGTAAATGTGTTAATGTTGATAATGTTTCCTAAGAAGTGTGTTTGGAATTATAGAGTTATGCATTTATTATAATTCTTGTAAATATGATGATAAGATGAAATGGATATAAATGATCATCCTAGAGTTGTGGAATATGAGGCACCTATAGTGCCATGTGAGGGTAAAAGAGAGCAGTTATGTGATTAATTTTCTTACATCATGATGTTTGTGGAATGAGATGCCAGGTGGGATGTGTAAAAAATGTCTTATCTTACATGGGAGATTCATTTGTAGAACCATTTGATTTTCACTAGAGTGGGTGGGCTTGTAGTTGGAGAGATCTAGATATATTTCTATCCATACCATACATTTACACCAAGAGAATATTACAGATAGGAGGTTAAAATTGTATGTTTACATGTTCTATGGTAAAAAAAATAGTTTCTGGGGCATCTAGAATCATGATGGATAGCTAGACAGTATAAAGAGGATGAACATTAGAAGAAATAATTGATTTTTTTTTCTGAGACACTCTAGAAATAGTGGGTAAATGATTTCATGAGATTGACATACATGAGTATACCTGTAATAGAATATGATATATTCTTTAAATATTATTGTTCTTTTCACAAATTTTAGTAGGATATGAGTCTATTGAAGAAAAACAGTTTAGGTTGGGCATAAATTTATTATTCGGTAACAAAATAACATCTTCATGATGAAGATTATTTCAAAAGTGGTATATCAGGCTCTCATATCGATGGAAAATATAAAGAATTCATAAAATGGTGGATATATGGATTATAAAGGACATTAAGGATATATAACATCTTAATGAAGCTAGCATCAATATGATAATTCCATCTCGGGTGATATAAAGAACCGTGTCCTGGAGAAGGGTCATTCGCACTGGACCATACCCAAGGGGAATGTCCCCAATATGGTTGGTTGGGTCACCTTCATAGATATAATCATCAACTGCATGTGGAGTGTTGAGCCTACTTAAGGATGGGATATCTATATAGGTTTTACAGGAACCCATGATAGATGGATAATGATGGAGGAACAATGAAAACTAGAGTATGAAGTGGGGTCTTCTACACCATACTATTTTGTAAGGTGTAGTTGTACATGACATGGTGTTATATGTAATTTGATGAGTTTATTTTTGGGGAATGAGAACATGTATCATAAGAGAACAGTAGCTCAAGGTACTCAGACTGTATTAAAGGGAAGAGGGGAATAAATTTTCATGTCATTCATCCTACACAAGTGGATAACAATATTGGAATCTAGAATGTTAGATTCTCTATTCTTGTATCTTATACCCTTTCTTGTGAATTATTTGATAAAAATTCCTATGATTTTTTATATCATCTCAACTATTTAGCTGTATGAACCATTCCGTGAATTTTGGGATGTTTTTCATGACAATCGATTCACCATTCATAGTATGTTCAAGAGACATCTTCTTAGGAAATGGGTGTTCCATCGATGTAGGGATTTATCACTTATATTTGGATATTTACAATCTATATACAATATTATTTATCTTAATAACTCTTCCTGAATTATTATTATCATAATGATTCAACATTAAATGTTATCTAAGGGTTTTGAAATTTATGCCTCATGAGGTTGAGAAATATATTCAGAATGGAGATTTGGATATAATGGAGGGGCATGCTGGAGCAATTCATCAGCATGTGGGGTATATTGCCTCCCAAATTTCTTTTATATATTTGGATTATTGTTTTGTAAATCATGGTGAATATTCACCAATAGTGGATAGGATTCACGATGTGGTTTTTGAAGTCTTCTTCGGGACTCCACCTGAGATAAACATGGAATTTAAAATTGAGAAGACACCAGGGGTTGTACCACTTTTTATTCCACCATACAGAATGGAACTAATAGAGCCTCAAGAGGTAGAGAATAAACATAAATTGTTTATGTACAAGGGCTTTGTCAATCAATGTTTATCTTCATTTTGTTATGTAGTCTTTTTTGAGAATAACTTTTGATGGACCTTTTGATTATTTATTGAATACCAGAAGATGAGCTGGATGTAAATAAAGAATGTGTATCCTCTTCTATATTTCCATAATATTATTGAATGTATTAGGTGATATTTATCATTCTAAAAGAATGAAATATATCATTGTATCATTAGATGATAGTTTAACCTTCAGATATATCATGGTCTTCATTCAAAAAAGATAGGGCCTATATGAATTTTTCATTTTGTCGTTTGGGATCACAATTGCATTGGCTGTGTTTATGAACTCAATGAAACAAATCCTAAATCATCACATGTATATATTTTTTTAGTGTTTTTGGATTATATATTGGTATAATTAATGAATAATGACGATCATAACCAACCTCTTTAAAGTGTATTGTGTACACTGATAGACCATCAGTTATATGCCAAGAAATCTAAATGTCAATAATAGGCTGATCAGGTACTTTTCATGGAACCATCATCGTTGCAGGAGGATTATTAGTGGACCCACATATGGTAGATGATTTTTTATTGGGATTAGTCCAAGAATTGTTTTTCTATCTATAGATTATTGGGACTAGGAATATCTTACAATAGGTTTTTTTAAGATATATCACAATTTATAGTACCTGTTTCTAGACTGACCATGAAGGGGGTAATTTTTTAATGGTTTGGAAAAAATGAGACTAACATGGAGGAGTTAATGAAGGGATTGAAAGCCTAACAAATCTCCATCCTACCATACATGAAGGGGAGTTTGCAATGTTTTTTTTTATCTTTTCTGGGATATGGTACTACGCAATGTTGATATACAGTGATCGAGTTGTGTTGTATGGGTCTAGTCATGTGAGTAAACATGAATAGAATAACCCTACTCATGACATTGGTTAAGAAAAAATGTTTTATTCCTTGAAATGTTAAAAATATTATTTTTTGGGATAAAAATTTACAATGTATACTGATTAGAATAGATTAAAGTATATCCTTTCACAATGAGAATTCCATATTAGGCTATAATGATTGGGTGAGTATATGATTATATGTTACATTGATCTTGAATATATGCTCGTGAAGGTAAAATATTTTTCTGATTATTTGAAGAGGATAAAAGAAAGTGTGGTAGTTCAGGAGCCTAGCACTGAGTGGAAGTTGAATACCTTGTCAGAAGCGATACATGATATGATTGAGGACGGTTAGGGGATGATGAATCTCATATTAGTTCTAGTGAATTATACTCATTTTAGTCTAATCAGAGAGAGAATGATGGAAGAACATGAATGTTGGGTCAAGAGGGAAATCCCTAATGGTGGGAGTCACCATAATATTTGACCATAGATTAAGATGATATAATATATTTTATCAATCAATTTGTTCTTCCAACTAGTATACAGAAGGATTCGGTGATTGAATTTCATTCTATGGGGTGGGAGGTGCATCTAGGTCTCATCAAAATGTACAATGTCCTATTAAAGTAATTTTATTGGTCGGTTAAGAAAAAAGAAAGAAATGTTCATGGAAAATTATACACTTATCAACAGTTGATGGATGATCATCAATAACCTAGTCGTTTACAAAATAAGCTTCTCAATCATGAATGGAACTGGGATTATGTTACCATGGAATTTTTTGAAGGTCAATCGAGGAAACCTTGTAAGAATAATGTTTTTTTTTTTTGTGGATAGGATGACGAATTTAATGAATTTTATTCCAATACAGGAGACTTTCTTAGTGGAATAGTTAGGATAAAGATATTTTGGAGAGATATTCTTTCCACACGGGTGAGGCATGGTGTATATTTTTAGACAATAACTCATTATTTACATCGCGCATCTGGTAGTTAATGTAGAAAGTTCTTTGTTCCCCATTTTAAATTAGTATGGAATTCCACCCACATATAAATAGAATGTCATAATGTACTATTATGTTATTAAGGAAATGTGACGAGTGTGTTTTTTCATTTTTTCTAGGTCACAGGAGAAAATACTACCAGTTTTTGACTTCTCCTCTAAAACATGTTATAATGAAACTACAGAGATGGGATCATATGAGACTCTATATGGTATACCATATAGCTCACCTCAATGATTTATGGAGGATAGTGAGTCAGAATTTTTGAGAATGAGTATCTTGTAGGAGACATCATAGAAATTTTAGTTATTTTGGAATCAAATAAAAATAAATACGAGTAGAATGATTTATTATGTTGATATATGTTTGGGACTCAGAGATTTTAGTGGATGATTGCAGTTTACATTGGGAGTTTCTTAGTTTGGGACAGTATGGGATTCAAAGGTTGTACATCATGGTGACCAGGGATGGTGGTCTTTTTGAGGTTGTATAGAGAATTAGGGTCACAATGTACAAATTATTTCTTTCATAGAGGTATATTTCTATTCATGATGTGTTTCATGTGTCTTATATTTGATTGTATCACCCTGACCATTCTAATGTGATCGATGTGGATGATTTTTAGGTTGATTCTATGGCATCTTTTGAGGAGAATATTATAATGTAGTTGAATCATTGTGAGAATGTTATATTGGGAAAGACAGAACTTATTGTTTGAGTATTGTAGAAACATTTCCCCATAAGAGAGGAAACACTGCATAGAGAATCATATATGTTGTCTTAATATACCTATCTTTTTTACCTCAAATTCACAGTGTTTTATAACAGTGTATATTGAGTATGATATTTTATAATGTGCAGGGAATCTAATATCTTGAATTTTATTAATAGATATTGAGCTATTTTTTATCTACACTTTTTACATTTTTACTATATATTTGTTTTTTTTAATTATGGGCATGTATGTGTGATATTTTTATATTTGATAATGGGTTTTGGGACATCCGCAGCTGGTACATATTTTTCTCAATAGTACACCTTTCTCTATAGAACTATTTAACCCCATGATGAAAGATATATCACAGATGGAGAATTTTTTTTTTCTAATCATGTGCCCTCTTAGTAGTATATTTTTTAAACCCCCCTCATAGGAGATTAATAATTTAGCACATGGTTAGGGAAAACTATGCACCCCGTGTAGAAAACTATGACGGTGTAAATTTAAACGCATTGAAAATTAATATAATATCATGAAAACAATAGTATTAATCTATAATCACGCCCCCCCCACCTCTAACCTAAATAGATTCTTATGAATTTTAGAGTCGCTTGGATTAGATCTATGTCATTAAAACATCTCCTCCAGAGAAATAAAATATTTCATGAAGGGTCTTCCACTCTTATGATAAGCGATTGTCATATTATATAGTCCATCCATATTTCATATCATTATCTTTTGTTTGAAGGGTTTGTTTCCTCAATTGGTAATATATTAGATCTATATTTTCATTAATCTACTCCATTTGATCTGAGATCAAGGTTTGGATCTGGATCTCATTCTTCATCATTATATTGGTTTTCTGCATCAAATTATGGATTTTTTAGTGATAATTCATCATCAATCTTATGGTAGGTGGTCTAAATTCAGATACCATATTAATGAACAACAATTTCATGTATTTGATAATAAATTTCAATTGGAGAATTTGATGACAGAATATTGAGTTGAAAAAAAATAAATTAATTAATTTAGGGAATCATATAATTGATTAAATAATTTTTTATGTGGTTTTGAAATGAGTTGAATTTGGGTAATTTGAATTTTAGTATTTAGGAATATTTTTTTGTGGATTGAATTAATTAATCGGTCAATTAATTAATACATTATTATTATTGTGTAATTAATCAAATATTTGGATTTAGTAAATATACAATTAATATAATTGTGAAATAAAATATAGTTAAAATTAAGAGATGGTCAGTTTGACCTCAATGGGTTACAGGGATTTATGATTTAAATATTAATAATTTGAATAATTCTTATTTTTTCATATAATTTTAATGTGATTATTATTATTAATGTTATATAAATAGATAATGGTATATATGATTTGATATGTTAATAAGAGGGTTAGTATTGAGTAACATTGTTAAATATGATGTGATTGACATATTTTCATTGATTGATAATGTTTTGAGGGACATGTATCGATGCTTCAAATACCTATAGGGTGTGATACATATTGTTCTAGACCATATAAATGCATTTGATAATGAGTATGGGAAATAGAATAATGCATGAAAATTCACCTTGTGTAATTTATTGATCATGAGTGTGGTCCATAAAATGATGCTATGAAATCCCAGGTGCGTGACTTCTTGATAAAAGAGTTGTGGGATAGAAAATGATACATTAAATACCCATAGGGTCATATCCATGGACTTCTAGTCCCAAAATGTTTGTTATTGTACTATGGTTCCAATTATCACTTATATGAATTTAAAATAAATGGATAAGGAAAACCCATGTGATAAATGAATTTGGAATCCTTATGTGATATGGTTTAATCTTTGGGAAATGTCGATGGGGGATTTTCTGATACAAATATCATCATGAACCCATGTAAATTATGTGTTTCATTATTGGTAAATGAAATGTTATAACTCATCAACATATTGTAATTTATTCAATATAAAACTACATAAATTGTTATTTATTAGATATTATCTTAAATGCATTTGTTGGGGGCCTAATGAGTTATACTCACACCCTACTCAGGATTCCTGATCAGTACAATAAAATAGTTCATGTTTGTAGGACAATATAAGAGAAAGATACCCATGTTTTTTGGCTATGAAGGGTTTTAGAACGGATGGGTGACCATGTCATAGTGTTGATACCCACTATGACTTGTCACTGTATTTTCCTTTGGATATGTATTTGACACTTGAAACGTACTTAGAGTGACATTTATAATGATTAGTATTGGATATTTTATTGCTATTTGTATTGTCATATGAAACAAGAAGGGTTCAATTGATGGATATATCATTTGTTAATTTTTATTTATTTTCATTATGGTTTTATTTGATAAAAGGGTATATTCTGTTGATGTTTTTTATTAGGGAATCATGTTTATTTAGTAGCCTCTGGTGTATGGGGAGTATAACATGAGGATATGTATCTGATAGGATCAGGGAACTTGTGTGTCAAACATATTTTAGGATGTTATAATCAATATTATAGGTTAATGTGTGTCTGGTGATACTGTTAGAAAGTGAATGAAGTGTACCAGTGGGATAGTGGTGACGATAGAGGCTGAATGGAGCCCTCCTCAAAGGCCCTTGAACCAGAAGGGTAACATTATAGGATCTATTGTCTACAATAAATGGATACTAATTTTTTTATTATTTCACTCAGTGGATAATCTCTTGAAGTTATTGGTTGTGGAAATGAGGTCTAATAGGGTTCAATGAATTTATACATGGATGATTTTGAATGGTTAGTTTTTTTCACTTACAGAACCTCATAGGAATCTTAAAGGGTTATAATAGAACCACATTGACAGTATTTTTTGACTAATATGTTAGGAACATAATGTTGATGTTTTCGGGATGCTTTGATCAATTTGAAACCCACAGGGGTTGTAGTTATAGCTAATTTTGTTGGTGGTATTTGGATCAACTCATTTTCTTGGATCATGGTTTTGTTGGTGAGTGTAATATCTGTCGTTATGCATACAACATAGAACAAGTACATTGATTAGTTCCAATACATATGCATGATTCATTCTCAATTAGGTAAGAATGGTTAACACAATTTTACTTTTATTCATTATACATCCATTCTTCACGTTTGGATTTTTCAAATAGTAAATAGAAATATTGTTTAAAAACCATAGTTATATATTATTAGCCATAATATCCCTTTCACAGCCATCTGAAATAATTTTTATATGATAGGTTCATTTTGGGTTCACCATTTTTTTATCTGGATGGTAGATCCCTATCAAGTCATGTCAGGTATATATTAAGTATTTGATAGGATTATACATAAGATCGCTATAATGTCATGTCATGTAGACCTTCAATGCATTTCATGTTTTATTCAAAAATTTTCTGATTAAAAAAGGACTCGACTGAGGTGAATTCAGTCACTACTGGAATGCTGGCCTTTCCCCACGGTTAGATACCAACGGTTCTTCGAAACCGTTGGGGAAGGAGGTTTTTACCAACGGTTCATTAGAACCGTTGGCATAGAGGTTTCCAGGGAGCTTTTTCCCAACAGTTCATGAGAACCGTTGGGATAGAGGGATAGATAGCCATATGCCAACAGTTTTTAAGAACCGTTGGCAAAGGTCCTCCCCAAATTCCCAGCCGCCTGTTCTCTCCCCAATTCGCGATACACAACCCTAAAACGGGAGCAGCAGCGGATTTAGGCGATTTTGGAGGTACCGCCGGCCTTCAATTTTCCAGCTCTTATTCAGGTTATTATTCTTCTTAACTGAAAATTTATTCAAATGTTTGGATAGTATTTAAACCTATTTTCATTTTTCCCATCAGTTTAGGTGATTTTGGTGCTACTGTCGGCCGGACCAGCCTAAGGGTGAGTTTTCTTGAAAATTCCTTTTTGGATTTTACCCCTTGAACATGGGATGTCATTTGTGAAAGGTTATATAAATCGAATTGATTTTTCGATTTCTGAATTGAATTGTAAATTAAATTAATTAAGGGTATTTTATGGTTTGCATTCCCCTTTTAACACATGAAGGCCAATTATTTTTTAACACATGTTTTAATTGTATTGCCTTGCCAATGTGAGTAAAGTAGAGACTATGCTATGAATCTATGAAATTGGATTGAATTTATCTTATATTTAATGTTACCATGTTAGATATATTATAACTAATGCATGTGATATCTTTATAGTCTTGTTAGGAGTGTTCTATTAAAAATTCCCATGTGAGTGCTTGAATTTTCATTGAATTGCTAGCCATTATGAGTTATGTTGAGACCATGATATGGAATTGATTGATTAATCAAGGGAATCTCATTATCTTGTCATTACAACATGAGTAAATGAAGCTTCATTCTTTTCAGGTTATTATTTGATTGAGTCGCCATTTTGAGGTGAGTTGTATTAAATACCTTAGTTTTTGACCTTGGTATGTTTAATGAATTGTTTAAATGAAATGGAATTCATTAAATGATTAATAGTAAATAGTGATACATGGATTCTATTAGGATTCCAGGTATATAATCTTGTTTCTATTAACTTATACGCTTTATGTGATAAATGGATTCACAGTGGAATTCCACGGATAGACTCATTTCTTTGAATATTGATTAAGCCATGGGTGATACATGGATCCAAGGGAGGGATTCCATAGATAGACTTATTGAATGTAGAATTATATTCCAATTGATACATGGATTCTTATGATAATTCCATAGATAGACTTATTGAATGTAGAATTATATTCCAATTGATACATGGATTCTTATGATAATTCCATAGATAGACTTATTGAATGTAGAATTATATTCCAATGATACGCGTCTTGTGTGGTGGTGGTGTGGTTTATGTGTTTTATGGTAGTAGTGAAGTGTGTGATTATGTAGTTAATGTGAACCCATAGGTTGAGTATTTTGTGCTATCTATATATCATGTATTTTTATGTTATTTCTACACATTCCCAACCAGAGTTGGATAAACTTACCAACGATCAGAGGTTTTGAGTTATGGGTATTTTTTCTAATATCTAGGATGGTGGTTATATGTTTGGATAGCTACCATGTCTTCCCTACTCTTCCTTCAAAAGTGATTGACCATGTGTTTTTAGGCAAGATGCGATGTGATTGTCCATGTGTCTTCAGGTGAGATGTACTATGATTTCCCTAGTGTTTTTCGGTGAGGTGTGATGTGATAAGGCTATAATAAGATGTGGCATGTGGTTGGGGTCATGTAGGGTAAGAGGATGGCACAAGGTTGATGTTATTCATGTTCATGATACCCTACTAATATGGTTATGGGATGAGTCATGCTGTTATGTGATATAACACATTAAGTTCTTGTTGGTTTTACATTTTTTCAATAACACATTTGTATGTTTTTTTGACATGTGTAGTTGATACCTTGATTATTTTCTTCCTTTATCGTTTACTTAAATGTATATTCTATTATAGTTAATGCCTATTGAATTGTTTATGAAAAAATGACTTATATAAATTATTTTTACAGAATGGACAGAAGTTGGATGTATGAAACCGATCGGATCTCAGATGATTTTCAAAACAATTTGGAGAGCTTTATAGATTTTGCATTTCACAATGCTTCAGATAGTGGTCGCATACACTGCCCATGTTCCAATTGTGTTGGTAGACCTTGGTTGAGCCGTGAAGAAGTCAGCTACCACATAACCAAAAATGGGTTTCAAGCAAACTACTTTCTGTGGTATCACAATGGGGAGAAAACGAAATCTCAAATTGGTGATGATCGAAATGAAAAGACTGGAATGGAGAATTTGTTAGATGATCGGTTTCCGTTTATTCGTCATCATGAAAAAGAAAGGATTTCGACTCAAGAAGACTTCGATATGAGGACAGCTGATGCATCTAGTGAAAATGATGATATTGATAGGGTGAAAAAATTGAATGATGCTGCCACGACTCCAGTATATCGGCAATGCGATAAAATGAAAAAGCTGGAATTTTTAATCCGATTATTTCATGGGAAAACTATGTATGGGATTTCTAATACAGCAATCGATTACATTCTTACCCTCTTGAAGGATTTACTTCCAGATGATGAAGATATTCCCTCAAACCACTATATGGCATGGAAGTTAGTTGAGGAACTTGGATTTTCAAGAAACAAAATTCATGCTTGCCCGAAAGATTGCAGTTTATTCTGGGAGGAAACCGCTGAACGAAATGATTGTATAAAATGTGGCACATCCCGCTGGAAGTCAAAATCCGATGGAACACCATCCCGCGTTCCACAGAAAGTAATGTGGCACTTTCCATTGATCCCCAGACTCCAGAATCTTTTTATGTCTGATGACATATCAATAAAAATGAGATGGCATGATACCGAGAGAAAGAAGACTGATGATTAGTTGGTTCATCCTGCAGATGGATTTGCATGGAAGAGATTTGATTCTCGACATCCTGATTTTGCAGCTGACGTGCGTAATGTGAGGCTGGGTCTTTCATGCGACGGTTTTAATCCGTTTGGGCAGATTCTTACTTCGCACAACACATGGCCAGTTTTTATACACATTTATAATCTTCCCCCATGGTTGTGTATGAAAAAACCTTTCACTTTCATGAGTATACTCATATCTGGTCCTTCTGATCCTGGCATTGATATTGATGTATACATGCAACCTTTAATAAAAGAGTTGAAGCTTCTTTGGGATGTGGATGTGCGCACATACGATGCATGCTCGAAAGACATATTTCAGATGCGCGCTGCGCTTATGTGGACAATCAATGATTTTCCGGCTTATGCAATGATGTCTGGATGGAGCACGAAGGGGAAACTGTCATGTCCAGTTTGTATGAAGAATACACGATCCAGAAGACTGAAACATCGTTGTAGTTTCAGTTTTATGGGACATCGACGATTTTTGCCAAAGGATCATCCATATAGAATGAATCGTCGAAGATTTGATAATACTATAGAGACCGATGATCCACCTCAGCGTATGTCTGGAACTGATGTGCTTAATGAATTGAAAGATTTCAGTTTTTCGTTCGGGAAGGGTCAAATGAAATCTGGAAAGAGAAAGAATGTTTCCACAGAAACCTGCTACAATTGGAGGAAGAGGAGTATCTTTTTTGATTTGCCTTATTGGTCAACCAATTTGCTACGTCATTACTTAGACGTAATGCATATTGAAAAGAATATATATGAAATGTTGCTTTCAGTTCTTCTAAATGTCAAGGGGAAGACAAAAGATGATTTACGATCTCGACGTGACTTGGTGGATTGGGGCATCAGACCAGAATTGCATCCTGTGCGTATCAGTGAAAATAAATGGCAACTTCCATGTGCTTCTTATGTGATGACACCTACTGAAAAAAAAACAATTTTTGGAAGTATTAGAGACTATTAGAGTTCCTGATGGCTATTCAAGCAACATATCTAAACGGGTCAACAGAAGAGAGTTGAAGCTAAAATCTTTGAAGACTCATGATTATCACGTTCTACTGCATGAGTTGCTTCCAATAGCAATCCGTCATCTTTTGTCCAATAATGTAAGGGTGGGTGTTATTCGGTTGTGCCATTTTTTTAGTGATCTTTGTGCTAAGAAGTTGTCCAAGTCTTTCTTGCAAAAAATGTTGACAGATGCCCCATTAATTTTGTGTGAGTTGGAGAAAATATTTCCCCCATCATTTTTCACAAGCATGCTGCATCTGACTGTCCATATTCCAACTGAAATACTTCTCGGAAGACCTGTTTCTTTTCGTTGGATGTATCCAACTGAAAGAAATATGTTCACATTAAAGTCTTATGTTCGAAACAAGAATCATCCCGAAGGTTCTATCGTGAACGGTTACTTAGCTCAAGAATGTATGGATTTCTGTTCAATGTATTTGTCTGATCTTACTACAAGAATGAACAGACCAATGAGAAATGAAGAAGAACAATATGAGCAAATTGAACCCAGTTTTCCATCACTTCCTCAAACAGGAGGAATTCATGGATCATATACATTGAAGACATTAAGCCATGAAGAGCGGGAGATGGCACATCGCACAGTTTTGTTCAACTGTGATTTGTTCGATGACTATATCAGGTAACAAAATTGAATATGTATATCTTACATATATATCTGTTAAACTATTCATATTTTTTATCTACAGGGAACATAAAACAATGATAAATAGGAAGCATCGTTCTTTATCTTTGAGAAGGAGAGAGACTTTTCATAGCAAAGAGTTTTCTGCTTGGTTAAAATTGAAGGTAAAAATATTACTGTTTAAATGAATTATTTCAATATTTACTTAAGTTTAACTGTCATTTATATTGTAGGTATTGAGTTTGTCTGCTGACTCTGTCTCTGAGGAAATAAGAGCTTTGGCTTTTGGTCCTAATACCGTGGTTCGTGACTGTAAATCAATTGTTATCAATGGGTACAGATTTATTGTCACTGAACGAGCCAAAAACATGAGAACACAACATGATGGTATTATGGTTACTGCCACAACAGATTGTTATGCCAGCGCATCAGATAGTAGACCGCGACTTGAAAATGTGGGTTATTATGGAGTCGTTGAGAAAATAATAATATTGGATTATTACTCTCATGGACGAGTCACAATGATGAAATGCCATTGGTTTGATTCGATGACGAGACATGGCACATTTATTGATGATTGTGGATTTCGAGTAATTAATATGACCCGCACTCTTGCAACCGAAGAACCATATGTGTTGGCATCAATGGCTAAACAAGTTTTTTATGTCAAAGATCAACTTCAACCTGGATTTGGTGTCGTAGTTGAATTAATTCCAAGACATATTTTTGATGATGCTGATGATGGAATTGACACTGTCCCTATTGCCATTGGAACCAATCCATTTATTTCTTTTGATGACTCCAATAGCTCAATTGTCAGAGTTGATTGTGAACCTGAAGTTGTGGTTGGAAATATATAGAATCATTCATCCATGTTCTCAATTCTTTTGGTTTACCTCGAGTTGGGTTGTTAAGGTTGGTAATATTCATATTTATTTAGTATTGATCACAAATATGTTTTAGCTGACTTGACCGTTATGTGAATTTTCAATGTTTATTGGTTGCTGTTTTATTTGAATTGCATTTTCTAATTTGGAATTGAACTGTATTCAAACCAAATCAAACAATATTTCTAACTTGGTGAACATTACAACTTGTATGTTTTATTAAATTCATTCAAGCTCTTCTAAAACAATTGATAGCTAAATTACCAATGAATCCCCTCATTCCCTCATATATTTAGTTTTTTGGTTTACACATTAATTTTCTTTTTCTAATTAATTACATATTTGTTTTCCAATGCAGGAAATGAAGCCAATTGAAGAGAGACGAAGAAAAAAAATGGCGGAGAACAATCGTCGGATGGAGGAGATGGGCATTCCACCATTAGTGCCTACAGTGAGTACTTTATTTCAAATATATATATATATATTTACAGAATATATAATGTCATGTGATTAATTTTTTTTGTAAACTTTTTTGTAGGATCCACCATTACGTTGACAGTTATTCGACGAGGAGCCTAGTACTGGTCCGAGTACTCAGGCCGGTGGTACGAGGAGGGTTCGTACCAGAGGTGGACATAGAGCTGCGCGTGCACGACTAGACCCTGCCCCTCCCACTGACATTTCAGCCTTCCCACATTCTGATCCCGGTGTGTCGTTAGGGACACACGGGATATTTAGACCTCCCATGTTTTCGCTACCTTCTGCATCTTCTGCCCCATCATTTTCACATCCCATGATGATTCCCACTCCCCAGTCAGCATCAGGTCATACAGTTGTTCCATCTTCTTTTCCTTCTACTTCTGTCTCTCCGAGCTTTTATATTCCATCGTCTTCAACTCCTGTTCCACCAGAGGGTGTTCCATCAGGTTCTGTGGATCCGGCGCCACTCATTGATCAGACTAGCACAGGTATATTTATAAAACCCTATCAAATTTTTATAGTAATATTTATTTTCATTATAACATGTTTTGATAAAATATTTGTTTTTCTTTCATGACAGATACATCTACTGAAAGGAGGCGGGGGCGGGGCCGTACACGCATGCGTTCGGTGTGGAACCGTCGCACACAGGTTATGGTGGAATATAATGAAGACAATCAGATGGTTGAGAAAACAGGGCAGCAATGTCGGAGTTTTATGGCGATGCTTGCCAAATACTCCGACATCATTCCCGTTAGCCTGCTGTCGTGGAGACATTTGCCACATGAGGTCAAAGATAGAGCTTGGGCAGAGATATGGGTAAAAAAATCTGTTGTATTTAATGCCATGAATTTTTTTTGTATTTATATAAATTAATATTTTCATTTCAGCTTCGATTTAATTTTCTTGATGGTGAGGGTGCACGAATGGAACGTCTAAAGGATTTAGGCGAGCTTTGGAGAGCCTACAAGCATGAGCTGTATATTGGCTGGCGTGCTAGAGTTGGCACTGAGTTAGAGGCGGTACCAGTCGTGGATGATTGTCCTATAGAGCAGTATCGTCAGATGATTACTCATTGGACGAGTACCCAGTTTAAGGTATGAATTACATTTGAGGTATTTAAATAATAACTTTCAAGTTTTGCATTAATATTATCCTTTGCATTATCGAATTTTATTTAGGAATCATCTGGAAAAAATAAAAAAAACATTGATGCAAAAAAATACCTCCATACACTAGGACGCACGACGATGCCGGATCATGAGAGGCAGCAGGTATGAAAAATGTTTATAAGTTTTCTTTACAACTTACATTTTCTTTTTTTCCCTCAATTATTTAATTATTTTCTGAAGTCTTTATATAAATTTTGTTTTCAATGTCATTGTAGAGGCAAGTACAAAATATTGAAGGACGTGTGCCTCGAGCAAAACTGTTTTGCTCGAGTAGACGAAAAAAGGATGGACGTGCTGTCAACGAAGCGACTCAGCAGCAGATTGTAAGTTTTAATCTGTTGATTTTATATTTTAATATCTATTTCGTAACTTAACAATATATTTATATTTGTAACAGGATGCTTTAGAGGCCCTCGATGCCCAAGAAGCAGACAATTTTGGGCCATCTGATCACTTACATCAGGTGTTGGGAGATGATCATTCTGGCAGAGTACGCTGCCGACCTAGGATAGCCCCGACGAGGTATTGGCCTGCCTCAGGTACGAGTTGTAGTGCCACCGAGCTGCAGCAAGTTAGGGCACAGGCAGAACAGGCTGAGAAAAGGGCCACAGAGACGGCAGAACAGTCTGCAAGGGCAAACAGTGCATTTATGAAATTTATTGAAGTTCTACGTCCAACACATCCAGCAGAGGCCAGCCCAGCGATTGATGAATACATGTCGTCGATACATTCTATATATGGTGCACCAGGTGGCAGTTCCAGTGGTGGTCAGGCCGATGTCGAGCTTGAAGATGATGATGGCGAGCAGTCTGATGCGGAAGAGGAGGGAGATGAGGAGGGCGAGGAGGAGGGCGAAGGCGAGGAGGAAGGCATTGTGGAGGGTGATGACGATGAGGAGGACGATGACAAGGGCGATGATGATGATGATGATGGAGATGGTGATGCTGATGTGGGACATATTGATCCGTTACATTTTTGACTTGAGATTTGATGTTTAATCTATTCTAGTTGTTGGTTTTATCTAGACTCGTAGTATAGTATTGGAGTTGAATTATTTTTATATATTGTCTGTTTTTATGGATGTTGTTGTCTTTTAGTGGTTGTGTGTTTGACAACTCCCTGGACAACCCCCCTCATTCTTGGACGCCCGTTCTGGCCGTTTATGACACCATAACTGCGTTGTCGGTCACCGCGGGCACACGACAAGTCCGATTGACGTGCCGTCTGCTAGACCACATCATAAATCACTCACCCGTATTTGTCGTCTGATTTCAGGCCATTCCGACATCGTTCGGCCCGTTTGGACCCCCCTCACGCGCGTTTACGAAGTGCGCACATCACTTAAAACACTAATATTGAGCCGTACCGCGCAAACCGCACGTCCGATTGACGTGCCGTCTGCGCGTACACGTCACGAATAATAATTAGAATGTTTCACGGTGGTTTCAGCTCAATCCGGAGACGCGGTGTGGCCGACACCACTCAAATTGTCCGTCTTTTGTTTCAAAAGGACGTCATTTTAAGTGAAAAGCATCAACTGGCTTACGGAAAACCGACCAAACGCATTCCGAATCTGTTGATAATTTATCCCAACAATCCATGGGTCATATGTGACGTGTACGAGCCAACCCGGGATGAATCCGAGTCGCGGTGTGGCCGGGATAAGTTTAAGTGGCTCTCTTTTGTTTTAAATGAACACCATTTTAAGTACATACGGAAAAACGACCAAACGGATTCGGTTTCCGTTGAAACTTTAGGAGAACGATCCATGGGTCATATGTGACGTGTACGAATCAACCCCGCCACAATCGGAGACGCGGTGTGGCCGACACCACTCAAAAAGTGTCGGTCTTTTGTTTCAAAAAGACGTCATTTTAAGTGAAAATCATCAAGTGACATAGGAAAAACCGACCAAAGGCATTCGGACTGTGTCGAAACTTTAGCACAAGGATCCATTGGTCGTATGTGACGTGTACGAGTCAATCCTGCCTCAATCCGAGGTGCGGTGTGACCGACACCGTTCTAACTGTCTATCTTTTGTTTAAAATGGACAGGATACGCAAAACCGACCAAACGCAAAACCGACCAAATGCATTCTGAATCTGTTGATAATTTATCACAACGATCCATTGTTGCACCCCTCTCTCTTGGATTTTAATGATCACAATCACTCTAATTGTATTCTAACTTGTTTTCAAGTGTTTTTGATGATAGGAAATAGGGTGCCTAGAAGCTGGCCCAAGAAGAATTCAAAATGGACTGTTTAAGTCCACCGGCCAGCCGGTGTGAGACCACCGGCCAGCCGGTAAGGTCACCGGCCAGCCGGATCCAGCCCATCGGCCAGCCGGTGGACCAGGCAGAAGGCCTTGCCCTCTGCCAGGTGCCACCGGTCAGCCGGTGTCTGGCCACCGGCCAACCGGTGGGCCCAGACAGAATGGCATACCTTCTGTCCAGACCACCGGCCAGCTGGTGCCTGACCATCGGCCAGCCGGTGGAACCCAGACAGAATAGCATGCTTCTGTCCAGACCACCGGCCAGCCGGTGGCTCAGCACTGGTCAGCCGGTGGAGCTAGACAGAAATACCTTGCTTCTGTCTGGTGCACCGGCCAGCCGGTGTTCTCAGTCAAACTGACCAGGTTGGCCCACTTGATCCCCAACGGCTCCGAAAGCCCTCCAACGGCTATTTTGAAGTATTTAGGAGCATTTATCCTATAAATAGACGTCCATGGATTCCAGGAACACTACCGATCATATACCGAAGCATACCAAAGCTATTTTAATCATTTGAGGCTCCTACGACAATTCTCAAAGGCTACTTGAGATCCAATTGCCATCCTTGAAGCTTGGGCTGCCTCTACATCAACTACACTCACCTCTTGGCGCTCAAGGCTTCCTCTAGTTTGTTCTAAATTATTTACTTCAATTGTTTAGTTCTTAATTGGGTTTGTATTAAAACAAACCACCCTTTTTCTTCCTTCTTTCAATTTGGGTTTCTTGCTACAACCATAATAAAAAAGCAAGCTGTAAGAAGGTGATCTAGCCTACCTTAAAACGGCTAGTGGGTTTCTTGCTATAACCATTAAAAAGCAAGCGGTAGTATAAATCTCATAACGGTTGAGTTGGGAGCGGAGACATAGGCTTGAGTTTAAAGCCGAACTCCGTTATCAATTGTGTCTTGCCATTTTACTTTCCGCTGCATTTAAATTTGTTTTAAATTGTTAATTAATTTTAAAAAGGCAATTCACCCCCCCTCTTGCCATCACCTCCGACCCAACATCCATCAGTCATATGTGACATGTACGAGCCCACTCGGGCTCAATCCGAGTCGCGGTGTGGCCGGGATCAGTCTAAGTGGCTCTCTTTTGTTTAAAATGGACATCATTTTAAGTACATATGGAAAACCGACCAAACGCATTCGGTTTCCATTGACACTTTATGAGAACGATTCATGGGTCATATGTGAGGTGTACGAATCATCCTCGCCACAATCCGAGGCACGGTGTGGTCAACACTGCTCTAATTGTGTCTGTTTTGTTTAAAATGGGTAGGATTATAAGTGAAAAGAACTGGCATACGCAAAACCGACCAAACGCATTCGGTTTCCATTGAAACTTTAGGAGAACGATCCATGGGTCATATGTGACGTGTACCAATCATCCCCGTCTCAATCCGAGACGCGGTGTGGCCGACACCGCTCTAACTATGTCTCTTCTGTTTAAAATGTGCATGATTATAAGTGAAAAAGAACAACTGGCATACGCAAAACCGACCAAACGCATTCCGAATCTTTTGATCATTTATCACAACAATCCATGGGTCATATGTGACCTGTACGAGGCAACCTGGGTTCAATCCGAGTCGCGGTGTGGCCGAGATCAGTCTAAGTGGCTCTCTTTTGTTTAAAATGGACACAATTTTAAGGACATACGGAAAACCGACCAAACGCATTCGGTTTCCATTGAAACTTTAGGAGAACGATCCATGAGTCATATGTGACGTGTACGAATCATCCCCGCCTCAATCCGAGCCGCGGTGTGGCCGACACCGCTCTAACTGTGTCTGTTTTGTTTAAAATGGACAGGATTATAAGTGAAAAGAACAAATGGCATACGCAAAACCGACCAAACGCATTCAGAATCTTTTGATAATTTATCACAACGATCCATGGGTCATATGTGACGTGTACGAGCCAACCCGGGTCAATCCGAGTCGCGGTGTGACCGGGATCAGTCTAAATGGCTCTCTTTTGTTTAAAATGTACACCATTTTAAGTACATACGGAAAACCGACCAAACGCATTCGGTTTCCATTGTAACTTTAGGAGAACGATCCATGGGTCCTATGTGACGTGTACGAATCATCCCGCCTCAATCCGACATGCGGTGCGGCTGACACCACTCAAAGTGTCCGTCTTTTGTTTCAAAAGGACGTCATTTTAAGTGAAAAACATCAACTAACATACGGAAGACCGACCAAACGCATTCGGATTCTATCGATACTTTAGCACAACGATCCATGGGTCATATGTGACGTGTACAAGTCAACCCCGTCTTAATCTGAGATGTGGTGTGGCCGACACCGCTCTAACTATGTCTCTTTTGTTTAAAATGGACATGATTATAAATGAAAAGAACAACTGGCATACGCAAAACCGACCAAACGCATTCGGAATCTTTTGATAATTTATCACAATGATCCATGGGTCATATGTGACATGTACGAGCCAACCCGGGATGAATCTGAGTCGCGGTGTGGTCGGGATGAGTCTAAGTGTCACTCTTTTGTTTAAAATGGAAAACATTTTAAGTACATACGGAAAACCGACCAAACGCATTCGGTTTCCATTTAAACTTTAGGAGAACGATCCATGAGTCATATGTGACGTGTACGAATCAACCCCGCCTCAATTGGAGACGCGGTGTGGTCGGCACCACTCATAGTGTCCGTCTTTTGTTTCAAAAGGACGCCATTTTAAGTGAAAAACATCAACTGGCATACGGAAAACCGACCAAACGCATTAGGATTGTGTCGATACTTTAGCACAACGATCCATGAGTCAAATGTGACGTGTACGAGTTAACCCCGCCTCAATCTGAGGTGCGGTGTGGCCGGTATCACTTCAGGTGTATGTATTTTGTTTAAAATGGACATCATTTGAGGTAAAAATATATGGTATAGAAAAAACCGATCATATTATGAATTGAATTTCAGATTCCACGTATAATTGTCATCTAAATTTTAAATTGAATTCTATATGAATTATGTATGTTTATGAATTGTAATTTAATTATGGATTTGTATAGTTTCAGGATCCATTATATGTTAAATGTGTATGAATTTGTTCGTAATTGAATATGTATGTTTTATTTTATTACTGGTACAATAGTTGGATCCAAAATGAGGTGAAAATGAGGTGAAAGTGAGGTGAAAATGAGGTGAAAATGAGGTGAAAATGAGGCCTGATGACTGGTGGTGATGGACAGGGGACAGGGGCTGTGCAAATTGCAGGGTGCTGCAATTTGCAGCATAGGTATGCCAACGGTTTCAAACCGTTGGCATATAAGTTTTTAGCATGTCTTTCCCAACGGTTTTAAACCGTTGGGAAAGACTTCACCAATTCCCAACGGTTCCAACCGTTGGAAAAATGTTCCATGGTATTTGGTTTTCCCAATGGTTTGGGAGAACCGTTGGGAAAAACTATCCCAACGGTTCACCCAAACCGTTGGGGTAGGGTAAATTTTATGGCTCTATTGCAACGGTTGCCAGTAAACCGTTGGGAAAACTTTTCCCAACGGCTTACTTCCCAACGGTTCTAAGAACCGTTGGGAAAACCTTTCCCAACGGTTTCAGGGGCTTTCCCAACGGTTCTGAACCGTTGGGAAATAGTGTATTTCCAGTAGTGAGTTTATCCTCATGGTTGATTGCGAAGGGATTAATTTCTAGGACAATCATTGATTTCAGGTCATTTTTATCCTTATTAATGTAAAATACAAATAGTGCCCACATCTATAAAAATTTACAAACCATATTTTGAATGTTAGGTGGTCATTTTGGGTTTTAGATCCAATTAATCATAGTAACCCACAATGTTCAATTCAGTAGGAGGTTAGTATAATCACAACATTTTCAAGTAAATTGCTACATTCATTGGGAGTACATTATAGATATACGATTTGTTTGCCAATATATTCCTATTACCAATACATGAACAGTTAACCTAAAATGATTATATGTTCAATCCATTTTTATTAAATAGAATGGATTCTAATTAGTTAATCTATCTGTATATAACTGAGCTTATTTATCAATTTCACAATAATGGTTTACTATTTATATACAGAAGATTCATAACCAAGATGTTCATAATTTGATTCCATTAATGGATGTCATTAATAATCTGATGAGGAGATTTTTCCATTATATGGTGTCCTATATATTTGGATTATTGTAGAAATGTAAAAAAATGTAGTTCATTGATGCTCGTATAATATTACATCATATAGAAAGAAAATATGTCTGTTCTCATAAGAACCAAGGTGTAATGCTTAATCCATGATGATATGTTCCACATATATAGATTATAATAGGATTCAGATTTATCATAGTTCATTCACTCCCCGTTGGACTGCCATAAGGTAGAGTACATAATATATAGGTAATCATGTAATTCCATTTATATTGGAATAAACACTGATGTTTTTCTAGCTGGTGGAGATTCAGGATACGAATTATATGACCATTAGATCTTCCTAGGACCATGTGAGCCATCCATGGTGTGGGAAACAAGGGAAAAATTTAAATTAGTCTCAATACATATGGATGAGGGACTTATGTCCTTCGATATACCTTTAGATAATTCATATAGATCATGTCACACCCCGATCTCACTGATGCGTGACCTGTGCGCAAGTTATGAAACATTGAAAAAATCACTAATTTATTACCCAATATGCAATCAGTGAAGGGTGGCATAGTTCTAGAGTGGTTCCCCCGACCGCGCGCACGACAGCACGTGAGTCGTGAAGTTAAGTGATGTTTAAAATATGTAAAATAATTTTCTTATTAGGGTTGTTAAATTGTTATTATTATTTTTTATGTTATTATTATTATTTTCATTATTATTTTTATTATCCTTATTATTATTATTTTTGTTTAAACGATCTTATTAAAATTATCACTCTAGTTTTATTATTATTATTATTATTATTATCTTAATTATTGTAATTTCATTAGTATTATTTTTCTAGTTTCATTATTATTTTTATTATTATCAGTCTTATTATTATAATTATTTTTTTAAATGAAAAAAATATGGCCCTAACCCTAATCACCTAGCGCAGCCCCCCATATCTTCCCCGTTTTTTTCTTCTTGCGGAGCTTTCCCCCCTCATTTCCAGCCTCCACCTGCCAAGCTCCCTCTACCTCGCCTAGCCGCAGTCACCTCGGTGCTCCCTCTGCCTCTCCCAGCCTGAGCCGCCCCAGCACTCCATCCGCCTCACCCAGCGAGAGCCGCCCCGGCTCTCCCTCCACCTCGCCCAACCACAGCCGCCCCCGGCGCTCCCTCCGCCTCGCCCAGCTGCCACCTCCGTGCCCCCCTGCCACCTCCTTGTGCACTCATCTGCCCTTCCTCACTCGCGCTGCCCAGCCACCTGCGGACAGCCGCGGTCCCTCTAGACCACACCCTCCTGCTCGCACTAGAAGCCTCGGCCTCCTGCGGTCCGACCAGCTGCTTCACCCTCCAGGTCCTCCGGGCTCCTGCACTTCCGGCTAGGACTGTCTCTGGCGGGTAATTTTTTTATTTGGGTTTTTAAAAAATTAAAATTTGAAAGAAGGGTATAGGGTTCGAATAATTTTAAAAATGGGTCAGGGATGCGTGAACGCCGTTCACGCATCTTCCCGAGAGAAGGGATGCGTGAACGGCGTTCACGCATCTTACAGAATACCTAGTGAACATTTTTGAAAACTCCTTTGCACATTTTTTTCTATTTAAGATAATCTTAAATAATTCTCACTTTTAAAACATGGATAATTATCCAAATATGAAATTAAATTACATAAATGAAGAGATATATGAAAAAAGTATAAATATATTATTTATATTTTTCATGAAGAATAAGGATTGGTATTTGGAGTGAATATGGAATTTGGTGGAATAATTTATCTAACACATATTTTTAACTTTATTTAAAAAGGAATCCATCCAACTAGCTACATAAGGGAATTAGGTGCAGCCACTTTTGAGGTGGGAACTGGAGTTGACTATTGTATGGGAAGAAATGGTAGGCGAGCATGAATTCACATGAGGCACATGGTATTAGAGTGGTGGTTCAATCATGTGCAGTGGAATGGTGTTAGAGAAGACAACATGGGTCGAT
The DNA here is from genome assembly GCA_963277665.1 of Viscum album. NCBI lineage: Eukaryota > Viridiplantae > Streptophyta > Magnoliopsida > Santalales > Viscaceae > Viscum > Viscum album. The sequence goes on along the minus strand of OY728164.1, from coordinate 62,650,302 downwards.
GCCAGTGAGGATTTGAGAGCGTACCCCAGTAATCACTTCTACCAAGCTGAAGGAATGATAAAATAAATAAGGAAGCACTCAACCGAGTGATATTATTATATGGGAAAATGGTGACACAATCATTGTCTCTCCACTAAAAACATGCAGACATTTACAAAAAAGTTTGATCTAACTTTTTCAAGTTGTCTAATTAGTGAGAACCTTCTTCCCTTTCTCAAGGGTTTTATAGAGCATTGGTTATCTACCATTGATGAGTCACAAAGATCATGGTTGGGAATCCTTGGATAAAACCAAGGACCCTTCCATATTAAGAAGTCCATGATGAACTTATAATATCCAAGCATGATCCAAGAACAAGTCATGTTCAATATTCATGAATTGTCGTGCATGAACTGAAGGATCCCAAGACTTTTGATGAAATAGAGTCTTCAAATGAAGTAAGATCTAGATTTAATGCCAAGGTACAATCATGATAATATATTCATGAAGTTACAATTTCATTAATATAATTTAAATAATAAAATGAATAGTTCATGTGATGAGAGTAAAAATTTATTCTAAAATGAATATCCTATGTGATGAAATGTGAAACATAAGTATTCGGGTGATTAGAAGATCATATTTTGATGAATCCACGTGAATCAGATTCTTACATGAGTTGTAACATTTATGTGAAGAATGGAGAAGACCCGAGCATTGGGTATTTTTGATGAGTTTTTGTATTTTATTATTTAATTAAATATGAGTTACATGTATGAATATAGATAATGATTCATAGAGATAGACACCACATTAAGAAGAAATAGGGGAACCTTAATCCTTCTAGTATTCTTTATGAGTTGCATGAAACAAAATACCCACAGAAACTAATGGGGCATTCAATATGAGGAAAATATGATACCACTACTGATGAGTATTCATATATAAATGTGTAATTAAATGTGTTATTACGAAACAAATTTAAATAAAAATTTAAATGATTGATTTTAAATCATGTAATAATGATATATTACCCATGAACAATTATTGTTTGTTTTGTGAATAAAGTGTGTATGAAGGTGATGAAGACTCTGTGTTGAATTGAAATATTATTTCTGATAACTCGATACAATAATGTATCAGGTAAATACAGAAAGATGAATTGATGAGTTCTTGATTATTTGAATATTGAGGAGAATCTAGATTGCACAAAATCTGAAAAGAGTCTTAATATAATAATTTCTAAAATTATTGATAAAGTACACAAGGTAGGAGTGACTAGATTTCTTATAGAGTTAGTCTATTTGAAGAAGAACTTCTTCCTAAATTTGGAAGTAGATGTATCTTTTGGATTATAGAGTAGAATGAATCTCCAATGTATTATGGAGAAAGAGAGTGTATAGTGGATTATTTTTTGTTATAGAGAGGAAAAATGGATTATATGTCATTGTATTAACTTGTGGAGATAGTGAATAATACATGTTGGGGGGTATAACCAATATAGAAATGAGTAGTATTTTCAAAATAACCCTGTAAATAACATGTGATTCTCCCTATTTCATTACAACTACACTTGAGGAATGATTGAGAGTTTATATTGAGTGGATCAAAAACCTAAACAAATTTCAATAGGTTGAATTTAAAAAAAGAATTAGTAAAATAAGGCTACCACTGATTCACCTCCCTCTCATTACCACCTAATTGATCCTTGGCCACTAAAAATATCTCTTCGTATCAATAGATCTTGGTGAAATAGGTTTACACACATCAATTTGCATTAGTTCAATCACTCTTATTGACCATTGATCTTTAACCTTTTATATATTTCAAATAATCTTCCCTTGTTAGAAAGAATCGCATGTATGAGTATGATCACATGATAAATTAGAGAGATCTTGAGCAGTGTCACATTTCAACAGATCTTCCATGTATGATTGGCTCATATAAACAATAAATTTATACCACAACCTATTTTCTTCTTCCTTGGATATAAAATACATATCTTCTTGTCCACTCACAAGATATAGATTCCCCTTTGTGTGTTTTCCTTACAAAACAACTCCACTATATTTTCCCTTGATAATACACACCTTATTTGTAAATATTATAGTGTGTCCCAAGTCACATAGTGACCCTCAAGGCTATGGAATGATCATTCTAAGAATTCCCCATATTCCCACAAAAATAATATTTGATAAATGGTTTATTCATGTGCATCACTAATACACCACTCATTATTCCTTAAGATCACTAAATATTCTGATTCTAATTCATACCAAAATAAATCTTTATCCACATAACATGCTCTTGTGTTCTGACACCAATCATTACTGCTTTCTGTTTATGAACAATAACCATACCATTTGTGGCATTACGATGTATCATTTTCTTCCCTAAACATTTTTTAACTATTTTTTGGACCTATGAACCATAATTTTCCTTTTTTCCATCACTTGTGTGACCTAATTTCCTAATATCATATTAGGAGTCAAGAGTTTCTCTTGATCCTATATTTAATTGTAGGACAACAAAATCCTCCTAAAGTTCTTCAATACATTTTACTTGGTCTTTTAATATGTTATTCATAAAATAAATAGCCTTGGATTATTATTTAACCTTTATGTTGAACTTATTGAATTTATATGAGTATTATGGAATTTCTAATCATATTATTTATTATACACACATATATATATATATACATTGGTAGATAATTTGATAACAGTAAGACACTTATTAAAGATATAATAGAAGTCTAGATAACAGTAATACACATACAAAACGTATCATAAATCAAATGTCAACCAAATCTACGCCTCCGGTGTGGATGCTCCTCTATCCCACAGTCAGGCGTATACTGGATGCGTCCACGCCGTGTCTGTCTACGTCTGTGCTCTGGCGTACGCTGCGCATCCTCATCGACAGCCACCTCCACATCCTCCTGTGTGACAGACGGTGGATGTACAGTCTCACCGCCTGTACCCTGGCCTGCATCTAAGGATAGTGGAAGCTGGCTGGAACTCTCACCAATATAGGAAGTAGATGGCTGCTCTGCTGTGGATGACTGCAATAAAACATCGAACTCAATCCAGTCAGCGTCTGTAAGTACCTGTGGCTATGCCTGAGAAGCTGGAGGAGCATATGACTGGTCATGCTGAACACCCTCCTCCAGTGGAATAATATCATGTGGCTGAGCAAGCTGAGCAGCCTCATCATGTGGAACAACAGCAGGCTCCGCGACCTCCACAGCAGGCTCCGCGGCCTCCGCAGCAGGCTCCGCGGCCTCCGCAGTAGGTGGTGGATCAAAGAAAATGCCATGATAAATCTCGTCCATCGACGGTAGCATCTGTCGTACAAGGCTGTGAAAATATGCTGGGTCAAAGGCAGCTCTCTCCACTGGATCAGACATATGCAGTAGATGACAAATACGAGCATCCTGCGAAAACAAATTCTGTTATTAACTAATTTGAATAAAAAATATGTTGAACTGTGAAAGAAAGAATGCATACCAAGTCATGGAAGCCCCGTCCGTGCCGTGTCAGAAATCTGACGGGAGACCTGATGTACCAGCCTGCATAATCCATCTGATCCATCAAATGAAAACGTACTGTCCCTGCCCCTCGCAACTGGGACTCTCGTCGTCTGTCCCATAACGCAACATATCTCGCAGGGTAGCTCCTCCAATCAAAATCTCTCTTCCCTGACATCTTCAGGGAATGCAATGAATCCAACTGACTGGGCGGGTCAGGAACTGGCTGAAGGAATCCAAACTGTCTCATAACCCTATCCGTCTGATGCCACTCGACTATATGAAAATGAATCAGTGGAACCATGCAGGAGCCGATATCAAGCATCACTGTACAGTATGGGGGCAGACTCTGAAGGATATCATCTGTATATGGAATCCATGTAATCTGAAAGAAAAAATGAATAATCAATTAATAAATGAATAGATTTACAGTAAAGAGTAAAGATTTAACAATATAAATAATAATCACTTACATCGTCTGGTCGAATGCTGTCTAGCATAAGTCTGTAGGCGTGAACATCATGTCTGGGAGAATCTGAATGTCGATGCGCCTGACTCCACCTGTAGATAACATTTTTTTTACATTTCATAAAAGAATTTTATACAAGTAAGTTAGATATTAGAAAGAATTAATAACATACCAACGTCCACGTGGAGCCTCTGCTACAATATCTACGGGTAATGGCGCACGAGCATGTGGAGCTAAACGAGGTATGTGCTCCCATACCCACATCTGTAGAAGAACCATGCATCCTGTGATATGCATCTTCTCGATGCGACATGCACTGCATAGGGCTCTGTATGTATATGCTAGGCAGGCAGACCCCCAACTATATCGACCTGCCTAGTCCAAATCCTCTAAAAAAGATAGATACATCAGGTGCACAAAAGTAGTAGAGTGGTCAACAAAAAGCGTGCCACCGATCAGCCTCAAAATATATGCCCGTGCAAAGCGCAGCACGGTGACGTCATCAGCATCATCTGGTAAATGTGTGAAGTGCTGGTCTAACCAAGGCATCCGCAATCTACCACCGACGATGGTCCTGCCATCATCCTGGACCTCTATGCCCAGAAGTCTATGAACAAGCTCAGGCAAATCTGATGGAACTCGGCCTGTCAAAGCATGTCCGTCGATAGGGAGGCCCAACATAATAGCCACATCCTGCAATGTAATAGTCATCTCTCCCTCACTGAAATGGAAAGTATGCGACTCTGGTCTCCATCTCTCGACAAGTGCGGCAATGAGCTGATGATCAAGAAACGTGAAGTCGCACATCGCTACGCAATAAAATCCAGCTCGACGAAGATGTGGGACGATAGCAGGAGGTGGTGCAGTATGATGGAAATGGTGAGATCTACGTACACTCAAGGGAGCCACAGGACGTCCCTCTAAAAGCAGTCGTGATACATGAGTAGCCTGAGATGTAAGCAATGGAAAACCTGCCATCTGCACACATGATATCATCGTTACTTATTAATAGTGGAATCATGATATATTCATTTTTATTTGGTGTCACAATCAAGATTAGCCTAGTCTCACAATCAACATTAGTTAAGGATGCTCAGACACTCAGATGCCATTACTAAAACTAGACATCTTATAAGAAAACCATAATTTAAAAGTGAAAAATTAATTATTTCTTCTTATTTGTGAAATTACGTTTGTTAATTTATCAATTATCCATTAAATAACCATCAACATTATTCCACATTCAAAATTAACAGGAAAAAGTGAAAAATTAATAATTTCTTCTTATATGTGAAATTAGGTTTGTTAATTCATCCATTATCCATTAAATAACCATCAACATTATTCCACATTAAAAATTAACAGGAAAAAGTGAAAAATTAATTATTTCTTCTTATTTGTGAAATTACGTTTGTTAATTTATCCACTATCCATTAAATAACCATTAAAATTATTCCACATTAAAAATTAAGAGGAAAAAGTGAAAAATTAATTATTTCTTCTTATTTGTGAAATTACGTTTGTTAATTTATCCATTATCCATTAGATAACCATTAACATTATTCCAAATAGATCAAGTTCCTAAGTAACTATAGAAACTTCCACAATAGGTTATTCAACCACAACCTCTTCCTCTTAGTCTTCTACTTCTTCTCATCCTCATCCTCTATTTCTTATTCTTCTTCTTCATCATCGACACCAACCACAACCTCTTCCTCTTAGAGAAGGTACACAGACTCGATCATGGATGATGAGATTTGGAACACTGTCCTGCCACTTGGGGACATCTCTTACGAGTATGTCCTTCTGCGTGGCAGATACTGCATCGTATTCTCCCTCCTCGTTGCCGAGGCCAATCCATCTCATTTCTGATGCGAGTTGACTTCGGTCTTCCTCGAGGCCGCAACCTAGTAGCATGAAGCCAATAATTTTAAAAATGACACACATTGAAAAAATTATAAATGATACCAAAACCGACTTATGAAAACCTGGAAATATCAGGGACTATGGTCCGTTGATCAGCAGGCAATGTGATAGAATGGAAGTCACCAACAGGCATCCAAGCAGCACTATAACAGTTAACCAAAGTGCTCATGTGATACACCGGGTCAACATATGGCTCCCACGATATATTTACCGAAGCGCAAGCTGTAATAACATGTACACATGGATATCTCAATGCCTGAAAGCTGCCACAATCACAGTACCTGTTATCCAACATCACGACAAACACTCCACCATTAGTGCATGCACCCTGGTCGTAGCACTTTCTTACCCGAAAACTCCTCTTTTCCCTGTCAAAGGCTATAACATTCCATCGTGAAGCCTCATTCCGTATCCGGTCAATATCAGTTTGAAAATGCTGAGTAAAAAGCATTCCATTTTCCATCCTCTGGTAGGCCTTTTGGGACCGGTCAACAAAGTAGTGAACACATCTAAAAAATGTCTCTTGCACTAACCCTGTGATTGGGAGTTTACGCACACCCTTGAGGACCCCATTTACGCACTCCACTATATTAGTGGTCATATGCCCATATCTCATGCCACCATCGTATGCTAATGACCATTTTTCCTTTGAAATTCGCATCATATATTCATATACCTCCTCATTAACTGTTCAGATCTCTTCAAGACGCCGATCAAACCTTTCTTGTTGGGGTTCATATGCTGAAAGCATAACATAATAATGTATTAAAATGGATAGTAAATTTTGTTAAAAAAAGAAATTTTAGAAAACCATACCCAATTTGAGGATCGCCTTCTTTATGGCCTCATCTCTAAACTGCTTATGCACATTACTTGCAATATGTCTAATGCAATAACGGTGATAAGCATTCGGCTCAGTCCAAGAAACCCCATCACTACTCACGGCCTCTATAATCGCTCGATGACGATCAGATATCAGACACACGCCCTGTTTCTGCGTGACATGAACACGTACACATGCCAAGAACCAGCTCCAGCATTCAAAATTTTCTTTTTCAACAACAGCAAAAGCAAGTGGCAGAGGAGCGCGATTACCATCCTGTGTGGCAGCAATGAGTAGAACACCTGTATACTTTCCATAAAGGAATGTGCCATCTACCTGAATAAATTGTTTACAAAAGGGAAATGCAGCAATGCACGGTCTGAATGCCCAAAAAATCCTCTTGAACTTCACCTTTGACCGATCAACTAGATGATTTTGGGATACATACTCAACAGTGTCCAACTGATAAACAATCTGATTATTGAGAGACAACAATTCCATAAGCTGTGGCAACAATGCATAAGACTCATCCCAATCACCATACACTTTTACAATGGCTTTCTGTTTTGCATTCCAAGCTTTGTTGTATGATACCTTATAGTTATACAACTGTTGAATTCTTTCCTGAATAAGGGAAACAGGAACATCCTGACTTGTTCGTATCATCTCACAAATAACAGTACATATAAACTCTGCATCAAGAGAAGAGTGATCTTGTGCCAAGCTGGGATGCAGACAAGTGTGTGGGCCTTCTAATTTGGTTATCTTCCAACATCCATAACATTTATCAAATACTGCTCTTAATCGAAATTTGCATTCTAACCCATATTTTTCACAACGAATGAGATATTTGGTCTTCTTTGACTCATAAACCACAAATGTGAAATGTCGCTCAATGTGGTATTGCTTTATCACATTTTTCATGACCTGTTTAGTTTCGAACTCCTGCCCAACATATATGGCATTATCATTTGATGCAGGCATATTCCCTATAATGCCAGGGAATTCAGAAGCTGGTGTAATGACATCCCAATCAAAAAGTTGTTCACGAGACATTCCTCCAACTAAGGAACTCAAAACTGAAGGCTGATTACCACTAACTGGTGGATGTAGTGGATGTCTGTCTCTCAAAGGAACCTCAGAAGGTTCATTTCCAACCACATCATCTCCTGCTGACTCCCCAGATTCTTCTTCCTCAGATAAACTTTCTTGCACTATATCAGCACAGAAAGGGATGTCATCTACATTTCCTTCCAAATTTTGATGATATTCCTCATTACATTCTTCCATAGGAGTCGTATGAGAAGGAGGCAATGCAGAAGACTGTTGTGAAGGACCGACTTCTATAGAGGTCACAAAGCATGGTTCTGTAGTAATCGATTGCACCACATCAATATCAGAAATGACAATAAATAATTCCATCAAACCATTAATACACTGTTGCCTGAATAACTGAGAAGCCTCCATCCAATCCTCATCATCGACTATAGGGTAGTCGCTGTGCCACATACGCTCAGGATATTGAAGATGTCGGTATCTAATTGAAGTGATTTCTTGTCCTGCACTCAATTTTAACCGACTATGAATCTTATTACGAACTGCATCCAATGTCATACAACCATGGAGATTTACCACTTTGACAGGTGGCACAATGTAGCTAAAACCCTGCTCGGTACAAATTACCTCACCGGTGCAATATATTTGAGCAGACATAATTACCTATTAAAAAAAAATTTAAAAATATTATACACTACAGTAAAATTTTAAATTATTTAATTTGGTTTTGAATAATTGATTATCTTGAGACTTTTTTATGTATTGATTTATCACTGTTAAGGTATAGTGATTGTGATTTTAGCACAAAAGAAAATTTAATATAATGTTTCATAAAGTTTGATTACTTATGAATATATAATCATGACTTGATCTTGAGACTTGCGATTAGTTTATCATTATCAGATAAACTAACCACAATTTATATGAGTAAACTCCTATCTCTATTATCAAATATTGCAGCAACCGCCAATCTCCTGTCAAATAGCAATGCCACCTCTCGAACGAGTTCTCAAATGCCTCTTCGTCGACACCTCTTCGGGGATGCCTCTTCGTCGACACCTCTTTGGGGCGTCAGTCTTTTATTTACAAATTTACTCACATGCATGTGAGAGGGTCTAGGGGTATGAAATACATAAATTAATTTAAACGGACACGCAGGTCCTTACACTTACTGAGAGATGACTCGCAGGTCATCAATACCGAAAAAATGCAATTATTACAAATTGAATAACAACATACACAAAATAAAACATGCAATTTCAATTATGCATGGTCGGTCATCTCAAGATCAGTCATCACTCATACCGTGTTTTTTGATATATTTATTATATTATCCGTATTATATAAAATCTATATTAAATACTACACCTATTTTACAAAAATTTAACTTCATGTGTATATATATATATATATATTTATTAAAAACATTAAATAAATTTTATTATAACTGATCTAATTGAGATTTACATAATAAACACTTTTGTTATTTTAAATTTTATGAAATTGTAATGTTTTTTGGCCATTCTTCTACTTTTCAAATTATAAGTAAATATATTTTATACTTTATTGATTAAAAATATTATTACTAGTAATTAAAAGTAATTTAATTTACACTTACATCAAAACCATCCATTAAAATAAATTTCTCCAACATAAATTACTTTTTCTAAACATTAAAAAGTTTAGACATAACATAAAACATTCAATATTTAGACAACAGACATTCCAAAAATTAATTCATACGAACATTCAACATCAAGAAAATTAAATCATACAAAACATTTCATGCATAACATATGAAATAAATAAATCATACACACAATTACACATACAAATGAAATAAATAAATACAATTAAACATACAAATGAAATAAATAAATACAATTAAACATACAAATTATTAAATAGAAATTTTACCTCAATAAAAGCAGCAAATATTTGTTGAGAAAGAATTTCTGCAGGGCTTCGCAACGAAAATCATAGGAGAACAATGGGTATTGGGGGGGGGGGGGGGGACCCCTCCTTTTATAACTTCTCTCGGCCGGATGCGTGAACGCCGTTCACGCATCCTTCAGCTCATCCGCGAAGGATGCGTGAACGGCGTTCACGCATCTTTCGCCGCGGAGAGAAGCGTAAACGTCGTTCACGCATCTTTTCCCGCGCAAGGATGCGTGAACGGCGTTCACGCTTCCTTTAGCTGGTCAGCAAAGGAGGCGTGAACGCCGTTCACGCATTACAGTCGGGGTCCGGGATGCGTGAACGCCGTTCACGCATCCCACGCCGCGGAAGGATGCGTGAACGCCGTTCACGCATCCCGGACCCATTTTTAAAATTATTCGAACCCTATACCCTTCTTTCAAATTTTAATTTTTTAAAAACCCAAATAAAAAAATTACCCGTCTCTGGCCTCCTTGCTCCGGCCAGCGGTGCGTCCGACACCATCTCCGGTTGTCTCCCTCCCCGGTGGGTATACCCCCCCTCCACTTGGGTTTGCACCTCAATTTATAGGGATTTCCTTAGATTTAGAAAAACCTTAACACCTCGGGTTTGATTTTACGTCTTTATCCTCATGTTATAGGTTTTTGATTGGTCCTCGAGGGAGTGTTCTACCGTCTGCCAGAGTTTGGTCGCATTCTTGTTCGATTTGAGGTAGGCGCATTCAACCCATTCATTTACAAAGTAATTAATTGGTTCCTATGTTGATTCAATTTTCTTTTTTACTTGTTTTGGAATGTTATAATATTTCTAATTAGTATATGATGGGGTTTATGAATTTTTAGAATTTGTTATAAAATGATCTTGCGGTTGTTTGACATGGATAAGTTATGCAAAAAGTGTTTTCAAGTGGTTTTGGTGTGCATGTAAAATGTATATGGGTTGTTTTGTGGAAAATAGTGGTTTTCATAAAATGGTTGGGTATGGGTATTTTGTGCAAGGGGTTTACTAAATTGTGTATGTGAGGAGAAACTTATTATTATTATTATTATCATTATTTTTGGAAGGGACATCGTGTGCTTTGATTTCAAGAGGTCTTTATGTGTGTTTTTTGTGGAAATCATTGTTGTGCTACTAAGAAGTAGATTATAAATTGCTTAAATGATTTATTAAATTATGTGATATTTTAGATAATTTTTAATTGGTAAATTGTTTCGCCTAAATTATTGATTTGGCATTCTTTGTGATTGATTAGTTTTGTGTGAAGATTAGTTTTTTTAAAACGAACTTAGTTTGCGTCATATATTCTGTAACATGCTCATGTGAATTTAAGGTGTGTTTTGTTAAAAACAAGTTTTGTGATGTATAATATATTTTCATGAATTTGCGTATTTATTTTTCCAACTATGCAAGTCATGTGTTTTCTATCATGGTATGTTGTGGGTTACTCTAGGGAAACTGTTTTATAGAAGTTAATGTGATTTATTAAATAGTGCAAACTATTCAAGTTATGTTTTCAATGTAGGTCGAGGTGGTTCTTTTGTTCTATTTGTTGTTTTGGTTTTTTTAAGTATGGGTTTATGTATTTTAGTTATGTTTGCGGTTGCAGCGCGTTGGAATGGTTTTTTCATGCTCTTGCGATCGTCAGCTTTCTTGCAAGCTTGCGCGCCCGTGTGAGGCGCGTTACGTCGTTGTGTTTGGACCGCGAGCTATGGTAGGTCCCCCACTTCACTCGCCTTTAAAATTTGAATTTATTAATGGATTGATATTTTATTAATTTTAATAAATTGTATATAATATACGATAATTAATTTTTAAATGGTTATTTGGTTTAAAAAGAGCCGTTTATTTTATACATGACACTTGAAACATTTTCATGACAGGCGGACACCCAGTATTGAAAGAATTCCTATTTGGACTTTAATAATAATTCACGAGAAATCAAATGCACTTCTAATTTTAAATATATATGATTTCATCTGAAAAAGTGTTTTGGGTTTTCTCGAAAAATGAGGTTTTTCTTTAAATTTGGTGAAGGCTTGTTTGACACTTTAATAAAATAAATTCTTTTGGAAAACCCAATCAGGGGTGATATTTGGTGTGAGTTGATTACATGAGCTGTATGTGATGTTTTTGCATCATGACTATTTGATTTATATTGTCGACACACCCCGTTTTATTTCTTGTGTTGACATGGGAACCTGGCATTGTGATTGAATATTTTGAGAATGATTGTCGCACTAGTTTATATTTCGCACTAGCTAGTGGCCCTAGTACGGATGACACTCTGCTAGGGGATTGGGCCCCTTTGTTAGACCTTTTAGGGAGTCACTGGGCGTTAGGGCATTATGACGTCATCGAGAGTAAGAATGCCTTCAGGATGAGTCACATGTATGGTATGTTCTGGATTGTTCACGATCTCCTAGGTTTGACCCATGTTTTCTTTAGTTTTTGATATGTGGTGAATGATAGAGAGGTCTAGTTTGGTTGATTACCCCAGTGCGCCACTTCTTTTCCATTTCCCTTAGTGTGTGTGTGGTGTGTGTTGTGTGTGGTATTCCATTTGAGTAGCAACAAAAATTTGATTTTCTAAACTGCTCGCAGAAATGTTTTAAAATTCAATACACATGTTCCTTTCAAAGATTAAACTTGTTTTAAATTTAAAAGGGAAATGGACTGTTACTTGTCTTAGAAATGGAAGTGTGTGTGTGAAAACCCATATTTTGAATAAATTAGTTCAAACCTGGAGTTAGTAAATTTCATTATTTAAAGGTAGTGCATTGAGAATAGTTTGTTGGGAACGCCTACTCAGTTTTAATACTCATGCCTATAGAATTCTCCTATTTTTAGTTTCTGTTGCATGTTTGATTTGAGCTTGCTCTTCATGGGTGAGAGTTGGTTGTGTACTGGTGAGCGACTCAAAGAGATGCGAGTGGTTTTGGTTGTGGTCAGCTTAGTTTGTTGTTGCTGATCGTTCTTTCTTTTCAGTGTCATTTATTTACTTTGTTTTGTTCTACTTTTCTACTACTTTATTTATTTTCACTGGGAGAAATCATTCCCTCATGTTTATTTTTGATGCCTGGAACTTGTTTCCAGCCCGTGGGGATCGGTAACTCCCCTCGGGCCATGTTGCGGGCCGGCTCAGGTGACCGGTTCGGGGTCGACCTGGGTTGGTTCATCAAAAAATGATATCAGAGGTAGGTTTTTGTTATTTGGGGTGTCTGGTAGATGGATATTATGATTTTAGGGACTCGAGAGGTTGGTATGAGAAGGACTTCATGAACCCTCGGCCGCTCTGCACCTCGAGTCACCAGGGATAGTCTTGTTATTGAGTCTTTGTTTCATTCTGATTTGTTTTGGATTGAGGGATGACAATAGAGGTAAACCGATTTTACATCGTGATCTCACATGGAGTACTGACCCATGTGGAGTCCGGGTACACGATTTGAATTCCTCTTAGTTGTTGACATATACTTGGGGCATGGCCCCCTAAAATGTCGCCAGGTTAAGTGTGACCACTAGTCCCTCTCTTCGGTGGTTTGATGTAAGTTGAGTGACGTTTTCGTTATGGTTTGTGTATGTTCATTTTTTGAAATGAAAAAATGGTTTTTAAAAATGGGACTGATTTCTTTTAAATGGCATTAAATTTATGAAATGGGTTTTAAAATTGAATGCCTTTGGATTGGAAAACTATTGTTTTCATGGAAATTGGTCGATAATGGTTTTGGGTGAAACCTCTAGTACTCTTTATGAACATTTTCACATGTTAGAGGATGCGTGGAAAGTGTGTGTTGGTGCGTATGAATGAATGTGGATGAAGACATGTGCAACGGTTCATGGGATTACCTCGGTGTGTTTGAAATTAAAGGCTTGACCTTGTTTTTTAAATTGGATTTTAATGATGAAAATTGTTTTGGGAAGAGATTTTGGTTTGAAAAGAGGATTTGGTATTGAGAAATTGGTCTTGAAAGAAATAGGTTTTGAAAAAAAGGATGGTTTTGGAATCTAAAATGGGATGACAATTTTTGGACAGGGAATTTTGGGTTCTGTTTGTGGTTGTTTGGTTTTTTTTGAGCTGGTTGTTTTTAGATGACGGTGCATTATTGATGTTTCTTAGATTGATATTAGTTTCGTCTTAGTGTTATATGTGTTTCTCAATAATGCCGCTTGAAAAGGTCTCCAGAGTTTTGATGAGTCATGCCCAACTGTTGGTCTTTCTTGTACATTTTATGTCCTTCATAGTGATTGGAGTCTGTTAGAGATAGTGGAGTGTCCTGAAGAGGTTGGCCACGTCTTCAGGGTATTTGGAACTCCCAAATCTATTAGAGTGCATGTTGTTTGGGGTATGCTCGACGGTCCAGCTCTGGACGAGTAGGAGTTGTTCGCCTCACCATTACAGCCGGTTGGGATGATGTGGAATGTCTTTAAATCCATCTTCGTTCAATGGTTTATACTTGTGGAGGTGAATACGTAGAAAATTGAAGAGATCATAAGTGTTCAAAATGGCCAGCAAATGGTGAAAGTGTATGTTGATCATTTCAAGGATCTTGTGTCTCTTTTCCCGGGGGTAGTGTTGTAGGACGGGATGAAGACTTCTCCCTTCATCAGGGGTCTTCGTCCAGAGATCAAGGAGCGAGTCCTCCCTTTTTGAAAGCATCACTTTTGAGAAGTTGGTGCATGAGGTGTTCTTAGCTGAGTTGGTCTCCAGAGCACAAACAGTTTCCAATCCACCGTATCCGGTTGCAAGTGAAGGTCCCCCATCTGACTAGCATATTGTGTCAGGTGAATTTGTTTCTAAAGAGTTCTATGCAGTTGCTTTAACTTCTAGTTTGTTGGACCATCAAATGGTGTACAGTCAGTATGGACGTTTAGGGCATACAAGCCGTCATGTCACACCCCTCCAAATACCTTCCACAATTGCAGGTGTCTAGTCCATCAAGAGAAGTTTTGTAGGAAGTTTCATCTGAGGAATACACCATGACCAGAGGATTACAGTGCCTGACTGTGATGCAGAAGATGCTTCAACCCTCAGAGCCCCATCCATAGGTCTTGGGGTGAAGTTCGCGCGTAGTCAGGAGTTGTTAGGGGTGTGACGCCTCAATTTGGGTTTCGTGTTCTCTGTTGGCAATGAAACATTTAAAGTCCTTCCATTCTCATCCTTCTATTGTTAAAGTTTTGGGCAATGTTGTAGGTCCATTTCTTCATCGTGAAGTTGGGATGGAAGTGTTTGTTGTAATCCAAACTATCTTGTTTTTCTGAATTACGATTCACTGAATTGTATGTTTTTCATTAAAAGTGTGTTTGAACCTTGTATGGGTTAATCTAAATTTGACTGTGTTCGTTTTGAGGTGTAAGTGTTTATGGAAGGATCGATGTTTTTGTTAATGCTCAAGTTTACTTATTGTGTTATGTTCTATTCGGAGGTTTTTCTCTAGTGTTTGGGCTTTCTTTGGTCTGAGTCGAGAGTTCCAAGTTTTGGTGGAGGTTTTGTTTCTCTCGTTCTATAGAGGTTAGTCTGGATCAGCTGGGAGTTCCCGCGTCACCCCCTTTCTCGAGGTGGAATGTTTTAGTGTTAAAATTTTGAAACTCGTTTAGTTTTTGTGGTGGGGAGAACCCTCTCGTGCTCTCCGATTCTTTTATGTTGTGGTTTTTTCTAGTTCTATATGGGCTTGGATTCTTGTTTGGTCCACCGTTTGGCTGAGAGACTTTCTGGGGGTAGAATGTTCCCATGGTGGGGAGAATTGTCACACCCCGATCTCACTGATGTGCGACTTGCGAACAAGTTATAAAATTGCACGACAATCATGCATTTTTAACCCTATATGCGATCATTGACTAGTGGAATTGTTCGAGAGCGGTTTGCCCGAACAATCATGCATTTTTAACCCTATGTGCGACTTGCGTACAAGTTATTATGATTTTATATTGAGTCGTGCAGTTAAGCGATGCTTAAAATATGTAAAATATTTTTCTTATTAGGGGTGTTAAATTGTTATTATTATTATTTATGTTATTATTATTATTTACTTTATAACTATTATCCTTATTATTATTTTTGTTGTTAAATAAATTTTATTAATATTATCACTCTAGTTTTATTATTATATTTATTATCTTAATTATTGTCATTTTATAAGTATTTTTTTCTGGATTCATTATTATTATTATTATTATTATTATTATTATTATTAGTCTTTTATTATTATTAGGTTTTTTAAATGAAAAAAATATTGCCCTAACCCTAATCACCCGGCGTAGCCCCCCTTTTCTTCCCGGTTTTTTTCTTTCTTCCTGTGGCGCTTTCCCCCCTCATTTCAGGAATGCACCTGTCGAGCTCCCTCCACCTCGCCCAACTGCAGCCGCCCTGGTGCTACCTCCACCTCGCCCCGCCATAGCCTCCCCCGACGATCCCTCTACCTCGCCCTGCCACCGCCCACGTGCCCCCCCTGCTGCCTCCTTGTGTACCCTGCTGGCCTCCCGCACTCGCGTGGCCTGGCAACCTGTGGGCAGCTGAGCTCCCTCTGGACCGCACCCTCCTGCTCACACTCGAATCCACATCCTCTCGCGGTCTATCCAGGCACTTCGCCCTCCAGGTCCTCCGGGCTCCGACACCTCTGGCTAGGATACACTCCAGCCTCCTTTCCCCGGCCATCTACGCGTCCGACACCTTCTTCGGATGTCTCCTTCCACGGTGGGCATAACCCCCTTCACTTGGGTTTTCACTTCAATTTGTAGGTGGTTTCCTTTGATTTAGAAAAAAATCAAACACCATGGGTTTTCTTTTGCGTGTTTATCCCATTGTTTTAGGTTTGCGGATGGTCTGCGATGGAGTGTTCTACATTCTGTCAGAGTTTGGTCGCGTCCACGCTCGATTTGAGGTCGGCACTTTCAACCCATTCCTTTTTGAAGAAATTAATTTGTTCCTGTGTTGCATCAATTATGTTTTGTACTTGTTTTGCAGCATTATAATATGTCTAATTTTTCTATGATGGTGTCTATGAATTTTTAGAATTTGATAGAAATTGATCTTGTGGTTTTTTGACATGCATAAGTGGTGATAAAATATTTCTCATGGGGTTTTGGTGTGGGTGTTAAATGTAAATGGGTTGTTTTGTGGAAAATAATTGTTTTCTCAAAATGGTTGGGTATGAGAATTTTTTGCAACGGGTTTACTAAATTGTGTATGTGATGCGAAACTTACTATTATTATTATTATCATTATTTTTGGGAAGGACTTCGTGTGCTTTGATTTTAAGCGGTTTTTACGTGTGTTTTTGGTGGAAATCCTTGTTGTGCTATTAAGAATTACTTTATAAATTTCTTAAATTATTTATTAAATTATGTGATATTGTAGATAATTTTTATTTGGTTAATTTCATCACCTAAGTTATTGATTTGTCAAGGTTTGTGATTGATTAGTTTGGTGTGATGTTTATTTTTTTTAAAACAAACTTAGTTTGCGTTATATATTTCGTAACATGATCATGTGAATTTAAGGTGTGTTTTGTTAAAAAATAGTTTTGTGATGTTTAATATATTTTTATGAATTTTCGTATTTAGTTTTTCCAACTATGCAAGTTGTGCATTTTCTATCATGGTATGTTGTGGGTTACTCTTGGGAAATTGTTTTACAGATTTTAAAGTGATTTATTAAATAGTGAGGACAGTGTGAGTTATGTTTTGAATGTAGGTCAAGGTGGTTCTTTTGCGCTATTTGTTCATTTGGTTTTTAATGTATGTGTTTATCTATTTTAGTTATCTTTGTGGTTTCAGCGCGTTGGCAAGGTTTTTCCACACTCTTGCAATCTTCATCTTGTGTGCGCACTTGCGCGCCCGTGCGAGGCGCGTTACATCGTTGTGTTTCGACAGCGAGCTGAGGTAGTTCCCCCACTAGACTCACCTTTAAATTTAGAATTTATTAATTGGTTGATATTTTATTAATTTTAATAAATTGGAAATAATAAAAGATAATTAATTTTCAAATTGTTATTTGGTGTAAAAAGACCCGTTTATTTTCTACACGACACTTGAAACATTTTCTTGACAAGAGGACACCCAGTATTGAAAGAATGAATCTTTGGACTTTAAACATAATTCATGCGATTTCAAATGCACTTATAGTTTTAAAGATAAATGATTTATTCTGAAAAAGTGCTTTGGGTTTTCTTGAAAAATGGGTTTTTTCTTAAAAATTGGTGAAGGCACGTTTGACACTTTAATAAAATAAATTATTTTGGAAAACCAATTCATGGTTGATCTTTGGTGTGCGTGGATTGCATGATGTGTATGTGATGTTTGTGCATTGTGACTATTTGATTTACATTGTGGGCACACCTCTTTTTATTGCTTCTGTTAACATTGGAACCTGACATAGTGAGTGAATCTTTTGAGAACGATTGGCGCACTAGTTTAGATTACGCACTGACTTGTGGCCCCTAGTATGGATGACACTCTACTAGGGGTTTGGTCCCCTCGGTTAGGCCATGTAGGGAAACACCAGGCGTTAGGGCGTTACGACGTCATCGAGAGTAGGCATGCCTTCAGGATGAGTCACATGTATGGTATGTTCTGGATTTTTCACGATCTCCTAAGTTTGACCCATGTTTTCTTTATTTTTTTTATGCAGCAGATGGTAGAGTGGTCTAGATCGGTTGCTGACCCCAGTGTTCCACTTCATTTCAATTTCCCTTTGTGTCTGTGGTGTGTTGTGTGTGGTGTTCCCATTGACTAGAAACAAAAATTTGAATTTATAAACTCCTTGCAGAAATGTTTTAAAATGCAATACACCTGTTCCTTTCAAACATTAAACATATTTTAAATTAAAAAGGGTAATGGAATGATACTTTTCTTTGAAATGGAAGTGTGTGTGTGAAAACACATATTTTTTATAACTTAGTTCAAACCTGGAGTTAATAAATTTCTTTATTTAAAGGTAGTGCATTGAGAATAGTTTGTTGGGAATGCCTACTAAGTTTTAATAACCATTCATATAGTGTTATCCTGTATTTAGTTTATGTTGCAGGTTTGACATGAGCTTGCTCACCATGGGCGAGAGTCGGTTTTGGACTGGTGAGAAACTCCCGGAGTCGCGAGGGGTTTTGGTCGTGGTCAGGTTAGTTGGTTGTTGATGATCGTTATTTCATTTCAGTGTCATTTATTTACTTTTTGTTTTTATAATTTTCAGCTGCTTTATTTATTTTCACTGGGATAAATCATTCCCACTTGTTTAGTTTTGATGCCCAGTAGTAGTTTCCAGCCCATGGGGATCGTGAACGCCCCTCGGCCCATGTTGCGGGTCGGCTCGGGTGACTGGTTCAGGGTTGACCTGGGTTGGTTCATGACAAAATGGTATCAGAGGTATGTTCTTGTTATTTGGGTGTCTGGTAGATAGATATTAGGATTTTTAGGACTCTAGAGGTTGCTACGAGAAGGACGTCATGAACCCTCGCCCATTCCGCACCTCGAGTCTCCAGGGATAGTTTTGGAATTGAGTCTTTGTTTCGTTCTGGATTGTTTTGGATTGAGGGATGACAACAGAAGTAAACCTATGTTACATCGTGATCTCACATGGAGTAGTGACCCAAGTGGAGTCCGAGTACACGTTTTGAATTCCTCCTAGTTGTTGATATTTACTTAGGGCATGGCCCACTACCATGTCTCCAGGTTAAGTGTGACCGCTAGTCCCTCACTCTGGTGGTTTGATGCAATTTGAGTGTCATTTTCATTCTGGTTGGTGTAAGTGTGTTTTTGGAAATGAAATAGGGTTTTTGAAAATGAGACTAATTGCTTTTAATTGACTTTAAATTTATGAAATGGGTTTTAAAACTGAAAGCCTTTGGATTGGAAAACTGGTGTTTTCATTGAAATTAGTCAAGAATGGTTTGGGGTGAAACCACAGGTAATCATTATGACCATTTTCACATGTGAGAGTATGTGTGGAAAGTGCTTGTTGGTGAGTATGAATGAAAGTGGATAAAGACATGTTCAACGGTTCATGGGATTACCTGGGTGTGTTTGAAATTAGAGGTTTGACCTTGTTTATTTTAAATTTCCTTTTAAAGAGGAGAATTTTTTTAGAATGTTATTTTGGTTTGAAAAGTTGATTTTTTATTAGGAAAGTGGTCTTTAAAGAAAGCGGTTTTGAAATAAAAAAGTGGTGGTTTTGGAATCTAAAATGGAACGAGAATTTTTGGACAGGGAATTTTGGGTTGTGTTTGTGGTTGTTTGGTTTTTTTTGAGCTGGTTGTTTTTGGATGAGGGTTCTTTATTGATGTATCTTCGATTGATATCAGTTTCATCTCGGTGTTATATGTGTTATTCAAAAATTCCGACTGGAAAGGTCCCCAAAGTTTTGATGAGTCATGCCCATATTTTGGGATTTCTCAGACATTGTCTGTCCTTCATGGTTATTGGAGTCTGTTAGAGACAGTTGAGTGGCCTGAAGAGGTTGGTCACATCTTCAGGGTATAGGGAAATCCCGAAGGTGTTAGAGTGCATGCTGTTTTGGGTCTGTTCGACGGTCCAACTTTGGACGAGTAGGAGTTGTTCACCCCACCATTGCTGTAGGTTGGGATGATGTGGTATGTCTTTAAAGCCGTCTTCATTCAGTATTGTATACTTTTGGAGGTGAAGATGAAGAAAATGGAAGATCTCATATATGTTCAACAGGGCAAGTAGACAGTGAAGGTGTATGTTTATCATTTCAAGGATCTTGTGTGTCTTTTCTCGGGAGTAGTGTCGCAGGACAGGATGAAGACTTCTCCCTTCATCAGGGGTCTTTGTCTAGAGATCAAGGAGGGATTCCTCCCTTTTTTGGAGCATATCTTTTGAGAAGTTGGTACATGATGTGTTCTTAGCTGAGTTGGTCTCCGGAGCACAAACGGTTGGCAATCCACCGTATCCGGTTGCTCGTGAAGGTCCCCCATATGAAGAGCAGAGTGTGTCAGGTGAATTTGTTTCTAAAGACTTATCTACTGTGGCTCTAACTTCCAGTTTGTCATATCGTCTAATGGTGTCCCGTCAGTATGGATGTTTAGGGAATACAAGCCATCATGTCACACCCCTCTGAAGACCTGCCACCATTGCAGGTGTCTAGGGAATCTGGAGAAGTTTTGCAGGAAACGCCGTCTGAGGAATACACTGTGATCAGAAGATTATAGTGCCTGACTGTGAGGCAGAATATTCTTCAACCATTAAATCCCAATCCATAGGTCTTAGGGTGAAGCTCGCGAGCAGTCAGGAGTTGTCGGGGGTGGGACACCTCAATTCGTGTTTCATGTTCCGTGTTGGCAATGAAACATTTAATTTCCTTTCGTTCTCGTCCTTCAACTGTTAATGTTTTGGGAATTGATTTAGGTCTATTATTTCGTCGTGAAGTTGGGATGGAAGTGTTCATTATTATCCAAATAGTCTAGTTTTTATGAATTATGATTCTCTGAATCATACATTTTTATGTGAAAGTGTGTTTGAACCTTGTAAGGGTTCATCTATATTTGACTTTCTTCGTTTGGAGGTGTAAGTGTTTATGGAAGGATCGACATTTGTGGTAATGCTCGAGTTTACTTCTTGGGTTATGTTCAATTCGGTGGTTTTCCTCTAGTTTTTGGGCTTTCTTTGGTCTGAGCCAAGAGTTCCACGTTTTGGCGGAGGTGTTGTTTCACTCATACTATAGATGTTAGTCTGGATAGGTTGGGAGTTCTTGTGTCGCCCCCCATTCCCGTGGTGGTATGTTTGAGTGTTAAAAATTCTACAGTAGTTGAGTTCTAATGGTGGGGAGAACCCTCTCGTGCTCTACCATTCTCTTAGTTTGTGGTTTTTTCTGGTTTTATTAGGGCATGGATTCTTGTTTGGTCCATCATTCAGCTGGGAGACTTTCTGGGGGAAGAAAGTTTCCCTGGTGGGGATAATTGCCACACCCCGATCTCACTGATACGCGACTTGAGTGTGAGTTATAAAACTACACGAAAATCACGCATTTTTAACCATATATGTGATTAGTGACAGGTGGCATGGTTCGATAGAGGTTCCCCTGACTGCGCGCATGGCGGCTTGTGAGTCGTGCAGTTAAGCGATGTTTAAAATAAGTAAAATATTTTTATTCTTAGGGTTGTTAAATTGGTATTATTATTCTTTATGTTATTATTATTATTTTCCTTATTATTATTATTATCCTTATTATTATTTTTGTTGTTAAATAAATTTTATTAATATTATCACTCTAGTTTTATTATTATTATTATTATCTTAATTATTGTAATTTTATTAGTATTTTTTATGGATTAATTATAATTATAATAACAATTATTATTAGTCTTGTTATTATAATAATTTTTTTTAAATGAAAAAAATATGGCCCTATCCCTAATCACCAGGAAAACCCCCCTTCTCTTCACCGTTTTTTCTTTCTTCCTGCGGCGCTTTCCCCCCTCATTTCTGGCCTTTACCTGCCGAGCTCCCTTCGCCTCGCCTAGCCGTAGCCACCCTGGTGCTCCCTCTGCCTCGCCCAGCCGCAGCGGCCCCGACGCTCCCTCCGCCTCACCCAGTCGTAGCCGCCCCACTGCTCCCTCCACCTCGCCCAGCCGCAGCCGACCCCGGCGCTCCCTCTGCCTCGCCCAGCCGCCACCCCTGCATCCCCCTACCACCTCCTTGTGCACCCGGCCACCCTCCCACACTCGGGTCGCCAGGCCACCCATAGACAGCTGATCTCCCTCCGGATCGCACCCTCCTGCTCGCACTCGAAGCCCCAGCCTCCCACGGTCTGACCAGCCGCTTATACCTCCAGGTCATCCGGGCTCCTTCACCTCTGGCTAGGACGCGCTACGACCTCCTTGCTCCGGCCATCGGCGCGTCCGACACCATCTCTGGTTGTCTCCTTCCACGGTGGGCATACCCCCTTCCACTTGGTTTTTCACCTCAATTTTTAGGGGGTTTCCTTCGATTTAGAAAAACCCAAACACCTCAGGTTTTATTTTTCTTGTTTATCCCATTATTTTAGGTTTGTGGTTGGTCTGTGGGGGAGTGTTCTACCTTCTGTCGGAGTTTGGTCTCGTCCGTGCTTGATTTGAGGTAGGAACTTTCAACCCATTCCTTTCTGTAGTAATTAATTGGTTCCTGTGTTGCTTCAATTATCATTTTTACTTGTTTCTCAGCATTATAATATGTCCAATTATTCTATGATGGTGTCTATGAATTTTTATAAATTGTTAGAAATGGATCTTGTGGTTGTTTGAAATGCATAAGTCGCGTGAAAAGTGTTTTCAAGTGGTTTTAGTGTGCGTGTAAAATGTAAATGTGTTGTTTTGAGGAAAATAATGGTTTTTTTAAAATGGTTGGGTATTGGTATTTAGTGCAAGGGGTTTACTGAATTTTGTATGTGATGCGAAACATGCTATTATTATTATTATCATTATTTTTGGAAGGGAATTCGTGTGCTTTGATTTCAAGAGGTTTTTACGTGTGTTTTTGGTGGAAATCCTTGTTGTGCTACTAAGAAGTACTTTATAAATTTATTAAATGATTTATTAATTCATGTGATATTGTAGATAATTTTTATTTGGTTAATTGTTTCTCCTAAATTATTGATTTGGAATGCTTTGTGATTGATTAGTTTGGTGCGAAGTTTATTTTTTTTAAAACAAACATAGTTTGCGTTATATATTCGGTAACATGCTCATGTGAATTTCAGGTGTGTATTGTTAAAAACTAGTTTTATGATGTTTAATATATATTTATGAATTTGCATATTTAGTTTTTCCAACTATGCAAGTTGTGTGTTTTCTATCATGGTATGTTGTGGGTTACTCTTGGGAAACTGTTTTATAGATTTTAAAATGATTTATTAAATGGTGTGAACAATGTGAGTTATGTTTTGAAAGTAGGACGAGGTGGTTATTTTTCACTATTTTTTCATTTGATTTTTTAGTTTGTGTGTATGTATTATAGTTATTCTTGAGGTTTCATTGCGTTGGAAAGGTTTTTCCACGCTATTGTGATTGTCTACTTGTGTGCGCACTCGCGCGCCCGTGCACGACGCGTTACGTTGTTGTGTTTGGATAGTGAGCTGAGGTAGGTCCCCCACTGTACTCGCAATTAAATTTAGAATATATTGATTTCTTGATATTTTATTAATTTTAATAATGTGAAATAATATAAGATAAATAATTTTTAATTGGTTATTTTTTGTAAAACGAGCCGTTTATTTTATACACGGCACTTGAAACATTTTCTTGACAAGCCGACACACAGTATTGAAAGAATACATGCTTTTACTTTAAACATAATTCATGGGATTTCAAATGCACTTTTAGTTTTAATGATAAATGATTTCTTCTGAACAAGTGTTTTTTGTTTTCTTGAGAAATGAGGTTTTGCTTTAAAATTGTTGAAGGCCCGTTTGACACATTAATAACATAAATTATTTTGGAAAACCAATTCACGAGTGATCTTTGGCGTGCTTTGATTGCGTGAGCTGTATGTGATGTTTGTGCATCTAGACTATTTTATTTACATTGTGGACACACCCCTTTTTATTTCTTGTGTTGACATGGGAACCTAGCATAGTGAGTGAATCTTCTGAGATCTATTTCCATACTAGTATAGATCATGCACTAGCTAGTGACCCCTTTTATGAATGACCATCTGCTAGGGGATTGGTCCCCTTGGTTAGGCCATGTAGGAAAACACAGGGCATTAGGGCATTATGACGTCATCGAGAGTAGTCATTCCATCCGGATGAGTCACAAGTATGGTATGTTCTGGATTGTTCACGATCTCCTAGGTTCGACCCATGTTTTATTTAGGGGTTTTTTATGTGGCGGATGATAGGTAGGTCTAATTTGGTTGTTTAACCCAGTGTTCCACTTCTTCTCCATTTCCCTTAGTTTGTGTGGTGTGTTGTGTGTGGTATTCCCTTTGAATAGCAAAAAAAAATTTGTAATTTCTAAACTACTTGCAGAAATGTTTTAAAATGCAATACATATGTTCCTTTCAAACATTAAACTTGTTTTAAATTAAAAAGTGCAATGGACTATTACATGTCTTAGAAATGGAAGTTTTTGTGTGTAAAAACCCATATTTTGTATAACTTGGTTCAAACCTGGAGCCAGTAAATTTATTTATTTAAAGGTAGTGCATTGGGAATAGTTTTTTGGGCACGCCTAGTGAGTTTTAATACTCAAGCCTATAGATTTTTCCTATTTTTAGTTTCTTTTTGCAGGTTTGACTTGAGCTTGCTCACAGTGGACGAGAGTTGGTTGCGGAATAGTGAGCGACCCTTGGAGTTGCGAGGGGTTTTGGTCATCGTCTGGTTAGTTGGTTATTGCTGATCATTCTTTCTTTTCAGTGTCATTTATTTACTTTTTTTCTTCTAATTTTCCGCTTCTTTATTTATTTTCACTGGGCGAAATAGTTCCTTCTTGTTTATTCATGATACCCAGTACTATTTGCCAGCCCGTGGGGATCAGGAACGCCCCTCGGGCCATGTTGCAAGGCCGCCTCAGGTGACCGGTTCAGGGTCGACCTAGGTTGGTTCGTGACAGATCGTGGGCCTTTGGAAGGAATCCAACAAATGTTAATTATAACATGAATTATGTTTATCATAGTTAAATTTGTTTCTCATTCCACCATTGGATGATGATGGATTACCATCTCAAGGAAATTATTGAGTCCAGGTGGCTGTAATTTCAGATACATGGAGAGACTCACATTGAAGTGGATTCCCATTTTATCAATAGACATACTAAGGAATCCTAGATATATTGTTTATTGTACAATCCAGTATTCTCATGGTTTAATTGATTAGCGATTACACACTAATGTTTCCCATATATGTAGGAAACATTATATTATTACAATTACTAGGACTTACACCCATATGATTCTCTTTCATCAAAAGAGTCTTAGGATGCGACTAATATGATCATTGAATTTTCCCAAGCCGACATTAGAAATTAATGGTGATATAAAAAGGGGATGAAAAAAAGTTTGTATCATTGGTTATAAATAGTGAGAATACCCACTGGGTAATGATATTAAGGTTAATATAGAGCTCGCTCCTCAAAATAAGGATCTTTCAATTTCTTTTTATGTCAAAAATCTGAGCCATCATAATTCATTTGGTGAGGAATTACACGCTACTGTTTCCCTTGACAATGGTTGGAAAAGGTTATCAAGTACTAGAATATATGATTGAAAGATAATTATTATCTGCCTGAAATTCATTGAATGACTACATGACATGAGTTTATTATATTCATGACATGTCATTGGATGTCTTCCTAAGATGTTCAAATATGATTGCATGATCTAGCTGAATTTCTTGATTAACGTTAGACACTTGGATGGAATGTTTGAATGTTGTCACATGATCGAGAAAAAATTGTATGTAGGTCATTGTGAGAACTATTCATATGATCCAATAATCCATTACATGATCTCTATTAAAATGCTTGTAGAGTGTCTCGTGATTCAACTAAATTTCCTTGTTGTGCTCACAAAGAAAGGATGACACATGTGGATGTGATCATGACAGTTAATGAGGCATATATCTTTGGTAATGCATGGGCTAATATGAAATGACCGAAGGACACCATGAATTACAGCTTCAAGGTATGAAGGAAATCAAAAGTTTGGCCTTCTTTGGTCGGTGGATGTTTGGGGAGCCTGTTTACGTGCCCTGATTCTAACATGGTACATAGATAAATTGTACTAACTATCCAATATTATTAGGGTGACTTGTATTCGAAACTCCAAAAGGTCTAGATAGAGAGAATTTAGGGATTTGAAATTATTGTGAGGCATTATAGGATGGTGCTCCACATGACATACTGTGAAATGTCTGGAGGATATTGAGAAATCTAAATAGTTTACACAAGGAGAAATATGAGAGTATGGATACACATCATGGTGTTATCATGTGTCTTCGGTTATTCATGTGATGTAAATTTGGATTACTATGTTGTTTTTTTATGTGTCTCCATTATTTTTAGTCAGTATTCCCTGATTTTTTTTGAAAATTCATATTATTTGTTAACTGTATGCTTGTTTTATGTCTCGTGAGATCTATAATATTTTTCTAATATTCATTTTGTAACCTACCACATGGAATTAAAATGATATATGTTTGATCACATATAGTGACTATGAATAATTCATGATCACTCTTATTATTCTAAAGATCTAATTTGATAAAAAATATACCCAAACTCGAGATTAAAACCTTTGAGAAATCCACTCTGAGGATTGAATGCACATGTGAAAGGTTCCAAGGGATGGCATGACTTATTCATGATGGGGATGTGGATTTTTTGGTCTTAAGACCATATTTTTTCCAATTTAATGGTATTTATCATGAAAATATATGATGGGGGTTCTGGTGGTCATCAATGTAATGTGTTTTGCAAAATCCAATTATGTGTAATTAAGTGAAAATACGATGATTTTCAACGACTGCGAGACCATCCAGTCCACTCATAATGTATTGGATTACTTCAAATAAGTGGGGACATACAAAACCACACAGATATGCAGATGTTCTAACATATTATCTCATTGACATGTTTTTGGAAAGTGAGAGATTCAGATGCCTACAAAAATGAAATTTAGTTATATGAGATGACTTGTCTAGGACAATTAGATAAATAATGATGTCTTTCTAGGTGGTATTCAGGAGATCAAGTCATCAAGGTAAATTGATTTTTTATGACATTGTTTCATGTCATGTGGCCTTATGAGATTGTGATTATTTGGTCACATGATTTTTATGACCACAAGAAATTACCATATTTTCCCTTTTATTTACATTATTACAGTACTAGTATTATTGGTGGTTTCTATGTTTCCCTGAGTGTCATTGAATAAAATATCTCTACGCTTTTGGAGATGTATCATGTGACAAATAAAAGGTCCTATGGATATATACAATCACATCGTGGACAACACATTCAATTTTTCTTATAGATAAATAGGGGGAGTGTGAGGTGTAATAGTTTGTATCCTATAACGAAAAATTTGTTCTTTGATTACATGAATATTTAATATATTTAGATATTGAAGATCATATTAAATATTGCGCATTTTTCTATATGACTATAGTATAATAATGTCCTTGAGTATTTTTCACATTTAAAAGGACATTGAAGTTCCCCGCTATGATTTTAACCTTGATTGTCTATGTCAATATTCTTAAATTTAGTTATGTGGTACAATGACATACTTATATGGGACACATAGTATACATAGCATTAGGTGGGAGTACTTAGAAGTAGTGGATACTTATTCTCATGAAGTTTACACATGGAAATCTCCAAGATTGTAGATTATGAGAAAAGACCTGCCAGTAAGAATTCTACATGATTTGGTGTCATCAAATATTCCTATCATTGATCATGTGTAGTGGTTCTTAGAATTTATGATTATCATTAATACATTTCATGACTCACCATCATTGATTTAATTATAAAAACAATCATTCAAATAGTTGTTGGGATGTAGGGTACATTGGTTGTGTCACGATTGACATATTATTAATGGATTAGTAGAGTAAGGTTTTTAAACATCCATTTATGGATGTTTATATATTTTCTAATTGATGGAAATATATTTATCTCCTGACATTCCCTGTCCATGCTGTATCGATGTGTTTATTTTTGGAATATATATAATTCCATATCAAGCACATAGTTTGATGACACTATCATGAAACCAAAATGATGTGATATTGAGATAAAGTGACTATATTACACAGTGAGTGTTCTCATGTGGATGTCATTGTTGTGATTCTAAGTTCATTCTCTAGGGTGCCATAACCTATTCATAGAAAGTACTCTTGGACATTAAGAATGTATGGCTAATTACAATGATAAAGAATCTTAGATGGCCACAAACTATGTTTTTTAGTGGTCTAAATTAAATTCTACTTGAATTTAATTAATAAATATATTCTCAAGACAATGGAATAATTTTATTCAAATTAAAATGGTTAAATAAAATTAAACAAATATTTATTTGTTGGATTGTGAATAAAAGTATATTTATTAATTGTATTTGACATTAAATAAATTTTTATTTACTAGTTTTAAATGGAAAATTTATTTGTGAGAATAAATTATTTATTTATTTTTTCCAGTTTTCAATCAATAAAAGTGTAGTTCAAGAAGACCCACATCAATCGCGTAGAAAAACAATTATCTTCATGGTTGTAAATAATTATTTAACTAGATGGTAAAAAATGTTTTAATAATTATTTGGCATGGAATTTCATTTATGATTCTATTTTCCTCAAGTTGGAACCCCACAAATAATGACACAATTATTGTTATTATATAGAATGTATTTTCTCTATGGTTATAAATGTATTTAATTGATGTTACACAATCAAATATTATAACTAAATCCTCAAGTTCATAAATAGATAAGTACATCAATTATTTCATGCATTGGAAACTGACGAAACAAGAGCAATTTCATTTAAAGGACTATCTCTTGACTCCTCTCCTCTCTCCATCTCATGAATGAGAGACGTTATTAATGACCTAAGGATAGATGATCAAGAGCGCTAAATGAATGACACTCTATTCACCACACTAGTACATAAAAAGTGAGTGGTGTAAATTAGATACCATTGGAGTAGATGTAGATAACTACTAGAAGGATTCTGGTTTGGATCCTCACAAACTCAACAACACAATCCAAAGTGCTCAACTTGGATGATCAACATTATCAATAATGAAAGTAACCAAGAACCATGTATTTTATTTCGTCAGAAATTATATTTAAATTAATTATAAAAATGGTGTGCAAGATCCTCTCTATTTTTTTATGTCCCTTTAGATCATTATCTAAATATTTGATTTTATTCTGTGGAGGCTGGCTTTCATCATCGTATTGATCACGAAATACACATTGATCATGGTAAAAATTAATATTGGGAAATGACCTAGCGATGCTTCCTCTCTGCCCGAAACTGAAAAGTGGAATAAGAGAGAGGTCATCATAGTTTTTATTTATATTAATAATCCATTGATGATTGATGGTTTTATAATATTGATTTCCTATTCAGGGATAATCGTTCTTGTAGTTTAGATTTATAGATGACTTGTCCCTTTTTTTGTTTCTCATAGATTTCACAGAAATGAATTATTTATTGATTAAAACTAAAAAGATGAACTCATCAGGAGGTGCCGACGATTCTTCCCAAGTGATAACAAAGTACATGCCATGTGTTCGGACATACATGTCATGTTCTCTACCATAGATGCCATGTAATCCACAATACACATAGATTAATCAGGTTCCATACAACGATACTAATTCAGATGATACTCAATTTGTGTGAATTTATTACACGTGGTTGAGTTAATTCTACAC
This sequence comes from Viscum album, assembly GCA_963277665.1. NCBI lineage: Eukaryota > Viridiplantae > Streptophyta > Magnoliopsida > Santalales > Viscaceae > Viscum > Viscum album. The sequence goes on along the minus strand of OY728164.1, from coordinate 62,620,221 downwards.
CACCTGTTGATCATGACAGATAATCATACACGTACAAAATTTCCCACCATGTAGACCAGTATACACGGCATGTAGAACCTTCAGGTCATGGGCCAAACATTGTATCACATACACAGCTAAGAAAACCGATAACCATGTAACGTGGAGACATCACGACATGTAGCCCATTGTACAAGTCGTGTGCTACGAAATTTCTAATGTAAGCATCACTCATCATTTCCCAAGGATTGTACATTGGGGCAGACCATAAAAGTAGTACACACCATGTAGTCAGAACTATGTAGTGTGAACATTTCAAAGTTACAGAAAGATAAAACATTAATGTTTATTTACTGTTCAGAACAACATATCATGTATAAATCATACTAAATGTTGTTACATTATGGATTTAAAAATCATTTATACCATATATTATAAGATTAAAATAGTATGAGAATATAACATATTGGGTAGATTCTAACAAGTATTTAGTAGTATTCCTCTAATATGGATTTATGTACTAGGATGAGAATCTAATGGAAATACAGAAATGGATAAAGATAAAAGGATTGATTAATTAGAGATAATTATAAATTTATTTGAGAATAATTTATTTTAATTAGAAGGATTAAAGAATTCAATTCTCATTTTAATAAATGCATAACTCAATGAATGTATGTGGATGATCATGAGCTAGACCAAAAAATGTTTTTGTGATTGGTTTCCTTTTTATTAATTTATAAAATAAATATTTGGAATGAATGCCATCAACCCACATAAATATGTAGGGACCGAATTCCCATGGTTTCATTTATGTAAATCCATTTTTAACCCTAACATGCGAGTGAGTTTATAAATAATATATATTGTATGGAACTCCCAAGCTTGTGGTGGTAGTCGAAGAAAGGAGCTGAGGTGAAACCAATCCTAGGAGATACAATGATGGATAGGTGAGAATATTTAATCATGAAGTAGTTTAGAACATAGGCCAGGGTTAATATATCAAACAATAGATAAACTAACTAATAGAAAAAATCTCATGATAATTCCCTTAACATTATTATATTTTTATCAGTTTCAAGGTTATTCATTATGGATATGTTGTCACGATAACATAAATAATGAACTAACAAGAATTCCTGATGGAACAAAAATAAACCATCCTTGGGAATAAATAATATCAAGACATGTTTAATAACATAGTTTTTTTCCAATAAATATTAACAAGCATGCCATAGTGATAATATGGAAATTTACACATAAGAGAAAAATGTTTCTCAACAAAATTTTAAATCAGACTAAATTTTTATTTAATTGATTAAGAGAATGTATCAATAAAACTATGTGTTTGACCAACCCTTGTTGGGACACATAAATTTTGATAGAATCCATTAGAAATGGATTAGGGTTTAGAAAACCAAATTTCATCAAAAAGATTATCCCTTGCCAGACATGGTGTAATACGGAGGAAACTATTAAGGAAATCCAAATCTGATTTTCAGGATTGTGGAGTCTAATCAACGAATCACAGAGCTGAAAGCCCATAGTTTGGGAAAGACCTTAATACATAAATACATTCAAATAGATTGACCAACCATTTTCATGTTTACATGAAGGAGAATATGGATCCATTACAATTGAATGTCATAGGAAATGGACATTCCAATTTTCAAAGGCAAGGTCCATTGAAACATAATAAAATAGTTAGAGACATAATAAAAATAATTTATTCGTTCTCATAAAATCTAATCAATAATGTAAAAATCATATGATCATTGAAATTTTTGAATTAAATGATAGGATAATAAAACACACTATCCCTATGATCAGTTCTGGATAAAGATAATATCCCCACTGGAAGTAACTCCAAATAATGGTTTAGATGCTTTCGAGTTATTCTACTCCATTAATGGAAGTCTTACGTGATGTATTCAACATTACCTGATCCATGTACCCAAAATTAGAGTGATGAAAATTTCTTGGTCTACAAGAAACATCTGAATGATGTGTTTTACATTCAATGTTAGATTCTAAAAACAATGTCTTGTGAGCACTTAATTCTTTACAAAAACATAGAATCTTATATTATGCTTGAGCACCTTCGTTGTCTTTACCCTAATAGATAAATACATGAATGGTTTGATTTATCCAAGGATATATTTCAGATTATACTTGAATAGGGTTCACCATATGTGCCTCATTTAGTCAATCTCATTGGATACATTGAGTGAATTCAGTTTCTAGAGTTTAAAATCCCGGAAGAACTGGGTACCGATCTCATTCTAGCATCAATCCCTCATTGCTTCTCTAGTTGTTTTGTTAATTTCAATATGAACAACATTGAGAAGTCTCCATATGATCTTCTTATCATCATTCCCAATATGAACATTGATATGAAGGGTTAAACGATCTATCATTATGGTGAATAAGAGGAAAGGGGATAAAATTTGAATTAAGATCAAGGGTTCTTTATGCCATTATAACAAAAGTATGATCAAAGGGGAACTATGGGAAATAAAGATATTTGATTCATATGTGGAAATAAGACCCACAGTAAGAATAACTACACCAAGATTGAGAAGCAGGGTTAAGCTTCAGGTGTAGTTTTTATCAAATTCAATCTCTTTGTTTCTACAAATTGGGTATTAGATATAGATTATGGTGCTCAAAATATTATTTAGACAGGTTCATTCCAAGGGAAATTATAGTTGGTAGATACCCTTTTATAACTAAGATCACTCCTTATTCCATTATATAATATCTAATAAACTATCATTCATTCCACAAGACATTTGAGTAAGCCATAATTTTTGGCCCACAATTCAAAAAATAAAAATCATATATATCTTTGCTATATGATCAAAAATATTAATTATATAATATTTTAATAATATATAAAAAATAAAAACGTTATTTTAATATCTAATAATTATGAAAATATAATAAATTCGTAAAAAAATATGCATATTTTCATATGAGAAATAATTATATCATAAATTTTTAATTCACCCATGGGAATGAAATGGGTTTCATGTAATCATACTATGATCATCATCATAGAATGTAATAATAAAATATGATAGAATCATTTGATAATATACCAAGTGAGTCATAAAATTCCATAAAATATTTAACATATATATAATTTACCTTTAAATTATGAAACAATCCAATGTTTTAAAACATGATAAAAATATACTTTTCTATTGATAACATTTTTTCTAAAAATATATTTAACACAAATGATATTATTTTCACTGAATATAACTACAAAACATTTAAAGGGTATTTTTTTATAAAATAACTATCTTAACTATTTAATAATCAGGTCATTCCTCATATTTTAAAAGAGAACGTTGTTTCACATAGGTAATAATTTAAAAAACAACTTGGGAAACATTTCATTTAAATGATTCTTCTTAAAAATATATAATTAAATTAAAAAAATGAGACTAAAATCCATTGAAATATTTTATTTATTGTAAAAATATAAATAATATTTTTTTATGTGCATATAATTTGATAGAAAATAACTTTGTTAAATAGTAAATTTGGTTAACTTCCCTTTAAATAAATTTTTACATTAATTTTAAGTAACAATGATAGATGAAAAATATTAATACATAACTATTCTTGTAATACCTATATGGAAAGATAATATATGATCATTATACTATATGATCAATAAAATTTCATGGAATGTATATTTAGAATTAATAATAAACGAAAGAAATGAAATTAATAAATAAACCATATGATGAAGCACCATAATGTGTTGTACACATTCAAAATTAATGTATTGTATATATCAGTTTATTATAAACACAGAAATGAAATATATTATTACATAATATTTTTTATCAATTCTTTATTTTTTTCAATTTTCCTTTTATTATCAATCTCATCATCAAAATGATCATTCCAGATAAAAATGGGTTTTTTCTATTGTTTATTGATATTAATGTTTCCAATACTTATACCATGTACATAGTTCAAAAATTTATACTATCTTAACCATTATATAAACATCATTATATTAATTATATACACCATTATAACCATTCATATATAGAATTAATGAAAAATTAATTAATTCACATTTTTTAGATGGTAGTCCAAATATATGCATGAGTGATGCTTCCAAATTTTGATAGTCGAAATAAAATAATGTAAAAACCCAATTATTAATTAATGAATAAATATTATATCTAAAATACAGTATATATTCATTTACTCTATCCTTATTACAATATTTATTAATATTTAATGAGAAAAATTAAATCACGTCATGATGGTGATATCCAACACATATACATAAGCGATGTAATCATATTCATGAGGATGTGAAGGTAAGAGAGTAGATAATTAATTGTAAACAAAATAGAATAAATATGTACTAAATATCATATTATTAAATAAATAAATCATTATAAAAATCTCTGAAATGGATTGATAAAATTTGAATAAAATGAATATATGGATGTGAAAGTCCACATATTTTTAAAAACTGATCATTTATTTACAATTTTATTTGAATGAGATGAAAAACAAATTTCAATTAATTATAACAACATCTCCATTTTTTTATATTTTTGAAATAAAGTTTTAATTAATAAATATATTTATTGGAAGAAGAACATGATGTTGAAATAAACATTTTAGGAGTTGGGTATGATGATTAAATTTAATTTGAGAGGCCACCTTCATATTACACCTTATGCATTCATTATACTGAATTAGGGTAATAAAAAAATACCATGAATGAAGAGATGAAATATAAAGAAGTTGGTATTTATTGAGTAAGATATGTGGATCAAATTGTGTTAATATTATGGTTTGAGAGTTTTCCCTCAATTAGTGATGGGAATGACCCTCATTCAATTACATGAAAGAAAAAAAAATACAGCATCACATTATTATGAATGTAAACAATTGTGGATATGAAATAGAATTTATGAAAATTTAAGTTTGAATGTCACTATGGAATAATATTTACATAATTTTATGTTACATATCACCCATATCTCTTAGTTTAAACCCTAATAAGCATGGTTTAACGCTAAATGTGTTAACAAATTTTTATTGTTCTTATTATTCACAATGATGGAAATTATTTTAATAATATTAAATTATATTAAGTATGTTGATTCATAATAATTAATCCATGATATAAGATTATATATCTATAAATTATTGATCTTAATTTTAATAATTCATTGTAAGAAAAAGAAAAACTTTTTTAAAAAGATTTTTTTTAAGAATAAATATGAGTTTATCTTAGTTTATTTCAATGAAAAACATATTTGATGAGTATTAAAATATTTTTAATGAATATCTTATATATATTTTTAATTAAAATCATTCATTAAAATGGATTATGTTAAAATATTTTTATAATAACATAGTACATGTGTCAAAATGTTTTTTTAGAATAACATCTATTTTTACCATAAAACAAATTTATTTTAATTTCAAACCAACTAATGGAAATTTTATTAATTATCTATATATAAATAAAATAATTTTCATTACTTTAGATAATATTATTCAGGACCATTAATTATATTCAAAGGTTATATGTAGAGACCTGGTTTTTGGCCTTATATGTCTTTGAAATATTTCTAAGAATATTTCCAAAGTGGGGCGCTGAGACGACGTGCAATTCCTAGGCCCGATGCGCTCGAAATTAATTTTAGAAAAATGTTAAGGGTTTTTATATTACGCACGCACGGTTAACTAAAGAAAATAAGATACCTATTAAACAGTTGATCAGATCATAAATATGAGATCACTGTTGGGTCTGGAATGCAGTTTTTCCCCTAGGAACGTCATAAAATAAGTCGGCGCGAGATGTTTGGACCCCTCGCTCGTTGGCTGATTATTAAATGGGTAAATTAAATAATTAATTTATTCATTTGATAGCACAAACCCGAATATCTCTATAAAAGGGACTCATGTGAAAAATCTGAGGCCACTGATGAGCTTGGAACGTAGGTTTTACCCTAAGAAAGGTATAACCATTGTCCACATCAAGTGTTTGGCATATGTGCCATCACATGAGAATAATTAAATAATTAAATAATTGTTTATTTAGTTATTTAATTTATTTATTTTAACCTAGAGAGATGTTATAAATTCTTTTGTTTGAGGGTTTTGGCCTCATAATTCATTTTGGCCAACGACGGTAAACCCTCACTTCCTCTCATCTCCCCCTCTCCTCGTTGATGAACGACGAACGACGATGAAGTCGTGGATCGAAGTGAATCGATGATAAATGCATGAAACATCTTATTCTCATCGTTGTGAAAGTGTGATCCTCGTCAACGAAGAAACAGATCTTGATAAATGCAATATTCTCCAACGATCGATCTAAACATGAGGTAGGATTTATCATTGTGAATTCCTTACCCGGTTTAATTTTCACGACGAACGTGAATTAAATGAATTAATTCGCGGATCGAAAAACAATGGATTGGATAAATTATTTCTTCTCCTTTATCTTGACATTGAAAATTCTTGATTTGTGATAAATATTTATTTTCCAAATAATTTTGTTGTTGATTCTCAAAGACGATCTCCAAACAAACTTGGCCATCAATCCGCACATAGTCCATGACCCTTTGATATTTCATTATTCGCACGTTCTCCATGCGTTTGTTCGCGCCGAATAATTAAGCATGTCAAAACATCGATGTTTTGTTGAATGCGACATACAGACGTAGAGATCTCAATCAGAGGATCAAAAATCTACGATCGTCATATTTTTTTGGGGATAAAACGATGATTCGGCAGACCGGAGGTGTAGCGGCGCAGTTGGCCAGAGGCGGGGGGTGCGCAAGACCCTCAGTGGGTAGTGTTTCATCGGCGGCTGAATATTTGGGTTGAGGGGGCATGATTTTGGAGAAGTAATAAAAAAAGACAATACATCAAGGTGGATTTAGGCACACAACAAGAGGAAAGATGATTTTGTGCCTGATATTTGGAGTTGAGAAAAAAATAGTTAAATAAATTAATAAAAATATAATAATGTTATTATTATTTTTGTTGGGAAAACCGCATTTTGAAGGTATCTTCTTCGCGTGACCTCGGTTTCATGAACCATCAGTGGCAGTGAGACCCGGACTTCGAGACGGAATTTATGAGTCCAATATTGGACGTCTTTTCTCGAGTTTTTGGATCGGGTACCCGAAACGCTCGTGAATTAATAAATTTAATATTATTATTAAATCTTTGACCTGTCATAACTCACGTGTGTGAGGCCCGATTGTCTTTCCGTCCGTGGCGATGTAATCCTGTCATTTATACGATGTATTCAAGTATAATTTTGGATACAAAATTGTGGTTCGTGGCTCAGTCCCACGAAACACCAAATAATAATAATATTAATAATATTACGAGATCTTGTATCTGACATATATCGCTCATGCGGTGTCGGAATGACGAACCGTCTACGACATTGAGACCCTGAAATTAAGATGTATGTTTCAAGACCAATTATGGATATTTAATTCGAGGTCGAGGCGCAGGCCCCACGAGGCCCGGTTCGCCCGTGTTGGAACCCTACCGGGCCCCCGGTACTAAAATGCCTATAACTTACAGACCGATCGTCCGATTGACGAACCATCTGTTGTTTCAGAAACCAAAGGACGAGGCCGTCAATTTGAGATACTCCACTTGGAATTCAGATATAGTTGGAGTGTGACTAGGTTGGATTGTACCTGAATCCAACCAGGCCCTCAGCACTAAAATGCTTATAACTTACAGACTAGGCGTCTGATTGACGCACCATCTATCATGTTGGAACCATTATGAAATAGAGGTCCTTCGTGTTTCTTCCTTGTGGAACTTAGTGGTGGTTGAGGTATGACCGATGACCTGAGGATCAGAGCTAGGGAATTTCTTATATGGATACTCCCTTGACAACTCAAGGCGTGGGTATTTCTTAATCCACTTTTCTGGTAGAGATGGGACTCCCCACCTCATGACTACGGGTTCTTTTTCCTCTGAGGTGTACTTACTATCATTGTATTAAGTACTTCACCACATGTCCATGTGAGGTGAGTAACGCGGTTCACCCCGTGTACCGATTTCCACGAGTTTACATACATGGGTTGAGGTCGTGTACGGGCCCATGGCCAGCATACATGGAGCGGACCCCAGATAATTTGACACGACGAGTGATCCTTTCTACATGCTTTGTAGTTGTGTTTTACATGACCAACCTTGTGACATGGGCCATTGTACACGGGTAGTATCTGAGGTCAGAGGACACGACGTGTAACCTTTCTACACATCGTGTACTTTTTAGTATATGGATTGATCTTCTTGCCCACCGTATCTTGTGTCACGAACCCCTCCCCACAAAGTGTACCCCTCCTGGGCCGGCAATGTGAAAAGGGAGATAATGACCCCCGAGTCCCGCCTCCAGTAGGCCCCGGGTTGGCGACTAGCACCGAGGGTATAATACACACACAAAAGGGAGGCATTACCCTCTAAGAGAACACATGCAGAAGAGAGATATAGAATAGACTCCAACCAACTCCAACTCATAACTGAAATATAAAAAGGAAACCAAGTACATATATGAAATGTCATGAAAAAGTACTACAACTGAAAGGGAAAACTAAAAGTACCCAAAAGAATGAAAAACGGCAGCGACCACAAGCCCGAACAGCTCCTCCTCCAACCACAAGCTAGTAGTAACCAGATTGATCTCCAACCTGCTCCAAGTGACCTGAAAAACAGTTTATATGTACATAGGGTGAGTATAACAGTATACTCAGTAGGATCCTCCCCAAGACTCTCGTGCAAAAGTAAAGAAAGAATGCTAAAGCCCAGTGAACAACAAGTGAAACTAACTCGTCACCTAAACAGGTATATTATGTTCCCAACCTCACCATGGCTACTCTCACCAACTAACGCATACAAGAATATAGCATATAATAAAGAATATCAAGGGTACCCCGCTACTACTTCCCCACTGGTTTGCCGCTTTGCCCCAACGACATACGTCCTGTGCATCTCTCTCCAAAGGCTTGCCCGTATCAACATGGGTCAAGCTACCCAATCTGCACCTCGTGCACCACAAAGGCTTGCCCGCAGACACCTGGGCTAAGCTCCACACAATCCTCACAACCAAAAGTAACCAGGTAGTTTCCGGGAGCCACCACAGCTCGCATAACGTGTATCATACGTCGGGTATTATACCTCAAGCCATTACAGCGCATACACCGAGTAAGGATCCTCAAGCCATCACAGACTATACACGTTACACCTATAGTAGTCCATAGGATACTATATCCAGAATATATGTGTGTGAAATAACCACAATCCATTACAGCACTCTACACACATATATGGGTAAAACTAACCACTGTGCCTACCAGCACTAAGATCTACCAAGAGAAGAGAGCGGGGCCAAAGGGGGTAGTCAGCCATTCAACCTCCCATCAGAATGTTGGGGAAAACACCCCCCAGGGCTCAGAATCCCCGGGGTGTCCGTTGCCCTTACCGACAGGGTGGAGTAGCGTATAGAAACACAAAAAGTACAGAATATATAAGTAACTCACATCCACACTATGGGCATTAACTAGTCTTAGATACAACTGCAGCTAACGTCTCTCAGACTCCAGGCTGCTACTTCTAAGACTAGGTATCCTATAAGCACACAACCAATTTAAGAGCTTTATTAGATTACTCCATTCTCATTTATCAGTTCCACTGTACATTAATTTATTCTTTAAACATTAATTAAGAATGAATAATTCCACATTAAACTGAAATGGCATCACTTTCAAAAACAACTGCTCCTTTTTAAGATTCACATCACCTTTAAATTCCAGCATCTCCATCCCCGTGGATTTTCACCATTTAATCAAACATTCATTATAGAATTACTTTTCCACATTCCCAGGCATTCTAGAAAAACAGCATATGCTTCTAAACACAAAGGAGGCTCAACACGGTGAGTAGATATATTACCCGTCGAGTCGTTGCCGCCTATAGAAAGAGCATAGACCCATCCTCCATCGAGAGGCTAAACACGGAAAGCACGTGGCATACCCCACGTGTCTTCGCCTCCTTCGGAAAGAGGGTAAGCAAGACCAGCTGCCTTGAGAAGTGGGAAAAAGTAATGCAGATAAACAACCAGACCAAACCACCAACATCAAACCATCACATTCATCTCATACCATCACCCTTGGTGTCCTCCCCGACACCCATATGCATAAACCGATGCATCTCGCCACACTAGGCGTCATCCGCTGCCACAAACACAAGTCTCCAAGCCTCCACATATCACAACAGCCATCCAGGCTCACATCACAGCACAAGCAGCAGGAAAACAAACATCACAAAGTGGGCTCTCGGCCCGTTAACAAACAAGAGGGTAACTCAGAACCCTTTTTTGAAATTCCCACATAATATGTTCTCTAATCCATATCGAATTAACAGATTTGTTATTCGTAGGTTCCAATCATGGATACCTAATCAGTAAGCTATCACAATTAAATAACCATGCTTACTTCCCTAATTTGATTATCCTCAAATTAGAACAACTACAACAACAACAATAACCAGATTAATATCATGCCTCTTTATCTTTAGCCAATTAATTAACAACTAATTCCGGCTTTACGTTCATTATCAATTTCTATCATGAACGAACAACAAAGTCAAAGAAAACATAGGTATCACTATATCTAGGAAAACATGAGGCAAACCGTTATCACGGTATAAAGAAACAACATGCGATCAACCAATTCTTTTAATCTGGTTCAAGTATTTAATTAGGTCAATTTCATTGTGATCCAAAGGAATAAATCATGCTAATTCAACGATTGCACATATATAATTAGAGAAGCCATGAATCCCCTACCTCGAAGAGTTCTTGACGTCCTTTATCCACACAGCGGGTCACGATCCTAGGAGTAAGGGTTGTTTGTGCAACTCCTACGGAAAGTATTGAAAGGTTCTAGCGCCTCTTAGTTAAGAACAAAGGGAGGGAACAAGGGAGAATGATATCTCGTCCCTTTTTAAGATTTAACGAGGTGACGGTTTAAGATCCGGTTAATTCTCCATTAAAAACGGATCGCATTAACCCACGCAGTTTGACCAAGTAAAACATTCCAAGCCTTAGGAATAATTAATATAGGATTTATGGCATTTGAATCGCCTTAAGAGCCCTTAAAATAAGGCTTTAAATGTATTTTACGTCAAAGGAAACGTCAAAAGGGGCAAAACTGTAGGAGTCTGGAAACACTGTTCACCCACCGTTACTGTTCATGAAACTGATCTGTCACACCGATCTGTGAAACTGATCTGTGAAACTGATCTGTCACACCGATCTGTGAAACTGATCTGTGAAACTGATCTGTCACACCGATCTGTGAAACTGATCTGTGAAACTGATCTGTCACACCAATCTGTGAAACTGATCTGTCACACCGATCTGTGAAACTGATCTGTCACACCGATCTGTGAAACTGATCTGTCTCACCGATCTGTGAAACTGATCTGTCTCACCGATCTGTGAAACTGATCTGTCTCACCGATCTGTGAAACTGATCTGTGAAACCGATCTGTCTCACCGATCTGTGAAACCGATCTGTCTCACCGATCTGTGAAACCGATCTGTCTCACCGATCTGTGAAACCGATCTGTCTCACCGATCTGTGAAACCGATCTCTCTCACCGATCTGTGAAACCGATCTGTCTCACCGATCTGTGAAACTGATCTGTGAAACCGATCTGTCTCACCGATCTGTGAAACCGATCTGTCTCACCGATCTGTGAAACTGATCTATCTCACCGATCTGTGAAACCGATCTCTCTCACCGATCTGTGAAACTGATCTGTCTCACCGATCTCTGAAACGGATCTGTCTCACCGATCTGTGAAACGGATCTGTCTCACCGATCTGTGAAACTGATCTGTCTCACCGATCTGTTACTGTTCATAAAACTGGAAACACTGTTCACAGAACCGGAAAATTGGCAAAGTGTTGGGGATAAGTCCCCTTGACCTCCCGGAACACCTCCAATACCAACATTTCACAAAGTAATGGACCGGAGAGGTCCGGGCCATTACATTAGATACCTCTCAAAACATTCTCGTCCTCGAGAATTAAAAACCAACCCAGAAGAAAAGAGGGGTCCGAACAACCACCCCATAAGATACCTCTCAGGGGAAAACCAACACGAGTTGTTCAAAATCTGGAACAAAACCACGACATCCGAGAACAAACAACCCATAAAAACAATTCAAACATAACATCACATTAAAGGTACATAAATAAAACATGAAAGGTCCAACCACATAGAAAACATCATTACATGAAAGGAGTTAAACATTAAACAACTCTGGGTACTGAGCACGTATCTGTGACTCACGCTCCCAGGTACTCTCCTCCATGCCGCCGTGTCGCCACAAGACACAAACTAAAGGAATAGAACGCCCACGCAACACCTTCTCCTTGTGGTCTTGGATCTCCACAGGTTGCTCCTCGAAGGTTGCATTATCATCAATATCGATCTCTCCCCAATCGATAACATGAGATTCATCATGGAGATAACGATGGAGCTGCGATACATGGAAAACATCATGTATCCGACTCATCTGAGGGGGAAGTGCTACTCGATATGCCACAGCTCCAACACGAGCTAACACCTCGAAAGGCCCAAGAAAACGGGGAGAAAGCTTACTTCCGTGATCAAACCTTCGCTGCCCACGACGGGGAGTCACCTTCAGAAACACATGATCCCCAACATTAAACTCTAAGGGTCTCCTTCTTTGATCAGCATAAGATTTCTGACGATCTTGTACTGTCTTCATCCTCTCACGAATAACTTGAACCATCTTTGTCGTATTCTGCACTAGTTCTGGTCCGAGAATTGCTGACTCTCCGACCCCAGTCCAGCACAACGGAGAACGGCATGGTCGGCCATACAAGGCTTCAAACAGCGCCATGCCGATGGTAGAGTGAAAACTATTATTGTAAGAGAACTCTACCAAAGGTAAGTGCTTCACCCATGAACCTCCAAAATCAAGAACACAAGAGCGCAACATGTCTTCAAGAGTTTGGATGGTTCGCTCTGTCTGACCATCCGTTTGAGGATGAAAAGCAGTGCTAAGGCATAGTTGAGAGCCAAAAGCATGTTGTAGACCTCTCCACACCCTAGAGGTAAAACGAGGGTCTCGATCAGAAATGATCGTCTTAGGAACTCCGTGAAGCCTCACCACCTCCTCCAGATACTGCCTCGACAAAACCTCCACTGAGCTCGACTCCTTGATTGCTATGAAGTGGGCCGATTTAGTTAAACGATCCACTACCGCCCATATAGCATCATGTCCTCCCGGAGCTCGAGGTAAACCTGTAACAAAGTCCATTGATATGTCCTCCCACTTCCACTGAGGAATCTCTAAGTGCTGGAGAAGACCACCAGGAACACGGTGTTCAGCCTTCACTTACTGGCAGACTAAACATCGAGACACACATTCTGCAACTGAACGCTTCAGCCCAGGCCACCAAAACTGACTCCTCAAGGATCGATACATCTTCGTCACACCAGGATGTACAGCTAAGGGCGAGCTATGGAACTCTCGGAGAACCGTCTCGCGCATCACCAAGGGAACAAAAAGCCTGCCATGATACAACACCCGGTGTTGTTCATCCTCCGACCAACCATCAGGGGCCTCTCCACAAACGACTCTGTCTCTCAAAACTTCTACCTCTAGATCACCCAACTGAGACTCTTCCACCTTTTGCATCAGGGATGACTGCACCGTCATCTGGAAAAGACAACCTCTTCCCCCAACTTCTCCCATATCAAGATGCAAAGCTGCTAGCTCTTCCATCCCTCTCCAGGAATCACCAGATTCACGCACAACATCATTACCTGACTTTCGGCTCAGTGAATCAGCAACAACATTTCCCTTCCCAGGTGTATGCGATATTTCGGAGTCGTATTCCTACAAGAACTCCATCCACCGACGCTGCCGCAAGTTCAAATCCCGCTGAGAGAAAACATACCTCAAACTCTTATGATCAGTGAAAACCACAAAGTGCTCGCCAATGAGGTAATGTCTCCACAACTTCAGCGCAAACACCACGGCTGCCAACTCAAGATCATGGGTGGCATCGTTGCGTTCATGGGGACGCAACTGCCGAGACCCATAAGAAACAACTGACCTCTGCTGCATGGGAACACAGCCTAGCCCCAGATGTGAAGCATCACAGAAAACATCAAACTGGACTCCCTCTGCTGGAAGACAAAGGACTGGAGCACTTACCAACTTCTCCTTTAGATACTTGAAAGCTGTCTGACACTGATCAGTCCATATGAACGCTTGATCCTTCCTGGTCAAAGCTGTCAGAGGAGTCGCAACTCGGGAGAAATTAGCCACAAACCTCCTATAATAGCCTGTGAGACCAAGGAATCTTCGCACCTCTGACACAGTCTTGGGGGCTGGCCAAGACACCACTGCTTCTATCTTCGAAGGATCCACAGCTACTCCCTGTTGGGACACAACATGTCCCAAGAAACGAACTTCTCGAGCCCAGAACTCACACTTGGACAACTTCCCAAACAACCGATGTTGGCGAAGAACTCCCAAAATGGCTCGTAGATGCTCTGCATGCTCTTCTTCAGATGTGGAGTACACAAGGATGTCGTCAATGAAAACCACAACAAACTTGTCCAGGAATTCACGGAACACAGCATTCATCAAACCCATGAAAATAGCTGGAGCATTTGTCACGCCGAATGGCATTACAACAAACTCATAATGCCCATGACGACAGCGGAAAGCAGTCTTCGGGATATCCTCATCCTTTACATGCATCTGATGATATCCTGACCGCAAGTCGATCCTTGAAAACCAACTTGCACCCTTCAGTTGATCGAATAGGTCATCAATCCGCGGGAGAGGATAGCGGTTCTTTATTTTCACTTTGTTTAAGCGACGATAATCGACGCACAACCGTAAACTTCCATCAGCCTTTTTCACAAACAAAACTGGTGCACCCCACGGTGACACACTTGGCCGAACAAAAACACACTGCAACAGACCATCGAGCTGAATACGTAGCTCTCGTAACTCAGAAGGGGCCATCCTGTACGGAGACATAGAGATAGGAGACGTTCCTGGCTGTAGCTCGATCCCAAACTCGATCTCTCGTCGAGGGGGTAAGGATACAACCGCTTCTGGAAAGACATCAGGGTACTCCTCTACGACCCTAGGAAACGCCAACTGTTGAACCTCTGAAGAACTCAGCATCATCCCAGCCATCATGGATGATAAGGATGAAACTCGTCTATGACTCATCCGAGGATCTCTCTCACCAACAAAAACTACTTCCTCTCCGTCTTCATCAAAGAAAACGACCTTCTTCCTGTAGCAATCCATAATAGCCTGCACCGAATACAACCAATCCATGCTGAGGATGACATCATATGGTTGTATTCGTAAACATAGGAAATCTCCCCAAGAGCGGTGTTGCCCCAACACTAGCTCACAGTCTCTACATTCTTCAAACAAGCTAGCTCGACCTCCAACTGGCGTAGTCAACGCCAAGGGCACTGGAAGCCTCTCTACCTCAAGTCCCAAAGCGTGGACAAGGGTAGGGGATATAAAGGAGTGTGTCGCTCCTGAATCAAACAAGGAATACACCAAGGTAGAAAACAAGCAAAGGGTACCTCGGACGACGTCTGGCTCGCCTGGAGCTGGCAACGCTAGAGCATGAAGCTGACCACGACCACCTCCACGGCCTCTCTGACCCTGATGACGACCACCACCACGGCCGCGCTCTGCTCTCTGAGGACGGGGAGCGTCATGGGGCTGTACTCTGCCTGCTCCATCTACCCTCTGGTGATCTAAAGCTGGTGCAACCTGCTGCTGCCGCCTCGGCTGGAACTGCCTCAACGGAGGAACCTGGAGTGGAGCGCCTGGTGCACGATGACTGCTCTGAAAATTCGGGCACTCCCGCTGCTGATGACCACGTCCACCACAAGAAAAACAAGCGCCTGATCCCTTGGCATAGGTCTGAGAGTTGCTACCTCCGGAGAAACGAGATGGGAAGGGCTGGGACCTACCCCCAGGTGAACGGAAACTCTTCTGCCCTGAAAACCGGGAACCCCGGACCACAGCTCTACTTCGTGAGGAATCATGACGATTCACCTCTCGTGACGATCCGGTCCTGGTCAAAGTCCTCTCAACAACCTCTGCCCTCGCCAGCACCTCAAGATATGTCTTCAGCATAAATGGGGTGACCTGGCGCTGGATCTCTGGACACAAAGCCTCCTCGAAATGCCTCGCCCTGGCCTCATCATCTGGTAACAGGTCTGAAGCATATCGTAGAAGGTTCCTGAAACGGATTCCAAACTACCGAACACTGGACCTCCCCTGTCGAAGGGTAAGAAGCTCCTGGCGACTGGATGCCTTCGCAGTCGATGAAAGAAACTCGACTCTAAACCTGTCTCAAAACTCCTCCCATGAGATCGCTGACTCCTCACGATCCCCGAGGAACAAGAACCACCACTGTCTCGCTACTCCACGCAACATCGTCACAACCAAGGACACCCAGTGTTCCTTCCGAGCACGAATCGAACTGAAGCCTATCTCGACCTCCTCCAACCAGTCTTCTGTGACTGCATCTAAAACGGAGCCCTCGTACTTCTGTAGACTCTGGCGCTGAAACTCTCGGAGTGTCTTCCTCCAAGTGTCATCGTCGTCAACCTCTACCCGGCGGCGATCTGCCGGAACAGCCTGCTGGGCACCTTCTGCGCAAACCTGACGAGGACGTCGACCTGGAGCCATACCTGTAAAATAACAACTGTTAGAGCTCCTAAGCCTGGAATATGGAAGACTCAACATTAATTAATTAATTATTTTTTTTTTATTAATTTTAGGTTACCTATCCCAAGGTCTACCCATTCAAACACAGGCGCAAAGAATAATGATGCATGACCCTTTCCTAGGTCTCTACCCTGCAACCAGTATCACTTTGTTTAGTAGCCACTATAAACTTAAAGTTCCGTGCAACGGATCATAGGGGGCCCTGAACGCCTATGTCTCTGTCGGTCTCCAGTGTTTACCCCACTTGATAAACATGAATGACACTGTTGCCCTACCATCCCATGCATCCTCACCTGTGCCTAACTCCAAACTCCATCCTATCCCTCAACCAGACCTCTGATACCACTCTGTCATGACCCCACTCCCCACAAAGTGTACCCCTCCTAGGCCGGAAATGTGAAAAGGGAGATAATGACCCCCGAGTCCCGCCTCCAGTAGGCCCTGGGTTGGCGACTAGCACCGAGGGTATAATACACACACAAAAGGGAGGCATTACCCTCTAAGAGAACACATGCAGAAGAGAGAGATAGAATAGACTCCAACCAACTCCAACTCATAACTGAAATATAAAAAGGAAACCAAGTACATATATGAAATTTCATGAAAAAGTACTACAACCGAAAGGGAAAACTAAAATTACCCAAAAGAAAGAAAAACGGCAGCGACCACAAGCCCGAACAGCTCCTCCTCCAACCACAAGCTAGTAGTAACCAGCTTGATCTCCAACCTGCTCCAAGTGACCTGAAAAACAGTTTATATGTACATAGGGTGAGTATAACAGTATACTCAGTAGGATCCTCCCCAAGACTCTCGTGAAAAAGTAAAGAAAGCATGCTAAAGCCCAGTGAACAACAAGTGAAACTAACTCGTCACCTAAACAGGTATATTATGTTCCCAACCTCACCATGGCTACTCTCACCAAGTAACGCATACAAGAATATAGCATATAATAAAGAATATCAATGGTACCCCGCTACTACTTCCCCACTGGTTTGCCGCTTTGCCCCAACGACATACGTCCTGTGCATCTCTCTCCAAAGGCTTGCCCGTATCAACATGGGTCAAGCTCCCCAATCTGCACCTCGTGCACCACAAAGGCTTGCCCGCAGACACCTGGGCTAAGCTCCACACAATCCTCACAACCAAAAGTAACCAGGTAGTTTCTGGGAGCCACCACAGCTCGCATAACGTGTATCATACGTCGGGTATTATACCTCAAGCCATTACAGCCCATACACCGAGTAAGGATCCTCAAGCCATCACAGCCTATACACGTTACACCTATAGTAGTCCATAGGATACTATATCCAGAATATATGTGTGTCAAATTACCACAATCCATTACAGCCCTCTACACACATATATGGGTAAAACTAACCACTGTGCCTACCAGCACTAAGATCTACCAAGAGAAGAGAGCGGGGCCAAAGGGGGTAGTCAGCCATTCAACCTCCCATCAGAATGTTGGGGAAAACACCCCCCCAGGGCTCAGAATCCCCAGGGTGTCCGTTGCCCTTACCGACAGGGTGGAGTAGCGTATAGAAACAAAAAAAGTACAGAATATATAAGTAACTCACATCCACACTATGGGCATTACCTAGTCTTAGATACAACTGCAGCTAACGTCTCTCAGACTCCAGGCTGCTACTTCTAAGACTAGGTATCCTATAAGCACACAACCAATTGAAGAGCTTTATTAGATTACTCCATTCTCATTTATCAGTTCCACTGTACATTAAATAATTCTTTAAACATTAATTAAGAATGAGTAATTCCACATTAAACTGAAATGGAATCACATTCAAAAACAACTGCTCCTTTTTAAGATTCACATCACCTTTAAATTCCAGCATCTCCATCCCTGTGGATTTTCACCATTTAATCAAACATTCATTACAGAATTACTTTTCCACATTCCCAGGCATTCTAGAGAAACATCATATGCTTCTAAACACAAAGGAGGCTCAACACGGTGAGTAGATATACTACCCGTCGAGTCTTTGCCGCCTATAAAAAGAGCATAGACCCATCCTCCATCGAGAGGCTAAACATGGAAAGCACGTGGCATACCCCGCGTGTCTTCGCCTCCTTTAGAAAGAGGGTAAGCAAGACCAGCTGCCTTGAGTAGTGGGAAAATGTAATGCAGATAAACAACCAGACCAAACCACCAACATCAAACCATCACATTCATCTCATACCATCACCCTTGGTGTCCTCCCCGACACCCATATGCATAAACCGATGCATCTCGCCACACTAGGCATCATCCGCTGCCACAACCACAAGTCTCCAAGCCTCCACATATCACAACAGCCATCCAGGCTCACATCACAGCATAAGCAGCAGGAAATCAAACATCACAAAGTGGGCTCTCGGCCCGTTAACAAACAAGAGGGTAACTCAGAACCCTTTTTTGAAATTCCCACATAATCTGTTCTCTAATCCATATCGAATTAACAGATTTGTTATTCGTAGGTTCCAATCATGGATACCTAATCAGTAAGCTATCACAATTAAATAACCATGCTTACTTCCCTAATTTGATTATCCTCAAATTAGAACAACTACAACAACAGCAATAACCAGATTAATAACATGCCTCTTTATCTTTAGCCAATTAATTAACAACTAATTCCGGCTTTACGTTCATTATCAATTTCTATCATGAACGAACAACAAAGTCATAGAAAACATAGGTATCACTATATATAGGAAAACATGAGGCAAACCGTTATCACGGTATAAAGAAACAACATGCGATCAACCAATTCTTTTAATCCGGTTCAAGTACTTAATTAGGTAAATTTCATTGTGATCCAAAGGAATAAATCATGCTAATTCAACGATTGCACATATATAATTAGAGAAGCCATGAATCCCCTACCTCGAAGTGTTCTTGACGTCCTTTATCCACACAGCGCGTCACGATCCTAGGAGTAAGGGTTGTTTGTGCAACTCCTACGGAAAGGATTGAATGGTTCTAGAGCCTCTTAGTTAAGAACAAAGGCAAGGAACAAGGGAGAATGATATCTCGTCCCTTTTTAAGATTTAACGAGGTGACGGTTTAAGATCCGGTTAATTCTCCATTAAAAACGGATCGCATTAACCCACGCGGTTTGACCAAGTAAAACATTCCAAGCCTTAGGAAGAATTAATATAGGATTTATGGCATTTGAATCGCCTTAAGAGCCCTTAAAATAAGGATTTAAATGTATTTTACGTCAAAGGAAACGTCAAAAGGGGCAAAACTGTAGGAGTCTGGAAACACTGTTCACCCACCGTTACTGTTCATGAAACTGATCTGTCACACCGATCTGTGAAACTGATCTGTGAAACTGATCTGTCACACCGATCTGTGAAACTGATATGTGACACTGATCTGTCACACCAATCTGTGAAACTGATCTGTGAAACTGATCTGTCACACCGATCTGTGACACTGATCTGTCACACCGATCTGTGAAACTGATCTGTCACACCGTTCTGTGAAACTGATCTGTCTCACCGATCTGTGAAACGGATCTGTCTCACCGATCTGTGAAACTGATCTGTCTCACCGATCTGTGACACTGATCTGTGAAACCGATCTGTCTCACCGATCTGTGAAACCGATCTGTCTCACCGATCTGTGAAACTGATCTGTGAAACCGATCTGTCTCACCGATCTGTGAGACCGATCTGTCTCACCGATCTGTGACACTGATCTGTCTCACCGATCTGTGACACTGATCTGTGAAACCGATCTGTCTCACCGATCTGTGAAACCGATCTGTCTCACCGATCTGTGAAACCGATCTGTCTCACCGATCTGTGAAACTGATCTGTGAAACCGATCTGTCTCACCGATCTCTGAGACCGATCTGTCTCACCGATCTGTGACACCGATCTGTCTCACCGATCTGTGAAACCGATCTGTCTCACCGATCTGTGAAATTGATCTGTCTCACCGATCTGTGAAACTGATCTGTCTCACCGATCTGTGACACTGATCTGTCTCACCGATCTGTGAAACTGATCTGTCTCACCGATCTGTTACTGTTCAGAAAACTGGAAACACTGTTCACAGAACCGGAAAATTGGCAAAGTGTTGGGGATAAGTCCCCTTGACCTCCCGGAACACCTCCAATACCAACATTTCACAAAGTAATGGACCGGAGAGGTCCGGGCCATTACATCTTGGAAATCATTTGTTTGGGTTAGAGCCCCTTAATCTCGTTCTCCTGAAGGTCAGGTATCGTTTCCGTCTATAGGATTATGATCCAATCAGCAAGACAATCTGTAATAGAGTCGGCATCCCTCCAAGTGTCTCGGAGCGAGATCCTCTATCAATTCCTAAACCTAGGTAGAGTCAGACATCGACGTGAACAACTCTATCAGGAATTGATCATCTACCTAGCTGGTGAATCACCTATCTGGTGAATCTGGATGAGTCGCGGTATCCGCCATGGCCCTAGCTGTGATCGTCATCTGTGAATCGTGATCTTTCCCACTCAAGAGTGTGTCTCCCATATTGAGTGCTTCTATCTATCGTGATATTTCCACTTAGGAGTGTGTCTCCCGTAATGAGTGTAACTACCTCTCGTGATGTTTCCCAAAGAACAGTACTTCTCGGATGGACGTCATTAGAGCTACCAGACTCGTGGAGTGTGTTCTCCAGGAATGAGTACTTCGTGGAAATCATCGAACTAGATCACTAGCAGGGGTATGTGGTTGTGTGACTTGTCTCTAGACTAAAGGCCTGAGTTATGACTATATCTGGTTACCATGTGTATTTGAATGGGCATATACCTGGTGTGAGCTGTGAGATGAATATCCCCTTACTCTATCATTTGGGTTTCTTTGAGCAATCATATCTATTAATGGGTGGAGTTGTACTCTTTTTATTCACTCTGGTTGTACCTTGTTCTCTCATACTGATCTCCTCTTCAGTACATCTCTTGTTGGTCCCTCAAGCCTTCGGGGCATCCGAATGAGTATTCTTATACTCACCCCTGTTTGGGATTTGCCCACACTTGGCGTGCCCTAGCAGACGACAGAAAAGTTGATCGTGATGTCAGAGGAGCTTCGGGATACGGGGTGCTTGGATTGTGTGCGGTGGTCATAGCTTGGGATTCCGGAGTGGGACTTTTCTAGCTATTTTAATTTTTCACATGTTGCCAGAATGTGGAATTTTTCTAGTTGGGTGTGTATTTTTCCCCTTTCCCTTTCAGCTTTACTTTTCCTATACTTGTACTCTTAGAGGTCGATGCATTTTTGTTTGGTTCCCTTTTTATAGTAGTGTGGAACCTTTCTTTCTTCATTGTCTCTGCACTATTGGATTGAGTTAGATGCGTTTGTGTGTACATGTTATTATGAAAAGGCAACCCTAATTTTGGTGCGCCTTCGGCGCTAGTCGCCAGCCCCTGGACTATGGAGGCAGGATTGGGGTAGTTTCAATTCGAGCCCTGGTATGGGTTGGGTTGTGAAAGAGTGGTATCAGAGGAGGTTCGACCCTTGGGAAGTTGTTCAGACATTTCCGTAAAATGGCATTGGTAGGTTTTAGGGAAACAATGTCGATGTGTCTCGAGAGCAGCTCTCAGACCAGGGAGTCCAGTGATGGTGCGTGCGGCCGACATATCCATTCACCAAGACCCTGATTACCTGCATATTGACTCTGCACCCTGAGACACCTGTTGCTGGGAACAATGGTACATGCATCATCTAGGATTGAGTCTTTGATTGTCCTTCTCGAGTTAGCTTCCCATCATTGTTGATATATATAGATATGATCATCTGACAGCGGTAATCCTCGATAACATTCAGGATGTATCTACAACGACAGCCATCCAGGATACTAGCTACGGTCCGTTGCGACGATTCCGTGAGTGGCCAGAGCTCAATCCAGGACACATCGTGAGAGCCCCTTTCTCTAGGTGGGAAGGTATCAACACCCCTACCTGATGAGAAGAAGAAAACCCCACCTGAGTAGGTTAAGGATGTGTGCAGGTTGAGCACACATCGTGGGTTCCGGATCCTGAGACCACTGAGGTTCCGCAGAATGCCAGGCCCTCAGACAGTAGAGGTTTGGCTAGAGTAGGTGGCCCACTGCTCTATAACGGTAGTTTCCGAGAACAGAGGTTTGATCGGGGACTCTGTAGAGAGATCTATGTTATCATAGTGCCCTTGTGAATCCCTACTTGTGTCAAGGTACGAGAGTATGAACTAGTGGTAGAAAGCATTTTGCAACACCATACAGCTGGTTGTGATAACAACCGCCACAGAGTTGAGAATTTTACTGCAGCTAGATGATTCCATATGACGAGATCTCAATGTAGGAGATATTATCATGATCAGTAATAGGCAAATGGTCATTTGAGGGCCAGATAGCATAGCGGAAGAATGGTGGAAGAATCTCTCAGACTTGTGCACTCAAGGTGTGGTTGTGTAGCAGATGCCCTTAGCAGGAAGTGCGGGAAGTCCCAGACTCACATGGTGCGGGATGTTTCAGAGTAGATAACTTCCCTACAGCTGACCCAAGTGGAACATGAGGGTATAACTTTTCATCAGTCGATGGTATTGAATCCTTCACCTCTCGAGTGTGTAATAGAGTCTCATTTGTGATTCATAGACTCTGAAATCATGTGTGACCATATATCTTTAGGTGTTTCACCATATGGATATTCTGAAGGAGGGAATAATGATACTTTGTCCTAGTGAAAGAAGTGATTCCCGTTGTAAAATGTGATTTAGAGGTTCAGTTGGGGAGACAAACTTCCCCCCAAGTTCTATCATGTCGTTTGAGACTATGCATGGTCATTGAAAGGTTGCAAACTATCTTGCCTTACCACAAGTAGTTGGAGTGGGTAAACGATGCCTTAAACGTGTCACAGCTAAGAAGATATGTGTGTGTTCCTACACACGTCATAAACAGAGGAAATCCTTATGAGGGTGGACCACCCCTTTGTTCCACATTCTTTGGAAGCACAAAAACGTAGAGGTTTCCCAAGGTGCGGGAGAGCTAAGTGCGGGCTTGGTATCCCAAGTGGTTTCCCTAGTTTTTCTTTTTGAGGACGAAAATCTTGAAGCAGGTAATAATGTAGAGACCCGGTTGTTGGCTTAATAAGACTTTGAAATATTTCTAAGAATATTTCCAAAGCGGGGCGCTGATATGGCGTGCAATTCCGGGGCCCGGTGTGCCCAGAAGTAATTTTATAAAAATGTAATGTTTTTTTATATTACGCACGCACGGTTAGATGAAGAAAATGAGATATCTCTTAAACAGTTGATCAGATCATAAATCTGAGACAACAGTTGGGTCCGGAATGCAGTGTTTCCCCTTGGAACGACATAAAATAAGTCGGCGTGGGATGTTCGGTCCCCTCGCTCATTGGTGGGGTATTAAATGGGTAAATTAAATAATTAATTTATTCATTTGATAGCTCAAACCCGAATATCTCGAGAATAGGGACTCAGATGAAAAATCTGAGGCCACTGATGATCTCGGATCATTGGTTTTACCATAAGAAAGGTATAACCATTATCTGTATCAGGTGTTTGGAATATGCTCCATCACGAGATAATAATTAAATAATTGATTATTTAGTTATTTAATTTATTTCTTTTAACCTAATGAGATGTTATAAATTCGTTGTTTAGAGGTGGTTGGCCTCATAATTCATTTTGGCCAATGAAGGTAGACCCTCCCTTCCTATCATCTCCTCTTCTCCTCTTTGATGAACGACGAATGACGATGAAGTTTTGGATCCAAGCGAATCGAAGATCAACGAACGCAACATATTCTTCTCTTCGTTGTGCATGTGTGATCCTCGTCAATGGAGAATAGATCATGATGAATTTGATCTTCTCCAATGATCTATCCAAACCTAATGTAGGATTTATCTTTGTGAATTCCTTACTCGATTGAATTTTCATGATGAACGTGAATTAAATGATTTAATTCGCGGATCAAAAAACAATGGATTAGATAAATTATTTCTTCTCGTTTATCTTGAGATAGAAAAATCTTGAAGTGTGATAAATATTTATTTTCCAATTACTTGTGTTCTCGATTATCATAGAAGATGTCCAAACAAACATGGCCATAAATCTGCACTTACCCTATGACCATTTTATATTTAATTATTCGCACGTTCTCCGTGCGTTCGTTCATGCCAAATAATTAAGTGCGTCAAAACATCGATGTTTCTTTGAGAATGACCTACGGATGCAGAGATATCGATATGAGGATCAAGAATTTGCAATCTTCATATTTTTTTGGGGTTAGAACGATGATTCGGAGGACCGTAGGCGTAGCGGCGCAGCTGTCTGGAGGCGGTGGGTGTGCAAGACCCTCGGTGGGTAGGGTTTCATCGGTGGATGAATCTTTGGGTTGAGGGGGATTGATTTTGGAGAAGTAATAAAAGAAAAAATAGAAAATACATCAAGGTGGATTGAGGCACACAACAAGAGGAAAGATGATTTTGTTCATGAGATTTGGAGTTGAGTAAAAAAAACTGTTCAATAAAATAATAATAAAATAATAATGTTATTATTATTTTTGTTGGGAATACTGCATTTTGACAGTATATTCTTCATGCGACCTCAGTTTCCCAAAAAATTAGCATTTGTGCAACCCGGACTTTGAGACAGAATTTATGAGCCCAATATTGGATGTCTTTTTCAGGTTTTCGGATTGGGTACCCGAAAAGATCGTGAATTAATAGATTTAATATTATTATTAAATCTTAGACCTGTCATAACTCATGTGTGTGACGCCCGATTGAGTTTCCATTAGTGGCAATGTAATCCTGTCATTTATACGGTTGATTCAAGTGTAATGTTGGATACTAAATTCTGGTTCGTGGATCAGGCCTACGAAACACCAAATAATAATATTATTATTATTATTACGAGATCTTGTATCTGACATATCTCTCTCATGCGGTGTTGGAATGACGAACCGTCTACGACATTGCAACACTGAAATTAAGACAGATGTTTCAAGACCAATTATGGATATTTAATTCGAGGTCGAGGTGTGGGCCCCATGAGGCCCAGTTTGTGCGTGTTGTGGTGAAATGAAACTTTTACACCGGCTATCCGTTTTAGACAAATTGGTAGTCCATCTCGCATGTTTTTTCATATGGATCGCAACGCTGTGACCGGTTTGGTTATACGATGTTGTTTGAAGTATGATCGGGTTGGATTGAACTTGAATCCAACTGGGTCCCTGATACTAAAATGCTTATAACTTAAAGACCGATCGTCCGATTGATGCACAGTCCATTGTGTCAGAACCCATAGGATGAGGTGGTCCTTTTGAGATACACCACGTGGCTTTCAGAGATAGTTGGAGTGTGACCAGGTTGGATCGTACCTGAATCCAACTGGGCCCTCGGCACTAAAATTCTTATAACTTACAGACAAGGCGTTTGATTGATGTACTGTCTGTCGTGTTGGAACCTCTATGACATGGTGGTCCTTTGGGTTGCTTCCATGTGGAACTTTTTGGCGGTTGAGGTATGACCGATGACCTAAGGAGCAGAGCTAGGGTGTTTCTCAGATGGATACTCCCTTCACGACTCAAGGCGCGGGTATTTCTTACTCCTCTTCTCTGGTAGAGACGGGACTCCCCACCTCATGAGTGCGGGTTCGTTTTCCTCTGAGATGTTTTTCCTATCTTTGGAGTCGGTACTTCACCACATGGCTAGGCGAGGCCAGTAACGTGGGTCACCCCATGTACCGATTTTCACGGGTTGACATACATGGGTTGAGGGTGTGTACGGGCACATGACCAGCATACATGGAGCAGACCCCAGATACATTGACACGACAGGTTATCCTTTCTACAAGCTGTGTAGTTGCGTTTTACACGACCATCCTTGTGACATGTGCCGTTGTACACGGGTAGTACTTGGGGTCAGAGGACACGACGTGTAACCTTTCTACATGTCATGTACTTTTCAGTACATAGATTGATCTTCTTGCCCACCATATCTCGGACATAGTTCCTTTGGGTTAGTGTCCGTTCTTCTCGTTCCCCTGAAGGTTAGGTATCGTTTCCTTCTACTGGAGTATGATCCCTTCAGCAAGAATTTCTATGATAGAGTCGGCATCAATCTGAGAGGCCCAGAGCGAGATCCTCTATCCATTCCTGACCCTAGGTAGAGTCAGAAATCGATGTGACCAACACTATCGGGCGTTGATCCTCTACCTAGCTGGTGAATCACCTAGCTGGTGAATCTGGATGAGTTGCGGTATCCTCCATGGCCCTAGCAGTGATCCTTATCTGTGTATCGTGATCTTTCCCACACAGAAGTGTGTCTCTCGTAATGAGTGCTTCTATCTATCTTGATCTTCCCACTCAGCAGTGTGTCTCCCATAATGAGTGTAACTACCTCTCATGACGTTTCCTGATGAACAATACTTCTCAGACAGACATCATTAGAGCTACCAGACTCGTGGAGTGTGTTCTCCCGGAATGAGTACATCGTGGAAATCTTTGAACTAGATCCCTATCGTGGGTATGTGGTTGTGTGACTTGTCTCTAGACTACAGGTCAGAGTTACGAGTATATCTGGTTACCATGGGTATTTGTATGGGCATATACCTGGTGTGAGCTGTGAGATGAAAATTCCCTTACTATATTGTTTGGGTTTCTTTGAGTGATCATATCTATTATTGGGTGGAGTTTTACTCTTTTTGTTCACCTTTGTTATACATTGTTCTCTCTTACTTCTCTCATCTTCAGTATATCTCTTGTTTCTCCCTCGAGCCTTCGGGGCATCATACTGAGTATTCTTATACCCACCCCTTCTTGGGATTTTCCTGCACTTGGCGTTCCCTTACAGATGATAGACAGGTTGATCGTGACATCAGAGGAGCTTCGGGATACGGGGTGCTTGGACTGCATGCGGTGGTCATAGTTTAGGATCCAGGCGTGGGACTCTTCCAGCAGTTTTACTTTTTCACTTGTTGTCGTGTTGTGGCATTTTTCTAGTTGGGTGTGTATTTTTTCCCCTTTCACTTTGAAATTTAATTTCCTTGTAATTTTACTGTTAGAGGTCGATTCATTTTTGTTTAGTTCCCTTTTTATTATTGTGTGGAACCTTGCTTTCTTCTTTTTCTCTGCACTGTTGCATTGAGTTAGTTGTGTGTGTGTGTGTAAAGGTTCCTAGGCAAAGGCATCCCCAATTTTGTTGTGCCTTTGGCGCTAGTCGCCAGCTCCAAGCCTATAGAGGCAGGCTTGGGGTAGTTGCGATTCGAGCCATGGTATGGGTTGGGTCGTGACATTATAATTTTGCCAAAAAATAATAACATTCATTTCATATATTGTATTTTTTGAAATATTTGTTTTTATGTAAAGAATGATATCAATGAAATAACATTTATATACATATATAAATATATAATAATATGTAATAGGGTTACACTATACCCCTAAAAATTAAATTATCATTTCAAATTTAATATTTATAATATAAAAACTTAGGATACATCTACATCATCATACCATTAGGTTTCCACATTGACTTCCCAAAATTATCACTTTCCAATAAAACATTGAACAAGTGTAAGGTCATGTGATATTGATCCATCCATATATTATATAGAAAATATGATGGTTTTTTATATTATAGATCATTCATTTATGGAGAAAACATTTACGGTAGTAACATTGATGGATGATCTATGAAATTCATTATGATAGTTAAATATAACAAATTCTTTCCATGATGGAGTATTAATGGAGAACCAATAACTAAATATCCATCTTGATATGATAATTAATATTTAATGGAATGGTACAGGTGGGGATAAAATTACCAATATTAAAAACTATCAAGAACTTATTCTAATTGTATCTTCATAGGAAATCATTTTCAATAACATTGAACTCTGGATAACACCAATAATTCTCTATAAAACATTTATACCATCTTTTAGAAGAAATAATAATCTGTTTATTGTCTTTATGTTACTACACCAATTTTGAATACAGATATTTTATCATTATCATTAATTATATAAATTCATGTTAGCACATCGGATTTATTCACTTCTTTCCCAATTGGGATTCATAAGAAGCCATCTGAATTCTTATATAATAGATATTTTTATAAGAAAAGATGACCATTGAATGGTGTTGATCCCACAACCATTAAAAAATGAATAATATTCATTCAATGAATCATATATTTTTTTAATGGTCCATTTAGAATTAATATTGTTTTAGGATGATATATTATTTAAAAGATAAATTATTTATTTAATACATGTAATGGACTTACTTAAAACAACGAGGTATGCATCAGATCCCAATTAAATGAAATAGAATGATGTAATCATTAAAAACATAAATTTTACTTAATGTTTATTATAAAAATATGATCAAGATAGATATGTACTTGTATTGTGATGATGTGTACTGACTTTA
Source organism: Viscum album (assembly GCA_963277665.1). Taxonomy (NCBI): domain Eukaryota; kingdom Viridiplantae; phylum Streptophyta; class Magnoliopsida; order Santalales; family Viscaceae; genus Viscum; species Viscum album. The sequence continues at coordinate 62,590,973 of OY728164.1, read as the reverse complement.
TATAGAATTCATCTATAACCCAAATAAATCAATGGTCTGTATTGTTTTTGGGTATTCATATGATGAAATACATAATGTTGTTTTACAATTTTAGTTCTGATATTATTAATGGATTTTACATCAACATTTAATTTTATCTGTCATCCATTATATTCTGATACAATATAAAATGATACATATACACTAAAATAACATTTTTATGTTTTTTCAGAGAAACTACACTTTTATATCACTGATTATCTTCATAATTCTAATTTGGATGAGAGATTGTTGACTATGGAAATAATCCAATATCTCCATCCTCAATTTATTTATTAATAGGAAAAATACTTAGTTAATAAACTATATCATTCCATCATAGTCAATATTTAACTCTGGAACATGTATCCACATCATATATATAGTTCCACATCATCCTTGTGCACCTTCTTAATCCTCACTAGGATGGATGGATAAGACCTACACAGAGAATGATAAAATATTTTCCCATTCCATATGATTTGGAGATCCATATTCTATAAATCATTACCTATTAGATCTCTTTAAATCCATATAATTGATAAAATTGAATTATCTTTGTGACTTATATAATCAACTACCATGTTCTCCTTCTCTTGGTTGAAATTTATTAATTATTCATAATATTTCATCGAATCCGCCATATACATTATGTAATATTTAAATCAATCCACGTGAGTACATACATAATTATTTAAAATCAATATATGTATATCATATCCATAAAATTAATTATAATCCAACTATATTTTTAGTTCCAAAATTAGGATTTACAACTCCAAATCATCAGTTATGAAATATTTTTTTAAAATATTAAATTAGTGTGAGGTATAAGATATCACCATATAATTATACATGATAAATCATCTGAGTACCTTTTTTTATGCATCACTAGAGACCAAAAACCCATTTCAAAGACACTATACTGTGATTTCAATTTTACAGACCAAAAATTTTTTCACCTCATTGATATTTTTATCACATTAATTTTTACATAATAATATCAATACATTTCCAATATACTTAGTTTTTGGATTTCATATCCACGATAAATCCATAATAATGAATTTATAGTATCTATAAGTCTAATAAAATCTTCTAATTTCAATCATACTAACTATTCTGTGCTGTTCAAGATGTTCTATAATTAAAGCATCTATTAGTATATCATCATTTATATTATAGGATAGACAAAATAAGAAAAATAAAAAAAAATAATTTATTAATTTGGCATACAACTACTTAATCCTAAAGGTATTCATTACATTCTTAAAATATATTCATTATCACCCATCCTCTTGTAATATATTAGAGCATTATCAACAAAGACTAACATAATCTAATCGAGGTAATCTACAAATACATTTCTCATTTAATCTATGATGATATCACAATAATTAGTAATTAAATTTTACAATATTATAAATTCATTATGACCATACTACACACAAATTCTCTTTGTGTATATCCTCTTTCTCAACATCAAACGATGTTATGCTGAATAAAATAAAATTTTCAAACAATATTTTTCAGCTAATAATTGATCAAACAAGTCATAAATATAAGCTAAAGTATCATTTATTTTATAAATGGATTGTTTAGTTCGTGAAAATATAAGAAAATGAACATTGAGTAATAATTATTAATCATTTATTTAAAAGGTTCAATCCATGTGGATTCACTCTATTATATAAATCCTTCATCATGATTCTCTTGGGGATTCTAATTCTTTTACAACAAATCTATGAGTGATATTCTATTTTTTTATTCGAAATGGGTGTAAAATTAGGTATATGTTCAAATGAAAACCTAACATAATGACTCTGGGGATGAGAAGAAATGAAATTATGAAAATAATAAGAATATATCTATCAATATTAATATCATTTATGTTGAGCCCCCCCCCCCAACCATTTGTGATAAATACTCCTCTTGAATATGTAGTAAGACCCACGTAACTAATTTGTTTTTTACATGATGTTCATATTAGTCCTCACAATAAAAGAAGATCATTGGTTTATTATGAATATAAATCACCACCCCAGTTCTACAAAAAACAATATAGGCCCTATAATGTGACATACAATCCATGTATTAAATTAAATCAAATTACAGTAGGTGGATAATTTAAATATTTTCATGAATCATATTCAAATAAAAAATATTAAAGAGTGTTTATAGTCTTGAAATGTGATCACTATTTCGACATGATATTTTACATCTATCTCAATATATAATCAATGTGATGGGGATATGAAATAGTTATCAGATTATTAAGATATAACTAATTCAGTATAAGTAGAATCAAATAAGGCATTTGTAATTATATAGATGATGATATTTTTACATTTTTTGACATCATTTTTTTGACCCACATTAGAAGTTATGATTTAGTGAGAATTCCCTCTATTACTTGTATTAAAATTTTTATAAAAATAATAATAACCATTAACCAATATATTAATTTTTTATCCCGTAAATTTACATAATATAATGAATAATATCATTTATGTTTGTGTAAAAAACCAGTTGAAAATTCTCACCATCTCTTACTAGACTCTATATGTAACATTGAAATTCATTTTGTGGATGCCCATCTATTAAATACATAATAGACTATATATAACTTATCAGGAAATATCTATTATACTTCCTTCCTCACTTATAACATGAATAAAAAATTATATTTATTCATCGATGTGTATTATTGTTAGAATGTTAATGAAATTCCATCTTTATCATTTTTACTTCTGAACCATGGAAGTAGTGAGAGTAACTAATCTCAATATATTTCTTTAGACAACATCAAATTATTCCTATATATATATCAAATTATATTCTAGAAAATTTCTATTTGAGACTTATTATCAAGCTATAATGTATCATATAACATTTTAATCAATAATGAAGACAAAACCAGAATCAAAATATCATGTTTTGTTAAATTTTCTTCATAGGTACCAATATATTATTCATCATTTTTCATTAATTCCATAAATTCCATACCAATTCATGTGAATTTCTCAAGGAAAAAATATATAGGAAAAAATAGTTATTATTTTATATAGTGTTATAGAGACCATTTCATCCACTTTTGTTGTATTCTTGGAAACAATTATCTCTTGGTCCACTTGAACTTCCAAAAAAACACAAAAAAAAACATTTTTATGTTCAATAAATTTTAGAATAAAGAATATTTATTATATTACATTAATACGACTCCCAAGAATATGTTTTTCTATAGAAACACTAACGGGAGGTGAATGTTGTGACATAAAAGACTCAATTGTGATTGGTTCCTTTAATTGATCATTTGGATGTTTAACATGATTTATGTTATTATCATTATCTTGAGAGTGTATTTTTATCTTATTTGTCAGAAATAAATTAATTACTCTATTTTCGTTTTTTTTCTAACGATGAATGTTGTTTCATTTACCATCACATTAATTTTTTCACATGATTAAGCCATGATATAGCTATTTAAAAATACTAGAAAACTTATGAATGGGTGAGAGGAGATGGTTAGTAAGGATAAAAAAGTGATATAATTAGTGATCATATGATAGTGTAATACTTAGTGTATAGGACATAGAAATATCTTAACAAATCCAAATTAAATCAGTCAATTATCTATAATCATAAATCATCATATAATGATTTGTCATAAAAATATATATAAGTTATTTGAGGATGAAATAATAAAAAATCAATTAGTACCATAATGATATAAGATAATCAGAAGACATTAGTTTACTCATATAATATTGGAAATGAAAATAATTTCCTTAGTCAAGGTTTACTAACATGGATATCATAAAGGGCGAGGTTAACTTCCCATACCGTCATTCCCTTTGTAGTGTTTCACACCAATTGCTATCATAAGAACTAATGTACATTAAAAAATAATTTTCAATCTTAATTTTATTCCTTATTATATAATGAATTTTCATTCTGTATCAAATTCATTAAAGGGATATATAATAGTGTTCCAATATGTGATATAATGAAAACAATGATAATGTTTGGAATATGATCATAAAAATTTATAATATATTCATAGAATGTCCTTAGAAAGATTAATGGGTTTTAAAAACATAAATTAATCACATTATAATAATTTGTCAATATAAACTAAACATATAGTATCATAATACAATCCATTTCCCCATCATTGCTAGATTAACCTATTGTAATCAATTCATATTCTTGAAATCTTCAAAAGTGAAGTAATAACATAAATCATATTAGAATAGTAAATTGAAAAATACGTGTATATAACCTATAAGTAATATTAATCCGTAATGTATGTTGTTATATAATAATATATATTAACCAAAATTTGACTATTCATTGATAACAAAATAAAGATATAATTTTTTGTTAAATTTCAACTAAAAAATTAAAAAAAATTAAGAATATAACGTTGACTAAAAATAACAATGGAACCATGTTATCTATGTTAAAATGAAAATAACGTTCATACATGAATGGAAATAAATTTCATTAAATTATGATAAAATTTAACATTAAATAAAAAATTTGAATATTGTAAAAAATATTCCTCTACTACTGACCAGTAAATATATTTTTTTAAACCACTATATATAAAAAAGGTATCAAAATTAAAAACATCCCAAAAACTTCATTTAAATGAAAAAACATCAATAAAATATTTTTTAAGAGCATCAATATGGAAGAAATAAGTCATTAACCAAAAATAAAATAAGGGTGTGTTTTAATTGAAATTTTTTATTGGTTATTTTAACTACCAAATTGAGTGTAATGATAGTAATACACTAAAAAAATTGTAGTGAATATATGGAAATAAAATATGCGGGGTTTATTTATATGATCAATATTATTTCCCTCAATAGAAATTTATCATTAGTAATAGTGAAATTTTATGAGATTATAAGATAAAACCTTATATTTTATTCTTTTAATATTCATACACATTAAAAACTCATGTGTAGTAAATATAGACTATATATATATTACGTAACCATAATAATTATAAAAAATTCTATGTATCATTATTTTATAATAAAATAAAACCATTAATTATACAATTTCATCCTAAAAATGGACATTAAATATAAATTTTTATGCATTAAATGTATATTTTTATCTAATAGTTCTTGAATGCATATAATGGTCATTTTTTAGTAAGATTAAATAAATTAAATTATTGTAATATCATCTAAATATATACACCATTTAGATAATTTTTACAAATCGGTGATGAAAAAAATAATTACATTACTTCAAGGAGATGATAGTTCTTATTTATGCATGAGTGATGTTTCTACTCTTCAGAGGATCAAAAAAATTAAAGATATACAATAATTACCCTTTAAATATAAATTATAATTTTATTAAAATGATTAATATTAACTAAACACATCTTTATTAACATCCATTTAAAATAGGGATAAAAAATAAATCTCATCACATCATTGAGGATGTAGTATACTAATATTATAATTTGTTGTTATCATTTTTAATATGATGGGAAGGTAATAAGGTGGAAATATAAATATAAATAAAAATTAATATTAATTTCACAAATATGTTATAAAAACATTAAATCATACAAAGTTACCAACCACTAATGATGGGGATAGAAAATGAACCTTGTCGCTACATGGTGCAGTTTTTCATATAGATGAATAAGATATGATTTCATGTACTATGTTTTGAAAAGAAGTTGGAAAATGGTTATTCCATAACAAAAATAAAATATATGTATATATATTATAGTGAATTAATAATGTTATATTTGATTACATATATTAATATAATATAGAAGAATATATTAATATTTGAAAAATTCGATTAATACAATTAACGCTACTTCGAGAGTCTTCATTTACCATTAATATTATCTCATTATAGAATGGTCTACGTATAAGAATATATTATCAAGAAATAAGGTAAGAAATATTTGAGGGTTTTTGGATAGTCATTGGTTGATATTGAGGATGATAAAAAGATTATAATACTAAAATTGATTATTAACAAAAAATGGATCCAATTAAAATTAGTTATTTCATATAATACCAAATAATAAATATATTTTAAAATATAAAATTTCTTTATAAGGTTTAAATTTATTTTAATATTATGTTGGAGAATGAAATAAAAAAAATATTATAAAAAACATTTTCATCATAAAACTATGTAGATCATCATACTTATCCATGTAAAAATGATTTTTTCTATATTTAAATATATTGTTCAATATCTAATTTAATCATTTAAATTAAATAATCCATCAGTAAATATTATTATAATATATTATGAAGAAACCCATTTTATATATTAATTTGGTCTTTTTTAGAAAATATATCTTTTATTTAACATCAAATTCATTTATTTTTTATTTCTCAATAGAATAAAATCAATTTATATATTTTATAATTATGATTTTTTTATAATTTTGTAATTAATTTTCAAATGCTCCAATTCAGTTTCTAGGTAAAACCCCTCATGTTAAATATTAATATTTTATTCATATTTCATAGATCTTCTGAACTCATTATTTCATATAAAAACATTCAATGAAGTAAAATTAATTTCAATAGAAATGTATAATTTAATATTTTTTATTACATCCCCCCCCGAATGGCCCGAAGGCCTTTTTTTATTTTATTATAGATAATACCCCTTTTATGGGTTGAAGGGAAACCCGTACATGACCTGTAGGCCCATGTCACATGGCCCGACAGGACCCGCAATACATGACCCGAAGGCCCAATGGCATACCATTCCCATTACATGAACCGTAGGCCCAACCCACTAGAACTGCCCCTCCCCAGCATCTACATCATTAATCTCCTTAGCTCCCCACCTTGCATTGCTGATCGGCTAGCAATTCCCCGTATAAATATGCACTGTGCCTAGTCGCGATGGCGGTTTCCATACCCTCTCATTCTGATAATCTGGTAAGATCTACATCTGGAGACTACTACTGTTGCTTTGATCCTCTTCTAGGGCCTGATCTGTGGGAACTGGGCTACTCCATGGACTTTATTGCCTGAAGGCCCTGTGGCCCGAAGGCCTTTGATGACCTGAAGGCCCTATGAAACCCAGGTCCCAATCTGGTGTCCCGAAGGCTTTTGAATGTGTGAGAATATGAATAGAGGCTCCAGGAATTATCATAGATCATTATAACCTAATGGAGTTTTCAAGATATAGGGAAATGTATATATTATTGTTATTATTTAATATGTATTTAATTTTAAAAAATTAATTATATATTTTCAAATAATTATTAATGATTCCATTTTATGTATTAATGTAACACCCTATAGTTCTAAAATAATGACACTGTATTTGATTGCATATACGAGATGCAGTTCCAACTAGAGAAGGGGATATAAAATCATGATTTATTATTATTTATTTAATATATAAATTAAAATAAATCTCTCTTATAGATCTATATGCACAAAAACCTAGAAGTAGATTTTGTTATCCACAACCCTGAGTTTCTGCGAATACATGCGTTTAATGTAAGGCCAAGATTTACCAAAAAAGGATATATTATTAATATTATTATATAACATGAAAATTTCCAAATATACAATGGATTGGTGTGTAATAATAGAATTAAATAACTTATGAAAATATATTGTGGAATTGAATGGTTATTAATTCATTTGTAAAGAATATAAAAACAAATCGAATGTAATGGAAATGTTTTTATAAAAAACAATTTTTATACCCAAAAGGATATTTATTTGTATAAATTTAATTAATTACTATTATTGAATTATAATAATGAAATATATATATATATATATATATATATTATATTCAATAAATTTCTTTGAAATTCATTCAATATATTTGAAATTCATAAGATTAAAAAAATCCAATTTTGGCATAATAATAATAATTTTATTGAAGATAGTTTTTTAACCATTTAATAGTTCAATTTTTTTAAAATAAGTTTTTAAACATCTTTTGATTTTATTTTATTAAAAAATATTTTTTAATTAGGAATTTAAAAATTATTATAGTGTTAATTTTTTAATCTTTTCTACAAAGTATAAATTTTTCTGAATATAGAAAATAGTGGATTTTAATTTAAAAATAACACTTCTTCTAGATAATATTTTATGATAAATTATATATATAATTTTTTTATTGTTAAAATTGATCAATTATAAATATATTAGTCCAGTTGAATTCCATAGAATAGATATAATATTGAATTTTTATATAAGAATGTTATAAATTTTAGAACATCATCATTTTAAAAAACAGGCTTTCTCATTAGGTCTACAAGATAAATATAGAATTAAAATATTCCACATAAATGTGTTTAATGTGGAAAAATGGCTTCCTTATTTGAAATATTCAATATTTATAATTTCTAATAGGTTCAACTTAATTTTTAACCAAAATGAAAATTGAAATCAATTTATGTTAATTGCAACCTTTAAGTTAAAAATGAGTATACATAGTGGGTAATTTTAAAATATATGGTGTCTAAATGACCAATAACTTTTCAAGAACACATTGGATGAATATATTATATCTATTTAATAATCAGTTCATTCTTTAAATTTTAAAATAGAACATTGTTTCACATTTGTAAAAATTGAAAAAACAACTTGGAGAATATTTCCTTTAAATGATTATTCTTAAAAATGTATAATTAAATTAAACCATAAACGTTAAATCTATTAAAATATTTAATTTATTTTAAAAATATCAATCAAATTATTTTTAAGTGCATTTAATTTTATAGAAAAAAACATTTTTAAATAGTATATATGGTCAACTTCCCATTAAAGAAATTTAAACATTATTTTTAAGTAATAATGATAGATGAATAATATTAATAAATAAATATTAATGGAATAATTATAAGGTAAGATAATATATGATCATTATTCTATATGATCAATATAATTTCATGGAATGAAAATTATAATTGAAACTAAACGAATGAAATGAAATTAAAAAATTAACCATTTGGCGAAGCCCTATAATGTGTTGTACACATTAAAAATTTATGTATTGTATATATCAATTTTTTATAAACACAGAAATGAAATATATTCTTACATAATATTTTTATCAAATCTTTAATTTTTTTTCAATTTTCCATTTATGATCAATTTCATCATCAAAATGATCATTCAAGATTAAAATGGGTTTTTTCTACAGATTGTTGATATTAATGTTTCCAATACTTGTACCATGTACATAGTTCAAAAATATATACTATCTTAACCATTATATAAACATCCTTATTTTAATTATATAAACCATTATAACCATTCATATAATGAATTAATTCACATTGTTGAGATGGTAGTCCAAATATATGCATGATTGACGCTTCCACATTTTTAAAGTCGAAATAAAATAAAGGTAAAAACCAATTATCAATTAACGAATAATTATTATATCTAAAATATAGTATATATTCATTTACACTATCCTTATTATAATATTTATTAATCATTAATTAAATTAATCAATTCATGTCATGAAGGTCATATCCAACACATATGCATAAGAGATGTAATCATATTCATAAAGATGTAAAGGTAATAGGGTAGATAATTAATTTTATATAAAATTAAATAAATATGTACTAAATATCATTTTATTAATTAAATAAATAATTATAAACATCTTTGAAATGTATTGATAAAATTTTAATAAAATCTTATATGGATGTGAAAGTACACAAATTTTTAAAAACTAATCATTTATTTACCATTTAATTTGAATGAGGTGAAAAACATATTTCAAATATTTATAATAAAATCTCAATTTTTTTATATTTTTGAAATAAATTTTGAATGAATAAATATATTTATTGGAAGAAGAATAAGATCTTGAAGTAAACATTTTAGGATTTGGGTATGATGATTAAATATTATTTGAGATACCACCTTTATATTACAACTTAAGCATTCATTAGATTGAATTAGGGTAATAAAAAAAATACCATGAATTAAGGGATGAAATGTAAAGAAGATGGTATTAATTGGGTATGATATGTGGATCAAATTGTGTTAATATTACGGTATGAGAGTTTTCCCTTAATAAGTGATGGGAAAGGCCATTATTAAATTACATGAATGATTAAAATAATATTGCATCACATTATTATGAATGTGAATAAAATTTGGATATGAAATATAATTTTTAGAAATATATGTTTGAATATCCCCATGTAATAATATTTATATAATGTTGTGTTACAATTCACCCATATATCTTGTTTTAACACCTGATAATCATGGTTTAATGCTAATTGTGTTAACAAATTGTTACTGTTCTTATTATTCACAATGATGAAAATTATTTTAATCATATTAAATTATATTAAATATTTTGATTCATAATAACTAATCCATGTTATATTATTATATATCTATAAATTACTGATACTTATTTTAATACTTGTTTATAAGACGAAGCAAATTTTTTTAAAAAAATTGTCTTTATTTATAAATTTGAGTTAACCTTATTTTTCTTCAATATAAAACATATTAGATGAATATTAAAATATTTTAAATGAATATGTTATATATTATTTTAATTAAAATCATTCATTATTATTTATTATGATAAAATATAGTGATAATAACATAGTACTTGGGTCAAAATGATTTTTTAAAATAACATCTATTTTAAAAAAAAACACATTTAATTAAATTTCAAACTAACAAAAGGGAAATTTATTAATTATCTATATATAAATATAATAATTTTCATTAATTTAGATAATATTATTAGTGACCTTTAATTATATTCCTAGTTTATAATTGTGATTAAAAAATAACAACATTCCTATCATATATTGTATTTTTTGAAACATTTTTTTTATAAAGAATGATATCAATGAAATAACATTTATATATATATATATAAATACATAATAATCTGTAACAGGGTTACACAATACCCAAAAAAATTAAATTACCATTTTAAATTTTATAATTATAATATAAAAACTTATGATACCTCTGGATCATCATATCTTTATGTTTCCACATTGACATCTTAAAATTAGAACCTTTCAATAAAACATTGAACAAGCTTGAGGTAATGTTCTATTGAACCATCCCTATATTATACAGTTCATATGATGTTTATTTTATATTATATTTAATTAATTTATGGAGAAAACTATTAGGGTAGTAACATTGATGGATGATCTATGAAATTCATTACGATAGTCAAATGGAACAAATTTTTACCATGATGGAGTATTAATACTTAACCAATAGATAAAAAGCCATCATTATATGATAATAAATATTGAATGGAATGGTATAAAAGTGGATAAAATTACCAATATTTAAAACTATAAAGAACTTATTCTAATTGGATCTTCATAGGAAAACATTTTCAACAACATTGAACTATGGGTTACTCCAAATATTCTCTACAAAATATTTATGCCATATTTGAGAATAAATAATGTTCTGTTTATTGTCTTTATGTTACTACACCAATTTTTTATATAGATATTTTATCATTATCATTAATTTTATAAATTCATATTAGTACATTAGATTTATTCAATTCTATCCCAATTGGGATTCATAATAATCCATCTGAAATCATATATAATAGATATTATTATAATAAAAGGCGACCATTGAATGGTGTTGATCCCACAACCATTAAAAAATATAATCTTCAATCAATGAATCATATATTGATTTAATGGTCCATTTAGAATGGATATTTTTTTTGGGATGATATATTATTCAAAAGATAAATTATTTATTTAATATATGTAATGGACTTATCTAGAACATCGAGGTATGCATCAGATCCAAAATAAATGAAATAGAATGGTGTAATCCATAAAAACATACATTTTACTAAATTTTTATTCAAAAAATATGATCAAGATAGAAATGTACTTGGATTGTGATGATATGTACTAACTTTATATAGAATTCATCTACAACCCAATTAAAACAATGGTCTATATAGGTTTTGGGTATTCATATGATGCAATACATATTGTTGTTTTACAATTTTAGTTCTGATATTATTAATGGATTTAACAAAAAAATGTTCTATTATCTGTCATCCATTATATTATAATAAATTATAAAATGATACATATACACTAAAATAGAATTTTTATGTTTTCTAGAGAAATTACCGATTCACATCATTGATTATCTTTATAATTCTATGTTGGATGAGAGATGGTTTACTATAGAAATCATCCAATATCTCCATCCTCAAATTAGATATTAATAGGAAACATACATAGTTAATAAACTATATCATTCCATCACAGTCAATATTGAACTCTTGAACATGTCTCCACATCAAATATATTGTTCCACATCATCCTTCTACACCTTCTTAATCCTCAATATAATGGATGGATAAGCCTTACACCGATAATGATAAGATATTTCCCCATTTAATATTATTTGAAGATCAATATTCTATAAATCAATACCTATTAGATATCTATAAATCCATAAAATTGATAAAATAGCATTATCTTTTTTTACTTCTATAATCAGCTACCGTGTTCTCCTTCTCTTTGTGGAAATTTATTAAGAATTCATAATATTCAATCGAATCCCCCATATACATTAATTAATATTTAAATCAATCCATTTGAGTACATATATAATTATTTACAATCAATATATGTATATCATATCATTTAAAATAATTATAATCCAACTATATTTGTAGTTTCTAAATTAGTATTCACAACTCCAAATCATCAGTTACGAAATATGTTTTCACAATATTAAATTGGAGTGAGGTATAAGATATCACCATTTAATTATACATGATAAAGAATCTAAGTACCTTATTTTATACATCACTAGAGACCACAAACCCATCTCAAAGACACTATAGTGTGATTTCAATTTTACAGACCAACCTTTTTTTCATCTCATTGATATTTTCATCACATTAATTTTTCCATTATAATATCAATCCATTTCCAATATACTTGGTTTTTGGATTATATATCCCTGAAAAATCTATATTAATGAATTTTTAGTATCTATTAGTCTAATGGAATATTCTAATTTCAATCATACTAACTATTATGTTCTTATCAAGATGTTCTATCATTAAAGAATCTATCAATATATCATCATTTATATTATAGGATAGACAATATAAGAAAAATAAATAAAAAATTAATTTATTAATTTGGCATACATCTAATCAATCCGCAAGGTATTCATTACATTCCTCAAAAATATTCAGGCTCATCCACCCTCTTGTAATATATTTGAACATTATCAACAAGGACTAGCAGAAACTATTCGAGGTAATCTATAAATACAATTTTTATTTAATTTATGATGATATCACTATAATTGGTAATTAAAATTTACAATATTATAAATTTATTATGACCGTACCAAACACAATTTCTCCCTTGGGTATATCCTCTTTCTCAACATCAAATGATATTATAATGAATAAAATAAAATGATCAAACAATATTTTTCTATTCATAATTGATCAAACAAGTCTTAAATATAATTTAATGTATCATTTATTTTATAAATAAATTGTTTAGTTCATGAAAATATAAGAAACTAAACATTGAGTAATAATTAATAATTATTATATAAAAGGTTCAACACGTGATGATGCACTATATTATATAAATCCTTCTTCATGATTCTCTTAGGGATTCTAATTCTATTCCAACAAATCTATGAATGATATTCTATTTTTTATTTGAAATGGGTGTAAAATTAAGTATATGTTCAAATGAAAACCTAACATAATGTCCCAGGGGATGAGATGAAATTACATTAAGAAAAAAATAATAGTATATAATTCAATATGAATATAATTTATGTTGAGTTCCCCCCCCAACCATTTGTGATAAATATTCCTCTTGAATATGTATTATTACCCATATAACTAATTTGTTTTGTACATGATGTTCATATTAATCCTCATAATGAAATAAGATCATTGGTTTATTCTGAATATAAATCACAACCTCAATTTCACATCAATCAATATAGGCCCTATAATGTGAGATACAATCCATGTATTAAATTAAATCAAATTACACAAGTTGGATAATTTAAATATTTTCATGAATCATATTTGAATAAAAGAATATTAAAGAGTAGGTATAGTCATGAAATGTGATAACTGTTTCAATATGATATTTTACTTCTATATCAATATATAATCAGCGTGCTGGGGATATAAAACCATTATTAGATTATTCAGATATAACTGTTTCAGTATAGGTAGAATCAAAAAGGGAATTTGTAATTCTATATATTATGATATTTTTACATTTCTTGAATTGTTTTTCTTGAACCATATTAGCAGTTGTGATTTAGTGAGCATTCCTATTATTAATTTTTTTAAGATTTTTTAAAACAAATAATCACCGTTAACCCATATATTAATTTTTATATTCATAAATTTACATTATATAGTGAATAATATCATTTATGTTTGGGTTGAAAAATCAGTTGAGAATTCTCACCATCACTGACTAGACTCTATATGTAACTTTGATATTCATTTGGTGGATGGCCTTCTATTATATACATAAGAAACTATATAAATATTATTAGAAAATATATATTATACTTCCTTTCTCAATTATAACATGAATAAAAATATATATTTATTCATCGATGTGTATTATTGTTCGAATTTAAATGAAATTCAATCTTTATCATCTTAACCTCGGAACCAAGGAATTAGTGAGAGTAACTAAACTCAAAATATTTCTTTAGACAAAATCAAATTATTCCTATATAGATATCAATGTATATTTTATAAAAATTTTATTTGAAACTTATTATCAAGATATAATGTATCATATAACAATTTAATATTTAATAAAGACAAAACCAGAATCAAAATTTCATGTTGTGTTAAATTTTCTTCATAGGTACCAATATATTCTTCATCATTTGGCATTAATTCCATAAATTCCCTACCATTTCATGTGAATTGTTCTAGGAAAATAAATAGAGTAAAAAACATTTATTATTTGAAACAGTGTTATAGAGACCATTTCATCCACTATAGTTGTATTCTTGATAACCATTAGTGGTTGATCCACTTCTACTTCCAAAAAACACATGAACAAAAACAATTATGTTCATCACATTTTAGAATAAAGAATATTTATTATATTACATTAATAAGATTTCCATGAATATGTTATTTCTCTAGAAAAACTAAAGGGAGGTGAATGTTGTGACATAAAAGACTCAATTGTGATTGGTTCCTTCAATTGATCATTTGTATGTTTAACATGATTTGTGTCATTATCCATATCATGAGAGAGTAGTGTGATCATAATTGATAGAAATAAATTAATTACTCCATTTTCATTTTTTTCTAACGATTAAAGTGGTTTCATTTTCCATCACATTAATTTTTCAAATTATGAATCCATGATATAGCTATTTACAAATACTAGAAAACTTATTTTGAGTATCATACATCAATAATCAGTGTAAACAGTCATATTATTCAGATAATAATTATTATTATGTCATGAATCATGAGATCTTATGTTTTTTCATCATCAAAAGATGAATATGATGAAATGTGAATGGGTGAGAGGAGATGACGAGTAAAGATAAAAAAGAGATATCAATTACTGATCATATGATAGTATAATTCTTATTGTATAGGACATGGACATAACTTAATAAATTCAAATTAAATCAGTCAATTATCTATAATAATAAATCTTCATGTAATGATTTTTCATAAACTTATATATAAGTCCTTTGAGCATGAAATAATCAATAATCAATTAGGACCCTAATTATATAAGATAATCAGAAGACATTAGTTTACTCATAAAATACTGGCAACGAAAACCATTTCCTCATTCAAGGTTTACTAACATGGCTATCATAAAAAGTCAGGTTAACTTCTCATACCATAATTCCCTTAGTAATGTTTCACTCCAATTTCTATAATAATAACTAATGCACATTTCTAAATAATTTTCACTCTTAATGATATTCCTTATTATATAATGAATTTTCATTCTGTATCAAATTCATTAAAGGGGATAATAATAGTGTTCCAACATGTGATATAATGAAATCCCAGATAATGATTGGAATATGATAATTAAAATTTATAATATATTCATAGAATGACTTTAGAAATATAAATGGGTTTTATAAACATCCATTAATCACATTATAATAATTCATTAATATAAACTCAACATATAGTACCGTAATACCATCCATTTCCCCATCATAGTTTGATTAACCTATTGTAATGAAATCATTTTCATGAAATCTTCATAAGAGAAGTAAAAAATATAAGTCTTATTAGAAATTTAAATGGAAAAATAAGTGAATATACCCTATAATGAATATTAATTTGTAAAGTATGTTGATATATAATAATATATATTAAATAAAATTTAACTATTTATTGAAGACAAAATAAAAATTTCATTTTTTGTAAAATTTCGACTAAAAAATTAATGAAATTTTAGAATTTAACATTAAATGAAAATAACCATGGAAACATGTTATCTATGTTAATATGAAAATAATGTTCATCAATGTATGAAAATAAATTTCTTAAATTATGATAAAATAGAAAATTCTATAAAAATTTTGAATATGGTAAAAAATATTCCTCAACTATAGATCAGTAAAAATATTTTTTTAAACTACAATAAATAAAAAAAGGTATATAAAATAAAAACATCCAAATTTTTTCATTTGAATGAAAAAACATCCATAAACTATTTTTTAAGAGCTTCAACATAGTAGAAAGAAATCATTAACCAAAAATGAAATGAGGGGGTATTTTCATTGAAATTTCTTATTGGGTTTTTATCTACCACATTGAGTGTAATGGTACTAATAATATAAAAAAATTGTAGTGAATATATGGAAATAAAATATGTGGGGTTTATTTATATGATCAATATTATTTCCTTCAATACAAATTTATCATGGTCAAAAATGTAATTATTTGAGATTATAATAGAACAAATTATATTATATTCCTTTGTTCTCCATATACTTTAAAAACTCATGTGTAGTAATGATAGACTATATATATTATGGAACCATAATAATTACATAAAAGCCTTTGTATCATTATTTTATTATAAAATAAAAGATTTTATTCACAATTTCTTCATAAAAATTAACATTCTATATAAATTTTTTATTCATTAAATGTATATTTGTATATGATATTTCTTATATGAATATAATGGTAATTGTTTAGTAATATAAAATAAATAAAATTATTATAATATCATCTCAATATATACACCATTTAAATAATTTCTACAAATCGGTTATGAAAAATGGTTTACATTACTTCAAAGAGATAATAGTTAATATTTATGCATGAGTGATGTTTCCACTATTCAGAGGATCAAAAAAATTAAGGATATACTATATTTAACCTTTAAATAGAAATTATAATATTATTAATAAGAGAAATATTAATTAAACATATCTTTATTATAATCCATTTAAAAATGAGATGAAAAATAAATCACATAACATCATTGAGATTGTAGTGTACTTATATGAAAATTTGTTGTTATGATTTTTAATTTGACGGGAAGGTAATAAGGTGGAAATATAATTATATACAAAAAATAATACTAATTTCATAAATATCATATAAGAACATTAAATCATACATAGGTACCAACAATTAATGATGGCGATGGATAATGAACCATGTCGCTACATAGTACAGTTGTTCACATGGATGAATAAGAGATGATTTCATTTACTATGTATTGAATAGAAGTTGAAAAATTGTTATACCATAACCAAAACAAAATATATGTATATTAATTATAGTGATTTAATAATGTTATATTAGATAACATATATTAATATAATGTAGAATAATATATTAATATTTGAAAAAGTTGGGTAATACAATTAACGCTACTTCGAGAGTCTTCCCTTATCATAAATATTAAGTCATTATAGGATGGTCTACGTATAATAATATATTATCAACTAATAAGGTATGAAATATTTAAATCATTTGGGTTAGTCATTGGGTGATATTGAGGATGATAAAAGGATTATAATTTGTAAAATTGATTATTAACAAAAAATGGATCCAATTAATTTTTTTTATTTCATATAATACCAAATACTAAATATAATTTCAAATATAAAATTTCTTTATGTGGTGGAAAATAATTTTAATAATATGTTGGAAAATGAAATAAAAAAATATTAGAAAAAAAAATTTTCAGCATTAAACTATGTAGATCATCACACTTATCCATGTAAAAAATGATTTTTTCTATATTTAAATATATTATTGAATTTATAATTTAATTCTCTAATTAAATCCACCCATCAGTAAATATTATTATAATATAATATGAAGAAACCCATTGGGTATATTATTTTGGTCTTTTTTATTAACTATATCTCTTATCTAACATCAAATTCAAATATTTTTTATTTCTAAATAGAATAAAACCAATGTATTGAATTTATAATTACTAATAATTTTTTTATAATTTAGTAATTAATTTTCAAATGCACTAATTCAGTTTCTTGGTAAAAACATTCAGGTTAAATAATAACAATTTAATAGTATTTCATAGATCTTTTGAACTCTTTATTTCATATAAAAAACATTCAATGAAATAATATATATTTTAATAGAAATATATATTTAAATATTTTTTGTTACATTATTTCTTCATATAATGGGAAACCTTAATTTCATTGAGAAAGGGGTTCTTTTAATCTTCACTTTGGATATAGATTTCATTCTATTATCATTTCATTAATGTATAAAAAAATATAAAAAATAAACTATAAATGAGTAAAATAATTTTTTACATGATATTCATTTGATTTTTAGGATTAAAAAATATAAAAGGTTTGGCCTTTGATTTTATGTAGTGATCACAATGAATAAGATTAAAAGTTTGATTTGAATTTAGGAGAATATTAATAAAGGCTCCCTGAATTATCATAGATCATTATAACCAAATGGAGTTTTCATGATCTAGGGAAATGTATATATTATTATTATTCCTTAATATGTATTTATTTTTACAAAATAAATTATATATTTTTATATAAATATTAATGATTCTATATTATGTTTTAATATAACACCCTATAGTTCTAAAATAATGACATTTTATTTGATAGCATATACGAGACGCAGTTCCAACTGGAGAAGGGGATATAGAATCCTGATTTATTATGATTTATTTAATATATAAATTAAATTATATCTCTCTTATTGAACTAAATGTACAAAAAACTAGAATTATATTTTTTTATCTCCAACCCCGAGTTTCGGCGAATACATGGGTTAAATGAAAGGCAATGTTTTATCAAAAAAGGATATATTATTAATATTATTATATAACATGAAAATTTACATATATCCAATGTAAGGGTGTGAAAAAATAGAATTAAATAAAGTATGAAAATATCTTGTGGAATTTACTGGTTATTAATTCATTTGTAATGAATATAAAAACAAATCGAATTTAAAGGATATGTTTTTACCCAAAAGGAGCTTTATTCGTATAAATTTAATTAATTACTATTATTGAATGATAATATATATATATATATATATATTTTTTTCAATAAAATTATATGAAATTTATTCAATATATTTGATATTCATAATATTTAAAAAAAATCCAATTTTAGTCATAATAATAATAATTTTATTAAAGATAGTTTTTCCATCTTTTAATAGTTTACTTGTTTTAAAAATAAATTTTTAAACTTCTAATAATTTAATTTCATTAACAATCATTTTTAATTAGGAATTTAAAAATTATCATACTGTGAATCTTTTATTATTTTCTATGAATTATAATTTTTAATGAATAATGAAAATAGTGGATTTTAAATTAAAACTAACACTTCTTCTAGATAATTTTTTATGATAAATTATATTTTAATTTTTTTAACGTCAAAATTGATCAACTATACATAAATTTGTCAAGTTTAATTATATACAATCGATTTAATATTGAATTTTTATATAAAAATGTTATATATT
The DNA here is from genome assembly GCA_963277665.1 of Viscum album. Lineage (NCBI taxonomy): Eukaryota > Viridiplantae > Streptophyta > Magnoliopsida > Santalales > Viscaceae > Viscum > Viscum album. Next base: position 62,570,912 of record OY728164.1, on the reverse strand, counting down.
TTAGAACATCATAATTTTAAAAACCAACATTCACATGAAGTCTACAATATAAATATGGAATTAAATTATTACACTTCTATGGGTTTAATTTAGACAAATGGATTCCTTATTTAGAATATTCTATATTTATAATTTCTAATTGGTTTGACTTATTTTGTAACCAAAATTCAAAGTGAAATTAATTTATGTTAATTGCAACCATTAAGTTAAAAATGAGTATACATAGTGGTTAATTTTAAAAGAAACTGTGTCTAAATGACCAATAACTTTTCAAGAACACATTGGATGAAAATATTCTAATAATATCCATATTTTATCAATAATTTTTAATTTTTTTAGGATTATTTGGTAATTGATACCCCCTAATGTATTCTACATTTGGGTATTTAAAACAATATCAATTCTCCTCTACTATAAATAAGAAATCACTGCCCCAATTCATAAAACCTATAAATCCATTTTGTCATAAATCTATTTCCCACATAACATCGCATATTTCTTCTCATAGTACTATAAGACTTAATTTTTTAATAATGAAAACTAAGGACAAAATTTGGTGCAAAAAAAGAAGGTAATTTAAGACGATGTTGCATTCATAAGTAAACATATCCGTCTTATCTCTTTATCATACCCATAATATTATTTTTATATCATTAATATAAAATAAAAATAGATTAATAAATATACTTATATGTTTTTATTTTAGTGTTACATATCTAAAAATTTCACACTTCCTTGAAAAGGATTATAAAACATAGTTCGTGTGTATGGCATACTACCAACATAGAGTTTGATGTCATTCTTTTTTTCATTACCACATTTGATGGTTATGGTAAAGGATTTATATTTATTATATATATATTATATATTTTAAATTATATTATTAAAATTTTTATGGAAATATTATATTAGGAAACTATAATACATTCATTTCTGTTGGAATAAGATATCGTCACTTGTGTGTATGATAGACTACTGCCTCGTGAACTGATGTGATTCATTCCCCCATTAAATGGATTGTATTCATTATGTGTTTAACTAAAATATTTGATATTTGGGACATAAGAATTATTCTTTAATGATTATATATATATTTTTCATTTCTTATTTTCAACGTGTTAATAAAATTAAAAATATATTCATGCACACGTTGAGCCTACCCTATCCATAAACGGTGAATTTGAATTACTTTCACCAAATTTTATGGATTACAATAAATAAATATATATATTATATATATTATATTAATATCACTAAGTATATTATTGGAATTATTAATTCATGATCAAAGTATGAAATAAATTAAAAGGTGAAAATAATCAAAAAACCAGACATTTCAAAACTGGAACAATGATAATTATAATAGATTATTAACAAACCGGTGATATAATGATATAAATGGATCATATATGATATTATTAATATTATCATGATTATTTATAATTAAATTACATTGAAAAATCCATTACATATCTGGATTGATATTGTTAAACCAAAATGATGCATCTGGTATTGGATTTCGTCTTAATTTACCTTCTAATGAGATGTATTTGATATTACAAACAAATTCACTCTAATATAGGGTATATATGTCCATTTTAAAATTTAATATAATGATTCATTTTTAATTCATGAATTTTTATGTTTCAATTTGAATCATTTCATCCAAGGGTATTAGAATTGAAATTTCCAAAGTGGTAAAAGTGATTAAACATATTATGTTTCTTTTGAGATTGGTAAAATTCTATTGAGAAAATCACTTTCATATTATAATTTCTCATTAGGAACCCAATTTATCTTTAATATCCATATTATTTCAATGATAAAATAATTTTTCCCAAATTATAAATATCTTTTATATACGGTTTATACTTTTAATGTTATTTTTATGTCTTGGAAATATTGATAAATCTATATTATTTTACTAAATATTGATATATTATCATAAAGAAAATTATTAAATGAATTATTTGATTTATTATGAATTTTTTAACCTAACTATATTGGTGGGAATTAGTAATTGATAACAACTAAATGAATCAATTTTCTAATAAGTCTAATTAGTTGGATTTATCAAATGGGGTTCTACATAGTAGTTTTAGACTATCTTGATAATAGATAATGATTAAAAATCTTAAATTTACATTGGTAAAATAGAATATTATATCTAATAAATGAAATAATTTATAATTCAGTTATTATTATACATAATATTTTAACTATGAAATAATCTATAAATGTATTTTATTATTGTCATGTAGATTAATTGGATTGTCTATTCTATTAATTACATATCCACATTGATTATTCTATACATAGTAATTTAATTGTAATGTGTGACTATTTACATACCATAGAAAATTTATTATTCACTCTTGATTTAAGATATCATTATATATAAAAAACACTAGCTATGAATATGAGATCAACATTATATTGATTAATTTCATAATGTTATGACAAATTGATATTGGAATAAATTTTCAATGATGCGGTTTATTAGATTTTTTATTATGTTTTATTTTTCTATTACCAATTACAAATTTGTATCAATTTTTTAAATATTTTTAAAAATATCATTAAATTTTTTACCCTTCGTTATTTGATTTCATGTAATCAAGAAAATGTACTAATGTAAGGAACTATCTTTAGGATTCTGGGGTTGCAGTTATTATAATTGGTAATAATGGATTTCTATTAGAAACCTTTGAAATGTTATCCATGATAACATAGAATACATAATATTCCCCAATGATATACTCTGAGGAAAAGTATTAAAGAGCATAATAATAATATGGTATTAAAAAATAATATTTCTAATTAATTATATAATAAGATAATTTAGTATATTCCATTTATTATAGATAGAAATGGAAGAAAGGTATAAATAATGGTGGCCAGGGTAGAGGCTATCTTGATGGGGATTTTGATATTAGTATTTTTGGAATAAATAATGTTGTGAATATATTGCATCATTTTAATTAGGTTGTGACACATAACAGTTCTTAGATAGAGGATCATATTCTACATTAAGAGTGTCAAATGTTGGAACAATTTATGTAATTGAGTTCCCTATTATATTATGGTACTAATGATCAGATAAATGTTTTGTAATGTATTAAATATTTATATAACATATTTATGTAATTAGATTGTTATAGAAAGTAAAAGGGTAGCCTTTAATTTTTTTTCTTAATGGATATAATGATTAGTGGGTTTTTTGATCTATAATATTTCAGAGGATGCGAATATAGAACAAATGGAAAGGAAATATATTAAGGAGACATTATTTCAAAAATATTTCCCTCAAGGAAAAAAACATTGATGAAGAGAATGATAAATAATATTATTAAAAAAGACGAATAATGTGTTTCAATGCCATAATTGCATAAGAATTGACCCTTGGGAAAAATAAAATCATGCCAAAATAGATCATATGTGACCTATATAAAATTACACTATGTTATATATACCAACTACCTTTCTATGAAATATCCTATATAATAACATTCTTCATAATATTGGTATATGAAAACTAAGAAAGGGTTATAATAGATTCTATGTAAGGGTAAAAAATGGAAAAATCAATGAAAATGCAACAATAACATGATCTTAATGATATAAGAACGTGAGAATACGTATGAATATCAACACACTACATATGATATTTAAAAAAAATGTGTCACAACATACATCTTATAATTTCATAATACTTGAATTCTAATGGAATCAAATAAAATAATCCATGAAATAATAACATTGGAATAATATATAGATTATATTCCTAAACCTAACCACTGAAAATTGTTTCCTTAATATTCTTGTCCTACATCAAATAATATCATAGTGGAATTTGTTTACTCCCCAAAACCATGGTAGTAGTCCCGGTTAACTCCCATGACTGGCGTAGTGGAAGAAGTATCTTACCAAGCTGGTTTCACTAGTAATTCCAATGATATTTATTTCAGGATATATCAGTCATAATGAATTGAATTAATGGAATATATATGTCCCACCCAAGTCCAATTATAACATGACCACACATCCTTGTATATAACATTACTACCATCAATGTTTAAAATGTAACTTCCATAATTAGTAATAATGTAACCACTACCATTTGTTGTAACATAATAGACATCAATTGTTATAATGTAACAACAATCCTTGGGTTTTATTGGATGCACCCATAAATTAATTTAAATCATACATATCATTTCTACATTATAATAAATATTCAACTAATCGTAATACCAGAAAAGGAAATGAGACTTATAAATATTTCATAATATTATGACTTACATAAAACAAATTATTCTCATATATATATTTTTCATTTAATCATGACATAACATGTGGAAATGGAATTTGAAACATAAATATATCATCATCACAATCATAAAAAACCAGATATAGAATAAGGATTGTATCGTAGGATAATATCCCCATTAAATGTTATATAACATCAAAGGATGTCAGAAAATATTGAAAATATTTTTGAAATATTATTTTGAAAATTTATTAGGGATCATATATATCAAAACCCATGAATTGCATACACAAATATTACATCATATTTTACAAATATTAAATACATTACACAAACATATGTACAAATTCCATGTTATTGTAGTGAATTTGAAAAAATGGAAACATAAACCATGGCCCATAAATGAACAAAATTATCTTATAATAGGTTATACATGCCTAGAATCATTCATCAAGATATCATATGTAATATAAAACTTCATAATATGTGGAAAGGAAACAAATGAAAGGGTGGGTACATATTCTTAAAAAGAGAAAATAAGAGAGATATGTTTGAATATTCATGAACATAAGAGTATGTTTCATTAAAAAACATTATTTAATCATACAACACATATCAAATATCATAATTTTGAGTCATGGAATAATGAATAGAAATTAAGAGGTTATTATTCAAAAGGGGAAAATACATGATCCTGGTGAAAACAAGACTTTGAATTTGGGGCAAGAGAATACGCATAGATAATCATTACAATAGTAGTCAACAATCACTTCCAATAACATCATATTAGACATTCTCCTTTATTAAACTGGGTTCATACCATCTGGATGGATCATTTCCATTTCACTATCTAGGGATTCCCCTATTCTGAGGATGAATGAAGAGACAACATCTGGAAGGAATTTCTTCTAACATTGTGAAGAAACTTGCCAGTTAGAACGAGAAAGTGATGTCTATGGATGGGAGGGGTTGCCTTTTCAATTTAGTGATCACCTCCATGTTTGTCTAATCATTATATATTTATAGATGTCCCAGATGTCTCATTAAGGTGATTCATGGAATTATTAGAATCTTCAGTTAGACTGGGTTAGTCCATGAGAGGAATCTTGTCACCATTGCCTGGAAGGTATGCATCAAGCTGGTTGACTTCAGATGCCTTGGAATTAAATACCTCAGGACTTTCAATGATGGTCTCATTGGGAAGTTCACATGGGATCTGATTTCCAATGTGGGGTATAATGATTTCTTAACTAACAGATTTACAAGAAGGCTCCTTAATGGTAACAGGAAATATATTCCATCATCGGTTGGGAATCTCTCAAGTAATCTTTCATGAACATTGCTCATGATATAAAATTGTTGGTTGCAGGTAATCTCCTCTTAACTGTTGGAGTATGACATGACATGATATGCCTCTTCATGATAGCATGGTTTTTCATCCTGATAAAAGGAATTTCTCTATTGATGGCTTTATTTCACACATTCCTTTGTTTCGTAGCATGGTCCCTTTCCAGGTGGAACAATAAATTCAAAATCATCTCTTTATGGACCGTGATATGGTGATATGGAAGCATAACCATAACTGGCGGTTTAGTAGCTGGGATCTTTATTGGATGGTTTGTGGAGAATCCTGTCACGCACTCGGTTGGATGAGAAATTTCCAAACCATTTTCATTCAGCCTTATCGTTTCTTGGTGATTTGGCGCATCTGAAAAAATAGGGTGCCAACTCATGACCAGATCAAGTGGGTTGGATTTCATCTTACTACTGCTTGTCCCCTGTGTTTGTCTGCTGAGGTGAGTGTCCCAAATCTTTTTATGGAATACAGATATTCGGGACAACTGTGGGACTATATAGGAGGCCTGTTTGGCAGTTTTTTGACAGAAATATGCTGCTATAGGACTTGATTGTAGGTCTCTTTAGGTTTACATGCAGCAAGCAGATTGTGAACCTTCTGTTGGTGTCTGTTGCATCTCTGTTTGCGGCCATATGGGCTACTCGTAATGCGACGTTGTCTGACAGCAGGCACATACCTGTACGGCATGACATGTCGGCTGCCCATAGGGATGTTCGTGATACTTATGAGACTCAAATAGGGGTGATCTATAATAGCATATCTGATCTACTGACACTTAGTTGGCTTAGAGTCTCTAGTTAGCCACAGAAACCCAAAATTCTTAAGTATATTCGCTGGAAACCTCCGATCAGCCCATGGATCAAGGTGAATGTGGATGGATCTGCTTCTGTACACCAAGATTATCAGGGTGTGGGGGTGTCTTCCAAACATATTGTGGCTTTATTAAGGATGTTTTTATTATTTTACTGGTGTTGGATTTTCCTATGAAGTCAAACTATGGGTGATAATTCATGCCATCAAGTATGATGTTTGATTTAATTGGAACCTATTATGGATTGTGTAATGCCCCGACCGTAGTTACCTAGATTTGGTGCATTATTACAAAACATTGTCAAGATCACAAAAGATCATGTCTCAAAAGACCGATTAGTTTAGTAGCCTTGTAATCACTAGAAACATTCATAAAGTTTACATTACATCATAATGTGAAAACTATAACAACATCTTGTCTCCACATTCATATCCCCTTATATAATCCCAACAGGTCATTCATAAAATACCTCTTCACATCCTGGGAAAAACAAAACATAGAAAGTGGTGAGCTCATATGCCCAATAAGGATAACAATATAAAATAAAATTTCATAAATAAGCATAAACAATTAAAGAAATGTATAAATAAATAAAAATCCTTTTAGACTTCAACTTCAACATAATATGGCAAACATAAAATTAAATAATGCAATTTACTTATTCCCATGGATATTCTACTAATCTAATAATCACATGAAATGGCAATAACAACTTTCATAATGATGGAATGCATAATGCCAGACTATCATAACCACATAGTCAAGGCCTCGTGCCAAGACTACAAATAAGATTTTATTAAGTCCATGTGCCAAGAAACTAGTTTTTCTCCTAAGACCTACCGATGCATCGAGGAGCTATAATGGTCTCCACCCATCACTTATTAATTCCAATTCATTCCTCATATGAACACGTTGAAACGTAACATAAACATTCATATTAAAACTAGCATAAGAAATGTCAATACTTCCTCCATAAACCCTGAATGGTATAAAAGGAACTCATCCACAGTCATACATATCACAAAACCTTCAAAAAAATATGGAAGTTTTGTAATATAATAAATAAAATTCAAATAATCTTAAATTCCATCAAAGGATGTTGACATAGATGAAATCAAAACTATTGGAGAGAAATATCTCTTTTTTTCAGAATCATTTAAAATTCACATAAAATAAAACATTTAATTTTAAAATATTATTATAATCTTGCAAAGGAAGATTTGAAGATTTTATAATGGTGGAAAATATCCACACCATCTGTATAAGTTAAAAAAAGACATTCTTACCTTAATTTTGTCGAAAAGGATAAAAACGACCTTGCTTGGAAAATGATGTAAAAATTCATTTATAAACATATTATAAAAAGTCAACAAGGGTATAAATGTCTTTAACCCATAGTGTATAAAATAGTAATAATTTTTTAAATTACATTTTTACGAAACATGGATGTGGATGATAAAGAGGTCCCAGTAGATAATTACGTATAAACAGCCTCGGTAATGAAGAGATTGTGAAATAAACCCTTACCTTGTACTTTTCCTTCGTTGAGGGTCAGTTAACCTCCTGTATAATGGTGAAATAATTTTTATTAAATTATACAAGAATCATATAAGTTACTATGATATCATCTATGATCTTTTAGCATTGATTTGTTATTAATATCTTAGTATTATCATCGTTTAAGGTGTTAACTCATTGGTTTTATTTTATATATTTTCTTACATAATCAGTGTTTGTTATTGATAGGTAGTATATTATTCAAATCCAGAATGATATAAAGTCCTTAAAAATTATTTTTAATCATCAAATGAGAATTATAATTGCATGGATACGATGGGGAATGAATCTCATCGCGTTCGTGGAGACGGTAGTCTGTACGTACGCACGAGCAACAATATCATTCATTTGATTTTAAAATAATATATAATTGGATGGTATATCATATATACAGAATAATTATCATGTTATATTTATTATTTAGATGAATTATAGATCATTATCATACCCATCTAAATAATAAAATATTGAATAACAATTACACCACGACAGAGAAACGGTAGGCCGTACGTACGCAGGTATGGTGACATGTCATTCAAGGGATGTATAGATTAATGAATTTTGTTGTTAATTATTTATAATAACATTAAAATATATAGAATATACAAGAGAGATTATTTTAGAAAGGAAATAACAAAGAAAGAAGAAGTTGAAGAAGAAAGGAACTTGAAAAGGCGTGGTGAAATCATTAACTCTTCTTCGGGTTCTTCCTTTTGATTTTATCAAAAGGCCTCCTTATGTTGGCTTTAGGATCAAACTAATGACTATAGGTTGAAGGGAGGGATTTTTAGAGAATATTTGTGCAGGATTTGGCCGATCTAATAGCCTTTGATGGTGTGAAATTGAGGGGGGGGGGTTTATAAGAGGGGTGAGGGGCACCTTTGGAAAAGCTAGAAATATTATTTTATAAAAAATTCATATTCGGTTTCTAATAGCTTCAATGTGGATTTTATAATGGTTAAGGTGGGGATGGGATGAAAACCACTCAACCAATAGGTTTTACATAGGTTTGGGTCACTATATTAACTTTATCTTTTAGTTTTAACTCTTTGTTAATTAGTTTGACATTTACCATGTCACTTTTTATTATTATATTATATAGTTAATAAACATAATATATACATCCAAGATACCCCAAGTGGTCCCTTAATGATACACCTATAATTATATAAGTCTCTTGGATGTTCCTTAGATTTTTAGGAATTGAATATGAATTAATTATATAATATTTGTTTTAAAAAAACGTTTATGTCAATTTTGACACTATTTGGTATTTTATTTTTGTGAAAATCATAACAGAATGATTACTTCAAAAAAACATTAAATCAATACTAAAATGTCATATTAACCTATAATATTATTGAAATTCATAAAAAGTCTCGAATTACATTTATTTTGGTATTTATATTAACAATTATTTTAATATTTCATTAATTAAGTAATTACTGCATCACCATTGTTTCATAAATAAATTAACTTATTTAATTTCTAAAAATTATAATTAAAATACCATTATGTAGGAACTCTTTTTTATCTCTCTAATGAATATTTATTATCGAATTTATCTACTTTAAAACCCTATATTAAAAATGTTTTAGTTAATAAACATTGATTTTATATCTTTTAATTATTCATTGAATTAAATAATAATAAATGTCCTAATCTAATCGAAGTAGACCAAATTTATAATATTTTATTCCTAAGGTTGTTTTTGGTCATGATACACATTTTCCAATAGAATTAGGACATGTGTTAGGGTAATATTAATATCATTTTTAACCTTAATTACCCTATTTACTTTTAACCGTGGTAAAAAAAGTAAAATGTTACTATCCACCAAAAATTATTTTCATCTGATTGAACAATATTTTAGAACATGATTTTAACTGTGTCTCTCGGATTTTCAAAATTCCACTCACATAAGGGGTAAAAATATATTTTATGTGAATTTCCAAATTCTCCTATGAGGTAGGTAAAAGACAGTGACAAGTTTAATTAAATTTTGATGTGTCTAAAATTATTATAAATTGACTCCAATGAATTACACAGAACTTATATAGGTATTAAGTATCTATTTTAATGTAAAATGGGGATCATGATCCAAAAAAATCGATAGGGGTACTACATGAAGTCTCATAACATCATTAATATATAGTCTTGATAGACGTTCAAGTGGTAAATCCTCCCTCATAGCAAGAAATTGTGCTCACTTTGTAAGACGATCAACAATGACCCATATTGTATTGTTCCTTCTATGATTCTTTGGTCATCCCATGACAAAGTCCTTAATGCAATTATCCCATTTCCATTCAGGTATGGGATGAGGTTACATGACACCTCCAGAATATTGCCTTCCAGCTTTCTCTTGTTGACAAACCATACATCGTGACATAAAACCAGCAATCTCCTGCTTCATGTTGTTCCACCAAAAATGTTCATTTAAATCTCTATATATTTTGGTGCTCCCAGGGTGTATAGTGAAATTGGAACTATGAGCATCGTCAAACAATTCCCTTTTTAGATCAGGTATATCGGGAACACAAAGTCTCCTCCCAAATATCAAAATTCGATCTAATACACAAAGTCACTCAATCTCCCATCATTCACAGTTTTAATCCTCTTTTTAAACTCTTCATCATCAGTATGAGAACCCTTTATCCTTTCTAGTAATTATGGTTTGGAAACCATTTGAAAAATAATTTATGTTTCACCTTCCATGGTGATTCCCATATCCATATTTACTAGATCCATGTATATAGGATCCTTTTCAACACTCATCTTGTTCAAAACTGTATGATCCTTTCTGCTCAAAGCATCAGCCACATTATTTTCCTTCCCATGGTGGTAGTGTATCGTGAAATAATAATCCTTGAGTAGTTTAAGACATCTCCTTTTCCTCATGTTGTGTTCTTTCTGTAAGAAAATATACTTCAAACACCTGTGTTCAGTATAAATCTCACATTTTTCACCATAGATATAATGAACCATAATTTACATACATGGATATTACATCAAAATTGAAGCATACTTATAACAACATAAAACAAAACCATGAAATAACCATATAGTTATAGTGTCTTTAGAAACTGCGAAACATAAACAAATGGTTCATAAATCATCTACATTGTCTCCCATTTATTTCATCATATTTAGAGTCCCTTTTTGGAACATCTTACTTAATATCCTTCTTCCTGACCTGGGGATAATAAAACATAAAAAAGGGTGATCTCAAATGCTCATTAAGGGTAAACAAAATAAATAACAATCACATAATATTCATAAGAACATATCATTTTAGAAATCTTAACCTGCAAAAGAGATCATAATTTCATAACATGGGATAAATCATAATAGTGAAATTTATTCCCAATTATCATAAAATAAAACATGAAACATTGTGTCATACACACATAATCATAGATAATCATTTCTTAGTAGTCAATACTCATGGCCAAGATTATCTTAGCAGACTAAGTCCATTTTTGAACCGAGTTCACTCCTTGTTTCCGTCCTGTTTCATTGAACCGGTTTAACATGCCGTTCCATCCATGTCTATCTCATGAGATATAAATCTTTACCCATTTCATTGGAGTTAGATATAGGTACCACCCATCTCATAATGAGACCATTATTATGTGTTCCATAAATTAATAAATCATACATCATAGCATAACCCATGTAATAAAAAATGGGATTCTTAAACATCATTCCATCATAACATAAATCATATAAGATAAAAGGACTTCATAAAAATAATTCCATCATAACATAATCAAATCAATGTAAACATAAGGATAGAAATAGTACCCTATATTATCTTAGATGGAAAATAATTTATATAAAACACTTGAACTCCATTCTTGAGGAAAATATCCTTTCTACTTCAAAAACATTTTCCTTTATTAAAATTTCATACAATTTTAAACTAAATGAAGTTGATTAAAAATAAACTTGAAAACATGTAAAGTAAGCTTTATGGAAATAATGTTCTAAAATTCCATTCAGGCTGTATAAGTTAAAAAAACATTCTTCTCGTATATTGTCCGGAAAAGTCACAAAGTACCCCGTATGAAAAACGACAAAAGATTCCTTTCATATATTTTACTAAAAACTCACCGAAAGCTAAAATTGGATTTGAAAAATTATAGGAGGATATATATAATATTACATATTGAGGATACATGGATGTGGATGATAAATATTCCCCAGTAAATTCTGAAGTATAAACAATCTCGGATAAAAATTGAGATTGTGAAATTGTCCCTTACCTTTGGTCCGATTTGCTTCGTAAGTGTCCGAACCACCTGTATAATGATTTAAATAATGTTATTGACTTATTCAAGAATCATAATTATTTTTATGATATCATATATGGTTATATTCATAGCTTATTATTAGTAATATTTAATTACTAATTGTTAGTCGAGTGTTTATTACTTTTTGTTCTTATGCGTGTTTTATCGAATAAATTATTATTCTTCTTTTTAGGATATAGATACCTCATATCCAGAATAGTATTAGTGTATTATATATAATATTCATTCATTCAATTAATTTATATAATCATTATGCAATGAAGATCATGTAGAATGAGTCGCATCACATCGTGGAGACGGTATTTCGTACGTATGCACAAGCGATGATATCGTTCCCATGATCATGGAATTGTATTGGAGTGTATTTATACTATTAAAAAATCAATATAAATTTAAAATAATCATATATAGTCATTATTTTCACCATTATACTCATCCAAGTAATTTGGTGGTGGAAAATAGATTACACCACGGCGTGGAGACGGTATTCCGTACGTACGCACGGGCGGTGATTTCGTTTTCCATAGGATGGATAGATGGTGAAATAGGATTGTTTCATACATATAATAACATATCATCATATGAGTGATACTGATGTTATTACTTCAGAATAAAACACCTATTGATGATGAAGTGGAAGAAGATATAAAGTTGAAAGAATCTGTAACAGACATTACCTCTTCTTTGAAGCGCCTCTTTGAGACCTCCTCTTAGGGAACTAAAATTAGACTTTGAAAAAGACCAGGACCTCTAGGATGTTTCTATAGAAGTTTAGAGGAGAAATTGGCAGGGTCTGGACGAGCTTGAAGGCTCAAAGTGGTATTAGGAGGAGAGGAAGGAGGTTCCCTTTTATAAGGGAGGAGAGGGACACCTTAGAAAAAACCAAATATATTTTTTATTATAAAGTCATATTGGGTTTTTAATATCTCCAAATAGATTTATTTCGAAGAAAAGGTGAGTATGGGTATAAATACTCTCATCTAATAGAATTTAGACAAGTTTAGGTTTCTATTTTAACCTTATCATTTAGATTTACCTTTAAGTTAGATAATTTAACTTTTACCGTGTCTTATTGTTTTCTTACACTATAAGGTTAATAAACTTACTATAACAAGACAAACGAAACCCAAGTTTTTTATTATTAATATATACAACCTTATATAAGTTATTTTTCTAAACCTTAGATTTTTAGGAATAAAATGACAATTAATAATATAATATTTGTTTTAAAAACTATTTTATGTAAATTTTGACACTATTTGGTAATTGATTTCTTTGAAAATCATAACAAAAATACTAGTTCCAAAAAAGTTATTAAAATAAATAATAACATGTCATATTAACATATAAAATTATTTTAATTCATAAAAAGTCTCAAATTACATTTATTTTGGTATTTATAACATCAATTTTGTCAATATTTCATTAATACGATAACTACTGTATCATCATTGTGTCATAAATAAATTAACTTATTTAATGTCTAAAAATTACAAATAAATACCATTATGTAGGAAATATTTTTATATTTCTAATTAATATTTATAGTCTAATTTATCTTATGTATAACCCTATATTAAAAATTATTCAGTTATTAAACATTGATTTTAACTATTTTAACCCTTCTTTAAATAAATTAATAATAAATGTCCTAATCTAATCCAAGTGGGCCTAAATGGTCATATTTTATTACTATGGTTGTTTTTGGTCGAATTACACTTATCCAATAGAATTAATACATTTTTAGGGTAATACTAATAAAATATTTTACCCTTAATTATCCTATTTACTTTTAACCGTGGGGATAAAAAGTAAAATGTTACTATTCACCAAAAATTATTTTCATCTCATTGAACCACATATTAATCCTCGATATTAACTGTGTCTCTTGGATTTTCGAAATTCCACTCACAGAAGCGGTAAAATTTTGTTTTATGTAAATTTGCAAATTCTCCTAGGAGGTGGGTAAAAGACGGTGAAAAGTTCAATAAAATTTTTATATATCTAAAATTATTATAAAATGCCTCCAATGAATTACTTTGAACTTATTAGGTATTATGTATAAATTTTGTCCTAAAATACATTTAAATAAAATAAATAATTATATAAATAAAAAGGCAGTTTTTAAATACTAACCTAGTGTTTTCACTATTTATCAAAATTGAAAGTTTTCAGAAAAATACCAAAATTTCACCCTAGGATAATTTCGATATTCCGAATCCAAAAATTAAGTCCATTTTGAAAAATAAAATTTTCAAAATTTCCAAAAGTGGGTATTACTATTCATAATGGCTAGTTTTAATAATATTTTAATAGCATATCATTGTTTAGTGAAACTCGGTATTGCGTATGACGCAAGCTATCGAGGAAGGTCGTGATTGTGTGTAAAGAAAGCCAAGATACTTTTGTGTGTAGTGAAAGATTCCTTTGTGATTTATATAACATAAAAACAAAATATTTCTCATAAAAGTCTTGGGTGATACATTTTAACCCTCCTTAAAATGAATTTCTCCCTCGAAATTCTTGTGACCTCTTGATTCTTCACAAAAACATAGATGCCTATATTATGCTTGAGCACCTTCATTGTATTTACCCTATGAGATAAATACATGAATTGTTTGATTTATCCAAGGATATCTTTCATAGTATACTTGGAGAGGGTTCACCATATGAGCCTCATTTAGTCAATCTCATTGGATACATTGAGTGCATTCAGTTTCTAGGGTTTAAAATCCCAGAAGAACTGGGTAACGATCTCATTCTAGCATCACTCCCTCATTACTTCTCTAGATTTTTGTTAATTTCAATATGAACAACATTGATAAGTCTCCATATGATCTTTTTTATCATCATTCCCAATATGAACATTGAGATGAAGGGTTAAAAGATCTACCATTATGGTGAATAAGAGGAAAGGGAAGAAAATTAGCATTAAGATCAAGGGTTCTTCATGCCATTATAATAAAAGTATGATCAAAGGGGAACTAGGGAAAGTAAATCTATTTGATTCACATGTGGAAATAAGTCCCACAGGAAGAATAACTACATCAACATTGAGAAGCAAGGTTAAGCTTCGGGTGTAGTTTTTATCAAATTCAATCTCTTTGTTTCTACAAATTGGGTATTAGATATAGATTGTGGTGCTCAAAATATTATATAGATAGGTTCATTCCTAAGGAAATTATAGTGGGTAGAGACCCTTTTGTAACTATGATCACTCTTTATTCCATTATATATTATCTACTGAACAATCATTCATTCCTCAAGACATCTAAGTAAGCCATAATTTTGGTCCCACAATTCAAAAAATGAAAAACATATATATCATTGCTATCAGATCAAAAATATTAATTATATAATGTTTTAATAATATATAAAAAATAAAAAGGTTATTTAAATATATAATAATTAATAAATTATAATAAATCCGTAAAAAAATTATACATATTTTCATATGAGAAATAATTATATTATAAATTCTTAATTCACCCATGGGAATGAAATGGGTTTCATGTAATCATCCTATGATCATCATCATAGAATGTAATGAATGAAATATGATATAATCATTTGATAATGTACCAATTGAGTCATAAAATTCCATAAAATATTTAACATATATTTAATTTACCTTTAAATGATGATACAATCCAATGTTTTAAAACATGACAAAAATATACTTTTCTATTGGTAAAATTTTAACTAAAAATCTCTTTAACACAAATGAAATTATTTTCATTCAATATAACTACAAAACATGTAAATGGTATTTTTTTATAAAATAATTATCCTACCTATTTAATAATCAGTTAATTCCTTATATTTTAAAAGAGAACGATGTTTCACTTATGTGATAATTTAAAAAAACAACATGGAAAAAATTTCCTTTAAATGATTCTTCTTAAAAATATATAATTAAATTAAAAAATATAAATTAAAATCCATTAAAATATTTCATTTATTGTAAAAATATAAATAATATTTTTTAAGTGCATATAATTTGATAGAAAATAACTTTGTTAAATAGTAAATTTTGTTAACTTCCCTTTAAAGAAATTTTAACATTAATTTTAAGTAACAATGATAGATGAATAATATTAATACATAAAAATCCTTGTAATACCTATGTGGTAAGATAATATATGATCATTATAGTATATGATCAATAAAATTTCATGGAATGAAAATTTAGAAATAATAATAAACGAAAGAAATGAAATTAAAAAATAAACCATTTGATGAAGCCCTATAATGTGATGTACACATTCAAAATTAATGTATTATATATATCAGTTTATTATAAACATAGAAATGAAATATATCCTTACATAATCTTTTTTATCACTTCTTTATTTTTTTCAATTTTCCATTTATGATCAATCTTATCATCAAAATGACCATTCAGGATAAAAAATGGGGGTTTTATGGTTTATTGATATTAATGTTTCCAATACTTATACCATGTACATAGTTTGAAAATATATGTTGTCTTAACCATTATATAAACATCATTATTTTAATTATATACACTATTATAACCATTCATATAAATAATTAATGAAAAATTAATTAATTCACATTGTTTAGATGGTAGTCCAAATATATGCATGAGTGATGCTTCCAAATCTTGATAGTCAAAATAAAATAAAGTAAAAAACCAATTATTAATTAATGAATAAATATAATATCTAAAATATAGTATATATTAATTTACTATATCCTTATTAAAATATTTATTAATAGTTCATGAGAAAAACTGAATCACGTTATGATGGTCATATCCAACACATATACATAAGCGATGTAATCATATTCATGAGAATGTGAAGGTAAGAGAGTAGATAATTAATTGTAAAAAAATAGAATAAATATGTACTAAATATCATATTATTAAATAAATAAATCATAATAAAAATCTTTGAAATGTATTGATAAAATTTGAATAAAATGAATATATGGATGCGAAAGTCCACATATTTTTATAAACTAATCATTTATTTACAATTTGATTTGAATGAGGTAAAAAACAAATTTCAAATAATTATAATAACATCTATATTTTTTTATATTTTTGAAATAATGTTTGAATGAATAAATATATTTGTTGGAAGAAGAACATTATGTTGAATTAAACATTTTAGGAGTTGGGTATGATGATTAAATTTAATTTGAGAGGCCACATTTATATTACACCTTATGCATTCATTAGACTGAATGAGGGTAATAAAAAAATACCATGAATTAAGAGATGAAATAAAAATAAGTTGGTATTTATTGAGTAATATATGTGGATCAAGTTGTGTTAATATTATGGTTTCAGAGTTTTCCCTCAATTAGTGATGGGAATGACCCTCATTAAATTACATGAAAGAAAAAATAATATAGAATCACATTATTATGAATGTAAAAAAATGTGGATATGAAATAGAATTTATGAAAATATATTTTTGAATGTCCCTATGGAATAATATTTACAAAATGTTATGATACATTTCACCCTTATCTCTTAGTTTAACCCCTAATAAGCATGTTTGAACGCTAATTGTGTTATCGAATTTTTATTGTTCTTATTAATCACAATGATGGAAATTATTTTAATAATATTAAATAATAATATGTATTTTGATTCATAATAATTAATCCATGATAGAAGATTATATATCAGTAAATTATTTATTTTCATTTTAATACTACATTGTAAGAAAAAGAAAAACTTTTTAAAAAAAAAATTGTTTTTAATAATAATTTTGAGTTTATCTTATTTTATTTAAATGAAAAACATATTTGATTAGTATTAAAATATTTTTAATGAATATATTATATATATTTTTAATTAAAATCATTCATTAAAATGGATTATGTTAAAATATTGTGATAATAACATAGTACATGTGTCAAAAAAATTGAATAACATCTATTTTTACCATAAAACAAATTTATTTTATTTTCAAACTAACTAATGGAAAATTTATTAATTATCTATATATAAATATAATAATTTTTATTACTTTAGATAACATTATTCATGACCATTAATTATATTCATAGGTTATATGTAGAGAACTGTTTTTGGCCTTATAAGACTTTGAAATATTTCTAAGAATATTTCCAAAGCGGGGCGCTGAGACGACGTGCAATTCCGAGGCCCGTTGTGCTCGATGTTAATTCTATAAAAATTTTAAGTGTTTCTATATTAAGCACGTGTGGTTAACTAATGAAAATGAGATATCTCTTAAACAGTTGATCAGATCATAAATCTGAGATCACTGTTTGGTTTGGAATGCAGTGTTTCCCCTAGGTTCGACATAAAATAAGTCGGGGCGGGATGCTCGGACCCCTCGCTCATTAGTGGATTATTAAATGGGTAAATTAAATAATTAATTTATTCATTTGACAGATAAAACCCTAATATCTCTATAACAGGGACTCAGATTAAAAATATGAGGCCACCGATGAGCTCGGAACGTAGGTTTTACCCTAAGAAAGGTTTAACCTTTGTCCGCATCAGGTGTTTGGCATATGTGCCATCACGGGAGAATAATTACATAATGAAATAATTGTTTATTTAGTTATTTAATTCATATATTTTAACCTAGTGAGATGTTATAAATTCTTTTTTTCTGAGGGTCTTGGCCTCATAATTCATTTTGGCTAACAATGGTAATCCCTCCCTTCCTCTCATCTCCCCCTCTCCCCATTGATGATCGACGAACGACGATGAAGTCGTGGATCTAAGCGAATCGAAGATCAACAAACACAACAACTTCTTCTCATCGTTGTGGAAGTGCGATCCTTATCAATGGCGAATGGATCTTGATTAATGAGATATTCTCCAACGATCGATCCAAACCTGAGGTAGGATTTATCTTTGTGAATTCCTTACCCAGTTGAATTTTCATGAAGAATGTGAATTAAATGAATTAATTCGCGGATCGAAAAAAAATGGATTAGATAAATTATTTCTTCTCGTTTATCTTGAGATTGAAAATTCTTGACGTGTGATAAATATTTATTTTCCTAATACTTGTGTTGTTGATTCTCAAAGACGATCACCAAAAAGACATGGCCATCAATCCGCACATAGTCTATGACTCTTTAATATTTCATTATTCGCACGTTCTCTGTGCGTTCATTCGCGCCAAATAATTAAGCGCGTCAAAACATCGATGTTTTGTTGAGAACGTCATATGGACGTGAAGATCTCGATATGAGGATCAAGAATCTACGATTGTAATATTTTTTTGGGGTTAGAAAGATTATTCGGTGGACCGGAGGCGTAGCGGCGCAGATGGCCGGAGGCGGGGGGTGCGCAAGACCCTCGGTGGGTAAGGTTTCATCGGCAGCTGAATCTTTGGGTTGAGGGGGCATGATTTTACAGAAGTAATAAGAGAAAAAAAAAATCCATCAAGGTGGATTGAGGCACGCAACAAGTGGAAAGATGATTTTGTGCATGATATTTGGAGTTGAGAAAAAAATGGTTAAATAAAATAATAATAAAATAATAATGTTATTATTATTTATGTTGGGAAAACCGCATTTTGATGGTATCTTCTTCGCGTGACCTCAGTTTCATGAACCATCAGTGGAAGTGCAGCCCTGACTTCGAGACAGAATTTATGAGTCCAATATTGGATGCATTTTTTCTGGTTTTCGGATCGGGTACCTGAAACGCTCGTGAATTAATAGAATTAATATTATTATTAAATCATTAACCTATCATAATTCATGTGTGTGATGCTCAATTTACTTGCCATCAGTGGCGATATAATCCTGTCATTTATATGGTGGATTCATGTATAATGTTGGATACTAAATTCTACTTCGTGGCATAGGCCCACAAAACATCAAATAATAATATTATTATTATTATTACGAGATCTTGTATCTGACATATCTCTCTCATGCGGTGTCGGAATGATGAATCATCTCTGACCTTGCGAACCTGAAATTAAGATGGATGTTTCAATACCAATTATGGATATTTAATTCGAGGTCGAGGCGCAGGCCCCACGAGGCCCAGTTCGCGCATGTTGGAACCCAATCGGGCCCCCGGTACTAAAATGCCTATAACTTACAGACCGATAGTCCGATTGACGCACTATCTGTTGTTTCAGAACCCAAAGGACAAGGCGGTACTTTTGAGATACTCCACCTAGCCTTCATATATAGATGGAGTGTGACTAGGTTGGATTGTACCTGAATCCAACCGGGCCCTCAGCACTAAAATGCTTATAACTTACTGACTATGCGTCTTATTGACGCAACGTCTGTCGTGCTGGAACCATTATGAAATGGCGTTCCTTAGGGTTTCTTCCTTGTGGAACATAATAGTGGTTGATGTATGACCGATGACCTGAGGAGAAGAGTTAGGGAATTTCTTATATGGCCACTTCCTTGACGACTCAAGGTGCGAGTATTTCTTACTCCTCTTCTCTGGTAGAGATGGGAATCCCCACCTCATGAGTGACATTTCGTTTTACTCTGAGGTGTATTTCCTATCATTGTATTCGGTACTTCACCACATGGCCTTGCGAGGCGAGTAACGCGGGTCACCCCGTGTACCGATTTTCACGGGTTGACATACATGGGTTGAGGACGTGTGCAGGCCCATGGCCAGCATACATGGAGCAGACCCCAGATAATTTGACACGACGGGTGATCCTTTCTACATGCCGTTTAGTTGCATTTTACACCAACAGACTTGTTACATAGGCCATTTTACACGGGTAGTACCCATTGTTAGAGGAAACCACATGTAACCTTTCTACAGATCTTGTACTTTTCAGTAAATGGATTGATATTCTTGCCCACCATTTCTTGGAAATCATTTTTTTGGGTTAGAGCCCCTTCTTCTCTTTCTCTTGATGGCCAGGTATCGTTTCCTTCTATAAGAGTATGATCCATTCAGCAGGACTATCTGTGATAGAGTCGGCATCCCACCGAGAGGCTCGGAGCAAGATCCTCTATCAATTCTTGACCCTAGGTAGATTCATACATCGAGGTGACCAACTCTACTGGTCGTTGATCCTCTACCTAGCTGGTGAATCCGGATGAGTCTGGGTATCCGCCATGGCCCTAGCAGTGATCGTCATATGTGTATCGTGATCTTTCCCACTAAAGAGTGTGTCTCCCATAACGAGTGCTTCTATCTATCGTGATCTTTCCACTCAAGAGTGTGTCCCCCGTAATGAGTGAAACTACCTCTCATGACGTTTCCTTAAGAATAATACTTCTTGGACGGACGTCATTAGAGCTAGCAGACTCGTGGAGTGTGTTCTCCCGAAATGAGTACTTCGTGGAAATCTTCGAACTAGATCCCTAGCAGGGGTATGTGGTTGTGTGACTTGTCTCTAGACAACAGGTCTGAGTTACGAGTATATCTGGTTACCATGTATATTTTTGTGGTAATATACCTGGTCTGAGCTGTGAGATGAAGACCCCCTTACTATATCGTTTGGGTTTCTTTGAGTGATCATATCTATTATTGGGTGGAGCTATACTCTTTTTATTCACTATTGATTTACCATGTTCTCTCTTACTGATCTCCTCTTCAGTACATCTCTTTTTGGTCCCTCGATCCTTCGGGGCATCCTATTGAGTATTCTTATACTCACCCCTGTTTGGTCTTTGCCCACACTTGGCGTGCCCTAGAAAACGACGGACAGGTTTATTGTGACATCAGAGGAGCTTCGGGATATGGTGTGCTTGGACTGCATGCAATGTTCATAGCTTGGGATTCAGGAGTGGGACTCTTCCAGCTGTTTTACTTTTTCACATGTAGCCAGGATGTGGAATTTTTCTAGTTGGGTGTGTATTTTTTCCCCTTTCCCATTCAGATTTATTTTTCTTGTACTATTACTCTTAGAAGTCGATGCATTTTTATTTGGTTCCCTTTTTATAGTAGTGTGGAACCTTTCTTTCTTCATTTTCTCTGCACTATTGCATTGAGTTAGCTACGTGTGTGTGTATAGGTTCTTAGGAATAGGCCTCCCAGATTTTGGTGCACCTTCATCGCTAGTCGCTAGCCCCTGGCTTATGGAGGCGGGCTTGGGGTAGTTACGGTTCATCCCTAGTATAGGTTGGGTCGTGACAGAGTGGTATCAGAGGTGGTTCGACCATTGGGACGTTGCTCAGACATTTCCC
This sequence comes from Viscum album, assembly GCA_963277665.1. Classification (NCBI taxonomy): domain Eukaryota; kingdom Viridiplantae; phylum Streptophyta; class Magnoliopsida; order Santalales; family Viscaceae; genus Viscum; species Viscum album. Next base: position 62,548,458 of record OY728164.1, on the reverse strand, counting down.
TAAAATGGTATTGGTTGGGTTTAGGGAAACTGTGTCGATGTGTCTTGAGAGCGTCTCTCAGGCCAGGGAGTCCAGTGATGGTGTGGGCGACCGACGTATCCATTCACTAGGACCCTGATTACCTACTTCTCGAATCTGCACCATGAGACACCTGTTACTTGGAAAAATGGTACATGCATAAACTAGGATTGAGTGTTTGACTGTCCTTCTCGAGTTAGCTTCCCATCATTGTTAATATATATAGATATGATCATCCTACCACGGTACTCCTTGATAACATTCAGGATGTATCTGCAATGACAGCCATCTATGATACTAGCTATGGTTCATGGCGACGATTCCAAGAGAGACCAGAGCTCAATTCCAGACCCATCATGCAAGCCCCTTTCTCTAGGTAGGAAGGTAACAACACCCCTACCTGTTGAGAAGAAGACAACCACAGGTGATAAGGCTAAGGATGTGTGTAGGTTGAGCACACTTCGTGAGTTTCGGCACCAGAGACCACTGAGGTTCTGCAGTATTTTAGGCCCTCAGACAGTATAGGTTTGGCTTGAGTCAGTGGCCCACTGTTCTATAATGGTAGTTTCCGAGAACAGACGTTCGAGCGGGGACTTTGTAGAGAGATCTATGTTATCATAGGGCCCTTGTGTATCCCCACATTTTTTAAGGTATGAGTGTTGGAACTAGTGGTAGAAAGATTTGTACCACACCATACAGCTGGTTGTGACAACAACCACAACAGTGTTGAGAAGTTTACTGCAGCTTGAAGATACAATATGACGAGATCTCAACATAGGAGATATTATCATGATCAGTCATAGGCACATGGTCATTTGAGGGCCATATTGCACAGTGGAAGCATGGTGGAAGAATCTCTCAGACATGTGCACTAAAGGTGTGATCGTGTAGTAGATGCCCTTAGTAGGAATTGTGGGATGTCCCAGACTCACTTGGTCTGGGAAGTTTCAGAGTAGATAACTTCCATGGAGCTGACCCAAGTGGAACATGAGGGTATAACTTTTCATCAGTCGATGGTATTGAATACTTCATCTCTCAAGTGTGTAAGAGAGTCTCAGTTGTGATTCATAGACTATGAAAACATGTGTGACCATATATCTTTAGGTGTTTCACCATATGGATATTCTGAAGGAGGGAATAACGATACTTTTTCCTAGTGAAAAACAATGATTCCTGTTGTAAAATGTGATGTAGAGGTTCGGTTGGGGAGACAAACTTCCCCCTGACTTCTATCAAGTCGTTTGAGACTGTGCAAGGACATGTAAATGTTGCATACCGCCTTGCCTTACCCCATGTAGTTGGAGTGGGTAATCGATGCCTTAAATGTGTCACAACTAAGATGATATGTTTGTGTTCCTACACAGGTCATCAATAGAGGAAATCTTTATGTGGGTGGACCACCCCATTGGTCCACATTCTTTAGAAGCACAAAAACGTAGAGGTTTCCCAAGGAGCGGGAGAGCTCAGTGTGGCTCGGTATCCCAAGTGGTTTCCCTGGTTTTGCTTTTCGAGGTCGAAAATATTAAAGGAGGTAATAATGTAGAGACCTGGTTGTTGGCCAAATAAGACATTGAAGTATTTCTAAGAATATTTCCAAAGCAGGGAGCTGAGATGGGGTGCAATTCCTAGGCCCGGTGTGCCCGGAATTAATTTTATAAAAATGTTAAGTGTTTTTATATTACACACGCGTGGTTAACTGATGAAAATGAGATATCTCATAAAAAGTTGATCAGATCATAAATCCGAAACAACAGTTGGATCCGGAAAGCAGTGTTTCCCCTTGGAACGACATAAAATAAGTCGGTGTGGGATGTTCGGACCCCTCACTCGTTGGCGGTGTATTAAATGGGTAAATTAAATAATTAATTTATTCATTTGATAGCTCAAACCCTAATATCTCGAGAACAGGGACTCAGATAAATAATCTGAGGCCACCGATGAGATCGGAACATTGGTTTTACCATAAGAAAGGTATAACCTTTGTCCGCATCAGGTGTTTGGCATATGCGCCATCATGAGAGAATACTTAAATAATTAAATAATTTTTTATTTAGTAATTTAATTTATTTCTTTTAACCTAGCGAGATGTTATAAATTCTTTGTTTAGAGGTGGTTGGACTCATAATTAATTTCGGCCAACGACGGTAAACTCTCCCTTCCTCTCTTCTCCTCTTATCACCGTTGATGAACGACGAAAGACGATGAAGCCGTTGATCCAAGCGAAACAAAGATCAATGAATGCAACATCTTCTTCTCATCGTTGTGCAAGTGTGATCCTCGCCAACGGGGAATAGATCTTGATTAATGTGATCTTATCCAATGATCGATCCAAACCTAGGGTAGGATTTATCTTTGTGATTTCCTTACCCGATTGAATTTTCATGACGAACGTGAATTAGATGAATTAATTCTCGGATCGAAAAACAATGGAATGGATAAATTATTTCTTCTCGTTTATCTTGAGATTGAAAAATCTTGAAGTGTGATAAATATTTATTTTCAAAATAATTGTGTTGTTGATTCTCAAAGACGATGTCCAAACAAACATGGCCATCAATCCGCACATAGTCTATGACCCTTTTATATTTCATTATTCGCATGTTCTTCGTGTGTTCGTTCGCGCAAAATAATTAAGCGCGTCAAAACATCAATGTTTCGTTGAGCGCGACATACAAATGCAGAGATATCGATCCGAGGATCAAGAATCTGTGATTGTCATATTTTTTTTGGGTTTAAAATGATGATTCAGCAGACCAGAGGCGTAGCGGCGCATCTGTCTGGAGGTGGCGGGTGTGCAAGATCCTCAGTGGGTAGGGGTTCATCGGCGGCTGAATATTTGGGTTGAGGGGGAGTGATTTTGGAGAAGTAATAAAAGAAAAAAAAAGAAAATCCATCAAGGTGGATTGAAGAAACACAATAAGAGGAAAGATTATTTTGTGCGTGAGATTTGGAGTTGAGAAAAAAAATGGTAAAATAAAATAATAATAATATAATAATGTGATTTTTATTTTTGTTGGGAATACCGCATTTTAACGGTATCTTCTTCGTGTGACCTAGGTTTCCCAAACCATCATTGGTAGTGCGACCCTGACATTGAGACAGAATTTATGAGTCCAATATTGGATGTCTTTTTTAGGTTTTCGGATTGGGTACCCAAAACGCTCATGAATTAATAGATTTAATATTATTATTAGATATCCGACCCTTCATAACTCATGTGTGTGATGCCTGATTGTCTTTTTGTCAGTGGTGATGTAATCTTGTCATTTATACGGTTGATTCATGTATAATGTTGGATACTAAATTCTGGTTCGTGGCTCAGGCCCACGAAGGACAAAATAATAATAATATTATTATTATTACGTGATCTTGTTTCTGACATATCTCTCTCATGCGGTGTTGGAATGACGAACTGTCTCCAACGTTGCAACCCTGAAATTAAGACAGATGTTTCAAGAACAATTATGGATATTTAATTCGAGGTCGAGGCGTGGTCCCCACGAGGTCCGATTCATGCGTGTTGCGGTGAAATGAAACGTTTTCACCGGCTATCCGTTTTGGACAAAGGGTAGTCTGTATCGTGTGTTTTTCTGTATAGATCGCAACTCTGGGAACGGGTTGGTTATACGGTGTCATTTGAAGTACGACCAGGTTGGATGGAACATGAATCCAACCGGGCCCCCGATACTAAAATGCTTATAACTTAAAGACCGATCGTCTGATTGATTCACTGTCTGTTGTGTCAAAACCCATATGATGAGGCGGTACTTTTGAGATACTCCACATGGCTTTCAGATATAGTTGGAGTGTGACTAGGTTGGATTGTACCTGAATCCAATCGGGACCTCGGCACTAAAATGCTTATAAATTACAGACTAGGCGTCTGATTGATGCCCCGTCTGTCGTGTTGGATCCTTTATGAGATGGCAGTCCTTTGGGTTGCTTCGTTGTGGAACTTTGTGGTGGTTGAGGTATGACCGATGGCCTAAGGAGAAGAGCTAGGGCGTTTCTTAAATTGATACTCCCTTGAAGACTCAAGGCGTGGGTATTTCTTACTCCTCTTCTCTGGTAGATACGGGACTCCCCACCTCATGAATGCGGGTTCATTTTCCTCTGAGATGTTTGTCCTATCTTTGGATTCGGTACTTCACCACATGGCCATGCGGGGCCAGTAATGTGGGTCACCCCATGTACCGATTTTCACAGGTTGACATACATGGGTTGAGGGTGTGTACGGGCACATAGCCAGTATACATGGAGCGAACCCCAGATACTTTGACACAATGGGTTATCCTTTCTACAAGCTGTGTAGTTGCGTTTTACAAGACCAACCTTGTGACATGGGCCATTGTACATGGGTAGTACTCGGGGTCAGAGGACACAACATGCCACCTTTCTTCATGTCATGTACTTTTCAGTACATGGATTGATCTTCTTTCCCACCGTATCTTAGACATCTTTCGTTTGGGTTAGTGTCTGTTCTTCTCTTTCCCCTGAAGGTCAGGTATCATTTGCTTCCACAAGAGTATGATCCCTTCAGCAGGACTTTCTGTGATAGTGTCAGCATCCATCTGAGAGGCCCGGAGTGAGATCCTCTATCCATTCCTGACCCTAGGTAGAGTCAGACATCTATGTGACCAACACTATCAGGCATTGATCCACTACCTGGATGGTGAATCACCTAGCTGGTGAATCTGGATGAGTCGCAGTATCCGCCATGGCCCTGGCAGTGATCCTCATCTCTGTATCGTGATCTTTCCCACTCAGAAGTGTGTCGCCCATAATGAGTGCTTCTATATATCGTGATCTTCCCACTCAAGAGTGTGTCTCCGATAATGAGTGTAACTACCTCTCGTGACGTTTCCTGATTAATAGTACGTCTCGAACGGACGTCATTGGAGCTACCAGACTCGTGGAGAGTGTTCTCCCGTAATGAGTACTTTGTCGAAATCTTCTAATTGGATCTCTACCGTGGATATGTGGTTGTGTGACTTGTCTCTAGACTACAGGTCTAAGTTATGAGTATATCTGGTTACCATGGGTATTTATATGGGCATATACCTGGTGTGAGCTCTGAGATGAAGATCCCCTTACTCTATCATTTGGGGTTCTTTGAGTGATCATATCTATTATTGGGTGGAGGTGTACTCTTTTTGATTACTCTTGTTGTACCTTATTCTCACTTACTTCTCACCTCTTAAGTACATCGCTTGTTTCTCCCTCGAGCCTTCGAAGCATCCTACTGAGTATTATTATACTCACCCCTTCTTGGGCTTTTCCTACACTTGGCGTGCCCTTACAGATGACGGACAGGTTGATCATGACATCAGAGGAGCTTCGGGATACGGGGTTCTTGGACCGTATGCGGTGGTCATAGTTTGGGATTCAGAAGTGGAACACTTCCAGTAGTTTTACTTTTTCACCTATTGTTGTGTTGTGGCATTTTTCTAGTTGGGTGTGTATTTTTACCCCTTTTTTCAGCTTCACTTTTATTGTACTTTTACTGTTAGAGGTCGATGCATTTTTTTAGTTACCTTTTTATTGTTGTGTGGAACCTTGCTTTCTTCTTTTTCTCTGTACTGTTGTATTGAGTTAGTTGCGTGTGTGTATGTACAGGTTCTTAGGCAAAGGCCTCCCCAATTTTGTTGTGCCTTCAGTGCTAGTTTCCAGCCCCTAGCCTATGGAGGCGGGCTTGGGGTTGTTGCGTTTCGAACCATGGTATGGGTCAGGTCGTGACATTATAATTGTGCCAAAAAATAATAACATTCCTATCATATATTGTATTTTTTGAAATATTTTTTTTATGTAAATAATGATATCAATGAAATAACATTTATATACATATATAAATATATAACAATATGTAATAGGGTTACACTATACCCCTAAAAATTAAATTAATATTTCAAATTTATTAATTATAATATAAAAACATATGATACATCTGCATCATCATATCTTTAGGTTTCCACATTGACTTATGAAAATTATCACTTTCCAATAAAACATTGAACAAGTGTAAGGTCATGTTATATTGAACCATCCATATATTAAACAGAACATTTGATGGGTTTTTATATTATAGATAATTCATTTATGGAGAAAACATTTAGGGTAGTAACATTGATGGATGATCTATGAAATTCATTATGATAGTTAAATGGAAGAAATTCTTACCATGATTGAGTATTAATAGAGAACCAATAGAAAAATTTCCATCTTGATATGTTAATTAATATTTAATGGAATGGTAAAGGTGGGGATAAAATTAAAAATTTTAAAAACTATCAAGAACTTAATCTAATTGGATCTTCATAGGAAATCATTTTCAACAACATTGAACTCTGGATCACACCAATTATTCTCTATAAAACATTTATACCATCTTTTAGAGGAAATAATGTTCCGTTTTTTGTCTTTATGTTACTACACCAATTTTGAATATAGATATTTTATCATTATCATTAATTATATAAATACATATTAGAATATTGGATTTATTCACTACTTTCCCAATTGGGATTCATAAGAATCCATCTGAATTCTGATATAATAGATATTATTATAATAAAATATGACCATCTAATGGTGTTGATCCCACACCCATTAAAAAATGAATAATATTCATCCAATGAATCATATTTTGTTTTAATGGTCCATATAGAATGAATATTGTTTTAGGATGATATATTATTTAAAAGATAAATTATTTATTTAATACATTTAATGGAATTATCTAGAACAATGAGGTATGCATCAGATACCAATTAAATGAAATAGTATGATGTAATCATAAAAAACATTCATTTCACTTAATGTTTATTCTAAATATATGATCAAGATAGATATGTACTAAGATTGTGATGTTGTGTACTGAATTTATATAGAATTCATCTACAACCCAAATAAATCAATGGTCTGTATTGGTTTTGGGTATTCATATGATGAAATACATAATGTTTTTTTACAATTTTAGTTCTGAGGTTATTAATGGATTTTACATCATCATTTTCTTATATCTGTGATCCATTATATTCTGATACAATATAAAATGATACATATACACTAAAATTACATTTTTATGTTTTTTTAGAGAAACTAAACTTTCATATAACTGATTATCTTCATAATTCTATTTAGGATGAGAGATTGTTGACTATCAAAATAATCCAATATCTCCATCCCCAAATTATTTATTAATAGTAAAAATACATAGGTAATAAACTATATCATTCCATTATAGTCAGTATTGAACTCTGGAACATGTCTCCACCTCAAATATATAGTTCCACATCATCCTTTTGCACCTTCTTAATCCTCACTTGGATGGATAGATAATACTTACACAGAGAATGATAAGATATTTTACCATTCCATATGATTTGGACATCCATATTCTATAAATCAATACCTATTAGATCTCTTTCAATCCATAAAATTGATAAAATTGAATTATCTTTATGACTTATATAATCAGATACCATGTTCTCCTTCTCTTGGTTGAAATTTATTAAGTATTCATAATATTTCATCGAATCCCCCATACACATTATGTAATATTTAAATCAATACATGTGAGTACATATATAATTATTTAAAATCAATATATGTATATCATATCCTTAAAATTAATTATAATCCAACTATATTTTTAGTTCCAAAATTAGGATTTAAAACTCCAAATCATCAGTTAGGAAATATTTTTTTGAAATATTAAATTGGTGTGAGGTATAAGATATTACCATATAATTATACATGATAAATCTTCTGAGTACTATTTTTATGCATCAATAGAGACCAAAAACCCATTTCAAAGACACTATACTGTGATTTCAATTTTACAGACCAACAATTTTTCATCTCATTGATATTTTTATCACATTAATTTTTACATAATAATATGATTAAATTTCCAATATACTTAGTTTTTGGATTACATATCCATGAGAAATCCATAATAATGAATTTATTGTATCTATTAGTCTAATGGAATATTCTAATTTCAATCATACTAACTATTTTATGTTGTTCAAGATATTCTATCATTAAAGCATTTATCAGTATATCATCATTTATATTATAGGATAGAAAAAATAAGAAAAATAAATAAAAAAATAATTTATTAATTTGGAATACAAATACTTAATCCTAAAGGTATTCATTACATTCTAAAAAAAATATTCATTCTCATCTATCCTCTTGTAATATATTAGAGCATTATCAACAAGGAATAACGTAAACTAATCGAGGTAATCTACAAATACATTTCGCAATTAATTTATGATGATATCACGATAATTAGTAATTAAAATATAAAATATTATAAATTCATTATGACCATACTACACACAAATTATCTCCTATGTATATCCTCTTTCTCAACATCATACGATGTTATGATGAATAAAATAAAATTTTCAAACAATATTTTACTCCTCATAATTGATCAAACAAGTCATAAATATAAGTTAAATTATCATTTATTTTATAAATGGATTTTTTAGTTCGTGAAAATATAAGAAAATGAACATTGAGTAATAATTACTAATCATTTATTTAAAAGGTTCAATCCATCTGGATTCACTCTATTATATAAATCCTTCATCATGATTCTCTTGGGATTTCAAATTCTATTCCAACAAATCTATGAGTGATATTCTATTTTTTATTCAAAATGGGTGTAAAATTAGGTATATGTTCAAATTAAAACCTAACATAATGACTCTAGGGATGAGAAGAAATGACATTAAGAAAATAATAAGAATATTTCTATCAATATGAATATCATTTATGTTGAGTCCCCCCCAACCATTTGTGATAAATATGCCTCTTGAATATGTAGTAAGACCCACATAACTAATTTGTTTTTTACATGATGATAATATTAGTCCTCATAATAAAATAAGATCATTGGTTTATTTTGAATATAAATCACAACCACAGTTTCCCAAAAATCAATATAGTCCTTGTAATATGACATAAAATCCATGTATTAAATTAAATCAAATTACTGTAGGTGGATAATTAAAATATTTTCATTAATCATATTCAAATAAAAAAATATTAAAGAGTGTATATAGTCTTGAAATGTGATCACTATTTCAACATGATATTTTATAGCTATCCCAATATATAATAAATGTGATGGGGATATGAAACCATTATCAGATTATTAAGATATAACTAATTCATTATAAGTAGAATCAAATAAGGTATTTGTAATTTTATAGATGATGATATTTTTACATTTCATGACTTCATTTTCTTGACCCATATTAGCAGTTGTGATTTAGTGAGAATTCACACTATTACTTGAATTAAAAGTTTTATAAAACAAATAATAACCATTAACCCATATATTCATTTTTGTTTTCATAAATTTACATAATATAATGAATAATATCATTTATGCTTGTGTTAAAAAAATCAGTTGAGAATTCTCACAATCTCTGACTAGACTCTATATGTAACTTTGATATTCATTTTGTGGATGTCCATCTATTCAATACATAAGAAACTATATATAACATATCAGGAAATATCTATTATACTTCCTTCCTCATGTATACCATTAATAAAAAAATTATATTTATTCATCGATGTGTATTATTGTTAGAATGTTATTGAAATTCCATCTTTATCATTTTTAATTCAGAACCATGGAAGTAGTGAGAGTAACTAATCTCAATATATTTCTTTAGACAACATCAAATTATTCCTATATATATCAAATTATATTCTAGAAAATTTCTATTTGAGACTTATTATATAGCTATAATGTATCATATAACATTTTCATCAATAATTAAGACAAAAACCAGAATCAAAATATCATGTTTTGTTAAATTTTCTTCATAAGTACCAATATATTATTCATAATTTGTCATTAATTCCATTAATTCCATACCAATTCATGTGAATTGTTCAAGGAAAAAATATATAGGAAAGAACAGTTATTATTTGATATAGTGTTATAGAGACCATTTCATCCACTTTAGTTGTATTCTTGGTAACAATTAGCTGTTGGTCCGCTTCTACTTCTAAAAGACACAAAAAAAAACAATTTCATGTTCAACACATTTTAGAATAAAGAATATTTATTATATTACATTAATAAGATTCCCAAGAATATGTTATTTCTATAGAAACACTAACGGGAGGAGAATGTTGTGACATAAAAGACCCAATTTTGATTGGTTCCTTCAATTGATCATTTGGATGTTTAACATGATTTATGTTATTATCCATATCATGAGAGATTATTATGATCATATTTGTCAGAAATAAATTAATTACTCTATTTTCGTTTTTTTCTATTGATGAATGTCGTTTCATTTACCATCACATTAATTTTTCACATGATTAAGCCATGATATAGATATTTTACAATACTAGAAAAATTATGAATGGGTGAGAGGAGATGATTAGTAAGGATAAAAAAGTGATATAAATTAGTGATCATATGTTAGTATAATCCTTAGTGTATAGGACATGGACATATCTTAATAAATCCAAATCAAATCAGTCAATTATCTATAATCATAAATCATTATATAATGATTTGTCATAATGTTATATATAAGTCATTTGAGCGTGAAATAATCAATAATAAATTAGGACCATAATGATATAAGATAATTAGAAGACATTAGTTTACTCATATAATATTGGAAATGAAAATAATTTCCTCAGTCAAGGTTTACTAAGGTGGATATCATAAAGGGCCAGGTTAACTTCCCATACCGTCATTCCCTTAGTAAAGTTTCACACCAATGGCTATCATAAAAACTAATATACATTAAAAAATAATTTTCACTATTAATTTAAATCCTTATTGTATAATGAATTTTCATTCTGTATCAAATTCATTAAAGGGATATATAATAGTGTTCCAATATGTGATATAATGAAAACAATGATAATGATTGGAATATGATCATAAAAATTTATAATATATTCCTAGAATGACCTTAGAAAGATAAATGGGGTTTCTAAACATCAATTAATCATATTATAATAATTCATCAATATAAACTAAACATATAGTATCATAATACCATCCATTTCCCCATCATTGCTAGATTATCCTATTGTAATGAAATCATATTCTTGAAATCTTTATAAGAGAAGTAACAACATAAATCGTATTAGAATAGTAAATCAAAAAATAAGTGAATATACCCTATAAAGAACATTAATCCGTAATGTATGTTTATATATAATAATATATATTTACCAAAATTTTACTATTCATTGATAATAAAATAAAAATATCATTTTTTGTAAAATTTCAACTAAAAATTTAATGAAAATTTAGAATATAACATTGACTAAAAATAACCATGGAACCATGTTATCTATGTTAAAATAAAAATGATGTTCATAATGGAATGGAAATAAATTTCATTAAATTATGATAAAATTGAACATTCAATAAAAAATTTGAATATTGTAAAAAATATTCCTCTACTACAGACCAGAAAATATATTTTTTTAAACCACTATATATAAAAAAAGGTATCAAAAATAAAAAACTTCCAAAAAAACATCATTTAAATGAAAAAACTGCAATAAAATATTTTATAAGAGCTTCAAAATGGAAGAAAGAAGTCATTAACCATAAATAAAATAAAGGTGTATTTATATAGAATTTTTTTATTGGTTATTTTAACTACCAAATTGAGTGTAATGGTAGTAATACACTAAAAAAATTGTTTGAATATATGGAAATAAAATATGCGGGGTTTATTTATATGATCAATATTATTTCCCTCAATAGAAATTTATCATTGGTAATAGTGAAATTTTATGAGATTATAAGATAAAACCTTATATTTTAGTCTTTTAATCTACATACACATTAAAAACTCATGTGTAGTAAATATAAACTATATATATATTATGGAACCATAATAATTATATAAAATTCTATGTATCATTATTTTATAATTAAATAAAACCATTAATGCAACAATTTTATCCTAAAAATGGACATTAAATATAATTTTTTTATGCATTAAATGTATATTTGTATCTGATAGTTCTTGTATGCATATAATGGTCATTGTTTAGTAATATTATATAAATTAAATTACTGTAATATCATCTAAACATGTACACCATTTAAATAATTTCTACAAATCGGGGATGAAAAAAATATTTACATTCCTTCAAGGAGATGATAGTTCCTATTTACGAATGAGTGATGCTTCCAGTATTCAGAGGATCAAAAAAATTAAATATATACAATAATTAACCTTTAAATATAAATTATAATTCTGTTAATATGATAAATATTAATTAAACACATCTTTATTAAGATCCATTTAAAATATGGATGAAAAATAAATCACATCACATCATTGAGGTTGTAGTATACTAATATTATAATTTGTTGTTATAATTTTTAATATGATGGGAATGTAACAAGGAGGAAATATAATTATAATTAAAAAATAATATTAATTTCATAAATATGTTATAAACACATTAAATCATACAACGCTACCAACCACTAATGATGGCGATAGAAAATGAACCATGTCGCTACATGGTGCAGTTTTTCACATAGACGAATAAGAGATGATTTCGTTTACTATGTTTTGAATAAAATTTGGAAAATGGTTATTCCATAACCAAAATAAAATATATGTGTATATATTATAGTGAATTAATAATGTTATATTTTATTACATATATTAATATAATGTATATGAATATATTAATATTTGAAAAATTCGGGTAATACAATTAAAGCAACTTCGAGAGTCATCATTTATCTTTAATATTAACTCATTATAGAATGGTCTATGTATAAGAATATATTATCAAGAAATAAGGTAAGAAATATTTGAAGGTTTTTGTATAGTCATTTGATGATATTGAGGATGATAAAAATATTATAATACTTACAATTGACTATTATCAAAAAAATTGATCCAAATAAAATTAGTTAAGTCATATAATACAAAATAATAAATATATTTTAAAATATATAATTTCTTTATAAGGAGGAAATTAATTTTAATATTATGTTGAAAAATGAAATAAAAAAATATTATAAAAAAACATTTTCATCATAAAACAATGTAGATCATCATACATATCCATGTAAAAAATGCTTTTGTCTATATTTAAATATATTGTTCAATATCTTATTTAATCCTTAAAATTAAACCATACATCAGTAAATATTATTATAATATATTATGAAGAAACCAATTTTATTTATTAATTTAGACTTTTTTAGAAAATATATCTTTTATTTAACATCAAATTCATTTATTTTTTATTTCTAAATAGAATAAAATCAATGTATTGAATTTAAAAGTATGATTTTTTTTATAATTTTGTAATTAATTTTCAAATTCTCTAATTATGTTTCTAGGTAAAACCCCTCATGTTAAATAATAACATTTTAATAGTATTTCATAGATCTTTTGAACTCATTATTTCATATAAAAAACATTAAATGAAGTAAAATTTATTTCAATAGAAATATATAATTATATTTTTTTATTACATCCCCCCTCGAATGGCCTGAAGACCTTTTTTTATATTATTATAGATAATACACCTTTTATGGGTTGAAGGGAAACCCGTACATGACACGTAGGCCCATGTCATAAGGCCCAACATGACCCGTAATACATGACCCAAAGGCCCAAAGGCATTCCATTCCCATTACATGACCTGTAGGCCCAGCCCACTAGAACTGCCCCTCCCCAGCATCTACATCATTAATCTCCTTAGCTCCCCACCTTGAATTGTTGATCTGCTAGCAATTCCCCGTATGAAGCTGCACTGTGCCTTGTCCCGATGGCGGTTGCCGTACCCTCTCATTCTGATAATTTGGTATTCTCTATATCTGGTGACTACTATTGTTGCTCTGATCCTCTTCTGGGGCCTGATCTGTGGGAACTAGGCTACTCCATGGACTTTATTGCTTGAAGTCCTTGTGGCCCGAAGGCCTTTGATGACCTGAAGGGCCTGTGAGAACCTGGTCCCAAACCGGTGTCCCGAAGGCCTTTGAATGTGTGAGAATATGAATAGAGGCTCCATGAATTGTAATAGATCATTATAACCTAATAGAGTTTTCAAGATGTAGGGAAATGTATATACTATTATTATTCTTTAATATGTATTTAATTCTAAAAAAATAATTATATATCTTCATATAATTATTAATGATTCCATTTTATGTATTAATGTAACACCCTATAGTTCTAAAATAATGACATTGTATTTGATATCATATATGAGACGCAGTGCCAACTATAGAAGGGGATATAAAATCATTATTTATTATGATTTATTTAATATATAAATTAAATTAAATTTCTCTTATAGATCTATATGCACAAAAAACTAGAATTATAATTTGTTATTCGCAACCCCAAGTTTCTGCGAATACATGCGTTTAATGCAAGGACAAGATTTACCAAAAAAGGATATATTATTAATATTATTATATAACATGAAACTTTCCAAATAGCCAATGGATCGGTGTGTAATAATAAAATTAAATATCTTTTGAAAATATATTTTGGAATTGACAGGTTATTTATTCATTTCTAATGAATATAAAAACAAATCGAATGTAAGGGAAATGTTTTTATAAAAAACTATTTTTATACCCAAAAGGAGATTTATTTGTATAAATTTACTTAATTACTATTATTGAATTATAATAATGAAATATATATTTATTTATTTATTATATTAAATAAATTTCATTGAAATTTATTCAATATATTTGAAATTAATTAGATTAAAATATCCAATTTTAAGCATAATAATAATAATTTTATTGAAGATATTTTTCAACCATTTAATGGTTCAACTTTTTTAAAATAAATTTTTAAGCTTCTTTTGTTTTTATTTTATTAAAAAATATTTTTTAATTAGGAATTAAAAATTATCATAGTGTTAATTTTTTAATCTTTTCAACAATGTATACTTTTTCCTGAATAAGGAAAATAATAGATTTTAATTTAAAACTAACACATCATCTTGATAATATTATTTTATAAATTATATTTTAATTTTTTTAACTTTAAAATTGATCAATTATAAATATATTAGTCCAGTTGAATTCCATAGAATAGATTTAATATTGAATTTTTATATAAAAATGTTATAAATTTTAGAATATCATAATTTTAAAAACCAACTTTCTCATTAGGTCTACAAGATAAATATAGAATTAATATATTCCACTTAAATGTGTTTAATTTGGAAAAATGGAATCCTTATTTGGAATATTCAATATTTATAATTTCTAATAGGTTCAACATAATTTTTAACCAAAATGTAAAGTGAAATCAATTTATGTTAATTGCAAACTTTAAGTTAAAAATGAGTATACATAGTGGGTAATTTTAAAATATATGGTGTGTAAATGACAAATAACTTTTCAAAAATACATTGGATGAACATATTATATCTATTTAATAATCATTTCATTCTTTAAATTTTAAAAGAGAACATTGTTTCACTTATATAAAAATTGAAAAAAAACATGGAATATATTTACTTTAAATGATTATTCTTAAAAATGTATAATTAAATTGAAAAATAAAAGTTAAATCCATTAAAATATTTAATTTGTTTTAAAAATATCAATAAAATTATTTTTAGTGCATTTAATTTTATAGAAAAAATCATTTTTAAATAGTATATATGGTCAACTTCCCATTAATGAAAATTCAAACATTAATTTTAAGTAACAATGATAGATGAATAATATTAATAAATAACTATTAATGGAATAATTATATGGTAAGATAAAATATGATCATTATTCTATATGATCAACATAATTTCATGGAATGAAAATTAGAATTAAAACTAAACGAATGAAATGAAATTAAAAAATTAACCATTTGATGAAGCCCTATAATGGCTTCTACACATTCAAAATTTATGTATTGTATGTATCAATTTTTTATAAACACAGAAATGAAATATATTCTTACATAATCTTTTTTATCAAATAATTTTTTTCAATTTTCCATTTATGATCAATTTCATCATCAAAATGATCATTCAAGATTAAAATGGGTTTTTTCTTTGGTTTATTGATATTAATGTTTCCAATACATGTACCATGTACTTAGTTCAAAAATATATACTATCTTAACCATTATATAAACATTCTTATTTTAATTATAGACACCATTATAAACATTCATATAAATAATTAATGAAAAATGAATTAATTCACATTGTTGAGATGGTAGTCTAAATATATGCATGATTGACGCTTCCACATTTTTAAAGTCGAAATAAAATAATGGTAAAGATGAATTATCAGTTAATGAATAAATATTATCTCTAAAATATATTATATATTCATTTACTCTATCCTTATTACAATATTTATTAATCATTAATGAAATTAATCAAATCACATCATGAAGGTCGTATCCAACATATATGCATAAGCGATGTAATCATATTCATGAGGATGTGAAGGTAATATGGTAGATAATTAATTTTATATAAAATTGAATAAATATGTTCTAAATATCATATTATTAATTAAATAAATGATAATAAACATCTCTGAAATGTATTGATAAAATTTTAATAAATTATTATATGGATGTGAAAGTACATACATTTTTAAAAACTAATCATTTATTTACCATTTGATTTGAGTGAGGTGAAAAACAGATTTCAAATATTTATAATAACATCTCAATTTTTTGTTATATTTTTGAAATAAATTTTGAATGAATAAATATATTTATTGGAAGAAGAATATGATCCAGAAATAAACATTTTAGGATTTGGGTATGATGATTAAATATTATTTGAGATACCAACTTTATATTACAACTTAAGCATTCATTAGATTGAATTATCATAATAAAAAAAATACAATGAATTAAGGGATGAAATATAAAGAAGTTGGTGTTAATTGAGTAAGATATGTGGATCAAATTGTGTTAATATTATGGTATGAGAGTTTTCCCTTAAAAAGTGATGGGAATGACCATTATTAAATTACATGAAAGATTTAAATAATATTGAATCTCATTATTATGAATGTGAATAAAATGTGGATATGAAATATAATTTATAAAAATATATGTTTGAATATCCCCATGTAATAATATTTACAAACTTTTGTGTTACATTTCACCTTTATCTCTTATTTTAACACCTGAAAATCATGATTTAATGCTAATTGTGTTAAAAAAAATTACTATTCTTATTATTCACAATGATGAAAATTATTTTAATCATATTAAATTATATTAAATATTTTGATTCATAATAATTAATCCATGTTAGATTATTATATATCTAAAAATTATTGATCTTTATTTTAATACTTCTTTGTAAGACGAAGAATATTTTTTTAAAAAAATGTTTTTATGCATAAATTTGAGTTAGCCTTATTTTATTTCAATGTAAAACATATTTGATGAATATTAATATATTTTTTTATGAATATATTATATATTATTCTAATTAAAATCATTCATTAATATTTATTATGATAAAATATTATGATAATAACATAGTACTTGGGTCAAAATGATTTTTTAAAATAACAAATATTTTTAACATAAAACACATTTAATTTAATTTCAAACCAACTAATGGAAAATTTATTAATTATCTATATATAAATATTATAATTTTCATTAATTTTGATAATATTATTAATGTCCTTTAATTATATTCCCAGTTTATAATTGTGATAAAAAAATAATAACATTCCTATCATATATTGTATTTTTTGAAACATTTTTTTCTTGTAAATAATGATATCAATGAAATAACATTTATATACATATATAATTATATAATAATATGTAACAGGGTTACACTATACCCAAAATAATTTAATTACCATTTTAAATTTTATAATTATAATATAAAATCTTATGATATATCTGGATCATCATATCTTTATGTTTCCACATTGACATCTCAAAATTAGAACCTTTAAATAAAACATTGAACAATCTTGAGATAATGTTCTATTGAACCATCCCTATATTATACAGTTCATATGATGTTTATTTTATCTTATATATAATTCATTTATGGAGAAAACTATTAGGGTAGTAACAATTATGGATGATCTATGAAATTCATTATGATAGTTAAAGGGAACAAATATTAACCATGATGGAGTATTAATGCTTAACCAAAAGATAAAAATCCATATTTATATGATAATTAATATTGAATGGAATGGTATATGAGGGGATAAAATTAAAAATATTTAAAACTATGAAGAACTTATTCTAATTGGATCTTAATGGGAAAACATTTTCAACAACATTGAACTCTGGGTCACTCCAATTATTCTCTACAAAAAATTTATGCCATATTTGACAAGAAATAATGTTCTGTTTATTGTCTTTATGTTACTACACAAATTTTTTATATAGATATTTTATCATTATCATTAATTATATAAATTCATATTAGCACATTGGATTTATTCAATTCTATCCCAATTGGGATTCATAAGAAGCCATCTGAAATCTTATATAATAGCTATTATTATAATAAAAGGCGAACATTGAATGGTGTTGATCCCAAAACCATTAAAGAATATAATATTCAATCAATGAATCATCTATTGATTAAATGTTCTATTTAGAATGGATATTGTTTTTGGGATGATATATTATTCAAATGATAAATTATTTATTTAATATAAGTAATGGACTTATCTAGAACATCGAGGTATGCATCAGATCCCAAATAAATGAAATAGAATGGTGTAATCTTGAAAAACATAAATTTTACTTAATTTTTATTAAAAACATATTATCAAGATAGAAATGTACTTAGATTGTGATGATATGTACTGACTTTATATAGAATTCATCTACAACCAAAATAAAACAATGGTCTATATAGGTTTTGGGTATTCAAATGATGAAATACATATGGTTGTTTTACAATTGTAGTTCTGATATTATTAATGGATTTTACAAGAAAATTTTCTTTTACCTGTCATCCATTATATTCTAATAAAATATAAAATGATATATATACTCTAATATAACATTTTTATGTTTTACATAGAAACTAACCTTTCACATCATTGATTATCTTCATAATTATATGTTGGATGAGAGACGGTTGACTATGTAAATCATCCAATATTTCCATCCTAAAATTAGATATTAATAGGAAACATACATAGTTAATAAACTATATCATTCCATCACAGTAAATATTGACCTCTTGAACATGTCTCCACATCAATTATATTGTTCCACATCATCCATCTGCACCTTCTTAATACTCAATATGATGGATGGTTAAGCCTTACACCGAGAATGATAAGATATTTCCCCATTTAATATGATTTGAAGATAAATATTCTATAAATCAATACCTATTAGATCTCTTTAAATCCATAAAATTGATAAAATAACATTGTCTTTCTTACTTATATTATCATCTACCGTGTTCTCCTTCTCATTGTGGAAATTTATTAAGTATTCATAATATTCAATCGAATCCCCCATATACATTAATTAATATTTTAATAAATCCATTTGAGTACATATATAATTATTTACAATCATTATATTTATATCATATCATTTAAAATAATTATAATCCAACTATATTTTTAGTTCCCAAATTAGTGTTTACAACTCCAAATCATCAGTTACAAAACATGATTTCACAATATTAAATTGGAGTGAGGTATAAGATATCACCATTTAATTATACATGATAAATCATCTGATTACCTTATTTTATACATCACTAGTGACCACAAACCCATATCAAAGATAGTATAATGTGATTTCAATTTTACAGACCTACCATTTTTTCATCTCATGGATATTTTCGTCACATTAGTTTTTCCATTATAATATCAATCCATTTATAATATACTTCGTTTTTGGATTATATATCTATGAATAATCTATATTAATGAATTTTTAGTATCTATTAGTCTAATGGAAAATTCTAATTTCAATCATACTAACTATTATGTGGTTATCAAGATGTTCAATCATTAAAGCATCTATCAATATATCATCATTTATATTATAGGATAGACAATATAAGAAAAATAAATAAAAAATTAATTTATTAATTTCGAATACATCTAATCAATCCGCAAGGTATTCATTACATTCCTCAAAAATAATCAGGCTCTTCCACCCTCTTTAATATATTAGAACATTATCAACAAGGACTAGCAGAAACTATTCGAGGTAATCAATAAATACAATTTTCATTTAATTTAGGATGATATCACGATAATTGGTAATTAAAATTTAAAATATTATAAATTTATTATGACCGTACCACACACAATTTTTCCCTTGGGTATATCCTCTTTCTCAACATCAAATGATGTTATCCTAAATAAAATAAAATGTTAAAACAATATTTTTCTCTTTATTATTGATCAAACAAGTCTTAAATATAATTTAATGTATCATTTATATTATAAATTGATTGTTTAGTTCATGAAAATATAAGAAAATGAACATTGAGTAATAATTACTAATCATTATATAAAAGGTTTAACACATGTTGATGCACTCTATTATATAAATCCTTCATCATGATTCTCTTAGGGATTCTAATTCTATTCCAACAAATCTATGAAGGATATTCTATTTTTTATTTGAAATGGGTGTAAAATTAAGTATATGTTCAAATGAAAACCTAGCATAATGTCTCAAGGGATGAGATGAAATGACATTAAGAAAACAATAAGAGAATATATTTCAATATGAATATCATTTATGTTGAGTCCCCCCCCCACCCATTTGTGATAAATCTGCCTCTTGAATATGTATTAAGACTCATATAAATAATTTGATTTATACATGATGTGCTTATTAATCCTCAGAATAAAATAAGATCATTAGTTTATTCTGAATATAAATCACAACCTCAATATCACATCAATCAATATAGGCCCTATAATGTGAGATACAATCCATGTATTAAATTAAATCAAATTACACAAGGTGGATAATTTAAATATTTTCATGAATCATATTCTAATAAAAGAATATTAAAGAGTGGGGATAGTCTTGAAATGTGATAACTATTTCAACATGATATTTTCGTTCTATATCAATATATAATCAATGTGGTGGGGATATGAAAACATTATTAGTTTATTCAGATATAACTAATTCAGTATAGGTAGAATCAAATAAGGCATTTGTAATTCTATAGATTATGATATTTTTACATTTCTTGAATTGTTTTTCTTGACCCATATTAGCAGTTTTGATTTAGTGATCATTCCTATTATTAATTGTATTAAGATTTTTTTTAAAAAAATAATCATCATTAACCCGTATATTAATTTTTATATTAATAAATTTACATTATATAGTGAGTAATATCATTTATGTTTGGGTTGAAAAATCAGGTAAGAATTCTCACCATCACTGACTAGATGCTATAAGTAACTTTGATATTCATTTGGTGGATGACCTTCTATTATATACATAACAAACAATATAGATATTATCTGAAAATATCTATTATACTTTCTCAATTATATCATGAATAAAAATATTTATTTATTCATCGATGTGTATTTTTGTTCCAATTTAAATGAAATTACATCTTTATCATTTTTACCTAAGAACCAAAGAATTAGTGAGAGTAATTAATCTAAATATATTTATTTAGACAAAATCATATTATTACCATATAGATATCAAAGTATATTTTAGAAAATTTCTATTTGAATCTTATTATCAAGCTATAATGGATCATATAACAATTTAATAAATAATGAAGTCAAAACCAGAATCAAAATTTCATGTTTTGTTAAATTTTCATCATAGGTACCAATATATTCTTCATCATTTGGCATTAATTCCATAAATTCCCTACCATTTCATGTGAATTGATCGAGGAAATAAATAGATTAAAAAACATTTATTATTTGATACAGTGTTATAGAGACCATTTCATCCACTATAGTTGTATTCTTGATAACAATTAGTCTTTGTTCTGCTTCTACCTCCAAAAAACACATGGACAAAAAAAATTATGTTCATCACATTTTAGCCTAAAGAATATTTATTATATTACATTAATAATATTCCCATGAATATTTTATTTCTCTAGAAAAACTAATGGGAGGTGAATTTTGTGACATAAAAGACTCAATTGTGATTGGTTCCTTCAATTGATCATTTGTATTTTTAACATGATTTGTGTTATTATCCATATCTTGATAGAGTAGTGTGATCATAATTGATAGAAATAAATTAATTACAGAATTTTCATTTTTTTCTAACGATTAAAGTGGTTTCATTTTCTATCACATTAATTTTTCACATTATTAATCCATGATATAGCTATTTACAAATACTAGAAAACTTATTTTGAGTATCATACATCAATAATCAGTGTAAACAGTCATATTATTCAGATAATAATTCTTATAATATCATAAATCATGAGATCTTATGTTTTTTCATCATCAAAAGATGAAAAATGATGAAATGTGAATGGGTGAGAGGAGATGACGAGTAAAGATAAAAAAAGAGATATCAATTACTGATCATATGATAGTATAATCCTTATTGTATAGGACATAGACATAACTTAATAAATCCAAATTAAATCATTCAATTATATATAATCATAAATCTTCATATAATGATTTGTCATAAAAATATATATAAGTCATTTGAGCATGAAATAATCAATAATCAATTAGGACCATAATGATATAAGATAATCAGAAGACATTAGTTTACTCATAAAATATTGGCAACTAAAATAATTTCCTCATTCAAGGTTTACTAACATGGATATCATAAAGGGTCAAGTTAACTTCCCACAACATAATTCCCATAGTAATGTTTCACTCCAATTGCTATCATAATAACTAATACAGATTTCTAAATAATTTTCACTCTAAATGATATTCCTTATTATATAATGAATTTTCATTCTGTATCAAATTCATTAAAGGGGTTAATAATAGTGTTCCAACATGTGATATAATGAAAACCATGATAATGTTTGGAATATCATAATAAAAATTTCTAATATATTCATAGAATGAATTTAGAAATATAAATGGGTTTTATAAACATCCATTAATCACATTATAATAATTCATTAATATAAACTAAACATATAGTATTGTAATACCATCCATTTCCACATCATGGTTTTGATTAACCTATTGTAATTTAATCATTTTCATGAAATCTTATTAATAGAAGTAAAAAATATAAGTCGTATTAGAAATGTAAATGGAAAAATAAGTGAATATCCCATATAACGAATATTAATTCGTAAATTACGTTGATATATAATAATATATATATTAAATAAAATTTAACTATTTATTGAAAACAAAATAAAAATTTCATTTTTTGTAAAATTTCGACTAAAAATTTATTAAAATTTTAGAATTTAACATTCAATGAAAATAACAATGGAAACATGTTATCTATGTTAAAATGAAAATAACGTTCATGAAGGTATGAAAATAAATTTCTTTAAATTATTATAAAATAGAATGTTCTATAAAAAATTTTAATATGATAAAAAATATTCCTCAACTATAGATCAGTAAAAATATTTTTTGAATCCACATATAATAAAAAAAGGTATCAAAAATAAAAACATCCCAAATTTTTTATTTGAATGAAAAAACATCCATAAAATATTTTTTATGAGCTTCAACATTGTAGAAAGAAATCATTAACAAAAAATGAAATAAGGGGGTATTTTCATTGAAATTTATTATTGGTTTTTTTAACTACCAGTTTGAGTGTAATGGTACTAATAAACTAAAAAAATTGTAGTGAATATATGGAAATAAAATATTTGGGGTTTATTTATATGATAAATATTATTTCCTTCAATTCAAATTTATCATGGTCCAAAATGAAATTATGTTAGATTATAACATAAAACATTATATTATATTCCTTTGTTCTCCATACACATTAAAAACTCATGTGTAGTAATGATAGACTATATATATATTATTGAACCAAAATAATTACATAAAATCCAATGTATCATTATTTTATTATAAAATAAAACCTTCTATTCGCAATTTCTTCATAAAAATGATCATTCAATATAAATTTTTTATGCATTGAATGTATATTTGTATTTGATAGTTCTTATATGAATATAATGGTCATTGTTTAGTAATATAAAATAAATAAAATTAATATAATATCATCTCAATATATACACAATTTTAGTAATTTCTACAAATCGGTGATGAAAAATGGTTTACATTACTTCATGGAGATAATAGTTCATATTTACGCATGAGTGATGTTTCCACTATTCAGAGGATCAAAAAAATTAACGATATACTATATTTAACCTTTAAATAGAAATTATAATATTATTAATAAGATAAATATTAATTAAACATATATTTATTACCGTCCATTTAAAAATGAGATGAAAAATAAATCACATCACATCATTGAGGTTGTAGTGTACTTAAATGAAAATTTGTTGTTATCATTTTTAATTTGACAGGAATGTAATATGGTGGAAATATTATTATAAAAAAAACTAATACTAATTTCATAAATATCACATAAAAAATTAAATCATACATTGTTACCACCCATTAATGACGACGATGGATAATGAACCATCTAGCTACATGGTGCAGTTTTTCACATGGACGAATAAGAGGTGATTTCATTTACTATGTATTTAATAGAAGCTGGAAAATTGTTATCCCATAAACAAAACAAATTATAAGTATATTAATTATAGTTATTTAATAATGTTATATTAGATAACATATATTAATATAATGTAGAAGAATATATTAATATTTCAAAAAAGTTGGGCAATACAATTAACGCTACTTCGAGAGTCTTCCATTATCATAAATATTAAGTCATTATAGGATGGTCTACGTATAATAATATATTATCAACTAATATGGTATGAAATATTTGAAGGATTTGGGTTTGTCATTAGGTCATATTGAGGATGATAAAAAGATTATAATTTTTACAATTGATTATTTACAAAAAAATGGATCCAATTAAATTTTTTTATTTCATATAATACCAAATACTAAATATATTTTCTAATATATAAATTCTTTATGATGTGGAATATAATTTTAAAAATATGTTGGAAAATGAAATAAAAAAATATTAGAAAAAAAAATTCAGCATTAAACTATGTAGATCATCACACTTATCCATGTAAAAAATGATTTTGTTTATATTTAAATATATTATTGAATTTATAATTTAATCCTTTAATTAAAATAACCAATCAGTAAATATTTTTATAATATAATATGAAGAAACACATTGTGTACATTATTTTGGTCTTTTTTATTAAATATATCTCTTATTTAACATCAAATTCATTTATTTTTTATTTCTAAATAGAATAAAACCAATGTATTGAATTTATAATTAATAATAACTTTTTTATAATTTAGTAATTAATTTTCAAATGCACCAATTCAGTTTCTTGGTAAAAACATTCATGTTAAATAATAACAATTTAATACTATTTCATAGATCTTCTGAACTCTTTATTTAATATAAAAAACATTCAATGATATATAATATATTGTAATAGAAATTTATATTTAAATATTTTTTGTTACATTATTTCTTCATATAATGGGAAACCTTAATTTCATTGAGATTAAAAGGGTTCTTTTAATATTCACTTTGGATATAGATTTCATTCTATTATCAATTCATTAATGTTTAAAAAACTATAAAAAATAAACTATAAAAGAGTAAAATAAATTTTTACAAGATATTCATTTGATTTTTAGGATTAAAAAATATAAAAGGTTTGGCCTTTGATTTTATGAAGTGATCACAATGAATGAGATTAAAACTTTGATTTGAATTTCGAAGAATATTAATAAAGGCTCCCTGAATTATCATAGATCATTATTACCTAATTGAGTTTTCATGATCTAGGGAAATGTATATATTATTCTTATTCCTTAATATGTATTTATTTTTACAAAATAAATTATATATTTTTATATAAATATTAATAATTCTATATTATGTTTTAATGTAACACCCTATAATTCTAAAATAATGAAATTTTATTTGATAGCATATACGAGACGCAGTGCAAACTGGAGAAGGGGATATACAATCCTAATTAATTATGATTTATTTAATATATAAATTAAATTCTATCTCTCTTATTGAACTAAATGTACAAAAAACTAGAATTAGATTTTTTTATCTCCAACCCCGAGTTTCTGCGAATACATGTCTTAAATGAAAGGAAATGTTTTATCAAAAAAGGATATATTATTAATTTTATTATATAACATGAAAATTTTCATATATCCAATGTAAGGGTGAGCAAAAATATAATTAAATAACGTAAGAAAATATCTTGTGGAATTGACTGGTTATTAATTCATTTGTAATGAATATAAAAAAAATATCGAATTTAAAGGATATGTTTTTATAAAAAACTATTTATATACCCAAAAGGAGCTTTATTCGTATAAATTTAATTAATTACTATTATTGAATGATAATATATATATATATATTATATTCAATAAAATTCTTTTAAATTTATTCAATATATTTGAAATTCAGAAGATTAAAAAAATCCAATTTTAGTAATAATAATAATAATTTTATTAAAGATTGTTTTTCCACCTTTTAATGGATTACTTGTTTTAAAAATAACTTCTTAAATTTCTAATAATTTAATTTCATTAAAAATTCATTTTTAATTAGGAATTTAAAAATTATAATACTGTGAATCTTTTATTATTTTCTAGGAATTATAATTTTTGATGAATAATGAAAATAGTGGATTTTAAATTAAAACTAACACTTAGTCTAGATAATCTAATATGATAAATTATATTTTAATTTTTTTAATGTCAAAATTGATCAATTATACATATATTAGTGCAGTTTAATTATATATAATTGATTTAATATTGAATTTTTATATAAAAATGTTATATATTTTAGAACATCATAATTTTAAAAACCAACTTTCTCATCAAGACCACAATATAAATATGGAATTAAATTATTCCACTTCTACAAGTTTAATTTAGACAAATGGATTCCATATTTAGAATATTCTATATTTATAATTTCTAATAGGGTTAATATAATTTTTAACCAAAATGCAAAGTGAAATCAATTTATGTTATTTGCAACCATTAAGTTAAAAATGTGTATACATAGTGGTTAATTTTAAAAGATATGGTGTCTAAATGACCAATAACTTTTCAAGAACACATTGGATTAAAATATTCTAATAATATCCCTAATTGATCAATAATTGTTAATTTTTTTAGGATTATTTGGTAATTGATACCCCTAATGGATTCTACTTTTGGGTATTTAAAAAAATATCGTGCTCCTCCACTATAAATAAGAAATCACTGCCCCACTTCATAAAACCTATAAATCCATTTTGTCACAAATATATTTCCCAAATAACATCCCATATTTCTTCTCATAATACGATAAGAATTAATTTTTTAATAATGAAAACTACGGACAGAATTTGGTGCAAAAAATAAGGTAATTTAAGACTATGTTGCCTTCATAAGTGAACATATATGTTTTATTTCTTTATCAAACCCATAATATTATTTTTATATCATGAATATAATATAAAAATATAATAATAAATATACTTATATGATTTCATGTTAGTGTTACGTATCAAAAATTTCAAACTTCCTTGAAAAGGATTATGAAACATATTTCGCATGTATGACGTACTACCAACATAGAGGTTGATGTCAGTCATTTTTTCATTACCACATTTGATGGCTATAGTAAAGGATTTATTTGTATTATAAATATTATAAATATTTAAAATTATATTTTTATAATTTTTATGGAAATATTATTTTAGGAAACTATAATACATTTCTTTATATTAGAATAAGATATCGTCCCCTGTATGTATGACAGATTACTTCCTCGTGAACTGATGTGATTCATTCACCCATTAAATGGATTGTATTCATTATGTGTTTAACTAAAATACTTGATATTTGTGACATAAAAATTATTCTTTAAGGATTATATATATATATATATATGGAATTTCTTATTTTCAACGTGGAAATAAAATTGTAAAAATATTCATGCACACGTAGAGCCCACCCTATCCATAAACGGTGAATTTGAATTACTTTCATCAAATTTTATGGATTACTATTAATAAATATATATTATATATATATTATATTAATATCACTGAGTAAATTCTTGGAATTATTAATTCATGATCGAAGTATGAAATAAATTAAAAGGTGAAAATACTCAAAAAAACAGACATTTAAAAACTGGAACAATGATAATAATAATAAATTATTAACAAACCGGTGATATAATGATAAAAATGGATCAAATATGATATTATAAATATTATCATGGTTATTTATTATTTAATTACATTG
Source organism: Viscum album (assembly GCA_963277665.1). Taxonomy (NCBI): domain Eukaryota; kingdom Viridiplantae; phylum Streptophyta; class Magnoliopsida; order Santalales; family Viscaceae; genus Viscum; species Viscum album. Next base: position 62,520,014 of record OY728164.1, on the reverse strand, counting down.
AAAAATCCATTACATATGTGGATTGATATTGTTAAACCAATATGATGCATATGGTATGGGATTTCATCTTAATTTACCTTCCAATGAGACATGTTTGATATTATTAATAAATTCACTCTTATATAGTGTATATAGGTCCATTTTTAAATTTAATATAATGATTCATTTTTAATTCATGATTTTTTATGTTTCAATTTGAATTGTTTTATCCAAGGGTATTGGAATTGAAATTTCCAAAGTGTTAAAAGTGATTAAACATATTATGTTTCTTTTGTGATTGGTAAAATTCTATTGAGACAGTCCCTTTCATATGATAATTTCTCATTAGGAACCCAATTTATCTTTAATATCCATATTATTTCAATGATAAAATAATTTTTCCCAAATCAAAAATATCTTTTATATACGGTTTATACTTTTAATGTTATTTTTAAGTATTGGAAATATTGATAAATCTATATTATTTTACTAAATATTGATATATTATCATAAAGAAAATTATTAAATGGATTATTTGATTTATTAGGAATTTTTTTACCCAACGATATTGGTGGGAATTAGTAATTGATAACAACTAAATGAATCAGTTTTCTAATAAGTCTAATTAGTTGGATTTATCAAATGGGGTTCTATACAGTAGTTTTAGACTATCTTGACAATATATAATGATTATAAATCATAAATTTACATTGGTAAAATGGAATATTATATCTAATCAATGAAATAATTTATAATTCAGTTATTATTATCCATAATATTTTAACTATGAAATAATCTATAAATGTATTTTATTATTTTTATATTAATAAAAATGGATAGTCTGTTCTATTAATTACATATCCACATTGATTATTCCATACATAGTTATTTAATTGTAATGTGTGACAATTTACATACAATGGAAAATTTATTATTCACTCTCAATATAAGATATCATTCTCTATAAAAAAACCCCTAGCTATGAATTTTAGATCAACATTATATTGATTAATTTCATAATGTTATGACAAATAGATATTGGAATAAATTTTCAATGATGCGGTTTATTAGATTTTTTATTATGTTTTATTTTTCTTTTACCAATTACAAATTTGTATCAACTTTTTAAATATTCTTACAAATATTATTAAATTTTTTACCCTTCGTGATTTGATTTCATGTAATCATGAAAATGTACTAATATAAGGAATGGTCTTTAGGATTCTGGGGTTGGGGTTATTATAATTGGTAATAATGGATTTTTATTAGAAACCTTTGAAATGTTATCCATGATAACATATAATACATAATATTCCATAATGATATAATTTGAGGAAAATTATTAAAGAGCATAATAATAATATGTGATTAAAAAATAAGATTTCAAATTAGTTATATAATAAGATAATTCAGTATATTCCATTTATTATAGATAGAAATGGAAGAAAGGTATAAATAATGGTGGCCAGGGTAGAGGGTATCCTGATGGGGATTTTGATATTAGTATTTTTGGAATAAAGAATATTGTGAATATATTTCATCATCTTAATTAGGTTGTGACATATAATAGTTCTTAGATAGAGGATCATATTCTACATTAAGAGTATCAGATGTTGGAAAAATTTATGTTATTGAGTGGCCTATTATATTATGGTACTAATGATCAGATAAATGTTTTGGAATGTATTAAATATTTATATAATATGTTTATGGAATTAGATTGTTGTAGAAAGTAAAACGGTAGCCTTTAATATTTTTTTCATAATAGATATACTGATTAGTGGGTTTTTTGATCTATAATATTTCAGAGGATGTGGATATAGAACTAATGGAAAGGAAATATATTAAGGAGACATTATTTCAAAAATATTTCCCTCAAGGAAAAAAACATTGATGAAGAGAATGATAAATAATATTATTAAAAAAGACGAAGAATTTGTTTCAATGCCATAATCGCATAAGAATTGACCCTTGGGAAAAATAAAATCATGATAAAATAGATCATATGTGACCTATATAAAATTTCACTATGTTATATATACCAACTAAATTTCTATGAAATATCATATATAATAACATTATTCATAATATTGGTATAATAAAACTAATAAAAGGTTATAATAGATTTTATGTATGGGTAAAAAATGGAAAAATCAATGAAAATACAACCATAACATGATCTTAATGATATAAGAACATGTGAATACATAAGAATATCAACACACTACATATTATATTTAATAAAAATGTGTCACAAAATACATCTTATAATTTCATAATACTTGAATTCTAATGGAATCAAATAAAATAATCCATGCAATAATAAAATTGGAATAATATATAGATTATATTCATAAACCTAATAACTTAAAATTGTTTCCTTAATATTCTTGTTCTACATCAAATAATATCATAGTGTAATTGGTTTACTCCCCAAACCATTGTTGTAGTCATGGTTAACTCTCGTGACTGGCGTAGTGGAAGAAGTCTCTTACCGATCTGGTTTCACTACTTATTCCAATGATATTTATTTCAGGATATATCAGTCATAATGAATTGAATAAATGGGAGATATATGTCCCACCCAAGTCCAATTATAAAATGACCACCCATCCTTGTCTATAACATTACTACCATCAATGTTTAAAATGTATCTTCTATAATTAGTAGCAATGTCACCAATGCCATTTGTTGTAACATAACAGACATCAATTTTTATAATGTAACAAAAATCCTTGGGTTTTATTGGATGCACCCATAAATTAATTTAAATCATACATATCATTTATACATTACAAAAAATATTCAAATAATCGTAATCCCTGAAATGGAAATGAGACTTATAAATATTTCATAATATTATGACATACATAAAATAAATTATTCTCATATATATTTTTATCATTTAATCATGACATAACATGTGGAAATGTAATTTGTAACATAAATACATCATCATCACAATCATAAAAATCTAGATATATAATAAGGATTGTATCGTAGGATAAAATCCCCATTAAATGTTATATAACATCAAAGGATGTCAGAATATATTGAAAATATTTTTGAAATATTATTTTGAACATTTATTAGGGATCATATATATCAAAACCCATGAATTACATACACAAATATTAAATCATATTTTACAAATATTAAATACATTACACAAACATATGTACAAAGGCCATGTTATTGTAGTGAATTTGAAAAAATGGAAACATAAAATATGGCCCATAAATGAACAAAATTATCTTATAATAGGTTATACATGACTAGAATCCTTCATCAAGATATCATATGTAATATAAACCTTCATAATATGTGGAAAGGAAACAAATGAAAGGGTGAGAACATATTCTTAAAAAGAGAAAATAAGAGAGATATGTAAGCATAATCATGAACATAAGAGTATGTTTCATTAAAAACATTATTTAATCCTACAAAACATATCAAATATCATAATTTTGAGTCATGGAATAATGAATAGAAATTAAGAGGTTATGATTAAAATGGGGAAAATACATGATCCAGGTGAAAACAAGACTTTGAATTTATGGAAAGAGAAGCATAGATAATAATTACAATATTAGTCAATAATAACTTCCAATAACATCATATTAGACAATGTCTATTATTGAGATGGGTTCATAGCATCTGGATGGATCTTTTCCATTTCACTATCTAGGGATTCCCCTATTCTGTGGACGGATGAAGAGACAACATCTGGAAGCTATTTCTTCTAAAATTGTGAATTAACATCATTGTTTGAAGGAGAAGGTGATGGGTATGGCTGGGAGGGGTTGCCTTGTCAATTCAGTGATCACCTCCATGTTTGTCTACTCTTTATATCATTATAGATTTCCCAGAGGTCTCATTAAGGTGCTTTAGGGAATGATTAGAAACATCAGTTGGATTGGGTTAGTCCATGAGAGGAAACTTGTCACTATTTCCTGAAAGGTATGCATCAAGCTAGTTGACTTGGGAGGCCTTGGGTTTAAAAACCTCAGGACTTTTAATAATGGTCTCATTGGGAAGTTCAAATGGGATCTGATTTCCAATGAGGGGTATAATGATTTCTTAACTAATAGATTTCCAAGAAGGATCCTTAATGGTCACATGAACTACATTGCATCATCGGTTGGGGCATCTCTCAAGTAATCTTTCAGGAACATTGCTCATGATATCATATGGTTAGTTTGCAGGTAATCTCCTCTTAACCGTTGGAGTACAAAATGGCATGATAGGCCTCTGCAGGATAGAATGGTTGTTCCTCCTAATAAAAGGAATTTCTCTATTGCTGACATTATTTCACACATGCCTTTGTTTCGTAGCATGGTCGCTTTTCAGGTGGAATAAGAAATTTAAAATTATCTCTTTATGGACCGTGATATGGTGATATGGAAGCATAACCATAACTGGCGGTTCAATATCTGGGATCATTATCGGATGGTTTGTGGAGAATCCTGTCACGCACTTGGTTGGCTGAGAAATTTCCAAACCATTTTCATTCAGCCTTCTCATTTCTTGCCGATTTGTCGCATCTTAAAAAATAGGGTTCCCACTCATAACCAGATCAAGTGGGTTGGATTTCATCTTGCTTCTACTTTTACCCTGTGTTTGGCTGCTGAGGAGAGTGTCCAGCATCTGTTTGTGGAATGCAGCTATGGAGGACAACTGTAGGACTATATAGGAGGCCATTTTGGGCTGATTTTTGACAGAAATATGCTGCTATAGGACATGATTTTAGGGATGTTTAGGTTTACATGAAGCGAACAGATTGTGAACCTTCCGTTGGTATCTGTTTCATCTTTGTTTGCGGCCATATGGGCTGATCGTAATGCGGCGTTTTTTGACAACAGGCGCATCCCTGTACGACATGACATGTCGGCTGCCCATAGGGATGTTTGTGCTACTTTCGAGACTCAAACAGGTGTGATTTATAATAGCATATCTGATCTACTGACACTTAGTTGGCTTGGTGTCTCCAGTCGGCCACGGAAACCCAAAATTCTTAAGTATATTCACTGGAAACCTCCAATCAGCCCATGGCTCAAGGTGAATGTGCATGGATCTGCTTCTGGTGCACCAGGATTATCTGGGTGTGGTGGTGTCTTCCGCACATATTGTGGCGTTATTAAGGATGTTTTTACCATTTTACTGGTGTTGGAGTTTTCTATGAAGTCAAACTATGGGCGATAATTCATGTCGTCAGGTACGATGTTCGATTTAATTGGAACATGTTATGGATTGTGTAACGCCCCGACCCTAGTTACCCAGAGTCGGTGCATTATTACAAAACATTGGCAAGATCACAAAAGATCAAGTCTCGAAAGACCGATTAGTTTAGTAGCCTTTGAATCACTAGAAACATTCATAAAGTTTACATTACATCATAATGTGAATACTACAACAACATCATGTCTCCACAATCATTTCCCCTTATACTATCCCAACAGGTTATTCATAAAATACCTCTTCACATCCTGGGAAAAATAAAATATAGATAGTTGTGAGCTCAGATGCCCAGTAAGGATAACAATATAGCATAAACTTTCTTAAATAAGCATAAACAATTATGGAAATGTATAGCTAAAACAAAATCCTTTTAGACTTCAACTTCAACATAATATGGCAGAAATAAAATGAAATAATTCCATTTAATTATTCCCATGGATATTATACTAATCGAATAATCACATGCAATGTCAATAACCACTTTCATAATGATGGAATGCCTAATGCCAGACTATCATAACCACATAGTCAAGGCCACGTGCCAAGACTACAAATATGATTTTGTTAAGGCCTTGTGCTAAGACACTAGTTTGACTCCTGAGACCTACCGATGCATCGAGGTGTTATAGTGGGCTCCACCCGTCAATTATTAAGTCCAATTAATTCCTCATATGAACAGGTTGAAACATAACATAAACATTCGTATTAAAACTAGCATAAGAAATGTCAATACTTTCTCTATAAACCATGAATGGTATAAAAATAACTCATCCACAATCATACATATCACAAAACATTCAATAAAATATTGATGTTTGGTATCATAATAAATAATCTTCAAATAAGCTTAAATTCCATCAAAGGATGTTGACATAGATGAAATCAAAACTATTATAGAGAAATATCACTTTTTTTCAGAATCATTTAAAAGTCACATAAAATAAAAAATTTACATTGAAAATATTCTTATAAGATTGTAAAGGATGCTTTGATGATTTTACAATGGAAGAAAATAGCCGCACCTGCCGTAAAAGTTAAAAAAAGAAATTCTTACCTTAATTTTGTCAAAAAGGTTAAAAAGGACCTTGTTTGGAAAATGACGTAAACATTCCTTTATAAACATCTTATAAAAATTCAACAAGTGTATAAATGTCTTTAACCCATTGTGTATAAAATATTAAGAATGTTTTGAAATATATTTTTAAGAAACATGGATGTAGATGATAAAGAGGTCCCAGTAGATAATTATGTATAAACAACCTCGGTAATGAAGAGATTGTGAAATAAACCATTACCTTGTACTTTTCCTTGGTTGAGGGTTGGTTAACCTCCTGTATAATGGTGAAATTAGTTTTATTAAATTATACAAGAATCATATAAATTAATATGATATCATCTATGATCTTTTAACATTGATTTGTTATTAATATCTTAGTATTATCATCGTTTAGGGTGTTAACTCACTCATTTTCTTTTATATATTTTGTAACATAAGCCATGTTTGTTATTGATAGGTAGTATTTTATTCATATCCAGAATGTTATCAAGTCCTTAAGAATTATTTTTAATCATCAAATGAGAATTATAATTGCATGGATACAATGGTGAATGAATCTAATCGCGTTCGTGGAGACGGTAGTCTGTACGTATGCACGAGTGACAATATCATTCTTTTGATATGAAAATAATATATAATTGGATGGTATATCATATATACTGAATAATTATCATGTTATATTTATTATTTAAATTAATTATACATCATTATCATACCCATATAAATATTAACATATTGAATAACAATTACACCACGACGTGGAAACGGTAGGCCGTACGTACGCACGTATGGTGACATGTCATTCAAGGGATGTATAGAATAATGAATTTCGTTGTTACTTATTTATAATAACATCAAAATATATAGAATATACTTGAGTGATTATTTTATAAAGGAAATAACAATGGAATAATAATTTGACGAAGAAAAGAACTTGAAAAATGGTGGTGAAAACATTAACTCTTCTTCGGGTTCTTCCTTTTTATTTTATCAAAAGGCCCCCTTATGTGGGATTTAGGATAAAACTAATTCCTCTAGGATGAAGGGAGGGAAGTTGAGAGAATTTTTGTTCAGGATTTGTCAGAGCCAAATCCATTGAAGTTGTGAAATTGAGAGTGGGGGTGCCCTTTTATAAGAGGGGTGAGGGGAACCTTTGGAAAAGCTAGAAATATTATTTTATAATAAATTCATATTCGGTTTATAATAGGTTCAATGTTGATTATATAATAGTTAAGGTGGGTATGGGTCCAAAACCACTCAATCAATAGGTTTTACAAAGGTTTGGGTCACTGTATTAACTTTATCTTTTAGTTTTAACTCTTTGTTAAGTAGTTTGACATTTACCATGTCACTTTCTATTTTATATTATATAGTTAATAAACATACTATATAAATACAAGAGACCCCCAAGTGGTCCCTTAATGATACACCTATCATTATATAAGTCTCTTGGATGATCCTTAGATTTTTTAGGAATTGAATATCAATTAATTATATAATATTTGTTTTAAAAAAAACATTTATGTCAATTTTGACATTATTTGGTATTTTTTTTGTGAAAATCATAAAAGAACGATTAATTCTAAAAAACATAATTAAATCAACACTAACATCTCATATTAACATATGATATTAGTGGAATTTATAAAAAGTCTCAAATTACATTTATTTGGGTATTTATATTATCAATTATTTTAATATTTCATTACTTAAGTAATTACTACATCACCATTGTTTTATAAATAAATTAAATTATGTAATTTCTAAAAATTATAAATAAAATACCATTATATAGGAACTATTTTTAGATCTCTAATGAATATTTATAATCGAATTTATCTAATTTAAAACACTATATTAAAAATGTTTTAGTTAATAAACTTTGATTTAATATTTTTTAACTCTTCATTGAATTAAATAATAATAAATGTCCTAATCTAATCGAAGTGGACCTAAATGATAATATTTTATTCATATGGTTGTTTTTGGTCGAGATACACTTTTCCAATTGAATTAAGACATGTGTTAGGGTAATATAAATATCATTTTTACCCTTAATTACCCTATTTACTTTTAACCGTGGTAAATAAAAGTAAAATGTTACTATCTACCAAAAATTATTTTCATCTGATTGAACAAAATTTTACAACTTGATATTAACTGTGTCTCTCAGATTTTCAAAATTCCACTCACAGAAGGGGTAAAAATAAGTTATATATGAATTTCTAAATTCTCCTAGGAGGTGGGTAAAAGACGGTGAAAAGTTTAATAAAATTTTTATGTGGCTAAAATTATGATAAACTGACTCCAATGAATTACATTGAACTTGTATAGGTATTAAGAATCTATTTTGATATAAAATAAATTTAAAGAAATTAATTATTTAAATAAAAAGTCGGATTTAACCGATAACTCAGTATTTTTAACTATTCATCAAAAATTGAAAGTTTTCAGATAAATACCCAATATTCACCCTAGGATCATTACGATATTCCGAATCAAAAAATGAAGTCCATTTTGAAAGATAAAATTTATAAAATTTAAAAAAGTGGGTATTACTATTCATAATAGAATGTTTGATTGGTTGTGGTGTGTGTTAGAACTTGAAGTTGCGTACGACACATGCTACTGTATTATTTAAAGAGAAGATTACCGTGGAAGCTTGGGGTGTTAAATTCTACCCTCCTTTAAATAATTCCGTCCTCGAAATTTTTAGAATACTACCACATGAAATGTCTCTGGTGGTTCTTCATCATTAGTTTCTCGGGTTCCCACGTTGCCTCTTCCGTATTGTGGTTTCTCCATAGAACATTTACCAGACGATTCTTCCGGTTTCTCAGCACTTGTTCTCTTGTATTAAGAATCCTGACGGGCTCTTCTCAGTAAGACAGATCGGGTTCTAGTGCTAATTCCTCGTAAGTAAGTACATGTGTTGGGTCAATCATGTATTTCCTCAACAGTGATACGTGGAACACATCGTGAACATTGGAGAGACTTGGTGGAATTTCCAAATGGTAAGCTACAGCCCCAGTTAGTTCTAGAATTTTGAATGGTAATATGTACCTGGGACTCAGTTTACCTTTATTACTGAAATGTATAACTCCTTTCCATGTAGATACCTTCAAGAAAACTTGATCTCCTACCTGAAATTCCAAATCCTTCCTTCGGTTGTCAGCATAGCTATTCTGCCTACATTGAGATGCTTTGAAGTGGTTTTGGATTACCTCACCTTCTCCATCATTTCCTCCTCCAGTTCTTGGACGACAAGTTTTATTTCACCTACGTCATCCCAATAGGTTGGTGTGCGACATATCTTTCCATACAATGCTTCATATGGTGTCATCTGAATACTTTAATGGAAGCTATTATTATAATAAAATTTCACCAGAGGAAAATATTGAAACCACATACCCAAAAAGTCAAGTGAGTATGTTCTCAACATGTATTCTAAGGATTGAAAATCTTGTTCTGATTGTCCATCTGTTTGAGGGTGGTAGGCAGTGCTCAAATGAAGGTCAGTATCCAAGGCCTTCGGAAGGCTCTTCCAGAATCTTGAAGTAAAATTGGGATCATGATCGGAAACAATCGATAGGGGTACTACATGAAGTCTCATAACTTCATTAATATGTAGTCTTTATATACGTTCAAGTGGTAAATCCTCCCTTATAACAAGAAATTGTGCTGACTTGGTAAGACGATCAACAATGACCCATATTGCATTGTTCCATCTAGGAGTCTTTGGTAGTCCAATGACAAAGTCCTTAATGATATTATCCCATTTCCATTCAGGTCTGGGATGAGGTTACATGACACCTCCAGGCTATTTCCTTCCATCTTTCGCTTGTTGAGAAACCATACATCGTGACACAAAATCCGCAATCTCCCGCTTCATGATGTCCCACCAATAATGTTCCTTCAAATCTATATATATTTTGGTGCTCCTATGGTGTATAGAGAAATTGAAACTATGAGCATCGTCCAACAATTCCATTTTTAGATCAGGTATATCAGGAACACAAGGTCTCCTCCCAAATTTCAAAATTCCATCTTAATACACAGAGTCACTCAATCTCCAATCATTCACATCATTAATCCTCTTTTTAAACTCTTCATCATCAATCTGAGAACACTTTATCCTGTCTAGTAATTATGTTTTGGCAACCATTTGAAAAAGAAATGATGTTTCACCTTCCATGGTGATTCCCATATCCATATTTACTAGATCCATGTATATAGGATCCTTTTCAACACTCATCTTGTTCAAAACTTTATGATCCTTTCTACTAAAAGCATCTGCCACCTTATTTTCCTTCCCCGGTTGGTAGTGTATCGTGCAATCATAATCCTTGAGTAGTTCAATAAATCTCCTTTGCCTCATGTTGAGTTCTTTCTGTAAGCAAATATACTTCAAACTCTTGTGATCGGTATAAATATCACATTGTTTAACATAGATATAACGTCCCATGCTTTACATACATGGTTATTAATTCAAAATTGAAGCATACTTATAATAACATATAACAAAACCATGAAAGGACTGTAGAGGTATAGTGTCTTTAGAAACTGGGAATCATAAACAACTGGTTAATAAATCATCTACATTGTCTCCCATTTATTTAATCATATCTAGAGTGCCATTTTGGAAAATCCTACTTAATATCCTTCTTCCTGACCCGGGGAAAAGAAAACATACAAAAGGGTGAGCTCAATTTCTCAGTAAGGGTAAACAAAAGAAATATCAATCACATCATATTTATAAGAACATATCATTTTGGAAATCTTAACCTGCAAAAGAGATCATAATTTCATTACATGGGATAAATCATAGTAGTGAAATTTAATCCCCATAATCAAAACATAAAACATGAAACTTTGTCTCATATACACATAATCATAGAGAATCATTTCTTAGTAGTCAATACTCATAGCCAAGACTATCTTAGCAGACTAAGTCCATTTCTGAACTGAGTTCACTCCTTGTTTCAGTCCTGTTTCACTGAACCAGTTTAACCTTCCATTCCAGCCATGTCCATCTCATGAGATATAAATCTTTACACAATTCATTGGAGGGATATATAGGTCCCACTTATCTCATAATGAAACCATTATTATGTGTGCCCCAAATTCATAAATCATATATCATAGCATAACCCATGTAATAAAAAATGGGATTCTTAAACATCATGCCATCATAACATAAATCATATAAGATAAAAGGACTTCATAAAAATAATTACATCATAACATAATCAAATCAATGTAAACATAGGGACAGAAACAGAACCCTATATTATCTTAGATGGAATATAATTTTGATAAAACACTTGAACTCCATTCTTGAAGAAAATATCCTTTCTACTTCAAAAACATTTTCCATTATTAAAATGTCATACAATTTTAAACTAAAATAAGTTGATTAAAAATAAACATAAAAAAATATAAAGGAATCTTCATGGAAATATTGTTCAAAAATTCCATTCAGACCGTATAAGTTAAAAAAACATTCTTCTCATACATTGGCCGGAAAAGTCACAAAGTACCTCGGACGAAAAACAACAAAAGATTCCTTTCATATCTTTTACTAAAAGCCCATCGAAAGCTAAAATTGGATTTAAAAATTGTAGTAGGATATAAATAGTGTTACATATTGAGGAAACATGGATGTGGATGATAAATATTCCCCAGTAAATTATGATGTATAAACAATCTCGGATAAAAATTGAGATTGCGAGACTTTCCCTTACCATAGGTCTGATTTGCTTCGTAAGTGTCCGAACCTCATGTATAATGATTTAAATAATGTTATTGACTTATTCCAGAATCATACTTATTTTTATGATATCATATATTGTTATATTCTTTTCTTCTTATTAGTAATATTTAATTACCACTTGTTATTCGAGTGTTTATTACTTTTTGTTCTTATGCTTATTTTGTAGAATAAATTCATATTATTATTTTTAGGTTATATATAACTCATACCCAGAATAATATTAGTGTAATATATATCATATTCATTCATTCAATTCATTTATATAATCATTATGCAATGAAAATCATGTAGATCAAGTCGCATCACATCGTGGAGACGGTATTTCGTACGCACGCATGAGTGATGATATCATTCCCATGATCGTGGAATTGTATTGGAGTGTATTTATACTATTTCAAAATCAATATCAATTTAAAATAATAATATATATTCATTATTTACACCACTATACTCATCCAAGTAAGGTGGTGGTGGAAAATATATTACACCATGGCATGAAGATGGTATTCCGTACATACGCACGCGCGGTGATTTCATTTTACGTAGGATGGATAGATGGTTAAATAGGGTTGTTTCATAAATATAATAACATATTAGTATATTAGTGATACTGATGATATTAATTCATCATGATTCAACTAAAGATGAACAAGTGGAAGAAGAAATAAAGTTGAAAGAATCGGTATCAGACATTACCTCTTCTTTGAAGCGCCTCTTTGAGACCTCCACTTAGGGCACTAAAATTAGTCTTTGAAAAACACCAGGACCTCTATGATGTATCTAGGGAAGTGTAGAGGAGAAATTGTCAGGGGTTTTCCGATCTTGAAGGCTCAATGTGGTGTGATGAGGAGAGGAAGGAGGTGCCCTTTTATAAGGGAGGAGAGGGGCATCTTAGGAAAAACTAAAAATACAATTTTATTATAAAGTCATATTATATATTTAATAGCACAAAATTGATTTATTTAAAAGCTAAGGTGGGTATGGGTCGAAATACTCTCATAAAATAGAATTTAGACAAGTTTAGGTTTCTATTTTAACCTTATCATTTAGATTTAACTTTAAGTTAGATAATTTAACTTTTACCGTGTCTTATTGTTTTCTTACACTATAAGGTTAATAAACTTACTATAACAAGACAAACTAACCCCAAGTTGTTTAATATTAATATATATAACCTTATTTAAGCCATTTGGATGAACCCTAGATTTTTAAGAATAATATAACAATTAATAATATAATATTTGTTTTAAAAACTATTTTATGTCAATTTTGACACTATTTGGTAATTGATTTTTGTGAAAATCGTAACAAAAAATATTAGTCTAAAAAAGTTAATAAAATCAATAATAACATGTCATATTATCATAGAAAATTATTTTAATTCATAAAATGTCTCAAATTACATTTATTTTGGTATTTATAACATCAATTATGTCAATATTTCATTAATAAGATAATTTTTGTATCATCATTGTGTCATAAATAAATTAACATATTTAATGTCTAAAAATTAAAAATAAAATAAAATTATGTAGGAAATCGTTTTATATTTTCAATGAATATTTATAGTCTAATTTATATTATTTATAACCCTATATTAAAAATTATTTAGTTATTAAACATTGATTTTAACTATTTTAACCCTTCTTTAAATAAATTAATAATAAATGTCCTAATCTAATCCATGTGGACCTAAATGGTTATATTTTATTCCTAATGTTATTTTTGGTTGAAGTACACTTATCCAATAGAATTAAGACATGTGTTAGGGTAATAATAATAACATATTTTACCCTTAATTACCCTATTTACTTTTAACCGTGGGGAAAAAAGTTAAAAGTTACTATTCACCAAAAATTATTTTCATCTCATTGAACCGAATTTTCGTCCTTGATATTAACCGTGTCTCTCGTATATTAGAAATTTCACTCACAGAAGGGGTAAAATTACGTTTTATGTAAATTTTCAAATTTTCCTAGGAGGTGGCTAAAAGACGGTGAAAAGTTCAATAACATTTTTATATATCTAAAATTATTATTAAATGACTCCAATGAATTACTTTGAAATTATTAGGTATTATGTATAAATTTTGACCTAAAATACATTTAAATAAAATAAATAATTATTTAAATAAAAAGTCGGTTTTTAAATAGTAACCTAGTGTTTTCACTATTCATCAAAATTGAATGTTTTCAGAAAAATACCAAAATTTCACCATAGGCTAATTTCGATATTCCGAATCCAAAAATGAAGTCCATTTTGATATATAAAATTTACAAAATTTCTAAAAGTGGGTATTAATATTCATAACAACTAGTTTTAATAATATTCTAATAGCATATCATTGTTTAGTGAAACTCAGTATTGCGAACGACGCAAGCTATCAAGGAAGGTCGCGATTGAGTTTAAATCAAGCCAAGATAGTGTTGTGTGTAGTGAAAGATTCCTTTGATGATTTATATAAAATAAAAAAAATTCTCATAAAAGTCTCGGGTGTTACATTCTACCCCCCTTAAAATGAATTTCTCCCTCAAAATTCATCACTTTGTAACAAATAGATGAGGATACCTCTCCCTCATCATATCCTCAAGCTCCCATGTAGCTTCTTATAATTGGTGGTTCCTCCATAAAACATTCACCAAGCGAGTGGTCTTGTTCTGTAGGACTTTTTCTCTACGATCCATAATCTCTATCGGTTGTTCTTCATAAAAAGATCGTGCTCCAGCGGTACAACTTCTGAGCTGAGTACATGTGAAGGACCAGGTATGTACTTTCTCAGGAGAGATACATGGAACACATCGTGAACTTGGGAGAGATTCGGTGGAAGCGCCAATCGGTAATCTACTTTCCCAACACAATATAGTATTTCAAAAGGACCGATATATCTAGGGCTCAGATTTCCATTCATTCCAAATATCATCACTCTCTTCCAAGGAGATATTCGTAAGAACACTTTATCACCCACTTCTAACTCTGGGTCTTTTCATCGGTTGTCGGCATAACTTTTTCGTCGACTCTGAGTAGATCTAATGTGTTGTTGAATAGATCTGACCTTTTCTGCTATCTCATCAACAAGATCAGGTCCTAATAGCTTTCTTTCCCCAACTTCATCCCAGCAAGTTGGAGTCATGTATTTCCTTCCATAGATAGCTTCATAAGGAGCCATCTGAATACTGAAGTGAAAACTATTATTATAATAAAATTTCACCAAAGATAGCTGTTGATCCCAACCACCTTTGAAATCCATAGATCATGCTCTCAACATATCTTCTAGATTTTGAATTGTCCTCTCAGACTGACTGTCTGTCTGAGGATTAAGCAGTGCTGAAACTCAACTATGTATCCAGAGTATGTTGATGACTTCGCCAGAACTTCGAGGTAAATCCCAGATCCTGATCAGATATAATGGAAAGTGGTACTCCATGCAATCTTACCACTTCCTTTACATATATCCTAGAAAGATGATCCAGAGATAAATCTTCTATAATATAAATGAAGTGTACATACTTTTTAAGACGATAAACTATGACCCATATTGCATTATTGCCTTTGGATGTATTAGGAAGTCCAGTGACAAAGTCCATAGTGAAGTTTTCCAATTTTCATTCAGTTAAGGGTAATGGTTGTAGCATCCCCTTAGACATCTGTCTCTCAGCATTAACTTGCTGAAAAACCAAGCATCGAGTGATATATTCAGCAACATCTCTTTTCATGCCATCCCACTAGAAGTACTCATTCAAGTCCCTATACATCTTCGTGCTTCCAGGATGAATAGAGAATGAAGAACTATGAGCCTCATCCATCAGCTCCTTCTTTATTTTGGGGATGGGAGGAACACAAACCCGATTCCTGGACTTTATTATCCCATCACAATCCTGGTTGAATTCAGGAACATTTCTCACCTTCTTTTATAACTCTAAATCTTCTTTCTGTGCCTCTTTAATCTTCACATGTATAGATGGTTGAACATTCATTTGAGAAAGATATGATTTTCCCCTTCCATTATAATTCCAAAATCCATCCTTTGTAAATCATAAATATTAGATCTTTTGTGATCCTCATCAGGGATAAGCTAGCATGGTCAGGTTGACTTAATGTATCTGCCACCTTGTTTTCTTTCCTAGGGTGGTAATGAATTGAGCAGTCGTAATCCTTAATCAGCTCCAACCATCTTATTTGGCGCATATTCATCTCCTTTTGTGAGAAAATATACATTAAACTTTTTTTATCAGTATAAATATCACACCTTTCCCCATAAATATAATGCCTCTAAATCATTAATGCAATGATTACCGCAGCTAACTCCAAATCACGAGTTGGGTAATTTCTCTAAGGGATTTTCAACTGTCGTGATGCATAAGCTATAACCATATCATTTTTCATAAGAACACACCCCAACCCCTTCTTGGATGCATCACTGTAGATCACAAACCATTATCCACTACAAGGAAGTGAGAGTACAGGTTCACTGGACAACCTTCTTTTTAACTCCTTGAAATTCTCTTCACATTCCTCTGTCCACACGAACATAACTTCTTTTTGAGTCAACCTAGTGAGTGGATTAGATAATCATGAAAAATATATAAGAAAACGTCGATAATATCTAGCCAAACCAAGAAATATTTGGATCTTGGTTACTATTGTTGGTCTCGACCGTCTTTCGATAACATCTATTTTTGTTGGATCCACATATATCCCCTCTTTTGAGATTATGTGACCCCAAAAATGAACCATTTTGAAGCAAAAATCCACACTTGGTAAATTTGACATAAAGCATCTCCTTTTCTTAGTGTCTTAAATATAATTATCTTGTGATATTCATGTTCTTCCTTGATCTTTGTATAGACAATTATATCATCTATAAATACTACCACAAAATGATCAAGATAGTATCTAATGACTCTATTCAACAGATCCATGAAGATAGCAGGGGAATTAGTAAGACAAAATGGCATCACTATAAATTCATAGTGTCCATACCTTGTACGGAAAGATGTCTTTGGTATATCCTCCCTTTTGACCCTTATTTGATGATACCCTGAATGAAGATCAATCTTCGAAAAGTATTGAGCTTCGCGTAGTTTTTCAAATAATTCATCAATGCATGGGAGAGGATATTTGTTCTTGATATTGATCTTGTTATGTTATTGATAATCAATTTAGAGTCTCATTGATCCATTTTTCTTCTTAACAAACAGAACTGGTGCTCCCCAAGGTGACGCAATTGGGCGTATGAATCCCTTATCAAGATTATCATGGAGTTGCTTCTTCAATTCATGCAACTCAATTTGAGCCATTCTATAAGGTGTCTTTGAAATAGGAAAATCACCCAGTGTGAGTTCTATTGAAAAGTCAACTTCAGGATTTGGTGGGCGACCCGACAATTCCTCCGAAAAGACATCGTCAAACTCCCGTTCAATGGGAATATTATTAATCGTGAGTTTCTCACCTACCATTTGAGATAAATAACCTTCATTTAGTGGAATAAAGACCCATAATATGGAATAAATTTCCACAGGAAGGTTATGTTCATCCTTGCATCAATAGACGATCATTGATTGATCTGGAATTTGAAATGTGACATCCCTTCTTTGGAAATTGATATGAGCTCCATATACAGAAAGCCAATCCATGACAAGAATCACATATAATTCCACTATAGTAAGGATCACAAGATTTTCAGGAAGCACATTCCCACAAACTTCAATCGGAGAAGAATTATAAAGTTTTGATGCGACTGTTGTGCCATTAGGGGTTGTCACAGCTAACTCAACATCGAATTGTTGAGGTAATACGGCGATACCCTAAGAAAATTTTTTAGAAATAAAAGAGTGGGTGGATCCAGAATCAAATAAAATATTTTCTACATTAGAGTGGATGGTAAGTGTACCTTTCACCACTTCATTATCGTACTCTACATCGCTGATAGAAATTGAATGTGACTTTCCTTTGTCTTTAGCCTTAAGAGTTTGTTGACGTCGATCATCATCAACAACCCTTGGATTAGGGCATTGATTTGCATAATGCTCCATTTCCATGCACTTGTAACATTGAAGTGTAAGAGTTGAACTCTATGTAGCCTTTTCTTTGTTCACATCACTAGACATCTTCTTCCCATCATTGCGGCATTCAAATGCCCGATGACCTTCCTTTCCACATTGGAAACATTTACTTGTCCCTTTAAGACAACTCCCTACATGTTTCTTTCTACACTGTGAGAATAAGGGAAAACTCATCCTCTTTTCAGTGTGCTCTTTATATTTTCCTTTGAATTCCATTTTCGTCTTCTTATCAAACCCATATGACTTATGGGTTACTCCAATCTCCATTTCAACCTTGAGAGCACATCGAACTACTTCCTCGTAACTATTGAAGTCCCTTATGGCTAACACCCTTCGAAGACTTGGTTTTAAGCCACTAAAGAATCGATCGATCTTACTCTCAGGTTGGATAATAATACCAGAAGCGTGCCTTGAAAGTCTTGTAAAATTTGCTTCATAGGTACCAAAAGATTCATCCTCCTTTTTATTTAGTTCAAGAAACTCTTTCTCCATCTTTGTTTGAAGAATACGAGGGAAGTACTTATTGAAAAATAAGTTCTTGAACTCGTCCCATTCCATGGACTCAATTTCATCTCTTTGCCTTGTATTCTTGACCAAATTCCACCATTGATCAACATCTACTTCCAAACGATACACTTCTAACATGACTTTATCATGTTTAGAACCTTGAAGAACTGAAAATCTCTTTCCAGAAGTACTAATCCATTTTTCAGCAAATAATGGATCAGTAGATCTGCTGAATGAAGGTGGGCACTGCCTCATGAAGGATTCAACAGAATGTTGCTCCTTCCTTTGCTTGTTTGGAAGTCCTGCATGATTCATAGCTTGAGAAAGTTGTGTGAGCATTGCTACAATATTTTTCATTCCAGTTCCCATAACGTTTGGTTGCTCAGGAGGGCAATCATTGCATTGCCTGTCGCATTCCGCATTAACATGGTTCCTTCGGGTTCTAGACATTGACTAAAACTAAGAAGAATAGTGTGAGCAACACTAATTATAATAGGAAAACCACATAATCAAGAATAAAATATCACGCTTAAGGTCTTATCATAGGTTTTTCATGGACATTTTTAAAATACTAAGATTGTGTTCTATTCTTAGACTTAGCCTTAGGGTTCTTACTAAGGATTTCACATCCTAGTTTCCAAAGGATGACAATACATTTCCTCTGATACCAACTATAACGAACCATACTTTACATACATAGTTATTACTTCAAAATTGAAGCATACTTATTACAACATATAACAAAACCATTAAAGGACCGTATAGGTATAGTGTCTTTAGAAATTGGGAAATATAAACAGCTGGTTCATAAATCATCTACGTTGTCTCTCATTTATTTCATCATATCTAGAGTCCCTTTTTGGCATATCCTACTTAATATCTTTCTTCCTGACCTGGGGAAAATAAAACATTCAAAAGGTTGACCTCAAATTCTCAGTAAAGGTAAACAAAAGAAATATCAATCACATCATATTCCTAAGAACATATCATTTTGGAAATCTTAACCTGCAAAAGAGATCATAATTTCATAACACGGGATAAATCATAGAAGTGAAATGTAATCCCAATAATCATAACATAAAACATAAAACATTGTGGCATACACACATAATCATAGAGAATCATTTCTTAGTAATCAAGACTGATAGACAAGACTCTCTTAGTAGACATAGTCGATTTCTGAACCGAGTTCACACCTCGTTTCAGTCCTGTTTCACTGAACCGGTTTAACCTGCCGTTCCATCCATGTCTATCTCATGAGATATAAATTTTTACCCGATGCATTGTAGGGATATATAGGTCCCACCCATCTCATAATTAATCCATTATTATGTGTGCCACATGATTATAAATCATACATCATAGCATAACCCATGTAATAAAAAATGAGATTCTTAAACATTAAGCCATCGTAACATAAATCATAAAAGATAAAATGACTTCATAAAAATAATTACATCATAACATAATCAAATCAATATAAACATAGGGATAGAAACAGAACCCTATATTATCTTATATGGAAAATAATTTTGATAAAACACTTGAACTCCATTCTTGAGGAAAATATCCTTTCTACTTCAAAAACATTTTCATTTATTAAAATGTCATACTATTATAAAAAAACGAAGTTGATTAAAAATAAACTTGAAAACATTTAAATGAATCTTCATCGAAATAAGGTTCTAAAATTCCATTCAGGTCGTATAAGTTAAAAAAATATTCTTCTCGTACTTTGGCCAGAAAAGTCACAAAGTACCTCGTACGAAAATCAACGAAAGATTCCTTTCATATATTTTACTAAAAACTCACAGAAGGGTAAAATTGGATTTAAAAAATTGTAATAGGATATAAATAATATTAATTATTTAGGAAACATGGATGTGGATGATAAATATTCCCCTGTAAATTCTGAAGTATAAACAATCTCGGATAAAAATTGTGATTGTTAGATTGTCCCTTACCTTAGTTCTGATTTGCTTTGTAAGTGTCCGAACCTCCTGTAAAATGATTTAAATAATGATATTGACTTATTCCAAAATCATAATTATTTTTATGATATCATATATGGTTATATTCTTAGCTTCTTATTACTAATAGTTCGTTACTACTTGTTATTCGGGTGTTTATTACTTTTTGTTCTTATGCGTGTTTTTTCGAATAAATCCTTATTCTTCTTTTTAGGATATAGATACCAAATTTCCATAATTTTATTAGTGTAATATATATCATATTAATTCATTCAATTCATTTATATAATCATTATGCAATGAAGATCATGTAGAACAAGTCGCATCACATCGTGGAGACGATATTCCGTACGTACACACGTGTGATGATATCGTTCCCATGATCATGGAATTGTATTGAAGTGTATGTATACTATTTCAGAATCAATATCAATTTACAAAAATCATATATAGTCATTATTTACACCATTATACTCATACAAGTAAGGTGGTGGTGGAAATAGATTACAGCACGGCGTGGAGACGGTATTCCGTACGTACGCACGCGCGGTGATTTCTTTTTCCGTAGGATGGATATATGGTGAAATATGGTGGTTTCATACTTATAATAACATATAATTATATGATTGATACTGATGTTATTAATTAAAAATGAAACAACTAAATAAGAATAAGTGGAAGATGAAATTAAGTTGAAAGAATTGGTAACAGACATTACCTCTTCTTTGAAGCGCCTCTTTATGACCTCCTCTTAGGGCACTAAAATTGGCCTTTGAAGAATATCAAGACCTCTAGGATGTTTCAAGGGAAATGGAGATGAGAAATTATTAGGGGTTGGCCGAGCATGAAGGCTCAATGTGGTGTGAGGAGGAGAGGAAGGAGGTGCCCATTTATAATGGAGGAGAAGGGAACCTTAGGAAAAACTAAAAATATTATTTTATTATAAAGTCATATTCAGTTTCTAATAGCTCCAAATTGATTTATTTCGTATATAAGGTGGGTATGGGGTGAAATACTCTCATTAAATAGAATTTAGTCAAGTTTAGGTTTATAGTTTAACCTTATCATTTAGATTTATCTTTAAGTTAGATAATTTAACTTTTATCGTGTCTTCTTGTTTTCTTACACTATAAGGTTAATAAACATACTATAAAAAGACAAACGAACCCCAAGTTTTTTATTATTAATATATATGACCTTATCTAAGTCATATATCCTATCCTTATATTTTTAGAAATAAAATAACAATAAATAATATAATATTTGTTTTAAATACTATTTTATGTCAATTTTGACACTATTTGGTAATTGATTTTTCTAAAAATAATAACAGAAGTATTAGTTCCAAATAAGTTAATTAAATCAATAATAACATGTCATATTAACATTTAAAATTATTATAATTCATAAAAAGTCTCAAATTACATTTATTTAGATATTTATAACATCAATTATCTCAATATTTCATTAATAAGATAATTACTTCTTCATCATTGTGTCATAAATAAATTAAATTATTTATGTCTAAAAATTACAAATAAAATACCATTATGTAGGAAATATTTTTTTATTTCTAATGAATATTTATAATCGAATTTATCTTTTGTATAAACCTATATTAAAAATTATTTAGTTATTAAACATTGATTTTAACTATTTTAACCGTTCTTTAAATAAATTAATAATAAATGTCCTAATCTAATCCAAGTGGGTATAAATGGACATATTTTATTCCTAAGGATGTTTTTGGTCGAATTAAACTAATCCAATAAAATTAGGATATGTTTTAGGATAATGATAATAACATTTTTTACCCTTAATTACCCTATTTACTTTTAACCGTGGATAAACAAAGTAAAAAGTTACTATTCAAAAAAAAATTATTTTCATCTCATTGAACCAAATTTTAGTACTTGATATTAACCATGTCTCTCGGATTTTCAAAATTCCACTCACAGATGTAGTAAAATTATGTTTTATGTAAATTTGAAAATTTTCCAAGGAGGTGGGTAAAAGACGGTGAAAAGTTCAATAAAATTTTTATATATCTAAAATTATTATAAAATGAATCCAATGAATTACTTTGAACTTATAAGGTATTATGTATAAATTTTGACCTAAAATAAATTTAAATAAAATAAATAATTATTTAAATAAGAAGTCGGTTTTAAAATAGTAACCTAGTGTTTTCACTATTCATCAAAATTGAATGTTTTCATAAAAATACCAAAATTTTACCCTAGGCTAATTTCAATATTCTGAATCTGAAAATGAAGTCCATTTTGAAAAATAAAATTTTCAATATTTCAAAAAGTGGGTATTACTATTAATAAAAACTACATTTAATAATATTTTAATATCATATCATTGTTTAGTGAAACTCGGTATTGCGTACGACGCAAGATATCGAGGAAGGTCACGATTGCGTGTAAAGAAAGCCATGATAGTGTTTTGTGTAGTGAAAGATTCCATTGATGATTTATATAACATAAAAAAAAATATTTCTCATAAAAGTCTCAGGTGTTACAATAGAGATAATGTCTCCGTATCTTCAGAGCAATGATTATAGAAGCTAACTCAAGATCATGAGTAGGATAGTTTTTCTCATGAATTTTCAGATGTCGTGATGCATAGGAAATAACTCTATCATTTTTCATAAGGACACAACCATTTCCTTTCTTTGATGCATCACTATAAATAAAAAACCCATTATTCCCCTATGGTAGATTCCAAATAGAAGCATTGAATTATTTTATCATCATTTCTTCAAAACATTCTTCACACTCTTTTGTGCAAACAAATTTAACCCCTTTACGTGTGAGCTTCGTTAATGGGTTAGCCAGTCGGGCAAAATTCTGGACGAAACGTCGATAATAACCTACTAAACCAACAAAACTGCGTACCTTGGTTATACTCGTTGGTACTGGACATTCTTGGATTTCTCTTTTCATAGAAGGATCAATATAGATTCCATCATTGGAGACAATATGGCCAAGAAAAGAGATCTCCTAAATCCAGAATTCACACTTGCTAAACTTCCCAAATAATTCATGTCTTCTTAGAGTCTTTAGGATAATGTTCAAGTGATTTTCATGATCTTTGTAGCTTTCGGAGTATACCAATATATCATCAATACATACCACCACAAAATCATAGAGATATTTTTTGAAATCTCTATTCCTTGGATCCATGAATACAGAGGGTTCATTAGTCAAACCAAAAGGCAATACTGTAAACTCGTAATGCATGTGCCTGGTTTGAAATGTTGTCTTTGGAATGTATTCCTTCTTCACACACAACTAATGGTATCTAAATCGAAGGTCGATCTTTGAAAATTATTGAGCTCCATGCAATTGGTCAAATAAATCATCAATGCGAGGCAGGGGATACTTTTTCATTATTGTTATAGCATTGATTTCCCTGTAGTCGATAAATAACCACATGGATCCATCTTTATTTTTAACAAAAAGAACAGGGGCTCCCCATGGAGAAACAATAGGGAGAATAAATCCCTTATTAAACAATTCCTCTAGTTGATTATTTAGTTTCACTAATTCTACATGGGCCATTCTATAAGGGGTCTTCGATATAGGCCTTGATCCAAAAATTAAATCAATGGAAAACTCCACATCTCGTTCTAGAGGATGTCCAGGTAGATATTCTGGAAACACATCTACATATTCTTTCACAATAGTTGCATTCTCTATTTGGTTATTCTATTCCTCACCCACAGTCATTTAATTTTATTCCTCCGCAATAATTGAATTTAGTTGAGCTACTAGGGGTGGATCTAGGTAATAATTATGTGGTGAGGATTCTGCTCTAAAGATAAGGTTTTCCTTATCATCATCATCAAAAATAGTAACCTCGTTCTTCTTACAATAATTTTTTTCATCGTGGTCTGAATTCCAATCCATACCAAGGATTATATCATACTCAATAATAGGTATGACGATGAGATCAGCAGATAAAAAACATTTATGTGCTCTAATGGGGATTGATTCAAAATATTTTGTTTCAATGATACTTCCCTTAGGAGTTTTAACTAAAAACTCCCTTGTTAAATCAAATTTAAAATATCTAATTTTCTTAGAAAACTGGGATGATATGAAACAATGCGATGATCTAGAATCAAATAATGAATTTCCTAAACTTGAGGAAACCATTAAATTACCTTCCACCACGTCTTACAGAGCTTCTACCTCAGTAGTAGTGATATGATAATCTTGGCCTTGATCCCTTGGCATTTTCTGAGGTAAGTTCCCCTAACGCTTAGGACATTCATTTGCATAATGTCCCATCTCCCTGCACTTGTAACATTGAACATCAGTAACTTATTTATTCCCCTTGCAATCACAAGCTTGGTGGCCTTTTTCCCCACACTTGTAAAAGACTCTCATTCCCTTCAAGCAAGTACCATGGTGTTTCTTCCCACATTTACTGCAGGAATGATATTCAACTTTTCCCTTCTTCCCCTTATTTCCATTCCCATATTTTTCAGAAGATCTATTATTATCTTGCTTTTCTTTAAATTCATAAGATGTAGAGAATTCCTTTTCTGTCTTGATATCACATGAGACAATGTCTTCATACGACGAGAAGGATTGTGCCACTAATGATCAACCAAGAAAGGGTTTTAACGCACCAAGAAATGATAACTCTTACTTCTTGGGTTACGTATATAATCTTCATCATACCTTGATAACCTTGTAAAGTTAGCCTCATACTTTGCAACATTCTTATCCTCCTTTTGTCTTAGAATCAGAAATTAACTTTCCATATCTTCTCGATTGTCACAAGGAATGTATTTTTCTAAAAACAGTTCTTTCAACTCCCTCTATTCCATATTTGATACCTCATAATCTTCCTTTGTGTTTTGAATCAATGACCACCATTGATCAGTATATCCAGTGAGGCAGTAAACTGCCATGATAACTTTTTCCCTTTCAGTACTCCTCAAAGCCAGAAATATTTTATCTAGGGAACATATCCATTGCTCAGCTTCCAATGGATTTGTACTCCCATTGAATGTTGGTGGTTTTTGCCTCATTAAGCAATCTAACATTGATCCTCCACTTTGTGGAACAGGGTCCTCCTTACGGGTATGGTTATTATTCATAACCTGGGTGAGTTGTCCCAGTATGGTGATATGCTGATCAGCCCCAGTTGCATCCCCAGCTTCACTATAATTATCATGAGCAAGAGGGTAATCCCTACATGGAGTGTGTGCATTTATACGGTTTCCATTTCTTCCACTAGGTGCCATTTCTAAAAAAATGGCATAAACTAGATCTGTTTATGAATAAAATACATAATTCCATACATGTAAAACACTTAACATAAATTGAACTATTTATGGATATAATCCATAATCAAAAAAAAAATGTTTTCTTTGAGGAAGTATATACTCATAAACCCTTCATAATGGATTTTCAATAAATTGAGAATTATCCTAAACATATCCTCTGGGAGTGTCGTAACCAAGAGTGCATCAAGGGTCGTTGACGTGCACCAGTTCCCGTTCGAGTCTAGCTCAAAGCGGCATTTTCAAGTTTTACCCCTAGGTACATCTGTAATGGATCCAACACTACCTGCTCGTATCCAGATAGGTATTTATTGCTTGGAAAACTCACAAAATCTCTAAAATACAAAAATTCTAGGATGTTCTTCTATACTAATCCTCAATGTCCATCTTATGTCTATGTTCTCTAATCAGAGTTTATCTAAATCTACCTACCAAGGATTGTACTAAACTTCCTCTAATACCAATAGTAACACCCTGATCCTAGTTCCCTGGAGTTGGTTCATTATTACATAACATTGTTATGATCACAAAAGATCAAGTGTCGAAAGACCGATTAGTTTAGTGGCCTTGGAATCACTAGATACATTCATAATGTTTACATTACATCATAATGTGAAAACTACAAAAAAATCTTATATCCACAGTCATACTCCATTATACTATCTCTGCAGGTCATTCATAAAATACTTCTTCACATCCTGGGAAAAATAAAACCTAGAAATGGGTGAGCTCAGATGCCCAGTAAGGATAACAATATAGCATAAACTTTCTTAAATAAGCATAAACAATTAATGAAATGTATAACTAAAATAAAATCCTTTTAGACTTCAAAATCAACATAATATGGTATAAATAAAATTAAATATTTCCATTTACTTATTCACATGGATATTCTAATAATCTATTAATCACATGCAATATCAATAACCACTTTCATAGTGATGGAATGCATAATGCCAGACTATCATAACCACATAGTCAAGGAATCGTGCCAAGACTACAAATAAGATTTTGTCAAGGCCTTGTTCCAAGAAAGTATTTCGTCTCATGAGACCAACCTATGCATCTAGGAGCTATATCAGGCTCCACCCATCACTTATTTAGTCCAGTGCATTTCTCATATGAACAGGTTTAAACATAACATAAACATTCGTATTAAACGAAACATATGAAATGTCAATACTTTCTCCATAAACCATGAATGGTATAAAAATAACACATCCACAGTCAAAAATATCACAAAACCATCAATACAATATGGAAGTTTTATATCATAATAAATACACTTAAAATAAGCTTAAAATCCCTAAATGGAAGTTGACATAGATGAAATCAAATCTATTTTAGAGAAATATCTCTTTTTTCGAAATCATGTAAAAGTCACATAAAATAAAACATTTACATTGAGAATATTCTTATAATCCTGTAAGGGATTCTTGGATGATTTTACAATTGAGGAAAATAGTTTCACCCACCATATAAGTTAAAAAAAGTCATTCTTACCTTAATTTTGTCGAAAAGCTTAAAAAGGACCTTGTATGGAAAAGGACGTAAAGATCCATTTATAAACATCTTATAAAAAGTCAACAAGGGTATAAATTACATTAACCCATTGTGTATAAAATAGTAATAATTTTTTGAAATACATTTTTACGAAACATGGATGTGGATGATAAGGAGGTCCCAATATATAATTACGTATAAATAGCCTCAGAAAATCTAGATATTGTGAAATAAACCCTTACCTTGTAATTTTCATTAGTTTAGGGTAAGTTAACCTCCTGTATAATGGTAAAATTATTTTTATTAAATTATACAATAATCATATACATTAATATTATATCATCTATGATCTTTTAACATTGATTTGTTATTAATATCTTAGTATTATCATCGTTTTGGGTGTTAACTCACTCGTTTTATTTTATATATTTTTTTACATAAGCCATGTTTGTTATGGATAGGTTGTATCTTATTCATATCCTGAATTATATCAAGTCCTTAAACATTATTTTTAATCATCAAATCAGAATTATAATTGCATGGATATGATTGGGAATGAATATTATCGCGTTCGTGGAGACGGTAGTCCTTACGTACGCACGAGCGACAATATAATTCTTTTGATATTAAAATAATATATAATAGGATGGTATATCATATATTCAGAATCCTTATAATGTTATATTTAATATTTAAATGAATTATACATCATTATAATACCCATCTAAATAATAATATATTGAATAACAATTACACCACGACGTGGAGACGGTAGGCCGTACATACGCACGTATGGTGACATGTCATTCAAGGGATGGATAGAATAATGAATTTGGTTGTTCCATATTTATAATAACATCAAATTATATAGAATATACTAGAGTTATTATTTTATAAAGGAAATAACAAAGAAAGATGAAGCTGAAGAAGAAAGGAACTTGAAAAAGGGTGGTGAAAACATTACCTCTTCTTCGGCTTCTTCTTTTTGATTTGATCAAAAGGGCTCCATAGGTTGGATTAATGATCAAACTAAAGCCTATAGGTTGAAGGGAGGGAAGTTGAGAGAATATTTGGGTATGGGTTGGTAGAGAAAAAAGGCTTTGATGGTGTGAAATTGAGAGAAGGGGGGTTCCCTTTTATAAGAGGGGTGAGGGGCACCTTTTGAAAAGCAAGAAATATTATTTTATAATAAATTCATATTCGGTTACTAATGGCTCCAAAGTATATTATTTAAATTTTATGGTGGTTATTGGTATAAAAAAACTCATCCAATAGGTTTTAGATAGGATTGGGTCACTATATTAACCATATCTATTAGTTTTAACTCTTAGTTAATTAGTTTGACATTTACCATGTCACATTGTATTTTTATATTATATAGTTAATAAACATACTATATACATGCCTGAGACCCCAAAGGGGTCCATTAATGATACAAATATCATTATATAAGTCTCTTGGCCGAACCATAGATTTTTATGAATTGAATAACAATTAATAATATAATATTTGTTTCAAAAACTCTTTTATGTCAATTTTGACAGTATTTGGTATTTTATTGTTCTGAAAATCATAACAACATTATTACATAAAACAAACATAATTAAATCAGTAATAACATGTTATATTAACATATAAAATTAGTGTAATTCATAAAAGTCTCAAATTACATTTATTTGTGTATTCATATTATCAATTATTTTAATATTACAATAATTAGGTAATTACTACATTACCATTCTGTCATAAATAAATTAAATTATTTAATGTCTAAAAATTATAAATAAAATAAAATTATGTAGGAAATATTTTTATATTTCTAATTAATATTTATAATCTAATTTATCGTATATAAAACCCTATATTAATAATGTTTTAGTTAATAAACATTGATTTTAACACTTTTAACTATTCTTTGAATTAAATAATAATAAATGTCCTAATCTAATCCAAGTGGACCTAAATGATAATATTTTATTCCTAAGATTGTTTTTGTTCAAGATACACTTGTACTATAGAATTAGTACTTGTGTCAGGGAATATTAATATCACTTTTACCCTTAATTACCATATTTACTTTTAACCGTGGTAAATAAAAGTTAAAAGTTACTATTCACCAAAAATTATTTTCATCTCATTGAACCACATTTTACACCTTGATATTAACCATGTCTCTCAAATTTTGGAAATTCCACTCACAGAAGAGGTAAAATTATGTTTTATGTGAATTTCCAAATTTTCATAGGAGGTGGGTAAAAGATGGTGAAAAGTTTAATAAAATTTTTATGTGTCTAAAATTATTATAAACTGAATCTAATGAATTACATTGAACTTATATAGTTATTACATATCTATTTTGACATTACATATCTTTTAAAAAAATAAATAATTATTTAAATAAAAATTCGGTTTTAACCAATAACTCAGTGTTTTTCACTATTCATAAAAAATTGAATGTTTTCAGAAAAATACCAAAAATTCACCGTAGGGTAATTTCAATATTCCAATTCCAAAAATGAACTCGATTTTGAAATATACAATTTATAAAATTTCAAAAATTGGGTATTACATTTCATAACGGGTAGTTTGATTGGTTGTGGTGTGTGTTAGAACATGATGTTGTGTACAACACATGTTACTGTATTATTCAAAGAGAAGCATACCGTGGAAGATCGGGGTGTTACAGATTGAGTCAAACTTGCAGCTTGCAGTTCATGAATTCGAGTCACGATCAAACAATGTGCCATGGAGAGTGATGCATCATTGGGTTGAATGCCTCAACCAAGTTTCTTATATGCGGTTGGCTATCTCACACAACTACCGGGAGGCCAATCAAGTAGTGGATAATTTATCTAAGCAGATGATTTTAGTGATGGATGAGATGTGGTCTTTTATGACCACAAGTTAATGTGTTTCACTTGCTGAGGCAGACATGTATTGTGGTATATATTCTAGACTCTATATGAACACCTGGTTGTCTGACTCTTTTTCTTTTTGTTTAATAATTTTCTCAGGGCCAGGTTTTCCCTGGTTTCTGTGCTTTTTGAGTATCCCTCTATTACTAAAGTAACATAACTTCCCGTTCTATCATTATATTACTGATTCGAGTCCACTTCCTTTTCATGCCCTGTACTATTCCTATTTAACATCACATTCCATACATGTATTACAGAACCTAGTTCATTTCCTTTTCTAATAATTTCTATCTCATTAGATATAAATCAATACCTAAGGATTTGGAGGGATATATAGGACCCACCTAACAGATAATAAAATCATACAAATATGACAAAAAATATTATAATAATTAATCTTATAGAAACCCCTTATATTTAATTTGTATCATAGACACGCCATTATATCATAGTGTAAGGAAAAGAATAACTCTTCATAATCTTCTCATGAAATCATAAACCATGAAAATAAATTGGTTCAAAAACAATTTATTATAGTATAGCCTGTGTTAAAGAAGAAGTTTCCATCCACCTAATGAAATCAAAAATAAAATTCATAGAAATAATTATAATAGTATTATTATATGGTATCCCCATTCATGTATAGGTTCCACCCACAGATATCATCTTAGATGATAAAGAAATTTAAACGATCATTTTAAATATCATTTTTAAAGAAAAATATCAATCATATTTTGAAAAATATGTTTTTTAAAAAATAAATTTGAATATAATTTCTAGGAATTATTTTTTCTAAATTATAATGGAATCATCGAATCATTGATCACTCATGGTGGAAGATAATTATATCGTTGTTTCATATGTCTAAACAAATATTCCCTTAATTATGTCAGTAGAAGTAAAAATTTACTTGATTATAGAAGGTTATGAATATTACATTTAAAACAAATTTTTAAAATGAAAAAAATTTAATTTTTTTTACAAATAATTGGATAATTTTATAAAATATTAGGAATTAATTTTAAAAAATATAGTTTTTTATGGAAAGTGAATTTTAACTAGAGAGATAAATAAGATTGGAATTTGTTAAAAACATTTTATTAATTATATTACATATCATAGATTGGAAAAAAATAAAATCACTTGATGATATCATGAGTCAACATATGATAATAGAATTCAGGATAATTTATTTTATATAGATAAAAATATTTCATCAATTGAAGCATAATCATAAACAACCCTAATAAATGATGATATTGTAATAGAAAACTATTACCAAATTTGTAACTCTGAATCGTAATCCCTTTTAAATAATAACATTACATGAATACTGAAATCTGATGAATGAAATTATAATTTTTATATAAAATTTTAAATGGGCAATAAAAACACCTCGTAAATGAATATAGGTGCATCGCACACCGTGTGACTCAAAGAATAAAAGATAAGACAAAATTTACTTACCTTTGTGGCATCATTTTTACCAACAGCAATATGTAAGAGATACAATAATTTTTTTTAAAAATATTTATAATTTTATTTGGAGGAATTGTAAAATACTATCATGGGTTTTATACACACAACATACAAGAGTTATGTTGTGCACATGCCTTATGCTTCATAGAATGTAATAGTGTGATGGAAACCCCTTAGAATAATCATTGACATCTATTGTACTCAACCAATCCTCCTATATAATAAATATAATTTCATTATAATAATTTTAAATAAATGAACTAATTTATTACCCTACCTTATAAAATTTTTTATAACAATTTATCAAATATTTATTACAATTCCCTGATAATGTTTAATTTTGGGTAACAATGGCATTATTGTTCATACATGTTTTCACTAGTTGTTATAGATCATTTTAATTGGAATTTTTTTATACTTCTATATAATGATAAAATTGATAAAAATATAATTTGTATTTTTATGTTAATTATTCATGTATTTATATATATATATATATATATGAAAGAAACATGAAATGAGATACACAATTCTAGTAGATGGTGCGCCATGCAATCACATGAACAATATTTTATTCTAATTTTACTATTAAAATAACGAATAGTATATAAATTATTATGATTAAATATTTCAATTTATTTCATATAGATCACTTATTTTTTTTAAAAATGGTTCTTAATATATTCTATGTAATGAATGAATGACTCTAGTAGCATCACACAGTGGTAGTATGTCGTACACATGAACAACATTATCGTACTATGATAATGTGGAACGAATAATTGTGTGTGTTTTAAAAAAAATCCATAATGATAGTAAAATCTAAAAAAATAATAAATATAATTGGTAAAATATAATTACATAATTATAACAAACCATTAATGGTGGTAATGGGTGAATGAACAACATCATTTTGTGAGACAAATTTCATATATGAAGACAAACAATGATTTCATATATCATTTGATGGTAATGTGTGAATTTGTATATTCTAAAGTTAATATAATAACATATTAGTATATTTTAGATACTAATATTATAATTTATGAATTATATAAAAGTAATTAATGATTAATGAAGATCAAAAAATTTAAAAACTCTCATTGTTGATTGTGACCTATTATTCACATGTCTCATGTTAGATTTCACCGAAGGATATCCTTGGTTGGATTTATTCACAATGGAATGTTTCAAGGATTATGAGAATAGATTTTGGTTGTTAATTGGATAGGTAATGATAAATAAAGATGTAAAGATTCATGTTTCTAATTTGAAAAAAATTGACAGTAATTTTTAGTTTTCAGGTTTACTGGATGGAATGTTTTTAGAACCATGTATTCGAACAAAATTTTGATATTTAGAACAATTTAATTTGTTGTTTTTAGACATGGGTAAGGACCGTGTGGTTTCTTGGAAGACATTTTCAGTTTTAGGAGTTATTGTTTTGGAAATAAAAATTTAAGAGGAGTGAAGCGGGTGCAGAGTTTGTCTGAAAATGTTTGGCACATAAGAGAAAATTGTGTGGCTACAGTACGGGTTCAGAAGTTCCCCACACAATCAATGCATGGTTATACTATATTTCTCACATAAAATTCATTGTAAGATTTATTTAGGTAGTACCTTAACACTATTAACATCATATTTTCATATGAATATGTTAT
The DNA here is from genome assembly GCA_963277665.1 of Viscum album. Classification (NCBI taxonomy): domain Eukaryota; kingdom Viridiplantae; phylum Streptophyta; class Magnoliopsida; order Santalales; family Viscaceae; genus Viscum; species Viscum album. Next base: position 62,486,565 of record OY728164.1, on the reverse strand, counting down.
ATATGTTGGAAAAACCATTTGGTGGATTCCTAAAAAGAGTGTATTCTAAAGTTCTCGGACTATTTGACTAACAATGTAACTCAAATCATGCATTAGGGTTTTTATTTAGAATTTAATTTATTTATTCCAAAAATATATTGAAATGAAAATATATTAAATGAGGATGATGAGAAATAATGATTAATATATGTTTTAACAACAATAATAATATTATTATTATTATTATAAATATTTTTATGATAATGATGACGATGATTATTATTCTTTTTAGTATTAGTGTTAATATTTTTTTTGATTAAGAAAACAAAGGGGGTATCCACTATGCCCCTCTATATCATTAAATGAACTTCCCCCATGGCCAACATATGGCCATGCATGACAGCACCTCCCACCCACCTCTTCATTCCATAATTACACCTTGACCCTTCATGATTCGTGATCGATCATTCGTGGAAAGACCTTGTTCTCACATATCCCCCCTTGGTTGGCCATTTTCCTCCTCCCTACCATCCTATGTGGTTTAGCCTAACCCTAGGACCTGGTTAAACTATTTTTCAGTGTTTTCATCATATTTTTGGATATAGGAAGGGACTCTCGGGATGAATCCTTGCATATTCTAGCATCCACCACTAGAAGAAAAGTAGATAAGTTATTTTCAACCCACCTTCACAAAAAAAGGAAGATTTTTTTTCAGACATGTTCATTCTCACATTTCTTTTTTTTACCTTTTTTTTGATTTAGTGTCCCTAGAAATCTATGTAGTGTTTCTTCATAAATATTATAGTGGTGTCACGTATAAATTTCCAAAGAAGGCTTACCTAAAATCCATTGAAAATCATATAAAAATGTATGCTACCATATTTGGTATATATGTTTCCATGGTATTAGACATATATATGTTGATAGGTGTTATTGTATTTATATATTAAAAATTTATACATGTTTCAGTCGAAATGGGTGTATTCATATAATCTCTATCTATTAATCCCTTTCTATATATTCATGTCCATGATAATATGTACATAGGGTCTAGGTTTCATTATGTATATGCAACGATGAATATGCCCTAGGGTGAGAAAGAGAATATTCAAGTTGTAACTATTAAAAACAGAAGGTTTTAAAGTGTTAATATTTTTCTACATCTAGAGGTAGTATTTATTTCCTTTACAATTTTCAATACGTGAATTCTTTAATTGTACACCATTGGAACATTTATTAAATATTAAATAATGAATTTTGGTTTTTAGAGTAAATGAAAATTTTAAAGTGAATTATACTAAAAACATATTAAGTTATGAAATGTTTAGTTTGAAAAATGAATTTTTAAGGAAGAATGTTAATGTTTTATAATAAACCCCCTCTATTTTATTGTGTTGTCGCCTGGACCAAAAATTAAGGGAAGTAATTTACATCATACTTAATTATTGACTTGGTTTATTATATGAATTCTCATCGATTCTTGTTTTGTGGAATGTTATTATTTGTCCATTTGAATAATATGATTTTATTTTTCATTCTTCATTTGATTAAATAGGGTGTATTAAATGGTAAATATAAAATAAATTTCTTAAAATAGAAGTGATCATGGATATTGATACTCACAAGGGCTATTTCCCTATGATTTATATTATAAATGTAATTGATGGTTTAGATGGGATATAAAAATGAAACGAATGAGAGATAATGGCTCAGGTTTGGAATTATAAATTTGATAACAACCTTAAATGGGATTGATAAATGTATAAAATTATATGTGTTTATTAATGATCATTTACAAAAAATCATCACCCCATTCATAGGCTTTGGCGTTTGGGGACAATAAGATCCCTTGGGTAGGAAGACCATATGAGATTCCATATTTATTTCCAAAGGATCATGCCATCATTTTAGTTGGAATACTGTGTCAAATTTGATGTTGATTACCATGAAAACATAAGAGAATTTGGAGATGAGCCAGTTGTTAGTCCATGAGAACTTCCCATTTTGATGGATTTCCGTGAGTTATCTCGACCAATATTGAATTATTATCCCATATATATTACAATATGGAATCAGTATAGACATGGTTTACATAATAGGATACTAGGTTCCATGTTGTTTTTCAATAGATAGTAATATCTCTTACAATTTGGCACGTGAGTGCTACCCCTGGCGATGGATGTTTTTCACTTACATTATGGTCCAGAAACACTAGTATCCCTGTTGTATTAACATTTGTCATTGGTATTTAATTGGTTTTTATTGGTGGATTCAATATATACCTTTACTATATATATTATCAATATATATAGATAGTTCCAAATCAGACTCTTTTTCGGCTATAATTCAAAGTGGATATATCACTTAGGAGTCACTTTGGAACATATATGTGTTGATATATATTTATTTTTCCTTTTTTTTATCCTATATACATGCAAACTGTTTAATTTATATTCATGGGAAGCATTGGGATAGATATGTTGGGTTCCATCCTACAAAAAATTACACCTCACACACTTCATGGTTTCCCATTGTATTGTGGTACCCGAGTAGACTTTTTGGTTCACAAGGCCTTTGAAATTTCTTCTTCTAATATGCTTACACCTAAGAATATTGGATCACATGGCTGAGTGGGAACTTAGGATGCTTTGGTGTATCACTTTTGGTATTTTTAATTTATTTCATTAGAAGAGTCAATTATTGTACAATATTAGAAACCATGTTGTGTGTTTACAATTTTAGCACATATATCATCATATGAAATGAATGCTTTGTATAAATTGAATTTCAAATTAAAATTTATTTAACTAATATTATATTCTAATTTAATTCTTTCATTAAATAATTATTCTACAATTGATTTCCGTTTATTTCTATAATATCATGGAATATCACTGATATGAGTTTATAACCTCCCCACTATCACCTCTTGATACCCACATTTCTAGTTGGAAATTACAGTGAAATGGGAGATATGCATGAGGCCATGTGGCCTAGTTGTCTAGCTACCACCATAGTGGTTAGTCAGGAAGAGATGTTATAATGTGGTATCAAAGGTCTATTTTTACTTTTTTCATACTGTTTTGTGTTGATAGATAGAAGTCTAGGAATGTTTTGGACCATGGTAAATATACAGGTATAGGAATGAGAACCCCACCCATTGGGAAATGAAAAAGTGTCTAGGGACGACATTGATAGCCATTACCTCTTTTATTACAATTGATATGATTTCCCCTTAATTTAATGGTGTTATTTTTGCAACTTATAGATTTAGGTAAGTTTAAGAAGTATTCCATTAACATGGGATGGAAAGGATTAGAAATTGCATGCATCATAATTTGCTCATATAAAAAAATTCACATCTCATACATATTCCAATCATTGTACTTTCATTTTTTAGTTTATTATTTATTATGATTCTAAAAAATTATTCTATTCCATGATTTGTATTTATTTGAATGAATTTATATGATATTACTTGATTTTTCTATAGATTTCATGATTATAAATCATTTTTCTTGTAATTTTGTTATTCCCCTTGTTTATTTAGTGTGCCTTTGTTATTTTCATGGCTTGACATGTTCTTAAGAGCATTATTCTATATATTTAAAGGTTATATTGGAATGTGGTATTTTATTTTTATGATGTTGTTTTTACATTATTAATTTATTGGTTTCGATTACAATGGAAGCTAGTATCCAGTTCTAAGGTGTATTCTCACCATATTGGTTTTAAATGGTAAATCATGTATTCAAACAATTTTAAAAGGATGTTAGAATTTAATTTTTATAGTGTATTGGTTTTTAGTAATGAGATCCAAATGACATAAATAGTAAGTTTAACTAATGTATTGTTATATGGACACCCACAGAACTAACGTGATGTCTACGATCATGTTATACTATGATATGGATTCGAATTTGTAAAACATGTTTAAATTTAATTTAAATGGTTATAAATTAAAATGAATTTTATTAATTTGAAGTGAATTGATTATATTACAAAATTCTCAACTAGAATCAATTAGGTTAGATAATATAATATTCATAAGAAATTACCTGTTTAGTGTTATCAAATAATAAAATATAAAAATATCTATCAGGTTTATTCTGATTAACCCTAGATGGCATAACGAGGAACTTGTGGGCTGCATTATCTATTAAAATGGAATTTATATTAGAAATTTACTTATAATGATAGGATTTTAGTAATTGTTAAATGATTAAAAAGATGACTTATGATACATTCCAATTATTCTTCATGTCATGTTTCATATATTATTACTATTTAAATACTGAATGTGATTCAATAATTTCTTTAAAATGGAACCCTATGTGGTTTACTATGTTTAATCCTTATGTTAAGGGTATTTTATAATATCATTGAGTTATCTTGATGTGGGATCATGGTAATTTATCCTTAGGCATTTCCCTTTTATAAATGGAATAAATTATAATAGATTGATCATATGTCTTTTATTAGCATGACCTAGTGATAGAGTTTACTTTTTTTTACATTTTGATGGGTTTTTATGAGGTAGGTTTCCCCGTTGAGATCATATGATTTGAAAAATCCTATGTATTTTTTATGTTTAGTACTATTTGGGTGTATTTTTCCTTAGTATGAAACCTTGGTTCTAAAATGAAACCCTTGTTCGGATGGCTGGACATTATATCTATAATTGCGTGGACCCACCTGGTCCATTACATTTCCAAAACACAGCTCCACCGAAACGGTGGAACCAGTCACAAGGGAACCGGTTATGGTGGCACCGTGACAGTCACATACTGGTCATGGTGGCACCATGATAGTCACACATCGGTCATGGTGGAACCGGGAAGGTGGCACCGTGAGGGTGACGCCCTGACGGTGGAACCGTGAGGGTGACGCTATGACGGGGGCACCGTGAGGGTGACGCGGTGATGGTGGCACCATCTCCTCACCGAAGGTCTTTGTTCTTTTCCGACTTTCAACTTTTTCCACTCCCTTAACATATTATTTTACTTAAATATGATTTAATGAACATTTCAAATCCATTAAAAGGCCATAAATAATATCTAAAATCCCCCAAGAGTTAGGCATCCCTTAACATAATTAAACATGAGGTTTTTCCTTAGTGTCACGCCCTTCGCCGTACCTTCCAGGTCTGTCCCTGTTATGCGTATCTTTTTTTAAGAAAAATATTTAACGAAGAGCCATTATGACCACCCCTCTGAAGAGAATTGTTAAATGACAATTAATTCCATCGTGCAGAACTTCCTAACCACGTGGTAAACCAAGATCCGACTTCAGAGTTGTTCAAATTTCCATTTCCCATAACAACCGGATCTCATCCTTATATCGCACGAGAATTTCATCTTTTTCATAATCTTTTTCTCTTGGATGGTCTCCTTTTCTTCCTAGTGTGTTTGGAGTTCCCCTTACTGAGCCATGTGGTGCTCCTGTGTTGGATCCTTTCTGCTCACGCTTGGAGTCCCCAGTGTATCTCCCCTGAAAGTCACGCATCCCCAGTTCTTGGCGCGTGGAGAATAACTATGATCCTTGATCAAACATATAGGGTTTTCCTTTGTATCTGTTTACTGTGTAACATATGGGGTGGGTAGGATACTGTTTCTGTGGGAATGGATGAAACCAAACCTTAACAATGATAATAAACATACTGTTAAAGAATGATGGGGTGCGTTTGAAAATTATGTTGTACTCTTTTATAATTGCTATATGTTGTGAACTGTATGGGCTTAACACCACTGAAAATCATGGAAGTTTGTGGTCTTTCCTTGTGTACTAATGAACCCTTGTCTTATTTGGTAATTGAATTGCTCCAAAATGGGAATTTGGTTAATTACGTAAAACTGGACGATTAAATGAATGTCGAGTGAACAACAATCCTTGTGTGATCACCCCAGTTAAACAAAATAATTAAGAACCAAATGAATGATGTTCTTGAACCTGGAAATTTCTCTACTCTATTTTTGTGGTAGGTGTGTTGTTCTGCTTGATGATTATGGGGTGAAGTGGATGGGGATGGGATCCTCTGTTGCGGCATTTTTTTTGGTCGTGAATCTTAAGCTGTGTGGGGCTGTATCTCGTTTCTTGGTTTCGTTCTAGTACCTTGAGGGATCTCGCTGATACTTTTGTTTTTGTGACTTTACAATAGAATCTATTGTGAATGCTTAAATATTTTTTGCATGTTTTTATATTTATATTTCTTGTGGTTATGCCTGTTAGTTTCCCAATAGTGCAGAATTTACATAAATAGGATCACGTGAACATGAAACCAAGAATGCGTTAAATGGGGAGTTTGTTTTGGGAATGAGTTGTGACTTGGCTGTGAGTGTTGTGTCATTCTTCTATGAATGAATAGTAATGAGGGTGTTTGTTCTTAGTTAGGTTTTGGAAACCCTGGTTTGGGATGAGTGCATGTTACCAATACATATAATTCTAGTTCTTATGTTTCTTATTTGTGCCACCACCCAAGATGTCCACTTAGTGCCGAACACGCTGGTTATTTGCTCCTTTCTTCTCCCTTTTCTGAAAACCCCAAGACTCTTCGGGCAGGCTGTGACATCTAGAGGTCCATTATAGCCCATGATTATTCCGACAGGGTAGTTGTGTTGGTTGGCCCAGGTGTGTGTGGGCAAGTTGTTTCCCAGGAGTCTTCGGGATGAGGCCTAGTTGTCTTCAGGCGTGGCAGTAGTTGTTTTGGCCCAGGTATTTGCAGGCATGGTTATGCGTGGTGGTTGTGGACCAGGTGTTTTTCTGGTGGGATGTGTGGTTGTGGCCCAGGTGTGTGCGGGGAGGGTGTGGTAGTGAGAGTGCGGTGAGAATTGCATGATTGGTTCGATGCGTAGGGTGTCTTCAATAACTAGTGGTAAAGTTGCGTGGGGTACCCAAAAATTAATGTGCTGTTACTTTACATCACATGACTTGTGTTATTTGGGGAGTGAACACTGGTGAGGCTTGGGTGTATAGTTTTCCTTACTAGGTACTTTGATTTATCTCTTTTTCTCACAGGGTATTAGAATGCCTCCCCACTTGTGCACGAGAGTCTTTGGTTTTCCCTACTGAGTATACTTGTTTGCTCTCCCTACGTATATAAAACAGCTTTTAGGTTTCCAGGAGGAGTTCAAGGATCCTGCAGGGCCATACTAGCTCGGACGTTGGGAAAAATGAAGTTGTTTTTTTTATTTTCTTTTGTACTTTAGCTTTGTATTCACCTTGTGCATTGTGGCATTTACTTCTGTATAATGCATATGGGAATGGTTTTCATTGGATTTACTTTTGCCCCCAGTTTTGGTGTTGTTGGGATTTACCATCTTATCTCCTGATCCTAATAAATAAATAAGGTATTTGCTTTCATCTTGTGTGTGATTATATACCCTAGGTGGTTGTCTCCACTCCAAGGACTATTGAAGGAAGGTCTCAGGGGTCATTATCTCTCCTTCAACTTGAAAGAGGAAGGGGTTGGCAATCTGATGTCCCTTCTCTCATTTTGGTGAAAGCAGATTGTTATAGTATCATTGACATTTTTCATGTTTGTGAGCATTAATAAATTCTATATTTCAGCTTGTTTGACATTACTTTGGAATGGTCAGTCACATCGCAGGTTAGTAGACCCTTTCCCATTTTTCCTTGGGAGGTTCAATTGGCATCCAGTTATTTCACAATCATATAGTATTTAATTTTTTTTGTTTAATATATTATATGGGAAATCCTATAGATGAGTTCATATCTATAAAAACCTATCGATGTTATTCATGATGTGATATTTCCTTCTAAAACCATGGGTTTGTTTGGAATCACATATTTGGTGCTTTTAAGTAGTTAATGTCATAAAAACTGGTTGAGTTTAGTAAAATCCTTAGGAATTTTTTTTTGGTGCAGTCATAGGATATCTTAATGTATAATAACATTTCATTTAATAAAATTATGTTCTTCCCAATGATCAGGATGAATTTAATGAGACTCTAGTGTTTTGACATGATGGTATGTTTAGTTTGGTTTTCATCCCAAAAGAATTTACATGTATGTTTAAGGGGATTAATATCTTGCACATTTTTTAGTGGCTAGACTATCTCCATCATATTTTGATTGTTAGGAACCTCCTATATTGGGGTTAATTATGTCAGTTCTGGTAAATGTGTTATTCTGAGTTTAAGGGGTGCGAACCATATGGCCCTTTGGAATTCGTTATTTCTACTAAAAACCCCTTGGTGTTGTTGGGTTTTCTATATTTCGATGCTTTCTTTACAGAGTGTCATTGTAAGGGTTATATATTAATGAATCCATTGTGAGACATTATAGGTCTTGGTGGACATCAATGGTTATGTATGGAAAGTCACATGATTTCTTAGTGGTGAATTATTATGATCATTTGTTGATATTGCATCTGAAAGAGAATCCATATTTCTCACAAGAAAATTCAACATGTTGTTGTTTGAATATTATTATTTCTCATATTTTTTAATTGTAAATAAGAAATATTTAATCCACATAGTGTATTTTTCTATGTGAGTATCATTTTTCCTATTTTTATGTTATACATGACACACTAAGAGAGAATCATTATTACATTTCAATAGTTACTTAAAATCAGTTAGGATTAATTGAGTTTTATCTATTAGTGTTGTTTGCAAGAAGAATAGTTATTTTAATGGAATGATTAGTCATGTGTAATTATAATGTTCCCAGGTAGGAATTATCTAGAAGAACTCTTAGACTTCTTCTATTTCTCTAGACATGAAATCTAGTAAGTCGCCTCTTGGGGCTCATCCAATGTTTTTATGTGGAAGTTTTAGCATGTTTCAATGTTTTCTTATAACCAAGGTGTGTGGAATACCATGAAATAGTTTAATAGATTCAAATTAAATATTTATGTGGTTACCCCATATTTTTTTTAATATCATAGTTGTTGTATAATGGGGCACAATTATTCTTGGGGACTCGATTTGGATTACAGTGATGTTCGTGATGTGGTGCAAATGTTCTAAATTGGTTATGTGGTTTTTTTACAAATGAAATCTCCAGATGTCATTTTTCGACTTCCGTGGACATGATTCTTGTGAATGTGATATTACCTAGTAGAAATAATCACATTTATATTTTTAAAATGTAGGATTTTTAATTTGATCTTCTTCTTGAATGGTTATTTGGAGTGTCTCAACTACTTGTCTCTCATGTTCAATGAAACAGTTAGTGTAGAACCGTTTATGGCACATCATCTGGTAAAGATGAGTGTGGATTAAGTATACCAAGGGTTATTAGGAAAACCTATGTTGATTAGGATAGATGAGGATAGTGGGAAATTGAATTCTTCACGGTCTTGAAATCATGCCATAAGCATTATTAAAATTTTTATTGTCATAATTTAAAAGGAAATTCCTATGGTAGAGATTTCATGGATCAGAAATGGCCCCTTTTAATGATAAATTTGATAATGGTATATAACTTTTTCCATATTCATAACTAGATGATGATTTGATTGTTTTTATATCTAATGTTCTCAGAAATGTGTTTTTTGGGTGTTTTAGTTGGAAAAAGCATCTTATCGGGATTTGATAGATTATGTGTTGTCTGTTAGAGAAATGTTGAATGACGAGATGGGTGTTGAGAAATTAAAGATGAACATTTAATTGAGACTTCAATACCCTATTGATTGGTTGTAATTTTTTCTCTTGTTGGATTCTATGGGATGATATTTTCTACGGTTGGATGGTTGTATCCTCCCGTATTTTTGAAATGGATGAAAATGTAGAGTTAATTTGAATTTTCATGTATATTGGATGATCTTTTTCAAAAACTAGTATTTCGAAAAAAATAAAAATATATTGAATTATTTTACATGTATTTATACTTGGGTAATGGAATGAGAGGTTTCATGGATGTCTCATTGTGTTTCGAGAGGACTGGGGTTGGAAATTCCAATTTTGGAAGGTTTTCATAGGTACTCATAGTTTTTATTTAAACTGTTACTCCAAAAACAGAAATATGTACTATTGATGTAGAGGATTATACTATCCTTACTTTGGAAGTTCATGGTAAATCAATACCATTCACATAGATCATATGTGTAGTGAAATTTACGCAATACCATGAAACTATTCACAATTCATTTTCTGCATGAGCTGTCAAACCTGGTGGGACAAATTGTATGAGGTGGACTACTAAACACTGGTTACCACAGTATTGGCCCAAATATTGGCTATACATGTTACATAAACCATGTGGTATGTTTCTTCATATTAAATTACATTAATTAAAAAATGTAGAAATTTAAAAAAAACTAGGAAAATGGGAAATACATATAATAATTTGATTAAAACATAAAAAATAGAAACAAAAATATTATTATTGTTATGATTATTAAATAAAATGATATTATTTAATTATTATTATTTTTATCTTTAGGAAGTTAAAATAGGGTATACCCTCTCCCCCTCCATATGGCATGATTCCCACCCCCTTGGACTCTCTTTGGCTGTGCATGACACCACCTCCAAGCTCCCTCGCTTTTCAATGATTTCACCTCAGTCCTTCATTGATCCATCAAAGAATGATCATATAATCTCAGATCTGTTATTGGTATGATGGTTTTATATCTCCCCATTACCATATTTGGATCAGTTGGACCATAGTCCAAGGGTTAATTCGATTTTTGTGTTTTTCTCCGATGTTAGGTTATGTGGAGGATCTAGAGGGATGTGTCAATGTATATTACGGTTTCTCCCACTGCAGTCCAAGTTGTTTTGGGCATTTGAGATTTTCATCACCACTTGAGGTATATATTTCATTCTTGTGTTTCGTTTTTCACATTCCTTTTTGGGTACTTTGGTGATTTAGGGTCCCCAATAATATTTGTATGACATCTTGGTTTCCCTTGAGTTTTGATTGATTTTTCATTGTAAAAGGAAACACGCAACATATTCATGGGTAAGAATATAAAATTATAATTTCACCCGTTATATATATACTCACCCATGGAAATGAATATATATATATATACATTGGGTAGTTGTTCTTAAATTTATATATGATAAATGAATATTTTTTATTTGTAAATTGGTTTATTAATAAATGTTATAAGTTAGGATCATCATATACATAATCATGGCTTTGAGAATATGTGTATATGGGGGATCACACTTTATATATATTTGATGTTGAATATTCTATGACGAGTTGAGGAGTATCTTCGAGTAGTCACTGTTAAAAATAACATTTTCCAATGTGTTAAACATGGTATACTTGTTGAGTTATAAACCCTTCCATTTTCCCTATTAAATATTTGAATTCATTAATTGTTCATCTTTGACACCATCATTGAATAGTAAATAGTACAGTTTGGTTTTTAGTGTAAATGGCTATTTAAGGTGGATTGGAATCATACATTAGAAAGTGTTAATTTTTTAAATATGATATATGATTTTTTCAAGTTACAATGTCATGATTTTATAATAAAACCCATATATTGATGTGTGATTTCTTCTTAACCAAAAATTCGCAATAATTATTTATTTCTTTCTTAGTTAGGGTTACATTTTTCTCACATTCCTTCTTGTTGGTGCTTGTTTAATTGCATGTATGTATTTTCCCACTCTAAATAATATTAAGTAGTTTTACCTGATTTCTTATTTTAAATGTAATATATTAATTGGTCCATATGAAATTTTTAATTTAAAATTGAATTCAACATCGATATAGAATAGAAGAAGAAATATTTCATTATAAATTATATTATAATTTAAAATCGTGATAGGTACTAACTCATGAAATAAATTATGAATGTGATGACACCAATATATGGGTTTGGAAAATGAATATAAGTATAGTAATGTCCCTATTAATATTAATTAAATCTATTCATAATACATTCATAGTTTGTAGTGCTAAGGGACTATGAGAGACATACGGTAGGAAGACCATGTGAATTTGTATACTTGTTGCCAAAGGACAATGATTTCCATTGATTATGAAGATCATGTGAGATTCCATGTTTACCACCAAGAGATGGTAGAAATAAATAGATATAGGCCATGAGTTAGATCATGAGATAATCCCCTGGTGATTTAATTCTGTCAGTTAGGTCCCAATCCAGCTGGCACTAGTATCCTGGATAAATGAAAATTTTTTGTTGGCACGAACTTGGTTCTAACTGGTGGAAAATTAATCCCATGTTGTCTTCCAAGAGACAGTTAGAGATCTTGGAGGTGTTCTAGGAGTTATACCATGAGCACTTCCCCCAATGATGGATGTAAAAGAGTTATTTCCTAGTCCATACAACCCCTGTATCCTAGATATATGACCATTTGGAATTAGTAAGATCTTGGTTCATATAGTTGGATTCTATATATAACTATAATATATATTTTATTAATATATATATATAGTTATCTTGATTATAATCATATTTCTGATATGTGTTGAATCATGGAAAGCCGTTAGGTGTCTATTAGGAACATTTGTGAGTGTTTATTCACTTATTCAACATTGATTTTGTCCTATATATATGAATAACATTTAAAATATATTCCTGAACTCTATCTTTATAGACATTGTGGGTGCCGTCCTACCGAGATTTAAATATCACACCCTCCTCTCATGGACATTTCACAAAGGTACCCATATATAATTTCACGGTCATACAATTATGAACATTCTTGTTTCTATATGATTTTAGCAAAGGTTTTTGGAGAACATGACTAAGCAACATATCAGGATAAATGTGTATATCACCTTTGGGGTATTTAGTTCATTTCATTACCAGAGTGATTTATTGTACAATATTGTAAAGAATATTATTCATTTACCAATTTAGAAATTTTAGCATCATATTTCACTAATTTAGTTTATTTATATTCACCACTTATTTAATTTCCTTATATACTACATCCTATGTTTTTTTCTTTTTATTTTTCTAAACTATTGTGAAACTATGACATGAGGGTATAGTCTCCCCTATATCAACTCCTAAGATCGTCAAGGCTTGTCGGCATCCACTTTCATATAGGGAGACACACACAAGACCATGTGAACTACTAGTCTAACTAACATCATAGTATTCCGTCTATTTAGAATATTACAAACAAGGTCATCATATATGTGTATAGAGGGGGAGAGGTTGTTTCATTTTATTAAATAGATGAGTGGAAAACATGTAAATACCCAAAAAAATCATAATGTAGTGGGAAACCTAAAATCATATGCATACAATAACAAGTTTTTATATTCAAATATGGGATGAGGTGAAATATTTCAGGACATATTTTTAGTATATTTTTATAGGTCATATTTTACCTTTAGTTGAATGTCCAGTATCTTGGAAAACTCCTTTTTGTCTTAATAACTTTGATAAATTTTATATTCTTTCACGAATCCTTTTTTGAAAAAATTTTATTTGAAATTATTTTTCATATAAATTGTAATGATTAAAAATATGAAATCCTCTTTTATCAATTAAGAGAAGATGAGGAAATTAATTTAAAATTAATCCCACAAACTATACAAAACAAGGAGTTTTTAATGTGTAAAATGTTCAATGTTTTAAGAACTATTAATTTCAAATTAAAACCAGAAATTGATTCCAATGACCTAAATTGGATTAATATATGTGTAATTTATCTCTGTATAAATTAAAAGAAAATAAATATTTAATTTATCTAAATAATAAAATCAAGAAAAAAGATAGTATTCAATTAAATTTCGGCCTTTTTCACTATTAATCAAAATATTATATATTCCAGAAAAAAACATATTAAGCATTTCAAATTAATCAATAAAAAAATATTTTATTTTATAAAATTAATTTTATATATGTGTCAAAATTAATTTAATAATTATTCACCGAAGTATATAAAAAGTTGTTTTCAAAAGAAAATAATATTTTATAAACGTATAAAGATAATTACAAAAATTATGTATTATATTCTAAATATGATTTGTTTATATAAAAATAATATACATAAAAATTAGATTTTAATATTCAAATATCAATGTTTTAGGTCTAGGTTATTTTTCTTAGGTTCATAAAAAAAAATATATAATTTTTTTTAAACATAGTTTCACATGTAACACAAGGGAAGCCAGTGTTTGGTATAGTATAAGATTTTGTTGGTGAAGTGTATAATGATAAAATAACATTCTGAAGATGGAAATTTAACAACCAAATAAACTTAATTAATGATAAAAGGTTCCAAAAAATTAAGGGTGTTACATTCCTCCCCCATGAAAGGAATTTCTCCCAAGGAATTTTTCACCCCGACACAATCAAATTAGTATTCTTAGGCAACAAAAGATGCACAAGTCCCCACATAGCTTCTATAAACAAATAGTTTCTTGATATATCATTAACTATTTGAGAAGTATTATTTCATAGAAATTTCCTTATAAGATCCATAATATCATTTGGTTTTCCACATAAAAATGTTCTTTCCCAGGTGGAATGATATATAATTTTAGTTAATGTGAAGGATTGAGTACATACATCCTTCAAAGAGATACATTGAAGAGATCATGTCATAGCATGTTTTTTTAGTAATTTATATGAAATTGGAATCCATAGCAATATTATTAATAATTTTAAAGGGACTAATATAAATTTTTCTTAGTTTCCCATTCACCCTGAATATCATAGCCGTCTTCCTTGGATAAAATAATAGAAACACATTGTCATAGACATAAAATTCTATATAATGCTGGTGATTATCATCATAAATTATTTTCTATCATTAACCATTGTTGATGTGATTTTTAATTGATATAACCTTTACTTCCTTGTACTAAACATGCTCACGTGTGGAAAAATTTTTAATCATCATCTTCATTCCATAATTTTTGTGTTGTTCAATTATTCCAATAGTGGAATTTATAATGATCCATCTAAATTCATCAGTGAAATATTTTGTTGTCAGAAAACTAAAATTGAGGAATTCTTTGATCCCAACCACCTTTGAAATCTAGAGAAAATAAATGAATATATTTTTTATTATTTGTATTGTTGTTTTTGACTGACCAACCATCTGAGGTGGAAAAGTAGTGTCGAATTCCAATTCTTTATGAATGGCTTCTAGAAGACTTTAACAGAAATTTGATGTAAAAATCATATTCAGACCAAATATAATAAAATGTGATACTCTATGTTACCATATCACAATTTTACTTTATATCGTCTAAATGGAATCCAAATAAAATTATTATTTTATTGTGATTAAGTATGCTGACATATATATTTGATTGACTGACACCCCTATAACATTATACCTTTAATTGGTGTTGGGTATTCCTACCAAAAAACCCACAACTATGTTCTCCCAATTCCATTATGGTATGGGTAATGGTTGTAACATCACCTTATAAAAGTTTCTTTCAGCATTAACTTTTAGATATTCCATGATATGTGAAATAAACTATATGATATCCCTATTCAAAATATTCCACAAGAAGTATTCCTTCAAATATCAATACCTCTTCATACTTCTAAGATGAATAGATAATGAAAAACTATGAGATCTGTAACACCCCGAGATTTTATGAAAAATATTATTTTAATTTCATTAATGTCTTGTGTTGTATGCTACACCAATATTACCTTGCGCTATACGCAACACCGTATTAGCTTGTAGTATACGCAACACTATTCTTGGATCGTGTTACACTCAATTTTGATAATAGTTATTCTACGCAACATTGAGTATATATATATATATATTCAATGTATAAATGAAATATGGTTGGATTATGTTATACGAAACAATGAAAGATTCTTTCAAAACACGCAACCCTGACTTGGCTTGCATTACACGCAATCGTGACCTTCCTCGATAGCGTGTGTTGTACGCAATACCGAGTTTTACTAAACAACGATATATTATTAAAATATTATTATGAACTAGCCGTTATGAATAGTATTAACTAAAATTTGAATTTTATAACATTATTATTCATCTTACACATTTTCTATAACATGGTATTAGAACAAAATAAATTTTTCGGGTAAAATAAGTATTTTTCAAAAAATGAAGTTTTGTCGCCTTTTGATGGCGCACCCACTTTAAATCTAGTTTTTGACATATTTATAAGTTATATTTGACAAAATAAAATTCTTCTTTGGAATCATGAAATAAAAATTTACTTTGGATAATTTTTTCATATTATTCTGGTAACTTTCATACTTTGATGAATAGTAAAAACACACTATATTTTAATTAAAAACAAATTTTTTCATCGCAATAATTTATATGGTTAAATTATAATATTGAATGTTTTTTAAGTATAAATAGAATATATCTTTACCATTTAATATAATGTATGTCATTAGAATTGATTCTACCTTGAATTCTTAGGATAAATCAATTCAATCTTTTGCAATGTTTTAACGAAAACCCTGTTTTCTTTCGACAACGGGATTAATTTTAATTTAATTTATGCAACTTTTTTGTTTTGAATTTGGAAAAACGGATTCCATATTTGGAATCAGTGGATCCAAATTATGTTAGTAAGCTATTTTTTATTATTGGGAATTATGAATAGTGACTACGGTAAATTTTATTTACCATAATTAAAGGTAAATGGGGGTAATTAAGGGTAAATATAATATTATAAAATTACCCTAGCACATGTCAAAATCCTATTGGATGACTAAAAGTCGACCCATATCTCCTAAGGGTCGGATTAGATTCATTTAATAGACTTTTTTCCATGAAAATAAATTAATTATTATTAATACCAAAGAATGTGACAACATGTCACTTTCTTAAATCTTATAAGTATAATAATTTTAATTTAGTGATAAACTTCATGAAACTTATAACATGAATAGTATCCTAAAAGCTAATACAGTTATCTACATCATAGGAATTTATTTATAATTTTTAGGGATAAAATAATTATCATTTATTATGACACAAATATGATGCAGTAATTGTCTTATTAATGAAATATTGACATAATTGATGTTATAAATACCCAAATAAATGTAATTAATACTTTTTATGAATTAAAATAAATTTATATGTTAATATGACATGTTATTATTTATGTAATTAACTTTTTTCTAACTAATAAATCTTTTATGAGTTTCAAAAAAATCAATTACTAAATAGTGTCAAAATTGACATAAAACAGTTTTTAAAACAAATATTATATACTTAATTGTTATTTTATTCCTAAAAATATAAGTTTCTTCAAAATTACTTATATAAGGTTATAAATATTAATAATAAACATCTTGGGGTTTTTTTTGGCTGGATATAGTAAGTTTATTAACCTTATAGTGTAAGAAAACAAGAAGACACGGTAAAAGTAAAATTATCTATCTTAAAGTAAAATATAAATGATAAGGTTAAAATAGTAACCTACACTTGTCTAAATTCTATTGTATGAGATTATATAGGCCCATACCCACCTTTTCTTCGAAATAAATCAATTTGGAGCTATTTAAAACCGAATTTGGCTTTATAATAAAATAATATTTTTAGTTATTCCAAAGGTGCCCCTCTTCTCCCTTATAAAAGGCACCCCCTCCCTCTCTTCCTCACAACACTTTGAGCCTTCAAGCTCGGCCAAACTCTGCCAAATTCTCTTCTCCACTTACCTAGAAACATCCTAGAGGTTATGGTCTTCCTCAAAGCCCAATTTTAGTGCCCTAAGAGGGGGTCTCAAAGAGGCGCTTCAAAGAAGAGGTAATGTTCGTTACCGATTCTTTCATCTTTATTACTTCTTCCACTTCTTCTTCTTAGGTTGTTTAATTATGAATTAATAACATCAGTTTCAATAATATACTGATATTGTATTATAAGTATGAAACAACCCTATTTATTCATCTATCCATCCTACGGGAAATGAAATCACCGCGCGTGCGTACGTACGGAATACCGTCTCCACACCGTGGTGTAATCTATTTTCCACCACCACCTTACTTGGATGGGTATAATGGTGTAAATAATAACTATATATGATTATTTTAAAGTGATATTGATTATTAAATAGTATAAATATACTTCAATACAATTCCACGATCATGAGAATGATATCATCGCTCATGCATATTTACGGACTACCGTCTCCACGACGCGATGAGATTCATTCTCCACGTTAACCATTAATTAATGATTATAAAGTATATATATAATATGTAATAATGAAATATATGACATAATAATGATTCTGGATTTATGTGTATATATATGTATGTCATATACTTAATTCCACTCAACTCAATAAGGAAAAGAAAACAACGTTCATGCGTACGTACAGTCTACCGTCTCCATGAACAGTGTATTTCATTCAATTTACTGATCTATTATATTTATATATATTATTAATATATATTATATATAAATCATGTTTTATATTCTGGAATTAAGTAATCATGGTCTAAGTAATCATATGAATAATTACAAGTCAAAACACGGACGATAAATGAAACGATTTTACCCAAAACGTTCTTTAACATGGAATTTACAAAAGAACGGGTAATATAAAGCCATAAGTGAACCATATATGATATCATAACAATGAGTATGATTCTGGAATAAGTCAATGATATTATTTAAATCATTATACATGAGGTTCGGACACATATGAAGCAAATCGGACCTAAGGTAAGGGAAATATCACAATCTCATTTTTATACGAGATTGTTTATACTTTGGTATTTACTGGGGTGTATTTTATCATACACATCCATGTTTCCTCAATATGTAATATTACTTCTATCTACCTACAATTTTTTAAATCCATTTTTACCGTTTGGTGAGTTTTTACTAAAACATATGAAAGGAATCTTTTGTCGTTTTTCGTACGAGGTACTTTTTGACTTTTCCGAAAAAAGTACGAGAAGAATGTTTTTTTAACTTATATGGCATGAATGGATTTTTAAAACATTATTTCTAAGAAGATTCCTTTACAAGTTTTCAAGTTTATTTTTAATCAACTTCTCTTAGTTTAGAATTGTATGACATGTTAAGAAAGGAAAAGTGTTTTTGATGTAGAAATGATATTTTCATCATGAATGGAGTTCAAGTGTTTTATCAAAATTATTTTCCATCTAAGATAATATAGGGTTCTGTTTCTATCCCTATTATTACATGGATTTGATTATGTTGTGATGGAAATATTTTTATGAATTCCTTTATCTTATATGAATTGTTTTATGATGTCATGTTGTTTAAGAATCCCATTTTTACTACATGGGTTATGCAATGATGTATGATTTATGATTTTGTGGCACACATAAGAATGGTATCATTATGAGATGGGTGGGAAATATATCTCCCTCCAATGAATTGGGTAAAGATTTTATATCTCATGAGATAGACATGGATGGAACGGTAGGTTATACCGGTTCAGTGAAACAGGACTGAAACGAGGAGTGAACTCGGTTCAGAAAGAGACTTTGTCAACTAAGATCGTCTTGGAAATGAGTCTTGACTAATAAGAAATGATTCTCTATGATTATGTGTGTATGACACAAAGTTTCATGTTTTATGTTAGGATTATTGGGATTACATTTCACTACTATGATTTATCCCATGTTATGAAATTATGATCTCTTTTGCAGGTTAAGATTTCCAAAAGATATGTTCTTATTAATATGACGTGATTGATATTTCTTTTGGTTACCCTTACTGAGCATTTGAGCTCACCCTTTTATGTTTTCTTTTCCCCAGGACTTAAAGAAAGGATTTAGGTTTAAAAAAAGGAGATCTTTATGAGATATGTTGAAGATCTTTCACCACGATTAGAAGATTATATTCCGAGTTTCCAAAGACACTAAACTATTACGGTCCTTGTGTGTGTGTTTTTGTTATGTACTAAGTATTCCGAAAATGTAGTGTAATTTCCATGTATGTCAAACTTCGGGTCTCTACAGTTGGTATCAGAGGAAAGGTTTAGTCAACCTATGGAAACTAGGATGCGAAAACGTTAGTGAGATCCCTAGAGATATTTCTAAGGTATGTCTAGGGATGTACCTACGGATAAGAATACGTATAGGATATAGTCCTAGAACTACAGTAAGGATATTAGAATTTAACCTAAGATGTTAGATATTGAGGGTGCTCCCCCTTTACTATGTTTTTTTCCCTACCATGATTTTTGCCTCTCACACTATTCTTTTTGGGTTTTAGAAAATGGCTGGAAACAAGATGATTCATGATAATGGATGATATGGCGGACAGTGGAATGATTTTCTTCATGTGAAAACAAATGAAACGGGATCTGGAAGTCCAAACATAGTTATTATGCCTAATCAGCAATCTCATAATATGATCAATAATCTCAACTTTGGTAAGTTTCCCGACTCAGATAATAAGAGAACGATTGAGTTTCATGATGATCATAGAGTAAAGAAAGTTTAATTTCCCTCATATAAATCATGTGGGAAGAGGAATTAGGGAGATTGTTTAAAAGGAACTGGAAGATTCTTTGGGTGTGGAAAAGAAGGACACAAATCCAGTAAGTGCAAAGGAAAAGGTTTAGTTAACACCATGGACAAGGATAATGGTATTGCTACGACATCAACAATGATTAGATGTTTAAAATGTGGATTGTACGGGCATTATGCAAACCAATTCCCTAATGGAAAATCTCATGAAGAGAATAGCATGGTCATATGTGTAGTATTTATGTGGATGATGAGGAGGAGACTACAAATTATATATGAGATAAAAGAAGTGTTGAAGCTCAGTCGGTTGTTTTAGAAGGTAGTGGAATGATTGTATGTTTATCAAGAGTTATGTTGTATAGTTAATGGTACTATGGAATAAAGAATCATCTAAGGATTGTTACACTATTGTTTTTCCTGAAAGTATTTGAATGTATATGTTTAATGGTACCAGTAACCATGGAATGTTATTCAGATATTTTTGTAAAGTAGATGATATGCACATGATGAAGGAATAATAAGATAATGAGATGTTTTATTGTATTCATGAGCTCATGATTGATATAAGGACTAAGTGATATCATGGTTTGAGTGTATATAATTTTGAGGATTTTGGTATGTGGAAAGTGTAAACATTTAACTGCATTCATGTTTTCACTAAGGTTCAATGGGTATTCATTTTTCAAGATAATACATGATTAAGGCCTTCAAACGTTTGTAATCTGACCAACAAGACATATCTTATGATATATGGGGATCAAAGATGGTATTAAAATGCTTCTTATATGAAATCTCTGGTAATAATTTTCACTATATTATAAGAGTGGACGACAGTATTATGGATAAGCCTAAATATTGGAATGGATTATGTTGGACATAAGTTAGTATTGTTTAAGGATAGAACCTTTTTTTGATATTATTGATGGGATGATATAGTAATGTAGTTTTAGAAAAAGGACAACCTATAGGACGGGCGACAACCCATCGCGTCGGACAAGGCTGTGGGAATCGAACCCACAACCGAAGTGCGACTGACCTTTATCGCCTACCATTGGCCTACAGGAAGTCCTTGTTTAGAAGAAACTTGTTTTATTATATTAAGCAGTATGATATATGAAGTATAGGTCCATTTTAGGAACCATATATGATTAATCTCACTATAGATGGACTTATGTAATTTTTGATAACTTTTCTAACCTTTTGTTTGAGACAGATGGAATGACCCATCATTCTATCACATGATCTTCTAACACATCACCAATGACAAATTCAACTTCATTTCTTTAAGAGATGAAGTGGAAATTGTCCAAATAATGACAAACGGTGAGACTATACCAAAATCATGAAAGTATTTCTTCTAATTCCAATTTAATCAACTTTAGGGAAATGATCTTGAAAACCAAAAATGTTGTCCTAGTGCTCTTATATCTGATGAATCTGATGGTACCTTATATCGTCACAAATTAATGGCTTTGTGATTACTGTCTTTTCCATAGCCATGTTCTCTACCACTCTCCATCAGAACATGATGGTTAGATTTCTCTTCCATATCCGTATTTTCACCTATGTGGAAACCCAGTGATTACTTTATTTGGGTAACCGTTACGTTTCATACTTTTGTTTTTAAAGATTGGTTTTGGTATTACTTTTTACAATGTGGGTTTTTATTAATGAATCTTTCGAATAGTAAACCATTTATAACCCCGATGAATTTCGTGGGCAAAATTCATTTTAAGGGGGGTAGAATGTAACACCCCTAGATTTTATGAAAATTATTCTTTTAATTTATTTAATGTCTTGTGTTGTATGCTACACCAAGATTACCTTGTGCTATACACAACACCATATTAGCTTGCAGTATACGCAACACTATTCTTGGATCGTGTTACACACAATTTTGATAATAGTTATTCTACGCAACATTGAGTATATATATATATATATATATATTCAATGTATAAATGAAATATGGTTGGATTCTATTATATGAAACAATGAAGGATTCTTTCACAACACGCAACCCTGACTTGGCTTGCATTACACGCAATCGCGACCTTCCTCGATAGCGTGTGTTATACGCAATACCGGGTTTTACTAAACAACGATATATTATAATATTATTATTATGAACTAGCAGTTATGGATAGGATTAACTAAATTTTGAATTTTATAACATTATTATTCATCTTACACATTTTCTAGAACATGGTATAAGAACAAAATAAAATTTTCGGGTAATATAAGTATTTTTAAAAAAATGCAGTTTTACCGCCTTTTGATGGTGAACCCACTTTAAATCTAGTTTTTGACATGTTTATAAGTTCAATATGACAAAATAAAATTCTTCTTTGGAATCATGAAATAAAAATTTACTTTGGATAAATTTTTCATATTATTATGGTAACTTTCATATTTTGATGAATAGTAAAAACACGCTATATTTTAATTAAAAACAACTTTTTTCATCACAAATACTTTATATGGTTCAATTATAATATTGAATGGTTTGTATGTATACATGGAATATATTTTTACCATTTAATATAATGTATGTCATTAGCATTGATTCTACCTTGAATTCTTAGGATAAATCAATTCATTCTTTTACAATGTTTTAAAGAAAAGCCCGTTTTCTTTCGACAACGGGATTAATTTTAATTTAATTTCTGCTACTTTTGTGTATTGAATTTGGAAAAATGGATTCCATATTTTTAATCAGTGGATCCAAATTATGTTAATAAGCTACTTTTTATTTTTGTGAATTATGAATAGTAACTACGGAAAATTTTATTTACCATAATTAAAGGTAAATCGGGTAATTAAGGGTAAATATAATATTATAAAATTACACTAGAACATGTAAAAATCCTATTGGATGACTAAAAGTTGACCCATATCACCTAAGGGTCGGATTAGATTCATTTAATGGACTTTTTTCCATGAAAATAATTTAATTATAATTAAAACCAAAGAATTTGACAACATGTCACTTTCTTAAATCTTATAAGTATAATAATTTTAATTTAGTGATAACCATTATGAAACTTCGAACATGAATAGTATCCAGAAATATAATACAATTATCTACATCATAGGAATTTATTTATAATTTTTAGGGATTAAATAATTATCATTTATTACGACACAAAGATGATGCAGTAATTGTCTTATTAATGAAATATTGACATAATTGATGTTATAAATACCCAAATAAATGTAATTTAAAACTTTTTATGAATTAAAAAAAATTATATGTTAATATGACATGTTATTAATGATTTAAGTAACTTTTTTCTAACTAATCAATCTGTTATGAGTTTCACAAAAATCAATTACTAAATAGTATCAAAATTGACATAAAATAGTTTTTAAAACAAATATTTAATAATTAATTGTTATTTTATTCCTAAAATCTATGGTTCTACCAAATGACTAATATAAGGTTATATATATTAATAATAAACAACTTGGGGTTCGTTTGGCTTGATATAGTATGTTTATTAACCTTATAGTTTAAGAAAACAAGAAGACACGGTAAAAGTAAAATTATCTAACTTAAAGATAAATATAAATGATAAGGTTAAAATAGGAACCTAAACTTGTCTAAATTCTATTGGATGAGAGGATTTCGACCCCTCCACACCTTATCTTTGAAATAAATCAATTTGGAGATATTTAAAACCGAATTTGGCTTTATAATAAAATAATATTTTTAGTTATTCCAAAGGTGACCCTCTCCTCCCTTATAAAAGGGCACCCCCTCCTTCTCTTCCACACAAGACTTTGAGCCTTCAAGCTCGGCCAACCTCTGCCAAATTCTATTCTCCACTTCCCTAGAAACATCCTATAGGTTCTGGTCTTCCTCAAAGACCAATTTTAGTTCCCTAATAGGAGGTCTCAAAGAGGCGCTTCAAAGAAGAGGTAATGTTCGTTACCGATTCTTTCATCTTTATTTCTTCTTCCACTTCTTCTTCTTAGGTTGTTTCATTATGAAGTAATAACATAAGTATCACTCATATACTGATATTTTATTATAATTATGAAACGAACCTATTTCACCATCTATCCATCCTACGGAAAATGAAATCATCGCGCGTGCGTACGTACAGAATACTGTCTCCACGCCGTGGTGTAATCTATTTTCCACCACCACCTTACTTGGATGGGTATAATGGTGTACATAATAACTATATATTATTATTGTAAAGTGATATTGATTTTGAAATAGTATAAATACACTCCAATTGTAACATCCCAAGTAAGTAATGAGTAATAGATATTTTTATCTATGTCTATTAATGAATTAGATAGTGTTTTAGAGGCCTAAAATGAAAATAAATCCAATCTTAAGCATGGAATACACTAATATTTTTAAAAGATTGTTTTACTACCTTTTGATGGAAAACCATTTTTAAATCCAACTTTTGACAATTTTATAATATATATTTTTCAAAATAAATATACTCATTATGATTAGGACATTGAAATTTACATTGGATAAATATTTGGTATTTTTCTAACAAAGTTTATTTTTTAATGAATAGTGAAAAATACAGCATTTTACATCAAAACTGCTTTTTCATTTAATTTAATTATATGGTTAGATTATATTTTTAATTGGACTTAAAGTGTATTCTGAATATATTTTTAACATTTAATCCATTGGTGGTCAATGGAATAAATTTCACTTTGAAATAGGACTTAAATTGGTGTCAATATTTTGATAATTATTGTTTCATAAAAACACGCTATTTGTCATGACAGTGGGAATTAATTATTATATTAATTAATGTGACTTATATGATTTGAATTTTTTAAAATAGACATCATTATTTAATTCAGAATATCAAATATAGCTTAGGGTGATTTTTTGGTATTTTTCTGAAAAACATCAATTTTTGATGAATAGTGAAACCACTAAGTGGTACTTATAAAAACTGATTTTTCGTTTAAATGAAATTTTACCACTTCTGTGTTTTGAATTTAAAAAATCCAACATAAATTTTTGTCATTAAGAAGTAAAATGTGGTTCAATGAGATTAAAATAATTTTTTAGTGAATAGTAACTCTTAAGTTCTTAATCGTGATTAGAGGTAATTAGTGTAGTTTAAGGTAAAAATAATGCATTAATAAAATGAGATGAGCTTGAAACATGTCCTACCCTCATTGGATGTGTCATGGCCGACCAAGACAATCAATGGGTCAAATTGGGGACCCCATGGAGCCACTTTGGTTGGGAAATGACATAAATAACTTTTTATTTAATGTAAAAGTAAAAATGACACAAACAAGAAATTGTTTACTAAAACAATTTTTACATGGGGTTATAAAGATCATATTTTTGATTATAAATAGTCATTGGAATGATAAAAGGATTTACTACATCATAGTATTTTTTTTATAATTTTTATACTTTAAATAAATTTAATTATTTATGACATCATGATGATGCAGCGATGACCTCATTATTTAACGATTTAAATAAAATGGAATGATAATGTAAAATATAAAACCTACACATGGCCAAAACCTATTGGATGGGTGGATTTCGAACCCTTATCACCTTATCCTCGAAAAACATCAATGTGGTACCTCTTAAATCCGAATACCATTTTAAAATAATGTGACTTTTCTTTACCTTCCAAGAGTGCCCCTCCTCTCCTCTTATAAAAGGCCCCCACCTCTACCACCTTACCCACACTCCCAAAGCCTTTGCCTCGGCCAAAACCTGCTCATTTTGTCTCTAAACTTCCCTCTATTACTCTTTGAAGCATCAATTTGGGCATAAGTATTCCCAAGGAAGCCTTTGAGCTCAAATCTAAGAGAGTTACCCGATTTTGAGGTAATGTGTTCACTTGTGTTCTTTTGTTTTATTTTGCTTCTCCAACCCCCTAAAATCTTTTTATTCATTTTTTTAACAAATAGAGTATCTTAAATATACTTGGATGTTGTTATAAAAAGGATTCGAGCTACACTTACACAAACCTACATCTAATGGTTAAAGAACATACTGTTTCCGTGGATGACGACTTTCTGCCTCCCGAAATGATGATTGTTCAACATTCTTTTAACACCTTAAAAGGTGGCCATTAAGATGAAAATATATTTATATATGATATATAATATGTTTATGTTTTCCTTAAGCTTCTATATTTTTCATTTTGGGCATACCTTTATGGTTTCCATTATGGGTAAACGCGATATCTTCATTTAAGGAAGTGTGGACTACCGCCCCCTCAAAGTGATTTGACTCGTTAAATACCATATGTGGGACATATAAAGGATGGAGTTATGATATTATATATGATATTACACTGGAATTATAATATACCTTTATATCATTATGATTCCATTCTATAAAATATGAAATAGAAATGAAAGTAGCGTTCATGCGTACGTACGGCTTACCGTCTCCATGAACAGTGCATTTCATTTCTTACCTATAAATGATTATGTAATATTATAAATGCATGCATGTACTAGATATATATGACATAGATGATATCTAAATCATGAATACCATTCTGGATATAATGGATATATGAAAAACTTGTAATTATAAAGGGCTTATTTTTTTTGACTCAAGTACCAATGATCGTTAAAACGACCGTTATTAACTTAAATAATTACATAGTGTTCGTGACATGGAAATAAGTGATATAAAAGGAATAATGAACTTGAAAAAGGTTCATAAACATGTAGAAATTAACTCATGTTTATTATTTAGGAGATTAAAGAACAACCGAGTCAAGTCGAACCCGAGGTATGGGACTTCGTCTCAATCTCCTTTCATTGAGGCATATTTTGTTTTATACACAACCTTCTTTTTTACGGTTTATAAACCCATTTGACTTTTAAATTGATTCAAAAGGAATATTTTTTATACGAAGAATTTACTAAACGACAAAAGGGAATGTTTTTGTCATACATATGCGGCGACAACGACTTTTCCGCCACCGTGACCATTATTTGAGTTTCAACTTCCTCTACAAGCCATACCTTTTTTTAAAAGAAAAAGAAATACCATGTTTTACTTTTATTTTATTTTGGTATTGAAAATGGTTTTCAAAATGTTTTTATATCAATGTTTTGTATTGATATCTTGTGATTGAAAGGTGGAAATGTTATGTTTCCTTTATGCATTTTTTATGTGATACGATTATGTTGAGGTTATTGGGTATTATTATGAAGACGGGTGGTTCCATGATAAAATAAGGGTGGGTGAGCCCGATATACCTCTCCAATTCATTGGGTAACGCAAAGGAGTGAAACATTAAGGTTTCTCCGAAAAGATTTAGGGAATATACTGTGATGGGTATTCCGAACGTAACCAAGAGGGTTACTCCCTACGTAAGAATGTTATGAATGCCTCAAGTTACCTTTATGTCTTATGATTTCTATGATTTATTCCTGATTTGATGAGGTATGTTAAAGTGCTTATGTTTTATGGGTAAAGTATGTTTTCATTCTTATGTATATATTTACCCATTTTCCTTTCCATATTTTTATATCCCATACTGAGCATTTTATACTCATCCCAAGTTTTATTAAATGTTTTTCATAGGTCAAGGGAAAGGTACATGATATGATGTTAGTGTCAAGGAAGTGTCAAGAAAGAATCCATGTTTTATTTTAAATATGTCTCCATTGATGGGAAAGAAGAATACTATCTTTATGTAACCACTTTGTTTATATGTGGAATGTAATGCATGTTTAATGATCTAATTCTCTAAAACTCTCAACCCGAGAAAATCCTCAATGTGTAATCCTGTTATAACTCAAGATTAAGTAAGGTTTAAGGCTGGAGCATTATAGTTGTTATCAGAGGTCGGTTTAGATAACTTTAGGAGTTATAATTCTATTAAATGATTATCCAAATTTTTTTTTGAAATTATATACTATTTGAAGATTACCATGTTTCTCCATCTAAGACATGGTTGTTCATAATGGTTTTCTATAGAGGAAATAGGGAAGCAGTGCTAGGAAGGAATGCAGAAGGAAATAACCTTCCGAATCATCATCTTGAGATGGTCAGAATTGGAACTGAACAGTTTCTTGCAGTAATGGTGTAGTTGACTCAAGCGATAAATGGCAGTGGTATCCATATACGAGATCAGCTAGATCAACCGCAGAGGAACATGTCAGTGGTGGAACATTTCATGAGGCAACATCCCCCATCATTCAGAGGATCATCTGACCCTGTGCTAGCTGAAGGGTGGATTAAAGCACTGGAGAAGATTTTTGATGTCATGGGGTCTTTAGACAATCAAAAGGTTAGTCTTTCTATTTATCATTTGGAGGGTGAAGCAGATCAGTGGTGGTCGATGGTTAAAAATATCAGGGATGCTGATGAGGTTGATGCTCTCGACTGGGATGAATTCAAAGGTATGTTTCTTGAGAAGTATTTTACTAAGGCTGTTCGACTTAGGATGGAAAATCAATTCTTGGAATTGAGTCAGGAGGAAGACTCAGTGGCTGCCTATGAAGAAAGGTTCACTCGATTGGTATGGTATGCTCCAAATTTTATCCGAGACCTTGATAGTAAAATCAATCATTTTTACTCAGAATTAAAGCAAAAATATCGAAGGGCTTTAGCTTCTGGGGAATTTAAAAGTTATGAAAAGCTTGTTCGATGTGCTGAGAAGGTGGAAATGGAGTTTGCCAATGATCAAGTGTTCTTTAACAACCAACAGAAGAAGAGACCGAGGTGGCAAGAGAAAGGTAATAATTCTTCAAAAAAGTCTGATGGTAAGAAAACTAAGTTTCCAGTTTGTGATAAATGTGGAAAAAGGCATGCTGGGGAATGTATTCTAAATTATGGAATGTGCTACCGATGTGGTAAGATGGGACATAAGGCTCGTGATTGCACTGAAAAAGATCAGGGTGATGGTAAGACCAAATTTGATTTACTGTTAGTGAAATGTTATAAGTGCAATGAGATGGGTCACTATACAAACGAGTGTCCGAAAAAGAGCTTGAGTGATGGGAATCAGTTAGAATACAAGCAGAAAGGGGTGGTGAAATCCTCTGCAACTACTTCAGCAGATGTCGGGCCATCAAATGAAGTTGTATCAGGTACTTTGTTTATTTTTTCAGATTACACCAGTGTGTTGTTTGATTCGGGGTCTACACATTCTTTCATCTCTGAAAAATTTTCTAGTAAAATGGGAATACCATCTCAAGATATAACTCCTGAACTTGTGGTAAAGACACCTGGGGGAAATGATGAGGCAAAAAGAATTTATAAGAATCTTCATATCCTTATCTGTGGAAAGAACCTACTTGAAATCCTTATTTTTCTACCTCTAGTAGAGTTTGATGTTATCCTGGGTATGGATTGGCTCTCTATTTACCATGCTAAGATTGACTGTAGAGCTAAAGAAGTTTCTTTTCAGAAATACTTTCAGTTTGTTTACAAGAATGAACCCTTACTACTGATAACTTATCAAGAGGCCAAGAAACTTGTAAAAGATGGAAATGAATGTTACCTTGCACACATTGTTGAAAATAAAGAAACTATTCAGATTAATGATGTTCCCGTGGTAAATGAGTATCCTTATGTTTTTCCTGATGAGTTTCCTGGAATAATACCATATCGAGAAGTTGAGTTTACTGTTGACTTAGTTCCTGATGCTAAGCCAATTTCAAAACCCCCTTATCGAATGGCTCAAAATGAACTTTTAGAGTTGAAGGAGCAATTGCAAGGTTTATTAGAGACAGGTTTCATTCGACCTAGCACATCACCATGGGGTGCTCCTGTTTTATTTGTTAAAAAGAAAAATGGTTCAGTGAGACTTTGAATTGATTATAGAGCCTTGAATAACATCACTGTTAAGAACAAATATCCTTTGCCTCACATCGATGATTTGTTTGACCAGCTCCAGGGAGCTCAGTTTTTTTTCAAAGATTGACCTGAGATCGGGGTACCATCAGCTGAAGGTAAAGGAAGAAGATGTTCCGAAGACTACGTTTCGTACAATATATGGCCATTATGAATTTGTAGTAATGCCTTTTGGGATAAGCAATGCACCTTCTGTATTCATTGACTTAATGAATATAATTTTCCATGAGTTCTTGGATAAGTTTGTGGTGGTTTTCTTTGATGATATTTTGGTGTTTTCTAAAAGTAAAGAGGAGCATGAAAGACATTTAAGGGTTATCTTGCAAACCATAAAAGAAAAGAAACTATATGGAAAATTCAGCAAGTGTGAGTTTTGGTTGCAAAAAATTTCTTTCCTTGGTCACATTGTTTCTAAAGATGGGATAACAGTTGATCCTGAAAAAACAAAGGTTGTTGAAGAATGGCCATGACCCACAAATGTAACAGAGATTAGTGGTTTCCTTGGTCTGGAAGGCTATTACCGAAGGTTTGTTAGAAATTTTTCATGGTTATCTAGTCCAATGATTGAGCTAACTCGGAAGGGTGTTAAGTTTATCTGTACAAAAGAATGTGATGATTGTTTTCAGGAATTGAAAAGAAGATTGGTTAATGATCCAGTTTTGGCACTACCTTCCAAGAATGGTGAGTTTGTTATATACAATGATGCTTCATTGAAAGGAATTGGTTGTGTCCTAATGCAGAATGATCAGGTAATTTCTTATGATTCACGACAATTGAAAACTCATGAGGTAAATTGCCCTACACATGATTTGGAATTAGCTGCTGTTGTTTTCTCTTTAAAAATTTGGAGGCATCATTTGTATGGAGTAAAGTGTGAAATATATACTGATCACAAAAGTTTAAAGTATATATTCACTCAGAATGAGTTAAACATGAGACAGAGGAGATGTCTGGAATTAATCAAGGATTATGATTGTACAATTCATTACTATCCGGGAAAAGAAAATAAAGTGTCTGATGCTTTGAGTTGAAAAAGTAATGCTTCATTAGCAATGTTGCATTTGGAACGCGATCCTTTGGTTAAGGATTTGATGAATTTTGGCATAGAATTTGTTGGTGCAGGAAGTTATTTTGTTCTGTTTCAGGTATCAGTGAGATCATCTCTATCAAATAGAATCAAGAAATCACAAAAGCAAGATAGTAAGTTGCAAAAAAAGGTAGAGCCGGTTCAGAAAGATAAGTTGCCTGAATACAACATTGATAATGATTGAGTTTTGAGATTTGGGAAGAGATTGTGTGTGCCTTGTGATTCAAAGTTTAAGAGAGTGTTGTTATGTGAAGCTCATAGTTCTCCGTTTTCAGTTCATCCTGGCAGTACTAAGATGTACAGAGATCTGCGGGAGTATTACCGGTGGGATAGACTGAAAAGAGCTATTGCTGATTTTACTGCGAAGTGTTTGACTTATCAATAGGTAAAAGAAGAGTGGTAGTTACCGAAAGGGATGCTTCAACCTTTACCAGTTCCAGAGTGGAAATGGGAGAATATATCCATGGACTTTGTTGGGGGATTACCAAAGACATCTCGAGGTAATAATGCAATCTGGGTTATTATTGATCACTTGACTAAATCTGCTCATTTCCTTGCTATATGAGATACTTTTTCCCTAGATCAACTTTCCTGTTTGAATCTTAAAGAGATAGTCAGGTTACATGGAGTTACCCTCTCCATTGTATCTGACCGTGATCTCAGGTTCACTTCAAACTTTTGGAAGGGCCTTCAGAAGTCGTTGGGTACTGAATTAAATTTTAGTACATCTTTTCATCCTCAATCAGATGGGCGGTCAGAACGAACAGTTTAGACATTGGAGGATATGCTACGTTCTTGCTCTATGGATTATCAGGGATGTTGGGACCAACATCTTTCTTTGGTTGAATTTTCATATAATAACAGTTTTCATTCCAGTATACAGATGGCACCATTTCAGACATTATATGGGAAGCGGTGTCGAACTCGAGCTTTCTGGGATGAAGTGGGTAAAAGGAAGTTGATGGGACCAGAATTGGTAGAAGATATGGCATAAAAAGTTCAGCTGATTCAGAAGCACATGAGAACAGCTCAGAGCAGGCAGAAGAGTTATGCGGATAATCGGAGGAAGGATCTATCTTTCTAGGTAGGTGATCATGTTTTTCTCAAGGTTTCTCCTTGAAAAAGTGTGATGAGATTTGGTAAGAAAGGAAAGGTGAGTCCAAGGTTTATTGGACCATATGAAATTCTGGAGAGAGTTGGACGAGTTGCATACCGGGTGGCTTTACCTCCAATTTTATCTCAGGTACACAATTTTTTTCATATTTCGATGTTGAGAAAGTATATGCCGGATCCATCTCATGTTTTGAGTCCAGGGGTAGTTCAGATGGAAGAGAAACTATCTTATGAGGAACAACCGGTCCAGATTTTTGACCATAGGGAGCATGTGTTACAGAATAAGGGGATTAATCAGGTAAAGGTTTTGTGGAAAAACCACATGATGGAAGAGGCAACATGGGAATCTGAAAATGCAATGAGAGATAAGTACCCCCATTTATTCGATAAGTAAATAAATTGCAGGGATGCAATTTTCAAAAGGGGGGAAGGATGTAACATCCCAAGTATGTAATGAGTAATAGATATTTTTATCTATGTCTATTAATGAATTAGATAGTGTTTTAGAGGCTTTAAATGAGAATAAATCCAATCTTAAGCATGAAATACACTAATATTTTTAAAAGATTGTTTTACTGCCTTTTGATGGAAAACCATTTTTAAATCCAAATTTTTACAACTTTATAATCTATATTTGTCAAAATAAACATATTCATTATTATTGGGACATTGAAATTTTCATTGGATAAATTTTTGGTATTTTTCTGACAATGTTCATTTTTTAATGAATAGTGAAAAATACTCCATTTTACATCAAAACTGCTTTTTCATTTAATTTAATTATATGGTTAGATTATATTTTTAATTCGTCTTAAAGTTTAATATGAATATATTTTTACCATTTAATCCAATGGTGGTCATTGGAATCAATTTCACTTTGAAATTGGACTTAAACTGGTGTCAATCTTTTGATACTTATTGTTTCGTAAAAACACGCTATTTGTCATGACAACAGGAATTAATTATTAAATTAATTAATGTCACTTATATGATTTTAATTTTTTAAAATAGACATCATTTCTGAATTCAGAATATCAAATATATCTTAGGGTGAATTGTTGATATTTTTCTGAAAAACATCAATTTTTGATGAATAGTGAAACCACTAAGTGGTACTTATAAAAACTGATTTTTCGTTTAAATGAAATTTTACCACTTCTGTGTTTTGAATTTCAAATATCCGACATACATGGTTTTAATTAAGAAGTAAAATGTGGTTCAATGATATTAAAATAATTTTTTGGTGAATAGTAACTCTTAAGTTCTTAATCGCGATTAGAGGTAATTAGTGTTGTTTAGGGTAAAAATAATGCTTTAATAAAATGAGATGAGCTTAAAACATGTCCTACCCTCATTGGATGTGTCATGGCCGACCAAGAAGATCCATGAGTCAACTTGGGGACCCCATGGAGCCACTTTGGTTGGGAAATGACATAAATAACTTTTTATTTCATGTAAAACTAAAAATGACACAAACATGAGATGTTTTACTAAAACAATTTTTACATGGGGTTATAAAGATCCGATTTTTGATTATAAATAGTAATTGGAAAGCTAAAACGATTTCCTACATCATAGTATTTTTTTATAATTTTTAGACTTTAAATAAATTAAATTATTTATGACATCATGATGATGCAGCGATGACCTCACTTTTTAACGATTTAAATAAAATGTAATGATAATGTAAAATCTAAGACCTACACATGGCCAAAACTTATTGGATGGGTGGATTTATAACCCTTATCACCTTATCCTTGAAAAAAATCAATGTGGGACCTCTTAAATCCGAATACCATTTTATAATAAAGTGACTTTTCTTTACCTTCCAAGAGTGCCCCTCCTCTCCTCTTATAAAAGCCCCCCACCTCTACCACCTTACCCACACTCCCAAAGCCTTTGGCTCGGCCAAAACCTGCTCATTTTGTCTCTCCACTTCCCTCTATTACTCCTTGAATCCTCACTTTGGGCAGAAGTCTTCCCAAGGAATCCCTTGAGCTCAATTCTAAGAGAGTTACCCGATTTTGAGGTAATGTGTTCACTTGTGTTCTTTTGTTTTATTTTTCTTCTCCAACCCCTAAACTCTTTTTATTCATTTATTTTGTAACAAATCCTGTATCTTAAATATACTAGGATGTTGTTATAATAAGGATTCGAGCTACACTTACACACACCTACATCTAATGGTTAAAGAACATTCTGTTTCCGTGGACGGTGAATTTCTGCCTCCCGAAATGATGATTGTTCAACATTCTTTTAACACCTTCAAAGGTGGCCATTAAGATGACACTATATTTTATATGATATATAATATGTTTATGTTTTCCTTAAGCTTCTGTATTTTTTATTTTGTTCATACCTTTATGGTTTCCATTATGGGTAAACGCGATATCTTCATTTAAGGAAGTGCGGACTACCGCCCCCTCAAAGTGATTTGACTCGTTAAATACCATATGTGAGACATATAAAGGATGGATTTATGATATTATATATGATATTACACTGTAATTACAATATACCTTTATATCATTATGATTCTATTCTATAAAATATGAAATAGAAATGAAAGTAGCGTTCATGCGTACGTACGGCTTACCGTCTCTATGAATGGTGCATTTCATTTATTACCTCTAAATGATTATGTAATATTATAAATGCATGCAAATACTGGATATATATAACATATATTATATCTAAATCATGAATAACATTCTGGATATAATGGATACATGAATAAATTGTAATTATAAAGGTATTATTTTTTGACTCAAGTAACAATGATCGTTAAAACGACCGTTATTAACTTAAATAATTACATAGTTAATGACATGGAAATAAGTGATATAAAAGGAATAATGAACATGAAAAAGGTTCTTAAACAAGTATAAATTAACTCAAGTTTATTATTCAGGAGATTAAAGAACGACCGAGTCATGTCGGACCCGAGGTATGGGATTTCTTCTCAATCTCCTTTCATTGAGGAATATTTTGTTTTATACACAACCTTCTTTTATACAGTGAATAAACCCCTTTTAATTTTACATTTATTCAAAAGGATTATTTTTTAAACGAAGCGTTTACTAAACGACAAAAGGGAATGTTTTTGTCATACATATGCGGAGACAATGACTTCTCCGCCGCCGTGACCATTATTTGAGTTTCAACTTCCTCTACAAGACATATATTTTTTTAAAAGAAAAATAAATACCATGTTTTACTTTTCTTTTATTTTGGTATTGATAATGGTTTTCATAATGTTTTTATATCAATGTTTTGTATTGATATCTTGTGATTGAAAGGTGGAAATGTTATGTTTCCTTTATGCATGTTTTATGTGATATGATTGTGTTGAGGTTCTTGGGCATTATTATGAAGACGGGTCGTTCCGTGATAAACTAAGGGAGGGTGAGCCCGATATAGCTCTCCAATTAATTGGGAAACGCGAAGGAGTGAAACGTTAAGGTTTATCCGATGAGATTTAGGGAATATACTGTGATGGTTATTCCAAATGTAACCAAGAGGGTTACTCCATACATAAGAGTGTTATGAATGCCTCAAGTTAGCTTTATGTCTTATGATTTCTATGATTTATTCATGATTTGATAAGGCATGTTAAAGTGCTTATGTTTTATGGGTAAAGTATGATTTCATTCTTATGTATATATGTACCCATGTTTCCTTTCCATATTTTTATATCCCTTATTGAGCTTTTTATGCTCATCCCAAGTTTTTTGAAATTTTTTTCACAGGTCAAGGGAAAGGTACATGATATGATGATAGTGTCAAGGAAGTGTTAAGAAAGAATCCATGTTTTATTTTAAATATGTCTCCATTGATGTGAATGAATAATACTATCTTTATGTAACCACTTTGTTTATATGTGGAATGTAATGCAAGTTTTATGATCTAATTCTCTAAAACTCAAAACCCGAAAAGATCCTCAATTTGTAATATTGTAATAAATCAAGATTAAGTAAGGTTTAAGGCTGGGGCCTTATACCAATACAATTCCACGATCATGAGAACAATATCATCGCTCGTGCGTATGTACGGACTACCGTCTCCACGACGCGATGAGATTCATTCTCCACGTTAACCATTCATGAATGATTATAAAGTATATATATAATAAGTAATAATGAATTATATGACATAATAATGATTCTGGATTTATGTGTATATATATGTAAGTCATCTACTTAATTCCATTCAACTCAATAAGGAAAAGAAAACAGCGTTCATGCGTACGTACGGTCTACCGTCTCCATGAACGGTGTATTTCATTCCATTTACTGATCTATTATATATATATATATTCTGAATATATATTATATATAAATCATGTTTTATATCCTGGAATTAAGTAATCATGATCTAAGTAATCATATGAATAATTACAAGTCCAAACATGGACGACAAATGAAATGATTTTACCCAAAACGCTCTTTAACATGGAATTTATAAAAGAACGGGTAATATAA
Organism: Viscum album; assembly: GCA_963277665.1. Taxonomy (NCBI): domain Eukaryota; kingdom Viridiplantae; phylum Streptophyta; class Magnoliopsida; order Santalales; family Viscaceae; genus Viscum; species Viscum album. The sequence continues at coordinate 62,449,684 of OY728164.1, read as the reverse complement.
AGCCATAAGTGAACCATATATGATATCATAACAATGAGTATGATTATGGAATAAGTCAATGACATTATGTAAATCATTATACAGGAGGTTAGGTCACATACGAAGCAAATCGGACCTAAGGTAAGGGAAATATCATAATCTCATTTTATCCGATATTGATTATACTTTGGTATTTACTGGGGTGTATTTTATCATCCACATCCATGTTTCCTCAATATTTAATATTATTTCTATATACCTACAAATTTTTAAATCCATTTTTACCCTTTGGTGAGTTTTTACTAAAAGATATGAAAGGAATCTTTTGTCGTTTTTTGTACGAGGTAATTTTTGACTTTTTTTTACAAAAGTATGAGAAGAATGTTTTTTTAACTTATACGACCTGAATGGATTTTTAAAAAATTATTTCGAAGAAGATTCCTTTACATGTTTTCAAGTTTATTTTTAATCAACTTCTCTTAGTTTATAATTGTATGACATGTTATGAAAGGAAAAGTGTTTTTGAAGTAGAAATGATATTTTCCTCAAGAATGGAGTTCAAGTGTTTTATCAAAATTATATTCCATATAAGATAATATAGGGTTATGTTTCTATCCCTATTATTACATGTATTTGATTATGTTGTGATGGTAATATTTTTATGAATTCCTTTATCTTATATGAATTGTTTTATGATGTCATGTTTTTTAAGAATCCCATTTTTACTACATGGGTTATGCAATGATGTATGATTTATGATTTTGTGGCACACATAAGAATGGTATAATTATGAGATGGGTGGGACATATATCTCCCTCCAATGCATTGAGTAAATATTTTATATCTCATGAGATATACATGGCTGGAATGGTAGGTTATACCGGTTCAGTGAAACAGGACTGAAACGGGGAGTGAACTCGGTTCAGAAAGGGACTTTGTCAACTAAGATAGTCTTGGCAATGAGTCTTGACTAATAAGAAATGATTCTCTATGATTATGTGTGTATGTCACAAAGTTTCATGTTTTAAGTTATTATTATTGGGATTACATTTCACTACTATGATTTATCGCATGTTATGAAATTATGATCTCTTTTGCAGGTTAAGATTTCCAAAAGATATGTTCTTATGAATATGACGTGATTGATATTTATTTTGTTTACCCTTACTGATTATTTGAGCTCACCCATTTATGTTTTCTTTTTTCCAGGACATAAAGAAATGATTTAGGTTTTAAAAAAAGAAGATCTTTATGGGAGATGTTGAAGATCTTTCACCACGATTAGAAGATTATATTCTGAGTTTCCAAAGACACTAAACTATTACGGTCCTTGTGTGTGTGTTTTTGTTATATACTAAGTATTCCTAAAAAGTAATGTAATTTCCATATACGTCAAGCTTCAGGTCTCTACAAGATTCCTCTAGAAACTCCTCATTCAAATATAGTATATATGGAACACATAAACAGTTCCTAACCCATGTTAGTTTATCATGATCATTATAAATCATGTGAACATTTATAACCTTTTTTTCCTTCTCTACATCATACATTTTTGACTCTTTAATCTTCACATGGATTTATGGATGGACATTAAAATGATAAAGATAAGATTTTCCACTTACATTATAATTTCTAGATCCATCCTCATCAAATACATAAATATTGGATCCTTTTTGGTCCTCATCATAGAGAATCTATCATTATCAATTATATTGAAAGCATCACCCACCTTGTTCACATTACCCTATTGGATGTTTATGGATTTGTCATAATCATTAATCATCTCTCACCATATTCTCTAGAGAATTTTAAAATCCTAATGTGTGAATATATTATTAACAATTTTATTATCTTTATATATTTAACACATTTTCACATATATATAATTCCTCCACACATTTAATGAAAAACATACCACACCTAACTAAAAAATCATGATTTCAGTAATGTCTATCGTGAAACATAAATTGTCATGTGGTATAAGTAATAACTATATTATTAATCATAAGAACACCTCAAAATCCTTTCCTAGATATATAGAAATATATTAAAAACCCTTCTCCACTATACAGTAATGCAAGAACATGTGAACTGACAAACCATCCCTTTGGCTCCATGATGTTTTCATCACATTCATTTGTCTATAGGAATTCAACACCATTATGAGTTAACATGTTTATAATATTATAGAGTCCTGATAATTCTACAAAAATCATTGTTAGTATCCTCGTAAACCAAGAAAACAATGGATTTCAGTCACCATGGTTGTTCTAGAAAAGCATTCAATAGAATCTATAATTGATGGATCATTTGATATACATTATCTTGAGATTATATGACATGAAAATAAAATCATTGGAAGAAAAAATTCACAGTAATTAAATTATTCATACATTTCTCCATTCCATGGTGTATTTATTATAATTGAAAATTAGTTTTTGCGATCTTCCTTAATCTTTTACTATATAAGAATGTCATATATAAATACTACAACAATATTATGATGTTAAACTCTATAGACCCCATTAATCATGTCCATGAAGATAGTTGGGGAATTAGTAAGTCCTAAAGTCCTCAATATATATTCAACGTTTTTACAACATATACAAAAAGCCGTATTGGAAATATCCTCCTTCCTGTCAATAAAATTTTGATATCCATAATGAAGGTCAGTCATGGAAATGTATAAGGTTCCACATAGTTGAACGCAAAATTATTCAATATAAGTAGGATGATTCATTTTTTTAATTTCGGTACTGTTGGTCTTTCAGTAATAAATTTAGTTTGCATTATTAAATCATTCTTTATAAAAAATATATATGAACCCCAAGGGAAATACATGGCATATGATTTTTTATCAAATATTTCCTATTTGTTTCCATTTTAATCTATCCAAATCATTCATGGAAATTCTATGGGGAGTCTTTTTGAGTTGGATTGGTACTAGGTATTAGTTCTATAGAGAATTTAAAATCATGTTACTATTGAAGGATAAGATTATATTTTCGAAATATATCCATAAATTCTCAAACAGTAGAAATAACATTTTTTTTGATTTTCTCCCAATCCATTTGAGAAAAACAGAAATTCAATATGGAATTAAGACCAATACAGTGGATGTAATCTCTATATAATGTTCAAACGTATCATGACACTGATTAAAAACCATAGGATGGATTAAAATATCAAATGTAACATTCATTACAAAGGAATTATTTCTATAGTTATGAACATATACAATACATGCTTATAATGAAATCAAATTCCACAAGTGGTAGAATGACAATATTTATAAGAAGAAAATTCAAAAAAATAAAAACTAAAGAGAAATGAAGTAATTAAGATGCAAGCCCCATAACAATAGGCCTTTTTAAAAATACTTACACAACTGAAGAATTTGGTGGAATCATTATACCACTATTAATTTCATTATATTGATGTGAATGGTTAGATATAGAGTAAAACAACACACTATATGTTATAGGGTGGATAGTTTGTGAACCCTTCACCATGGTTTTATCACATACCTCATCAAAATCATTATAGCATGATATTTTTTTGTCCCCCTAAGCATTACAGGTTTATAATGTTGTTCGTCATCATTAATCCTCAGGTTTGGGAAGAGGTTTACCAAATTACCATTCTCCTTACAATTGATTAATTGATATGTTTGAGGTGAATTCTTTTATTCTATCACTCCATTTTCATCATGATCTTACCACTTTCCATTAAATAGAAAATAAATTCACATATGGCCATCCCTACAAATCAAAAATCATCTACCAATACCCATAATGAAATTTCATCCATTCTTCATCACAAAGTTAACGAATAAAGTAATGATCATATTATTCTCTATATTGTTAATATATTTTCCTATGAACTCCACATTCAATTTCAGGGAAAAATTATAATACTAATATGTAATTAAAATCTACATTTCCACCGTGAATGCATATTAGAATGTAAATTCATATATACTAAGGAATCTTATGGATAAAACCATTTGGAGACACATTTATAATTCATTGATTAATCAGTCAACCAGATAATCATGTTGGAGGATAATACTAAAAGTGTACATTTAAATTTTTATAAAATTAGCCACATAAATGAAAATAAATTTATTATCCTTTAACATTAACTCTATTAAATCCTAATCGATCATTGTTTAATGAATACATCGAAAATAATTATTAAAAAATATGTTCATAAACTCAACATTATCCATTGATTAAATATCATTTTTGGCTCATATTATAGATAAGATTCGACTATTAAAAAATTTCACCTTCAATATTGTTGATATAATAATTTTATTTTTCATGTTCTAATCATTAGAAAATGGAAAATATATTTTTGATGGTATTGATTCATATTCATCCACTATTGGATCATAAAACCCACTAAATTATGGTAAAAGTTTCTTTATAAATGAATCAATGCAATATTGTTCACACTTTTGATCACTTGTATGTAAACCATTATTTAAATCTAGGGAAATTTTGGTGATCATACCCATAATAGTTTTTATTAAAACACATAAATCATTTGGATTCTTAGGAGGAAAATCATTTGTTTCCACCACACATTGCCTTTATATAGTTCTTCCAGGTTTCATCCATCGTATACATGAATAAATCATAGAGTAATAAATATTATTTATTGAGGGAAACACATTATCAGGGAAATCAATTGGAATATGTATTAATTATAAAACCATCTTTAGTATATTAATCCTTAGGCTTTTACAAGGTCATTTAATAACATATTCTGATTAAATCCATCATGTTGGTTCATAAAGAGTATATGAATTTCCAACGTGTATTCCCTGAGAATGTAAAACTAGGATTGTAGTTAGGACTATTGTTGTGAACTAGTTCTTTGATTTAGTCTAGATCAATATGGAATTTTTTGTTGTTTCCACTATGTAAATATGTGCTAGGTTTACATCCATATATAGTATCTAGAAAAGAATATATTCTTAGAAAATCACACACTCCATCTATTACCAAAATTCCATGACAATTTCCCATACATAAATTCATTATTAGACATTTCTATAGACATGTATTTTAGGGTATCACTATGGATTTCTCATCCTTTTTTGCTAGATAACATAGATTTATCCCACACACCTACAATAATGACCCATGATTAACATATATAGATATTATTTCATTTTTATGGAATATAACATACTTCACCCCATAATATTTCCAATGAATATATTAGTTTAGTGCCTTCAGAAACATGGTATCATAAACAATTTTCAACAATATATCTAAATTATAACCATCTAGGTTCTCTATGACTAGAACCAATGTTCGAAACATCATAAATAAAAAATGTCTTTATAACCTGGTGAAAGGATAAATATGAAATGGTCAACTCAAATTCTCAATAAGTGTACATAAGGTAGATATGTACTTATAATCATAGAAATATTATAATGAGAACATTCAACAAAATATATAATATCATATCCTTTATATTATATATTGTAACATTGAATCATGTCATTAATATTTTCATTTCATAAGACATGAATATTAATGGAATTAATGAACTGATAGTTGAGATAAAAAATATGTATTTTTTTGAATAAAAATAAGCCTATAAAATCCTATCTACATTTGTTAGGGATAAAAATCAAGACCATCATATCCAATAAAGTCATTTTCTTACTAGGTTCGTACCTTGTTCTGACCCTATATTACTAAACCATGTTTTCTTCCCATTCCAACCATTTATTTCTAATCCAAGTTCATATTACATTCCTACCCTATATTATGGAATCAATATAACCTCCTATTTCATCCACAAATTAATAATCCAATATCACTTCCTGTTCTATTTGTGTTTATCTCATGATTTATAAATCCTTACCCAATTCATTTTTGAGGGATATAAGCCCCACCAGTAACATAATGAAATATTATAAATGTGTTCCACATTATCCAAAAAAATCACCAGATCACAACCCATGAAATGATATGGATATCATAAATAGGTCCTTATTGGATAACCTTTGGAAAAAAGGTACATATCATAATCATTTATTCAAAGAATAAGATGTGAAAAGATATTTGTTTTATGGAATTATATCATTTTATAAACGTTGGAAGAGAATATGGGTCATCAAGAAGAAGCTATAATAACACAAACAATTAATAGATAGATTAAATATTTTATTTTAAGATAGTATCCCAAATTTGTAATAAGAAATAGTAACTAATTTATTATTAAACGAATTTTTTTGAAACATATTTTAAAATATTCATGATGAAAATATCATCCCTACATTGAAAAATTAATTTCTTAATGTAAAAAATTATTATTTTTTTCAGAATAAAATTCAAAATTATAATAGAAGTTTTAATGATGTGATCATTAATGGCAGCAGATAATTCCATCTATGTCGTAAACACTAATATAATGACTCATTCCAAATTTTCTTTATAATTATAATGATAATTTATCCAAAAACCTTAACATTATTACATTAAATAAATGAACAAGGAAAAAATTGATAAAATGTATTTTAAAAATAAATGGACAATTATAGAACATTTGTATTATATTATTAAAAAACATAGTTTTAGGAGAAAATAGATTTTAAACAAAATATTGAAATGATGTAGGATTTTAATAATGACATTTAAGTTGTTATCATATGTAATAATGAATATAAACATGGTAATATGATATGAAGATATAATTAATTACCATTAAATAAGAAAATAAATTGTTATTCATGATATAATGATGATAATAATTCATTAATGGGAGCTAAATTGTAAAAAATTATTGATAAACGATGGAATTTTAATAATAAAGTATAAAAATATTAGTAAATTTGAATAAAAATCCTTATGGAATAATAAAATTTAATATAGTATTAAATATTTTTAATTTAATTTGATTAATTATATAATATTTCAATGTGGATGTATATACACCTTGTAAAATAATATATGTGTATAACACAAAATTTGTCTCAAAGATAGAAATTTAATACATGATTCACTTAACATTTGGTAAATATTTAAATTTTGACCCCATGAATGTGGGATATTGAAATAGATATTTAAATCCCATTAATAATCCTAAAAAGTATCATAAAATACATCTATTTTGAGTATACAAAACACATACATGACATAGTTGGTGAACATGGATTTTGTCTTATAGAATGTAAAAGTGAGATAGAAATCACTTACCATAAGTATTGACATATGTTTTAATCATTTTACCCTAATATATAATAAATATATGTTTATTATACATATATTTATGAAAAATAAATATTTATATCGTATCCTATATTTTTTTCTGATCACATTTTATACCCAGTTTATTAACAATTCCTTGTTAATGTTACACCTTGAGTAATAAAATATTTGTTTTTCATGGATGTTTGGAACTGTTATTGTTCATACTATTACATATATAACACTATAATTATAAAAAAAATTGTTAATACAATTATAAATATCATATATAGAATCATTATATACATATTAATAATAATCTATAATATATATCAATATGAAATTAGATACACCATTCTTGGAGACAGTGTGATGCAGGTAATAATTAATGCTATATGAATTTTATTATATGAAAGTATAATAGAAAAATATATGATATATTATCATTAAATATTAAATTATAAGTCATATATATCATATACTACTCTAAAATTTATAATTAATACATTCCAAGAAAATCATGAACAAATCACAGCACTTCATGAGGCAGTATTGATCCTTACACATGAACAATGTTATCTTACAACACCATTATATAAATAATAATTGCATATGAGGTATAACAATTTAAAAATAATAAAATCATCATAATAATTACAAATATAATATAAAAACGATACATGCATCTTTATTCCCATATTAGAAATGTGGTAATGGAAAATTGAAAGACATTGATCCTCAATGCGGTAGTGTTCAATAACAATGAATGAGGAGTGATTATCACATTTTATTGATGTGTGGGAATTTTTATGCCATACCCTTTATATAATAACACCTAAATATATTTTAAATAATGAGGTCTTTATAAAATCATTATATAAAATCAATTGATTTGGTTTAAGAAATAGATAATATTTAAATATTCGTTAATGAACGTTACCTCATCTTTAGGTATCTAATATTGGATGAATGAAAAGAAATAATTTGATGGATATATAGAAAAATAATTATTTTGGGATTAAGTGAATGAATTTTCAAAGATATTGGTATAGTAATGTTATGATAAAACATTCTTGAGTGATGTGAAGATAGGGTCAAGTTTGTTTTATTTTATAAGAGATGTTAGTGTAAAACATGTAAATACCAAAATAGTGAACATTATTAAAAGCTATAACTTATATAATGTTCCTAAAATAATGAATATTTTTTTAGCATAGAGGTTATATTTTCTAAATAGTTCAATTCAATGGTTTTTTTGAACATATTTAAGTCCATTGTCTACTATTGATTAATGTTTAGTACCTTGGAAAACTTGTTTTTAACATATTTAACGTGATTAATTTCAAATTCATTCACAAATCATATTAACAAAGAATTATTTTGATAGTATTAGTCATTTTCAATTATTATAATTCAAAATATGGGATCCTTTTTTCAATATTATATTCAAATACTGGAATAAATTAATTTAAAACTAATCCCATAGATGTGAAGAAACAACATTTTTTATTAATAAATATGTGTAAATTTTTTAATTTTTTTTAAAAAAAATTCCATTTGAAATTTATTTTTGTGAACAAAATTTTATTAATATATATTTAATTTATCTAAATATAATTTCAAAAATAATATGAAAAAATAATTTAACTATATAAATATATTAGTCAAAAATAATGTTTTAAATTATTTTTTATTTTATTTTTCACCATTCAGCAAAAAATACAATATTTTAGAAAAATACTAATAAATCACTATATTTTTTTTAAAAACATTTAATTTATTTTTACAAATTAAATTTCTAAAATAATAAAAATAATTTAATGATTGTTATTTATGGGACATAAAAATCAGTTTTTCAAGTAAACATGATTTTAAAAAGATATAATTACAATTCAAAAATTAATGGATTATATTATAAATATATTTTATTTACATAAAACATTATATTTAAATATAATTTGTCATTATTCATACAACTAGGTTAAATTTCTTGGTTATAATGGTCACATTTGAATAATTATATCATATCAATAGTTTTTTAAAACTAAGTTTCATGTTTAATGCATGCATAGCCACTGCAACTTGTAGTCGAAGATTAACCTAGTTTTTAATGTAATGAAACATAAACATGGTATAACGTCTGAGTAATGATATAAAATTAATTTAAATTTTTTTGAAAACAAGGCTCAAAAAACACAGTGTTACAATATCCTTCATATTTTTAATTCAATAATTCAAATTCTATTAATTTATAAATAATTAGAAAAAACAAATATTGAATATAACACCTAAAAATGTAATGGAATCCTCCAATAATTTATTGAAATTATGTTTTAAAATTTTATTTGGTAAAATAATATCTCCCTTGAAATATTCCATAAAAATCAAAATGTACATTGTTCGGAAAATGTTTATAGTGTTTTTTAATCAATTTTCTAAAATTATAAAAAATGTGTGAAAAATTTCCTTTATTGAATAATTTTTTAAAAGTGTTGAAATTATTTAAGAAAATATTAATTGAAATTGGCATGGATGAAAAAATATTTTCATCTAGAGGGATAAATATATTATATTTCCCTTAATAATTTATTTTAGACTCATTTGAACATAATGGGAGGAAAAATAAAATAAAAATTGTATTTTGAGGATATAAATACTGTATAATTAACAGAAATGGTTTTTCTTTGACAAATATAGAATAATATTTTATCACTGGAATCATATTCAATAATAACTCTAACAAACAATGTTGTTATGTCATAAAACCATTTCAAATTTTCTATCAATTGAATTGCAATCCCCGTGAAAGAAAGAGCCTTCAATGGATTTGTATATCCAATAAATTTCATTAAATGGATCATAAAATATATTATTATTTAGTATATATATCACACAAATAAAAAAGTGGTAAATATTTCGTATGTCCCAAAGAAATAACATTTTGAATAAATACCCTTAACAATTTAGATACTATTCAATAATAAGATCAATTAAATAATAAAAATGAAATAAGACCTTAATTATCCATAAAAGTATGTTATTAATGATATAATATATAAAATTGGAATTTTATACACCGCATAAAAATATGTCGTGAATATGGAAGATGACACCAATAAATAAAAGAGTGTTTTAACACCTTACCTTAAGCGATGAATTCCATGATACGAATTAGAATGTTATGTATAAAAAATATCAATTTATTGTTGATAAATTATATAAAAGTAATCATATATATTATAATATATATGATTTACTTATGACATTATGACACCATTTTAATAAAAAAAACCTTGTAAAAACCCCATTTCATGTAATAAATGATTGATTTTTCAGGTATGTTTTGTTTTCTTATTTTTGTGTCTATTAAATTGAACATGGTTCCAAAATACCTGAATTTTAATCATGATATATATATTTTTCATGTTTATATTTTTTATGTGAAATCCATATAATTTAATTATATCAAATGAATTACACTGTTAATTACGATGGAATGTTATTCAAAATCATGAATACTATTTCTGTTTCTTAGAAGACGAAATTAAAGGAAGATAAAAAAATATAATGTTTTTATATTTATTATAATTAAATATATATGACATGTATTCATTAAATATATTGATACTACCTTCCATTTAAAGAATAAGATAAAAACTAATTACATTTCTTTTTGAGGTGGTAGTACGTCGTACACATGATCAACGTTAGCATATTCCCATAAAATAGAAATTATGAAGGTATATGTGATATTATAATTCTAGAAGAATAATTATATTATTAATTTAAAAAGAATATATATAGTCTATAATGATGATCCTTTCCTGAGAGGTGGTGATAAAAAATAGTTAATATTGGTTCAGGAGGAGACAATCAGATGTACACATTACTGAATATTTTATGAGAGGATGTGATCTAAAAACTAACCAAGGGTATAGATAAGGAGTGTAATATTACTACGATGTGTGATGATTGGTTTTTATCTACGGGAAAAATTCTATCACATACATTGAAATGTGTTTGTCCTAACAAATACATGTCATCTGCTGAATACATTCTATATATTCTAATTCTAAATTATGTAATTGTATTGTATCCTATATTCACCACCTTTATACATTATTTAAAAAAACAAGACAACCATCATAAAGTCTCATTTTTCTATCTTTCTTCAAAATGATAGTTTCAAAATGTGTATAAGAGAATGTTAAAAAGATTAATACCTCAATATATTACTAGAATTTTCCAATATCATCCCATATATAAATTCATCACTGAATTTCCCATACATGTATGGTTAAACACCATCCCAGAATTAACCCTTCCACTTGGCATGTATGTTAGCCACTCACTCCCAAGTCCAATCGGATACATGACTATTCATCCATATTATACAATCTAGAGGATGATCTAATCATAAAATTCCTATATTCCCTCGGTCAAAAAATACATATATGATTATCATCATAGGAAACATTTACCTCCAAATAAACCTCATCAGGACAACGAATATGTGATAGATCAAAATCATATTAGTGATGTTTTGATAGATGGAAGGCATAATGCATATCACAATACATTATAGGAAATCTCTATCAACATGATACCAGCCTGACACACTCTAATATATATTAATGGAATGATCTAAGAAGGTGTTAGCTTTATATTCTTTCCAAATATGTTTAAGCATCTGTTTAGGAGAAACCTACATGAAAACATGAAACCCCTTCTCAAATAGTAGTGGTTGTAGTGGAATACAAGTAAATGAATTCTATATTTACTGATAGGTTTATATATTATTCCTATAAACCCAAATATTATCTATTTTTTGTTGAATGTGACAAGGAACTAATAGCCATACCCCTCTTGCACCTGACCAAGATAGAGATAAATGAAACAACATATTATATAGTACTTTATAATGATTCATATATGTGGTAACCTTGAATATATTATTATTTAATAACGTGGAACGATCTATTTATTTTCTCTATGAATCTCCAAACTCATGGACACAAGTAAAAATAAATTCCTAAAACATGTATTATACTAATAGACTAATGGTGAGAATGTGGGTGATAGGATGAAATCAGATGTATCCATGAACCCAGTGCCATCTGCAACCCCTACCAAAACCATGACACGAAACTAATGACTCTATATGATATTATAGAACATACAGACCCTTGGTGCAATATTATCTACGAAATTTAGAGCTTTAATCATCATCAACTAAAGAGTATCCCAAATAGGTAGAAAAAAGGTGACATTTGTCTAACTATCTATGATCACCAACATAGAATTAATACGTAGAGGTGATTTGGGATGTCCAATCATGAAGTCTATAGATTGGTCATCCCATTTCAACATAGATCTAGGTAGGGCCTATGAATGCCCCAAAGTTCACTGGGGTTCCTAATTCATCTGGTGAAATGTTGAACATCAAGTAAACAACCTAGATATATTGAGATTCATCCTCAAACACTAATATTAATGTTTTAATTTTTTAAACATCATTGTATAATTCGGTTGAACATCCCATATAAAACCATTTGACTCTCACATAAACTCCTATCATATTTTTGTCGGAACCCAAGATCATCTATGAATGTGAATGATATTATTATCATCAACAACCCATCCCACAAGTTATACATCTCTAACAAGGATCTCCCATATGACCAAGAACTAATAATATGATATCTCTATCATCCTAACTCTCTAAAAAATTCAAGAGGTCATTGATATTGATGAAACTATAGTCTTCCCATTTTTTCCCAAAAGATAATAATGAATCAACCAATCAAAATGCAATTTTCTAACATCCAACAAATGGAGATTATAGTGATATTATTATAGATAAATAAGGAATAAATACATGAAATCACAAATGGAAATGATAATTATCCATTGTTCACGTTTGATTGGATTAATTTACATTATAACGATTAATGAATAAGAAAAATAACTTATTATATCTATTCCCCAAAATAGATGAATACAAACACAATTTTGGAATCATAAACAACCCTTGAATAAATCTATAAATCGATTTAATTCATTTTAATAGTGGGGTAATCATATGATTAATATAAAAAAATATAAAAATATTCCCACCTCAAGTGAGGATTGATCACTAATGAATAATGAATATTCATCTCTATCACTGGTGAGATCAAAAAATACCATTATAATTGTTAACCATTATATAAATTGGATCATCAATAAATATTAATTATGTCCAGCAATGCTCATATATGATATTATTTCAATAAAAAAGTTCATGAGTTTTACTAAGGGAACATGTTATGATAGTTTAATTTTATAGTATAATTAGTTTTTTACATTATTTAAACAGTTAATTAAATATATATAATTTAATATAATATTTCATTCATGGCCGTTCATAACCAAATCATCTAATGATGTCATATATTATTTTGTGCCAATGGTAAAAACAACACTCATAATTCCTATAAGTATAATACGTATTATCAGATCCTTAGTATAGAATGAGGGCACCCTAAATTATTCTTTATTGTGGTGGTGGTATTTTGTTGGAAATATGGATCTTGTCCTGGAATACACAATGTGAGAATGGAAATTTTTATGATTTTTTATTGATAATGGAATCATCATTTCAAGTTTATAATACCACACATGTCAGTCATAGTATATGAAATGTGCGACAATAAGAGATTTGATGTGTTTAATATAGTTTCATAACTTACACACTTAGTCACCCCTACCGGAATATGATAATAAGAAGCTAAATTATATAGATCCGTGATATTTCAAATATAGAATTATGATGTGATGAATAATTCATGTGTATTAATGTATTAATGGATAATATATTTTTTTTTGGAAAATGTGGATGGAAATATGTTTAGAATGGATCTCTGGTCATATTAAGGCTTCAAATATATCTTTCAAGATAGGATTCGGAGTCTTCTAGTTCAACAATAGTTTTCCCTATGAGTTAAAATGATCCATTATTGAGTTTATCTTTATCATCAGTCTATGATTTAGGGAGTGTAGGAGGAATTTGAAGTTATATCGCCCTTATCTGATATTATGGTCTTAATAGATATTGAGTGTTAACCTTGAGGGTTACATGATCATTCTAGTTTAAAATAATATTGAACAATATGTAATAGAAGGTGGTTTGTGTGCTTAATATGACCCTATGAATACAACCACATAGGAAATGGAGTCAGGGAATTTCCCTCACATGAAAGAATTGATGTCACTCAGACATGAAAAGGCATAAGGTATGCAATCATGCAATAATGGGGTATTAGTACAGTTCACATGAACTATTTGGAGTCCTATTGATGGAAAATGATGAGTGTGTATTACAATATCATGAAATATAACATTATATGTGTAATAATTGCCACATCTCCCAAAAAAGGAAATATCGTGATCACACATCCATCAAATGACCAAGGAGAAATCTCATAATGGAATTGAAATTTTATAACCAATGAATTTTCAAGGGTTTTCATGACCACAGTCCTTGACACAACTAACCCTAATTTCACTCATTACCCTTTTATATCCATTATGTCCCTCATCATGATTTGTTATCTAGAAGGATTATGGGATCACATGATACACCATATTTTGATATTTATCTTTCATGTGTGTCCTAATTTTTTCATGGTTGTGGGGGGTGGGGAGGGTTGGTTTATACGAATCACATCCCCTATATCTACGATGATTTTCAATGTGAACACGGCATGTAAGTCATATTAAGTACACATAATATCCAAAAAAGTATGTCAGAAAATCTTAATTCACTTCATGAGGTCAATTCGCAATCCATTTGTGACGTCCTCTATAAAGAATAAAAAAATGTGACCGTCTAATCAGTCCATCTAGACAAGTTTCATTAAAAGCACATTATTTCTAGGCATGCATACTCGAAAAGGGAATCCATCCAAGGGTTAGATATATATTTCCTGGGTCAAAAATTGTTGTCTGAAGTTATTCAATGCAATATATAACTGGGGTTTTTCATGATTAATGACCAGATAACACGTACCGTTTAATCCCTTCAAATGAATAATATCCTAAAATACAATGTTTAAAAATCACATCATTTATAACATTAATCACATGAATTATAGAGACCATTCTTTAGTGAAATTAGTTTTATATCATTTTAATGATAAAAAACACAAAAAACATTGACTATCAAATCGTTTAGTATCTTGGGAATACTAGGACCTTACATAACATTTACAAAACAAATCATTTATTTAATTCCTTCTTCTATAGAATCTTACTAGGTCATGACTTATCCATCATAAAAATAGTCACCTAAGGATAGACATCAAAAATATGTGTGATTAAATTATATTAAAAGTTTATGTAATAACATGAGACAATGTATCATGATTTTATAATAATCAGATCATTATAATTATAATGATTAAAAGAGGAATTAGATAATTGCACGGACTGTGGAAATATATAAAAATTAAACATCATTTATTAGTGGTCATGTACAAAACATAGTTGTGAAAAAATATTACATCATGATCACACATATATTCCCTTAATCATTAAGATATTCACATTACCCAAATAATTGGAACACTATATAATTCCTGGCACACCCGTCACATCATAACATTTTCCTTGCACAACATAATTTTGGGTGCACTCATCACATAATAAAATTTACATTATCATGCATTCCACATGTTACAAAAATAAACCATGAACATAAAAAACAAATTGAAATGATTGTGTTTCAATTCATTAATAATACATTTACAAACTTTGGGTTCCCAAATAAAATATGCAATAACATACCTGATACATGAACCATCAACTTTGAGTGGGATGTACAAGGTGGGTTTTTTAAGAATATTTCTTATGGAAAGAATATTTCTTGAAATAATATCTAGTGGAAAACATCTATATCCTAGAAAAGGTAATATATTGACAAATATTTTTTTTTAATAAACATACTAAAAATTGAGTGAAAGTGGGAGAACATGATGAAAGAATGTTGGGTTCAGAAATTCCTCTTGCATTGCACCTGAATACTTTTGTCACTTTAATATCCTCTGTAATCAAAATAATTTAATTAATTAACACATAAAGAACCTTTAATACAAGGAATTTATTCATTATGGTGTTATTATGTTATTTTATGGGCCTTTAGATGAGTTATAGAGTTTAAATTAATTGTTTTGTGTAGTTCTTTTTCAAGGTTTTCATGATCGGTTCACTTGTGAACATGAATGGAGGTTCATATAGAACATAAATAAACAACCATAATTTATATTTCATGTTACTAATGATATAAAAAGAATTTAATTTATCTGATAAATAGTTGCATATATACCATGAGGAAGAATCCTTAGATAAAATTTAATATTGATTAATTTAGGTTAATTTGGGCAGTTTTTGGATCACAATGAACATGTTTTGATTTATCATTTACTATTAAGTATTAATGTTTTTTATAGAAAATAAAAGTGTATAAAACCATATATTACGTTATATTTTTCAACCATTTAATTATTTCATTTACAACCACTGATTCCTTAATGGAAAATGAATGAACATTTGAGCACAATGTCGTTAAATTGACAAATCATGTGCAATGATTTCATTTTAAAAATAAAAGAGTTAGAGGTATGGAATTAATTAATAATTTTATATAAACATGATATAATACCATTATATGAATAAAAATATATTTCTAATGATATTTGGATAATATAATTGGAGGATAAGAGAACAAATAACATGGAATTTGGAAGGAAATTGGAAGAAAAGAGGGAGAGACATTACCAATTGAATATCACTTCCATGAGAGCCTCTATAGGGGAGAGGATTTGGTAATTTTTTGATACCAAGGACTTATAGACATGTTGAAGAATATTGTTAAAATATTTAAAATGAATTTGGACTTCGAATAGGGATTGACAGTTATGAGGAAATGGTGGTGTGGTTGGGGGCATTTATAGGGGAGGGGAGAGGTGTTTTCACTATATTATATTCATTAATTTATTATTCCTCTAAAAGTCATGAAATTTTGGATATTCCATGAAGAGATACAATACATTGGGAATCTAAGTTTGATATTTAGGTTTTTACATCACTTAGGATGTCATGAATTTTGGATTTAACATATTATATACATATAAGGTAATTTATATTATTTTACTTTTCATAAAAATCCTAAAGATTCTCCAAAACCAATTATTAACTTATAGAATAAAAAATGAACTGCATTTTATGAAAATAATTATCAAAATAATAGTTATTTAATTTTAAATTGAAATCATAATTTACATGAAAAATACAAATTTTAAAAAGAAAACATCTATTCCAACGCAATGAATAAATAACTAAGGCATCATAAAATTATAATATAATAATAGAGAATAAAAATAAATGTTTATGAATATATTTTATTAAAATTAATTTCCTTTTTAATTAGTAAATTAATAATTAATTATTCATGAATTTAAAAAACACCAACTATATAAAATTGACAAAGGCATGAACAAAGATTCATTTTCCCTTGGGTCACGCAAGTTCCACCAAGGTCGCGCAAGTACAATTGTGCGCCACTCATTGGTCGCGCAGGTGACTTTAGTGCACTCTTTGATTCTCACTCGGGGTCTTCAGCAGCCTATAAATACCCCCAGTAGGCCCCCCATTTCATGGACGAAAAATTCCCTAAACTCAGATTTGAGATCTCGGTGCCGTAGTCTCTTCTCGAAGCTTCTTAACCCTTCTAAGGTAATTTCATACCTAGAAGCGAAGCTATAAAGAGGGGGGATACGGCCTATGTGTTGAAACTCATCAACACTTGCATGCGTAAGTGGCCATCCCTAAGGGAAATGGCCATACTTGAGCACCACCTTATTCATTCAACAAAACTTGTGTGCCACCCCTTTGAAAGATTTTAGGGATAATACTAAGGGCTTGAACCAAGTTTTTCCCAAGTATTACCCCACGGGTTGACCGTCGCACAAGTACCCATGTGTCGCGCAGGTACATGTGCATGACCAGGACTTGCGCGCCCATGCAGGACTTGCACGCCCACTTCTTTGTGGTTTCCCCTCCTCCCTATTTCACCTCTCTTATGCCTATCCACCTCTCCTATTCAAGATTCATCCTTAAAAACCCTCTTCAGAGTCATTTATGGCATTGTTCCATTGTTGTCTTCCTTATCTGAAAGGAATTCCATTGAACATTTCTTAAAACCTAATGATTTACATATTTTTATGTCACTAAGGTTAGAGATTTCATTCATTCAACCTCATCCTTTAAGATGAGAGGATCTTTTACATGGGCCTCCTTCTCATGAGTTATCCCCAGTCCAAGTTCTCTTAATTTGGGCATCCTCCTTAGGAGTAAGCCCCAAGTCCATTAAGATGGGAATTCTCCTTAAGAGTAATCTCCAGTCATAATTTCCTAACCTGGGAATCCTCCTTAAGAGTAAGCCCAATCCATCATTTTCCAAACTGGGCATCCTTCATAAGAGTAATCCCTAAGTTTCCAAATTTTAAATTCCCTTAACCTGGGCTTCCTCCTTAGGAGTATGCCCGAGTTTTCAAATCCCTTTATACTTGTGATTCCTTCTCAGGAATAATCCCCAGTCATAATTCCCCTTAACCTCGGATTTCTTCTCAGGAATAAGCCCCAGTCATAATTTCTCTTAACCGGTCTTAATTTCTCTTTATTTGGAATTCCTTCTCAGGAATAAAACCCAAATCATAAGCCCCTCTAATTTGGGAATCTTTCTCAGGATTAAGTCCTATGTTAAGTATCCAAATCTCCATAAAGCACATATAACATTATAGACCTTGTTCCCGGGTTTCTTCATTGAAGTAAATCCTAATCTTCATCTATTTGGGAAGTCATACATGCATAAGCCCCATATCATTTTTATGATGGCACACTTGTCTGGTTTTACAAATACCTCATGTTTCTCACACCGAGCATGAATCACATGATCTTAGAGAGTAAAATTAATTCTGACATCTATTTCGAAGCCATCAATCATACATAAACCTCATAATTTTTACTCGAACTACATGGGTTCTGATTCCTTTTTTAAAACAATGGACATGTATGTAGTCCAGCTGCGGGTACGATCCCAACTGCGAAATAATAAATGTCCATCTGAATAACAATAAACATCAAGTTCCCCACTGAGTGGATTTAAAAATAGTATGGTTATCATAATGACCAAGTGAATTCTATATAATGTGTCGAAGGATACCATTGAATAAGAATATCTAAACAAATACAGTTGATTCTCTATCGATGAAGAACCTCGAATACATATAATAGAATCTTAAATCTCCAACATATTAATCATTGATTGTCATATCTAAAGGAATGATCATTTTCATACTTGGTAATGTAATAAGGATTCACGAACCTAACATAAATCTACAAATAGAGTCCCAGAGTAGACAATAATTCCCCTAAAAATTGTGTAATGAGTCTGACCTCCCATCCTCTCGACCAATGAAAAATTTTAAGCCTCATCGGTCCATAACTAATTAGAACCTAACTTTGGAAAGTTGGTCCAAATGTATATGGAATCATGGGATGTTTCTAGTTCTATGAACAATCCCGTTAGAAACCGATTGGAATGTCTGAACCATAAACTAATGAGGTCATCCCAATTTATAGAGGAAACAAAAACTGTGAACCCGACGTGAATCCTTAACCATGTTAAAATGATGTTTTACCTAATTGTTAGGCCCCTATTTAAACACAATAAGAGGGCCAAAAAAACAATAAATAACATATTTTCTTTTCCGAAAGATGTTGTGGCAGGACTTATCTTGATTACGTCTGTTATATCAAACATTAACTCTTTTCCAAGACCTTCTTTGTTACAAAAATTGCTTCTCTAAAGTTCACACCTATGAATATCTCTACTGTGAATGCCTCTGCTGCTACTCCTGTTGGATCATAGTCCGCTCTGAGTAAGACATCACCAACTCAGTGTCTTCAACGATGGGTATCAAATGTTCTGGTTAAAGAGTACAGTCAAAACAGTACTATTCTGACTCTGGAGGCCGCTCAACAAGCCCTCCAAGTCAACAATTTACCCTAGTTGTCCAGACGGCGACGACCAGTGATCAAGAAGCAAGTGGAGCTAACCACCATTTCCAACCATTTTGGGTTGTTATCCCCGGAACGTGATCACATGTCCATCCCATATTCCGGGGAGGTGAATGAGCAGGTCCCTTAGGGCCTTAATTCAATGTGACAGGAGTGCTTCCTGAGGGCTCCCATCAACAATCGCCATCAAACTCGTGTGACAGTGTGCCCTCAACATGATGTGGGTATCATTTACAGGTGTTTGGCTTAGGTTCCTCGAACTCGAGAAGGCATTAGGAACCACAAGAGGAGAAATCTACTCGACATTGAGCAGGTTCTCATCTCTTCCATTTCTGGAAAAGTCCACCAACCTAACTTCGTGGAATGAAACGAGCGGGCACACGCAATCATCTGTTTTAATTCCGCTGCCCAGAAAACTCGTCTGGAAGCAGCATTCCATTCCCACTATAAAATTTTGGCAGAGTATTATAGACATGAACATACACCTGTTTCTAAATCATCTGCTAGTCAGCAAGCTCGTTTGACTACATACGATAAAGCCTGCCAACCCAACGTGTTGAAAACTGGTTGACAGACACATACACCAGCTTGCAATCATCAGTCATGCCAGTAGCCTCATCTTTCAGTATTGAAGGAACTTTGTCAACAATGTTCAGCGGAGTGCAATCAGCAGGAACATACACCTACCAGTATTGATCAATCCTACCAACAGTCTCGTTTGGTAGCACTCGGAGAAGTCAGTCGGAGAGCTCCGATGACAAACATGAGGAAGACTTAACTCTCTGCCCCCACACATGAGTACTGTAAAAATTCACTTACAGGAAAAGAAGGATTGGAGAAAGAATACACACCTAATCCAAGCATGGAATGGATGTATATTCTCGTTTCGGTAGCTGAATTCACCAAGCACATTCTGTCAATGGTGAAAGAGCCGAAGCAAATTCCTACTCATATTCTGGATGCCTGTAAGAATATTATATCAGCTTTAGTAGCATCTCAGGGAAAGACACATAAATATATCCCTACCAGTTGAGTGACACATCAATATATCACTTCATAACAGACACACACATCTATTCCAGTCCAAGAGGGTTGTGGGGCATACTCCCCCATATCATACGGAGAACCAATTCAGGCACATACACCTGATTTGAGTGGAGATAATCAACCTAACCTGATCATTTCTCATGAGTAGGCACATAAAACTGTCAATAATGACCACTTTTTTCAAAAAGTGGTTCCTAAATTGAGTAAGAAGGTGTCTTAAGAAAGAGACCCTTCCAGCATAGTCAAGAAATCAAGGGCTAATATGTAATAAGGTCAAACTCACTGCTGGAGATCTTGATGCACTCAGACAATTATCTGTTGCTACTCATGATTATACTCTCCTAGTTCCCAATAGTGTGAATATTAATTCCGAAGGTCTTCATCAGACACTTCCTCTTAAAGTATGGCTTCATGAAAGTTCGACCGATCTCGAATTTTCACCTTCAGATGAGATCCAAATGAACCCTCTGTGTGGGAAGAAGACCAAGGACTAAAATGTTTCATCATTTTCTGTAACCCACCATGGTGGTCCTCCCCATGATGATGAATTTACCTGCGAAATTCCTCTCTGCAGTAGTAATGAACATTTCCTAGAAAATTCTCCAATGGAAAATATAGTGACGAGAAAGCCCTATTATCTTGAGGAACTTGAAAATGTAAATCCAATCGTGTCTGATGCTTTACCGCTAGCAGGTGAAATAATTTCTCCATCAGAAGATAGCCTGGGGTGTAGTTCATTCTCCGAACCACCCTTGGGCCATTCATCTTCTAATTTGATCAGTGAATTCTCTATCAATATTTTTTAATCAGATGAAGCAACAAGGAAGCACCAACTCTGGTCCGATCTGGTAGAAGAATCTTCATCAAATGATAAAGAGGAAGTACTTAATATGAGATAACAACTGGAGAAAGGTGAAGCGCCAGTCATGTTTTGGCCTTTGGTTGACTCTCAGTATGACATTCCATAGATGTTGACAAAAGACGGAATTCATGATATTCATCTCAACATATGGAAAACTATTTGTTAGTTGAAGAAGAAAATATTATCTTTTGATGAATATGAAAATCATGTCATGATAATAGAAGGGTTAAAATGCCAAATTGACTTCGCATCTCTCTTGGTTTCTCAATATCCAAAGGCTAAAAAGCAGTAGAGAGCCCTTCAATGTTCTTTCCATGGCACACTAAGAACATTGGGATTGTTAATTGCCAATGCCCCATCTGGTATTCATATCAGGGGATGGGGTGTTCATGGAGAACAACATTTCATGGTTCTCTTTAGTTAGGAAATCCCACCAAAAATGGTCTCATGCAATGTTATTGCCCATGGCTGGCCACAACCAATTGGCTTTGTTTGTAATCATAGGCTCGCTCAAGAACATGCCTCAACTAGTTCTTCTTCAGATCAAGCATAAAGAGAACAAGTTGTTGAATTAATCCTACACCAATCAAACAAGAATATTGAACATTCCTCTCATTTGGAGCAAGAACATCATCAAGTGACATAAGTGTTAGAAATCAACCAATGGTATTTTGAGATGGGTGATAAAAGTGGATGCTGGTTGATGCATGTAGCCAATTTACGGACTAAAGTCCAAGAGAGATTTCTAGAAGGTCTCGGATATAGCATGTCAAGAACCACCCCATCTTTCTAGACTGGGGACTCTTTTAACCCAAACCTCATTATCAAAAAATAGGATTCGAGGAGTTGAGAAAGAACAGTAGGAATAGCCCCAGTTCACCAGACTGGGGACTTTTTAAAATCCCCAATCTCTTCCTCAGAGAAAGTTAGTCTTCTATTGAATAGGGAAGAAGCCCCAAGTGGACCGAAGAGACAAATTTTCAAGAGATTCCCTCCAAATTATGGCTCTTCAAGAAGTTCCTGAGGGATCAAATTGACAAAAGGCAATGTCTCATTAGAACATGGAAGAAAACAATATCGCAGAAATGCTGATAGAAGGGATTCAATTCAATATGCATCAATCAATGTCATTAATTCCATTGTTGCTAATTCACCAGATGAGGTTTACTCATAGGGACCCGATGAAGATGTTCCTTCTCAAGAAGTTTTATGCACATAAACAAATGAAGAAGGTGTGCGTACACAAAATCAAAGGCTTACCCAGAATCTGGGTGTTCATTCAAATAACCCACTTCCCCCTCTACGGAAGAGATCTAACAAGGGGAATGGAAAGAATTAGGATACATACCCTTCATCTAGAGGAGGCCAATCGCTCTCACTAGAGCAATTATTTGCACAACCGGAGGAAGAAATGAAGTAATCGAGGAGGTTGAATGGAGAACTACTTCAAGGTAGTCTTCCTCCTAAGCATCCTGGAGTCAGTCAACAAAGGGAATTTGTTGTGAATACCGAGATGGATCAAGAATATCCTCCTCTTCCAGTACACCCTCACATGTATAATACTACAAGTCAAGTGCAACAACAATCGGTGGTGCTACAATCATTTGTAGTACCAGCCACCACATCTGTCCAAGCTCCAGTTATTTCACCTGTTCATGTCCAAGATCAACCGGATGTTTCTCAAAAGTTAATAACTAATATTGAGTCATTAACAGCTCAGTAGGAAGCTAATGAGGGAAAGCGTGCTAAAATTCAACCAGAAAAGAGAGCTTACCCTGAATGGGTTGAGGCAATTCCTCCCACATCATATTTTGCAAGTACCACATTCCCAATCATTAAAGCTTCGGGAGACACATAGCAACACTTAACACATTTTGTTTCTCGTTGCGATCCTATGATGTGAACCCCTTAGCAATAGGAAGCCGTTATGCTCAGGTGTTTTGTACAGTCATTACATGGGCCTGGTTTGTCTGGTACACAAGCTTGAAATCCCGGTCAATTACCGGATGGGATGATCTCTGTCAACAATTTCTTCTTCAATTCAACTCAACTTTGCCAAAGACAACAGTTTGTGATCTTACAAACTGTAAGCAAAGGGAGAATGAAAGGGTTTCAGATTTCATTGCTCCCTAATAGAGATTAACATATTCCTTAAGAATAGCACTCCCTCAAGAGGAATTGTTGCCAATCTGTGTGGAAAATCTGCGTGGTGAGTTACACACCCCATTGATCATTGTGAAATACACAGGAGAGTTTTGGGACCATACTTAAATCTCTCAACAGATTGAAGATTATCTTATGATGATTAAGGAAAAAACCCTTGTAATTCCATGATCTCTAGAAAGGAGAATGGGTAGAGAAGAGACTGCTACAGTTATGCATAAACATGCACCTGTACCTACTTCTACTTCAAAACCTTCATCTTCCCGAAGGGATCCGCATCCTGAGTATCAACAACAGACGATGTTTCTTCAATATGATCAAAGATATCAAAGACATAAAAAATTTGAGGATCTGAATAGTGAAGTTTACTGTTTCCAAAATGAAAAAGTTTCAAGTTACTTAATTTCGGCTCTGGAAAATAATTTTGTTCAATTTACAAGGCCCAAAAGACCGAATAAGGAAGGATATAAAGACCGTCCAACTATTTCCAATTTCATCAGATGTTGGGGAATCCAATTCAGGAGTGTTTTTTTCATGGACCTCCTGCAAAAAATGGTCGACTCGGGACAAGTCAAACTGAAAGGTTCTTCAGCTCAGGTAGCATGTGTTACTACTACAGATCCAGAAGAGGAAGGAGAGAGGCTAGATTTCGTGAAAAAAATGCGCCAAAATATGATGATTATATGGTCAGAAAAATGATCAACCGTACTCATTCTATTTAGCGAACACAATGGAAGAAACCAATTGTATCTTCTGCCATGAATTCCACAACAAAATCCTTTTCATCAGAAGGAAAATCCTCAAAAAACATAATAATTCAAAGAAAGAGGAACAATCAGAAAAAGATGAGATAGTGTCAAATCCCATGTTGTCTTTGACTCTGGCTGATTTTTTGCCATCAACATTGATGGCACGGGCACCGCCCCACTAAACGGCACAACCTAAACTGGCTAATTAGGCAGAGTCTTCATCAGATGAAGAGTTGATATTCTGTTCTTTTAAAATGATTCACTTAATAGATCTATATGCCAGTCGCAGTTTTGATTTTGATGAGATCGAGTTCCCTGTATAAAACAGAGGAAACAGATAAGTTCTAGAGGCTCAGGATACAGGGGAAGACATGGATTTTTCGGACGCCACTATTCCAATTCTACCCCTGCTAGAACTGTTTATATGGCAGAAACTTGTGTCAGAGCCCTTCAACGAGCTAAAAAATAACAAGAAAATTCTACCACCAATAGCAGACTCAGTCCTGGAACAATTATTCTGGAAGATCAGTTGGAGGCACCACCTTTTTCCCTATTATTAATTAACTAGACCTATTCGGTCTAATCTTCCAAATCCAGGAGAATTACAAACTCCTTCCCCTGATACATGATTCATCCACTTCCAAAGCATCAACCTCTTAGGTAACTGCGAATCCACATGTTCTTGTTGGGAAATGCAGAGATTTGGATCAAAATTATGATGTATTGAAACAACTGTCCCATGTACCAGCCATGTTATCAATTATGGATTCCTTGAATCTATCAAAGGATCTTCAGGAGGCACCCATCCAGGCTTTGTCAAGTCCTCAAGAGTTTGAAACTGAAATTATAGCAGCTAAAGTCTACCATGTAGAGAATAATCATGAATAATTCCATGCAGTGATATCTTTCACAGATGAATATGAATATGATTTAACGGATGTACATATTAGACCTTTGTATTTATCTGGAAAGGTCAATGGTGTAGACATCCGAAGAGCTTTCATTGAAAACAGTTCAGGAGTGAAGCTCATCCCTATTCGTACACATCATCAATTGGCCTCATAGAATCTGATTTATCTCCTTCTACTATGATTTTACAATGATATGATAAAACGGAACAAGAACCACTGGGCATGATTACACTTAGAACTCAGTTTGGAGATCTTGTATCCAATTCTGATTTCATGGTTGTTGATCAAGACTCAGCCTTCAACATCTTGCTTGGAAGACCCTAGCTACATCAACATGCAGCTATCCCTTCATCATACCATCAATGTCTCAAATATTGTTTTGATGGTAAAATTGGGACATTGTATGGTGATAAGGCCCCGTTCAAGACATGTGAATCTCAATAAATTGAGGCGGAATTCTATCACCTGAAGGGAATGTAGAAATCCACCACAAGGGAGATTACCAAAGTTAATGCTCTATATGGTTTGGAAAAGATTCCATTAAACACCTTCACACATGTGAGTACAGATTATGTGTTTCCTATCAGTAAAATTGACAAGATAGACCCAAATATAAAAACTCTTATGGAAACTTCCATAATGTCAATTACGGTAATCAAGCCAGACAACACGAGAGAAATTAGGGATTCAACAAGCAATGATGAATGATAAAATGGGGATGTATTCATTTCAACTACTAAAATCAATCAAGTATATACTTTTCCAACTGGACTTGAAGATGTTATAACAATGTCAGAGGATACTGATGATGTGATTCTCAATCCATCATCTCCTCATTATTACCCAGGGAAGACCCTTCATCGTAAATCGGGTCGGAAATGGAAGCTTCTTCTTCAAGATGTTAAAATTTTAACATCTCTTCTGATCATGGAAATTATGCTTCATCATCTACAATGAAAATAGGAAAACAAGAAATAACACATGTCAAAGAAGAAGATGAAGATCTCGGGGATGCTCTTCCAGCATTTGAAGAGGGTATCTCTACCACCGTGGATGAACTCAGAGAAATAAATCTGTGTACAAAAGAAGTTCCATGTCCCACTTTAATTAGTGCATCCATGAATCTTGAAGAGAAAGAGATGTATATTTATTTTTTAAAGAAAAATCGATATATATTTTCTTGGAACTGTACAGATATTCCAGGTCTTGATCATAATGTTTCCACTCATCGTTTGGCTTTTCCAAAAGAACATCATGGATTCAAACAAGCCGCTAAAAGAACACACCCAACCCATGCTTGAAAAATTGAAGCTGATGTGTATAATTTTATCAAAGATAACTTCATCAGAGAAGTTAAATAACCCATGTGGATGGATAATATTGTCCTAGTGAAAAAAACAATTGACAAATAAGAGTTTTCATTAATTTTAGAGATCTTAATCTGCATTGTCCTAAGGATGATTTTCCATTTCCTATTACAGAACTCTTAATTGATGCAACAGCTGGCTATGAAGCACTTTCCTTCATGGATGGATATACTAGATATAATCAAATCCAAATGGATCTAGAAGATAGAGAATCTACAGCCTTTAGAGCCCCTTAAGTTGTGTATTGCTATCGGGTAATGCCCTTTGGATTGAAGAATGCAGGCACAACATATCAGTGTGCCATGCATCATATCTTCAAACCCTTTTTAGGGATGTTTGATGAATTTTAGGTTGAAGATTTGGTGGTTAAATCCAAGAATCCTTCTAATAACTTTTCTGATTTGTAAGTCATATTCCACAAACTTCTCAACATTATTTGAACATGAATCCCTTAAAATGTGATTTCTGGGGTAACCTTAGGAAAATTTCTCGGCTTTTTTGTACACCATCGTGGTATCGAATTCGATTCGGATAAGCCAAAGAAAATCCTTGGTATGTCACCCCCTTGAAATTTAAATTAATTGAGAGGACTTGAAGGACAATTGGCCTATATTCAGCGTTTCATCGCCAATTTGGCAGGAAAAATTTTACCCTTCACCAAATTGATGAAAAAGGGAGTCACTTACCAGTGGACTGAAGAATGTACAGAAGCATTCGATATTATTAATAAGTATCTATTATGTCCACCAGTATTAATTCCACAAGTTGAAGGAAGACCACTTATCCTCTATGTGACATCTTTAGAGAGATAATTGGGTGACTTTCTTGCTTATAAGAATGATACTGGGAATGAAAACAGCCTCTACTATCTCAGTCAGACTATGCTTGAAGTAGAAACCTGATATTCAAATATTGAGAAGTGCTGCCTAGCATTAATCATTGCAGTTCAAAAGTTGAGACACTACCTGAAACATCAATAGGTTCAATTGGTAACTCGCAATAACCCGCTCAAATTCATCCTTAGTCGTCTAATTCTTATAGGACGTGTAGTGCGGTGGGCAGTTATTTTGCAGCAATATGATATCCAATATGTGTCTCAAAAAGAAATAAAGGCACAAAATCTAGCTGATTTCCTTACTGAACACCATTCAGTAGAATATACATCTCCAGATATTGAACATCCTGATGAGGAAGTCGTCTTTATTAAAGACAGTCTTAAAACATGGGAAATGTACTTTGATGGTGCTTCTAGAAGTCCAATAGGGAGGAAAATGGAAAATCATAACTTCAACAAATATGGGTTAGGAATTTTTCTCATTTCTCCAGAAAAGCAGTGTTACCCTATTCGTTCTCATTGTTGGGAGGCGGTACAAATAATGAAGTGGAATACTAAGCTCTCACCACAGGCTTGGAGTTGGCGCATCATGAACAAGTGATTCATTTAAAGGTGAAAGGTGATTCAGATCGGGTAATCAAACAAGTCAATGGGGATTCTTCCATCAGAAAAGAAGAGATAATCCATTAGTATGATTACGTCAGAAAGTTAATGGAAGAATTTCCTATGGAATCGACATTTTCTTATGTCATGCGGTCACAAAATTCTCAAGCTGATACACTGGATAATATTTCCATAGCTTTGGTAGATCCAAATCGGGATAAGACAAGCATCAATATTTCCCACCTTCGTACAATTTTACCTTATGTTCAAACCAAAACAGAGGAAATAAATGAAATTATTCCCATTCCTGAACCATATCATCATACTACAGGATGGATGTCACCTATCCGGGAATACCTTCAAAATGGAACACTCCCACCTGATAGAGCTGAGAAAGAACAAATCTGGTGACGTGTGGTCAATTTCACTCTTTATGATAGCCCAGAACACCTAGAGAAAATTCTCTACAAGTGTCATTTTTATGGATTTCTCTTCAGATGCATTGATGGTGAACAGACAATGGATGTCATGAAAGAATTATAGGCAGGAGTCTGTGGTGCCCACCAGTCTAGAAATAGACTATCTGATCAAATTCCAATACTTGGATTCTTTTCACCTTCAATGATACATGATTGTGTTGATTTCAAGATGAAGTGTCATTCATGCCAATTACATTTCATCTTCATTCATCATCCCCTAGAGTTGCTTCATACAGCTAAATACTTGTGGCCATTTTCCACATGGGGAATAGATGTGGAGGGACCTTATCCTTCGGCTACATTCAAGCAGTTTATGTACATTCTTACTACTACTGAGTTCTTTTCCAATTGGGAAGAGGAAAGACCTATCAAAGAAGTTACTTCTAAAATCATTGTTAGATTTATCAATTCTAACATCATTACCTGATTTTCTGTCCATCATACCATTTAGATGGACAATGGCACCAACATCTCTTCATCAGAGGTGAAAAAGTTGTATCAAGAATACATCATAAAATCCAACCATTCATATTGGTATCATGAAGTTTCTAATGGATAGATATAACCCTTTAACAAGACTCTTTCAAACATAGCTCAAACTATAGTGGATAAAGACAAGAAGTCATGGCCTGACAAACTCATTCATGCTTTATGGGATTATTGAACCACCACACTCACTGCAACGTAGTCAACTCCATATTTATTGGTATATGGAACAGAAGCAGTCTTTCCCATTGAGGTTTAGTTACCTTCTATTAGAGTATCCATTTTTTATCATTCATCTACATATGAACAATCTCAAAAGCGATTGAATGAATTGGAATGATTAGATGAGAAAATATTGCACACCTTGCACCACCTGGATGTCTATCAGAATAGAATATCACAAGCTTTCAATAAAAAAGATCATCTTCGTTCATTCGTTCATGGAGAATTGGTGTGGGTTCTCAGTACTCCAATGATACCAGGAAAGAAACCTCCCAAGCAGAAGCCAAAATGGGAAGGACATTATTCAATACATAAGGTCTACTTCAATGAAGCATATTCTTTAATCTCAATGGATGGAGAACACATCAATACACCAACCAATGCCATATTTCTGAAGAAGTATTTTTTATAAACACAAAATACATCATCCATGGTCCACACATATGACCTTAAACTATTTGCATTTCTATTTTCCAACATGACATTAAACTGTGTTTTCCTTTCTGGAATACTTTAAACTGCATAGTCTCTTACATCCAGCAAGACGTTAAACTGCACCATTCACGGTCCACGCATATGACCATAAACTATTCGCACCATCATCCAAAATGACGTTAAACTATGACGTCCTAGCAATAGGAAGCTAAACTGTACAGAAGTCCCTTACATCCAGTAAGACGTTAAACAACATCCTCAGTTGCGGTCCATGCATATTACCTTAAACTATTGGCATTATTTTCATCCAACATGAAGTTAAACTATGAAAAAATCCCTAATACATCCAACATGATGTTAAACTGTGTCCTCTTTGTCCATAATACATGACACTAAACTACACAGTCCTCTTTGGTCCAAGAAGACATTAAACTATGTTTTCCGCATTGTCTTAGCTACAGGACGCTAAATTTTACAACACCCTTATTGTCTAACATGACCCAAAACTGTGTTCACGTCCAACATGAAATTAAACTATGTACCTATATTTGTCATACATGATGTTAAAACTGTATTTTGTCCCCGCTACATGACACTAAACTATGCAGCACCAATAGTCTTCACTGCAAGACTTTGAAATTGCATAGTCCCTTCATATGCCCTACATGACATTAAAATGTGCATCGTGAAGGTTGTTTCTACCTCTTGTTTCTCACAACAAGTATGAATTATGTGATCTTATAGTAAACATCAACCATAACACCTACTCTGTTCCACTAACCATGTGGATGTCCCAACACCATTTTTTAGATCGTTTTCCTCAAAAACATCATGATCGCCAATTCATCCTTCAATTGAACTACACAGACTTTGATCATTGGCTTCTTGGCTGGGTATGTAGGAAACCTACTAAGGTTCAAGCCCAAAACCAATATCATCACATCGGTTGAACTCCACATCACACGATGTTGATTCGTGAATCCATCCATAGAATCAATATCTTCACATTGGTTCACCTTTTTCCTTTTTATATGACGTTAAACTGTACAACAATTTTTGTCATGTACGACAATAAACTAAAACAATATTTGATACCCTCAACTGAGAAGGAATCATTATTTATATTTATTTCCAATCATGTTATATTCCAAAGACTACGTGCATACATTGCAATGCCAGAACCTTTTATCTTGGGTCAAACAATCATTGCACTAAAGTACCCTTTTCACCCTTCACTTGTACAAACCAAATTTGTACAGAGGGTATTTATAGAACTATGTGGGCTTGATTCACATACTTATGGGATACGTAGGAATGTTCGGGTATCCCTTGAATCCTACCCCATGTATTTGGGCCTAACCCCAAATTTCACTTTCAGTCCCCTGACTGAAAAGTCCCTATGAAAACACACATTGTGTATTTATTATTATGGTTCGTGCTCTATGACCCTAAACTAAGATCTCCCTTACTTTCTTCCCACATGATGTTAAACTGTATTTCAAGAACTATGTATGGCTTGATTCCCATCCTTATTGGATACATAGTGAAGTCCAACATTTTAATTTTGGACCCAGCCACAGCATGATTATGGTTAGCATTGATCTGTGTATCTCTAGATACATTGGACAATACCCATTTTTGTGTCATAATCCTAACTTTAATTATATTCAGATCTTCATAACCCTTTTCTTGACTTCTAGTCACAAAATTTCCAATTTTTTAGAGTTCTTTTTCCTAAATATGCAGAAAATTCCCTTAGGAGACCTTTCATAAACAGTCTACATAACAGACTTGTCAGCCAAAAGATACTATTATTTGACTATGAAACCACATCCCGTAGGTGGACCTTCATAATTCAACCCCCCAATGGGTTTTTTAAATAATGGTAACATCATTCATAGGAAAAAACCTCTTTTCCTTAGTTTTCTTAACGACAATATGTAGAGATCCCAAAAAATAGCCATCCTTAATAAATCTGTCTCATACTCTTTTTCATGATCATAAAGTATTCAAGTATATGGTTTATATTTCCCTTCCCTATGTTTGGGTCAGACCTTCATAGGAGTAACATTTATTGAGTTCTTAGACAATATTGTTTGGAAATATCTTCTTCATATTCAAGTACCTCTCTTCAGGCAGCAGACTCTATACTTTGTAAAATTTGAATCTCCATAAACTTCCACTCGATTTTTAGAAGTCTAAAAGTAAATTTCTATGAGTTTTTTTCCTTACTATGCATCATGTGCCCTTAGGCGGCCATGCATAAGTAGTCTACATAATGGACCTGTTGGCCAAAAGATACTATTATTTAACTATGCAGCCAATGCCCCTAGGTGGCCCTGCATAATTAATCCCCTTAATGGGTTTGATAAATAGTGGTAACTTAATTATTGGGAACTAATGTTTCTAATTCCTTTTAGCCCTTTCACATATCATTCCTCATATTCAAAATTTTTTATGTCATCGTTTACATTTTTTCCCACATACTTGAACATTGTAATATGTTTTTAGATAAATTATCAATGAATTGAGTCAATTTTAAATCCATTCACTCAATGATATTTTGACATTAAACATTAGATTTCTTATGTCCGACGTGCATGACTTTAATCTGCCCGGAAATGACAAGGGAACTATGCATGAAAGTCAAGTCCCAGCTCACTAAACATACACTTTGTATGATTTTAGGAAATATTGAGCAATAAAAAGATTCAATGTTTATAGGGTTATTTATAATAATCCTAGAAGAAATTAAACTATGCTTACTAGGCTCATTGTCTTAGTTAAATTTAAAGCAGGTAGAAAAAGAATGAATGACAAAATGATTAATGATTAAAGTGTTTTTCATTTTATGCAAAAAATTTAGAAGGACATCCACAGACTGGAGTCTCTAATCTTTTCCAAGAAATTACAAAAGGATTTCAGCTTAAATCTTCATTTGATTTACAACATCCCAAGCTTCATTAGTAGCCACTTGAAGCTCATGAACTCGACCAACTTAACTCTTTTCAGATTTTTGGAGTGCTTTCTTGGAATCTACAATGGCATTCATACAATTCATTTGAGCTCTATTACAGTGAATTATTAACGTGTTCATGTTCCCCAGTAACAATATCTAACTGTTTCTGAAGGTGCATCTGCTGGATGAATTTCTCTTTGATCTTATGCTTCATCTCCTTTAACTTGACAGCATAATCAGCCTCAGATCGGGATACCGCAGCCTCAAATTCATTGATATTGGCTAACAGCCTCACCCTGGTCAAAATTTTATGGCACTTTTTCTCTTGCTCCCTCCTTAAGATGACATGCATTACCGCGGTATGGATCTTTTGATATCCAAAACAGCCCAGTCCCAACATGACAAACAATTATGATAGTCGTAGGATCTTCAATGAATACACTTCTAGAGGCACTTTAGATATGATATTCCATATGTTCTTCCATTCCCAGCATCATGAAAACTATAGCACCTTTTGTACATCTGGATCTGACTCAGCATCACTGTCATAGGGGGGAAGGTAATCCAGGATTAATTCACTTAAGGAAGTTCTAGGTTCTGCTCATTCCCCCCTCACCCGTGTTTTTTCACTTTCTATTCCTTTTGGGGCGGAGACTGAGGCTTCACCTCTAGATCTAGACACAAAAACTAATGGCCTGACATAATCAATTGAAATAATTTGTTAGCTTCAAAGGACAACAAAAAAATTGATTGGATGTCTTTCAAATTAATTATAGTAACAAATATTGTTATCCCATACCCAACGGTAGATCCAAAACATGATAAGACTCCTCCCCATCTTTCCTAGCTTCAACGGGATTTTTAGGATGAGTTTGAGAAACCTCTATTGGGTTTAACTCCACTTGAGCTAATGTCTCTGAAATAGTAGGGTTTTCTGTACCCTCTTTAGGCATTGGAAGTTCAGCAGCATGCTCAGATAGAACTTTACATTTCAACCAATCAACATCAGAGATGTAATAAGAAGTTTTTTTTAATAGGACTAAGGATAACACTCACATCCATAATCTTTTAAATTACCCGGTAATTTAACATGATCTAAAAAATATTCAAAAGGTGTGCCATGTTCCATTATTTCATCCATTGTAATCTCAGAATCCTGGTTAATCTCACCAGTGGGAGAATTTGATATGTCTTCTTGGAGACCTTCCTTTTGCGGCCTCTGACCCTAGATATCTTTTTCAAATAAAGTAGCAGCATCAGTTGCAATGGCCGCCAAAATCTCTAGTGCAGGGGTTGAACCTAAAGTATCACAGAATGGAAGTCAGTTGATGTTTCATTGAACATTTTATTAAGCATTGTTAACTTACCAGAATCAGACTCTTCTCTCCTTGCAACAACAGCATGAGGGATACTGGGAAAAGACCTTGGCTCTTCTTCAGGAGCATCCAAGTCATCCTGAACCTGTGATTGTTCACCATCACCCTCCATGGTCCTCAATAGAGGGTCATTCTTCTCCCTCAAAGGGGAAATTGACGAATCCCCTGCAATTCCAAGAAGAATGACCAACCTTTTCATGGGTTAAGACTCATGATTATCCGAAGAACTTACTACTACTGATGAAGCGCTTAGCTTTGCACTTCCTCCTTCGATTATTTTGTTTCTTTGTCTTTTTCAGAGTGTCGACAGTCTCCTTTATAGGTACATGAATTGGAGAATGGAAATCCATGTCCATCTCCTCATCCATGGCTTACTGGCTTGGAGATATTTCGCCCGACTCACGAGGAGATTCATTATCCCCAATGGCAGTACCACCATGGCTAGAATGTGGTGAAGGAACCTCAGCAGTTCCTTTATTTGCAAGCTGCAGGATGAAGAAAATAATTTCCTTTAGTATCAAATATTTGACTAAAATCATGTTTCAAAGAAAATAATGAAAGAGACTTACATCATCAGGAGCCACGTAATCGTGCAATACCTCATCTCCGGAAGCACCAATCCCCTCAGTTGTGTCACGATCTATCATTTCCTTCACCCTCTTGGTGTCAGGAATGGAATTTTCAGTGGCATATATAAGGATTTATATCTCTCTAATGTAAGCCCGCACTTCATCAGGGTTATTCTCGAAAAAAATATCTGTTGAAGCTAGAAGATTCACTATTCCAGGGATGTGTAGCCCCTTGCACAAACCCATCCAAGAAGTTTCATCATCACAATATAAAATCTTCCATGTATGGATAGCCTCTGGTCATTGATATTCAGTATGTGTACTAGAAGGTTGTGATGATGGTCCTACAATCTTTGACTTCAGCTTCTTCCCAGCTTCTACAATTACAGATAGATAATAAAAAATGAACTTATTACTCTTTAAAGTTATAGTGATGGAATTGCCTCAATGAAGTAACTCACTAGGATTTGATGGAGTTGGTCTCTTGATTCTGATAGGAGGATAATATCTACTACGAGGCCACTTTGCCGCATGTTGTGCCTCATCACCCCATCCTGGGAATCTGGCGAGTCAGCCGTAGTTGAAGAACACGGTGAATCAGCTCAGGGTGGTGTAGAAGAATCACCATCCAGATGATGTGTTTTATTCTCTATATTTCTTTTCCTTTTCCCCACTTGATAAACATGTTTATTCAACACCCCTCCAGGGTATGATGCAATCCAATTCTTAGCATACCATTTAGTCATGTTATTTTCCGCTTTATCAACTGGTAGATTAAACACTGCCCTAGTCTTCTCCCTAGATGTCGGAAACCATAGTTTTTGGGCAACTATCAGATGTTGCTATGACCTAACATGCACAGGGGGAGACACAAAAATCTGCTACAAACACTTAAATTGGCTGGAAAATCTGTATGGAGGATAGGCCTCACATATAATCTCTCCTTCAATCATGGTGACCAGTACACCATCTCTTCATCCCAACATGTATGCCCTCAATTCCAGGCTGGTTGTTCCATCATCAACAAACCACCCGGTTGGAAGGATTCCATAAAGAAAGAAATTGAATTCCTTAAACATGCCCAGCCTCACATTAATTTCATATGAATTGAGAGCTAGAGGAGCAATTCCGGAGAATACCTGCACTGATGGCCTGAATGAACCTCAAGGAACCTTTACCCCGTTCTGTACATTATATGATCTAAAGTGAGTGGTGATCCATCCCAACAAAACATGGAATGGTCCCACTATTCTCAAAGGATACTTACCCCTGAAGACATGGAGTAAGCTCTTGTGAATAATTGCTAAAATGGGGGTATCCATATATCATCCCGCCTTTTTATAACATAAACTTTCATTACATTACACAAAACTGAGGATATTTAAGGTTTAGTGTCTTGGAAACTAGGAACATAATACATGAAAATAACATAAAACATTCTTCATAAACACTTCAAAGGCTTCTCCGTAAGTTCATCCTTGGTTCATTACTTCATCTCGTAACCTGGGGACATACATCAAAAGAAAGGGTGAGCAGAAGGCCCAGTAAGGGAACATGAGAAACATTTAACATGTGAACTTGAGATACATCAACTATGTGATGAAAAAGAACTTTCAGGCATGAGAAAGAAATCATCTGGAATATCATAATAAAAATATAATTTTTCATAACATTAATGTGTGGATACATCATTTAACATAGAAAATCATGAACATGTCACCAAGGTCCATCCCCAAGGTTTCATTTGAAAATTACCAAGGTTATTCACCATGATATCGTGAAAATTGTAATATCTAGTGGTTACATCATTACCAAATGTATTGGAGCACTATCAGGGAGCACCCTTAAATTTTCCTGTATTATCATGTGAGACACATATATAATCATCAAAAATTTCATAAATAACCCATATAGCATAAAATAAATGGGTTTCATTTTATAATCATGACGTTTTTAGAAAAAAACTGCTTTAAATACATGATCTTTACGTCACTTTAAAACCCACAGAAAAGGAAGGTGGGTCTCATGTATGTAAATCCCAGAATTTAAAATATAACATTTTGGTATATATTTGAATACCCATATAGAAGATAGATCTTTGAGTATTCACTTAATAAAATAAAAGAACTTTAGAAAAGGAGAGTGACATTTTGAGACGTAAATTCTGCCACATAACGGCTATGTTACGAGGTCTTAGAAAACAATGAAAAGAGATGGGACATGGGTCAAAAAATCATAAATGACCCATAAAACAGTATAGGGATTGAATAATAAGGATATATGAACATGGTAATGAAATTTGAAGGACATACCATTTGAAATGAAAAACATGGAAGGAAGACAAAAATTAGATTTCTCTTATGAAAGTTCGGCAGCCTAACGGCGTTACATAAATTTCAACAAATAGTGTTTTGAAAAGATCAGATAGGGTCTCTAATCATGTTAATATAATAGTTCAGTAGGATAGATATTGATATAACAGCCCAACATAATTAAAAAAGAACTTGAAATACTTGACATGAAAGTAGAACTTTGAAAAGAATGAGAAGGGTGAAAGAATCCCTTAAAAATTCAGCAGCCTAACAGTGCCACTTAAACATTCATAAAACGAAATGATGAGAGTAAGAGGGGATCTCTCATCATATTAACATTAAAAAGCAAGTAAGAGGAATATAAAATAACATCCTCCAACATAAGATCATGTAGCATAAAATGAATGACAGAAAAGAGATTACTTGAAAAGAAAGAGAGAGGTCAGATCCCTTACCTTAAACGTGACTCTTAAAACTCAATGGTTGGGACCTTGAGGGTTTCAGGGAAACTTGGGAGGACTCCTTGGGAGGTAAGGAGACTAGAAATTCGTTGATAATGATTTTTGAGTCCAAAGGATGAGATAATGTCTTGGTGTTTATAGGGAAAGTGAGGGGACAATGCATTAATGGCCAAGGGACACCTCACAAGTGGTTTTCTCAAAACCATATGCTCTCCCATGATATTTCCCATGAATTTAGGCCACATGGGGCCCCCAATCCAATAATTCAACACCCTTGGTCGTTCAAACATTAAAATATCTCATGACATCACCATGACATAGTTATGATGTCATTAAACATACCGAAACCCTAAAACTGTATTTGTACTATTCACTGAAAATTTAACTTCCTCAGAAAAAACCCAAAATTTCCCCTTAACCAAATATCAATGCTCTGATTTCAAAAATGAACTCCATTTTATAAAAATGTTTTTCTAATTATTTTTAATTTATTTTTTAAATAAATAGACTATTCACCGAAAATTCATTTTTTTTCAGAAAAATTCTCAAAAATTACCTTAACATAATATCGATGCTCTGAGTTCAAAAATGAAATCCATTTTATAAAAATAATTTTCTAAATATTTTTAATTTAAATTTTAATTAAAAAACACTATTCACTTGAAAAAAACTAATACTTGAATAATAATTTATGAAACCATTATTTAACCATTTTATTGAATCACATTACTTAATCAAGGTGCCTAGATTATATTAATACTTTCTTTAAGTGAGATTACTAATCCATTTGGTCACATTACTAATCCTAAGTATAAAATCTCTATTCCTATTTTACTATTCATTAAAAATTATGTTGATTGTATTAGACTCTAAATTTCGTACTGAACATAATTGTAGAAGACCATTTTTTGAAAATCATTACACATTTTTAATTATTTAAGGTTTACATAAACATTTTTAAAATATCCATTTTATAAATTTCATCAAAAATATTCATACTATATTTATCCAGTCATTTGAAAATTCATAAACTTCATCATAAGAAGAAATCCCAATTTTTATTTAAAACAAAGGATTACACAAGGCAGTTATGGTCTCCTTACATAGCCCCTTATCACACAAGCACAGGACCTAAGTGTATGGTGTGCTAAGGTGAGAGAATTTGATGGAAGCTCGACCATCATCGCACGAGTAGTAATTTCTATCAGTTTTAACATCTTGCGAATGCAATCCCATTCTATCTTTACATGATGATGTTCAGCTTGGGTTTGGTCCAGAGAAAAGACCAATGGTGCTACCTCCTTCCCAAGTTCTGTTAGATGGGTTTCGATCGGTCCAAAACTACTGGGTGAGGCCATCAAATCTTCTTTCTATATTAATTAACCATGATTACTTGTATTTAAAGACAATAATCAAAATGTTTAGTTTCCATCAGTCATATTGACCAATGGTCATATAACAGTCAAAATCCAATAGTCTCATTTTAATTGTACTCATGTTATCAAATGAAACATTTTTTTTTGAGTAAAAAAAGAAAATAAAATAACAAACAAAATTAGGAAACATGATTTATTCAAAATTTTGGGTCGTTACAATCTTCCCCCCTTAAGAAATTATGTCATCACAATTTTTAAAATTTGGTTCTGAAATTTCATTGAATGTCCCACATCGGAAAAGGAGTCAGTAACACTATTACTTTAAAAAAAATAAAGGGAAGTACAAAGGTCACCCGAGTTAACCCATTCTAAGATTCCATGGAGAAAAACATGGATATTGAAGAAAAACAATGGGTCATGTTTTGGGAGAGAGTGATAGAAAACATGATTAGGAGAAATTTGACCACGAGAAAATCCCAAACTTATGATTTGTGTAAACGGTTTTTGATTACCTAGTAGGAAACGTAAACCAACAACATTTTTTTTACATTTCTTTTCATAATTTTGAGAAATTCATTTACTATATAGAACAAAAATATAAGGAAATATACCTACCTTCATGTAGAGTTTCATCCTTTAATAAGTTTCTACCAAAACTAATCTTTTCTCTAAATGATGAGCACTCAAAATTACTTGGTCTCATAAAAACACAAGAATCATCTTATAGAGAATCACATAATCCACAAATAATTAACTATCTATTTATTCTATCTTTAAATATTATCCCAAAAACAGAAAGGATAAGGTAAAAAAACTAATCAAATAGAAAGAATCCCATAGGAATGGAAACTACTTTTAAATATTCAAAGTTCCATGGTACTACCTAAAGTTCATCATAGACCATTCCGTAAATAACGTTCCTAAAAATTCTTCAAAATAACCCAAACTAAGATTGAATCCCAAATACAAAAAGAATTTTATAACATAGTCTTCAAAAATAAACTTCTTTGTCCATCTCCAAACAAAATCAACCACTCCTAACTTCTTATAACAAACTTAGCTAACCTAAACATATTTTACCCAAGATAGGTTAATAATTCCCATAAGTAACCTAAATTACTATAAATCCACCCTAAATTCATCGATTCTTCAAAATATAAGTCTACATTACAATTCAATGAAAATACCTTAGTAATCTATTTACCTCGATCCTAGAGTGTCCCCAAAATAGTGAATGTCTTCCAAAATAATAATAATCTTTTAATCCCCTAATCATCTCTTTCATATTAATATGGAAATCATCTCATTTCCTATCACATTGGTTGTTGGGGCATGGTCTTCCATTTCCAACCATTAACTAAGAAGAGAAAGTATAATTAGGGGATTAAATACTTAGCCAATAATCATGAAAAGAAACTTAAAGCATATAAGGATAACTTATAGAAGAAAAGTATACCCTAACTTGTGATCCCCTATGTTCCCATCTCGGTTATCCATGATCATATATTCTTATGTGAATATTTATTTTATTTTATCTTTGTTCCTTTAACAATGGTTTATACAAAGCTTATGAATTTATCAAAGCATATCCCCTGGGAGTGTCGTAACCAAGAGTGCAGCAAGACCTGTTGTTGTGTACCAGTTCCCGTTTGAGTCTAGCTCAATGTGGTGTTCTCGGGTTTTACCCCTATGTACATCTGTTCCAGAGCCACCTCTACCTGCTCGTATCCAGACAGGGATGTATTTTCTTGGCAACCCATTACTCAATACTCACCAAAATAGCAGGAAGATTTCCTATATATAAACTTTTCTATAGGCTTCTTCCTAAAGTTTTCATATCCTAATTTCCACAAATTACTAAACAATCCTTTGATACCAACTATAGAATCCTGCCTTTTTATAACATAAACTTTCATTACATTACACAAAACTGAGGATCTTTATGGTTTAGTGTCTTGGAAACCAGGAACATAATACATGAAAACAACATAAAACATTCTTCTTAAACACTTGAAAGGATTCTCATTAAGTTCATCCTAGGTTCATTACTACATCTCATAACCTAGGGACATACATCAAACAATTGGGTGAGTAGAATGCCCAGTAAGGGAACAAGAGAAAATTTAACATGTGAACTTGAGATACATCAACTATGTCATGAAAATGAACATTAAGGCATGAGAATGAAATCATGTGGAATATCATAATAAAAATAACATTTTTCATATCTTTAATATGTGGATACATAATTTAACATAGAAAATCATGAACATATCACCATGGTCCATCCCCAAGGTGTCATTTGAAAATTACCAAGGTTATTCACCATGATATCGTGAAAATTGTAATATCTAGTGGTTACATCATTACCCAACGCATTTGAGCGCTATCTGGGCGCACCCTTAAATTTTACTTTATTATCATTTGATCCACATATATCATCATAAAACATTTCATAAATAACCCATATAGCATAAAATAAATGGGCTTCATTTTATAATCATGACGTTTTTAGAAAAAAAATGCTTTAAAGACAAGATCTTTACATCACTTTAAAACCCACAGAAAAAGAAGGTGGGTCTCATGTATATAAATACAAGAATTTAAAATAGAAGTTTTTGGTATATATGTGAATACACATATAAAAGAGATATATTTGAGTATTTACTTAATAAAATAAAATAACTTTAGAAAAAGAGAGAGACATTTTGAGATGGAAATTCACCAGCATAACGACTATGTTATGAGGTTTTAGAAAACATTGAAAAGAGATGGTACATTGGTTAAACAATCATAAATGACCCATAAAACAGTAGAGGGACAGAATAAGAAGGATATATGAACATGGTAATGAAATTTGAAGGACAAATCATTTGAAATGAAAAACATCGAAGGAAGACAAAAATTATATTTCTCTTATGAAAGTTCGGCAGATTAACGACGTTACTTAAACTTCAAAAAAATGATTTGAAAGATCAAATAGGGTCTCTCATCATGTGAAAATAAGAGTTCAGTATGATAGATATAGAGATCATACCAGAACATAATTAAAAAGGAAGTTTAATCACTTTACATGAAAGTAGAACTTTGAAAAGAATGAGAAGGGTGAAAGAATCCCTTAAAAATTCGGGAGCCTAACGACGCCACTTAAACATTCATAAAACAAAATGATGAGAGTAAGAGGGGATATCTCATCATATGAACATTAAAAAGTAAGTAAGAGGAATATAAATGAACATCCTCCAACATAAGAACATGGATCATAAAAGTAATGACATAAAAGAGATTACGTGAAAAGAAAGAGAGAGGTTGAATCCCTTACCTTAAACGTAACTCTTAAAAATCAATGGTTGGGACCTTGAGGGCTTCATGGAAACTTGGGAGGACTCATTGGGAGGTAAGGAGACTCGAAATTCGTTGAGAATGATTTTGGAGTCCAAAAGATGCGAGAATGGTTTGGTATTTATAGAGAAAGTGAGGGGACAAGGCATTAATGGCCAAGAGACACCTCACAAGTGGTTTTCTCAAAATCATATGCTCTCCCATGATATTTCCCATGAAGTTAGGCCACATGGGGCTCCCAGTACAATAATTCATCAACTTTGGTCGGTCAACCCTTAAAATATCTCAAGAAATAACCATGACACAGTTATGATATTATTAAACATACCAAAACCCTAAAACTGTATTTTTACTATTCACTGAAAATTCAACTTCCTCAGAAAAATCCCAAAATTTCCCCTTAACCAAATATCAATTCTCTGATTTCAAAAATGAACTCCATTTTATAAAAATGTGTTTCTAAATATTTTTAATATATTTTTTAAATAAATACACTATTCATCGAAAATTCATTTTTTCAGAAAAATTTCCAAAAATTACCTTAACATAATATCGATGCTCTGAGTTCAAAAATGAAATCCATTATATAAAAATAATTTTCTAAATATTTTTATTTTAAATTTTAATTCAAAAACACTATTCACCCGAAAAAACTAATACTTGAATAATAATTTAGGAAACCATTATTTAACCATTTTATTGAATCACATTACTTAATCAAGGTGCCTAGATTATATTAATACTTTCTTTAAGTGAGATTACTAATCCATTTAGTCACATTACTAATCCTAAGCATAGAATCAGTATTCCTAATTTACTATTAATCAAAAATTATTTTGATTTTATTAGACTCTAAATTTTTGTACTGAACATAATTGTAGAAGACCATTTTTTGAAAATCATTACACATTTTTAATAATTTAAGGTTTACATAAACATTTTTAAAATATCCATTTTCTAAAATTCATCAAAAATATTCATACTATATTTATCCAGTCATTTGAAAATTCATAAACTTCATCATAAGAAGAAATCCCAATTTTTATTTAAAACAAAGGATTACACAAGGCAGTTATGGTCTCCATACATAGCCCCTTATCACACCAGCATAGGACCTAAGTGTATGGTGTGCTAAGGTGAGAGAATTTGATGGAAGCTCGACCATCATTGCACGAGTAGTAATTTCTATCAGTTTGAACTTCTTGCGAATGGGATCCCATTCTAGATTCACATGATGATGTTCAGCTTGGGTTTGGTCCATAGAAAAGCCCAGTGGTGCTACCTCCTTCCCAAGTTCTGTTAGATGGGCTTCGATCGGTCCAAAACTACTGGGTGAGGCCATCGAATATTCTTTCTATATTAATTAACCAAGATTACTTGTATTTAAAGACAATAATCAAAACGTTTAGTTTCCATCAGTCATATTGACCAATGGTCATATTACAGTCAAAACCCAACAGTCTCATTTTAATTATACACATGTTATCAAATGAATCATTTCTGTTGAGTACAAAAATAAAATAAAATAACACACAAAATTAAGAAACATGATTTATTCAAAATTTCAGGTCATTACAATCATCCCCCCTTAATAAATTGCATCATCACAATTTTTAAAATTTGGTTCTGAAATTTCATTGAATGTCCCACATCGGAAAAGGAGTCAGTAACACTATTACATTAAAACAAATATAGGGAAGTACAAAGGTCACCCGAGTTAACCCATACTAAGATTCCATGGAGGAAATCATGGATATGGATGAAAAACAAAGGGTCATGTTCTGGGGGAGAGTGATAGAAAACATGATTAGGAGAAAGTTGACCATGAGAAAATCCCGAACTTATGATTTGTGTAAACTGTTTTTTATTACCTAGTAGGAAACGTAAACCAACAACATTTTTGTTTTACGTTTCTTTTCATAATTTTGAGGAATTCATTTACTATATAGAACCAAAATATAAGGAAATATACCTACATTCATTTAGAGTTTCATCCTTTAATAATTTTCTACCAAAACTAATATTTTCTCCAAATGTTGAGCTCTCAAAATTACTTGGTCTCATCGAAACACAAGAATCATCTTCTAGAGAATCACATA
Organism: Viscum album; assembly: GCA_963277665.1. Classification (NCBI taxonomy): domain Eukaryota; kingdom Viridiplantae; phylum Streptophyta; class Magnoliopsida; order Santalales; family Viscaceae; genus Viscum; species Viscum album. The sequence goes on along the minus strand of OY728164.1, from coordinate 62,404,719 downwards.
ATCCACAAAAGATTAACTATCTATTTCTTCTATCTTTAAACTTTATCCCAAAAACAGAAAGGTTAAGGTAAAACATCTATTCAAATAGAAAGAATCCCATAGGAATGGAAACTACTTTTAAATCTTCAAAGTTCCATGGTACTACCTAAAGTTCATCATAGACCATTCCGTAAATAACTTTCCTTAAAATTCCTCAAAATAACCCAAACTAAGATTGAAACCCAAATACAAGAAGGATTTGATAACATAGTCTTCAAAAATAAACTTCTTTGTTCATCTCCAAACAACATCAACCACTCCTAACTTCTTATAACAAAAGTAGCTAACCTAAACATATTTTACCCAAGATAGGTTAATCATTCCCATAAGTAACCTAAATTACTATAAATCCACCTTAAATTAATCGATTCATCAAAATATAAGTCTACCTTAAACCTCAATGAAAATACCTTAGTAATCTATTTACCTCGATCCTAAAGTGTCCCCAAAATAGTGAATGTCTTCCAAAATAATAATCATCTTTTAATCCCCTAATCATCTCTGTCATATTAATACGGAAATCATCGCATTTCCTATCACATTGGTTGTTGGGTCATGTTCTTCCATTTCCCACAATTAACTAAGAAGAGAAAGTATAATTAGCGGCTTAAATACTTATCCAATAATCATGAAAAGAAACATAAAGCATATAAGGATAAATTATAGAAGAAAAGTATACCCTAACTTGTGATCCCCTATGTTCCCATCTAGGTTATCCATGATCATATATTCATATGTGAATCTTTATTTTATTTTATCTTTGTTCCTTTATCAATGGTTTATACTAAGCTTATGAATTTACCAAAGCATATCCCCCGGGAGTGTCGTAACCAAGAGTGCAGCAAGGCCTGTTGTTGTGTACCAGTTCCCGTTTGAGTCTAGCTCAATGCGGTGTTCTAGGGTTTTACCCCTATGTACATCGGTTCTAGAGCCACCTCTACCTACTCGTATCCAGACAGGGATGTATTTTCGTGGCAACCCATTACTCAGTACTCACCAAAATACCAGGAAGATTTCCAATATATACACTTTTCTATAGGCTTCTTCCTAATGTTTTCATATCCTAATTTCCAAAAATAAATAAAAAATCCTTTGATACCAACTATAGAATCCCGCCTTTTTATAACATAAACTTTCATTACATTACAAAAAACTGAGGATCTTTAAGGTTTAGTGTCTTGGAAACCAGGAACATAATACATGAAAACAACATAAAACATTCTTCTTAAACACATGAAAGGATTCTCATTAAGTTCATCCTAGGTTCATTACTGCATCTCATATCCTAGGGACATACATCAAACGATTGGGTGAGCAGAATGCCCAGTAAGGGAACAAGAGAAAATTTAACATGTGAACTTGAGATACATCAACTATGTCATGAAAACGAACTTTAAGGCATGAGAAAGAAATCATGTGGTATATCATTATAAAAATAACATTTTTCATATATTTAATATGTGGCTACATCATTTAACATAGAAAATCATGAACATATCACAAAGGTCCATTCCCAAGGTGTCATTTGAAAATTATCAATGTTATTCACCATGATATCGTGAAAATTGTAATCTCTAGTGGTTACATCATTACCCAACGCATTTGAGCGCTATCAGGGCGCACCCTTAAATTTTACTTTATTATCATTTGATCCACATATATCATCATCAATAATATCATAAATAACCCATATATCATAAAATAAATGGGTTTCATTTTATAATCATGACGTTTTTAGAAAAAAAAACTACTTTAAAGACATGATCTTTACGTCATTTTAAAACCCACAGAAAAGGAAGGTGGGTCTCATGTATATATATCCAAGAATTTAAAATAGAACGTTTTGGTATATATGTGAATAACCATATAGAAGAGAGATATTTGAGTATTTACTTAATAAAATAAAAGAACTTTAGAAAAAGAGAGGGACATTTTGAGACGGAAATTCAGCAGCATAACGACTATGTTACAAGGTTTTAGAAAACATTGAAAAGAGAGGGGACATGGGTCAAACAATCATAAATGACCCATGAAACAGTAGAGGGAAAAAATAAGACGGATATATGAACATGGTAACGAAATTTGAATGACATAACATTTGAAATGAAAAACATGGAAGGAAGACAAAAATTAGATTTCTCTTATGAAAGTTCAGCAGACTAACGACGTTACTTAAACTTCAAAAAAATGATTTGAAAGAACAAATAGGGTCTCTAATAATGTGAAAATAAGAGTTCAGTATGATAGATATATAGATCATACCACAACATAATTAAAAAGGAACTTGAATGACTTTACATGAAAGTAGAACTTTGAAAAGAATGAGAAGGGTGAAAGAATCCTTTAAAAATTCGGCAGCCTAACGACACCACTTAAACATTCATAAAACAAAATGATGAGAGTAAGAGGGGATATCTCATCATATGAACATTAAAAAGGAAGTAAGAGGAATATAAAATAACATCCTCCAACATAAGAACATGGAGCATAAAAGGAATGACATAAAAGAGATTACTTGAAAAGAAAGAGAGAGATCAGATCCCTTACCTTAAACGTAACTCTTAAAACTCAAAGGTTGGGACCTTGAGGGCTTGGGAAAAAATGGGAGGACTCCTTGGGAGGTAAGGAGACCAGAAATTCGTTGAGAATGATTTTGGAGTACAAAGGATGAGGGAATGGCTTGGTATTTATAGGGAATGTGAGGGGACAAGGCATTAATGGCCAAGGGACACCTCACAAGTGGTTTTCTCAAAACCACGTGCTCTCCCATGATATTTCCCATGAAGTTAGGCCACATTGGGCCCCCAATACAATAATTCATCACCTATGGTCGTCCAACCCTTAAAATATCTCATGACATTACCATGACACAGTGATGATGTCATTAAACATACTAAAACCATAAAACTATATTTTTACTATTCACTGAAAATTCAACTTCCTCAGAAAAATCCCAAAATTTATCCTTTACCAAATATCAATGTTCTGATTTCAAAAACGAACTCCATTTTATAAAAATATTTTTCTAAATATTTTTAATTTATTTTTTTTATAAATACACTATTCACCGAAAATTAATTTTTTCCTGAAAAATTCCAAAAAATTACCTTAACATAATATCAATGCTCTGAGTTCAAAAATGAAATCCATTTTATGAAAATAATTTTCTAAATATTTTTAATTAAAAAACACTATTCACCTGAAAAACTAATACTTGAATAATAATTTATGAAACCGTTATTTAACCATTTTATTGAATCACATTACTTAATCAAGGTGCCTCGATTATATTAATACTTTATTTAGGTGAGATTATTAATCCATTTGGTCACATTACTAATCCTAAGCATAAAATCACTATTCATAAATTACTATTCATCAAAAATTAAGTTGATCTTATTAGACTCTAAATTTCGTACTGAACATAATTTTAGAAGACCATTTTTTGAAAATCATTACACATTTTTAATTATTTAAGGTTTAAATAAACATATTTAAAATATCCTTTTTCTAAAATTCATCAAAAATATGCATACTATATTTATCCGATCATTTGAAAATTCATAAACTTCATCATAAGAAGAAATCCCAATTTTTATTTAAAACAAAGGATTACACAAGGCAGTTACGGTCTCCTTAAAAGCCCCTTATCACACCAGCTTAGGACCTATGTGTATGGTGTGCTAAGGTGAGAGAATCTGAGGAAGGCTTGGCCAAAATTGCACGAGTACTAATTTCTATCAGTTTGAACTTCTCGCGAAGGTGATCCCGTTCTAGCTTCACACGATATTGTTCAGCTTTGGTTTGGTCCAGAGCAAATCCTAGTGGTGCTACCTCCTTCCCAAGTTCTGTTAGATGGTCTTTGATCGGTCCAAGACTACTGGGTGAGGCCATCGAATCTTCTTTCTATATTAATTAACCAAGATTAATTGTATTTAGAGACAATAATCAAAATGTTTAGTTTCCAACGGTCATATTGACCAATGGTCATATAACAGTCAAAACCCAATGCCCTCATTTTAATTATACTCATGTTATCAAATGAAACATTTTTGTTGAGTATAAAAATAAAATAATATAACACACAAAATTAGGAAACAAGATTTATTCAAAATTTTAGGTCGTTACAATCCAACCCATCCATTTTCCCCTCAACCAACCAGGCTACCACAATGAAGGTCCCTGGCCTGACTTCAACCTTCGAATCCCTGACTGGAAAAGGATAAACACTGAGTCTCAAGGCCATGAATCCCACCATATGAGTCTTTTTTGGGATTCTATGATTTACTTCATATCCCCACTTCTCAAATTCTCCTGCTTCCAAGGTCGGCCACAATGTCCTAGGAGCACCCATCATCTTTCTTTTGGGGCAGGTGGTAGGATGAGTACAGGTGGGCCCCTTCTCCTTGGGCCTCTTCCCCTTTGATCACTTCTCCTTAGGATCCTTCTCTTGATTCTTGGTAAGAAACATATTCATCCACTCTTCTAGATGAATATCCTTTCTAGAATGAGTTAGGGAGGTCTCTGAACTCTTGAGCTTGTAGAATATTTTCAATAATTCTCTTGCTAATGTTGGAGTATTCTTTGAATCATTCCCCGTTGCCTTGGGGGAGAAAAATTCATCATAAATACCACACAAAATTGGAGCCCCTGAGATCTTATGGACATTCCATAGACTGATTCCTACTTCTCCATGAGTCAGATGGAACGAATTGGTTTCTGGACTCCAATGGATGAGTATCTCTGGCACAAAGTCATCATTCTTATAAACACATGTTTGCCCAGCCCAGACGACATCATATATTGAAACTACTTTTAAATCCTTGACAAAATCTATGTAGGTTTTTCACACCCAGTATTACCACACCCAAGTTGTCTTCACACCTCCTCCACGATGAAAGTCCCAACTCCACTTCCAGCCTTTGGATTGATCCATCTGAGAGTTTCAAAATATTTTGGCATAACAATGTGGTTGCAGCTCAGTCTTGTAAGGTTTCAGATCTAAGGTACATGGGATATAATGCGTTATGTAGGCCTTCTCCACTATTCCAGCATTTACAAATTCTTATCCACTTGAGATATTTGCTGAATCAAAATTGGTGTAATTTTGAAACAGAGACTTTGAGAGATAGTTCTTTGCCTCTGGAATGGTGACATCCCGTAGATGACCATAGCCATACAAATGTAGATATGTACTATGTGGGAAGTCAAGATGATACATCTTCAGATACATAGCCAAATTTGGAAGACTGATGTCGCAGACAATATAATAATCATGACCAATGATGTTCATCATATCATCAATTCGCTTGATAGCCAGTTCATCAGCCATTCCGATTCTCTTGAGAGACATTTAATCTTCAAAAAAGTTGAATAATTAATTCTTAAGTAAGTTTATTTTTCATAAATTTTGTGAATAAAAGTGAAAAAATGGACAAGGAATTAAGGCGCGCATGTCCAAAAATTGGCGTGCAAGTATCAGTGTGTCGCACAAGTTTTTGGCGCGCAGGTATCACCGCGCAAGTCCAAATACCTCTAAAGTAGCACGATAGTAAAGAAATAGTGGAAAACAGGGAAACTTGCATGATCAGGGAAACATGAACAACGAGAGCAATAATTTCAAGAACCATTGGCTTTGTGCGAGAATGGCCGCATATTTATAGGTCAGGCCGCACCCCTGCGCGCCGAAGCTAGCGTGCTCAACCCCTGCATGACGCCATCTGCGCACTCAACACTTGCACACCAGAATTCCTTGGTTTTCTTCATCACCTCAGGGTCACATCCTCTTTTTTTCAGATCCAACACTGAGGGGGTACATTTCTTGATGCACCTTTCCATCACAAATTCTAAACTGATGAAAAGGGAAATACCTTGAACCCAAAGTGATTCATCCTTTGAAGAAACATAAAAAATTGACAATGGCATGAACAAAGATTCACTTGCACTTGGTTCATGCAAGTTCCACCAAGGTCACGCAAGTACACTTGTGCGCCGCTCAGTGGTCACCCAGGTGACATGTGCACCCTCTTTGATTCTCGCTCGGGGTCTTCAGTAGACTATAAATACCCCCGATGGACCCCCCTTTTCAGGGATGAAAAATTCCCGAAACTCATATTTGAGCACCCGGTGCCCTAGTCTCTTCTCGAATCTTCAGAACACTTCTAAGGAAATTTATTACCTAGAACGGAAGATCAAAATAGTGGTGATAAGGCCTAAGTGTTGAAACTCATCAACACATACGCACCTAAGTGGCCGGCCCTTAAGGGAAATGGCCATACTTGCGCGTGACCTTATCCTTTCAACAGAACTTGCACGCCACCCCTTTGCAAGCCTTTTGGGATAATTCTAAGGGATTGAGTCAAGTCTCAACCAAGTATTACCCCATGGGTTGACCATCGCGCAAGTAATAATGTGTCGTGCAGGTACACTTGTGCGACCAGGACATGCGCGCCCACGCAGGACTTCCACGCCCACTTATTTTTGGGTTCCCCTCCTGCCTTTTTCACCTCTCTTATGCCTATCCACTTATCCTATTCAAGATTCTGCCTTCAAACCCCTCTTCAGAGACATTTATGGAATGGTTCCTTTGTTGTATTCCTCATCTGAATGGAATTCTATGGAACATTTCTTTAAACCTTGTGATTTACATATCTTTATGTCACTAAGGATAGAGATTTCATTCATTCAACCTCATCCTTTAAGATGAGAGGATCTTTAACCTGGGCCTCCTTTTCAGGAGTAATCCGCAGTCCAAGTTCTCTTAATTTGGGCATCCTCTTTAGGAGAAAACCCCATGTCCCCTAACCTGGGAATTTACCTTAGGAGTAAGCCCCATTCATAATTTCCTTACCTGGGCATCCTCTTTAGGAGTAATCCCCATCCAAAATTTTCCAAATCTCGGCATCCTCCTTAAGAGTAATCCCCATGTTTCTAAATTCTAAATTCCCTTAAACTGTGCCTCTTCCTTAAGAGTAAGCAGTAGTTTTCAAATCTTTTTAAACCTGGGCTTCCTTCTTAGGAATAATCCCTAGTCATAATTCCCCTTAACCTGGACTTCCTTCTCAGGAATAAGCCCCAGTCATAATTTTTCTTAACAAGTCTTAATTTCTTTTGATTTTTAATTCCTGATCAGGAATAAAAACCAAATCATAAGCCCCTCTAATTTGGGAATCCTTCTCCGGATTATGTCCTAAGTTAAGTATCCAAATCTCAATAAATCACATATACCTTGATGGGCCTTGTTCCCGGGATTCATACCTGAAGTCAATCATAATCTTCATCTATTTGGGCAGTCATACATGCATAAGCCCCATATCATTTCTTACGATGGCACAATTGTCTGGTTTTACCAATACCTCTTGTTTCTCACACTGAACACGACTCGAATGAGCTTAGTGTGTAAAAGTAATTATGACATATTTCTTTGAGCCATTAATCATACATAAACCTCATACTTCTTTGCACAAACTACGTGTGTTCTCATTCCTTTTTTAAAACAAAAGATACGTAGGTAGCCCATCTGTGGGCACGATCCCAACTCCGAAATAATCCTTGTCCTTCTGAATGAAAACAAACATCACGTGCCCCACTGAGAGGATTTAAAACCAGTATGGTTATCATAATTACCAAGAGATTTCTAAATAATGTGTCGAAGGATACCATTGACTAAGAATCTCTAAAAAAATATAGATGATTATCTATCGATGAAGAACCTCAATTACATATAAAATATTCTCTAAATCTCCAACATATCAATAATTAATTGTTAGATCTAAAGGAAAGATCATTTTCATACATGTTAATGTAATAAAGATTCACCAACATAACTTAAATCTATAAAGAGAGTCCTGGAGTAGACAATAATTCCCCTAAAAATGATGTGATGAGTCCGACCTCCCATCCTCTCGAACAATGAAAATTCTTAAGCCTCATCTGTCCATAACTAATGAGCACCTACAATTCGGAAGTAGGTCCAAATGGATATGGAATCATTGGATGTTTTGATTTCTATGAACAAACCTGTTAGAAACTGATTGGAATGTTTGAACCTTAAGCCAACGAGTTCATCCCAATTTATAGAGGAAACCTTAATTAAATTGGTAAAACATTTGGTGGTTACATTCTTTCCCCATTTAGAAATTTCTCCCATGAAATTTTGTTTTACATAAATGGTTGAGGGTACTTCTCCTTTGTAGCCTGCTTCAGTTCTCATGTTTCTGATTAAGGCATATGGTTCCTACAAATCACATTGACAATGTGGGTTTCCATGTTGTATATAACCTTATCTCTTTGGTGAAGAATCATTATTTTTTTCTCCTCATAAGAGAGACTATCTTCCAGAAATACCACCCCTGAGTTCAGTACATGTGAGGTATCTAGTATGTTCTTCATTACGAGTGATATGTGAAACACATCATGAACAAAATACATATTCAATTTAAGTTCATATAGATAGGACATGACTCTTATGCATTCAAGGATCTAAAAGGTGAGAATGTACATCTTTCTTAACATCTATTTCATTCGAAACAATGCGACTCTCTTCCATGGTCATATTATAAGGAATAATTTATATCCAACATTGAACTCTAAGTCCCTTCGACGATTTTTATCATAGATTTTTTTTCGAATCTATGTAGCTATAATATGTTGATGGATGACATGAACAATCTTTGTCATCTATTTCATAAGATCATGCCCATGTACAATTCTTTCTCTAACATCATCGCAGTAGGTTTGAGTTGTACAACACATTCCTTATAGAGATTCACATGGAGACATCTAAATACTCGAGTGGTGGGTATTCTTGTACCAGAACTCAACCAAATGGAGATGTTGATCCCATCCACCCATTTATTATAGTGAGAAGTTTTTTATCATTTCAGCGACTATCTGAATAGTCCATTAATATTGGACATCTATTTAGGGGTGAAAGGTCATGCTAAAATTCAATTTAGTAATCAATTAATTTTGTTGACTCTTCTATAATATGGATGGGACCTCGGTATCCTGACCAAATTCAAATGAGAGTGGAACCCCATGTTGTCTCGTGACATACTTCACATATATCATTGTATGTTTTTCATGCAAAATATATTCTCGTATAGACATAATGTGAGCAGTATTTGTGGGTCAGCCCACTCCAACCCCTCTCACATTATTTCCTTTCGTTGAATTTTGGAGACCTGTGACAAAGACCATTGTGACATTCTACCATTTCCACATGTGTATAGAAAATGTTAGTATCATCCCTTTGGACATTTATTACTATTCTCTTATTTGGTGACATATCACACACCTTGGTTTATAATCAGAAATCTCCTTATTCATGTTATCCCTCCAGAAGTGTTGTTAGAGAGAAATTTACATCTTGGTAAAAACAAAATAGATAGGGAATGTTGAGTGATGTGCAATAACCAATAGCTTCTTAATTATCCATGGTGACGAAGGCACATAGATATTTATTCCAAACCAAATTACACCATCGTGGTAGATATGGATCACTTGATTCATCCCCTCCTATACCGCATTCACCCCCTTTTTATTATCCAGATCATTCAATTGTGCCTCCTTAATCATCTCTTGGATAGACAATTGTGAAATAATTATAGAAAGGTAATATTTTTTCCCTACCGTTATGATTTCTAAATCCATTATTTTAATATCCATGAATATATGGTACATAACAATCCTCAACATGCTTGAATTAGCTGGTTCATTTCTACTATGTTTACCTTCTATATTATTTTCCTTCCCATGATGATTGTGAATAGAGAAACTATAGTTTTTTATTATATCTAACCATTTCATTTTACACATATTGATCTCATTTTGTGTGAAAATGTAATTTTGGATTCTGTGATCATTATATATGTCACATTTCTAACCATCGAGATACTTCTGAAAGATTTTCAAAGCTAAAATCACAGCTAGTAGCCCCAAATCATGCATGGGTTAGTTTTGCTAATGGATCATCAACTTCTGTGAGGCATAGGCTATCAAAATATCATTTTTCAGTAGTACACAACCCAATAAATTCTTGGAATCAACACTATATGTCAAAAAACTTTCTCCACATGTAGTTAATGATAGTAAAATTTATTTGATTATCCTTTTCTTTAGATCATTTATGTATTCCTCACATTATTCTATCCATACATACTTCACCTTGTTCCTTGTTGACATATTTAGCAAGCTTGAAAATATTGATAAATTTCTCACAAAGTGTTTGTATTACCATGATAATCCCCGAAAATTAAAGATTCTTTTTGGAAACTATAGGGTTTGGGAGTTTCCTTAATCACCTTTATTTTTTATCCAAGATTGTGACTTGCATCATCCTAAATTCACACATTCAGAACATTGCGTAAAAAAAATAATTTATCAATGTCACAAACCCAATACTTATATGTTCTTCATTTTACTCCATGATTTTGTAATACATGATAATGTCATCAACAAATACTCCCAGAAATTTATTTAGGTAATTTCTAAACAGAATATTCATCAAATCCCTAATGATTCCAAGGGAATTTGTAGGTTATAAGGGCATAACCAAAAACACATAGTGCCCATACCTTGTATAGAATGAAGTATTCTGAATATATTTCTTCTTCACCATATACTGATGATATCTTGAATGAGGATCCACCATTGAGAAGTACCGACATCCTTGTAGCTATTAAATCATGTTTTAAATAAATGGAATAAGATTCTTGTTCATTATGGTTATCTTATTGAGTTCCTAAAAATCAATACACATTTGCATTAATCTATCATTTGTAATCTCAATGAGCACTGGCACACGCTATGTTAATGTACTTTTCCAAATGAAACATTTTTCAAAATTATCTTGAGTCTTCTTCTTTAACTCTACTAGTTAAATAGGATCCATCCTATAGGGAATCATTGATATTAGAGTAGCTCTAGGTACGAGTTCTATTGATAAATCAATCTCACGATCCATGGAAAGTATATATAACTCTTCCATAAATACATCACTATATTCCCTCATGATGGTCATTTACCCTAGGTGGATATCTTCCTTTGATTCACCCATTTGAGAAACATATTCTTATTAATAGGGAATTAATACCCACACCATTGATGGATTTTACAATAGAGACTGATGATCTCCACTAAATTTATAGAGGATCAGTAGTTGGTTCGGAATGTGAAAAGATATTTACATTCATCGAATGAGGATATGTGATCTATATAACAGGATCCAATCAATTCCCATTATATCATCGAATTCCTCCAAGGTATGTATATCAAGATTCACTAGAAGTATCCTCCCACATAATCTAATAAGAGAAGAGTCCACCACATGGGATTCAATGATTACACCACTTGGTGTTTTTATAGATATCTATACATCAAGGTTTTAGGCCTTCGATTCTATAGTTATATCAAACATGCATGATATAATAGATTATGTATAACTAGAATCCAATAATAAATTTTTCATTATTTTGTAAATATGATATGTATCTTTTATGAATTAATTTTATAACTCCACATCTGCGATATTTATAAGATAATATAATCCTTGTTTCATTGTTTTTAGAGGCTACTAATGTTGATTACCCTCGATGACTTGAGGTTTAGTGCACTGTGTTTCATAGTTCCCTTTGTCCCTATAGTTGTATCATTTGACCGTGGGTGGTGCTATCTGATCCTCTACCACATTCTCATTCCTTCTATAATTATTTTGAAACATTAGAGATGGGTGTCCTTTCTACCACACATGATGCATTTTCGCATCCATTTGTGGTAACTACCATGATACATCATTCTAGATTTTTGACATGTGGGTGGTCCAATTTTCATTCTACCTTTCTCATTAGATTCTCCATCATGAAAGTTCATCATTCTTTTCTTATCAACATTGCAATGAGATCATTATCCAAACATCATATCCAAATTAAGATCATATTAGAAAACTTATTCATAACACCCAATGTCTTGAATTACATGATCCTTTTAAAGGATTAGTTTTAAACTACTGATGAATCTATAAATTTTTATATAATTATAGATAATAAAACCTTAAGTGTACATTGAAATTTTCTTCATAGGGAGTTTAAGATTCACCTTCATATTTTTTTATCTCTATGGACTCTCAATTCATATATTTATGTCAATTTCAAGGAAAATTATTTTTAATAAACATTATCTTAACGCCATCCCACTCCATATATTCAATATCATATATCGACCAACTATTCTTAATAAAATTTCACCATTGGTTGACCTCTCCATTGAGATGATAAAATTCTAGAGTCACATTCTCCACCCCAGAACAATGGAGCATAAAGATTATCTTCTCCATTGAGTTGACCAACTGTCCTGTTACTAATGGATCTGAAGATACCTTAAATGCTAGTGGTGATTTCTGCATAAATAATTGAATACTAGTTTCTTCCTATTTTGTGAAGGAGGATGTTTCACATTATTCTGGTTATTATTCAAAACCTGTGAAAACTGGATAACCATCTCCATAATGTTTTGATCACAACCGTCTAAATAATTGGGGTTTCCATTTGGGCATTAGATGTATTTTCACCCTAATGGGTTATTGGCATGGTTTCTCCTAGTTCCCAACATTTTCTTTAATAGAAAAGGTATAAAAAAATACAGTCTACATGTCATGAATAAATAATTTTTTCTATTGTGTAATATATTATAATATAATATCATAAGGGACCCCTATGTTTATCAAATATTTTATTGTTCTTAAATATAAAAAGTCACTTATTAGGTGTTTCTCTATGGTTATCTAATATAAACTCCCAAATTAACTAAACCATGCCTCTAATACCAAATATAGTGACCCCGATTTTCTATCATTAAATTTATTTCATTTTAATGATAAAAAACAAAAAAACACATTGGATATAATGGATTAGTTATTTTGGGGAAAACATTGACTACACATAAAAAATACAACACAACGAATTTATTTGATTCCTTCTTCTCTAGATTTTTACTAGATCATGGCATATCCTTAGTAAAAGTAGTCATAAAATGATATACAAAAAATGGTGTGAGATAAAATCCCAATATGAGGATAGAGAAGAATATGAGACAATGTATCATGGGTTGTTAATAAACATAAAAACATCATCATAATCATATGAAGAGGCATAAGATAGTAACCCTGAGTGTTGGAATGCATAAAAAAGAAACATTGTTTCATAGTGGTCAAATACCACATATAGTAGTGAACAATGATGGAATCATGTGGACACATATTTCACAGTAATCTTGAGGTTCATACATTACCGAATGTGTTGGAGAAATATATAATTCTAGGGACACCCATCACTTCATAACATTTACATTATCACGAATGAGTTATAGAACATATATCAATATTAAACATAAAATAACCAATGTAATGGAATGGGTTTCACATAATTAATAATCCATTTTAAACATTGGGATCCAAACAGAAATATAGAATAACATACTAGATACAATAACCATCAATAATTTTTGGGAAGTAAATGATGCGTTTTTTGAAATAATAGTTCTTTTGGAAACATTGTGTTTGAAATTTGATCCAGTGAAAAACATATATTTCCTCGAAAACATAATATGATGATGAATAATTGATTCATAAGGAACAAACATACTGAATATTGAGTGAAAGAGGGAGAACCAAAAGAAATAATATTGGGTTAGAGAATTCTTCTTACCATGTCCTTAAACACTTCTTTAACTTCAAAATCTCTTATAATCACAATACACTAACAAATTAACACATTAAAGGGATTTTATATCTTGAATGATTAATTATGGTTTTATTAAGTTCTTTTTTGGGAATTTGGATGAGTAATAGTGTTTTATATCATTTTTTAGGAGTGTTCTTTTTCATGGTTTTCATCAATTGTTGAATTATGCACATGAATGAAAGTTTGTGTAGAATATAGATAAACAACAGAAATTGCTATTACTATTTATTAATTATCATAATCGATTTTAAATTATATTATAATGATTTTGGTTATAGACCATAAGAATTAATCATTATATAAAATTTAATGATTATTGTTTTTGATTAATTTGGTGGGTTTTTTTATCCCAACCAACGTGTTTGGTTTTGTCAATTAGTATTATTTATAAAAAATTTCAGAGCATTACAGAGGTTAAAACATATATATTAAAATATATTTTCAAACATTTAATTTTTTTTCATTATAAAAATATAGGAATTGAAGGAAAATGAAATAGTATCACCCCTGATGATGGTAAATTGACAAATCGTGGGCAATTATTTCATTTTAAAAATAAGAGGGAGAGAGAGAGAAGTTTAATGAATAAAATTCCATTTGCCTGATATAATACCAATATATCAATCATAAATGTGTTGTAATAACATTATGATCATATAAGTTGAGAACAATAGAATAAAAAAATGAAATTTGAAATGAAATTGAATGAAAAGAGAGAGAGAAATTAACTCTCGAATATATCTTCCTTGAGAGCCTTTATAGGGGAGCAGTTTTGGACATTTTATGAGACCAAGGGCTGATAGATGAGGGGTAGGAGCTTGGTAAGAGATTTTATAATTTTTTTTAAAACAATTATTATTTAGATGTGTGGTAAAATCATTTTGTGGGGGGGGGGGGGGGTTTACAGTGGAGTGAGATATGGGTTTCTCAATATTATATTCACAAATTTATTATTTCTCAACAATGATAAGAAATAATGTTGAATCTATAACTAAAAAATTGAATAGGGATTTTTAGTACAATATTTGGGTTCTTAAGTCACTTGTGATGTTATGAATAGTGGATTTAACTTATACTGTTTTTTTACAGAAAATTACCATATTTTACTATTCCCAAAAAATTCATGTATTTCATAAAAATCCAAAAAATTTACCCTAATAATTTTTTTATGGATAGAATCCAAAAATTAAATGCATTTTATAAAAATAATTGTTTAAATATGTGTAACTTAATTTCTATTTTTATTTAATATTACATGAAAAAGACAAATTCTAAAACATAAACTGATATACTAACACTGAGAAAAATTAATTAATGTCACATAAAAATATCATATATTCATAGGAAATAAAAATATTATCTTATGTAAATATTTTATGACAATAAATTTTATTTTAAATTATTAAATTAATCCTTAAATATTCATGACATATAAAAATACTGACACATTAATATAATTCTATCAAATTGTCACTTATAGGATGGATAAATTTTATTTATACTACTATTAGTATGGTTATTATGAACTTGTACAATTTACTATCCATAAGGGTCACATTAATATTCATAAGGCTATGAAATTATTACCCAAAAATTATGTTTTTCATATCACACTCCCATCATCTTACTAAACCCAATAGTGTCTGTCAAATTTTAAAAATTGAAATCACAAAAGTCAAAAAATTATATTGAATGGTAACATAAAATATTGTTGTTCATATATAAATGATGTTGAATTGTGTTTCCCAATGTGACATAATTTGAATATACTATATTTAATAATAATCATAAGGTAATTACTTTGAGAAAACATTGGTTCGTTACATTAACCCCATGGAATTTATCCATTTATAGTCCATAGAGGCATCATATGACCAATAAGATGATCACATGAACTGTGTAAGACAATCACGTAAGACAATTTCCCTAGAGAAAATTACATAGATCCAATAGGATAGAACAAGATAATCCGTGGAAAATGTGTTATGAATAAAACATTCTCATCGACAATCATGTGGTCATGTAAACAGGAAATCACTTTAGGTCTATGGGATTACATGATTAATATTCTTACTGAGAGTTACATAAACACATATATTGGCCTCTTGATCTAAATTTTGAATTTCTTCATTATTTCCACCTTTTCAAAATTCATTATTTTTTGTACGATATTCTAAAATCATCTATGTCAGGTATAATTTGGTATGAATTAACACCCCCTCAAAAGAGTTGTCCTCAGAATAAAAGAAGAATCTAGTTATGATTAATTAAATTCCTAGAATAGTCCATTAAGATTACACTAGTCTGAATTGTCTGTGTAACCTTAAATTTCTTGAGACCTTTGATATTAAATGATATTTCATTATAATTTGATAAAAATGGTTCAAAAATTTCACATTCATTCTTTTACTCCATATCTCTTTATGCTAAAATCATCACCTTCCCAATTTCTTGACACTACATCTTGAAATCCTGAGAATCAATAGTGAGAATTCCTCACATAACCCCATTGTTCAAACAACTAATATAACAAAACCACTAATTAATTAATGATTAATTATTTAAATAATGTAATTTATCTTTGGTATCATGGTTATATAATATAATTTAAATTGTTATAACATGGTCTCATAAGGTTTTATGTGATTAAAATCAATGCCTTTTAGTCACATGATCTTCATTAGATTTTCTCAGTTAGACGATCAATAAGATCATGACATATTCACATGGTCATGTTTCTCAAACATGTCATGCGTTTACTATGATACCTTCCTAGTCAAACAATTCATTCATTTAGTACATCGAATTGTTTGGATCCTCACTCTTCATACCAAGAACAAATTATTATATTCTCTTATTTTATTTGCTTTACACAAAGTACATTAGGACATTATTGATGAACTATTAAGCAATGTTTTCTTATTTAGATGTTGGTAAATGATTCAATATTGATTATCCCAGAGGAAGTCGACATTCTTGATGGGGAATCCACATAGAGTACCTATATTATTTGATTGTGAATTGGTGTGGGTTAGACATCTAGTACAATTCTTTAATTCTATCTTCTCAAATTCAGATCATTCCTCCATTGTAAGGACACAACACCATTTTCCCAAATTTTGTGCATTATTTGATTATGTTGGAATTATTAAAACAAATAAAAATCCCAAATGACCATGTAGTTTAATATTTATGGAAACAAGATACATACATAAGTTCAACTTTACATATGTAAAGGAAAAAACAAAAGTAAATTATTCTACTAGCAACATCATGTCTCATAGATTATGCTTGCATGTCATTCAAAATTTAACAATTCATGTCCTGAGAGAAATAAAACATAAGGAACGGGTGAGCTCAAACACTCAGTAAGAGTAAGAAATACAACCGAAGATAACAAAAACATTTGACATGGTGAATAATTGAAAACACGTTCCTTTAATAATAAACAGGAACACATTATGGCATGGATATGAGATGAGTTAATAATGCCATAGTAAAACATAATCATGGGTATTCTACTAGAAGAATTATTACATGAAAATACAATAACTAGATTTAAAATGGGGTAAGTTCATATTTCTAACATTCTGAAACATTTTGTCATGGCCTCGACCAAGACGTCTAATGATTAAGGTCTCGGCCAAAATCAATATCACATTGGGAAAGGCCTTGGCCAATTCCTCATCTATTTGTCTCAAGAGACCTATCAATGCATAGAGGGGCTATATGGGGCCCCACCCATCACATAATAAGCCCAATTAATTCCTCATATGGGCTAGGATAAACATAAACAACATATACAATCATGTTGAAGTTATCATATGAAATGTAACTATCTTTTCCCAATAATTAAACATAAAACACTAACCATTCTGAGTAATATGGTGAATGGTTTTAGGATAGATCATCCACAATAGAGTTAGTCATAAACCATTAAATCAAATATGGTAGATGACTTCATAAATGATTAAACCCAATAATACCATGGAATCAACAAGTGTGTTGAATTAGATGAATACAGTCTTATAAAATCGTTAAACAATTCTGGAGAAGAGTTTATGGAAAAAAATCATTGTATAAAACCAGAAGTTAAGTAAGATAGTATTTTCATAATAAAATGAGTGATTTTATAATGATAATGGTTTCCAAAAACAGATTGTATAGTTCCCTTGAAAATAGCTAAGAATTCGAGAAATTCCCTTGAATCATGAATATTTTTTTTGAAAGAATATAGAATGTTCCTTTTAAAACATGTAAGTATCCATAAAATAAGGAAGTATTCAGGTTTTTTAACATATATATGATAATCAGACAGAATATATTAGGAGTACATAACAATAAATTATAATTTGATTGATGTAATTAGACAATGAATGTATCCCGAATGAAAATGGATGTTCGGGTAGAAAACCCTTACCTTAAATCCAAACATGTTCCGCTATTGAAAATTAGCTCCTGGTATAGGAAATTAAACTTATTAATAAATTATTTTAGAACCTATTAGACATTTATTAATTTTTTCATTATTATGTTTATTTCATTTATACCCTTATTTCTATGTTATTATATTGAATTTCATAGTTCTGAGGTGTTCGTTTTCTTTATTTTCATAATCGGTTCACTTGTTTTTAAGTAATGGAGTTCATGTAGAATGATTATAAATCTCTAGTATTGGAATTATATATTATTTATAAACATAAATAATTGATAATAGACATTTCTATCATTTCTTTATATGGAATGAGGATGAATTGTTAGATGATATCAACATCGATTATTCAGCGGTATTTGGATTATTATGAACTATTTTTGTCATATAACTTAATTATATGTACATATTCTGGTTCTTGATTATTAATTATTTTATAAAACATATATTATACTCTGGTTCATCCATAAATATGGTTTCATGACCTGTAATGAGGATGAAATTGAAGAACAAAACTTCATCATCCACGAAGGCTATAAATTGGAACCTCATGGGCGTTGATTTCGTTTATAAAAAAAGGGAGGGATTAAGTGTATTTATGATGTTTATTCCATTCACATGATATAATACCAAAATATATAAGATACTACATTTATCATCATCATTTTGACAGAGGAGGTGAGAAGAGGATAGAAAACGAAGATAAATTGTAATGAAACCAAATGAAAAAGAAGGGTGCTTTACCAATTGAAATAACATCCTTGAGAAACTCCGTAAGGGAAGGGGTTTTGATCTTTTGGAAAGACCAGAAGCTTCTTGGACGTGGGGAGAGAATAGTTAAGGGAAATTGGGAAGATCTTTAAGGAGATTCAAGGCTTATAGGAGTTAAGAGAAGAGGGAGTGGTGAGGGGTTTTTATAGTGGAGGAGAGGAGTAAATTTTGAATATTTAACTCATTATTTTATTATTTCCCTCAAAAAAACCAATAGTGTTGTTTCATGTAACCCCTAATAGTAATAAGTGAATGTGAGTTCGAACGATGTGGCCTTGATTCACTTTTGATGTCATTAATAGTGTATTTAACTGATAATTTGTATATACGGTAGTTTATCATATTTCACTATTCATAAAAAATTGCAGAATTTCAGAAAAATCCCAAAAATTTACCCTAACAATTTTTCGTTGTGTAGAATTGAAAAATGAAATCCATTTTTCAAAATTAATTTTCTAAATATTAATAATCAATTTTTATATAAATTCATAGTTAATTCGAAAAATAACAATCTTAAAGTGAAATTAGTTTTATTTCTCATTGAAAAACTAATTAATATCTCAATATCTTATTTCCTTGAGAAAATAAAATAAAATAATTATTTACTATTCATAAGGGTCATATTACTATTCATGTCACTATTCATAAGGGTATGTTACTATTCATCTAAAATCTTGTTCTTTCTATCAGACTCCAAATGACTTACTGATCACAACTCTGGATTACCATTTTTCGAAATTCAAAACATAGAAGAGGTAAAGTTGTGTTTAATTTCTAAATTATAAAATTGCATTCTATATTTATTTTCAAAACCATGGGGTGTTACATTCTCCCCACCTTAAAACAATTTCTTCCGCAAAATTCACAAAATATTACCCAGTTTTTTTTGGAATGTCTTTAACATAAGCTCCAGAGGCTCGAATGTCACTTCCTCCATATTACGGTTCCTCCAAAGAACCTTTATGAGATGAGTCATCCGATTTCTCAATAATTTTTCTCTAGTATTAAGACTCTTGATAGGATCTTCACAATTAGATAGATTGGGATCATGTTCTACTTCTTCATAAGTGAGTACATGTGTTGGGTCTGTCATGTACTTTCTTAACATTGACACGTAGAACACATTGTGAACCATAGAGAGACATGGTGGCATTGCTGAACGGTAAGATATAGCTCCAATTCAGTCCTGAAATTCAAAAGCTCCGATGTACTTGGGACATAATTTTCCCTTCTTACCGAATCATATAATACCCTTCCATGGAGATACCATAATGAAAATGTGATCACCTTCTTGAAATTCCAAATCCATTCATCGGTTGTCATGATAGCTCTTTTTCCTACCTTGAGCTGTTTTGATATGGTCCTGGATAATATTCACCTTTTCCGTTCTTTCATCAACAAGTTCTAGGCCCACGAACTTTCTTTCACCAACATCATCCCATCAATTTGGTGAACGACATCTCCTCCCTTATAATGCTTCATAGGGAGCGATATGAATACTTGAATAGTAGCTATTGTTGTATGAAAATTCTACGAGTGGTAAATACTAATCCCACATGCCATGAAAATCATGTGAAGAAGACCTCTACATGTCTTCAAATATTTAAATAGTCCTTTCTGATTACATATCAGTTTTTCGGTGGTAGGAAGTGCTCAAATAAAGATCAGTATCTAGATCCCTATGAAGGCTCTTCTGAAATGGTGATGTAAAATGGGGATCGCGTTCAGATACAATTGATGAGGGTACACCATGAAATCGTGTAACATCATTAATAAAGATTCTTGCTAAATGTTAATGTGGTAAATCTTCTCTTATAGCAAGAAAATGTGCAGATTTTGTAAGACAGTCAACAATTACCCATATCGTATCATTCTTTCTTGCAGTCTTTTGTAGCCCCATGACAAATTCCATTGTAATATCATTCCATTTCCACATAGGTATAGGAAGGGGTTTTATGACTCCACCAGGATTTTGTCTTCCTTCCTTCACCTATTGGCAAACTAAACATCTTGAAACGTAATCAACAATCTCCCTCTTCATGTTTTCCCACAAAATATTTTCCTTAATATCTCTATACATTTTGGTGCTAATCGAGTGTATAGAGAGATCTGATCTATGAGCATCGTCTAATAGTTACCTTTTTAGCTCAGGAACTGATGTAACACATAACCTCTTCCTAAACATAAGAACTCTTTCATACATGTAGTCATCCACTCCCACATCCTTAACTGCATTAATTTTATTGTGCAAATTCTCATCATCCGATTGAAAACTTTTAATCTTTTCTAGTAAAGACGGTTTAGAAATCATTTGAAATATGAGTGATGTTTCCCCTTCCTTAAAAATTCACATATCCATCATCAGTTGATCCATGAACATAGGATCACTTTCCATCCTCATTTGAGTCATAAGTCCATGATCATTCCTACTTAATGCATCTTCCACCTTATTTTCCTTTGCTGGTTGGTGGTGTACTGAACAATCGTAATCATTGAGTAACTCGAACCATCATATTTTTCTCATGACGAGTTCTTTTAGTCTGATAATATATCTCGAACTCTTGTGGTCTGAATAAATCTCATATCTCTCTCCTAAGAGATAATGCCTCAATATTTTCAAATCAAAGATTACAGCTGCGAATTCAATATCATGGGTTGGATACTTTTTTTCATGAGTATTCAATTGTCTGGATGCATAAGAAAGAACGTTATCATTTTTCATAAGGATGTAACCCAATACATTCTTTGATGCATCACTATATATTAAAAATCCATCACTTCCAGATGGAACAGTAAAAATTGTATCATTGACCAATATTCATTTCAATTATTCGAAGCATTATTTAAATTCTTCTTTCCACACAAACTTAACCCCTTTACGTGTGAGCTTGGTTAGCAGGTTATCCATTCAGTAAACATTCTAAATGAAACGATGATAATAACCTAATAGGACAACAAAACTGCGTATCTTGGTTATGTTTGATGGCATGTTCCATTTGTGGATTGCCTTTGACTTCGCAAGCTCAACTAGGATTCCATCCTTAGTGACAATATGGCCCAGAAAAAAAACCGATTGAAGCCAAAATTCACACATGCTAAACTTACCATATAATTTATTTCTTATAAGAGTTCACAGAATAACCCACAAGTGATTTTCATAGTCTTAATAGATTTTTGAGTATACGAGTATATCATCGATGTATACCACAACAAAGTTATCAAGATATGCCTTGAAAAATCTGTTCATTAAATCCATGAAAATAAAGGGTGCATTTTTCAATCCAGAAGGAATCACTGTAAACTCGTAATGCCCAAACCTAGTCTGAAAAGCCGTCTTATGAATATCTTCCTTCCTCACACGCAACTGATGATATCTGGATCAATGTTCAGTCTTGGAAAAGTATTGATCTCCATAAACATGTCGTTCACCCTTGGCGACGTGTAAACATTGCAGGCACGATCCTGCGGTGAGAAACGCCATGAGGGGCGTTTTCGTAAATAAATTGAGAAGTTAGTGTGTGAGTCTCAGCTCGATTAACTTCTGAACGGAGTCTCGGATTGAAAATCTGAGTTCGTCGTTGCGTTCAAAATGATGCGTTTACCCTAGGGGTGAACTTACCTTTGTTCAAATCGAGCGTTGGGTCCGAGGCTGGTTTGGCGCCGACGGGCGGCTGATATAAATATCAGCACCCCCCCCCTTATCGTTCATCTCGACGTTCTTCACCGCCAATCCTCCTTATCCAGCAAATGAAGTTCCCACGAGTTTGGATTTCAACAACAGACGTTCCAGGAGCGTGCAGTGGAATCTTTGGAGCGCAGATCTAAGGTAGAACGTCGGTGTTTCGCCCGTGAGGTATGCGGATTTGAGTTTTAACCCCCGATACCATTTTGCGGTGTTTTCTTGCAAATTAATGTCGTAGTAGTGTAGATCGGGTCCCAAGGGTGGTGAAGATGCCTCCAGATCGCAAAACGAACCACCAGGGAGCTCCTGGCGGCGCCGGCGCCGGCGGATGGTGTCCGGACCGGTGTGGCGACGGGGGTCGCATGGCATGGGGCGGCACACCGCCCAACGCGGCGGCATGGCGGTCCCGCGGCGGCGCATGCCGGCGGCCGGACCGGCCAGGGCTGTCCGGTCCAATTTTGACCGGGGGTTCTAAAAACCCACGTTTTGTGTAATCCAAAGGTCCGATTTGTGCGCCGTCTGCACCGACGCGACGCTGGGAATGAGACGGACCGATTGGGATTGGTTCGGGTTTTTTCAGGCTGGATCTATGACCCGGGGTCACGAAACGTCGAATATTAATAATAGTTTAATTATTATTCAACTTTGACCAGCCGTAACTT
Source organism: Viscum album (assembly GCA_963277665.1). Lineage (NCBI taxonomy): Eukaryota > Viridiplantae > Streptophyta > Magnoliopsida > Santalales > Viscaceae > Viscum > Viscum album. Next base: position 62,381,394 of record OY728164.1, on the reverse strand, counting down.
TTGCCTGGAATTTCCGTTTGACGTGCTGTCAGTGGAGTTTTGAACCTGATGGTACGATGGAATTTTTGAGATGGTTTCTGGGTGTTGGGACTGAGAACAGGGTGTGGGCTCCACGAGGTTGGATTTTGGTGTTTGCGGAGAAAAGCAGCTTTCGCACCAGGAGTCCGATTTTGACAGATTAATAGTCGATCCTAGGTGTTTTTCTGAGAGGGTCGCAATGGTGCGATCTGTTTGATGAGTTTCGGGATCGAGGCGTGGACCCCACCCGAGCTGGCTTCGATGAATAGTAATTTTTTAACCGGGTATCCGTTTCGGACGAGCGAGTAGTCGATTCTGCTTGTTTTTCTGAGGGGATCGCCGTGGTATGATCCGCTGGATGGGTTTCCGGATCATTGTGTGGGCCCCGCACGAGCTAGCTATGATGAATAGTTCCTTTTTCACTGGTGCTCCGTTTCGGGCGAGTAAACAGCCTATCTTGTGTGATTTCCACGTAGAACGCGATGGTGGCCTCGATATTGGCCTTCGAGGTACGTAGTGTGGCATTGTTATGGGTCGCTTGGGATAGCGACATTTTGGACCTGCAGTGTTTGAAGGTACTCCCTTGGTTTGTTCCCACGAGGGTTCGTGTGGCATCACAACCTTCATATAGGCTTGTGATTCACTCGATGGGATGTTTAAACTGTTAGAGTTGTGGCATCCCTCCGATGGGCCTAGAGCGGGATCCTCTAGAATATTTTCCCTAGATCGGGTTCTTGGTATCGCTGTGACCACTTATTCACGGGCGGCGATCCCCGATCTAGCTGGTTAACCCAGTAGGGTTATGGCATAATTGGGATTATGATCCCCTACACTGTGGGCCATACTCAGTAGGGTTGTGGCATCGTTGGGTATTCTATCCCCTACTCAGCATGAGGTGTATAGTAGGGTTGCGATATCGTTGGTTATGCGATCCCCTACTCTGTGCGTGGTTTCATTAGGGTTGCGACATCGGCAGTTCGATCCCCTACATCACGAGTTATACCAGATAGGGTTCTGGTATCATCTTGAGAACCTTTATATGGGCGATGATCCTCTATCTGAGTGTCGTGATTGTGTCGAGCGCCAGATCAGGTTGTGGTATCCCCCAGCGAATCCTGGATATGATCCCCTATCTGTGAGAACTACGTATGCCAGATCGGGTCGTGGTATCCCCCAATAGACCCTAGGAGTGATCCCCTATCTGTGAGCTTTGTATATCGGAGTGAGTTTTGGTATCTCCTAGCGGACCCTAGGAGCGATCCCCTATCCGAGGAGTTTGGTGGTTATGTTGTTTCAGCAAGGTTTCCTCAGTGATGATATCCGACGAGTATGATCTCTCGGGTGAGCGTTTGAGAGGTTTGAGGGAAACCCAATGGAGTGTATCTATCGGATGATTGTCATATGAGATGACAATGATCATGTAGTGTACTCTTTGGGCTGTGGACAGTTGCTGGTGATGTGGTTGGTACCTCTTGTGGCTTGGTGCGTGAGCTGGGTATATCTGGATTACTCAAGGTGTATGTATGGGCATTCACCAGAGCTAAGCTGACTAGTTGTGTTTAGCCGAGGATGGTCACAGGATTTTGTTTCTCTCTCACCTAGGTTCCCTATGGCTGGGATGAGCAGACTGTTGCCTTTTAGATGCTCTCTTTGGTTTTGGGTTTTTGGGGTTCTTACTGAGTATGTTCATACTCACCCATGCACGGGCTTTGACGGCACTTGTTTGTGTCTTGTGCAGACAACATGCATTTCAACGGTGTCCCAGGATGACCTGGAGCAGGCGGAGCTGAGTGAGGGAGACTGACCGGACTGTTTGCCGATGTGGTGTCGTAGGAGCTTTCCGGCGGGTGTTTTTGGCTGCGTTCCCCTACTTCAGAGCAGTTTGGTCGCGCTTTTGTAGTTTACTTTTAGTGGGCCCTGTTTTGACCTTTTGTACTTTTGTTGTTGCACTCTAGTTTGGGATAGATTGTATGCATTATTTTTCTTTCCAATTTTATATATCTTTGAGCTATTGCATAGAGGTGTATGTGGGTGCATGTGTACAGGTACATTAGGCTAATGCCTCCCGTCTGTGTGATAGCCTACTCGGTGATGGATGCCAGCCCTGGCCTATTAGAGGAGGGCTTGGGGAGTTACGGATCGAGCCCCATTGGGTCGGGTTGTGACTGGGTATTTATTTAACATAAGGTCTTGAGGCTCCCATGTCGCTTCCTGCATCTTACGGTTCCTCCAAAGAACCATTACCAGACGAGTCATCTGATTAAACAATATTGGTTCCCTCATATCAAGAATCATGATAGGATCTTCACAATAAGATAGATCGGGTTCAAGTTCTACTTCTTCAAAAGTGAGTATATGTGTTGGGTCTGACATGTACTTTCTTAACATTGACACAAAAAACACATTGTGAACCTTGGAGTGACTTGGAGACATTACCAAATGGTAAGATACAACTCCAATTCGGTCCAGAATTTCAAATGGTCTAATGTACCAGGGATTTAATTTTCCCTTCTTACCGAATCATATAATAATCTTTCATGGAGATACATTTATGAAAACATGACCACATTATTGAAATTCCAAATACTTTCTTCGGTTGTCCGCAGAGCTATTTTTCCTACCTTGAGCTCTTTTGATATGGTTCTGGATAATCTTCACCTTTTTTGTTGTTTCTTCAACAAGATCTGGGCCCGAAAACTTTCTTTCACCAACATCATCCCAACAAGTTGGTGTACGACATCTCCTACCTTTTAATGCTTCATAGGGTGCCATATGAATACCTGAATTCAACCTATTATTGTAGGAAAATTCTATGAGAGGTAAAATACTAATCCCAAATTCCTTGAGAATCTAGTGAACAGGACCTCAACATGTCTTCAAATTTTTTAATAGTCCGTTCTGATTGTCCATCATTTTGTGGGTGGTAGGCAGTGCTGAAATGAAGATCAGTATCTAGGGCCTTCAGAAGGCTCTTCCAGAATCGTGATGTAAAACGGGGATCGCGATCAGAAACAATTGATGAGGGAACACCATGAAATCTTATAACTTCATTAATATATATTCTTGTTAAACAATCGGTTGCGCCAAAATTTACCCTTTAGGTATGCGGTTGTTGTAGTACGGGTAGGGGTCGAATCAACGTGGACCGAAGAAAAAACCTAGAGACACTATGATTTTGGAAGGATTTGGATATGGAGTGGCCAACTATATGGATTTATTTTATTTAACAACTACTGATTTAATTTAATTAAAATAAATTAAAACATACAATTACATAGTAAAAAACAATTAATGGAGATTAGTTGATCATAATTTATTACTAGGGTTAGATTGGATGTATTTATTTTCTTATATCGTTCATTTCACTAATTCAAGACGTATCGAAAAAATGATATAATTCCTCAAAATCATTCACCAATTTAATCCCTACACTATTCCAAAGCTAATAACCAAGGCACTTTTAGGATCAATTTAATGATCACTCAAAGGAATTGAATCACAATAGGACTCGAAATGTGTACTTGTTAAAGTTGGTGAAGATGAAGAAGAATATAAATAATCAAATAGAAATATTAAATTAATGAAATGTTTATGAATATAATCACATTAAATAACATCCAATACACCCCATGAAACTCCCTAGGATCAACCCATAATGGGTCAGTATACCATTTATGCTATTCAATAAAAGGAAGAGGGAAGTCGACTTAATGAAGCGGGGTTGAAGAAGAAAAATAAAACAATGAAACGATCAATCTACCGTTGTGTGAATAAATTCACAAGTGATGGTGTGAATAAGATCACACCATGGTGCAATGATATAAAAGTGAAAAGAATATGAAATAAAAGATAAGAAGAAGAACTTTTATTGAAAACTACAGTGATTCAAACAACATACATTCGAAAGAAGAACGTTACAAAGGCAATTTGGCATAACAATATTAATATGAAAGTAAAACTCGAAAGATAATAAGATAAATATGATATTCCTATTACCTTCACCACCAGCTCATTATATAGGCATATTAGGAGCCTTAGGTCCACAACCAACAATAAATTCACACCCCAACAATTAAGAGATTCAAAAGGAGGGTGTAGAATCAAAAGGAAATTGACATTACAAAGTTTACCAAAAAACCGGCCAGATTCGTCCACCATTATGACGTGTGAATTTTTAATTGATGAAGGATGAATCTGGAGGGTTCGTATAAGAAAAATATTCTCTTCCATCTTTCCTCTATGAGATTTAAAAATTTCTGGAAATTTGGCATATCCGTTTTGATTTTATGGTTGAAATGGTGGGACGACATTATGCGCATGCATGTCAGGCCCCCCATTTAAATCTCAACTACAAATCCCTTTATTATCATGAAAAATTCATAATTAGGTCCAGAAATAGTTGAATAAAATGTTCCTCCTATTTTTATATTTCTACAGTAAACTTTGAGCTTCATTCATCATGGTTTTTGGGCACCACATTTGTTTGATTGGCGTTAGGATCATTATACTTTTTCTAGAAAATTTCAGCATTCAGGCACAAAATTCCCCACCATCCATTGGGATTCATCCATAAGACCTAAAATATAAAATGTTCCAAATAAAGTGTTGAATAATATACCAAAATAACAAATTAAAATCATTAAAAATGTATTTTTCACAAGAAATTTAATGAGTGGTCCCAAATTGACACTTTAAGCAAGAATTTCACAATGATGGGAAATGAAGTTCAATTTCGGAATTGGTCTAAAATTGATAGTTATGAACTTTGAAACAAATTAATATTCAGATATAACTATTGAATATTATCCTCTTTCAGGGGCTAATCACACTGCCATATTGACTTTTTCTAGTCCTGAGAAAAATATATTACAAATATGAAATTCGAATCCCCTTTTCCAAAAACATTTTAATACACATTACACACACAATGACCTTATAATAAAAAAAATTATAAAACCCATCAAAATAATTTTAGAAAATATAGGTTGATAAGAATATCCCAAGCCCAATCCCATTCCTTTGTCCAAATTCATTGCAACATTTCATCCAATTCCAATAAAGCATGATAAAGTGTTGCGCAACACAAAATATATGGATCACATTTTATTGTTCAAGGGGAAAAAATGGAAGTTCTAGGTGGGAGTCACATTAAACATTATAATGAGTATTGAATTTTTTTTGATTTTTATTGTTTGTTTTTTTAACCACAATAGATATGAAAATACTAACTCTGGCAAAGACAACTATGGAGTCACGATCCCCAAGTGTCGGACGCCACACATATTGTCAATCCTTTGCTCTATAATAGAGATATAAAGCCTACCTATGGGAAAGAAAACTATGGAGTCACAATTCCCATGTTCCAGATTCCACACATATGGACAAAAAATTTCTCTATGTGGTCATTATTTTTTTCAATTTTCTTTAATTTTTTTGGATACTCTAATTAAACTAAAAGTTACCCTATAACCCTATGATATAATGAAAGGGACCCAAGAACTAAAAATTACACCCAAGATCTAGTATACGTGCATTGTGGCATTTTTATTAAGAGGATGAAAAGGTAAACTTTGAAAAATCACATCGGACAACCAAACATTCCAAAAACTATGATCATGAACTTAAAATTGCATTAAAATCAGAATTAAGGCATGCAAAATTATTTGATTTCCAATTTCAGAGTTTTCAATGTGTGTTATCATGATCATGGTTAATGAAATTTTTCTTTCAATGAATGTTCTTATTAAAAAATTCATTTTTTATTTATCTCCCCCCAACATAAAATAACACTGTCCCCAGTGTTTAAAGAAAACTTAGAAGGGGGTAGAGGAAAATGAGAGGTATTCTAAAAGGAATTTGAAACAATAAACATGGAACAAATTTACATGGTTTTTGAAGTTGATGTTCATGATTCTCTAGATTACAACTTTGTTCTCTTTGGATATGTAGGCACCTCCTTGATCGAATATGTATCACCCAAAATAGTCCATGAACTATACAAAGAAGAACAAACCAGACCAAACAAACAAAACATAAATTTATTTAAAACCAAGTATCAACATTTTTATGCTTTTATTTGTTTTTTATTTAATTATTATTATTTTAATTTTATAAATCTAACTAATGATACGTTGTTTTCTTAATATTTTTTGGGTGTGGTATTACTCAGGGATCACTCTGCGTGACACAGATGAATATGATGCTCCCCTTTCATACCCATCATTATACATAAAAGAAGAATAGGTTGACAGTCTGAGGTACTAATTAAATAAAATAAAACATGAAAACCACAGGTTGCCTCCCATGCAGTGCTTATGTTTAACGTCTCTAGCTCAACAAGGACCCCCTATTTTATCCAATACCAACTGTCAAAATTTTAAGGACCCCATATTTCTCCACTTATAATTTATTGAGATTTATTATTTGTTTATAATTTGAGTCATGTACAAACCTATGTTCTATAATGAGTGGGAAAATCCAAGTAATATCATAAATGGTTGATCTATATTCCTCTGTAGTCGTTCCTAAAAAATCAATGATAATTCCAACTTTTTTGGATTCAAGAGAAGAATGAATTCAAATTGAATGATCCTGATTACACCCTATGAAGGGATTCTTAGGTGGGGAAGGAGGGATAATAAGTTTGATATTGGGTTGTATAGGACATTCAAACACATGTTTAGATTTTGAATCCAACTCAGTTTCTTTTTCAAAATTTCTCAACAAAATTGGTTCCTTTAGAATTGAAGATTCAACCACCAAATTTGTGAGTATAGTGTTAGGAATGGGTATGGACTCAATATTTTTAATTTCTCTCAATGGTTCAGTGATTTGTGTTTTGGAAAAATCATCGATAGAGTTATAAATAGGATACTCAATCCACAATGTGAAATGTCCCTCTTGTGAATACATGAAATCAATTTCCTCATGATTTAAAGAACCTTCTACAATTTCTTGAATCACATATCCTACCCCAAATCAAAAGACCGGTTCTTCAATAAATTCCTGAGTGGTTTGTGGGAAACTAGACAAACCACATAATGTTTTGGAATATAAAATTGGTGTAGGGATGATTTCCTCAAATGTATTAATGCGTTGTAGTTATAATCTAAAAGATGATACCTCAGAACTCATTATATCCATTTGATTATACAGTTTTTCAATCAGTGTTTAAAGAATAGAATTTTTATGTGGTTTACAATCAAGGAATTCCCCCTGATTCATCTCTTCAACCATCATTGAGAGGAGGGGAAATTTAACCTTTAAATATTCCTCATCCCAATGATTGTACATGTCACCAGGTGTGTGGTAATTAATCAAGGGTTGATCAGAGAAATTTTCTAAATTAGGGGCTTCCAAATATCGATTTTCCATTTTATTCCAGCATGATATTGTAACATGGTAATTTGGAAGATACTTTATTAGAGAGGACATAATTTTGGATTCTAGATTCTCAGGAAACACACAAACCGAAAGGGGTATAGATAAGAGATATGTGGGTGAGAATAGAAAATGTGGGGTAAGAAAAGGATGATAGTGTCTATGATAACTTATTTTGGTCCCCGGAAACAGTGCCAAAATTTTGTTATGCACAAATTTACACTACTGGTATGCAGTTTTTGTAGTACAGGTAGGGGTCGAATACACAGGGACCGAAGAAGAAACATAGAGATACTCTGATTTTGGAAGGATTTGGATTTGGAGTGGCCAACTATTTGGATTTATTTGATTGAATAACTACTGAATTAATTTAATGAAAATAAAATAAAACAAAAAATTAATTATTCTAAAACAATTAATGGAGATGAGTTTATCCTAAGTTGTACCTAGGATAGATTGGATGTATTTATTTTTTTATAACGTTCATTTCACTAATTCAAGATGTATCCACAAAATGATATAATTACTCAACATCATTATCCAATTTAATCCCTACACAATTACAAGGCTAATCACCAATGCACTTGTAGGATCAATTTAATAATCAGTCCTGGGAATTTGATCTCACTAGCACTCGAAATGTGTCACTGTTAAAGTTGGATAAGATGATGAAGAAAATAAATCATCAAATGGAAATCATAAAATAATTAAATGATTATGAATTTAATCACATTAAATAATATCCAATCCACCTCATGAAACTCCCTAGGATGAACCCACAAGGGGGAAGCCCTCTATTTATTCTATTCAATAAATGGAAGAAAGAAGTTTCATTAAGGAATCGGTATTGAAGAAGAAAAATATAACAATGAAATGATCACTCCACTGTAGTGTGAATAAATTCTCAAGTGATGGTGTGAATAAGATAACACCTTGGGGAAACGGTATCAATATGAAAAGGAGAAGACCAAAAAAATAGAAGAAGAAGAACATTTATTGAAAACTAATGTGATTCAAACAACTTAAATGCGAAATAAGAACGTTATAATGAAATTTGGCATAACAATATAACAATTAAAGTAAAACTCAAAAAATGATAAGAAAATAATGATATGCGTATTCCCTTAACCACCAGCTCATTATATTGGAATATTAAGAGATTTAGGTCCACTCCCAACAATAAATTCACCCCCCAACAATTAAGAGTGCCAAAAGGACGGTGATGAATTAAAAGGAAATTGATGTTACAATGTTGACCACAAAAACAGCCAGATTCATCCACCATTTTGATGTGTGAATTTGTAATTGAAGAAAGCCGAATCTGGAGGGGTCGAAGAAGAAAAATATTCTCTCCCATATGTGTTATAAGAGTTGTAGAAATTTATAGAATTTTGTAGAAGTAGTTTGGATTTTATGGTCGAAATGGTGGGACGACTTTATGTGCATTCATGTTAGACCCACAATTTAAATCTCTAATTCAAATCCCTCTATCATCATGAAAACATCAGAATTAGCACTGACCACAGTTGAATAAAATGATAATCAAATTTTTATATTTCTACTTTAAAATTTTGAGATTCATTGGGCTTGTTTTGTGGGACCCACATCTTTTTGATGGGCCTTCGGCCTTATTAAGCTTTTTCCAGCAAATTTCTGCATTCTGGCGCAAAAATATCCATCTTCCATTGAGATTAAACAATCAAACCTAAAAGATAAAATGTTACAAATAAAGTGGTTAATCGTATAAAAAAATTTAAAATTAAAATGATGAAAAATGTATTTTTTACAAGAAATTTATTTAGTGTTCCCAAATAGACACTTTCAGAAAGAATTGCACAATGATGGGAAATGAAGTTCAATTTCGGAATTGGACTAAAATTGATGTCTTTTCACTTTGAAACACAGTAATATTAATATATAATCAATGAATATTATACTATTTTTGTGGATAATCACACCCCCAAATTGAGTTTTTCTAGTCTCGAGCAAAATATATTACAAGTTTGAAATTTGAATCCCCTTTTCCAAAAACATTTTAATACAGATTTCTGACCCAAAGACATTATACCAAAAAAAATTATGGAACCCATAAAAGTCATTTAAAATAATCTAGGTCCATAAGAATATCCCAAACCCAAGCCCATTCCTATGTTCAAATTAATTGTCACATTTCATCCAATTTCAATTAATAATGACAAAGTGTTGTGCATCAAAAACGATATGGGGCCCATTTTAATGTTCAATGGGAATAAATGGAAACGCTAGGTGGGAATCACATTAATCCTTCAGATGAGTGTCAACATTTGTTTTGTTTTTCTAACCACAATAGATATTAAAAGACTAACTCTGGGCTAGACAAAAATGGAGTCGCGATCCCCAAGTGCCGAAATCCACACATATTTTTAATTCCATGCTCTATAATAGAGATATAAAGCAAACTCTGGGCAAGATAACTGTGGAGTCACGATGCCCAAGTACTGGATGCCACACAATTGGAAAAAACATTACTCTATGTGGTCATTATTTTTTTTTCAATTTTGTTTATTTATTTTTTGGATACTCAAATTAAACTAAAAGTGACCCCAGAACCCTATTCTATAATGAAAGGGTCCCAAGTACTCAAATTTACACCCAAGATCTAGTTAACGTGCATTTTGTCATTTTTATTAATAGAATGAAAATGTAAACATTTTAAAAATCACATCGTAGAACAACACTTTCCAAAAACTATGTTCATGAACATATATTTTCATTAAAATCAGAATCAAGGCATGAAAAATTATTTGATATCCAATTTCAGATATTGCAATGTGTGTTATCATGTTGAAGGTTAATGAAATTTTTCATTCCATGCATGTTCTTATTAAAAAAATCATTTTATATTTTATCTCCCCCCAAACTAGAATAACATTGTCGCCAGTGTTCAAAGAAAACTTAGAAAGGGGTAGAGGAACATGAGAGGTTTTCTAAAAAGAAATTGAAACAATAAACATGAATCAAATTCACCTTATTTTTGAAGTTGAAGTTCATGATGCTCCAGATTACTCCTTTGATCTCTTGGGAGATGTAGGAACCTACTTTATTGAATATGTATCACCCAAAATAATCCCTAAACCATACAAAGAAGAACAAACTAGATAAAACAAACAACACAAAAATTTATTTAAATCCAAGTATCAACATTTTTTTGGTTTTCCTTGTTTTATATTTTTCGTTTTTTTTAATTTTAAAAATAAACCTAATGATACATTGTCTTCTATATATTTTATGGGTAAGGTATTACTCAGGGATCACACTACGTGGCACAGATGAATACGGTTCTCCCCTTTCATACTCATCCTAACTCATAAAAGAATAATAGTTCAACATTCTGAGGTATTAATTAAACAAAATAAAACATGTAAACCACAGGTTTCCTCCCGTGTAGTGCTTTTGTTTAACATCGCTAGCTCCGCATGGACCCCCTAACATACCCAATACCAAATTTCAACATTTTAAGGACCCCATATTTATCCAATTATACTTTATTTATATTGATTCTTTGTTTAGAATTTGTGTCATGTACAAACCTATGTTCTACAATGAGTGGGAAAATCCATGTAATATCATAAATTTTTTATCTAGATTCCTCTGTACTCTTTCCATAGAAATCAATGACCATTCAATCGTTTTTGGTTTCAAGATATTATTGAATTACAATTGAAATCTCATGATTATACCCTATGAATGGATACATTGGTGGGTATGGGAGGATAATAATTTTGAAATTGGGTTGCATAGGACATTCAAACAATGGTTGAGATTTTGAATCAAACTCAGTTTCATTTTCCAAATTTCTCAACAAAATTGGTTCCTTTAGAATAGAAGATTAAACCACTAAATTGGAGTTATTAGTGTTAGGAATGGGTATGGACTCAATATTTTTAATTTCTCTCAATGGTTCAGTGATTTGAGTTTTCGAAAAATCATCAATTGAGTTACACATAGGAGACTCAATCCGCGATGTCAAATCTCCCTCTTGTGAATAAATTCATGACTTGTTTGTGGGAATCTAGACAATCCACATAAGGTTTTGGATGGTACATTTGGTGTAGGTATGAGTTACACACATGAATTAATGCGTTGTAGTACTAATCCCAAAGATGATACCTTGGAACTCATTATATCCATTTGATTACACAATTTTTTAATCAGAGTTTGAGGAATAGAATTTGTATGTGGTTGATCATCAGGGACTTCCCCAAGATTCATCTCTTCAAATATCCTTGGGATGGATGGAAATTAATCCTTTAAATATTCATGATCCCAATGATTGTACATGTCACCGGGTGTGTGGTAATTAATCAAGGGTTAATAAAAAAAATTTATAATTTAGGGGATTCAAAATATTTATTTTCCAATTGATTCTAGCATGAGTTTGTGACCTGGTAATTTGGAAGATACACCATTGGAGAAGACAGAAAGTTGGATTATAGATTCTCAGGACACACACATACAAAAGGGGGTAAAGATAAGAAATATGGCGGTGAGAATAGAGAACGTGGGTTAAGAAAATGATGATAGTGTCTAAGATAACTTACATGGGTCCCCAGCAACGACACTAAAATTTGGTTGCACCCAAATTTACCCAACTGGTATGCGGTTGTTGTAGTACAGGTAAGGGTCAAATCCACATGGGCCGAAGATGAATCCTAGAGAAACTCTGATTTTGGAAGGATTTGGCTATGTAGTGGCCAACTATTTAGATTGATTTGATTTAATAACAACTGGTTTAATTTAAATAAATTAAATTAAAACATAAAATTACTTATTCTAAAACAATTAATGGAGATGAGTTTATCCTAATTTGTTACTAGGGTTAGATTGAATGTATTTATTTTCATATAACATTCGCCAATTTAATCCATACACAATTCCAAGTATAATCACCAATGCACTAATAGGATCAATTTAATGATAACTCAAAATAATTGTTTCACACTATCACTCGAAATGTGTCATTGTTAATGTTGGCGATGACGAAGAAGAAAATAAATCATCAAATGGAAATCTTAAAATAATTAAATGATTATGAATTTAAGAACATTAAAAAACATCCAATCTACCCCATGAAACTCCCTAGGATCAACCCATAAGTTGTCAGCCCTCCATTTATTCTATTCCATTAATGGATGTGGGAAGCGACTTAAAGAAGCAGGATTGATGAAGAAAATAAAACAATGAAACGATCACTCCACCGTTGTGTGAATAAATTCACAAGTCCTGCTGTGAATAAGATCACACCTTGTGGAAATGGTATCAATGTGAAAATAAGAAGAATATAAAAAGAGATGAAGAAGAACTTTTATTGAAAACTAAGGTGATTAAAACAACTTACATGAAAAATAAGAACGTTACAAAGGCAATTTGGCATAACGATATTACAATGAAAGTAAAACTCAAAAGATGATAATAAAAATTTGAGATGCTAATTCCCTTCACCACCAGCTCATTATATAGGAATATTAGGAGCCTTAGGTCCACCCCCAATAATAAATTCACCCCCAAGAATTAATAGAGTCAAAAGGAGGGTAAAGAATCCAAAGGAAATTGACGTTACAAAGTTGACCACAAAACCATCTAGATTCATCCACCATATTGACGAGTGAATTTGTAATTGAAGAAAGCCGAATCTGGAGGGGTCGTAGTAGAGAAATATTCTCAACCATTGGTTCTATATGAGATGTAAAAATTTCCGGAAATTTGGTGCATCCATTTGGATGTTATGGTCGAAATTGTGGGATGACTTTATGTGCATTAATGTCGGGCCCACCATTTAAATCTCAACTTCAGATCCCTTTATAATCATGAAAAAATCAAAATTAGCTCTGGAAACAGTTGAATAAAAATATCTACATATATGTTTCATTATATTTTAAAAATTTGAGCTTCATTGTGCCTGGATTGTGGGCCCACATTTTTTTGATGGGCCATGAGCCAATTATTCTTTTTCCAGCAAATTTCCGCATTCTGGGACAGAAATATCCATCTTCCCTTGAGATTCGTCCATTTGACCTAAAAGATAAAATTTTCCAAATAATGTGATGATTCTTATACAAAAATTTCAAATTAATATGATGAACAATATATTTTTCACAAGAAATAACTTGAGTGGGCCCAAATTGACACATTAAAAAAGATTTGCACGATGATGGGAAATGAAGTTCATTTTCTGAATTGGACTAAATTTGATTTTTATGCACATTGAATCACACTAATTTTAAGATATAATCAAGGAATACTATACTATTTCAGTGGATAATCACACCTCCCCAACATGAGTTTTTCTATTCTCGATCAAAATATATTACAAATATGAAATTCAAATCCCCTTTTCCAAAAACATTTTAATACACATTGATCACCCAAATACCTTATACCAAAAAAAATTATTTAACCCTTCAAAATAAGTTAAAACAAGCTAGGTCCATAAGAATATCCCAAGACCATGCACATTCCTTTGTTCAAATTCATCATTACATTTCATCCAATTTCATTTAAGCATGATAAATCATTCTGCATCACAAAAGATATCAGGCCCATTTTATTATTCTTGTGGAAAAAATGGAAGTATTAGGTGGGAATCACATTAAACCTAAAGATGAGTTTCCATTTTTTTGATTTTTTGTTTGTTTTTTTAACCACAATAGATATAAAAAGACTAAATCTGAGCAAGACAACTATGGAGTCACGATCCCCAAGTGATGGACGCCACACATATTGTCAATTCCATGCTTTATAATAGAGATATAAAGCCTATCTATGTTCAAGAAAACCTTAGAGTCACTATCCCCAAGTGTCGGACACAACGCTTTTGGAAAAAACATTTCTCTATATGGTCATTATTTTTTCACTTTTATTTATTTATTTATTTATTGATACTCAAATTAAAATAAAAGTGACCCCAGAACCCTATGCTATAATGAAATGTACCCAAGAACTCAAATTTACAGCTAAGAACCAGTAGACGTGCATTGTGGAATTTTTATTAAGAGGATGAAAATGTAAAATTTGAAAAATCACATTGGACAACCACACTTTCCAAAAACTATTCTCATGAACATAAACATGCATTAAAATCAAAATCATGTCATGAAAAATTATTTGATATCAAATTTCAGAGATTGCAATGTGTGTTATCATGTTCAAGGTTAATGAAATTTTTCTTTCCATGTATGTTCTTATTTATGAAATCATTTTTTATTTTATCTCCACCAAACATATAATAAAACTATCCCCAGTGTTTAAAAAAACATAGAAGGGGGTATAGGAAGATGAGAGGTGTTCTAAAAGGCGTTTGAAACAATAAACTTGGATCAAATTCACCTGGTTTTTGAATTTGAAGTTCTGAATGCTCTAGATTACTCTTTTGATCTCTTGGGAGATGTAGGCACCTCCTTGATCAAATATATATCACCCAAAATAGTCCTTGAACCATAAAAAGAAGATCAAACTAGACAGAAAATCAATATAACAATTTATTTAAAACCAAGTGTCATCATTTTTATGGTTTACTTTTTTTTTATTTTAAAAATCAAACTGATGAAACATTATCTTCCTTATATTTTCTAGGTAATGTATTACTTACGGATCACACCGCATGACACAGATGAATACGGTTCCCCCTATCATACCCATCCTTTATCATAAAATATGAACATGCCCATTATATGAGGTACTAATTAATTAAAATAAAACATTTAAACCATGGGTTCCCTCCCATGCAACGCTTTTGTTTAACATCGCTTTCACGATAGGGACCCCCTAACTTACCCAATACCACTTTCAACATTTTAAGGACCCCATATTTCTCCACATATACTTTTTGAGATTGATTCTTTGTTTATTATTTGTGTCATGAAGAAACCTATGTTCAACAATGAGTGGGAAAATCCAAGGAATATCATAAATGGTAGATCTAGATTCCTCGGTAGTCTTTCCTAAGAAATCAATGATCATTCCAACTTTTTTGTTATCAAGAGAAGAATATAATCCAATTGAAAGCTCCTGATTATACCCTATGAAGTGATACTTGGGTGGGGAAGGAAGGATAATAATTTTGATATTTGGTTGCATAGGACATTCAAACACATGTTTAGATTTTGAATCCAACTCAGTTTCATTTTCCAAATTTCTCAACAAAATTGGTTCCTTTAGAGTAGAAGATTCAACACCAAATTGGAGAGATTAGTGTCAAGAATGGGTATGAAATCATTTTTTTTTAATTTCTCTCAATGGTTCAGTGATATGTGTTTTTCAAAAATCATCAATAGAGTTATACATAGGATACTCAATCCATGATTTCAAATAACCCTCTTGTGAATACATGGAATTAATTTCCTCCGGAATTAAAGACCCTAAATCAATTTATTGATTCGCTTCCCCTACCCCAAATCCAATGTTCGGTTCTTCAATAAATCAATGAGAGGTTTTTGGGAAACTATAAACTCCACATAATGGATAGGAAGGTACAATTTGTTTAGGGATGAGTTCCTCACAAGTATTAATGCTTTGTAGTTCTAATCTCAATGATTATACCTCAGAACTCTTTATATCCATTTGATTACCCAATTTTTCAATTAGAGTTTGAGTAATATAATTTTTATGTGGTTGATCATCGTGGACTCCACCATGATTCATCTCTTCAACAATACATGAGAGTGCTGGAAATTTATTCATTAAATATTCATAATCACAATGATTGTAAATAACCCCAAGTGTGTGGTAATTAATCAAGGGTTGATCAAAGAAATTTTCTAATTTTGGGTATTACCAATATTGAATTTCCATTTGATTCAAGCATGAGTTTGTGACATGGTAATTTGGAAGATACTCCATTGGAGACGAAAGAAATTTGGATTCTATATTCTCAGGACACACACAAACAGAAAGGGGTAATGATAAGAGAGATGGGGGTGAGAATAGAGAACGTGGGGTGAGAAAATGATGATAGTGTCTAAGATAACATACTTGGGTCCTCATAAACGACCCCAAAATTTGTTTGTGCCCAAATTTACCCTAAGGGTATGCGGTTGTTGTAGTACAGGTAGGGGTCGATTCCACATGGACTGAAGAAGAAACATAGAGAAACTCTGATTTTGGAAGGATTTGGCTATGGAGTGGCCAACTATTTGGATTGACTTGATTGAATAACTACTTATTCAATTAAAGGAAAATAAATTAAAACATAAAATTACATAGTCTAAAAAATTTAATAGAGATGAGTTGATCCTAATTTTTCACGAGGGTTAGATTGAATGTAATTATTTTCTTATAACGTTTGTTTCACTAATTCAAGACGTTTTCAAAAAATGATATAATTCCTCAAAATCATTCACCAATTTAATCCATAGAAAATTCCAAGGATCATCACCAACGCAATTGTAGGATCAATTTAATGATCACTCCAAGGAATTGGATAGCACTAACACTCAAAATGTGCCATTTTTAAAGATGGAAAAGAATAAGAAAAAAATAAATCATTAAATGAAAATCACAAAGTAGTGAAATGTTTAATAATTTAAGCACATTAAATAAAATCCAATCCACCCCATGAAACTCCATAGGATAAACCCATAAGTGGTCCACCTTCATTTAGACTATTCAATAAATGGAACTCGGATGTCGACTTAAAGAAGCGGGATTGAAGAAGAAAAATAAAACAATGAAACGATCACTCCTCCGTTGTGTGAATAAATTCACAAGTGTGGGTGCGAATAAGATCACATATTGGTGACACAGTATCAATGTGAAAATAAGAAGAACAGAAAAATAGAAGAATAAGAACTTTTATTGAAAACTAAGTTGATTCAAACAACTTACATGTGAATGAGGAACATTACAAAGGCAATTTGGCATAACAATATTACAATAAAAGTAAAACTCAAAAGACGAAAACAAAAATATGAGATGGTTATTCCCTTCACCACTATATCCTTATATAGGAATGTTATTAGTATTGGGTCCAAACAAAATAATAAATTCACCCCCCAACAATTAATAGAGTCAAAAGGAGGGTGAAGAATCAAATGGAAATTGACATTACAAAGTTGACCATGAAACCAACCATATTTGTCCTCCATTTTGACGCGTGACATTATAATTGAAGAAGGACGAATATGGAGGGGTTGTATAAGAGGAATATTCTCTTCCATATGTCTTATATGATATGTAGAAATTTCCATAAATTTGGCACATCCTTTTGGATGTTTTGGTCGAAATGGTGGGACGACTTTATGTGCATTCTTGTTGGGCCCACCATTTAAATATCTACTTTAGATCCTTTTATCATCATGAAATATTCAGAATTATCTGAGGACACAATTGAATAAAATGATACTCATAATTTTATCTTTCTAATGTAAATATTTTAGTTTCATTGGTATTTGTTTGTGGGCCCCACATTTGTTTTATGGTCCTTAGGCCCGTTATAATTTTTCTAGAAAATTTTTGCATTCTGGCACAACAATCTCCATATTACTATGGGATTAATCCATCAAACATCAAAAGATAAAATGTTCCAAATTAATTGTTGAATAATATACCAAAATATCAAATTAGAATTATGAACAATGTATTTTTCCCAAGCAATTTATTGACTTTCCCCAAATTGTCACTTTAAGTAATAACAGCACAATGATGGGAACTGAAATTCAATTTCTGAATTGGACTAAAATTATTGTTTATGAACTTTTAAACAAATTAATATTAATATATAATCAATTAATATTATCATTTTTGAGTGGATAATCAATGTCCAAGTGGTAAATCGTCCCTTATAGCAAACAAATGTGCAGATTTTGTAAGACGGTAAACAATGACCCATATCGCATCATTCATCATTGGTGTCTTTGGTAGAACCATGACAAAGTCCATAGTAATATCATTCAATTTTACACATAGTTATATATATGGGTTGTATGACTCTACCAGTATATTGTATTTTTGCCTTCACCTGTTGACAAACAAAACATCTCAAAATGTAATCTGAAATCTCTCTCTCTTAATGTTTCCCCACAGAAAATGTTCCTTAAGATCTCCATACATCATGGTGCTACCCAGGTGTATAGAGAAATTTAAGCTATCATAATCATCTAATATTTCCCTTTTTAGCTCAGGTACTGATGGAACACATAACCTCTTCCCAAACCTCATAACTCCTTCTTCATACATGAAGTCAGCCACTCTCCCATTCTAAACTGCATTAATTTTCTTGTGCATATTCATATCATCAGATTGAGAAATTTTTATATTTTCTAGTAAATATTGTTTAACAGTAATATGAAATAGTAGTAATTTTTTCCATTACTTAATAATTCCCATATCCATCTTGATTATATCCTTGAACATAGGATATCTTTCGATCCTCATTTGAGTCTGAATTCCATGATATTTTTTTCTTATTGCATCTACCACCTTATTGACCTTTCCTAGGAGGTATTGTATTGAACAATCGTAATCTTTGAGTAACTAAAGCCATCATCATTGCCTCATGGTAAGTTATTTTTGTGTTATAATATATTTCAAACTCTTGTGTTCTGTATAAATCTCAAAACTCTCTCCGTAGAGATAATGCCTCCATATTTTCAGAACAAAGATTATAGCAGGTTACTAAAGATCATGAGTTGGATAAATTTTTTCATTAGTCTTCAATTGTCTTGATGCATATGAAATAACTTTATGATTTTTCATAAGGATGTAACCCATTCCATTCTTTGATGCTTCGCTGTATATTACAAATCCATCACTTTCAGATGAGAGATTCAAAATTGGAGCAACGACCAATCTTCATTTCAATTCATCGATGTATTTTGTATATAATTTTGTCCACATACACATAAACCCTTTACGTGTGAGCTCAGTTAGCAGGTTAGCCAGACGATCATATTTCTAAATGAAACGACGATAATAACCTGCATAGCCTACAAAACTGCGTACCTCAGTTATGTTTGTTGGCGTGGGCCAATCGTGGATTTCCAATCTCATCGCATGATCAACTAGGATTCCACCCTTAGTGACAATATGTCCCAGAAAAGAAAATGATTGAATCCATAATTCACACTTGCTAAACTTCCCATATAATTTTTTTCTTCTAAGAGTTCATAGAATAACCCATAAATTATTCTCTTGGTCTTTATATCTTTTTGAGTATATGGGTACATCATCGATGAATACCACAAAAATGTTATCAATATATTCTTTGAAAACACTATTCATTAAATCCATGAAAACAGAGGGTTCATTTTTTCAGTCCAAATGGCATCGCTCTTAACTCATAATGCCCAAACCTGGTCCGAAATGATGTCTTATGAATATCTTCCTTCCACAGACACAACTGATGATATCCGGTTCGAAGGTCAATCTTCGAACAGATTTGAGCTCCAAGAATTTGATAAAATAAATCATCAATCTTGGGAAGAGGAAACTTAATCTTTATTGTAATATCATTGATTTCCGTGTAATCAATGCAAAGCCTCATGGATCTATATTTTTTCTTGACAAAGAGGATAGGGGCTCCCCATGGAGAATCACTATGTCGAATAAATACTTTTTAACCCAAATCCACTAGTTTGTTTCATTATCTATACCAATTCCATAGTGGCCATTCTATAGGGAGTTTTTTATATAGGTCTTGCATCATGAATTAAATCAATAGTGAACTCAACTTCCCACTATAGAGGATGCACAGGAAAATCCTACGGAAATAAATCAATGTACTCTTTAACTATGTGAACATCCTCAATTTGACGTTTAATTTCCTCACCCATATATATTGGTTTATTTTCTTCTCCATGTATTGTATTCAGTATCTCTACTGGGGGTGGTTCTAGATAAGAATCAGGTGGCGATGTTTCTTCCATAAAGACAACAGATTCTACACCATTTTTCAAAATTGTTACTTCCTTCTTCTTATAATAAATATTTTCATCATAAATTGACAGCCAATGCATACCTAGAATTATATCAAATTCAGTTATTAGAATGATGATAATGTTAGAAACTGGTGCACATTTTGGTGTCTGGTGGGGGACTAATCAACATGCCTTTGATGCAATGGTACATCCACTATGAGTTTTGAATGATTAATCATTTATTAAATCAAATTTTACATATCAAGTTTTCTCGGGAAAATGGGAAGATATAAAGGAATGCGACGATCTAGAATCAAATAATAAATTGGATGAATTTTAGGGAATGATTATAGTACCAACCACCATGTCATTAGGAACATCAACCTCTACAATTGTGATTGCATAATATTTTCCCTGATCCCTTGGCCTTTTCTGTTTCATATTTCCTTGATGCTTTGGACAATCATTTGGATTGTGTCTTATGTCCTGACAATTATAGCATTGAACATCATTGTCTTCCTTCTTCCCTTTGAAATCACCAGGAAGATGGCCTTTCTGACCACATTTGTAGAATACTAATTTTCATTTTAAGCATACAGTTGTGTGATTATTTCCAAAATTGTCAAATGGTGGAAATTCAACTCTTCCACTCTTCCCCATTTCTTTATTTCCTTTCCCAGGGTTTTCAGAAGCCCTCTGCTTTTCATGTTTTCTCTTAAAGTCATAAGACATATAGAATTATTTTTCTATCTTGATAGAACATGAAACTATATCCTCATATGGTGAAAACATTGGGAGACCAGTGCCCACTGGAGGAAAGACTTTAAGCCATCATAGATTGAACCAATATTGGGCCTTGTATTTAGAATATAGTCCACAACATTGCATTTTAACCTTGTCAATTTGGCTTCATACTTGGCAACATTTTCATCCTCCATCTACCTCAGATTCAGGAATTGTCTTTCCGTATCTGCTTGCTGCTCATGAGGGAAATATTTTTCTATGAATATTTCCTAAAAATCCCTCCATTAAATCTCTTATATATCATCCTCCTCCTTTTTGTATTGTATTAATGACCACCACTGATCCGCATCTCTCGATAGATGACATACTGCCATGACAACCTTCACTCTTTCATTACATCCCAAATCAAGAAATATATTCTCGAGAGAACTTATCCACTGCTCAGCTACAAATGGATTTCTAGTCCCATTGAATGATGGAGGTTGTTTTTGTATAAAGAGATCCCGCATAGCTCCTCCACGTGGTGGATTCGGATGCTCCATATGGGTAAGGTTATTATTCATAACCTGAGTATATTGTCCCTACAAGGGACACATGTGTTCATGCGGTTTCCATTACTTCCACTTGGAACCATGTCTAGATAATGGCAGACACTAGATTATGTTATCAGTCATAATGTATAATCTTAACCTAACAAAATACTTAAAAAAATCAATATCCTACGAATGGCTAATACCATATTCAAAAATATGGTTAATTTGAGGAGTATTTTACATTTCAATATATTATAATGGCTTTTAATGATAATGAGAATTATTATAAGAATATCTCCTAGGAGTGTAGTAACCAAGAGTTCAGCAAGGCTCGTTGTCGTGTACCAGTTCTCGTTTGAGTCTCGCTCAAAGTGGTGTTTTTGGGTTTGATCCCTAGATACATCTATGCCAGAGCCGCCTCTACATACTCGTATCCAGACAAGGATGTATTCCCTGAACGATCCAAATAACCTATTCCTTAACAAAATCCAAGATGTTATTGTATGTCTATCTTCAAAGACTATCATATGGACTCTTCCCTAATTCTATGTTTTCTAAATCCAGTTTCCAAGTATTCTACTTAATCTCCTCTTATAGAAACTGTACGGACCTGACCACAGTTTCCTAGAGTCGGTTCCTTATTTAATTACGTTGGTATACATACAAGGAATACATATCCCAAAAGACCAAGTAGTTTAGTATTTTTGGAAATAAGATACATATTTATGTTCAACTTTACATATGTAAATGAAAAACGACACTAAATTATTCCACTAGAAATATCATGACTCCTAGATTATTCTTGAATGTCATTCATAATTTCCCTCTGCATGTCCTGAGAAAAATAAAACATACGGAAGGGGTGAGCTTAAACACTCAGTAAGAGTAAGAAATATAGTGGAAGATAATATAAACATTAGACACGGTGAATAATTGAAAACACATGCCTTTAATAATATACTTGAACACATTATGGAAGGGAAATGAGCTAAGTAAATAATGCCATAATAAAACATAATCATTGGTATTCTACTAGTCAAATATCCACATGAACATACAATTAATAGCTTCATAATGATGAAAGTTCATATGCCAGACATTCTGAAACATTTTTTCATGGCCTCGACCAATACGTCTAATGATTAAGTCCTCGGCCAAAATCTATATCACATTGGGAAAGGCCCTGGATAATTCCGTGTTAATTCATCTCATGAGACCTATCGATGCATCATGGGGCTATAGAGGGCCCCATCCATTACATAATAAGTCCAATGCATTCCATTTATAAGTGGGGATAAACATAAACAACATATACATTCATATTGAAACTGTCTTATGAAATGTAACTATCTTTCCCCAATCATTAAACATAAAAAACTAACCATTCCAAGTAATATGGTGAATGGTTTTAAAATAGATCATCCAAAATAGAGTCAGTCATAAACCATTTAATCAAATATGTTATATGACTTCATAAATGATTAAACCCAATAATACCATGGAATCAACAAGAGTTTTGAATTAGATGAAAACACTGTAATAAAAACATTAATAAATTCTGGAGTAGAGTTCTTTTGGAAAAAAATAATTGTATAAAACTAGAAGTGAAGTAAGATAGTATTTTCAAAGAAAAATTTGTGATTTTATAAAGATAATGGTTTCCAAAAATATATTATAGAGTTCCCTTGAAAATAGGTAAGAATTTTAGAAATTCCCTTGAATCGGCCATGTTTTTTATGAAACAATTTCAAAAGTTCCTTTTAAAACGTGTAACTATCCAAAACATAAGGAAGGATTATAGTTTTTAAACATATATATAAAACTTGAACTGAATATATGATGAGTACATAACAATACATAATAATTTCATTGAAGTAATTAGACAAAGAAATTATCCCGAATGAATTTGAAAGTTCGTGTGGAAAACCCTTACCTTAACTCCAATCATGTTCCGCACTTGAACTTATTCTCTGGGAATATGAAATTATACTTATTAATAACTTATTTAAGAACCCATTATACATGTATTTCGTTTATCATATTTCTGTTTAGTTCATTTACACTCTTATTTCTAATTTATTAGATTGAATTTCGTTGTTCTGAGGTGTTCGTTTTATTTATTTTCATAAAAGGTTCATTTGTTTTTATGTAATGGAGTTCTTGTAGAATGGTTATAAATCTATTGTATTGGAATTGTATATTATTTATGATCATAAATAATAAATAATGGTCATTTAAATCATTTTGATACATGGAATGAGGATGAATCAATATATGATATCCACTTTGATTATTCGGCGGTATTTGGATTATTATGAAATAGTTTTGTCATATAACATAATTATATGTACATATTATGGTTCATTAATATTAATTAGGTTATAATACATATATTGGTTTTTGGTTCAACCATTAATATGGTTTCAGGACCAGCAATGTGGAATAAATTGAAGAATGAAACTTTGTCGTCCACGAAGTCTATAAATTAGAACGTCATGGACGTTGATTTCGTTTATAAAAATAAAAGGGAGGGAGTAAGAGTATTTATTATGATTCTTCCATTAACATGATATAATTCTGGTATATATATTATACTAGAGTTATCATGATCATTTGGACAGAATAGGCGAGAATAGGATAGCAAATGAATATAAATTGAAATGAAGCCAAATGAAAAAGAAGGGTGCATTACCTCTTGAAATAACTTCCTTGAGAAACTCCTTAAGGTAAGGGGTTTTTTTATTTTGGAAAAACCATAAGCTTCATGGATGTGGGGAGAGACTAGGGAAGGGTAATTGGGCAGAACTTGGAGGAGCATCAAGGCTTAGAGGAATGAAGAGATGAGGCAGTTGTGAGGGGTTTTTTAGTGGAGGAAAGGAGTAAATTATGAATATTTTAATCAATATTTTATTATTTCCCACAAGACAACCAATAGTGTTGTTTCATGGGACACCTAATAGTAAGAGATGCACGTGAGTTCGAACCAAGTGGCCTTGAATCACTTGTGATGTCATTAAAAGTGTATTTAATCGATAATTTGTATATACAGTTTTTTATCTTATTTCTCTATTCAAAAAAACTCTAGAAGTTCAGAAAAATCCAACAAATTTACCCTAAATTCTTTTCTATGTTTAGAATTACAAAATGAAATTCATTTTTTAAAATTAATTTTCTTAATATTATTAATTTATTTTTTTAATAATATCATAGTTAATTTGAAAAAAAACAATCTTAAAGTTCAATTTGTTTTATTTCTCAATGAAAAACTAATTAAGATATCATTATCTTATTTCCTTGAGAAAATAAAATAAAATTCTTATTTACGATTCATAAGGGTCAAATTACTATTCATTAGGGTATGTTACTATTCACCAAAAAATCAATAATTTTCTATTAGTCTCCAAATGACTAACTGATCACAACTCTAGATGATCATTTTTCGAAATTCAAAACATAGAAGAGGAAAAGTTGTGTTTAATTGCTATATTATAAAATTGCATTCTATATTTATTTTCAAAACCATGAGGTGTTACATTCTCCCCTCATTAAAAAAATTTCTTCCTCAAAATTACAAAAATACTTCCAAAAAATATTTGGGTATGACATTAACATAAGCTCAAGAGGCTCCCATGTCCCTTCGTCCATCTTTTGGTTCCTCCAAAGAACCTTTATTAGACGAGTCATCTGATTTATCAATACTTGTTCTCTAGTATCAAGAATCTTGATAGGCACATAACAATAACATTGATAGGGCTCATGTTTTACTTCTTCATATGTTTGTAAATGTGTTGGGTCTATCTTTTAATGTCTTAACATTGACACTTGGAACTCATTGTGATCCTTGGAGAAACTTGGCGACATTTTTAAACGGTATGCTACAACTCCAATTCGGTCCAGAATTTTAAAAGGTCTGATGTACTGGGGACATAATTTTCCCTTCTTACCAAATCGTATAACACCCTTCCATGGAGATTACTTTAAGAAAATATGATCATCTTCTTGAAATTCCAAATCCTTTATTCGGTCGTCAGCATATCACTTTTGCCTACCATGAGTTGTTTTGATATGTTTCCGGATAATCTTCACCTTTTCCGTTGTTTTTCAACAAGTTCTGGTCCCACGAGATTTCATTCACCAATATCTTCCCAGCAATTTGGTGTATGACATCTCCTCCCATATAATGCTACATAAGTTCCATATTAATACTTTAATTGATGATATTGTTGTATGAAAATTCTATGAGAGGTAAATACTGATCCCACATGCCTCGAAAATCAAGTGAACAATACCTCAACATGTATGGAAATGTTTGAATAGTCTGTTCTGATTATCCATCGGTTTTTGGGTGGAAGGCAGTTCTCAAACGAATATCAGTATCTAGGGCCTTCTGAAGGCTCTTCCAGAATCATGATGTAAAATGGGGATCGTGATCAGAAAAAATCGATGAGGGTAAACCATGAAATATTATAACATCATTAATATATATTCATTCTAAATGTTCAAGTGGTAAATCATCACTTATAGCAAAAAAATGTACAGATTTTGTAAGACGGTCAACAATGACCCATATATCATCATTCTTTATTGGAGTCATTGGTAGCCCCAAGACAATGTCCATCGTAATATCATCCCATTTTCCACATAGGTATAGGTAGTGGTTGCGTGAATCCACTAGGATGTTTTCTTCTTGCCTACACCTGTTGACAAACTAAACATCTCGAAAATTAATCAGCTATCTCCCTCTTCATGTTTTTCCAAAAAAAAATGTTCCATCAAATCTCTATTCATCTTGGTGCTACCCTGGTGTATATAGAAATTATCGCTATGAGCATTGTCTAATAGTTACCTTTTTAGATCAGGTACTGATGGAATGCATATCCTCTTCCCAACCATCAGAATTCATTCTTCATACATGAATTCAGCCACTCTCCCATCCTTAACAGCATTAATTTTCTTGGGAAGATTCTCATTATCAGATTGAGAAATTTTTATCTTTTCTAGTAGAGATGGTTTAGTAATCATTTGAAATAGGAGTGATTTTCCCCTTCATTAACAATTACCATAGCCATCTTTAGTAGATCCATGAACATATGATCTCTTTCAATTATAATTTGAGTCAGAAGTCTATGATCTTTCTTTCTTAATACATCCGCCACATTATTCTCCAATCCTGGGTGGAAGTGTATTGAACAATTGTAATATTTGAGTAATTTGAGCCATAATCATTGCCTCATGTTGAGTTCTATTGGTGTGATAATATATTTAAAACTCTTGTGGTCTGTATAAATCTCACATCTCTCTCCATAGAGATACTGCCTACATATTTTCAGAGAAAAGATTATTTATGATAACTCAAGATCATGAGTTAGATAATTTTTATCATGAGTTTTCAACAGTCCAGATGCATAAGAAATAACTTTATCATTTTTCATAAGGAAAACTCATAGTCTATTATTTGACACATCGCTTTACATTTAACATCCATCAATTCCATATGTAAGAGTCAAAATTGGAGCATTAACCTATCTTCATTTCAATTCATCGACGCATTCTGTACATTCTTTTGTCCACACAAACTTAACGATTTTACATGTGTGCTTGGTTAGGAGTTTAGCCAATCGGGCAACATTCGGAATGAAATGACGATAATAACCTACTAAGTGTACAAAACTACGTACCTCAGTTATTCTTGTTGGCACGGGAAAATCGTGGATTGCCTTTGACTCTACAAGATCAACTAGGATTCCATCCTTAGTGACAATATGGGCCAGAAATGAAACAGATTGACACCAGAATTCGCACTTGCTAAACTTCCCATATAATTTATTTCTTCTAAGAGTTTACAGAATAAACCTCGAGTGATTGTCATGTTCTTCATAGATTTTTCAGTATACGAGGATATAATCAATGAATACCGCAACAATTTTAATAGGATATTCCTTGAAAACTCTACTCATTAAATCCGTGAAAATAGATGGTGCATTTTTCAGTCCAGAAGGCATCACTGTAAACTCGTAATGCCCAAACCTGGTCTGAAATCCAGTCTTATGAATATATTATTTCCTCACATGCATCTAATGATATCCAGATCGAAGGTCAGTCATCAAGATATACTGAGCTCCATGATTTTGGTCAAATAAATAATCAATATGGGGTAGAGGAAACAAATTCGTTATTGTAATATTATAAATTTCCCTATAGTCAATGAAAAGCCTCATGGATCCATCTCTCTTCTTGATAAAGAGGATATGGGCTCCCCACTGAGAAGCACTAGGTCAAATAAATACTTTTTCACTCAAATCATCTAGTTGTATATATAGATCTACTAATTCCACAGTGTCCATTCTATAAAGAGACTTTGATATAGGTCTTACATCAAGAATTAAATCAATAGAGAACTCAAATTCCTGCTCTGTAGGATGTCCAGGTAAATCCTCTAGAAATACATCATTGTACTATTTCACTTTGTGCACATCCTCAATTTGAAGATTTCTTTCCTTGCCCATAGATATTGCCTTATCTTCCTCTATTAGTACTGTATTCAGTTGAGATACTGGGGGTGGTTCTAGATAAGAATCGGGTGGCAATGTTTCCGCCCTAAAGACAAGAGATTCTACACCATTTTCACAAATAGTAACTTCCTTCTTATGACAATAAATCTTTGCATCATAATTTGACATCCAATCCAAACTGATATTTATATCAAATTCAGTCATTGGGATGATGATAAAGTTAGATACTAGAGCACATTTTGGTGTCTAGGGGGGGGACAAATTGACATGAATTTCTTACAATGATAAATCCACTATGATTTTTGAATGATAAATCCATTATTAAATTAAATTGGACATATCTAATTTTCATGGAAAACTGGGAAGATATAAATGAATGCAACGATCGAAAATCAAATAAAGTATTTTCTAAATTTGATGAAATAAATTTAGTACCTACACCACTTCATTAGGAATTTCAACCTCTATAGTGGTGATTTCATAAGCTTCTACTTGATCCCTTGGCATTTAATGTTGAATATTTCCTTGACTCTTTGGACAATAATTATCATTGAGTCCCATCCCATGACAATTATTACATTGACCATCATTGGATTCCTTCTATCTTTTGAAATCACCATCAAGATGGTCTTTCTAACCACATTTTTAGCATACTTTTTTTATTTTTAAGCATGCACCAGGGTGTTTCTTTCCACAATTGTCACATTGTGGAAATTCAACTCTTCCCCTATTCCCCATTTCTTTATTTCATTTCCCAGGGTTTTCAGTAGCCCCCTACTTTTCTTGTATTCCCTTAATGTCATAAGACATAGATAATTCTTTTTCTGTCTTGATAGCACATGAAACTATATCCTCATATAATGAGAAACTTTGGTTGACCAATGTCTGCCAGAGGAATGGATTTAGACCATCAATGAATCGATCAATTTTTCTCATTGTATTTCGTTTATAGTCCACAACATTTCTTTCTATCCCTGTGAATTTGGCATCATACATGGAAAATATTTCATCCTCCCACTGCCTCATATTCAGTAATTATATCCCCATATCTGCTCGCTGATCATGAGGGAAATATTTTTCTAATAATATTTCCTTAAAATACCTCCATTCCATCTCTTATATATCTTCCTCCTCCTTTTTGTTTCGGATTAGTGACCACCACTAATCTGCATCTCCCGATAGATGATATACTACCATGACAACCTTCTCTCTTTCATTACATCCCAATGACAGAAATATCTTCTCGATGGTACTTATCCACTACTCAGCTACAAATGGGTTTGTAGTCCCATTGAATGATGGAGGCTATTGTCGCATAATGTGATCCAGTATAGCTCCTCCACATTGTGGATTCAGATGCTTCATTCAAGTAAGGTTATTATTCATAACCTGAGAATGTTGTCCCAGTATAGTTATGAGTTTCTCATCACCAGTCACAGCCCCAGAGCCAACATCATTATCTTGCATCGGAGGAAAATACCTACGAGGGACACGTCTTTTCATGTGGTTTCCATTCCTTCCACATGGAACCATCATTATATAATGGAATAAACTATATTTGGTTATCAATCATAATGTATAATCTTAACTTAATAAAATACATAGAAAAAATTGATATCCTACGAATGGATAATCCCATATTCACAATTATGGATTCATTGAGGAGTATTTTACATTTTAATCCTTCATAATGGCTTGTACTAAAAATGCTAATTATCCTAATAATATCTCCTAGATGTGTAGTAACCAAGAGTGCAGCAAGTCCAATTTTCATGCACCATTTATCGTTCGATTCTAGCTGAAAGTGCTATTTGCATGTTTTATCTCTAGATAGATCTATGCCAGAGCTGCCTCTACCCACTCATATCCAGACAAGGATGTATTGCTTGAAAGATCCACATAATCTATTTCTTACAAAAATACAAGGACGTTATTTTATGTATATCATCAATGACTAACATAGGCACTCTTCCATAATTCTATGTTTTCTAAATATAGTTTCCAAGTATTCTACTTAACTTCCTCCGATACCAACTGTAAGGACCCGACCCCAGTTTCCCGGAGTTGGTGATTTATTTGATTACGTGGGAAAAAATACAAGGAATACGAATCCCAAAGGAGCAAGTACTTTAGTATTTTTGGAAACAAGATACATACCTAAGTTCAACTTTACATATGGAAAGGAAAAACGACACTAAATTATTCCACTTGAAACATCATGTCTCCTAGATTATTCTTGCATGTCATTCATAATTTACCTATGCATGTCCTGAGAAAAATAAAACTTAAGGATGGTGTGATATCAAACGCTCAGTAAGAGTAAGAAATACATCGGAATATAATATAAACATTAGACATAGTGAATAATTGAAAACACATACCTTTAATAATAAACATGAACACATAATGGTAGGGATATGATCTGACTAAATAATGCCATAATAAAACATAATCATGGGTATTATACTCATCGAATAACCTCATGAACTTACAATTACAAGAATCATAATGTGGGAAGTGCATATACCGGACATTCTGATACAATTTTTCATGGCCTCAACCAAGACGTCTAATGATTAAGGCCTCTGCCATAATCCATATCACATTGGGAAAGGCCATGGGCATTTCCAAGTCTATTTAACTCATGAGACCTACCGATCCATCGAGAGGATATAGCAGGACCCACCCATCACAAAATAAGTCTAATGCATTCCTCATATGAGTTGGGATAAACATTAACAACATATAAATTCATATTGAAACTATCATATGAAATGTAATTATCTTTCCCCAATCATTAAACATAAAACATTAACCATTACGAGTAATATGGTGAATGTTTTTAGGATAGATTATCCACAATAGATTTAGTCATAAAACATTAAAACAAATATGGTAGATGACTTCATAAATGATTAAACCCAATAATACCATCGAATCAATAAGAGCGTTGAATTAGATGAAAACACTCTTATAAAATCATTAAGGTATTCTGAAGAAGAGTTATTTTGGAAAAAATCATTGTATAAAAATATAATTGAATTATGATATTAATTTCACAGTAAAATGAGAAATTTTATAAGGATAATTGTTTCCAAAAATAAATTATAGATTTCCCTTGAAAATAGGCAATAATTTGAGAAATTCCCTTGAATCGGGCATGTTTTTTATGAAACAATTTTGAATGTTCCTTTTAAAGCGTGCAAATACCCATAAAATAAGGAATAATTCTGGTTTGTAAAAAAATATATGATACTCAAATAGAATATATGAGGAGTATATAACAATACATAAGAATTTCATTGAGGTAATTAGACAATTAAAGTATCCCGAATGAAAATGGAAGTTCATGTGGAAAACCCAAACCTTAACTCCAAACGTTTTCCCCTCTTGAACTTAAGATCCTAGAATATGTATTTATACTTATTAATAACATATTTAATAAAATATTAGGCATTTATTTAGTTTATCATAATTATTTATTGTTCATTCATATCCTTATTTCTAAGTTATTATATTGAATTTCGTTGTTCCGAGGTGTTTGTTTTATTTATTTTCATAATCCGTTCACTTGTTTTTAAGTAATGGAGTTCTTGTGGAATGGAAATAAATCTACAGGATTGGAATTATAAATAATTTATGACCATAAATAATTTATAATGATCATTTCTATCATTTGGTTACATGGAATTAGGATGAATCATTAGATGATATGCACTTCGATTATTTGGCAGTATTTGGATTATTATGAACTAGTTTTGCCATATAACGTAATTATATGTACATATTATGGTTCTTAAAAATTAATTAGGAAATAATACATATATTATAGTCTGGTTCAACCACTAATATGGTTTCATGACCAGTAATGTGGATGAAATTGAAGAATGAAACTTTGTCGTCCATGAAGGCTATAAATTGAAACCTCATGGATGTTGATTTTGTCTATTAGAATAAAAGGGAGGGAGTAAGAGTATTTATGATATTTCATCCATTCACATGATATAATTTAAGTATATAAATTATAATGGAGATATCATTATCATTTGGATAGAGGAGGTGAGAAGAGGATAGCAATAAAAGATAAATTGAAATGAAACTGAATGAAAAAGAATAGTGGTTTACCTTTTAAAATAACATCCTTGAGAAACACCTTAAGGGAAGGGGTTTTTGTCTTTTGGAAAGACCAGAAGCATCTTATACGTGGGGAGAGACTAGGGAAGGGTAATTGGGTAGAAATTTGTGGAGCTTAAAGGCTTATAGGAGTGAATAGAAGATGAAGTGGTGTAAGGTTTTTATAGTGGATGAGAGGAGTAAATTTTGAATATTTAATTCATTATTTTATTATTTCCCTCAAGAAAACCAATAGATTTATTTCATGTGACCCCTAATAGTAAGACGTTCATGTGAGTTCAAACCAAGTGGCCTTGAATAACTCGTGATGTCATTAATAGTGTATTTAACTAATAATTTGTATATACGGTATTTTATCGTATTTCACAATTAATAAAAAATTCTTAAATTTCAGACAAATCCCAAAAAGTTACCCTAACCATTTTTTGACATGTAGAATTAAAAAATGAACTCTATTTTTCAATATTAATATTATAAATATTATTAATTTAATTTTTAAATAAATTCATAGTTAATTCGAAAAATAACAATCTTCAAGTGCAATTAGTTTTATTTCTCTTTGAAAAACTAATTAATGATCTCATTATCCTATTGCCTTGAAATAATAAAAGTAAACAATTATTTACTATTCATAAGGGTCATATTACTATTCATATCACTATTCATAATGCTATTTTACTATTCACCAAAAATCAAGTTTGTTCTATCAGACTCCAAATGACTTAATGATCAAAACAATAGATGACCATTTTTCATAATTCAAACCATAGAAGAGGAAACATTGTGTTTAATGTCTAGATTATAAAATTGAATTATATATTTATTTTCAAAACCATGGGGTGTTAAATCCTTCAATGATTTTTATGTCTTAGAACATAATCAAGTTGAATGTTCCCCATGAATGTCACATTATTTATAAGGATAATCATTATGACTATTATACGATGAAATTTATGATAATATAATTTTAATGGGTTTAATACATGTCCAATAAAATCATTAATCTATATTGGTTATTTGAAATAAGTCTACATTGAGTCACAAAATTGGATAGAGTCCCATTTGGGATCTCTAATTTGATAGAAGATTTAGAAAAGGGTCCGATTAGACCTTTTGGGTATAGTTTACCACCTAAGAATTTACTAAAGATTAGAAATGGATTAGAATTTGTTTTTAAACCATGATCTCTCAAACCCTATCCAATAGTTACACAGTATTGATGACATCCATCAGTAGCGAGTGGGTCCAGATATGAACACATTCCATATAATTCATTGTGATGGAAGAATTAAGCACTTAGATAAAAAAAATACACCGGTCTATCAAAGGGAATTTTGTATGACGAGTTTCTACCTCCAACATCATCTTAGGATTATGTATTTATGAATCCATATATTTACATAGAATTTAACATCATGGATTGGGACTTAAATAAGAACAACATCTCTCAGGGAACCGATATCAAATTTCAGATGTGGGATTGGTTAATTATCAGTGAATCCCATTACAAACATTTTATTATGATTCATAATGTAATCCTATCCTGATAATGTAATGGGATTCATCGATGATATTTACTAATATCAATGAAGTATTGTTCAATAATATATGATTTGTTATTAATTATCATATTGAGTGTCACATTTATCATGCTGGATTCAAGGAAATGTACCTAAGCGTGTACATTCTCCAAGTCTAGTATAAGGGTGAAGATATGATCTTCACCGTTATGACGATGAAATCTACAGTAGGGGGATGAAACACTAGTTTTTCTATACCCATGTAGGTATAACTATATCACTCATCATAAAACATCTACATGATAATCTCCCTATGTAAAATCATTGTCCCATGAAAATTTTTATAGTCATGGATGCGGGCCCAACTAGGTGGATGTGAATATTTTTCTAGAAAATTAATGTATTCTAGTTGAAGAAAATTTTGGAATTTTTTATTTGTATCGAGAAAATTTTCTCAATGAACTATGAAATCCTGATTAGAGTGAACCTCTAGGTTCATTTACTGCTCAAACCCTTTGGGGAACCCACCAATTTTACAAATGATAATAGAAGATGTAAACATGATGGTTAAGAATATTAGATTTAAATTCAGTAGAGTATTTTTTCTACTTGTATAGACAATAAGATCATATTTTAGTGGTATAATACCTACAGATGATGGAGTTAATTGTAGATTATTTAAACATGATGTGATACTCTTCCCTACATCAGGTCTGAATGGAACTAGATTTTTATTAATCAATTATAGTATATTTTTACCATGAATGAAACTAAAACTCAACTAAAATTTCCCCTTAATACAACTAATTTGTAACTCTCCAAATCCTACTCTGATTCTTTTAATTTTTCATACAAGAATAAGAATATAACTGTATTAGAGAAAATGTCCATGGGGTTTCCAGAAAATATCGAATGTGAAACCATATGACATATAAATAAATCTCTATCTAGTTGAATTATTGACATAGAGATTTAATACATATCGGTGAAGCACCTACAATCATCTTTATCTTTAATTTAGGTTCTTAAAAATGTATAAATGAAAATATTGGAACCTATTGAAGAGAACCCCGATCTTGTAATCATTTCATATTGAGTTCCATAAATGGAAATATTGAATAGTGGAAAACCATACTCTTAGGTATGTGAGGTATTTTTTCAGGTGCAGTTATACCTAGAGAGTATTTCCCTCTTTTCTCATTATAGTATAACCTTTTTGATAGAAAAACAAGTTGAGGTCAAGGAATTACTCTAGAACCACAATTTTAATATTTTTAATTTGAAGGTGAAAATACATTATTCAATATAGGCATAGAAAATTATGGTTCTTATTATGGTGGTAGTTATTAACGATTGGTGGCGAAAAACCATGACATTGGAAAAGAGGTTACACTAGAATTAATTTCATCCATAGACAATTTATTTACTATAAAAAATCAAAAAAAATTCATTCGGGTATAATAGGGAGTTTAAGAAAACCATTTACCCCTACCCCACTATTTCAGATATATTCTCTCAAAGGACAGGAGTATGGGTATAAATCAGTTAATGAATTAGAGGATTCGGATGTGGGATCCCCTTCTAAGATGGAGCTTGTTTAGGAAATGATAGTAAGCGCAGAGACATGATTATCCAAAACTCATTTTGTATTATCCTCAATGCATTTAGTTCCCCACATTCAATATTTCAATCCCATGAACTACATGATTTTAAAAGTCAATATAAAGTTCACATTGATGAAAAAGAGCCTTTAACTGAGAATAAATATGTTCCTTCACCTCTAGTAGAACCCATCACAATAGAAATGGTTTGTGTAGAGTAAAATTAAATGGAGGTTCAAGTATTATTTGACCCACTTTATATTACTGATTCATTAAAAATAATATCATTCATTACAAAAAGAAGTTATTACACCCTTTTTTTGGCTGACTCAGTTACATATTCCTCCACTAAAATGGATATGATAGAGGAGTTGGTATGTGGCATTATGCACATCATTGGAAACAAAATCTATCATTAAAACTATCTCATGTATATTTATATTTATATATTCTATAATATATTTAATTTTATTTGTTTACTATGATAATATTTATCAGACTATTCCATGTTATACAATGCAAGGAGGAATATCCACTTCACCAACTGGTGGATCTATGATGATAGATTATTATAATTACATGGACGAGGAGGGTATTAATTCATTTATTATCTTGATTTTTGATTATTTAATATAATTAACAAATTAATCTAAAATTTTATGATCTATTATAAAATTAATCATATTATATTTTCATTAGATCTCATAGGCCCTTGATCCTATTAAATTAGGAACAAACCCAACTAGACTCTGTAGAATAGTTATCAGTTCTGTATTATTCCTACTAGATAACTCAAGAATTAGATCAACATGTAGAAATACAGTCATGGAATACATTTCTAATCATATAATAATCTATATTA
Source organism: Viscum album (assembly GCA_963277665.1). Classification (NCBI taxonomy): domain Eukaryota; kingdom Viridiplantae; phylum Streptophyta; class Magnoliopsida; order Santalales; family Viscaceae; genus Viscum; species Viscum album. The sequence goes on along the minus strand of OY728164.1, from coordinate 62,345,200 downwards.
TAGGCTCAAATAACTCTAAAAATTCATCAATTTCTATCCAAAAATCTACTACGGAACAACTAAAGATTAATCAACTTTGGTTGTTCAGTGGATTTAGTTGAATAGTTGAGATATCCCATGTTCATGTGTACTAACCCCAGTTATGCGGTTATTTTTACTATTTATGTATTCATTCTAGTTTAAATATGATTATTTCAATAAAGGATCATATGAAAAAACATTCTGTAATAGAAATTTATATATTGGACACATCTATATACAGTAAATATTAAAATGATGTCAGAATAATGATTCTTATTTTGAAATAGATTTATCATTTCATAAAAAATATACAATGTTAGGATTCCCATGATTGAAAGTCTCTATTAGGAGGTTGAATGTATCAAACAATACACAAATAATATTGTTTTGAAAAAAAAAACTCATCAAAGTAGAGGACAAGAAAAAAATGTTATTTTTATAGGGTGTACGAATTTTGATAGGACTCATAGGTGAATATTATGTTATTCAACTAATTGTAAAAATAAAAAATGTCATGGGTGAAAATGTCAATAGAGATCAATGAATCCTCTAATAATTTGTTTTAATCGGCATTCACTTTTGAAAACACTGATTTTTTCAGGGAGATACTCTTGGTAGATGATATTCCATCATTCCACTGTACTCCATAAATGAATATATCCTTTGAAATATTTATGATTTATTTCAATCATTCATTTTCTCATTTCATGCTATAAATTTGTGTATATTGGTATCATATTGATCCCTAAGCATGTAAATATTCCCATAATGTTTAGATAATCCAAAATCTGAATTCAAAAACTCTAGTGATAATAGACTTCTTTCGAGAAATCATCGTGAGATGTTATCATCATAAGAGAACTAATTTATTCTTAGGGTTACCATATTAGAAATTATATAGTTTAATGATTGGTACTAAGGTGGATTTTATACGGACATATAGTGTTATATTTCTTTTACCCAGGGCGGGGGCCTAGTGAGTCTAGTTTCATTGTTGTTGGGACAATATAGAGGGCCCCATAAGATTTTTGGTCTCTTTCATTTTTTTTGCTTCCTTTTATACTACCTAAAAATATAATAAGCAATGATATGTGGGTAGAGAAATTCATTTTCAATAGTCCTATGATTTCTAGTATTCATCAAAAAAATATTTTAAGTCCCATTCAATATGATGTTTATGGTCTCACACACAAGATAGATGATTCAATTTGGTGTTGTGTGAACATTTTGGGCCCCATTATATTGTGGATTAAGGTCATATATATCCAACATTCTTTATTTATGGTTTTTATTCATATATATTATACCTTATGCTGAAAGACATTTGGATTGTTTTCCTCATACCTATATTATCTATATGTTAGGGTCATATGGCATAGACCGTCAGTTTTTATAGCTTTGGGTCGTATAATGTTTAAATTTATTTATTGTAAGAGTTATTCAACATTGAAATTATTTTCCTATATTATACGATCATATAGAATATATATTATTTTTCTTTAGTTTAATATTATATATTCTAGAGCTTTTGTTTATGTAGTTTATGATTGTTTAGAAAGAACTTTATAACGATTATTCATATGGTGGTTTATATCATAACCATTTAATCATTATTTTATGGTCAAATACCTCCGAACAACAGTTTCTATATTTTAAAGTATTTTTTACATATTTTATTACAAATTGATATTCTTATGATATTGATGGTCAATTTTTAGGATGGGTACTAACACATGTTATCTCTAACAGAATTATTGAGGGTGATTAATCCACATGTTTTTTAGAACACAAAATCATACGAATGATGAGTATTTTGGAAGTCATACAGATCCCTATATAATAATTTTTATTATTATATATCAATGGTATTCAATAATTATTCTAAAAAACTATATTATTGAAGAAATTATTTTGTATGGGTATTCATAAATGCTTATGAAACACATCATCCTTACTCTTGTCACAATGAATGACATTCATTAATGTTTAAACACCATACATACTTTCTAAATTGATGAAGGATGAATATTTAAGAATGGTTTTAACACCAATCATCCTTACTACTATTATGAAGGATGCATATTCATTATGGTTTATGACTCCAGATATCCTTTTAAAGATTATGAAGGAGTAGTATTGATAAAAGATCATGACATCCCATACCCAAAATTACATCAACCTTAGTATATATTTTTATAATGTTATAGATAAAAAATCCAGTTGAATATTTTGATTATGTTTTTTGTAAATTAATTAATAATAAGAATGAAGTTTTCAGGGCTCATGTTGGTCAAAGTTTATTTGTTGGATGGAAATTAAAACATCTGTTAATAATACAAGGGACCTTATTTTTGGTACTATATCATAATAAAATAATTTCCAAGAAGAGGTTTCCCTTCTCCTTCCCAATGTTGATAAATATATATGATGATTTATGGTCATGGACAATAAATTACAATATAGAGAATAAAAAATCCATGTAGGGTTATGGAACCCTTATAATTTACCCTTTTAGGGTTATGAATCAGAATCTCAAAATCATATGGATTAGGGTTATGCAATAGGTTCCTCTAAACGACTTGATAATGGAGAATATATTTCTTCATTTAAGAACAAGTACATTACATGGTGACATATCACTAAGGATATTGATATATTTGAATATTTTAGTGGTGGGATATGCAAATTACAACCTATGAATAAGTAATTTATAAGAAGTGAATATGGGTGGGTATAGATTGACAATTTTTATGGTGGAAGTCTATATCACTAGATTTAAGCACAATAGTTCTTGGGATTTATGAGTAACTATCACATTGGACCCAAGAAATTATAACGAATAGGGTAATATGAATTATACAATTCAAAAGTGCATCCCCGTCGGTTCCCATATTATACTCCAATCATGGTTACCATTACAATACAATGTAGAACAAATATATATGAGACAATGTTATGGGAATCCAAGAGAAGTGTAATAATGATGGAATTGGTGGCTATCAACGTAGACATCAATGACATAAATATTAGTTCTGGAAAATGTAATATTCATGAAGGTTTTGTTAAATCGAAATGATATTTAACTATATACTAAAAATATTATTTTTAAAAGATAAAGTGATAAATCATTGATCTATATTTTTCCTAGATGAATGGTGTCCCATGATAATAGATCAGCATTATCTGGGTTCATAATACATTATGCTACTTGGGTATTATTTGTTTACTGTATATATTTATTTTAGACTCGAATGATAATGTTTTAAGTGAGGGAAGACCATGAATTTACATAGATCTTCTATTTTGGAATTTCATCATACAAGTTCCGTAAAAAATTTTGTTGATGTTTAGGGTATTTTAATTTGTATCATCAGAGTATAGTGTTTATATTCGATGAGATTTGACCAATGTACACGTAGTTTACCATCATGTAGTTAGGGTGCTATTTTCAAAAAGTTTAACATCATTAAACAAGCATGTATTTTATATGGTTTAATGTTATTCGGTATTGATATATTACATATTGTTTTATTTCAGGTGATAAATATGTACTTTTTGTGTACATTAATTTCATGTGGCCATGAAAATGTCAACCAACATGAAATTATGAAATTGTTTATTAATGACTCCCTATATTGGTCATGGAATTAAAATGTGAGAGGAAAATCCAACCTTGCATAAAATTACATTTAAAAGGACTCCGAAAATGGTACTTTTTTATAGATTTTGATAATATGTGATCAAGCCATATATACATTTGCCACATACTTAGGATAATGGATCTTTTATTACATGTCCATTTTTAAAAACATTATTGAATTTAATACTGGAATATGGAGAGAGTAACATATAGTTCAAGTGCATATTAATATATTGGGGTTCATTATGCATCCTATAAGGGATGGAATAGTTCCACATAAATCAATATAAAAAAACACTCTTTAAAGAAAATGATCTTATATATATGGGATTGGAATTTTATTAATTTTCTAGGTGGCCCAAATATTGAATGGTCAGATTGTCACTATTCATCCATTGAAAATATGAATCAATCAATACATAATTTTCACATGAATCCAAATATTAAAAAAACTCATATGTGGGGAGTGGTGATCTCTAGTCATAAAAAAAAATTTCGTTGATTTAGATAGAAAAATATAGATCATTTTTAGGAACAAAACATTATATCTTACACTAGTGTAGATCCATTATGGATTTAATGTATCAATACAAGGGTTCAGTCAGGAAGGACATACAAGGAATTGGGTTTTATTAATTTAAAACAAGGTTTAGAGAATATTGATTTGCGTTTCACAATTAATAATATAATGGATTGAAATAAATGGATACATTGTTCAAGATATGTAAACCAGATCATACATACATATATATATATATATATATATATTTATATGATATGCAGTAGAGGAGATATTTTAATTCCATTCATGGATTTTTTAGTCCTTTGATTGGGAGATCTAGGAATCAATACATATCCAATTATATCAGGGACAAAAAATTTTGACATTTTATTATTGAAAATTATATTAAAGTATTTGACCAAATAATTGGGTGAGATAATTTTTTTTATAGATGAGCCATTGATTACATAATTTGAGTGTCATTGCATTTCATGTTTTAAAAGGAATCAAGCCACACTCGGTTCTTGTATAGTCAGGGGTCCCAGACATGGATCTAAATAATATGATGTGAAGAGGGGCATGTTATTATGAGTATTGTAGTCGTATAATAGATAAGGGTAAAAAACCTTAACAACTAATAAAATTGTTCAAAAATCCGGACACTCATAGATCATAAAAAAGAGTATTCCCCATACTATTATGGTTTTTTTGTGAAGTGGTTATACAATTTTTATTGATATAGATCCCATGAATGTCATGGATCCTATAGGGATTACCCATCTTTGACATTTTAGGTCTTGATGGATGGACTGTATTTGGTGTCATATAATAGTATACAAGTAGGATTTAGTAGCAATAATACTTTATAGTCCAATATATTTAACTAAATGGGACATCCAAGGGGAATAACTAACACATGGAAATTGGGACATCCCATGATTTATAAACAAAATAATGAATTGGTTCAAGAATAAAATATTTAAATCATACTTTGATAATGAGTACAATGAATATATCTATAACATCATAGGTAAATAAATCCACATTAATAGTCAGGTTATCATAACTACAAATCAAATTCCGTGAATATTTATGTTTTTTATAGTATAGAAATATTGGTTATAGGTAAATGATTAATAACGGTGGATTACCATATCCAACAGAGTAAATATAATGCCTCCTCGTCTGAAGTGGGGTGACTCTTCTAGGAATTAATTGTTATTTTATTTTAAACTCTTGGGAATTTTTATTTTTGATAGTGAATCCATGAGGGGTACATTTTGATATTTTATTACCAATTACTATATGTATTAATGAAAAAATTAATACATTTTCAATCAATATCCACAGAATACCAATATAATTTTCTATGAACGAATAAAATAGTATTTGTTTTGATATAGATGTTCTGAAGTTGTTTCAAATAGAATATTGTATTTACCAATGGTTTATCTACTATAAAGACTATGTTATTTTTTATTCGAATACTTCTCTTATTGATGGATTAAACCTATAAATTCCTAATTAAATGATAATCTGAGATAATTCTATTCTCAATGTGAAGAGAACTTATCTTATATTTTAACAACATTATATAAAGAAGTGATTAATTATATTTGAATAGATTTAACGTTAATTGCACTAGTCAATGTGGAATTTCATGATCTATATTATAACATGATTCATGCTTGTTGTGAGAAAAAAGAGAGGATCAGAAATTAAAGAAATCCTATCAAGAGTGTTTGATAGAGAATATTTGGTGGCATTTACATTTCAATTTTCATTCTATTCCCCACACAATTTTTTTCTCATGTAAGAACACTTTTTAACGTTACGAAGATCCTTAGATAGAACTAAAATAGATGACACATGCATCACTATGTATACCATGTAAATAGGAATCAAGCCACGTTTAGTTTTTCAATGAGTAAAATCAAGTCATAATTTTAGCCCATATATAGTTAAAGGGATTATTTTATGTTGTGGATGCACCCAAAATTAGTTATCTATGGGTCATTACGTATAATTTCCATATTGGAAAAAATACACACATTTTTTAATTTATAGTACCTTATAATTATTTGAAGCACATATTATTATGGGGTAATTCTATTTATATATATATATATAATGCATTGTATAGTTTCACTAAAGATTTCAATTAACTTGAGAAATATAGAATAAATATGTGGATGCGGTTTTAGTTCTGGGATGAATGTGGGACTACTTTTTCCTGGTAACGGATTGTCAGAGAACACTCAAGTTTATATGATAAAAATATACACATGAAAACATTTTCACTGATCTAGATCATATATAGAGGGGGTAATTACCACATGTTAATGACTTATTATTCACTTTAATGGATTTTGATAATGAATAAATTATTGTTGGAAGTCATGAAACAAGGACACAAAGTGTTTCACATTATAACATATTCTGACCAGGATGAGTTCTATATGGTTTAACATCTTGTGGTTAGGATTTATTCTATATCTCATGACATTACGAGGGTGATGAAGCCTTTTAGATAGTTGAACATGATGTGTCATGGTTAACGTCCATTACATTTAACATCATGTAGTAAAGATGTTTTTTATGTTGTATTAAATTACGTAGTAAGGTAATCCCTTCTTAATTTTATTGTCATGTGGTATGGAATTTACATACGTTATGACATAATATGGTATGGATGTCATCTATGTATTTTAAAATAATTTGGAAATGATTCATTCTATATAGATTTATATCATACAGAATGGTCAGTTTTGTAAAATAATAGCATGTTATGGTAATGATGTGTTTTATATAGTTTAATGTGTTGTTGTAAGTATATATAAATTCTATTTTGATTTATGTATTATATTAAAGAATTATTTTATGGTGGTAATTATTTGAATTATTTCTTTTCAAACCATAAATATTTTCAGGTAGTGAAACATTAATTACCACCACACATTCCATTTACACATATTATTACATGATTTTTAACATAAACATAAATTAATTAGAAATTGAGTTTTGAAAGTATCTAGTTTCATTGGAAAAGTAAGTAGAAATGATACTAAAAATATAACTTGATTATATTAATCCCAATTAAGAGGACCTAAATTAATTGAATCTTCTAATACATCATAGTGTAAATAATGGATTAAAATAGTGAAAGGGGTGATTTGGATTCCTTTTAAGGAAATAAACATGATAAAGAAGCATAAAATCTCTGATACAAGTATATGATGATATTAAAAAATATTATGGAAATTAGTGAAAAAAGGAATAATAAAATATAATATGTATTATGATAATATCATAGTTTCATATGAAAGTGGTAACAAATATTTCATGATAAAAACATGGGTCAAGGATAAATTCCTAAACATTATTACATGGTGGAAAAAGATCAATAATTGATTCAGTTTAATCACTATTCTCATTCATGATTTCTTATGAGACTATAAAATTACAAAATATATTAGAGTTCCATTTTGGTGCACCCATCATAACATGTTCATGTTTTATGTATTCCATTTGAGGTAAAAATTCATTATTCATTAACATAATATCTTCACACAGAATTAAAGGGTGTTGTATAATCTTTTCTCATAGCATAATCTAATTAAATGTAACAATGAAAGAATTTGAGAGGAAAAAATTAATGAATTTTTCAGAGAAAATGAATTAAATAATCATAAATGTATATATTTGAGATATATATGTAACTGTTTTTATGAAACCCATGAAAAAAAATATTTTTTTCATTTATGAATTGAAATATGAATAAAAACTTCATGAGGGAAATAACAACTCAAAATAATGAACAATTTTTTAATAAAAAAATTAAATATAATTTAAAAACATAATTTTCATTGAAAATTTCTTTAGAAGCATATAATGAAATATTCATGAAGAATAATATCCCCAATGGTGTGTAATTTAATACATGAACTATAAGTGACAAAATTATTCTTTACACACTTAAGTAAATAGTCAAAAAGTACCTCATTCAGAAAATGATATTAAAATTATGTTAATTTTTTTAAAAAATTGTTTAAATGGGAGAAAATTAATTTAATAATCATATAGAGTTATTGAAACATTTTCTATATTATTTTAAGAGAATATGTTTTCTTCTAAGGAGATAAATAAAGTATATTTTTCTTAAAAATAAATTTATCACAACATTTAATTACCAATTAAAGAAAAATTGATGTATTACAGAAAAATATATTGAGAACACATGGAGAATAAATGTGATGTTGTTTATTATTAAATAATAAAAATAATCCCTTCAATGTAAATTCAATCATAAACAATCTCAATTAAAATGATAATATTTAAAAAACACATAACATATTGATAAAATTTGAATCATGAACTCCAAGAATGATTTAAATTAATTTAGAATTCGAATATAATTATTTTGGAAGAATTAATGATATAAAATATAATGGGGGTATTATGTACAACATTTAAATGATTTTTTGTACATAAAAGAACATGTTCCTCATTGAAGAATGTATTTAGGGGAAACCCTTATTTATACCCAAAATAATCATATTTGTTCCTTATATTCCAAAAATAATAATGTTATGTTTATTATTTAATTACATAAAAATATATTTTACATTAATTATTTTTTAATTTTTACTATATATCCATCAATTACACAAAAAATTAATTTCACAATGGGTGTTTTAATGATAAACAACCATATGTACAAAATCACATTGGTAAGATGACTATTGTAAAAGATATTAAAAAATATTATAAATGATAATCAAGAAATATTTATCTTTTTTAAACAAAAATTATAATTTAAATCAAATCATAAATTATTTTAAAAAAAACATATACATATTTATCACAGAGATGGTAAGTCTTATATACACGTGAGCAACCTAAACATTTTTTAATGACCGTGATTGAATGATGGATATTTTTATTTTCCCATTCAATGATTATAATTATATTATCAATATAACATTATTTATTTTAATCAACTTACACATACCATCAACATGTTGTGTTAATAAAAATGAATCACATCGCTTTGCGAGTTGGTAGCCTGCAATACATATAAAGGATGTTTACATTTATTCAATGGATGTTAATGTAAGAAATTATATATAATATTTATTTTCAATAATGAATTATATTTCATGTATATAATATATAATCATTATCTTAATAATTATAATAATGCATTTAAAATAGTAGTGAAAATTGAAGTGCATCGCTTTTCGATGAGGCATCCCACTATACAAATGAGGGATGTTATGGTAATCATTATGGAATGGAATTAAAGATGATGAATTGGATATTATAAAACCAGATTTATTATTATATAATAAATATAAAATATATGTATTAAATAAATAATTATATAAATCCTTGATAAGTAGTTAATGAAAATGAATTACATTGATCTGTGGAGGAGTAATCAATCATAGATACAATTTATAGTTTCATTTCCCATTTCAGGGAGGAGGAGAATAGTTTATATTATAAAAATAGCCAAATAATATAAAAATCTATTTTATATAATGATTTAATTATATAGTAATTGTTTAATAATATTTTTTAAAAGGTTTGATTAAATACTCAATATATTATTTAAAGAACATACCTCCTTATGATTGGGTAGAGGGAGAAATATTACATAGCCCGTAGGTCCAAGGCAAAGTGGCATGAATACAAGGCTTGAAAGATAATTTTTTTCCCAAATGACCCCTTAGTGAACAATATTGATATAGTACCCTACTGCTCCAGTACCTACTCCTGTACCGTCGTCATTACAATGTCTGCTATAGTAACATCACTGCTACTTTACTACTACAGTGCCCAGATATCCATCCCCCCGAATTTTTAATAATATATTATATATTTGGAATAATAAATAAAATAAAATTCATGGTTACGAGCAGTACATAATCTTTGAACACCATAATTATGTCTACCCCAAATTCCTCTCAATAATGGATTTATGATAAATAAAAGGGTAATAGGATTATAGTATGGAATTAATGAAGTTAATTTGATAGATATTTGTATTAAAAAAATGGGTTTTGATGTTTAATGTGTATAAGAGTGTGGGTGTCATTTTATAAGTTATGGGGTAGACATAGTTCAATGTTTTGAAAATAAAAAAGTACTCCCAAATTATAGGAAAAGACATGAAACATATAAATGCACTATTTTATATCCTAATAAAAATATATATAACTAGTAATAGTTAATAGAAACAGAAAATGTTTTAGCTCATTTTTAACATTTTTTTTGTTTACCACTCGGTAAAATTGTTTTCCCTTAAGTATAGTAATTTTTTTTTTACTATTTTCACTTTTAATTAATAAATTAAAATACATTTATATTAATAAAAAAAATATATAAATTTCATTTCAATTTTTTAAAATTATTTTAAAATATTAAACATATTTGTTTTATAATTAAATTATTAGTTAAAACTAACTATGTGTATAAAAATGGGGATTTCAGAAATGCATTTTCCATTATCATGAGATGATCATAAAAAATGAAAATGAAATTAATAATAATTAAATTTTTTGTAGTTAATATTTCAAGATATAAAATTTATAAATTTAATATAATTAAATAAATTTTATAAGTTATTTTAATTATTTCCAATAGATTAACATTGTTAACATTATCATAGTTTTTTGAAAAATGTGTTTTCCATCCTAACAATAATCTTATTCTAAAATCCTATATATTTATAATATAATTTTAACTAATAATATTTCATATAATTATATTATAACTACATTAATTTGAAAAAATTAAATTAATTATAGTAATTTGTAATTTCATAATATATTAAAATTAAATAATAAAATTATAATAATCGATATTTTTCACTATTCACTAATAAAGTCATATTTTATGATTAATCCCATAGTTTAGCACTATGTTAACAAGGATATTATAATTTTAAATGTGAATTAAATTTTACCCAGTGTATTTATAAAATTAGGAAAAAGTAAATAATATTATTTTCTATTAGAATGCAGTACAAGTCCATTTTTTTAAGCTAGCATATTTTCGATGAATAAAATTACATTACATATAATGGATTTAATAATTAATTATAATTTAAAAATAAATTTAAAAAATTAAGACCTTTATAAATTTCTCAAATTAATTAATGCGATTGAGAACCTCAAATTTAATTTATTGGTAAAAATAATTATATATAAATAAAAAAAATATTTTAATAACATTACATGTATCGTTTAACAACTATCTTCAATTTTTTGTGTTCTAAAAAATCTATTTTTATTCAAAAATTTCACTGTGTTACATTATACACCTATAATATTAACCGAGTTCTTGTAATTTTAACATGTGTCTAGTAATCATGGGTTTGAAAATCGAATTTTTATTTGTTGGAAAAACATCCGTTGTAAAAAAATCATATTAACAAAATATTTTATGTAATGATATGAAAAATAATAACAGGAAGCATATATTGATTTCCACAAATAAGAACATTGATGGAAAATAAATATATAGACATATAAGAAAAGAATAAATATTTTTGGGGATTTGTTTAGATCATTGATCATATGAATGGGGTTATCATGTGTATGTAAAAAATTAGAAAACCCTAAATATCTGATAAATGGGTAAAAAATTGAACCACCAAATATGGTGGTAATAGTAATTTTCATCATTCTAGATCCATCCCCTTAATTTATGGGATTATTATACTATTAATATAGAGGCCACAAGAAAATATAGATACCAAGTATAATTTGAAATCATAAAATCGAATTTATACAACGGTTATTCCTTGATCAAATTCAACATCACTTCCTACTCTATGTAATTAACATCAATTGTGAAATTTTATAATCATAAAGGACTAAAAATAAATTTAAACAGATCATATGATCCATAAAACAATAACAAGTCACACCTATAATGTTTATTATGATTAAAATTATTAGTAAAATGTTAGACAATTTTAAAAAGAAATATAAATATGATAATATAAAAAATTCAAAAATCAACCCAAAGGGTTATCATAGAACTTCCCATAAATAAATAATAGTATATACCAAATATCTTTAATAACCTCTACATTAAAGGATTTTTAAAAAATGTTATCTCATAAAATTTATACTTATATCTCCAAACACATTATAGAATCCTTCCCCGATATTGAATTTTATTAATCTATGTTGTTATATATATATATATATATACTTATCATAACATAATACTATGATTACCAAAATATAATTAATATCCCCCAATTTAATTTTTTTAATTATTTTATCCTCAAATATTTTCCCCAAATATAAACATCATATTTATCCCCATAATCATTTATATAAAAACAATATTATACTAACAACTACATCATTTATGATTTTTGAAGGTGTTTCACCCATATCACTATTTGGTTGTAGGTTTGAGACCCAACACATTTATGTATGATATGGTTTGTCACCTCGAATGCAAGTTGTCATTATGTCTAAAATAATGGAGTAATAAATGCTATAATAATATTCATAATAATCCATTATCATGTAATATTCTGAAGAATATGATGAATATCATCATATTAAATTACAAATCAAATCAAAACTTTCAACAATATTTTTTTATACATCTCATTATAATATTGAATATCAACTAATTTTAATTTACTATTATTAACCCAAAACCATAAATATATAAAAGATTATATTTTACTAATTTAATACTTTTTATATTGAGTATAATATATCAATAAAATAACCTTTCTATGTTATTATTAACATTTAATATATTATTTGAAGTTATTACTATAGAAAAATCCACAATTGTTTCATGATTCTCGTAACTATAAAACTATGGAGAAAAAAATTCTAAAAACAAGGTTATCTTGGATAAACCAAAAAACTCATTAATTATTCAACTTCAATTATTTTCAAAACAATGTTCCATAAGAATTAATCATTATATTAAGTAATTTACTCAAATAATTAATGAGTTCTTTAAATTTACGAAATTAAACCATTAGTAGTGCCTTATGTCGAAATGTATTCTCTATGTATTGTTAAAAAGAATATTTATTTTTCTTTTTTATGTTAGTTACTTTGTTTCCTCATTTTCCAAACCATAAGAATAATCCATTTACATTAAGGAATCTTCTATGGTTACACATCCCAATATTTTAATACCTAGAAAATTGAATCATAATTAATATTTTTTACACTTGAACATCAATGATACACTATCCATATTTTTTTGAAGAGTTTGTAAATTCAAATATATTCTACATGTTATTAGTTATTCTATAAAAATAACTCAGCATGATCGCATGATTCTAAATTTTTATTCCCATAAGGTTAGAAATCATGTTATTGAAATCATTAAATTTCACAATAAATTAGATGGGTCATGATTTATTATATTTTCATACATTAATTAAAAGAAAAAAAAGAAGATAATACATCAACATCCAATTGGGAAACATAAAAAATGGTTAGAATAACATAAAAATTATAAGTATATCCTGACATACGAGTCTCTAGGATTCTGTCAAATGTCATCCCTGATAATTTTCAATTATATATTCTAATCTCATAATTCATTTAATTCATTAAAAATTATTCATAATGTGTTTTTAAATTTGGAAAATGTATTTGATGGATGTGTGTCACTAGGTGCATAGTAAACGCTATTTTTAGGTACCAGGTAGTAAAAAACTCAATCATGACACACCCTTTTTAGAGTTATGAAACCTTAATACAAATTTCATAGAACAACTTCAACTCAATGTATCAACACAAGGATGTAATTACCATGAAACTTCTCACTCAACAGGTCACCTTGACTCCGTTATATTTTTGTATAATTAGTCTTATCCTTAGATTTGTCCTCCATGTTCCCATTATTCTATCTTCAAACTTATATTGAACGGTTAAAAATAGTCTCCTATTAAAAAAATTGTGACCCTATACTTTTATGTATATTATTAAAAAAATTACAAAAAATTAATTAATTGAAATGTAATGATATAAAAGGACTTGATCCATTATAATAATAAGTTCTAAACAATAAACTAAAATAAAATTTATTTATTTCATTATTCAAAGTGAGATACTAATTATTTTTGAGGTACAAAAACTACATAGGATAAATAGGTTAATAATTGATAGAAATCAGTGCTATAAAAATCATAGTAATGAAATAAACAATATAATGAATCAATATGTGTGATTCATCAGAATACAAATATATCTTAAAAGAGTCAACACATGAGTGATCATAAGGAAACATAAAATTTGTAACATGGAATCATAATACCATAAAATTATAGGAATATGGAAGTAATATATATCATGACATAAAAATTAGTCAATAAAAACAACCTATTATTTATCGCATTGAAGAAAATGTATCATAATTGTTTAATTTTACTCCAAACTCCCATACATGACTTGCCATGAAAATAAAAACATTATCTAATACATTGGTTCACCACACCCATCATAAACTTTTCCTGATTTTTGTATCAATATTATTGGAAACAAATCAGAAAGAATAAATATTTAAGGTACCCCATAAAAGAAAAATGTGTTGCATAATATTTCCATAGGTCATAATCAAATGGTCATTCATATTGAATGAATTTGATAGATGAACTTACAGAATGTTTAAAACCATCAAATGATGATATAATTAGTTAGGCATATTTGTGAGATACATATATTTATATATAATTCAGAATCAATATATAAAATAATATTTTGTTTTCCTTGATGAATAGGTAATTTATAAAAAAAATATTATAGAAAATAAAATGTCAATATTAACAATAAATTTTGAAAAAAATTTAAATCATTTTCTAGGAAAATAACCATGGAATCATATAAACGACGATTCAAATAAATAATGGCCATGGTTTCATGTAATTCGGTACATTAAAGAAAAGATGAAAAATTATTCCTATCACACTTTTCAGTAAATAGTTAATGTTCCAGGATTAAGAAATGATAAAATTATTCATTTAAATAATTCTTTACAAAATACAACATGGTTAAAAATGAATGGGTATGATAACCAATTTTATAAACCAATTTTAATTTATTCCAAAAATCATACTGTCATCCACTTTTTATCACATGATGGATGGGAATATTATATGAGATCTCTTTATCAATAATATTTATATTATCTCTATGATTTAATAACAAATACATAAATATAATCACATAAAATTCAACCATGGGATGAATAATTTCATACATAGGGTGTATCATACCACCGAATAATATCGTTGGGGAGTTATATATCATTGATAACATAACTATTCCCCTATGGGAAATAATTGATATTTTATTTAACTTGATTTTAGGGGATAAATAAAAAATAAAATAAACCATTTGTTATATATATTTATGTGATAAATAAGAATTAAATTAGTAATTTTATGATCTGTAGTGAAGATTTTTTTACGTCACCCACTTTTTATTATGATCCTATTCTATTGTAGTGAATATTTATTTTCTCAATTTATTTATTTGAATGTGATATTTTTGAAACCTATTAACTTTGATAGATATTTTCTTAGTGTAGTTATTTTCATTATTTCTGAAATATTTATACATGAAGGGTTATAGTGAAGAAGGAAGAAAATTGTTCACTATGTTCATCTCCATTGTTGTCTTAATTATCCACTTATAACTAAATAATTATTTTCCTATAACATGTAATGTGCCACCATGGATGATACACATTCTTGAACATTTATGGAACGTTCATAGTTTCTTCAAGCCACATATTTTACACATATGTTGTTACGATTTCAATCCCCCCATGCCTCTTATTATTATATCTTCAATTGAAAGATTTCATTATTTTCATGTACCTAAATTATAGATATTTACCATATTAGGCCTACACCATTATTGTATGTCAAAAAATTCCCATGTATCTTAAAAATTATATTTTTTTTATAACCCATCAATGAAATAGAATTAATCCACTGAAGATACATTCGATAATTCTTTCTAATTAGCATGTATAACATTAGTCATACAATGGGAGCATTGTAATGAATTATTTATAAATATTAACAGATTTTTGATCTATTTTAATGATAATGAATTCCCTATATACCATTGGGAAATGATTTTTTATGAATTTAGTTGATAAATAATAAACTATCTAACTCCTACCCTTCAATTAGGTCTAATTCTATCGTTTACATTGAATTCTTCATGATAATCAACCAGTTGCAAGTCACTCATTCTAAATGATGAATATCCGAAATTCTATTATTATGCTCCTATATTTGGATGTTGTAAAGTATAATTTCTCTCACATTGATCAATTTATTATAAATAAACGGGATATAAGATACATTGAAGTATATTGGATAGTTATTCATAAATGATTCAATAGAATGATACTCCATTTTTTTAAGTTTGGGAGCATAACATGGCACCAGTTATTATCTAATGACATTGAATATTGTGTGAGTATTTCAATGAGGATTTTAACAATGAATATCATCTAATTAGGCAACTCATTCAAAAAATTTATGTGTACTCATTCACACATTTTATTATGTTAGATACTTAATATTTTATCCATTACATTAATATAAATAAATCTTAGAAATATAAAATATAAATTTATTTAGAAAAATAAGTTATTTTAGAAAAAATAACAATATATATATTTATGAATATATTAACATATAATCCTGAAAACATGTATATATATATTATTTACATTATATTTATTCTAATGTTATCTAACATAAACATATTCAAATCCAACATAATATTTTATAAGTAAAATTTTAGTTAACTACATCATATCAATAATGAGTGTCTGAATTGGTAGTTATAAGACTACCCAATCATTATGTTCCAAGTTCATGACCATGTTAATTCACAATAAAACTTGTAAAAAGTGATTAAACATTGTTAAATTTGTTCCATATATGTAGCACTATTATAGTATCATGATATTGATTTAATTATAATAGAAATTAATATCTAAATTAACAAAATAACAAGATGTTATCAAATACCTAGAATCATTCATATTATTCGCAATGATTTTATCAAAAATAATCAAATAGAAATCTGTAAAACATTCATATGATACCAACTATAGTGAAACATGTAAATAATACATAAATGAATCAATTATTTCATAGTATAATTAATAAAATCATCTAATAGAAAAACCTACGTTGGAATTAAGGGTTTAGTTTCAATGTGGCTAGATACATAAAAACCTTATTTTATGATATGTATGAACATTCCTCTAAAGTGTTTCTCCTCTAAAAACCTTTCTAAAAATCTTATTTGATATAATGTTGTCGATAACCTTGGTAATGGAAAATAATATTAGATAATATAAAATAAATAATAATCAAATAATATAAATTTGCAAAAACAATAGAATCATAAATTCGAGGGAAAAATAAATAATGGAGTTATATAAGATAGAAGGATCGTGAAATAATATGTGAAATAACTTTATTGATCATTATGGGTCATGAAATTAAAAAAAACAATTGAAATGACATAATAATCATATCATTAAAATATATAACAAATATGAAATTAATAAACATGAATAAAAAATACTTTTAAAATATGAATTACTATAATAAAATTTCATAGTTTAAAAAAGTTTTATTTTTAAAGGTCATGGAACTATGATGAGCATATGATTTTTTTAAGATTCTATGAACATTACCCTTTTAATTTTTGATGAAATAATCATTTTTAAACCCTAATTATTTGTGAATATATCTGTTAGACATCCACGAAAAATAATTCTAATTCTATATAAATGAATCTGTTTGAATGAGTGTAAAATTAATTATTAAATAAAGAGGAAGTGATTCAAACACATTTATGAGAATCTATGAGGAGAAGTATATGAAATTGTTTAAAAATTAATAATATGAATACCCTTTTATGAACATTCATACACAACACTGAAGAGTCCAGTACATTTTCTTCTAATTTTATCACATGTATTTTATTGAGATAGACGAGTGTCATCCAATAAAAATCACTCTTTTAGAGGTATCCATGACAAAGACTGATTCATCTAACATTCAAATTAGGTTCACTATTTCTTTACAATATTTTATTATATTCATTAAAATGATATGAACGAATGAGAAAAATTCATTTGAGGGAATCAACCAAGAATGTGGATATAAAATACACATATAATTAAATAAATATAGTAGTATTAATAATAGGAGATCAAGGATGTTTCATTGTATTTTTTAATTTATTAATTCTTTGAAAAAAATTAATAAATATCATGTATTTTTTATAATTCTATGAATTCATAATATGAATTTACTATATAAAATTTAGTAAACTCGAACATTAAAAAAAATTATAGTCTTCAAGATGATCAAACTACACATGTAATAACTGTTATAGGGGCAGTGTATGTTATATACCGATAATGCATGAAAATTTAACTTTATATGGAAATAAATACATATTAAATGTATATTATATGTATAGATGTTATATTAAAAATTTATTTATGTTATATTAGAAATATATATATATATATATATATATCATACATGAATATTCATATTCCTTAATTTGGGAAATAACTTATTCAGTATCCAACATTTAGAAAAGCCACATAGACATTTTTCTATTTCACATTATTTAATATTAATTTTAATAAATTTTGAAATCATTATAAATATGTTTTTTATATTTTCTATAAAAAAAATCTAGAAAAAAGTCATTTACTTCATATTGTATCAAATCTTATGTAATAACTAGTTAATACCCTTTGAAAATAGCTTTCAAATAACTATAACTCTCTTTTTTTGTATCTATGAATGTAAAAAATCAATCCCCATTCTGTAAAAACAATTGATTGATCCTATTAGATATTAAAATATAATTAACAGTACAATGGACTCTACGAAATAAATAATTATACTCAATATATAATGGGATCTAACATGATATCCATCAAACACATGTATCTATAGGATGTTTTCCGCCATTATCTTCTATATGTAGTTTAGAGTTCTCATATATTACCCTTTTCTTGAACATAATGTTACCATGTGACATTGAACATACCGATAAAATATAGCCAACTCACTAGTTCTCATCTCAACAAGTATGAATTATTCAGATCGATTAATAAATTATATGAAATTTATCACTATAGAAAACAATATCACATGATCCTTATCCAAATAGATATAAATTATCTAGGTGTTTCCTCACTCTCCTCTATTCTCTCTAATTCAAGGTACCATGTGGAATAATTGGAATATGGGAGGGATAATTTGATGTTTTTTAAACTCCAACTGATGACATGATCAGCAAAACACCCAACCAGAACTATATTAATTTGTTCAATTTATGGAATTTTGTTTTTGGGGTATCAAAGAATAAAAGTTCTCATGTTAACTTTTTATGGTAAATCTTGTTTTGTGGACTCTAATATGATTATTGAAAGCCTAATATATCCCTGAAATATATAAGAAACTCAAAGTTGTATAATTAGTAGGTCAGAATATGCTGAAAAATAATTATGTTACTAGTCCTATGGATCATAATGATATTCAATATCTCAATACAAGAATACTATTCAGGTTTTTATTAAAATTACATCAAAACCAAAAATACTATATGAAGAAAATTGGTTAGTGATAACTCAGTATCATTCTTTTAGAAATCAACTATCATTTCACTTCATGAAACATATATTGGGATTTAAAAATAAAATAGACAGGATGAATGAAATATAAAATGGGGGTTGGATTTATTATAATATATTTAAATATTCATAAATTATTAATGAATATTTATCAAAACCAACAAAAACACTAGCTTATCATATAATATATTATAAATTTCAAGATTAGTCTTGTAGGTATTATATTTTTTTGGGTTATTTAGTATATTATATCGTAGTTAATCTATGTAATACATATATATGTGTGACTAAATGATATGTCATTGCAATTAAACAAATTATTGATAAAAAAATATAAATAATCCCTGTTGAAATAATTGAGAGACTTAAGGATCATATTCCTAACTATTCAACATCTGGAACATATTTTAAAAAATTTACACATCAAAAAAAATTATACAATGCGAACATCTATTACGTACATAGATATATTTCTATGTTTTTTATCATTTCCACAGGAACCTTACTCAATTTCCCATTGTAAAAAAGACAATTAATCAACATTAATGATTGTCTTATAATTCAATCAAAATTACATAATAAGTAATATTCAAATTATAAATAAATTATTGTAATTTATTATTTTTTAACATTGAACTACTTTAATTCCATGTACACTCCCACAATCCTAACAGATCTTTAGAATGAAATTTTAATTTAAAGAGCAAAATTTTTATTAAGAAATAAAATATATTTCCCCTCATTATTTTTATTAGAAAAAAATTAAATATTATATGATATTATATGTGTAGGAAACGGTTATAAATTTTAAGGGAGAACTTATTAAAACGTACCATTTATAGTTTGTTGGAATACATTACTCTATATTTCTAGAAAATAGATGTATAAACATTTAACAATATCTATAATAATACTATAAATATTTTCTTCTCAGGAAATGATAAAAAACTTTACCAATAAAAAAAATGGTTATACGATTACTAATCTAATACTTGTTCACAAAACACCATTTTAATTTAATCTACATATCTTATAATATAAGGGAAATAATATAATGATACACATCTTTTACATTGATTTGTTTGAGAAATGGTAAAATATGATAAATTCAAATCCTCAAAGTTGTAACTATTAAAATCAACTCATCAATATAAACATCTTGATCAATCAATTATTCATTTTATGATGAACTATTTACAATTTAAAAAAATTACAAAATATACACTTCACATCACATATCATTCAAAACTGATGAATTAATTTAGACAACCTGCATACCTAACAAGGAATGACCATGTAACATCTCATACTAATTCAATTATATCTAGGATAATCCCGTAATATTGAATTATTAATATTTACTCATGTCAAAACTCTATAACAATGACCATTTCATCTTATTGAAAAGTGTTTTTGGGATTTTCAATGTACATTTCTATTTCTAATTTGATTTTTTCTATACTTTTTACTAGCTATTAAATAATTTAAACACTAGTAATCAGGGCCCATATTCATTCATATTCCCAATAGATTTAGAATATTATCTATATTTTATTTCCATCCAATCATACATTCATAATAGTTCTACCTATATAATCAGACAAATATCAAACTATATAAAACATTTTTTAGTGTCCACATATAAAATGATATAAAATTAAATAACACATAACAAAAAAAACACTTCTCAATTCATTAATAAAACAATTTTTACATGATATTCAACCAAAAAAGTAATAAATATTAAATATAATTTTATAAATTTATCCATTGTATAATCATTTTTGTTGTCAGTTCAATAATCCATTGTTCCTTTAAATAAAAGAAAACTGTACTCTATAAACTAATGATAAATTATCATTATACACTTATATATTTTTAAAACTCTCTTAACCCATTAAATAGTTATCTTTTATAGGTATCAATAATATAAATGAATCAATCTACTAATAATGATTCAAATATGCCTATAGTAAAATAATTTAATCTATATATTTAATAATATTGAATTTTACTTGAACTTAAAAATAAAAATTTATGTTGGCGAATTAAATTATGTTAATAATATATATACCCCGTCATATTTTTTTTACTAGAGACCTTTAATTTATAGGATTATTTACTTTAAATTCATTTAATACATTAAATATAGAACCATATGATTCTATAAGTATATAGATTCCATTAATGAATAAATTTAACACTTTGTTTCTATGTAAATATCTTTTTTGACACATCAATATTCTCTCAAATAAGCATTCCAAAATCACTAATAATTAAAAAAATATTTCATCATTTTCTATTTGACAGATATTTTTATATTATTATTTATCATTAAATTGTTTTTCAGATTTCTATTCAAGAGGAAAATAGTGATATTTAGAAACAAAAACAAATTTTATAAAATGATTATCATGTTTCATTAACAATATAATAATTAATTTCAAAAACATTGATCCCATTAAAATGATAACCACATGTAAAATTTATCATCTCCATTAGTGATGTATGATCCTTATTTCACTATAGAATCATTAAAATATGTACTTCCTCTCATAAAATATTTATGTAGGTATGGGATTATCCCTATATTATCATATATGATAAAAAAAATTGTTCATTGGGTAAAACATTGTCCAATATATCATATGAATAAAATGATCACTATTACTAATGTAACATAACCTATTAGGGTCTATCGTCTACTATAAAAATATTAAACTCCTAAAAAAACCAAATAAAGGAAATTATATGGGAATCTAAATACTTAATGACCAACCCATGTAAAATTTGAGGCCACTTATCCTTAAATTCCTTATATATTATTATGAAGGGGATCCCCACATTATCATGACCTACCTAGATTTATGATTGAGATCCTTAATTGTTCTCCATTCGATGGAATATCAATGTTAGGGTTTAATGATTATTTATTGTCAGTGAATTTTCTCTTGTTATTACCTTCAAAGTTAGAATGATTGTATAAATTTATTTGCTAATCTTATTATCATGAATAAATAATGATATTTAGAATGATATTTATGTGAACCTGTATACACAACCAATATGTTTGTGATAAACACCAACAATTTGAAGCCATGTATATATATACATATTTTAATTCATCATATGAATAAGGTACATGAAAACCACATATAAAAATTTATAATTATATGACACTGATGATCCACACAATTGTAATACCCATGAAATTGAAAACAAACACTATTCACTTTTCTATATAGGTTATATGACTCCATGTTTTTCAGTAGTCCAATGTCTTGCCCCTTTTCCTAAGGATACTTTACTCAAGAGATATTTCAATTAATCACAAATCTGATACCTAATATGAAAAAGATAAATTCAATGTGAAAATGTAAGCTAAAAAATAAATTAAAACCTAAGGTCAAGGATTACAAAATAGTAAATTCTTCAGCATACGAAGCATGTAATGAAAGGGTCTATTTAAAATTATTTTAAAAAATAAACATAAACATAAAACAAAAATCATATAATCAATTTATATCTAGGAACAAAATATGGAATAACTTTTAAATAAATAATGATTTCTAATATATAAGCAAGATAAAATAATTTATAAAATATTAACAAATAAATGATAAATTTAGAACGTTTATTAATTGAATAGTTTACATTATGGAAATTTCGTAATTTTGAAAGTAAATATTTATTATTCATTCCCATATGAACTCTTTCATTTTTAGAATTATAATTAATTTTTATTTTAAATATATGATAATAAATGTTTTAAAAATTCATAAATCAATTTCTATTATACATTCATTTTACATTATTTAAACATGAAATAACAAATCTTTATTTAATCATTAATCATACAAATAATAAAATCATTTGTTATTCCAAATAAATAAAATAAATAAACTGTATAATTTTTTGTGAAATTAAAATTAATTATTTAATATCACATACTAATTTAAATATAAACATTTTCTATTTTCTATGTATTGAATAATTTTAAACCATTATAAATTTTAATTTAATTTTTTTAAATTAATACATATATTTTTTTACCATATGCTCTTCTATATAATTTTCTTAATGAAATTTGAAATTCTAAAATATAATATTTGGTCATATAATCAATGTTTCATAACAAAATATATTCATTAATAAACCATTTATAATTATTTCATTGATAAAGAATTTGAAATAATTTATCCGAATATATATTTTATAATTATTTATAAATATAATAAAAATCCATGAAAGAAATTTTCAATTTTAATTGAAAATATTAATATCTATTATGTTTCCACTTATATAGAATCCATATTCAATTTAGGGTTATCCTCTATATACCCCAACACCAATAGTATTGATTTGTGTAGATATGATTGACCCATATGTATCACATAAAATGTAAGGGTAATGATCTAATACCATTACATGATATCATTCATGTAAATCTAAGTCCATTGATACCATTAAATATAATATTTTTTCACAAGGATAAGCTATAAAATAACCTTACGTAACCCTTTCAAAACACGAACTACCTTTACATGTAAGAGTAATCAACATCATACTATTATGTGGTACATATAAGATAATTATGTGCAAAAGGTTTACATGATAGACCACCTTTTTGTGAACACATCAAGTAAATATAATCGATGGGATCCTTTAACTATGTAAAGAAGATTATCAAAGAGAATTATTTAATCTAATCATTGTAAGAGATTGTGGGATGTCCTTTTTGTAGAAAATTATTTATAAGGGTAAATCATGGGATGCCTTTAATTATCCCAATGGTGTAAGGGTAATATATTTTTTCTAAAAATTCAAAAAATAATTAAAACAATGCCAAATTTTGTGGGCTACGGTCATTTTAATGTTGTATTCTACATATCTAACACAAGAGTTCCCAATAATAAAACTAATTATTTTTAAAATAATATAATAATAATTACCGGATTGTGATTATGTGATTGAAATACATATCATCAGTTACCTCATGAACTATAAATGAAATTTCATAAAAAATATTGAAATAAAGAAACCTTTTTGAGAGTTTATACCATACAACAATGAACCCACTACATCATCATTAAATTACATAACATGTGTTTTAGGGAGATCACAATGTAGATAAAAATTGACACCCTACCTCATATAGTATAGAGATGCTAAAAAATCACCTAAAATTTTGATTGAATTAACCATTTCTATAATGAATGCTAATATATATATAAGGAATATAGAATGATGAAATAGAAAAATGATTTATGGATATTCAACCAAGAACAAGGATCTAAAATCTACACCTTAATCCATTAACCTATAATTATTTTAAAAAGGTGATAAAAGATTATACTTTATTGTTTTATAAATTATTAATGCGTTGCGAGACAAGAAAAAATTCCATGGACATTTCATGAATACATGGATAAATATTACATTTTTTACTTCCAATAATTTCTTCAAAAGAAATAAAACACTAAATTGTATACTTTTGATATCCAAACTTCTTAAAAATTTACTATTATGACAATTAATACAAAAAAATTAAGAATAATTCAACATACCATAGTATATGTTGGATATGGGTAAAGGGATCTAGTTGTAGTCATAATTCATACAAATTAATATTCGTAAGATAGATGACACACACTGTACATATATATATATATATGATATATACATGTTCATGGATATTGGAAATATTTACTTTGTCACGACCCGTCCTCGGGGCCTGGGTCGTGACTACCCCAAGCCCGCCTTCCATAGGCCAGGGGCTGGCGACTAGCACCAAAGGCGTAAATCCCGATAACTGGGAAGGCATTGCCTTTATATAAGTAAAAAAACACCACAGAGTACAAGCGGAAGCAAAACACTAATTACAAAAGAAAGTAGTGAAAAGTAAATGGGCATGAATACAAACCCAAATGAAAGTTAAACTACAACTGAACAAGTATAACTGAAAAAGACAACAGCTGGAAGAACGGAAGTAGCTCTTGGGTCGTCCTCCTCGGATCCTACCTGAAGGGTAGGTACAGATGGCGCAGCTCCTGGATCGTCCACCACGGATCCTACCTCAAGGGTAGGTACAGATAGCGCAGCTCCTGGATCGTCCACCACGGATCCTACCTGAAGGGTAGGTACAGATAGCCTCCAAAACACTCTTGCCTGTCATCCTCCTCTGAGTGTCATATCGCCGTGAAGTCTACCTCCAGATACGGACTCGTCGTATAGTCCACCTCCAGGTACCGTCTAGTCTTCGAACACTCGGCCTCCGTCAGCACTATCCGTCGTCTGCAACCAACACAACAAGGTGCGGGAATAGCCCGTGCAGGGGTGAGTATAACGATACCCAGTAGGGACCCCAAGACCCTCAAGGTCTCACTAAAACCAACATGGATAACCACAAAAAAGATCTCAACAGATAACCACTACTTTGGTATATGCCATGCATATACCTAAGTTATCAAGTAACTCATCTCAATCATGAGGAAAACACCAAGATCATGAAATTAACGGATAACCACTACCTAGGTATATGCCCATACATATACCTAAGTTATCAAGTGACCCATCTCATTCATGAGGTAAACACAAAGGTCAAAAGTCTCATCTCAAACCAGGATTTTCATTATCGAAACCGTAACTGCTGAAGAGCCCCATCTCTGGAGTGTACAATGGTCCTGTCACGACTCTGAGTTACTAATCACTAACCTAAGACTGCTGAGGTACTCTTCCTGTCAAGTATTGTGGGCCTGCTTCTACAACCAAGTGCTTCCCACCATGGGTCTGCCACTACAACCAAGTGCTCCCCCTCATAGCCTCAAGAGGTACTCCTTCTGTTGAGTACCGCGGGTCTCCCGCTACAACCAAGCGCTCCTCCTCCGTGGGTCTTCCACTACAACCAAGCACTCCCCACTAGGATATCCGAAACACACCGAGTCGATCGTTCAAGTAGTCGTCAGGTCTCATCCGGCTACACGGTCTCTGTACTCTGCACGCTCGTCTCCGGGAGGGTCCGCTCCACGAGATTCAAGTCGATACTAAAAGTATCACAAAGTTCCATGAAGAAGTATCTCAAAGGACCGCCTCGTCGTAGGGGTCTCAACTCAACAGACGGTGCATCAATCGTACGCCCGGTCTGTGATTTATTATCCTTTTCGTCCCAGAGGCCTGGGTGGTTTTGTGAGCAAACCATCGCAGCTATAACTCAAATGTACCCCGAACTCTCATAGGGTATACAGATAGGGACCGTTTCTCAACGAGATCATCAAAGCCGCTGACGGTTCGTCAAACGGACGTCTGGTCTAAAGGATAACAACTTTCCTGTTCCAAGGGCCCGGTTGGATTTCGGGTACAATCCAACCCGGACACTATCCAACAGAAACCAGAACTCGGGCGAAGTATTCCAAAATTTCTACCTAATCAAGAGGTATTCAACGAGAATGACGGAGCGTCAATCAGATGCTCGGTCTATGAGTTGTTGGATTTTTCTTTCCAGTGGCCCGGTTGGTTTCATGAGCGAACCAACCCGACCGTACTCCGATGGCATCCAAACCTCGAGCGGAGTAAGCCAAAAGATCCGTCTCACTTAGAGGAATCCATCAAGGTTGACGGAACGTCAATCGGACGTCCGGAGCTCATGATATAAGCGTTTCCTCTCCAAGGGCTCGGTTGGTTTCGTATCTGAACCAACCCGGATGAACCCAAGGTATTCCGAAACATTGAGTGCGATATACCGAAACAACTGTCTCAATCCAAGGATCGCTACGCAACTAAAGGTACGTCGATCGGAGGTCCGTAGCCCATGATATGGGCAAAAGTACAAAGAGGGTACGAAAATGGGGGGTCTGGGCCCGAACCGACCCGACCCAACCCCCCTGGGTTGGCCTGAACCGGGTCGACCCAACCCGGTTCCGGGTCCGACCTGGTTGGGCGTGACCTGGCCTGGCAGGTCGGCTCGGCTCGGCTCGGCCGAGCGAGGGAACAGCAGCCCCTGCGTGGGGGCCGCTCCGCAGTACCCGGACGCGGCTTAAGCCGCAGCCCGCCTCCCGGTTACGGGCGGCTGCGGAATCACCTCACCGCCGCGGCTGAAGCCGTGGCGGGTTTTGTCGGCGGCGTGTCGGCGGATTTTTCCGTGGACCACCGGACGCACTCCGGTGGTCCTTTTTGCATTCGGTTTTCACCAGTGGTCAACCCAGGACCTGATCTTCACTGCAAGGCCCTCAAACGCCATAGTGGCGTGCTTCGTCGTCGTCCGTCAATCCGCACATCGATAAACAAGCTGCGGAGGGTTGTCGGGCCGTGTTTGTTCGGCTCGCGCCCTCCACGTTAGGTGTTATCAATTGGAAAATAATAAAAACATGATTTTAATCATATACAAGGGTATAATTTATCCAAAATAAATTATATGAACACCTTGCAATCAAAATACCCACGCACGAGAGTTTTAAAATTTGAATGCGCGAAGTGATGATGTCGCACATTCTTGCCGCTCGATCCTGCACGGCGTGACAATGTCGCGTATCCTTGCAGTTCGATCCCATGCGGTGAGACGATGTTTCACATCCTTGCCGCTCGATCCTGCGCAGTGCGAAGGCACCGCGTCAATTCCATTCGATCCGCAACAATAAGAAAAAAAAGGGAGGGGGATGACCATGTTTGTGCGGTCCGGCCTCCTCCCGTTAACTGATATCATGCGGTCCAAATATCGCGGATAAAAGAGGGAAGAGAATCACGTATAGAAAAACACGTAAACCCCGTACCTTGTTGTAGTCTTTGGATGAGTTCTTCGTGGAATTTACCATCGCTGAAAAATATGATCGTTTTGTCGCAGAATGGCATCGCGTCATCGCGATATATGGCGTCGGGTCGACGATCTCCGTGGTTTAAAGAAAAAACACAGATTTTATTTCATTAATTAAATCTGTGTTAAGGATAAAATCCGCAAAGGAAATTTAAAAGTTCCGAAATCTCCTACCTCATGCAGTGGATCGAAGATTCTTCGCGGGAGGAGAAACGTCGTAGAAGAACATCGCAGGAGAAGAATCGTCGGCGTCGCGGAACACGACATCGCATCGTCGATCTCCGAGGGTTCGGCATTCTTCGCGTTCTTCGTGTTCTTTGTGAAGGAGGATGAAGATCTCAGGACTTGGAGTCTTCTCCAAATTATTTCAATGAGTAATCCTCAAGAAGACAAGTGTTGGTCTTATTTTATTAACATTCCAACAAATTGAAAAACAAACTAAGTAACAACCCACTAATTCATAGAATTAATTTCAACGAATAAACCTCCCAATTAATAGGAGCGCTTGAGAGTTTAAGAAAATGCACCAGTTGACTTTCTTTAATGAAGAGATTTCACAGGTGCGTTACTTAGAGGAAAAGAAACGGTGGGGCTCATGCGGGCCCCACCTCAGAAATACCCTACCAAGAGGGTAGGATATTTTTGGATTGCACCATATCCGCTTTAAGTTAGCTCAAGTAGATTTAAGTGGATTTTAAGTTTCTTTAAGTGAAATAAAAATAATGTTGTCACACCACTTTATTTTATTTCTTAACATAACCCCAAAAATTTAAAAAAACACACCCGAGAAAACATAAATCCAGAAAAGGTGTTTCTAAGCAAATATTGGCGCTGCGATTCCATCGGTGCCCTCAGAATTTGATTCTGAGCACCGGTTAAAAAGTTAGAAATTCCCGCTTATTCGTTCATTGAATGTACCCGATCTAAACATCAAAAAATGATCCCGGGCACACTGGGCCTCGGAATCAGGCGCCGTCAGAAACTGCGTTCTTGTAAAATCCCAAAGATATTTTAGAAAAAAATTTCACTTGAAATTTCCGGGACTTTAAATTACTCCCACCTCAGGGATTTACGTCCTCGTAAAGCTTTAACACAAACTAGGGTCACAAAAGCATTACAAAGCACGCATCTGAGCCTTCCTCTCCCATGTGATCACCCGGAGGTTCCTGTATTGACATAGAAAGTGCACCCGAGGAATCGATCATCCTCGTAGGATCCGCTCATGTCGATCCTCGATCCCCACTGGAACCTCTGTAAAAGACACACCATCGCCATCGTCCAGCTCCTCATGGTCGATGATATGTGAAGGGTCGAGCACACATCTCCTTAGTTGAGATACGCGGAAGTCGTCGTGCACCTGGTGCAACTACGGTGGATGGGTCAAGCGGTAAAACACCCTGCCTACCCAGATGAGGACCTAGAAAGGTCCGTTGAACCGCAGAGATAACATGCCGCCTTGGCCACATCTCTGTAAACCTCGTCGAGGTAAGACCCGTATAAGGACATGATCGACATCCTTGAACTCTAGAGGTCTCCAATTCATGTTAAAACTAGAACTCAAAACGACTGCCACCACGAGGGTAAGGTTGACGGACTCAAGAATGATCGACCGCACCCTCCTATGAAAGAGTTTATCCTGTGTTTCCTGGGGTTTCCTTTTCGCCGACCAAGGAAAACCCATCCCGTCATCGTAGTTAAACCACAACCTTTTTGCCTAATATAGTCAATTCGTGTATGAACTGTGGATCCAATCCATACTCAGACCAATGTCGTAAGTCCTCGACGCTGCTACCATGAGATTCCAATAGAAACTCTCGCCTCGAGGGTCTGACCACATTGTCGGCATAAGTGTGATTTTTGAGTCTCCTCCCAAGGTATCTCCAGACGTGAGGGTCAAGTCCACGGCTTACTGGAAACTCTAGGTCTGGAACAAGATTTGTGAAAGCAAGGAATGATTCAAATCGACGTCTGTTACTATAAAAGCTAGTAGTGGACACAGACTGTCCCTTGAATCATTTCTAGAGCCATTGGGTCACACTCCTTGACCGCAAGCAGCCACACTCTTCCTCCGCCCTCCAGCTCCCTCAGCCTGGTGGGGATAACTAAGGCGGGTGGTTATAGAATGTTAAGATGTACACCACCCCATGCTGCTCTCCTAGATCTGCCTCCACGTCTGCTACTCCACAGACTCATCTCTACTTAAATCTTCCTCTTCTTTAAACATTAAAGATGCCCGAGTCTCCAAGACTGGGGCCAGTTTCCTGTTTCTTACTACAGTGTGCAGCCTTCATCTGCTCCTGGATGATCTGCACCTTGTTTGCCTACGATCTGAAGAGCTGCTAAAATTTCTCCTCTGCCGAAAATAGAAACTCGGTCTCATCCTCTGGATGAACCACGCACATTGCCTAATACAGTCAATCCCGACATGAATGATGCATTATTTCCATGGATGACGTCGTAAGGCCTCGACGTAACTACCAAGAGATCCAACTGTCACTCTCGCCTCCAAGGGTCGAGTCACACTGTCGGCATCAGTGTGAGGTCACTGGGTCTCCTCTAGTAGAAATCTCAAAAGTGAGGGTCAAGTCAACAGTCTTAACTAGGACCACTCAGTATCAACCAAACAAAAAGGACAGGAAAGCAAACATCACAAGATAAATGTCTTTTTATTATTGTAGCTTACAGTAAAAAGAAACGAATACAACAGCAACATGGAACTAGAAGTACAAAGAACGTATCTACTAGTTCCTCTCCTATCCACCTGCTCCCGGAGCTATACTGCCTTGTCCACTGCTTGGCTGTTGCTCAAGCACCTGCCACTGCTTCGGCCTCGGTTGCTCCTCCAGAGCCTGTGGATCAACTGTACGAGGAGTCGGACAGTCACGTGCCAGGTGACCCTTCCGGCCGCATTCATAACAATTCTTGCTCCTCGTATAGCTGGATCTAGTCCTCTTGGACCTCTGCATCATCTGTCTACTGCCCACAAATGACTCGGATACTGATCAAAAACCCTGCGGCAAAGGCAGATGCTCCTGTACACGCTCCGGGTGTAGAGCTACAGGCACAAACTTCACCCTAAAGAAGGTCTCGAAGTCTTCCCATGTGAAGTTCATCCTGTCGCAAAACTGGAACAAGTGGCTCCACCACCTGCCTGCTGCTTCCTGATGAATGCTGGCAGCAATGATCACCATGAAGTCTGCCGGTATCCCGACTAGACTGAAGACTCTCACCACAGCCTCCAGCCAATCCTCAGTCGCCTGCGGGTCCGTCTCTCCCCGGAACCTGGGTGGCCTCTGGCACTGGAACTCATGCAGCGCACTCAAGTGACATGCATCGCCTACTGCTGGGGCTGGTGGAATCGGTGGCCCAACATATGGTAGTACCGTTGGTGCCTCCGCTGGTGCCTCAACTGCAAGAGGGCCCTATACCGAAGCCTCGTCGCTCGACAGGCTGTCAGTACGCACATCCCTATGGGCTCTAGCTCTTCGTCTGAGAAAAGGCATCCTGAAAGAAACTACTTGACATGGTCAAACGATTATACCTGGTGAGCTTACCTGGTTTGAGTTGATATTTAAATAAAACTTCTAGAAACACACATGCAATAAGTGTTTTCGTGCACAAAGTCAGAATTCAGTTGTCAGGGTCCTGGTGTATGGATACGTCGGCCGCCCGCACCAACACTGGACTCCCTGAACATAAGACCACACTCAGTACCCTTAACACTATTTCTTCACAGAAAGAAAAATATCAGAGTTATAAGTTCTTCGGTAGAACTGACTCCTTTGATACCAATTTGTCACGACCCGTCCTCGGGGCACGTGTCGTGACTACCCCAAGCCCGCCTTCCATAGGCCAGGGGCTGCCAACTAGCACTAAAGGCATAAATCCCAATAACTGGGAAGGCATTGCCTTTATATAAGTAAACAAAACACCACAGTGTACAAGAGGATGCAAAACACTAAGTACAAAAGAAAGTGCTGAAAAGTAAATGGGCCAGAATACAAACACAAATGAAAGTACAACTACAACTGAACAAGTACAACAGAAAAAGACAACAACTGGAAGAACGGAAGCGGCTCCTGGGTTATCCTCCTCAGATCCTACCTGAAGTGTAGGTGCAGATGGAGCAGCTCCTGGATCATCCATCACGGATCCTACCTGAAAGGTAGGTATAGATAGCGCAGCTCTTGGATTGTCCACCATGGATCCTACCTGAAGGGTAGGTACAGATAGCCTCCACAACGCTCTCGCCCGTCAACCTCCTCCGAGTGTCGTCTCGCCGTGACGTCCACCTCTAGATACTGACTCGTCGTATAGTCCACCTCCGGGTACCATCCAGTCTTCAAACACTTGGCCTCCGTCAGCACTATTCGTCGTCTGCAACCAATACAACAAGGTGCAGGCATAACCCGTGCAGGGGTGAGTATAATGATACTTAGTAGGGACCCCGAGACCCTCAAGGTCTCACTAAAACCAACATGGATAACCAAAAAGAAGATCTAAACAGATAACCTCTACTTAGGTATATTCCTTGCATATACCTAAGTTATCAAGTAACTCATCTCAATCATGAGGAAAACACCAAGATCATGAAATTAACGGATAACCACTACCCAGGTATATGCCCATATATATACCTAAGTTATCAAGTGACTCATATCATTCATGAGGTAAACACAATGGTCAAAAGTCTCGGCTCAAACTAGGATTTTCATTATCAAAATCATAACTGCTGAAGAGCCCCGTCTCTAGAGTGTACAGTGGTCCTGTCACGACTCCGAGGTACTAATCACTAACCTAAGACTGCTGAGGTAATCCTCCTATCGAGTACTGTGGGCCTGCTGCTACAACCAAGTGCTTCCCACCATGGGTCTGCCGCTACATCCAAGTGCTCCCCCTCATATCCTCAAGAGTTTCTCCTTCTGTTGAGTACCGCGGGTCTGCCACTACAACCAAACGCTCCTCCGCCGTGGGTCTGCCACTACAACCAAGCGGTCCCCACTGGGCTATCTGAAACACACCGAGTCGATCGGTCAAGAAGTCGTCAGGTCTCAGCCGGCTACATGGTCTCTGTACTCTGCACACTCGTCTCCGGGAGGGTCCGCTCCACGAGCTGTTGGTCGATACTACAAGTATCACAAAGTTCCACGAATAAGTATCTCAAAGGACCGACTCGTCATAGGGGTCTCAACGCAACAAACGGCGCGTCAATCGGACGCCCTGTCTATGAGTTATTAGCCTTTTCATCCCAGGGGCCCGAGTGGTTTCCTGAGCGAACCAACCCGGCTGTAACTCATCTTTACCCCGAAATCTCATAGGGTATACACATAGGGATCATTTCTCAATGAGATCACCAACACCACTGACGGTTCGTCAAACAGACGTCTGGTCTGAAAGATAACAACTTTCCTGTTCCAAGGGCCCGGTTGGATTTTGGGTACAATCCAACCCGACCAGTATCTAATAGCAACCAAAACTCGGGCTAAGTATTCCAAAATTTCCTCCTCATCAAGAGGTATTCAACGAGAATGAAGGTGCTTCAATCGGATGCCCGGTCTGTGAGTTATTGGCTTTTTCGTTCCAGGGGCCCGGTTGGTTTAATGAGCGAACCAACCCGACGATAATCCGATGACATCCAAACCTGGAGCTGAGTAAGCCAAAAGATCTGTCTCACTTAGAGATATCCATCAAGGTCGATGACACGTCAATTAGACGTCCAGAGCTCAAGATATAAGCGTTTCCGCTCCGAGGGCTCGGTTGGTTTCGTATCCGAACTAACCCGGCCGAACCCAAGGTATTCCGAAACCTTTAGTGCAATTTACCTAAACGATCGTCTCGTTCCAAGGATCGTTACGCAACTGACGGTACGTCGATCAGCGGTACGTAGCCCATGATATGGGCAAAAGACCAAAGAGGGTCCGAAAACGGGGGGTCTGGGCCCGAACCGACCCGGTTGGGTGCGACCTGGCCCGGCCAGGGCGCGACCCGGCCCGACGTGTCGGCTCGGCTCGGCTCGGCCTTGCGGCCGAGCGAGGGAACCGGGGCCCCCGCTCGGGGGCCGCTCTGCAGTACCCGGACGCGGCTTAAGCCGCATCCCGCCTCCCGGTTCCGCATAGCCGCGGAACGGCCTCGCCGCCGCAGCTTCAGCTACGGCGGGTTTTGTCGGCGGCGCGCCGGCGGAAGTTTCCGCGGACCACCGGACGCACTCCGGTGGTCCGTTTTGCGTGCGGTCTTTTCCAGTGGTCCACTCGGGACCCGATCTTCACTTCAAGGCCCTCAAACGCCATAGCAGCCTGCTTCGTCATCATCCGTCAATCCGCACATCGATAAACAAGCTGTGGAGGGTTGTCGGGCCGTGTTTGTTCGTCCCGCGCCCTCCGCGTTAAGTGTTATCAATTGGAAAATAATAAACACATGATTTTAATCATAGAAGAGGGTATAATTTATACAAAATAAATTATACGAACACCTTGCAATCAAAATAACCACACACAAGAGTTTTAAAATTTGAATGTGCGGCGTGACGATGTCGCACATTCTTGCCGCTCGATCCCGCACGGCGTGACGATGTCGCACATCCTTGCCATTAGATCCCACACGGTGTGACGATGTCACGCATCCTTCCCGGTCGATCCCGCGCGGTGCGACGACACCGCGTCAATTCCATTCGATCCGCAACAACAAGAAAAACAAAAAGGGAGGGGGACGACCATGTTTGTGCGGTCCGGACTCCTCCCATTAACTGATATCATGCGGTCCAAATATCACGGATAAAAGATGGAAGAGAATCACGTAAGGAAAAACACATAATCCCCCTACCTTATTGTAGTCGGCGGACGAGTTTTTCGCGGAATTTACCATCGCGGAAGAAGATTATCAACGCGTCATGGAAGGTTGTCACGTCGTCGCGGTATATGGCGTCTCGTCGACGATCTCCGTGGTTTAAAGAAAGACACACAGATTTTTATTTCATGAATTAAATCTGTGTTAAGGATAAAATCCACAAAGAAAATTTAAAAGTTCCGAAATATCCTACCCCAAGCAGTGGATCGAAGATTCATCGCGGGAGGAGAAACGTCACAGAAGAACGTCGCGGGAGAAGAATCGTCGGTGTCGCGGAACACAGCGTCGCGTCGTCGATCTCCGAGGGTTCGGCGTTCTTCACGTTCTTCGCGAAGGAGGATGAAGATCTCAAGCCTTGGAGTCTTCTCCAAATTCTTTCAACGAGTAATCCTCAAGAAGACAAGCGTTGGTCTTATTTTATTAACATGCCAACAAATTGAAAAACAAACTAAGTAACGACCCATTAATTCATAGAATTAATTTCAACAAATAAACTTCCCAATTAATAAGAGTGTTTGAGAGTTTATGAAAATGCACCAGTTGACTTTCATTAATGAGGAGTTTTCGCGGGTGCGTTACTTAGAGGAAAAGAAACGGTGGGGCCCATGCGGGACCCACCTCACAAATATCCTACCAAGAGGGTAGGATATTTTTGGATTGCACCCTAACTGCTTTAACTTAGCTCAAGTGGCTTTAAGTGGATTTTAAGTGGATTTAAGTGAAATAAAAATAAAGTTGTCGCACCACTTTATTTTATTTCTTAACTTAACCCCAAAAATTTAAAAAAACACACCCGAGCAAACGCAAATCCGAAAAAGACGTTTCTAAGAAAATACCAGTGCTGCGATTCCAACGGTTCCCTCAGAATTTGATTCCGAGCACCGGTTTAAAAATTATAAATTCCCGCTCATTCGTTCACTGAACATACCCGAGCTAAACTTTGAAAAATGATTCCGGGCACACCGGGCCTCGGAATCAGGTGCTGTCAGAAACCGCGTTCTTGTAAAATCCCAATGATATTTTAGAAAAAAATTTCCCTTGAAATTTCTGGGTCTTTACATACATTATTAAAAAAATTATCCCGTGAATTTCTATGTGATATGGGACCCTTCAAATCCTCATCCAATATATGTGTTCCAAATGATATTAAAATATCAAACATATCGTAAAAATTCCAATTGATGAAATAAGAGTTTCATAAATTTTCTTAATGGTATCATATTATAAATTAAAATCATTTAATACCAAAACAATTATCAACCAAAATGTCTATACATGTGGTGATTTATGAACATTTAATTTTATGGTGACTAATTAGACAAGAATTAATGAGAAATTAGAAAAATAAGTTTTCATGAACCAGTTTTTATAATGTCATCATTAAAATGTATTATTTTTAGTAACATTGTAGAATCGAATTATTGGAAAATTATTATGAATTATGATAAGAAATTATTGAAAAAAATTCCAATAAATATATAATGGAATGAAATAATCCATATTTATAAAAATGATTTGGATGTGATGAATATAATATCAATTAAATTAAAAGACCTGGAGGTATTATCAAAAGTCATTATTGAAAAAGCTACATTGATTAAGGATATCAAATTTTTTTTATTAAAATGATTGAGAATAGAAGTTTCATTGGAAATAATATCAATTCGAGTTTTCACTCAATAAAGGATAAAATTAGTGGAATTTAAAATATCATATATGACTGAAAAAATCCATTAAAATAGATAGAAATTTTACTCAATAAAATTTAAAATATAGAAAATAATATATCCCTCATGAAAAATAATCTAGTTTAAAGACGTTTTTCTTCAAAAGGAAGATATAAATAAAACATAAAATTATCATAGGTTATATATCGTGAAACAAAAAATAATTATATTTAATGATAAGGGATTATAACCCAATGAAGTGATTTATGTCATTAAAACACATACCATTATTACTGATTTTTCAAATACACTCTAGCATAATGTATCAATAAATTATTATTTTCCACCTACTATTTCACAACATTATTCATTTAAATATCCATTTTCCAAATTATGTAATAAATATTACAAATAAAATTCTAGAAATCTATCATCCACTTTCCATATCTGTTGTTAGAAAGATTGATAATTTTATAGTAGTTTTTTAATGGTGTCATCTCACCATAATCAAATACAAAAGTTATTTATTTTTTGATAATACAATGTAATATGATATATTTTTTAAATAAGTAATAACTAAATAATTTAATTTAATGGGAGTTGTGTAAATTTTTTATGAAGAAGAAATCAAAGACGAACATGTTTGGCTGAGTTTAATAAAAAAATGTGGTTTTTTAATGAAATAAATAAAAGTTAATATATTAAAAATAGAATCATATGAAAATAATGAATAAATTATTATATCACAATATTATTTGAATATAAAATTCCTTAATATTCCATGATATAGACACTACAACCTCATTTATGAAGGTGGTAAAAACTACCTAACCAACAGTTTATTATAGTGCGTAAATGTGTAAGATAATTCAATTATATAATGGTAATGTGACATATAAAAAATATTGAAAATGTTAAAATTATCATATATATTAAATATATTCCATTTTAGAAACATCCATGATAGGTAGTTATGATAAATGAAATTCATCATCTGTAGTGGTGGTGGTCTCAAAAAGTATGTCAGATTAATGATCCCATTTAAAAATAGAATGGGTGGAATAATGGTAAATGAAAAATTATAATTGCATAAAATTATTTGTGGGATATTAAATATATGAATAAATCTTGAAAATTTTGTGTAACATCCTTCAATGATGTTGATGGGAAGAAAATAGAATCACCTGGTGGAGGTGGTAGTCCTCATATTCACATGATCGATGTTATTTTATTTTCTTGGTCAATGTAAAAGATATAATATTTTTTTTCTGATTAAAATAATTTAATATAAGTTTAATTATTATATTAATTTAATTATATTATCATGTATAGTAATTTTTTTTGTAGGATTATAATGAATCCACTGACTAATATATGATAATAATCTAGATGGAAGCAATAATTTTTTCTTAGAAAGAACATTAGAATTGATGGTGTTATGAAATATTAAGTGTACAATAATTTTACAAATGTTAGAGTGTAATGTATGGTGATAAATTTGTTGAACTAGAACGAGTGACCCTCATTCCTAGAACCCGGTCCATTCCATTACATACTCATAGGGCGTTCTAGATCCCCACAGGTTGGAGACAAGCACCCAAGCATCGAACAACACAAAAGAGGGAACAATTAATCCCAACCCGATAAAACACATGAAATATATGTATAGAGAAAAAGATAAAATAAAGTGGAATAATGTAAAATATAATCCATAATAAACAAAAGGCATCTGAAATAAAAAACTGTAAATGTAGTAGACTATCTGAAAACAATTCCAACATCTTAGAAAACAACAAATCAAAAACTCCATGCGATGTCCGAGACAAACTCCCACCATCTCACTAACATCTACCCAAAACTAGTTGACATGAACCTTGCCTTCTTACTATAATACCATTCCTTTCCTTGCATTGGAATTCATACAATGGTCTATACTACATATAAGAGGTACACAATGATAAAGATAATAGGCTTATCAGAATCCCTCTTATGTGATCTATATAATGTCACATTATAAACATTCATGATTTATTATTTTAAATAAAAAATGTAATGATAATATTTAAAGTTGTTTCGATTAAAAAATGGTTATAATTTCTTCTATTCATATTTATAAACAATATCAGGTACATCATAAATATCAAGGATAAATCTAAAATCCAGAAAATAAATAATACAAGTAGAATCATTGGAATAAGTACCAAGGAACACTATACGAACGACAAAAAAACGAGTCATACCATAATAAATCATGTATAGATTCATGTTCCTAGAATATAGGTCCTAGTAATAAGAGTAATATAACATGAGTAAACCCCTTGACAATGTAAATATCTATCATATAGAACAATGGACCTATGAAATAGGGGAAATCCCAATGAGAAAACCTAAAAAAAATAAAAAAACATAGATGATGAGATAAAGATAAATGTTCTACATTTGTAACCACGATCACCCATGTTTTTATATTAACAATTCAATTTTTTTTCAATATTACCTATTTCATTTTAATTTATAAATAACTAAAAGAAAACCATTTCTCATCAAAAACAGTTTTTTTTGACACATGAAAAAAGACGAGATAATTTGATTAACCAATTTATAATGTAAGGGAAATTATTATAATTGTTATAGGCTAGAAATGAGATAAACTACATCAATTCTCAGGTCACACACATCCACAATGTGATCCACCAAAAACAGAAACCCAATAATTATAATGAAGGCCCTATAATCTAATCCACACCTCATAATTGATCCATTAGAGAAAATAAAGGGTCAAAAGAAATTTAAAAAAGCAGAACTAACCACGAAATGGCCTATATAATGATATCTATGAAATTATCTAGAAGAAGACATCATGAATCACCAATTTAGGCCACCAATTTATATAACACAATGCTAGGGATCCACTATGATTAATAGTAATAAAGAATCAGAAATATTTCATTCCAAGAGAGGTGCATTGAAAACTAGAGAAACAACCAATGTCAAATGATTTGAACTAGAAAAATAAGAGTCTCCCAAATTCTCATAATATACATATAGGTTGAGAGACAAGGTCTTGGGGAATGGAATTAAAGCCAAAATAGTTTTTCATCTATTTTAATAATTGTAAGTGTGTTATTTCACAAAGTGTAATACATTCAAATTCCATGAAATCCATGGTGTTCATGTAAGCTGAAAAATCCCTCACCTTGGATTAAAAATAAAATATTTAATTTATTCCATACTGGGAAACCAGTATACAGGACATGTAATGTTTCATTGCTTGAATCGCTTCTCATGGATTTTACATAGCAACCATTACATGGTGTGATATCCTTCTACATCCTACAGAAAAAGATGATTGATGATGAAATTCAAAAATAAATAAATGACCTGAACATTATATTTATCCTTCAAATTCCATATCAGTCAATTAAAAACAAAAAAAGGGAACCAATAAAATTGGAAAGAACATGACTCATGGATCAGAAACGGGGTGTTATAAACTCCACATCATAAATAATGTTCATCTATAGGATGTCAAGTGGTAGATGTTTTCCCTGGAAATTAATGAGGCCAGTACTCCTTCATCATTGACTCATGATCCCATGTCTCATGAGAATTTGATAATCTTTTCCAATGAAATATGACCAACACAATATATTTCCCTTCCACGACATTCACATGAGAGTTAATTATCTCAACTAATTTCTCCAAAACAAAAATATATTGCTCTATCTCAATTTCTTCCCATCTCAAGGTGTGTGTGGGATTACAACGATACTTTTTTAGTTAAGACATGTAGAAAAAATCATGATTACAAATCAACTAAATTTTAAAGGCTAACTAATATTCAACCTACCCATGATTCTCAATGACCTAAAATGGTCCAACATATCTCAGATCCAACATTCCCTGCTTTCCAAGATGACTATGTCGCACATGCAGAGAAACCTTTAAGAAAACCCAATAACATATGGTAAAATAAAAATATTGATATCACCAATAATCATACTATTTATGTAAACTCTTTTATATTATCATATGATGATGGACATCATGAATCTTCACGAATGTCTCCTGAACCAAATATGGTCCAACTAACAAAACCTCAACCCCCTTACCCCGAATAATATGCAATCTACAAAGTGAAAAATATAATGCCTCAAAGGGATCCATTTTGATTCAAAACATAAAAAACTATTTTAAAAAACATACTAGCCCTAGATGGTTATCCCTTGTTCCTTAGAAATCCAAGACACATGCATATTTCATATCCACGAGGATCTAAATCACATACTATGTCTGACCATCTGTATGTGGATGTTTTGTTGTTCTCTACATGACATGTTCTCCCATTACATCTTGGTGACACCTCCATAACCACAAGGTAATCATTGGATTTCTATATTATTCAATGGATGAAGGACTACCATGAAACCTCACAATTTCATACAAAGGAAACATACATAGATCATTAATTTCAGTGGTATCCTTGATAGGAAGGAAACGATAAGATTTCGTCAAAAAATAAAAAAAATCCAAATAACAATCTTCCCTTAGGAGTCGATGGTAATCTTCCAAAAAAATCCATAGAAACCACATCCCATTTAAAAACCAATACCATAAGATTTGTATGTAGACCAAAAGTTTTCATGTTCACTTTTTTTGTCCATTGACAGGTGTAATGTCGATACATAAACTCCATGCTGTTATGCTTCATACCCAGATATCCAAATCTATACCTGATTTCATAATAAATATTTGTAGTTTTTGATGAACATCCCATGTAGAGATAAAAATCAATCATGACGATACACATTACAAATTACGATAAGAAAACCCTATTCCTTATGTATAGAATACCATTTGATGAAAGAGACCATCCATAAATAGTAACCCCATAATAAACTCTATCTCGAGTCTTCTGAATCTCATCATCCTACTACTGAATCCACAAAATAAACCCCAGGACAGATGATGATAAATGAACATTGTTCATATCCTATTCTAAAACATCCTCTTGAGAATCCTAGTGAAACTGAGAAAAAAATTCTTATAAGGGTCCACTCCCCCTTCGATTCCAAAACATCCCATTGTGGTTTAATCCTACTATAATCATCTCCAATGACATTCCCCTTTCATGTGGTGTAATAAATATCTATGTAGATTTTCAGATTGTATTCTACCGGTCATCTCTATGATTGATTCATTTATTTTTAGAAAACATATTGATTAGAGAATTATTATCAGAAATTATTTTGATCTTCTCCCCCAGAAGGATAGTATCACCAACGTTTGAGTGCATTCATGATTAAAAAAAGCATTAAATCATGAATGGGGTAAATAATTACAAGATGTTGATGATGATGAGAGACAAAAGATACAACATGGTTTTATTATATAAACATGCAGTCCAAAACAGAACCCAAAAAATCAATAAACACCATTTATCACTTATGAGAATCATGTATGATCAGAATAGGATCTGATATTATAAAAATTTTTAGTTCATCAATATAATAATAACAATTAGCATCTAATTATGATTTCAATAATTTTTGGTATGTGAATTTAAAAGTGATGCCAACATTGTTAAAACCTTGAAAAACAATCAGTAGTACCCAACATGATAAAGAATTTTTTTCATATTAATATAATTTTGTCATTCCTTGAAGGACTCGACAACCTTCTCATTCTGAAGATCAAATTATATGTCATGTTCAACAACATGGGATGAAGGAACTGCACTTCATTAATATAGAAACTACAAATTGAAATATTTCAATTGAAACTGTGATTTCTCATATTATCCAAAACCATACTCAGATGCTTTTTGTACTAATGTTCAGATTTTTAATAAACTGGAATATCATTGGTGAGAACTACCACATAAGTGTCATGATACATATTGAATATTAGATTCACAAAATCCATAAAAACTGTAGGAGAATTTTTTTGATGCAAATGAATCATAAGATATTCATAGTGGACATACCTTCTCTTTAAATCTATCTTCTCTATATCAGACTCTCGAACTCTAAAATAATATAGATTTTATTTATAAATATATTTTGAAAATTTGATGTAAAATATATTTTTCATGGAAACACATTTTTTGAATCATATAATGGAATTAGTAATAATTGAGTATATATATATTATTAATTTATAAATAATTATGAAATTAAAATTACTTTTCTAAATATTTTCATTTTTTTTGAAATTCATACCATCTAATTTAATGGAGTTGTTATAACGATTAACAATATCACGTTTCATATATACTCAGTATTTCATGTAAGGCAATATATAAATTACACAATGTTTTATTTGTCTATAAATACGAAAACAATATTGGGGTATTACAGTATGAATCAATTAAAATTAATTTAAAAAATAACTGTCTATTATTATGGATGTAATTATTGATCATGTCCCTACTTCATTACATCCTAAGGATCCAATATAGTATGAAATAATATATAAATCTTCTGAAGAATTTCATACATGTAAGTAGTGTTATTCAGTACAAATGTTTCTATTTGATCAATTATTTGAAAATTTTGATATTAATAAGAAATATAATACTCTATTGGTATTAGCTCTATGTTCAGTATAAGAGAATTATCATGTATGTGAATCCTCCAGAGAGACATAAGGAACATATCATGAAAATGATAACGATTTAGAGGGAGTTCTATGTGATATGCTTTAGTCCCTACACAATCAGGACTAACAAATAGAACAATATACCTAGGTTTAAAATATCTCATATTTAACAATATCATTACATTCATCCATGGTGAATTCATAGGAAGAAAGAATCAACATCATCAAATTACTGATCTCGCTTATAATTGTTAGTTTA
Organism: Viscum album; assembly: GCA_963277665.1. Lineage (NCBI taxonomy): Eukaryota > Viridiplantae > Streptophyta > Magnoliopsida > Santalales > Viscaceae > Viscum > Viscum album. The sequence goes on along the minus strand of OY728164.1, from coordinate 62,301,166 downwards.
TCTCTTTTATCAAATTTTTCATTCTATGAAATATTATAAAATGTCCCTAATCATCTCTTAGAGATAATCATATTTCTTCAGAATAGGTTTTTTCTTCAACGTCATGCATGTGTGATGGATTTATAAAATTCATTTGATATAGGGCTTAATCATGGGCCATCTGAATGATGCAGTGAAACCCATTTCCATAACAAAACAGAACTAGATAAATGCATTCCATTTAAACAACATTGATATATAAGGAAATATATATCAATATATCCCATATGTTATTAAAGGTAATCTCATATCATCTGTCAATTTAATGATAATAAGATGAACAAAAAAACAACATAGTGTCTTGTTCTTCCTAAAGACTCATCATGAAGATTGAGATAAACCATTGTCCCCGATAAGATAAAATAGAATATGGTACAATATATAACCATAAAACATCCATAATTTATATTTTCTAGTAATGATCAAGTGATAAATCATCACTAATATAAATTATTCATTCTATCATAGTAATGTGTCTTACTAAAACCAAATTTGAAATATAACTATTTTTTTTTGGGATTTTGAAAATGAAATTAGTTGTAAAGTTTTCTGATTTCATTATTGATTCATTTGTGGTTATAATATTCCCTTTGAATTATATCTATCATAAATAACTTTATGAAATACGAATCACTAATATACATAATATATTATATATATCTTTATCAGGTCCCACCAGAAATACTATATTAGATATCAATACATATATGTCAATCCATGATCAGTTGACAATGATGAGATATGATATTCTTAAGAATGTTCCTCATTCCTTTCATTTATTTTTTAATGACAGATATTTTTCATGAACATTATCATTACATAATAATAATTTTGGAAGAAATTAACATTTACACCACTCTTTAATAGATATACATACTTTTTTTGTAACTATTTAATCCTTACATGGATAGAATTTTGAACATTGACAACATAAAGGTAATATCTCTACCATTTCAATATTATTTTATCCCACATCATTGAAATTCCATAAATATTCTAGTATATGTGATCCTCATCATAGATAATGTAACATGACCCTTTCAACTCAAAGAATCATCCACATTGTTCTCATTCCCACGATTGTAGTGTATTATATAGTAGTGATATTAAATCAATATAAAAATATTAATTGGTTAATAGACAACTCCATTTTAGTGAGAAAAAAAAATAATCTTTTATTATCAGTGTATATTTCACTTCATTATAATTATATAGAATTTATCAAAATATTTAATGAAATGATTACCGCTACTATCTCTAAATCCAGAGTTGGGATAATTTCATTCATGATGCATCATTTATAATGATAAATATGTTATAACCATATAATCATGCATGAAAAAACATAAAAAATAATATAATTGTGAATAACTATAATTCAAAACCCCTTCTCCAAAATAGGGATGTTCAATAATATTTTCACTAAATATTTTTTCTTTACTTCCTTAAAATTTTATTCAGTCTCACCAGTTATAAGGAAGCATACTATCATCCGGGTTTACTTGTATAACTGATTAGATGGTCATTATAAATAAATCCCTCTTTATTGAACAATAAAATTAGTGTATACAATTTATTTCAGTATTAGTAATTAGTCTTTCACAAATTCAATAATATCTTTCTTTGATTGGTCCACCGATATTCCCTCTCTTGAGATTATATGACTAATAAATGAAATAATTTTAAGAAAAAATCACCACATGATATCATTATTTATACAAAAATTCCATCTATTATGTATATAATACATTAAATAAGTGGTATTTATGATCATACATAGTCTTTGAATATATAATAATATCCTATAGGATGATTATAACAAGCTATTGTATGTAATTTAAAAACTCTCTACTCATTAAATACATGATGATATATAGGGAATTAGTAATGGAATATGGAATAACTATAAATTAGTAGTGTTTATACCTCGAGTGAAATTATTTCACAGTTTTTTCTTCAGTTTTGACTCTAAATGGATAGTAACCATACAATAGATCAATTATGAAAAAATATATAACTCCTCATGAATGATAAAAAAATATCAATACAAGGAAGATGAATCATTTTCTCTATCAAGATCTTATAAATCTCTTTGTATTCAATGAAAAATCACATCTATATGTATTTCTTATTAATAGAAAGTATAGGTGTTTCCCATGACATCTTAATTCACTAGAAGAATCACCTAACAATATTCTCATAGGGATCCTTATATAATTCATATTTCTTAATCGAAGACATTATATAAGTGTAAAATTCCAATGGAATATCTCAATTTATGTTATCTTTTTAAAATTAAAATTCATGATTTATGGGAATTCAAGAAAACCCTTATTGAATGACTTTAACATATTCGGGTAAAATAGAAATATCATTGATGTGGTGTTTCTCTATAGTTTTTTGAGATAAAATACCCATATTAAATTGGAATGGAGACCAATTAAATAAATGTAATTTATATTAGAATTTCAAAATTGTCATATCAATGATATAAAATAATAGGATTGTTTAGAATATCAAATATGAAATCCATTATATGGTTTTATACGAGGGATTTATATATTGAAATAAGGCCTATTCCCAAAATCACATCATACTCATTTGGATAATTAATATAAAATATTTCTAGAAATTATTCCAGAAATCATATTTTAATGAATGTTAAAATAAATGATATGAGATTATCATACTATTATGTCTTTTAATTGTAATTTAAAATCAATCCCATTTAGATATGAAAAATCATTACTTGTGAATTTTCAGGATATATATGAAATCATATAACTATGATAAAATCTTATTCTCTGATATTCAATAAAATCTATTATAACCTAAAATTTATCATTATATTTTAATTCCACCACTAAAACAAAAAACGAATATCATTACCATCGTGAAACATCAATTACATTATTCAATAATGTAATATAAATTTTAGGATATAAAAATCAAGTCAACCAGTCTGTAATCTATAACACGTTATGTTAATCCTTGTACATCCATGGTCATTATTTAATAAATTAATTTATATTAGATCATCAATGAAATGTGATTCAATCTATAAATGACCCCTAATAATTTCATCCCATGTCCATTGTTAGGGAACAAGAACCACAACCCTCAATGAAGAAAAATATATTCATGACAAATTATTTATGTGGTTATCACCATTAGATAAATATAATTCAAAAAAATGGCGAATATTCATTTCTATATAGGGAATTTTTTTTATAGGGAAACTATTATCCTATAGTATCCATAACTTCAGTTTCAATCCAATACACAATATTTTCATAAGGGGTATCATAAAATATTAAACATTATAGTTTTTGTATTCTACCTAACAATTTCTCCGAATACTTAATATTGAGAATCTTACATTTTTTGTATCTCTATTTCCACATATTAAAATGATTATAAATATATTTCTCAATAATATAAGCATGAAGACTATAAAGGATTAATGAATTTGTAAAAATTCATATCTAAAAAACTATTATGAAGAATGTCAATCTATTTTATAGTTTATTTATTCTCAACTATAATCCTTCCGAAACAAATCATAAATAAACAAATATCTATAACTAAGTGATGGTAATAATGAGAAACATGTAGATCATATTCTCAGTACGAGAAAAAAATATGAGATATCAATAAATGATAATATATTATAATGACATAAGTATAAGGATACTAGAAAATGATCAAGACGTAAAATAATCATACACGATTTTGAAAAAATCTTTCATCATAAATGATTCTGTAAGGATATTTAAAACAAATTACTTAGTCAATATGAGTTTACAATATTAAATAATAAATCCTAATCCATGAAAAAATATCAACAACATAATTAAAAAAGATAATTTCGTTCACATATGCATAGAAAATAATTTTCCTGTCTGGGGTCACTATTAATACTATAATTTTTGATTGGGTTCACCCTCATTCCATCATTTCCTTGGCCACAATTCACTGAGAACATTGTATGAATGGAAAAACTCAACTACTAAACAAGGATCAGTAGACTTAATCATCCTTATTATCTAATTTTATATCTATATTACCAAATTAATTGCTCGAAAATATAATATCTGGAGCACATGTCACATAATTAAATCCATACATATGTGTGCGACAAGATCTTAAAAATATCTTCATATCATCAAATCATAATCTATGGAATTTTTCACGACCCATCCTTGGGGCCCATGCCGTGACAAGTCCAAGCCCGCCTTCCATAGGCCTGGGGCTGGCGACTAGCACCAAAGGCGTAAATCCCGATAATTGGGAAGGAATTTCCTTTATAATAGTAAAGAAAACACCACAATGTACAAGAACATTTAAAACACTATGTACAAAAGAAACTGATGAAAAGAAAATGGGCCAGAATAAAATCCCAACTGAAATTATAGCTACAACTGAACGAAAGTACAACAGAAAATGTCAAACAACTGGAAGAAAGGAAGAAGATCCTGGGTCGTACTCCTCAGATCCTACATGAATGGTAGGTACAGAAAGCGCAGCTCTTGGACCGTCCACCATGGATCCTACTTGAAGGGTAGGTACAGATAGCGCAGCTCCTGGATCGTCAACAACGGATCCTACCTGAAGGGTAGGTACAGATAGCCTCCACAATGCTCTCTCTCGTCAACCTCCTCTGAGTGTCGTCTCACCGTGAAGTCCACCTCCGGATACTGACTAGTCGTGTGGTCCACCTCCGGGTACCGTCCAGTCCTCAAATACTCGGCCTCTGTCAGTGCTGCCCGTCGTCTGCAACCAGCACATAGAGGTTCGGGCATAGCCCGTGCAGGGGTGAGTATATGATACTCAGTAGGGACCCCGAGACCCTCAGGGTCTCACTAAAACCAACAAGGATAACCACAAAAAAGATCTCAACAGATAACCTCTAGATAGGTACATTCCCATACATATAACTAAGTTATCATGTAACCCATCTCAATCATGAGGAAACACCAAGATTATGAATTCAATGGATAACCACTACCCGGGTATATTCTCGTACATATACCTAAGTTATCAAGTGACCCATCTCAATCATGAGGTAAACACAAAGGTCATAGACTCAGCTCAAATGAGGATTTTCATTATCAAAACCGTAACTGGTGAAGAGCCCTGTCCCTGGAGTGTATAGTGGTCCTGTCATGACTCTGATGTACTACTCACTAACCTAAGACTTCTAAGGTACTCCTCCTATCGAGTACCGTGGGCCAGCCACCAAAACATAGTAGTGCTTCCCGCCTGGTTATGCCACCCAAAAAAAGTAATGCACACCCCCTAATAGCCTGCATAGGAACTCTCCGGATGAGTATCGCGGGTCTGAACTGTCACACAGGTAGTGCTTCGTCCGCCATGGGTTTGCACCCAATCAATTAGTGCTCCGTCCACTGGGCTTGTCGACTCACTCCAAGTCGAGTCGGTCAAGCAGTCGTCAAGTCTCAGTCGGCAACACGGTCTCCGTACTCCACACGCTTGTCTCTGGGAGGGTTCGCTCCATGAGATACAGTTCAATACTCCATGTATATCAAAGTCCCACGAAGAATTATCTCAAAGGACCGCCTTGTCATAGGGGTCTCAACGCAATAGACGGCGAGTCAATCGGATGCTTGTTCTGTGAGTTATTAGCCTTTTCGTCCCCGAGACCCGGTTGGTTTTGTGTGCGAACCATCCCGGATGTATCTCAAATGTACCTCTAACTCTCATAGGGTATACCTATAGGGACTATTTCTCTACATGATCACCAACGTCGCTGACGGTTCGTCAAACGGACGTCCAGTCTGAAAGTTATCAGCTTTTCCGTTCCTAGGGCCCTGTTGGATTTTGGGTACAATCCAACCCGGCCACTATCTAACTGCATCCAAAACTCGAGCGGAGTATGCCAATAGATCCATATCAACAAGAAGAATCCAACAAAGTCGACTTCCCATCAATCGGACGTCCGGAGCTCAAGATATAATCGTTTCCGCTCTGAGGGCCCGGTTAGTTTCGTATCTGAACCAACCCGGCAAAACTCAAAGTTCTCTGAAACCTTGAGTTTAATATACCTAAACGACCGTATCGATCCAAGGATCTCATCGCAACAGATGGTGCGTTGATCAGAGGTCAGTAGACCAAGTTAAGAGTGTTTGAATGGAAACAATCCGAAATGTGGGGGTCTGGGCCCCGCCCGGCCCGGCCCAACCCCCCTGGGTCGGCCCGGCCCAGCATCGCGACCCGGCCTGACTTGGGTAGCAGGCCCGGCTCGGCGGCCTGACGCGTTGGCGGCCCGGTGCGCTGGCCAGTGGGCTCGGCCAAACGGCCGAGCCAATGGGGGGATGGGGGGGGGTTGCCACCCTTTTTCATAACCGCGACCCCCATAATGGGGGCACGCCCGAGATGGCCGCCAGGGGTTTGTAACCCCCGGATCTTCCCCTGACCGGAAGGCCTGAACTGGCCGGCTGGCTGCTGCCGACACGGGACCAGCAAAGGCCGGTCCCCTTGCTCCGACGCCGGCGGCTCGGAACCGGCCACTGGTTCCCCTGCTCCACCGCGGCCCGGAACCGGCCGCGGCCTTGGTCCGTCCGGCGCGGGGCAACAACGTCGCGCCCCTCCGCCGCAACCCTGCTCTGGCCATGGTGCTTCGAGGTTCCTTCAAGGTCCATTGGCGCAATGCGACGGCCCCGCAGATTAATTTGTTTCCAACGACGCATCACGACGGCGCCATGTTTCTCCACCCTTTCTTTAACATTTTCCGAGCTGTGATTTGGAACCGCGCCACCTTACACGAGCCGCAACAAAAATCTACCAACAATGGGGAGGAGGGTCGACCGTGTTTGTGCGGTCCGACCTCCTCCCGTTATTGAGATAACATGCGGTTCAAAATAGACGATAAACCAACGATGAAGTAATCAGGAACAAACTAAATAAATAAACCCTTATATCCTCTTAAATAAAAATAATCATACCAATATTCCATCCCGAAAAATAAAACATTCACGGATCAACTTAATGCTGAGTTGATCCGGGTTCTTTGTTTTAGAAGGAACACCAAGGGAATAATACCATTCTCAAAATAATCCTCCTACCTGATATAATCATTGAACGAAGGTTCGTCACGGAAGAAGGCATCGCGGAAGGAGAGGGTCGTTGGTGTCACAGTACACGGCGTCACGTCGTCTATCTCCGAGGAAGACATCTCTCACCATCATCGGAGGTCAGAGTTCTTCGTCGGTGATTGTGTGTTCTTCACGTTCTTCAAGGAGAAAGAACTTCCTTCGGAACTTAGAGCTTTCCTCCCCAAATCCTTTCGCACCATCAATTATCCTCCCACGAAATAAGACTTAGTCTTATTTAATTAACACACAAGCCAAATGAATTCATTTGAAATTAAAAGAAATCCAATAATTAAATACTTGAAAAACCTACAAAATAAAAGAGTTGACTTTTCAATTAAAGGGGGTGCGGGTGCGTTACCTAATTAAAAGAGGGGGTTTTTCATTGAGAGTTACAATAATAAAAGGTAAAAAGGTTATGAACGTTAGAAGAAGGCGAGGGGTTGGGCTCTTGTTGGCCCCACCACACCTTAATCCTCGCACAGGTAGTTAACTACCAATGGGTCCCACCCCCAACTCCCTTACTTAGGATATAACCACAGAAGAGAGGGTAAATTTTTTGTGACACAACACTTAATCCACTTAACAAGAAAAGAAAAATATAATTGTAAAACTATTATATTATTATTCCTCACTTATTTAAACAACACATCCTGAGAAAACACAACTCTTGAAAGGGGACTTCTTAAGCAATTACTGGTGCTGTGAGTTCATCAGTGCCCTCAGATTTCAATTCCGAGCACCGGTTCAAAATTTAGATAATCCCGCTCGTTCATTCACTGAACGTACCTAATCCTAACTTCGTAAATTGATTCAGGGCACACCAGGCCTCGGAATCAGGCGCTGTCAGAAACTGCGTTCCTATAAAATCCGAAAAAAAATTAAGAAAAAATTTAACTTGAATTTTATGGGTCTTTACATTACTACCACCCCAGGGCTTTACATCCTCGTAAAGCTTTAACATAAACTAGGGATACAAAAGCGGTATTGAGCATGAATCTGAGCGTTCTACTCCGAAGTTCTTACCTGGAGGTTCCTGTACTGCCAAATAAAGCCCACCCGAGGAATCGAATGTCCTCGTAGGATCTGCTCCTATCGATCCTCGATCCCCACTGGAACCTCCGTGAATGTCACCCCATCGCCATCGTCCAGCTCCTCATGGTCGATGATATGCGAAGGGTCGAGCATGTATCTACTCAGTTGAGATACGTGGAAATCATCATGCACCAGGTGAAACTGAGGTGGATGGGTCAAGTGGTAAACCACCACGCCTACCCATCCGAGGACCTAAGAAGGTCCGCTGAACCTCGGAGATAACTTTCCGCCTTGGCCACATCTCGATAAACCTCTTCAAGGTGAGACCCGTATAAGGATGTGATCGTCATCCTCAAACTCTAGAGGTCTCCAATTTCTGTTATAACTGAAACTCAAAACGACTACTACCACGAGGATAAGGTTGATGACTCAAGAGTGATCGGTTGCACCCTCCTGTGCATGAGTTTATCCTGTGCTGCCTGGGGTTTCGTTTTTGCCGACCAAGGGAAACCCATCCTGATGTCATAGTTAAACCACACCCTTTTTGCCTAATACCGTCAATTTGTGTATGAACTATGATTGCCCAGTCCATACTCAAACCAACGTCGTAAGGTCTGGATGCTGCCACCAAGAGATTCCAACCGAAACTCTCGCCTCGAGGGTCTGACCACACCGTTGGCGCATGTGTGATTATCGAGTATCCTCCCAAGGTATCTCCAGACGTGAGGGTCAAGTCCACAGCCTACCAGAAACTCTAGGTCTGAGACAAGATTCATGGAAGGAATGAAGGATTCATATCAACTTCGGTTACTACGGCAGCTAGTAGTGGACACAGACTGTCCCTTGAATCATTGTTAGATCCATTAGGTCACTCTCCCTGACCGCATGCAGCGACTCTCTTCCACTGCCCTCCAGCTCCCTGAACCCGGCGGGGACAACTAAGGCGGTTGTTTGTAGCATGTTAAAATGTACATCACCTCATGCTGCTCTCCTAGCTCTTCCTCCACGCCTGTGATTCGCAAACTCATCTCTCTTTAAATCTTCCTCTTCTTGAAACATTGAACACGCCTGAGTCTCTAATACTGGCACCGGATTCCTGTTTCTTACTGCACTGTGCAGTCTTCATCCGCTCTTGGATGATCTGAACCTTCACTGCCTACAATCTGTAAGAGATACTATGATTTCTCCTTTTCCGAAAAGAGAATCTCGGTCTCATCCCCTAGATGAACCACGACCATTGCCTAATATACTCAATCCTGACATGAATGATGTATTCATGCCATGGATGATGTCGTAAAGCCTCAACGTTACTACCCAGAGATCAAACTATCACTCTCGCCTCCAAGGGTCGAGTCACAATGTCGGCATCAGTGTGAGGTCACTTGGTCTCCTCCAGTAGAAATCTCTAAAGTGAGGGTCAAGTCAACAGTCTTAACCGGGACCACTTAGTATCAACCAAACAAAATGACAGGAATGAAAACATCACAAAGATAAGTGTCTTTTTATTATAGTAGCTCATAGTAAAAAGACACGAATACAACAACAACATGGAACTAGAAGTACAAGGGACGTATCCACTAGCTTCGCTCCTGTCCACCTGCTCCCAGAGCTCTACTTCATTGTCCACTTCTTGGCTGTTGCTCAAGCACCCATCACTGCTTCTGTCTCGGTGGCTCCTCCATCTCATGCGGATCAACTGTGCGAGGAGTCGGATAGTCACGTTCTAGGGGACCCTTCCTGCTACAAGAGAAACAATGACAGTTTCTGGCATGCCTCGCTCTGACCCCACCCTAGTTGCACCGCACCACCGATCCTAAAACCCAAGATCACCCAACTACTGGTCTGGTCCCCCTGGACCTCTGCATCATCTGTCTACTACCTATAGATGACTCTGATACTGATCAAAAAACATGCGGAAAAGGCATCAGATCCTAAACACGCTCGGGGTGCAGAGCTACTGGTACAAACTCCACCCTGAAGAAGGTCTCGTAGTCTCCCCATGTGAAGGTCATCCCATATCAAAACTGGAACAAGTGGCTCCACCACCTTCCTGCTGCTTCCTGAATAAGGCTCATAGAAAAGATCACCATGAAGTCTGCTGGCATCCCCACTAGCCTGAAGACTCTCACGACAGCCTCCATCCAATCCTCAGCTGCCTGCGGGTCCGTCTCTCCCCGGAACCTGGGTGGCCTCTGGAGCTGGAACCCATGCCGTGCGCTCATGTGGTGTGCATTGCCTACTGCTGGGGCTGGTGGCATCGGTGGCCCAACGTATGGTAGTACCGCTGGTGCCTCCGCGGGTGCCTCAACTGCAAGAGGGCCCGGTACCGAAGCCTCATCGCTCAGCAGGCTGTCAGTACACACATCCCTATGGGCTCTAGCTGGTCGTTCGTGAAAAGGCATCCTGATAGAAACAACGTGGCACAGTCCAACATTTATACCTAGTGATCTGACCTATTTTGATCTTTTATAAGGGAAAACCTTTTAAAACACACACACAATCAGTGTTTTTCATGCACAAAGCCAGAAATCAGTTGTTAAGGTCCCGGTGTATGGATATGTCGGCCGCCTACACCAACACTGGACTCCCTGAACTGAAGACCACACTCGGTACCCTTAACACTATTGCTTCACATAGAAAAAATTTCAGAGTCCTGAGTTCTGTGGTTGAAACGAACTCCTCTGATACCAATTTGTCACGACCCGTCCTCGGGGCCCGTGCCGTGACTACACCAAGCCTGCCTTCCATAGGCCAGGGGCTGGAGACTAGCACCTAAGGAGTAAATACTGATAACTGTGAAGGAATTTCCTTTATAAATATAAACAAAACACCACAGAGTACAAGAGAAAGTATAACACTAAGTACAAAAGAAAGTGCTGAAAAGTAAATGGGCCAGAATAGAAACCCAACTGAATGTACAGCTACAACTGAATGAAAGTACAACAGAAAAAGACAAACAACTGGAAAAAAGGAAGCAGCTCCTGGGTCGTCCTCCTCGGATCCTACCTAAAGGGTAGGTACAGATAGCGCAGCTCTTGGATCATCCACCACGGATCCTACCCGAAGGGTATGTACAGATAGCGCTGCTCCTGGATCATCCACCACGGATCCTACTGGAAGGGTAGGTATAGATAGCCTACACAACACTCTCGCCCTTCAACCTCCTCTGACTGTCGTCTCGCCATGAAGTCCACCTCCAGTTACTGACTCGTCATGTGGTCCACCTCTGGGTACCGTCTGGTCCTCGAATACTCGACCTCTGGCAGCGCTGCCCGTCATCTACAACCAACACAACGAGGTGCGTGCATAGCCCATGAAGGGGTGATTATACGGTACTCAGTGGAGACCCTGAGACCCTCAAGGTCTCACTAAAACCAACAAGGATAACCACAAATAAGATATCAATAGATAACCTCTACATAGGTACATGCCCATAAATATACCTAAGTTATCAAGTAACCCATCTCAATCATGAAGAAACACAAAGATTATGAAATCAACGGATAACCACTACCCAGGTATATGCCCATACATATACCTAAGTTATCAAGTGACCCATCTCAATCATGATGTAAACACAAAGGTCATAGACTCATCTCAAACCAGGATTTTCATTATTGAAACCGTAACTGCTGAAGAGCCTTGTCTCTGGAGTGTACAGTGGTCCTGTCACGACTTCGAGGTACAACTAACTAACCTAAGACAGCTATGGTACTCATCCTATCGAGTACCATGGGCCAGCCACCCAAACACAGTAGAGCTTCCCGCCGGGGTATGCCACCCAAACACAGTAGTGAACAACCCCTAATAGCCTGCAGAGGTACTCTCAAGACGAGTACTACAGGTCTGCACTCTCACACATGTAGTGCTCCGTCCGTAATGGGTCTACACCCAAACAAGTAGTGCTCCATCCACTGGGCTAGTCGACCCAATCCAAGTCAAGTCGATCAAGCAGTCGTCAGGTCTTAGTCGGCTACACAGTCTCTGTACTCCGCACGCTAGTCTCTGGGAGGGTCCGCTCCACGAGCTACAGGTCGATACTCCATGTATCTCAAAGTCCCACTAAGAACTATCTCAAAGGACCGCCTCATCATATGGGTCTCAACGCAACAGACGGCACGTCAATCGGACGCCCAGTCTGTGAGTTATTAGCCTTTTTGTCCCCGGGGCCTGGTTGGTTTCGTGTGTGAACAAAACCAGCTGTATCTCAACTATACCCGAACTCTCATAGGGTATACTCATAGGGACCGTTTCTCCACGTCATCGCCAACGCCGCTGATGGTTCGTCAAACGGACGTCCAGTATGAAAGTTATCAGCATCTCCATTCCAGGGTCCCGGTTGGATTCCAGGTACAATCCAACCCGACCACTATCCAACTACATCCAAAACTCGAGTGGAGTATGCCAAAAGTTCAGTCTCAACAAGAGGAATCCAACAATGTCAACGACACGTCAATCAGACGTCCGGAGCTCAAGATATTAGTGTTTCTTCTCCGAGGCCCCGATTGGTTTCGTATCCGAACCAACATGGCCAAACCCAAAGTTCTCCGAATCATTGAGTGTAATGTACTAAAACGACCGTCTCGATCCAAGGATCTCATACCAATAGACGGTGCATCGAGTAAGGGTCTGTATCCTATGTTATGGGCATTCAAATGGAAACAATCTGAAATGGGGGGGGGGGGGTCTGGGCCCGGCCCGGCCCTACCCCCTCTGGGGCGGCCCGAACCGGGTCGACCCAACTCGGGTCCGGGTCCGGCCCGGCCCAGCCTGGGTGGCCTGCTGCGGCTCGGCGGCCCGAAGCGCTAGCCAGATGGCTCGGCCGAACGGCCGAGCCGATGAGGGGGGGGGGACCTGACACCCTATTTTCGTAACCACGTACCCCATAATGGGGGGCCGCTCGACCTGGCCGCTGGGGGTTTGTAACCCCCGGCTCTTCCCCTGACCGGCCGGCCTGCACCGGCCGGCCGGCTGCTGCCGACACAGGACCGGAAAGGCTGGTCCCCCTGCTCCGACGTCGGTGGCCCGGAACTGGCTGCCGGTTCACCAGCTCCGCCGCGGCCCGGAACCGGCTACGACCTTAGTCCGTCCAGTGCGGTGCGACAGCGTCGCGCCCCTCTTCCACGGCCCTGCTCCGGCTATGGTGCTTCGATGTTCCTTCAAGGTTCTTTGGCGCAGTGCGACGGCGCCGCAGATTAGTTTGTTTCCAATGGCGCGGCACGACGACGCCGCATTTCTCCTCCCATTCTTTAACATTTTCCGCGCGGTGCTTCAGTACCACGCCGCCATCCATGAGCCGCAAAAAAAATCAACCAACAAGGGGGAGGAGGGTCGGCCATGTTTTTGCAGTGTGACCTCCTCCTGTTATTGCGATAATAGTCGGTTCAAAATAGAAGATAAACCAATGATGATGTAATCAGGAACAAATGAAATAAATAAACCCCTACAACCTCTTAAATAAAAATAATCATACCAATATTCCAACCCACAAAATAAAACATTCAAGGATCAACTTAATGATGAGTTGATTCTGGTTCTTTTTTTAGAAGGAACAACCAAGGGAATAATACCATTATCAAAGTAATCCCCCTACATGATGTAATCGTTGAACGAAGGTTCGTTGCGGAAGAAGGCGTCGCGGAAGGAGAGGGTCGTTGGTGTCACAGTACATGGCGTCGCATCGTTGATCTCTGAGGAAGACGTCTCTCGCCGTCGTCCTTCATCGGAGGTCGGCGTTCTTCGTCAGTGACGGTGCGTTCTTCGCGTTCTTCAAGGAGGAAGAACATCCTTCGGAACATATAGCTTTCCTCCCCCAATCCTTTCGCACCATCAACTATCCTCCCACAAAATAAGACTTAGTCTTATTTAATTAACACAAAATCCAAAAGAATTCATTTGAATTTAAAATGAATCCCAGAATTAAATACATGAAAAAACTACACAATTAATGAGTTGAATTTTCAATTAAAGGGGTTTGCGGGTGCGTTACCTAATTAAAAGAGGGGGGTTTTGTTTGAGAGTTAAAAAAATAAGAGGGAAAATGTTATGAACGTTAGAAGAAGGTGAGGGGTTGGGCTCGTGTTGGCCCCACCCCAACTTAATCCTCACACAGGTAGGTAACTACAAGTGGTTCCCAACCCCAACTCCCTTACTTAGGTTATAATCACATAAGAGAGGGGAAATGTGTTGTGACACAACACTTAATCCACATAACATGAAAAGAAAAATATAATTGTATAACAATTATATTAATATCCCTCACTTATTTAAACAACACATCTCGAGAAAACACAACTCCAAAAAGGGGCCTTCTTAAGAAATTACCGGCACTGCGATTTCATCGGTGCCCTCAGATTTCAATTCCGAGCACCGGTTCAAAAGTTAGAAAATCCTGCTCGTTCGTCCACTGAACGTACCCAATCCTAACTTCGGAAATTGATTCTGTGCACAGCGGGCCTCAGAATCAAGCTCCGTCAGAAACTGCATTATTTTAAAATCCCAAAGAAAATTTTGAAAAAATTTCCCATGAATTTTACGGGTCGTTAAGGAAATGATACAAGTCAACCAAAATTTCTTCATCATAATGATATCCCATGCACTGAATAATTAAATATTTTATCATTGGATCATAACCATAGTAAATCATATGAAATATAAACTTATATTATGAATGAAATTTGCTACATTAAAATAAATCTATACCATTTCATGAGGGAAATGTTTGTTTCATAGAAATCACATATTTTGAAAATAATCATTTTTAAAAAAATTGAAGAAATATTAATTGAAAAAATATATATTAATCAATCAGCAAATAAATTTTTATTCATAGAGGTTGGTAAATATTTTCACGTGGTTGAATTTAAAATAATAAATACTTCAAAAATGTAATAAAAAATGTATTGAGAACCTTGTCTTGAAATAAGATGAATATTTCTTTATAACATTTTTATAGAACTTATAAAATGAAAAACAATTAGAGATAATTATAACTGGAATATTAAAAAACATCTTGAAAACATTTTAATGATGAAATTTAAATTTAATGAATATTCCCACCCATGGAGATAAACAATTTAATATTTCCTTATATATAAACTATTTATTTTTTGGGTAAGAATTGGGGATATTTATAGGAATATTTATAAAGCCATGCTCTGAGTACACATGTGATTCTAGGTATTAGAGATCCTCATTTTTGTGATATTAAAAAAATTATATTTTTCCATCATGTTGGTGAATATTCTTTGTAAACATATAATAAATCTCAAGCATGGGCTGGTATGGGAAAACTAGGACCATTCTTGAGTTTGTAGGACATGATTCACCATAGGAATAACATAATGTTTATCAGTACTGATTTTTTAGTTTAGGGAACATTGGTGGGTAAGTTGATGATATAAATTTATTTTAAATAAACTAAAATACCACCACCACATTCAAATAGATAAAAAAGGTATAGGAGGAACTCCCCCTTTGGATATTACAAATCATGTTAATACAAAGGAGAGGAGGCACCACTGATCTTAGATCGTGATTCTGAATTCTCCTAGATAATATTTTAGCTTCTTGTGATCATGGATCCAAAAAACAACAATTTATCATTTCCCCATTAATGTGGAAGGATTGTAATTATATGTTAATCTACTCATTTTTATGGGATTTTTTTATGGTTTTAGAGCACTATTACGACTTCTATAAAACACTATTAAGCATTTCTACAAGATTCTTTGGAAACTGAGGTGTTTTATATGTCTCATTGCGAATTCTTATACGGAATTACATATCACACAACATTCATTTCAATAGAACATGCATTTTTTTCTTCCAATTTGGGAAGATAACAATTTGTTACAATAAGATGTCTAATAAGGGTACATTCCATGCAGTGATCCCATGTCATGTGGCTAAGGGGTATGGCTAGGGATTTTATGTCATTGGACAAGGACATGTGATAGTACACAAATAGAGTACATGTGAATATGGTAAATGAAATAGAAATGGGTTAAAGAATGGAGAAAAGAATGTTATCCAAGACACCTTGTGATTCAGGGGTACCATCCATGTTAATGATACTGCTAGTCAAGTAGTGCGGGGAAGGATCTGACTCGAGACCTAGGTGACACAAGACACTTCATGTCCACTATATACGATCCATGTATTCTAACATGGCCATCCGATACATTTTTAAAATTAGATTTTTAGTCATTTAGGTGCGTTCACATTTATTCTGAACCCTAGTATATGTCGTGTAATTTTCATGGGAGATTCTCTCAGATTATATCAGCTATAGGGACTCATATTCATGCCAAATGGTATCCTTTCATATGTTGATATCACGTAAAATAAAATTGTTTCCCTCATGGAGGATTTGAGAATATGATGTAGAATGATTAAATCATGACACTACATTAGCAGTGCTTGATCATAGGTAATGATAAGGATGGATCATTGGATAGATATTTGGGTCAGTACATTTCTGGTCGTCTCAAGATGCTAGTCCCCCTAGATCTTTAGTTTTGTAGAGTGGATATCATTTCTATCATATCCTAGGTCCCATACCCGAGGCCATGATGTGGTGTGAGGAATTATGAAATGACAGACCTTCTGGAGATGCATGGTTGATGCTGGAGGTAATCTTGGAATAATAGGGAGATATTAAGACTAGTAATCCTCAAAATCAAGGGAGTGTGTTTCAATTAACTTTTAGCTTCGTAGTGACACAATTCTACCTTAGCGGGTAAAATTTCTCTTGCCACAAAATTGATCTATCGGGGTCATTACTACCTTACTGGAATATGGTGTAGTTCCCTAGTATTATTTTATAGATGGAGGTTAATATCCCCAATCATATCCGGGTGAAATACCCCAATACTCCTTGGGAATATTTAGTCTCTACTCCCATGTTGTACCATGGTGTGATCCCTCTATCCATAGAGTTGATACGAACCTATCAGACAAGGGAATGGGTCTTCCATATGTGGTTTATGATATAATGGGTACTACCATGTCATACTATAGTGTCCCAAGCATGATTTACCTAGACATTACATAACTGTTAGATGAGTATTTTTGATATCACCAAAATATATGCCTGAGGACTATAACAGTTTAGTGTATTTAGAAACATTGAATCAAAATCATTTATTATGGTGAAATATCATCCACATTATCCATAATACTATCAACTGGTATTACTTATACCTAAATCCTTGCATCATAACATGAATAATGGAATCATATGAAAGGGGTGGTTTCTAATTCATAATAAGGATTATAAAGGGAGATATGAAATAATAATATTTAGAATAATGGTATGAGAACATGATCATGAAAGTAGTAGGTCACACCCTGAATAAAAAAGTCCATATACATGAATCATGGAATAAGAAATGCTAGTCCATCAGACATTACCCATAAGAAAATAATGGACACTGTGAATAAGATCATAAAGTTGACATAAGGCATGAAATTTTGGCATACTCATCAACATATACGTTTGTGAACAAGTATAAATATTAATAGGTTCACTAATTACAAACATGAAACCAGACTATTGCATAAACATATACAAATTAAAACTATTACTATTCATAATATTATGAACATGAAATCAAAGTCCACACATTTAAAAATATACATGAAAACCAGGTCTATGCATAGAATTTTGGACTTGAAAACATGGTCCAAACATAAAATTGTGAACATAAAATTAGGTTACAAAATAACATATATACCTCCTGATATTTCCATCATTACCCAATGCATTAGTGGGTGATATAGGTTGTATACAAAGAATATTTAAATCATACATATATGTGCCACATTATAATAAACAATTGTATCATAACTCATGATGTGAAATGGGAATCATAAATGTGTAATGATATTGAAACCTGCATAAAATACACAGGTTTCATAATAATTCAATCAAATGAATAACCCCAAAAAATAATTTGGGTTACTTAAACATTAGTCTACGAAAACATAAACCAATCATAAAAGGAATGTGATTGGTATTGTTGAAAAATAATAATTTATGTCATCATAGGTAGGAGATGATTTGGAAAGATCACTTTGATCAAGAATTGTACTTAAAAATTATTTAAATTTTCATAAATATTACATTTCATTGAAACACATTCAAAAAAATATAATGGAATCATGAAAATCTGTTAAAACAATTCTTGAGTAATACATCTTTGCTTTGTTAAAATAAATTTCTTTTTGTAAAATGCAACAAAAATTAAAAAAAAATTATTTCAATATATGCTTTTTCATGTTGGAGATGCTCCAAGGAAATAAAGAGGTATGAATGTTTAAAAATCCATTCATTATATATATGTTAAAAAACATTCTTCTTATAAATTTGTTCGAAATATAAAAAAGTACATTGTCTGAAAAATAGTATGATTCCTTTCTACCCATGTAGTAAAAAGTCCAAAATGTGTAAAAATCACTTTAATCATCTATTTGGGAACAATAAAACAATATATGATGAAATATTTTGAAAACATCATAATGGTTGATAAATATTACCAAATAGATACTTAAAATGAAGCAATCCAAAATATTGAAGAGATTGTGAAATCAACACTCATCATTTAATAATTAATAAAATCATATACCCGATGATAAAATATAATTATAAGAATATTGAAATATCATAATCATATGGAGAAGACTCATAAAACACATTCATGGTAAATATATACACCACATAGAATAACCATGTTGTGTGTGTGGCATGTGTCTTACTGAAATAAAAGTGAGGAAAAAATCCCATTACCTTGTGTATTAATACTATTCATACTAGAAAAAATATTTCTGTGTGATAAATATAATTTTATTATACATATTTTATAGAATAATATGTTAATATCTAATACCAAATCTGTTTTTATTATGACCTTATATTACATACTAGTTAATGATCATATGGTAAGGCTTCACTTCAGGTAATTTTTACATTGTTCAACACAAGCATCTTAATATTTCAAACCATTGGTACTTATACATATATGATGATTCAAGAATGTAAATACTGATATAAATAACATGTATATCCATTATATATAAATTACGATAATTAATGTCAATAATAATTTCAAAATTACATACACCATTCATGGAGACGGTAAGTCTCACGTATGCATGAAAGATGTTTCCAGTTTAATTATCGTTTTGAAAGAAAGTATGTAAATGAAATATGTATATATATGAATGTAAATATATATCATTATTCCAGTATCATGATCATATCATATTGTTTCATTAACTCTTATTTAAAACATTCAATGGGGTTTGTGAATGAATCGCATCGCTAAGAGGGGTGGTAATCCACACTTCATCAAACAAGATTATCTTATTAACTCCATATGGAACGTAAAATGATATGTGTTGTGAAAAGGAATAAAAATTCATAAATCAATAATTAATGTTGTATAAAACTTATATATAATGATTTTAAATCATAATGGCCACCATGATTAGTGGTAATGGAAAAAATGAACAATCATCATTTTGTGAGGAAATAGTTTTTCATAAACAGGTATAAAATGCTTGATATCCATTTGATAGAGGTGTCTCTATATGTGGGTATACATATTTTCAATAAAACTTAAAATAATATCGATGGTATTTTTTTTTCATAAAATAATGTAATAAAGAGATATTAGGGGTGGATAATAAATAAAACGAAAGGGGATTGATAGAAGATGTTACCTCTAAATCGCTAAACTACTTTTTGATTATATGAAATTGTATCGTTTATATTCATTCTGCAGGGGGCATAATTATATGTGTACTATTGGGATGTAGGTAGAATAAATTGGTAGGATTTCTTTTATCCATAATGAATTAGAGGTGTGAATAATAGATAAGGTGATGTTCTCATTTATAATATGGAGGATGGGAACATTAAGAAAGTCAAAAACAATTTATTTATTAAAAATTAATATGAGATAAAAAATATCTCCAAAGTGTGTTATTTTGAATTTTAGATGAAAATGTGTCGAAATATACTCAACCAATAAATCTTTCATGTGTTTAGGTCTCAAAATGAACCATATATTTTTTTCTTTAACAATTAGTAATTCATTTTTACTTTTACCATTAAAACATGTCTCTTTTACCATATAAGGATAATATAGTTACTATAAAATACAAAAATAACTCCAATTGGATCATATATGAAATGATTTACAGTATCCAACCTAATTTCTATAAATATATATTTTTATAAAATATTTATCATTTAATAAAATAATACTAATTTTAAAATCACATTTATGTCAAGTTCGATACAATTCATTACATGATTTTTTATAAAATGAATATCACTTGATTCCTTCAAGTAACTTATATTAATTCAACCCTAACATTAATAGTCATCCAGAAAAATATCTGTAAAATCAAATATCTCCAATGATATTTCATTTTATAATATTAATATAATTTGATTGACTCATCCTTTAATAAATCTATTACAACTTAACAATTGTGTAAAAAATAAATTTATTAATTTAATATATACAAATTATAAATATATTATAAGGATTTTGATATATTACATATATTAAAAATGAATATATATAGTCTAATATATCTTATCTATAACACTGTATTATATATTATTAAATTATTAATGGTTGAATATGACATTTTTAAAACTCCATTAAATAAATTATAGTAAATTTGTTAATATAACACAAGTCACCTAAAGAAGATAAGATTTACTACATATGGTTCATTTGGTTTGAATGGATCTTATCAAATTTAATTATGACTTGTTTTAGAGTAATTTTATATTATTATAATATAATTGTTATCATTAATTGACATATTTACCTTTTAGCTAGGTAAAAAAAATTCATAAGTTACTATTCACCAAAAACTATATTGTCCCCATTGAACAAATTTTTTCATAAATATTAAAACCATTTATATATATTTTTTGATATTCAATTAAAAAATGTAATACAATTATGTTTACATCTAATCCCACAAATGTAGCTAGGAGGAGGGTAAAAAGACGTTACAAAGTCAATGAATTTTTATACATTATTTTAAAAATGATTATAATGAACTAAATTGTATTAATATATTTATTATTCGTTGATTGTGAAATAAAAATAAATTTAATGTAAAAATTTATATACTGAAAAAGTTGGGTTTTAACTACAATACAGTATTTTTCAATATTCATAATAAATAGATTCTTATTTTAAAATTATCAAAAATAAACACTAAATAAATTTTTATACTCTGAATTAAAAAATTATTCATATTTTACCAAATGAAATTTATTATTTTTCTCAAAAGGACATAAAAACAGTACTTTTATGACAACAGATGTTTTAGACATATAAACACATTACAAAAAATTACATTTTTTAATATCAAAACCATATAACTGATATTAAAAAATAATTTCCTAATATTCATATCTAAATTTTATGTGCAAGGTTATAAATAACAAATTTTCATAATTATAATATTAATGTGTTATTTCATAGAATCTTGGTGTTGGGTTTAACACAGGCCAAATTGATGTTTCGTGTAGTGAAATATTCCATTGTTGTATCAAATAACATAATCCAAAAACATAATGCTAATATATATAAAAATATATATTTATACTTTTGTGAAGTAAATACATCAAAATAATAAATTATATCGACATTTATTTCAAAAAATCACAAGGGGTTTCACTTAACGTGGTGCATGTCATCTATCAGTGGAGTGAGTACTCCCCAATCGTATCTGGGTGAGGTTACAGTACACATAATTATCATGGTGAGTTGGTACTCTCCTACCAAATCTGGGTGCAGGTTACCTAGATTGGGTTCTATACACCTAAACTTTGTCCGGGTGTGGGTCCCCCAGCAGTACTGCACAATTAGAGTCTGAACTCCCTAATTCACTGTGTGCGAGTCCACATTCTACTAAGTGGTACTCCCCCATCATTGAGCAGTGGTGGATAGTGGGTCCTCCACTAGAGATATAGTTTCTTTAGATTTGGAGTAACTGTTTGAGGAGTGGGACCATCCATTAGTTTAGAGGGAAATCATGTTTGGAGATAGTGCTCCGTCAACGTGGTGAGGTGAAAGCCTCAGCCTATGGAAAACATAATGGTTTTACAACATGTTTTAGAGTAATTACTCCCTTGGATTTTAGGAAATGAAATGGTTTGTTCCCTTAACGTTTATTTAGTGAGGATGAACATAGTCTAGAGTCTAGAGAAGCTATCCCCAATTTTATTGAAGAGAAGTGGTCTGAGACTCAACACATAGTACCCTTATACATCAATAGGAAGAAAGACAATGATGAAAAAACCTATATTTTGGGGATGTATGATTATACCTAGACATGTTCTCGATATATCATGTACTCATAAATGGGAAATATGGGATTGAAGGGTTTTTCCTGATGGATCGTGTCATTAAAACATGGCATCTATGCTACTAGGTCTTGTGACATGTGTTCTTCTAGATGAGTCATAGCTTTGATCATTGTGATGAATGGTATGGTTGAATATGAATTGAAGACCCCATGAGACATAGATTTTTAGATGAGTATATCTTGATGATTCTAGGATTCCTTCCTATTTATTCGTATATCATAATAGGCAGACCATGTTGACTAAGAAGAAAATTTGTGTATAGATAAAGAGTAGATGAGATAGGGTTTCAATCATGTTTTGGTTTCATCCCTTGACAAGGTAATCAAGAATATTTCCTTTTAGTTTCTATCTTTTATATTTGGATTTTGGGGAACCTACGAGGTACGATTATTCTCACACATGAATGGGATTTACCCATACATGTAATGTCTATTTTAAATGAATTGAATTTAAATAGTTTCCTAAGAGACATGTCACATATAGAACATTCATAGATATTCAGAATGAATTTTTTAACAATTATTTTCAGAGGTTTGTTTTAGTGGTATCATTAGGAATTGGTCCCCTATTTCTGGGTAGGGGGGATTATTTTATATTTTTGGTTTGTTTGTATTTTACCATTTTTTGTAATTTCAGGGAATATTTTTTATCTATTTTTAAGATAGTTGTAGGAATTTTTTTCCATATTATTTATATCTCTACTGTTTCATGGAGATTTATTTTGGGATCATGTATACAAGTTCCATAGGAGAAGACCTCTTATATGTTTGAAATTCTTACGTGGTGCGGGAAACTACCCTCATGCCTATTGGAAGTAGGCTTTGGATTGTCAAGGACTAGGCCCCATTGTTTGGGGTCATGATATATTGTTATCAAAGATGGTTCTTCCTTAGGATATGATATAGTTAGATTGGTTTTAGATTTTTCGAGGAATGATTTGATTGTTTCTTGTTTAGATTTTGAGGATATGGTATGTAACATTAGTGTGGAGGTCGATATATCCATTCACCATGAATCTAATAATGTTCTTATCAACTTAGTTAATTGTGGTAGTGGTCCTAGGGAAGAATTGGTGCATGAATCATATAGGATTGGGTTGTTGGTTACATGCCCTTCTTGAGTCAGCTTTCTTGATATACCCTTTGATAGTGACATGTCATGATACTTTTTGAGGATGATACCCATTGAATATTAGAGCTAGTAACAGGTCAGTTTTGTATCAATCTCGAGTGGGTCAGGTCATGACATATTGGTATCATAGAAGGGCACTGGATAGTGATGAAAATATACATAGTGATAATGAATCAGTGTAGAGAATTGCATTCCATGTGGTTTCCCTGGGCAGACTACCATTTTATCCACGACCATTTATCAATTGTACGTGTTAGATTTTTAGGATTTATATGTGTGCATTTTCATTTCACTTCATGAGTTATATAGGCATTACCTATGGAGTATAATGGTGATAAAAATCCCCATGAAGCTGATAAATGGCTAGAGGTTGTCACACACATTTTCTAACTTGTGGGGACACCTCTTGATCAGATGTCAATTCTAGTAGTGATTCATTTTATGAATAATATAAAATACGGTGGATTATGAGGACACTTAACCATGATGATGCATATCCATCATTGGTGGTTATTGATAATCTCTTTAGATAATAGTTATTTACATCAACAGTTAGAGATATTCATATTCAAGAGCTCATATAGCTTTGGAAGGGTAACATATCTGTGGTAGTGTACATAATGAGGTTCACATAACATATGTGTTACTCCATCAATATGGTTTGAAATATATTTTTATTGCATTTTCCATTGATAATTGTTTAAATTACACCAATCTAAAAAAATTTCACATCACCAAAAATAAGTTTCCTATGAGATCAAAAGTGTACCTCCACGTACACCATATCCTTTCTAATAGAATTGGTGATGTAGAATGTATAATTACAATACTACACCCCCAGGTATGAAGTGTCCAATTATTATAAAATAATTATATAAATAAAAGAAAATCTTACTATATATAATGAGAATGGAAAAAAATAAGATCCTACTGAGTGATCCAATAAATAATGTAGAAAAATGTAATAATGTGATTGAATGTACATAAATTATACCCAAGAAACAATAAAAAAATGACTTGAAGTGTCAAATAAACCTCAAATGTCCCAAATCCAAAACCAGATGTCGGTCCCATAACCATAATCCAACCTATAAAAAAGTAAGCAATCAACTACAAGGTCTGATTCCATTTTGCAAACCTACATCCATTTAAAATGATCATGCATCAAATGGAAGATAGAACAAGGTGATATTATATATCAGTAGGACGATACAAAAAAATTTAAATAGATTATATTAATAGGAACTATATGAAATATAATAATAAAAAGGTTTATTAGTTAATTAAAAAACTAATAAAATTAAAAAAACATACTTTAGCTCAAGGATATAATATCTCAAGGAATTTTATATGAAAATGACAATAAAAATTTTATAACCCAGGTAAAATAACTCGATTCATATATATTCTAAATTATTTTTTATAATTTATTAAAATCATTCTTACCAAACCATATTTCAAAGGTAAAATAAACTACTTTGGTTTAATGATGGAATATCTTTTAGAATGTATAATGACCATGAAAAATTGTACCATGTAACCATTGTATAGTCACAATAACATGTTTCCATTTTCGATAAGCATGACAACATATAGGTCAAATCCCAATATGTTTTAAGGCCTATGTCTAGGAATAGATTTCTCTCTATAAGAGTTATGTAATGGGACTCGGTTGATCCCACCCAATATCATCAATATAGCATAAAAATGTATATGATACTAGGCCAATGCCGATATATAATCATTTTATCATGGAACATAAGTCCTGTCTTATAGAATGGATATCAATGTATCACATCGTATATCTAAATTTGTAATTATTTGAATTCCATTTATCAAAAAATCCAACATTCAATTTAAATCATAATAGATAAATAGTTATTTAAATAAAAAATATACCACAACTTAGGGATTATGTATCATGTAATCACCAAATGTATCATTTTTTTCTAAACACAATTTAATATATTTTCCAATTCAATTACCTTTACTATCTATCAACTCGTTGGTATCTTTAAGACACATCACATGACAATTTAAACCAATGGACATCAATGAATAATCCCATGCACTAATTTTATTGATTTGGATGGACAATACATTGGTGAAATCACAATGTCGCATAAAAATGGAATGTATCAACCCATAGGGTAATGATTTGGAAATCCTACCATTAACTGATGACCCATAACTGCTTAAAATGACAACTGACCATGGGGATGAAGGTGTGGATGCTCAAAAGGAGGTTCCTAGAGAAAACTAATCAAGATCAAAACCAAAAATGGAATCAGTCAATGGATTTAACAATGACAGTTTCATGAAGTGGGAGAGAAGGTTGAAATTTAAATGAACATTATTACCAAGGATTCTTTACAGAAACAAGCAATCAAAAAACAGAGGTTGGAACTATATATTTTCCTTGGATATACCCAAGGCTCGAGAGGAGAGAAGCTACAACAGATTAGAATGAACATTAGCTTCACAACATGATAAAAATAAAAGTTTGTGGAATTAAATTGTGTGTAATGTAATTACACATCATGCATATATTTTCAACACTATATTCAGAAAAACCAATCAATTTATATTTTTTTAATTAAATAACCAAATAATTATAGGATTTGTAATCCCATTAAAAGTAATTTAAATTTTCTACAGATGGGTTTTTATCCCATTTTACCATTAACCAACCCAATCCCATTTTAAATGTTCTCAACATACCATGAACCATTGTTAAAAAATAACTCATTTATTCCCAGACTCCATTAATTAAAAAAAATATCATATCACTAAACATTATGTCAATTTCCCTATCAATCAATCATCATGGAATAGATCTGGATTTCTCAATTTTTCTTGCAACATAACAAGGATTTAGTTTAATGGACATAAATCCACAATGAAAAAAAATTAAAAAAAGATAACAAAAAACTCATAGAAATAAATACTTAAAAAAAGAATGATCTTTTAAACGTCCATCCTTTTATAAAACTATTCCTTGATCTATTACGAGTTTCACTGTGAATTTTCTATGAACTAGTTTAGAAAATGTATTCTCATATTAGACTCCCTCTCCCATGGATCCTATTGAACTCACCATGCTTCCATTGCACTCAAACCAAGGGTAAAATACTCTCAAGAATACATTCCTCAATATGACCCACAAACCATATCAAGTTATCCTCAATGGATGCACAAAAACAAATCCCTTTGTATTATACGTATATCATTTTGGAAGGGTATTGGTAATATATGTACAAATTCATTACAGGGAAAATACCATCTGTGACTGTAGAGTTATGGAAGGTCTAAATGGTGTGCCAATAGAAAAACCATTTAAACTTCCTCAAAAAACCTAAAAATTCTAGGTTCTATCATTCACAGTTTCATGATATGGTATTTTTTTCACCAAGGAGATAATTAAACGAAAACATGAAGACAAACCTAAAATTTAAGAGTTTTTATCTAGTGGTCAGCATAAAAATTCCTCATACACAATTCTACCACCAAAAGCTATCTTATCAATTGAACCAAATTAGATGTCTCCTAAATAATACTGGGCCACAGAAATGAAAACTCACCTTCCTCCAGACAATAAATCAATTAATGGGAAAAATTAACACAAAAATCAGTGAATGGTTCCATTTGAATTGAAACCTGGAAACTATTAACATATGACAACCCCTATAGTGCCATATGTTTCTCCCAAGAACAAAAATAATCCAAAATAGAGGCTCCTAACATATCCCCAAGAACCAAAATAGTGTGCTCAGACTTACCATTAATAATTGGATGATACACTATGTTTAATATAATCTGTGATCCCATAGCCTTCTATATACCATTCTATAAACATGATGTGAAACAAGGATCTCATGTTGAAATGATACACATCAAAACTATAACCACCCAATGCTTCATCAATGGAATATCTCTTCTTACAATTATTTCATTTAATCTCATGAAATCACAACCCAATAAAATATTATGTACTATCTGACCTTTAAACATAATTATTTTCTCCTCTGTAATTTGAATTTCAAATATTTGTTATACACGGTTGCGTTCAGTTGGATATTTGGATACTTCTATAATCAACATAGTTTTTGATGAATATTAAAATTCCATTGTGAGTTGTAATAAACCCTTATGAATATTAATGAATAATAATTAATAGACTATTGGAAAAAAACATAGAAAATTCAACCATGAATGTACAAATATAATTTAGACATCTTATAAGTTAAAAATGATTATATTATAAGTATTGGTATTTTTTTGTGTTCGGATAAATATTATAATTACTATTTAATGATTAAATTAATAATTTTCAATTGAAATTTATTTTCAAAAAATTTAATCAGAAATTTTTATTTTATTTTTTAATGGTAATAATTTAATTTTACAGGACCTTGATTAATTTTTCAATGTTTTATAAAACGAGTTATAGTTTTGATGTTATTTTTCCGAAAAAAATTATTATTTTGTATAAGAAATTAAATTAATAATATTAAGATTATTATTTATGAAATATGAAGTTCATTTTATCATTCTACATGTTGAAAAATTGTTTTGCAGATTTTTTTTATTTTTCTAAAATACATGAATTTTTTATCAACCGTAAAATATTCTAATTCATAATAAATGCTAAAACCAGAATTTATTCATCATGCATAAGTCATGGATGATGTAAATGGTCAGTATTTCAAAATAAAAAGAACTTATTATTATTTTTGGTTACAAGAATCAAACAATATTTCTATTCAGGAGATAAATAAATAAATAATGAATTAAATATTCAAAATTCACCCCTCTCCTCCACTATAAAAACCATCCAAACTCCACTCTTCTCTTTACTCCTCTAAAGAATTATTCCTTTCATATGTTCTAACCAAATCACTCCCCACTCTCCTCCACCACGTACAAAATCCATTTTTCCCCTCATAAGTCAAAATCCCCTCTCATTAAGAGGATCTCAAAAGAGATAAACTCCAGAGGTGAATTCCTCTTTCTCATTCTTATATTTTCATTAAAGTTCATTTTTTCTAGTTTATTTCCCCACCTCCCTTCACCCAAATGGTAGGATAACTCCAATAAAATACATGTACTATAATTATATTATTGTAATGGTGTAGATTATCATAATATCTCCCTCTTTCTCCTTTTATTCAATAAATGAAAATATAGAATGAGATGTGTTGATTTATCATATTCAAGGACCATGAGTTTCAATTTCTTTTTAAATCTTCTAGAATACACATGATAACATTAAATTATTGAACCAGATGATAATATATTTATTTTATCTTATTTAATGTTCAGAAATCATCATAAATTCAGAATGTATTATAATAATACAAAAGAAGTTAATTGTGAGTAAAATCATCAAATTAATCCAAGAGTTTCACATTAATTTTTTATATAATAAATCACCTTCAATACAATGAATAAAATTAAATTTACAACCATTTCATCATATACATGTTCAATAATATCATATAACTTCTACTCTGGACAACCACTCCCACCATACATGTTAATCGTTTCATGTATATATTTAAATCGAACTCGAAAAAAATGTAACTGAATAAAGAAATTAAACATCAAAACAAATCAAAATGGTTATGAATGAACATAGAAAGGTAATACTAAATAATTTACATGTAAAAGTTTTTCTGTAGTTGTTAATTAATAAACCAAATTTGATCATTCAGATCCTTAATATATATGGAATAACACTATCAGACTTAATACAAAAGATCCTCTATTTCTCAAATTTAATCATGTGTCACAACTATGTTATGCCCTATTTCATATAATTCCTATTGATGGGGATAATGTTTTCAATTTCACTATATATTCCCCATGATTTATAAAATATTATAAATCAATTTCAGTTTAATTTATTCTTCTTAAGTACACTTGAAACCTTGCGGATATTCTGTAAGAGATTAAACCTGAACCACCATTATTCTTTCAGGATGCTCTATCTTTCTTTCTACCCAAATGAAGTCGTCTTTTTATTTTATGTTCATGATTTACATACTATTCGTATTATTCAATCTCATGTTTCCTAATTCATCCATCATTCACTTTGGGGGACATACATACTTTAAAGTGATTCCATCCTCGATACTTCCTAATAAGAAATCTTGTTTTAATGGATCTCCCAATTTTTTTACATGTTTCTAAAGAACGCTACCATTTTAAAAGCCACCATTGTTGTTAAAAATCAGTATTTTTCTTAAGAGAACTTTCTAGTTTCACTTTTGGTTTTATATAAATAATTATTCCATTTTAAATTTTTTAAGCTCTTAAGTATTTTTCTTAAAACAACAATAAAATATTTTAATACGAAGAATTTCATTAATACACATCATAAATTTTTTCAATTCTATTTACTTCACAAAAAATTCTATATTCATATTTTACCTTAATAAATTCCATTTATTTTTTCATTCATTTCCATCTTCGAAACATTAATGATACGACCATTCATTATGATTTATGTCATGAATGTGATACATATTTCTCTTCATTGGTTACACTATGTTTATGTATGACTGATTATGAATGATTTTCTATGTGGAAAATATTTTCATGAACATGTTAAGATGGGTGTGACAAGATAGTCCTCCAATTCATTGTGTAATGTTGAGTCTCATGAGACGTTATGTAAGATGTTCGTGGTTTCTAGCATAGGCTTCTGCTATCACGTGCGACAGTCTTGGTGGTTAGACTTGGCATTTTCTACCATGTGAAATGGTAATGGTGGTTATCATTGAATCATACTAAAGTTGTTTTTTAGATTTCATCTGCATTACTATGACCCCATTCTTATGTTTTAAAATGTTTATATGTTATGATTCCATGTTTATATGTTAAGAATCCAGATGTTACATGACTCTTAATATCATTATGTTAGGCCTTATAACCAATGTTATAAATCATTATTCTTATGTTAATTTCATTTCTGGAATTTCATATCATCCCATTGTTCATGTTCTCCCCATTTTACCCTATGGAGATGAAACAACTCAAATTATGTTAGGAACTTTTTATGATGATTAAATAAAGACATGTTTTTTAGTCACATTTAATATGTTTTATGTACATAGTCATCGAAGACAATATACTTTAAGATCCCTGGATTGTACTCTATTGAATAATTATGCATAAAATCATGTAATGTTATGTGTAAATGTCTAGGATTATTAAATTTGGGGTTATAGGATAGTTTATTTATTTTTAAAGATTATGAGTAGAGAACTTTAGTATGAACTATAATGTTGAGACTAAGTATAAAAAACCCATGAATTTAGTAAGTAAAGTGTATGTGTTTTATCCTGAAAATAAATCCTAGTATGGATACAAACATTAAGAGGTGGCTCTAGAACATATGTACATAGGGGTAAAATGTTAAAACACTACTTTGAGCTAGAGTTGAAAGGGAACTGGGGCACGACAACATGCCTTGCTGCATGCTTGGTTTGACACTCTCGAGGGATATGCTTAGGTAAATTCACGATCTTGGTATATACCATTATTATGGGAATGAAAAAAATCCCATAAGAAGATAAGTTAATAAATAGATCATGGATATCCATGATTGAAACATAAAGAATAAAAACAAAGGATATACTTATCTATTATAATATTTTCTTCTAATATTCGATGCTTCATTTTTAATGGTCAGTAGATATGTATTAAAGCCCTCTAATTGAACATTATTTTTCATAGTTAGTAGTGGGATGTAAAAAAACATGTGCTAAAAATCAATGTTATTGGTAATGTGAAGATTTCTTTAATTATATGGTTGATATGATTGGAAACAGTGTTCCAAAATTCATCAGAGTAATTTCTCAACTAACTCATCTTATAAATAATAACTTCAACCATGTGGTACACCATCCTCCTACAAGGTGTGAAAAATATTCCATTGAATCCATTATTCAGAAAAGGCATCCCATGATTATTGGATCATCTGATCCCCTCCTCAAAAAATAGTGGATTAACTCAATAGAAATGATATTCCTTATCCTCCAGTGCTTTGAAGAAGAGAATTTCATGATGGTGATCTATCATTTTGATGGTGAATCTAACCAGTTGTGGATATCGAAGAAGAATACAAATCCCTAGAAGTAAATTGATTACATGGATTGGGAGGAGTTCAAAAGAATGTTTTCAAATAAACATTTTCACCAAACCCTCCATCTAAATATAGAAAATGTGTTCCTTGGACATTGGAAAAAAAGATGTGTCAATTGTGGTATATGATGAAAATATTGAAATCCATGCATGATACACCTCTGAATTTTTCATGAACACCAAAATCAAGGTGTATTGCGTCTTTTGATGATTAAATCCATGTTTATGAATAATGATGATGATTCCAGACATCAACAGTTGTGAAGAGATTGTGTGTTGTGTCATAATGGATTAAATGGTGATCAAAGACTCTAAGAGGTATCGTGGGCCAAATGATAAGAATATGAAAAAGGTAAATCATGTGGGAGGTCCGGAAAATAAATTCAAGGATGGGATGAATCTCAGTCATCCCACGTGAAAGAATTTATTGAATTACCATCATTGGTTAAATCTAAATGGTGCCACGAATTACTTAAAATGTGTAAAGATGGGACATCTTGCTAAAAACATCCAAAAGGATATAATGAATCCCCTTAATTTGGAAGACGATATGGTGTTTCTGGTCAACACATAACCTGCACTATAGTGTTACAACTATAACGAACATGGGAAGGAAGCGAATAATTGAACTAAGCAGAGGGTTGTTGGAGGAATTCAAGTACAACCTCCAAGGCCATAAGTAAGGGCTTATGATATCAATAATGTTGTGGTGGATCTGAACAATGATGTGTTGACATGTAAAATATTTATTCATTCAATATTAGTGAACATATTATTTGATTATGGTTATACACATTCTTTTACATCTTTCAAGACAAATAGAATTATTCAAAAACCACCTCTAAATTTGGTAGAAACGTTATCTGTGAGAATAGTTAATGGAGAAATTATTTCATCTGTTGTTTATAACTCCTCCTCGGTAAATGTTTATGGAATGAACCTCATAGAAAATTTCTCCATATTTACTTTAGTGGAGTTTGATGCTATCATGGGCATGGATTGGCTACTGTTATACAATTCCATCATCCATTGTCTGGAAAGGGAGATCACTCTTTACATCAAAAAATATCCACTAATTTATTACATGTGTAAGGATGAAGATGAATCTCCTTTAGAATCAATGTATCAAGTGTTTATATTAATTCTTTATTATCAATCATGTAAAAATCTAATGATTCAGAAAATGTTGAGAATCGTGTATGACGAAATTCCCATCAGAAGGGATTGCACATATGTAGTCCTTGAATAGATTCATAATCTTCCTCCTTATTGAGAGGTTGAGTTATCGATTTGGATTATTCCTAGATCTCTACCTATGTCAAAGAATCCATATAGAATAGGCATCATAGAGCTGGAAGAGTTCAATTAGCAGTTACTAGAGAATTTGGATAAGGGTTTTATACACCCATGTGCATCATTGTGGGGTGCACATGGTCTCTTAATCAATAATAAATATAGATCAATGCACCTCCACATTGATTATCGAGAGCTCAACAAAATCATGATAAAGAACAAGTATCCCATGGATTAGATAGTTGATTTTTATGTTCAGCTTCATGGAGCCAATTATTTCTCTAAGGTGAACATTCAGTCCAGATATCCTCATTTAAAGGCGAGGAAGGAAGATATTCCCTTGACATCTGTTCGAATGAGGAATGAACACAATGTGTTCATAGTGATTCCCATAGGAATCACTGGTTCCCAAGTAATTTTCATGGAATTAATAAATGGTTTCTATAGAGATTTTGAAGACATATTTGTGATAGTCTTTATTAATGATATTTTTGTAAAACCCAAGTGCATGGAGGAACATGAGTAGAATTTGAATAATGTGTTAATGAATTTGTTAAGGGATAAGTTTTATGAAAATTACAGTAAATGTGAGATCTATATAGAGTAATTATCAGTCATGGGGTATGTTATCACTATCAAAGGGATATCTGTAGAGCCTTCCAAGGCAATGGTGATTGATGAGTGTCCCAGACCAATATTGGTAACATAGACCTACCACATTCTGGATTTAGAATGGTATCACCGATTATTTTTGAAGTCACATTTGTTATTTTAGAACCTAGTGACCAAGCAAACAAGGAATGGAGTAATGTTTCTCTGGGCTCATGAATGTGAAGTCTATTTTATGGAGTTGAAAAGTAGGCTAATAACATATCTAGTACTATTGATCAAAACTAGAGTAGAACACTTTATGGTGTATAATGTTGCTTCAAATTAGGGAATATGTTTTGTGATGATGAAAATTGATAAACCGGTCACCTATGAATCAAGGTATCTGAAAATACATGAGAAAAAATATCATACTCATGATCTAGAGTTGGTGGATGTGGTAATTGTTTAGAAAATCTGGCGGCATTATCTATATCAAGTAAACTGTGAGATATGTACTGATCACAAGAATCTAAATTATATATTCTCACAAAACGAGAGTAATTTCCTCCAGTGAATATGGATTCAGATAATTATGGATTATGATTCCTCAATTATCTACCATCTTGATAACGAAAATAAGGTGGCATTTTCTCTATGTAGAAAGTATCTTGCATATTTATCAATGGTGAGAATTGAAATGGATCTGATCATCTTAGATTTTTAGAGAATAGACATGGAAATAATTAAGTGAATAAAATCATCAATATTTTCTCAAATGGTTTCTCAACCATCACATATGATGAAAATAAAAGTTTCTATATTAAAAGAAGTTGAAATTTAGAAAAGGGTGAAAACAATTAGAAATGTGAAATCATATGAGTATATGATTGATGAGTAAGGATTTGTATTATTTTGGAAACTATTATGTGTACCATACGATCCAATGATAATGAAGGAGATTTGGAATGACTCAAATCACTAAGCCTTATCTATTCACCAATTGAGCATAATGATGTATCGAGATATCTAGGAAATATTTTTATGAGATAATATAAAGAATGAGATTGCAGTGTGTAAATCAATGTTACTGGTATTTTGACAAGTGACGGATGAATGATAGAAGTCTAAGGGGATGATGCAACCAATCCTCAAACCAATATGAATCGAGATAACATCACTATGTAATTTGTCACTAGACATCCAATGACATCCATAGAAAACAACGATATATGGGGCATTGTGGATCGATTTAAAAGGATAGCTCACATTATCTCAATTAGAGAGGAATTCTCATTGGATCAAGTAACATGGATATATATAAAACTGTTGGTATGATTTCATTTATTTCCGCTGTATATTAAATCTGATCGAAATACAAGATTTACCTCGAAGTTCGTGAAAAGTCTCCAACATTCTATTAGCATTGAACTGAACATTATTACAGACTATCATCCTCAAACGGATGGCCAATATGATATAACTCTTCCTAAAATGGATGATATTTTGAATGAATGTTCTATATATTTCAAAGGATGATGGGACAAGAATTTTCTGCTGGTTAAATTTACCAACAACAACAGTTTTCATTGTAGCATCCAAATGGAACAATAAGAAGCCCATTATGGGACATGGTGCCAATCAATGGTATATTTGGATAAAGTCAGTGAGCATAAGATTCTAGGACCTGAAATAGACTCAAAATGGTGGTGATTTTGAAAAAAAATCAACATCACTCAAACAAATCCTAAACTCGACATAATAGTTATGTAGTCAATTGTCGATGAGACTGTGATTTTTGTTTAAGATACATTGTGTTTCTCTGCATATCTCTATGAAAGAAGGTCATTATATTTGGGAAGAAAGTAATGTTATGTCCCATGTAAATAATCCCCTTTGATATTCTTGATTGTGTTAGGGGTGTGGCCTATCGACTGGCACATCCACTTATCATTGAAAAACTACATGATTTCTTTCAAGCATCCCTCTTAATGAAAGTACATACTGGATCCTTCACATGAACTCTCTTCAAAGGTGGTATAGTTGTATAATGGACTATCTTAAAGGGAGTATCCAGTGATGATATTTGATCCTAGATAATAAGTTATATGTAACAAGATAACTCCCCGGAAAAAAGTGTCGTGAAAGAACCGTATGTAGGAAGAGGCAACATGGGATCTAGAATAAGTAATGATGGAAAAGTACCCACACATAGTTATGGCCTAAAATATAAAAAAAAAATTCAAGGGTCAAATTTCTTTTGGGGAGAATAATATAATTACACAATGTTTTATCAATAGAAAATACCTGGTTATAATTTTTCCATATAATCACATGAAAACATCAAACAATGAACTAATAAGTACAATGTGACCATTAAACAAAATTTTGTCACCTATGTGATTTTAATTTAAAAAATATTACATAAACAGTTGTGTTCAGTATGATATTTTTAGTCTTATAGAATAAAAATAGTATTTGAAGAATAGTAAAATTCCCTTGTGAATAGAAACAAACCCTTATGAATAGTACAAAATTGTAAGTTAAAAAAATAGAATCTTCATTCATTAAGTTAAAAATACACTTTAGACATTTTATAAGTTGAAAACTGATCATAGTATAAGTACTGGTATTTTAGTATGTTATAAATATATTAATTAGAATGTTATAATAAATTTAAAAATTTTAAATGGAAATATATTTACAAAAAATGTAATAATTAATTTTATTATTGTCTTATGGTTATAATATAAATTTATATGAACATGAATAATTTTTAGAGGGGTTATAAAATGAGTTATAGTTTTTATAATGTTTTATGAACAAATTATGATTTTTAATTTAAAATTTAATTAATCATATTTAGATAATTAATTCCAGAAAATGGAGATCCTTTCTAGATTCAACACATTTAAAAGTGGTTCAGGTGACTTTTTTAGATTTTTCTAAAATACAAGATTTTTTTGAATAGTAAAATATGATAATTCACAATATATTCTGAGTCCAAAATTTCTGCATCATGTTTGAGTCATGGATTATGTAAATTGCCATTAGTTAAAAGACACATTCCCATAATACTGGTTTTTTAGACATCAATCAAACACTCTCTATTTTACTTAGAATATTAATTAAATAAAGAATTAAATATTCAAAATTTACTCCTCTCCTCTTCAATAAAAACTACCCAAACTATTCACTTATCTTCACTCCACTCGAGCCATTTTACATTCCATTGTTCTATATAAATCACTAACCATGCAAATCCATTACATCAAACAGCCCTTGGACTCTTCATAAGACCAAATCATCTCAACTTTAGAGTCTGTAAACAGAGATAAACTAATCAGGTAAATTCCTATTTACGATTCGTTTATTTTCTTTTAAGTTATTCCCTTTTACTGTTTCTTTTTTCACCTCCCTTCACCCCATTGGTATGATAATTCTAGAAACATATATGTACTTGAATTGTATTATTCTAATGGGATATATTATCATAATCTCTCCCTCCTCGGGCTTTTAATCTATAAATGAAAATACCAGCGAAGATGTGTGGATTCTTCACATTATTGGACGTTGGGTTTTCAATTTACATTACCATCATCAATATTGGTCATGAAACCAATTTAATGATTCAACCCAATTATATTATATTTATTTTATCATATTTAATATTTTCTAATCCTTATAAAGTCATAATGTGAAATAATAATACAAATCAAGGTAATTGTGAGCAAAAGTGCCACATTGATCCTAGATATTATCAATAATGTTTTATATAATCATTCACCTTCACATATAGTAAGAAAATTATATTTACTAACATGTTGTATTGTATATGTTCACTAATTTCATATATCTTCAATTTTGGACAACCACTCCCAACATACACGTTTATCTGTTCATGAATACATGTGAACCGATAATGAAACCAAATAACCCGAACAATAAAATTGAACCTCATAACCAATTGAAATGGTTATGAATAAAC
Organism: Viscum album; assembly: GCA_963277665.1. NCBI lineage: Eukaryota > Viridiplantae > Streptophyta > Magnoliopsida > Santalales > Viscaceae > Viscum > Viscum album. The sequence goes on along the minus strand of OY728164.1, from coordinate 62,263,428 downwards.
TCAAAAAAGAACTTATAAATAATTAAAATGTAAAACAGGTTTTGGATATAATAATTAAATAATTTAATTTTATTATTCAGGACATTAATATCAAGGGGATAAAGCCATCAGACTTAAGGTAATGGATCCTATATTTCTCATAATTATTCAATACTTTCTTCCATGTTATTCTTTTTACATATATATCATAACTATGAGGTATGATTTCAAACCATCCCCATACATACTTTATGATTTATAAAATACGATAAAACCCTTTCTATACCATTAATACAACCCATTTAAACTTAATAACACTACCAATATTCTGTAAAGGATTCTACCTGAACAACCTTTATTCATTTGGGTTCCTCTATCATTCTTTTTACACAAATGAAGTTGTCTTTATTTTTTATGTAAAAATTATAAATACTATTTATATTACCCAAACTCATTATTCAATATCCTTACCTCATTGTTTATCAGGTATATACATTATTATAAGTTATTCCCTTCATGATACTGCTGAATAAGAAAACAAATTTAAAGGGAACCTCCAATTTTTTTACTCAATTTTAAGTGATCTCTGATATTTTATTAATGAAACCATTTCTGCAATAAAATAACAATTTTTTTTATGAATGACTTATTATTTCACTTCTATTTTTATATAAAATATTATTCCACTTCCGATTTTAAATGTTCTTATTTTGTCCATAATGTTTCATAATTTTTTTTTAATGCAATGACTTTTATAGATACTCTAATTTCATGATGTCACTAATTTTTTACATCACATATCGTGATTTATTAACTTTTTACCTTATCAATGTCCATATATGTTTTAACTATTATCTCTCATGGACACATTTATGATACATCAATTCATTATCCTTTATGAAATGAATGTGATACCCATTTCTCTTCATGGGTTCCCATGATTGATTATGTATGATTATTTATGTGGAAAAAATATTCATGAACATGTTCATATGGTTGAACCCCAGTAGTGATATACTTCATTGTATAATGATAAGTGTCACGAGACATTATGTGTGATAATCATGGAGGTTAGCCTTGGCTTGTGCAACCTCGTGCGACGATCTTGGCGGTTGGCCATGCATAATGCTACCATGTGCAGCGGTCACATCAGTAAGGCTTGAATTGTACATAATTTATGTTTTATGATTCTGCTACAATACTATGAATCCAGTTTTATAAGATTCCATGTTTATATGTTATGATTCAATTTATGAATGTTATGATTCAATAAGTTATATTTATAGTTATCTCATCATGTAATGTCTTCTAACCCATGTGCTATTGATTTATTGTAATGTTTATTCCCATTATAGTCTTTTTAGCACATCCATATGTTCATGTTTTCCCATGGATACCATATGCATATGTAAGGGCTCAATTGATGTTAGGATCTCTTAATGAAGATTAAATAATGATGTTTTTTTACTTCAATATTTTATGTTTTATGTACCTAGACTTCAAAGACACTATACATTAACATTTTGGGATTTTACTATGATGTATTATTATTCTTAAAATCTTGTAATGAAATGTGTAAAAGTCTAGGTTACTATAAGAACAAATTGCGATAGAACCCCCTAACTCATGTAAAGTCTTCCTGAATCATCAACTATGATGGTTTCCCGGATACGAAAGAAGTGGGATACCTTAGTATTTTGATCCACAACATCATATAAAACATCATTCTTGCAGATTTTATTAGGATATATTGTCATAAAATCCATTAATACATAATTTTATTTATACCCACAAATGTGTACAAGATTCATGATCATAGCTAGAATCAAATGCTTGAGATTCACATATAGACATGGGAAGAATCTATCCAAAAATTTTGCAACATAGATCTCCATTCTAGACTACTAGTACAGTCTATGAGGATCATGAAACATACATACTAAATTAAGATACACCAACCTTGTAGAAACACGAATCTATCTCATATTCAAAACACACAAGAATCATTTAATCCATACTCAAAATTTTAATAGAATTGTATTTCACTTCCAAGAGTGTAGTGCCCTAACCTCAGTTACCAGAGTTAGTGAATTATTACAAAACATTGACATGATCACAAAAGATCAAGTCTCAATAGACTGATTAGTTTATTAGCCTTGGAATCACTATATATATTCATAATGATTATGTTACATCATAAAGTGAAAACTACAACAATATCCTGTCTCCACACTCATATCCCATTATACTATCAATGCAGGTTATTATATAAAATACTTCTTCACATCCTGGGAAAATGAAACATAGAAAGGGGTGAGCTCAAATGCCCAGTAAGGATAACAATATAGCGGAAACTTTCATAAATACGAATAAACATTTAAGGCAATGTATAACTAAAAAAATCCATTTAAACTTGAAATTCAATATTATATGGAAATGTTAAAATGAAATAATTCAATTTACTTATTCACATGGATATTCTATTAGTCGAATAATCACATGCAATATCGATTAACACTTTTATAATGATAGAATGAAAATTTCTAGACTATCATAACCACATATTCAAGGCCTTGTGCCAAGACTACAAATAATATTTTGTAAAGGCCTTGTTACAAGATAGTACATTGTATCATGAGACCTACTGATGCATCGAGGAGCTATAGAGGGCTCCACCTGTCACTTATTAAGTCCAATGCATTCCTCATATGAACAGGTTTAAACCTAACATAAACATTCATATTAAAACTAGCATACAAAATGTCAACACTTTCTCTATAATCCATGAATGGTATAAAAATAACACAAAATAGTCAAACATATCAAAAAACCTTCAATACAATGTGGAAGTTTTGTATCATAATAAATAAACTTCAAATAAGATTAAAATCCATAAAAGGATGTTGACATAGATGAAATCAAATATATTTGAGAGAAATATCTCATTTTTTAAATCATTTAAAAGTCACATAATCGTAAAATAAAACATTTACTTTGAAAATATTCTTATAATCTTGTAAGGTAAGCTTCAATGATTTTATAAAGGCGTAAAATAACCGCACCCACCGTATAAGTTAAAAAAAGACATTCTTACCTTTATTTTGTTGAAAAGGTTAAAAATGACCTTGTTTGGAAAACGACAGAAATATTCCATTATAAACTTCTTATAAAAAGTCAACAATGGTATAAATGACTTTAACCCATAGTCTGTAAAATATTAAGAATGATGTGAAATACATTTTTAAGAAACATGTATGTGGATTATAAAGAGGTCCCAGTAGATAATTACCTATAAACAACCTCGGATAATGAAAAGATTGTGAAATAAACCATTAACATGTACTTTTCCATGGATGAGGGTAGTTTAACCTCCTGTATAATGGTGAAATAATTGTTATTAAATTATACAGGAATCATATATATTAATATGATATCATATATGATATTTTAACATTGATTTGTTAATAATATCTTAGTATTATCGTCGTTTCAGGTGTTAACATACTTGTTTTGTTACATAAGTCTTGTTTTTTATTGATTGGTTGTATCTTATTAATATCCAGAATGATATAAAGTCCTTAAACATTATTTTTAACCATCAAATGATAATTATTCTTGAATGGATACGATGGGGAATGAATCTCATCGCGTTCGTGGAGATGGTAGTCAGTACGTACGAACGAGCGACAATATCAATATTTTTATATTAAAATAATATATAGTTGTATTGTATAACATAAATAACGAATCATTATCAGGTTAATTTTATTATTTATTTCAATTTCACATCATTATCATATCCATCCAAATAATAATGTTTTGAATAACAATTACACCGCGATGTGGAAACGGTAAGTCGTACGTATGGTGAAATGTAATTAAAAAGGTGGATAAAATAATTAATATGGTTGTATAATATTTATAATAACATCACAGTATATAAATTATACTGGAGTTATTATTTTAGAGTGGATATAACAATGAAAGAAGAAGTTGAAGAAGAAAGAACTTGAAAGAGGGTGGTGAAAACACTACCTCTTTTTCAAATTCTTCATTTTGATTTGATCAAAATGGATACATAGGTTGGCTATATGATCAAACTAAGGCCTCTAGGTTGAATTGTGGGAAGTTGATAAAATATTTGGGCTGGGGATGGCAGAGCCAAAATGCTTTGAAGGTATGAATTTGAGAGATGCAGGAGTGCCCTTTTATAAGAGGGGTGAGGGGCACCTTAGAAAAAGATAGAAATATTATTTTATAATAAATTTATATTCAGTTAATAAAGGCTAAAAAAGTTTATTATTTAAAATCTAATGTGGGTATGGTTCTAAAACTACCCAAAAAATAGGTTTTAGATAGGTTTGGTTTACTATATTAACCTTAGCATTTAGTTTTATCTCTTAGTCAATTAGTTTCACATTTACCATGTCTCTTTAAATTATTATATTATATAGTTAATAAACTTACTATAAACATCCAAGAGAACCCCAAGTTGTTAATTAATGACACACTGATAATTATATAAGTCTCTTGGTAGAACCATAAATTTTTAGGTATTGAATATCAATTAATAATATAATATTTGTTTTAAAAAGTCTTTTTTGTAAATTTTGACACTATTTGGTATTTGATTTTTTTTGAAAATAATAAAAGCATGATTACTTCAAAAAAACATAATTAAATAAATTATAACATGTCACATTAACCAATAAAATAATTGGAATTCATATGAAGTCTCAAATTACATTTATTTGGGTATTTATATTATCAATTATTTTAATATTTCATTAATTAGTTAATTACTACATCACTATTGTGTCATAAATAATTTAACATTTTTAATGTCTAAAAATTATAAATAAAATTTTATTATGTAGGAAATATTTTTATATTTCTAATGAATATTTATAATCGAAACTATAGTATGTATTACCCTACATTAAAAAATGATTTATTTATTAAACATTGATTTTAACTCTTTCAACACTTCTTTGAATTAAATAATAATAAATGTCCTAATATAATCCAAGTGGACCTAAATGATAATTTTTTATTCCTGAGGTTGTTTTTTGTAGAGATAAACATGTCCAATAGAATTAGGTCATGTGTTAGGGTAATATTAATATCATTTTTACCCTTAATTGTCATATTTTCTTTCAACTGTGGTAAATGAAAGTAAAACGTCACTATTCACCAAAAATTATTTTTATCTTATTGAACCACATATTACACCTTGAAATTAACCATGTCTCTCTTATTTTTGAAATTCCACTCACAGAAGAGGTAAAATTATGTTTTACATGAATTTACAAATTCTCTTAGGAGGTGGGTAAAAGATGGTGAAAAGTTCAATAAAATTTTTATATATCTAAAATTATTCTAAACTAACTCCAATGAACTACATTTAACTTATATAGGTTTTATGTATCTATTTTTACCTTAAATAAATTTAAATAAAATAAATAATTAAATAAATAAAAAATCGGTTTTAAACTATAACTCAGTGTTTTTTCACTATTCATAAAAAATTGAATGTTTTCTGAAAAATACCAAAAATTCACCCTAAGCTAATTTCGATATTCCGAATCCAAAAATGAAGTCCATTTTGAAAGATAAAATTTCTAAAATTTCAAAAAGTGGTTATTAATATTCAAAATATCTAGTTTGATTGGTTGTGGTGTGTGTTAGAACTCGAAGTTGCGTACAACACACGCTACTGTATTATTCAAAGAGAAGTGTACCGTGAAAGCTTGGGGTGTTACATTCTAACCTCCTTAAAAAAATTTCATCCTCAAAATCTCTAGAGTACTACCACATGAAAAGACTCATGTTGTTCTTCATCCTATGATCTTTCGGTTCCCACGTGGCCTTTTCCATCTTATAGTTTCTCCATAGAACTTTTACCAGAAGAGTCGTCCGGTTTCTCAGCACTTGTTCTCTTGTATCAAGAATCCTGACGAGATCTTCGCAATAAGACAGATCGGGTTGCAGTTCTAATTCCTCATAAGTGAGTACATGCATTGGGTTAGGCATGAATTTTCTCAATAGTTATACGTGGAACACATCGTGAACTATGGAGAGATTTGGCGGCATTGCCAAACGGTAATCTACAACCCCAATTCGTTCTAGAATTTCAAATGGGCTGATGTACCTGGGACTCACTTTACCTTTATTAAAGAAATGTATAACTCCCTTCCATGGACATACCTTCGTGAAAAAATGATCTCCTACCTGAAATTCCAAATCATTCCGTAGGTTATCAGCATATATTTTCTTCCTACTTTGAGCTTCATTGATGTGGTTTTAGATTACCTCTACCTTTTCCATCGTTTCCTCCACCAGTTCCGGGCCTATAAGTTTTATTTCTCCAACTTCATCCCAACAAGTTGGTGTGCATCATCTCTTTCTGTATAACGCTTCATTTGGAGCCATCTGAATAATTGAATGGAAGCTACTTTTATAAGAAAATTCCACCAGAGGTAAATACTGATCCCACATACCCTGAAATTCAAGTGAGCAAGATCTCAAAATGACTTTTAAGGTTTGAATATTCCCTTTTGATTGTCCAATTTATTGAGGGTGGTAGGTAGTGCTCAAATGAAGTTCAATATCTAAGGCCTTCTGAAGACTCTTCCCAAATCATAAAGTAAAACAGGGATCACGATCAGAAACTATCGATAGGGGTACACCATGAAGACTCACAACATTATTAATATATAGTCTTACTAGACGTTCAAGTAGTAAATCTTCCATAATTGAAAAAAAATGTGCTGACATGGTAAGATGACAAACAATGAACCTTATTGTACCATTTCTTCTAGGAGTCTTTGGTAGTCCAATGACAAAGGCCATCGTGATATTATCCCATTTCCACTCAGGTATGGGAAGAGGTTGCATGACTCCTCCAAGCTGTTGCCTTCCAGCTTTCACATGTTGGCAAACCATACATTGTGACACAAAATCAACAATCTCCCTCTTTATGTTTTCCCACCAAAAATGTTCCTTCAAATCTCTATATAATTTGGTTCTCCCAGGGTGTATAGAGAAATTGGAACTATACGCATCATCCAACAATTCCCTTTTTAGATCATGTGTATTGGGAACACTAATTCTCTTCCCAAATTTCAAAATTCCATCTTCACACACAAAGTCAATCAATCTCCCGTCATTGACAGCTTTAATCCTCTTTATAAACTCTTAATCATTGGTCTGAGAACTCTTTATCCTTTCTAGTGAAGATGGTTTGGCAACCATTTGAAAAATCCTTGATGTTTCACTTTCCATGGTGATTCCCATATCCATATTTACTAGATCCATGTATATATGATCCTCTTTAACTCTCATATTGTTCACAACTCCATGATATTTTCTACTCAAAGCATCTTCCACCTTATTTGCCTTCCCCTGGTGGTAGTGTATCATGAAATCATAATCCTTGAGTAGTTCAAGCCATATTCTTGCCTCATGTTGAGTTCATTCTGGGAGAAAATATACTTTAAACTCTTATGATCATTATATATCTTACATTTTTTACCAAAAAGATAATGTATCTATATCTTCATAGCAAATATTAAAGCAGATAACTCAAGATCATGAGTAGGATAGTTTTGGTCATGAATTTTCATCTATCGTGATGCATAGGAAATAACTCCATAATTATGCATAAAGGCACAACAAAGTCCTTTCATCAATGCATCACTATAAATAATGAACCCATCATTCCCCGATGGTAGATTCAATATAGGTGAATTGACCAATATTCTATTCAGTTATTCAAAACATTCTTCACACTCTTTTGTCCAAACAAATTTAACCCCTTTACATGTGAGCTTCATTAATGGGTTATCCAATTGGGAAAAATTCTAGAAGAAACCTCGATAATAACCTACTAAACCAATAAAATTGTGTACCTTGATTATACTCGTTGTTGCTGGAAATTCTTGGATTGCTCTTATCATAGAATGATCATTAGAGATTATATCTTTGGAGACAATATGGCCAAGAAAATAAATATCATGATTCCAGAATTCACACTTGCTAAACATTCCATATAATTCATGTCTTCTAAGAGTCTTCAAGATAATGCGCAAGTGATTTTCATTATCTTCGTAGCTTTTGGAGTATACCAAGATATCATCAATAAATACCACTAAAAATCATCGAGGTATTCCTTGAAAACTATGTTCATTAGAACCATGAATACAGAGGGTGCATTAGTCAATCCAAAAGGCATTACTATAAATTCGTAATGCACGTACCTGGTTTGAAATGCTTTTTTTGGAATGTCTTCCTTATTCACACATAAATGATGGTATCCAAATCGAAGTTCAATCTTTGAAAAGTATCGAGCTCCATGTAGTTGGTTAAATAAATCATCAATGTGAGGTGGGGGATACTTGTTCTTTATTGTTATAGCATTGATCTCCCTGTAGTCGATACATAACCTCATAGATAAATATTTCTTATTACATAAAAGGACATGGGCTCCCCATGGAGAAATATTAGGGAGAATAAATCCCTTATTACTCAATTACCCTAGATGAATCTTTAGTTCAACTAATTCCACAGTTTACATTCTATAAGGGGTCTTCAATATATGCCACGATCTAGGAATAAAATCAATGGAATACTCAATTTCTCATTCTGGAGGATGTCTAGGTAAATCTTCCAGAAACACATCGATATATTCATTCACAATAGGTACATCTTCTATTTTAACATTCCTTTCGTTACCCATAGTTATATCATTCTCTTCCTCCACAATAATTGAATTTAGTTGAGCTACTGGGGGTGGATCAAGATAAGAATTAGGTGGTGACGATTGTGCTCTATAGATAAGGTGTTCATTATCATCATCATAAAAAATCAAAACCTCCTTCATCTTACAATAAATAATCGCATAATGGTCTGAAAGTCAATCCATACCAAGGATTATATCAAACTCAATCATAGGTATGACGATGTAATCAGCAGAAAAAGAAATTTATGTTCTTTAATGGGGACAGATCCACAAAACATTGTAGCAATGATACTTACCATATGAGTTTTAATTGAAAACTCCCTTGTTAAATAAAAATGGAAATATATAATTTTCTTTCCAAACTGGGAATATATGAGACAATGCGATGATCCAGAATCAAATAATGATTTTTCTAAACTAGAGGAAACCATTAAATTACCTGTCACCACGTCTTTCGGAGCTTCTACCTCAGCAATAGTGATAGCATAAGCTTTGCCTTAATCCCTTGGACTATTTTGAGGTATTTTCCGCTGACGCTTAAGACATTCATTTTCATAATGTCCCATCTCCCTACAGTTGTATCATTGGACATCAGTAGCTTCCTTCTTCCCCTTGAAATCACGAGGTTGGTGTCCTTTTTCATCACACATGGAACATACTCCCATTCCTTTTAAGAATGTACCATAGTGTTTCTTCCCATGTTTACTGTAGGATGGATTTTCAACTTTTCCATTATTATCCTTATTTCTATTACCTGATTGGTCAGATGATCTCTTATTCTCTTGATTTTCTTTCAAGATATAAGACTTTGAGAATTCTTTTTCTGTCTTGATATCACATGAAACAATATCTTCATACGACGAGAAGGATTGTGAGACTAATTCTCAACGAAGAAATGGTATTAACCCATCAAAGAAATGATCAATCTTACATCTTGGGTTATTTATATAATCTCCAGAATACCTTGCTAACCTTGCAAAGTTAGCTTCATACTTTGCAACATTCTCATCCTCATTTTGCCTCAGACTCAGAAATTGCATTTCCATATCTTCTCGATGGCCACGAGGAAAGTATTTTTCAATGAAAATCTCTTTAAACTCCCTCTATTCCATATTGGATACTTTATCATCTTCCTTTGTGTTTGGAATCAATGTCCACCATTGATCAGCATCTGTAGTGAGGTGATAAACTGCCATGAAAACTTCTTCCCTTTCACTACACCAAAAATTCGGAAATTATTTCTCTAGGGAAATTATCCATTTCCTAGATTCTAAGGGATTTGTACTCCCATTGAATTTTGGTGTTTATTTCCTCATGATGCGGTTTAACATTGATCATCTACACTGTCGATCAGTGGGCTGCATACAAGGAAGGTTATTATTCATAGCCTAGGTGAGATTTCCCCATATGGTGATTAGCTGATCAGCACCAGTTGTACCACCAGCTCCACTATAATAATCTTGAGCTGGAGGAAAATCCCTAAATGGAGTGTGTGAATTGATATGGTTTCCATTCCTTATACTAGGATCCATTTCTAAACAATGGCATAAACTAGATCAGTTTATGAATCTCAATACAGAAATGAAAACTTTTAAAACACTTAACATAAATTGAACTATTTATAGATATAATCCATAATCATAGAAATGTTTTCTTTGAGGAAGTATATTCTCATAAACCCTTCATAAAGGTTTGTAAAGAAAATGAGAATTATCCTAAGCATATCCCACGAGAGTGACGTAACCAAGAGTGCAGCAAGGCCCATTGTCGTTCACCAGTTCCCGTTTGAGTCTAGCTCAAAGCGGTGTTTTTGGGTTTTACCCCTAGGTACATCTGTTCCAGAGCCGCCTCTACCAGCTCGTATCTAGAAAAGGATGTATTTCTCAGAAAACACACAAAATCTACTCAATACCAAAATTCTAAGAAGTTCTTCTCTATTAATCCTCAATGTACATCTTAGGTATATGTGCTCTAATCAGAGTTTATCTAAATCTAGCTTCCATGGTTTGTACTAAAAATTATCTAATTCCAACCGTAAGGCCCCGACCCCAATTACACAGATTCGGTTCATTATTACATATCATAGGCATGATCAAAAAATATAAAGTCTCAAAATACTGATTAGTTTAGTCACCTTGGAATCACTAGATACATTCATAAAGTTTACATTACATCATAAAGTAAAAAACTATAACAACATCTTGTCTCGACACTCATACCCCCTTATACTATCCAGGAAGGTCATTCATAAAATAGTTCTTCACATCCTTCAAAAATGAAACATAGAAAGGGGTGCACTCAAATGCCCAGTAATGATAACAATATAGCAGAAAATTTCATACATAATCATAAACATTTAAGGCATTGTATAACTAAAAAAATCCTTTTAAATATTAAATTCAGTATAATATGGCATTGTTAAAATAAAATAATTCCATTTACTTGTTCATATGGATATTCTACTAGTCGAATAATAACATTCAATATCATTAACAACTTTCATTATGATGGAATGCATAATTCCAGACTATCATAACCACATAGTCAAGGAATTGTTCCATAACTAAAAATAAGATTTTTTCATGGCCTTGTACCAAGTCACTAGTTTGTTTCATGAGACCTACTGATTCATCAAAGAGCTATAGCGGGCTCCACCCGTCACATATTAAGTACAATGCATTCCTCATATGAACAGGTTTAAACCTAACAAAAACATTCGTATTGAAACTAGCATACAAAATGTCAAGACATTCTCCATAATCCATGAATATTATAAAAATAACACATCCATAGTCAAATATTTCACAAAACCATCAATACAATATGGAAGTTTTGTATCATATTAAAAAAACTTCAAATAGGCATAAAATCTATCAAATGATGTTGACATTGATAAAATCAAATCTATTTGAGAGAAATATATCTTTTTTAAATCATTTAAAAGTCACATAATCATAAAATAAAACATTTAATTTGAAAATAATCTTATAATCTTGTAAGGGATGCTTGAACAATTTCATAATGGCGGAAATTAGCCACAACCACTATATAAGATAAAAAAGACATTCTTACCGTAATTTTGTTGAAGAGGTTAAAAATGACCTTTTTTAAAAAATGAATGAAATATTCCTTTATAAACTTATTATAAATAGTCAACAAAGGTATAATTGACTTTAAACCATAGTCTGTAAAATATTAAGAATTATTTGAAATACATTCTCATGAAACATAGATGTGGATGATAAAGAGGTCCCTGTAGATAATTACATATAAACAACCTCGGAAAATGAAAATATTGTGAAATAAACCCTTACCTTGTACTTTTCCTTGGATGAGGGTAGGTTAACCTCCTGTATAATAGTTAAATAATTGTTATTAAATTATACATGAATCATATACATTAATATGATATAATATATGATCTTTTACCATTGATTTGTTAATAATATCTTAGTTTTATCGTCGTTTCAGGTGTTAACTTACTTGTTTTGTTACATAAGTCGTGTTTGTTATGGATAGGATGTATCTTATTCATTTATAGATTGATATAAAGTCCTTAAACATTATTTTTAGTCATCAAATGAAAATTATTCTTTAATGGATACGATGGGGAATGAATCTCATCACGTTCGTGGAGATGGTAGTCCGTACGTACACACGAGCGACAATATCATTCTTTTTATATTAAAATAATATATAACCGGATGGTATATCATATATATAGAATCATTATCATGTTACTTTTATTACATAATTTAATTACACATCATTATCATATCCATCCAAATAGTAATGATTTGAATAACAATTACACCACGACGTGGAGACGGTAAGCTGTACGTACACACGTATGGTGACATGTCATTAAAATGGTGGATAGAATAATTAATATGGTTGTAGAATATTTATAACAATATCATATTATATACAATATACTGGAGTTATTATTTTAGTATGGAAATAACGAAGAAAGAAGAAGTTGATGAAGAAAGGAACTTGAAATAGGGTGGTGAAAACATTACCTCTTCTCCGGATTATTCCTTTTGATTTGATAAAAAGGGATCCATTGGATTGCTTTCTGATCAAACTAAGGCATATAGGTTGAATTTTTGGAAGTTGAGATAATATTTTGGTAGGGTTTGTCCGAGCCAAAAGGCTTTAATGGTATGAATTTGAGAGAAGGGGGAGTTCTCATTTATATGAGGGGTGAGGGGCACCATTGGAAAAGCTACAAATATTATTTTATAATAAATTTATATTAGGTTTATAATTGCTGAAAAGTGGATTATTTAGTGGTTAAGGTGGGGATGGGTCAAAAACCACCCAACCAATAGGTTTTAGATAGGTTTGGGTCACTATATTAACCTTATCTTTTAGTTTTAATTCTTAGTTAATTAGTTCCACATTTACCATGTCTCTTTGTATTTTTATATTATATAGTTTAATAAACATTATATAGACATCAAAGAGAATCCCAAGATGTTCATTAATTATACACCTATCATTATATAAGTCTTTTGGCCTATAATTAGATTTTTAGGAATTGAATATCAATTAATAATATAATATTTGTTTTAAAAACTTTTTAATGTCAATTTTGACACTATTTGGTATTTGATTTTTGTGAAAATCCTAACAGAATGATTACATAGAAAAAACATAATTAAATAAATTATTACATGTCATATTAACCTATAAAATTAGTTTAATTCATAAAAAGTCTCAAATTACATTAATTGGGGTATTTATAATATCAATTATTTTAATATTTCATTAATTTGGTAATTACTACATCACCATTGTGTCATAATTAAATTAAATTGTTTAATATATAAAAATTATAAATAAAAAAAAATTATGTATGAAATATTTTTAGCTTTCTAATTAATATTTATAATCAAATTTATCTTTTGTATAACCCTACATTAAAAATGTTTTAGTTATTAAACATTTATTTTAACTCTTTTAACTCTTTTTTGAATTAAATAATAATAAATGATATAATCTAATCCAAGTGGACCTAAATGATAATATTTTATTCCAAAGGTTGTTTTTGGTCGAGATACACTTGTAAAATAGAATTAGGACATGTTCTTGGGTAATATTAATTTCATTTTTACCCTTAATTACCCTATTTACTTTTAAACGTGGTAAATAAAAGTAAAAAGTTACTATTCAACAAAAATTATTTTCATCTTATTGAACCCCATTTTACTCCTTGATATTAACTGTGTCTCTATTATTTTTGAGTTTCCATGCACATATGTGGTAAAATTATGTTTTATGTGAATTTTCAAATTCTCCTTGGAGGTGGGTAAAAGACGGTGAAAAGTTCAATAAAATTTTTAAATATCTAAAATTATTCTAAACTAAATATAATGAATTACATTGAACTTATGTAGGTATTATGTATATATTTTGACCCTCATTAAATTTAAATAAAATAAAAAATTATTTAAATAAAAAATTTGGTTTTAAACTACAACTCAATGTTTTTTTCACTATTCATAAAAAATTGAATGTTTTCAGAAAAATACCAAAAATTCACCCTAAACTAATTTCAATATTCCAAATCCAAAAATGAAGTGTATTTTGAAATATAAAATTTATAAAATTTCAAAAAGTGTGAATTACTATTCATAAAGGCTAGTTTTATTGGTTGTGGTGTGTGTTAGAACTCGAAGTTGCGTACAACACACGCTACTATATTATTCAAAGAGTAGCGCACCGTGGAAGCTTGGGGTGTTAGAAAGAGACCATATTGATGTTGTATCCCCACTATACAATTTTCTATCAGAAATGATCCTAATGGATTAGAATTCTACAATACATTATTATGATCCAAAATTATGTTTATAAAATATGATGAAGTGTGATCTATATGTCCTTGGAATTCCATAACAAATAGATTCATGTATATAAAATTATTTATTATCCTCCACTCATCGCATGAAAAATTCATTTCCAATATATATTTTATTTTAATTAACACACTAACAACATCATTTCGCTTTCATTTTGAATCACATAATTCAATGATGAATGAATATAGATACTCAACCGGCCTCCCCTACCAAAATGTCATGTATCCCCAAGAAAAGATGTAATTGAGGCTCTTGTGTTCTTTGTATACCACAAATAATTCTCCAAGGAGATAGTGACTCCAACATTTTAAGGAATATATGATTACTACTAACTTCAAATCATCTATATCATAATTCAACTAATGTAATCTCAATATCCTGTAGCCATAATCATCCAATCGATCCTCCATCATTTGAACTACTCTGAGTCCAAATATGAATACATCATAGTACATGATTCTGAAATACCCCGCATATGTAAACAGAGAATACATGATGGGTCAAACCTAACATTCATCCATTGAAAATATTTTTCAAATCATCAGATCTTTCAAACTTCACCCCATTCATTTTCAAACAAGATATTGTTTCATCTAAATGTGAAAAACCCTCGATAAAGCACCTAAAATATCCTAAAAAATAATAATGATATAAATTTCAATGATATTTTTGGGATATTGCCAAGATATCGTAGATATGTCCTTTTCTGTTTCCACTAAAACACTTACATCAGAGTTGAAATGGCAATATAAGTACCATTTAACAATCCCAAACATTATTTTGGTTGCTTGGCATTAATACCATGCTCTCCAATTGTACTATGAATGATCTTAAGATGTTATGAATGAACATCTACTAAATGTGAGTACACTAACATAACACCTAGAAAACCCCCACAAACTGGTCCAGAAAAGGATGAAATATCATTTACATTATGTTCATGAATATTGTCACTAGGTTAGTAAACTAAAATGGAATCACTAAGAATTCATTTAAGAGATATATTATCCTAAAAATTAGAGGTATATCTGATTGTCTCACCCATAATAAAAGGATTGAAAATTAATCATGGATAAGTTATTATAACCACATGATAAAATATATCATACGAGAATCAACACATAATTGAAAATACCTATCAACCTTCATAGAGATGAGAACTATAGATCCCATAAAAGACCCACTATAACATTTGTTGAATTTATATCATATACATTCCAAAATAACATTTAAATCCATATTCATTGTTGGTTCTATTCTATATGGAGGGATAGAAACTGGCTCAATTCCTAGTACCATCATTATCATGAACTTGATCACTCACTCTAGTGATAATATTTAGATCATTTATGGAAATACATCCTGAAAATAACTTACCATTAGGGTAAATGGTTCATAATTTAATCCACCATAATCTAGGTAAAAACCAGTTATTTGAACTATGAGACAATACAATCGACATTAAATTTTTCCCTCACAACCATCATGAACATTATAGTCACCTTGTTGATAATTGATACATTCATCTAGATCATGAAATGTAAACCACCTCTTCTAATATTAAATATGATATTTTTATATAATTAACATCCAAATACCATGATTCATGTAAAATCATATATTTTATAGAACACATAGTTCCAAAAAGAAATGGTTACCACCAATATCTACAGAATAGATCATACATTGTTTGATATTTTATTACCACACTATCGACAATGCATTGTTGGTGAAACCCCCTCAAATCATTACACATCAAAGACTGAATCGTTTTTTAAATGTGATCATTGGAACGAATGTGATGAACTTATATCAAACATTGAAGATGCTATGTTATATGACACATGAATTGTACATCATACGATATAAGGTATTTTATCCATGATAACTAAAATAGTATTCATAATGTTAAAATTACCTGTCCATGTTCTATGGGATCTTGTAAGACTACACAGAGTAGTACATTTTCTTAGTACTACTCTACATGAATTGGGGTACCATGTACCCTTCATCAACCTGAATCGCCAGTGGAACTATAACTACCATCCATCTCATGTGTAGCTGAGACCCTTCCAAAATAATTTTCATTTTCTAATTCCCTTACCCTAGTATAGAATAAAAATTAAATACATAACCACTATAGATAACCCAATCTACCATATATAAGACGTTAAAATGAGGGGTAAGGACACTATATGAGCACTCAAAAATAAACATTAATATCAAATAGAAAAAGAATGGAACATGGTCTTCTGATAGCTTTCCGCTGCCCAGAAAATTCTTCCCACTAGTAGCTTGGAAGATACTATTGCATTGAATGTTCTTTCAACTCAAATAAGAGGATCCAAATTTCAATGTTGAAAAATAATTATCATTTCTTGAGGACTCTATTAGATTACATTCTTTGATATGTTCTTGAATCAACACATACTCAACGTTTCTCAAATGTAAAACATTTTACATTGACCAGATCTCATAGCGAAGACCATCCTGAAAAAATCATTCCCTATAGATATCATCATCTACCAAATATGAAACAAAGAACCATATGTCTGTGAAATGTCCATTGTTGTCCCAAACCAACATTCCATCTTGTTTTTCAAGGATGAACTCATTATATTTTTCATCATTTAAATTATGAAGATTTAAAAGGAACTTGAACATCATCTCAATGTCATTCTATTATAACTAATCAATATTCCCAACATCCTATAATATATATCACCAATTATTGGTAGGACCTTGGATTATGTATATATAACAGGATATGCCCTTTTATTATCATGTGAATGAGGATTCATGAAAATTATATGGACTGAATAGATCTAACAAATTTTTACCTAAGGTCCCACTTCCCTACTAAACATTGACAGATAGTGTGGATAATTTTTTTTGTGACATCGAAGGAAAACATTTCAATAAAATTTCTTTCAATAGATCTCATGAACCTCAAAAAGCTATCCGGAAGATGAACATATATATTTTTCCCATGAACGATAAGAATATATTGTTCAGATATGTTAGGAGTATGCTAATTTCCATTATCATGAATGTCATGATGATGATGGTGAGAATAAATTTTCACTACAACACAAATGCATATTTTAGATAATTTTCTAGCAATATGGCCATAATCAATAGGTTTCCATGAAAGAGAAATAGATACCCATGGATGTCCTATTCAATGACATACATTATTTTAGAATGTCATCTCAAATCATTTTAGTAATCTAGTTCAATATATATTACATATCATAGTTCATTAGGGAATTATATATGATAAGAAAAAATAGATATAACCCTATAGTGAACAATGAATGTCGACATAGACCAATGTTCTAAATATAATTCATGTATTATCAACTCATACCAGGGTGGGACATGATTATAAATATCATGAAAAGG
This sequence comes from Viscum album, assembly GCA_963277665.1. Taxonomy (NCBI): domain Eukaryota; kingdom Viridiplantae; phylum Streptophyta; class Magnoliopsida; order Santalales; family Viscaceae; genus Viscum; species Viscum album. The sequence goes on along the minus strand of OY728164.1, from coordinate 62,245,440 downwards.
TAAAATTATTACATAGTATCCTAACACAACATATAATTCCCAAGGTGAATTAATCGCAATAGTAATCGGCACATTGCACAAACCACATACCAATCACTAGGAATTCATATATTCCATAAAATATTGGGTAAATACTCCCATGTAGAATCTTTTTACCAAGTATAGATATATCATCGTCTTCATCATACCATTCACAAATGTAAAGAAAATGAAAATAGAACCTTTTCTTTTGATAACACTTTTAACATAACATAACTCAGAATAATATCATTTGAACAGAAAGGGATTGGTAACGAGACCACAAGACCACCACACCATACACCATAGGCTGCTAACTAGTAATGAGGGTATCGAATATATAGTTTAGAGACTATACCACCCTAGTATAATGTTACATAGAATTAGATAATAAACTATATAAACAAAAGAAAGTCAATGTATAGCCATATTGTATGAAAATATTAAGTGGAAACTAAATGATCTCGTTAATAATCAGGCATAATTAATGATTTGAATGATTGTATTTAATTTCCATTCTAAAATCAATTCAAATAATAGACTAGAATAATCATATAAGGATTCAAAATTTTCCATTATCAAACCCCACCCCAGTCCCATCTACAATCTCTGTCCCATCATCAAACAAGGAATAAAGAGAAAGGTCCTTCTCCCTTGTGCAGACCAACATTAACTTAATCCACTCATGTAGCAATCAGTTTCCCAAATACGATGTGGGTATTACTTAGTATGTTCACACCACCATGTCAAAATAAAATAGTCAGATAAGAAGTGTATGCAATAACATGATAAAAATGTTTTCTATAATAATTCAAAAATTAATAAAATATATCAACCCCTACATCGGCTCCGTTCAGAATATATTAGAGTATATCTTATGACCATGACAACCAAAACAACATAAAAAGGCTTAAGTAACTTATTCGACTCTATGTATAAATATATATGAGTTTTTATTACTCCCATTTCTTCATCAAACATATAACCATTTAAAAATAACTAGCATTTGTTCCATGATGGAATACCTTTGGGAATTTCATACAAATATTACAACAACTACCATATAACCATGGTATAATCACAAACATCTGAGCGAAGTCTTGTTTTCAATCCAACATTCAGGGCAAATCGCTATAATTATATCCATATTGGACTGGGTATAACACAATATATATAAGAATTATAGCATGGGACTCGACTGAGATCACTCAATATAAGCATTACAACATATAAGTGTCCATGTTTTAGGGAAGAGCCCAATTTATAAAAACTTATTCATAGAACACATGTCTTTCCATAAAACATGTAAATCACAATATCACATCAATTATATCAACAATTATTTATGGTAATTAAAATTTATCATTAAAATTCCATATTCAACCTAAATCACAATTGATTACAAATTATATTAAAAAATATATACCACAAAAAGGGATTATTTATCATGAAATCATTTAAGGTCTCATGTCATGTAAAACACACATTAATCCATTATCCAGTTCAATTGTATTCATGTTTTCTCAACTCATGGGTCGCTATATGCTTAGTTAAAGTCCAATTGAAACCAATGGAAATCAATGAATAATCCCATTCATTTATTTAAATGACGTAGGAATATTATATGTAGTCTTAGAAACAATATTGAATTATGTTGGAATTTATCAAACCATAAAGATATCATTTATACTGTGTTCTTTTAATTATTCATCCAACCATGATTCCAATGTAAAACACCCATAAGAAAGAAGTTCTGGATTATCACAATATGGTTCCTTGATAAAAATTATCAATATCTCGACAGAAAATGTGATCAATCAAATGTTTTCATCATAATTATTGGGAGAAGATAGATAAAATGAAGAAAACTAACTAAAATGAATAATGAGAGATTTATCACACAAACAGGGTATACACAAGAGAGGTTTTCACTCCAAATTAACAATTAAGATTCACTAGGATGGGGAAGATTAAAGATGAAGCAGATTAGAATAAAAATTAGTTGTAGAGCCTGTTTGATGTAGTATATTAGGGGATGGAATGGAATGTAATTTACATATGTATCATGTCAATATTTTTAATGGAAGATGAAAAAAACCATTCACCTTAGATTTATTTAATAAAAATATTAAATAAATATATGAAATGTAATATCTTTAAAAGTTGTGTAAATTTAATATCAATAGTATGTCAAACCATATTCCATTTTAAACAAACCGAAAACCTATTAAAGCTTCTCTGTATACTAAGAACCATGTTAACACATAGCCCATTTATACTTAGATCCACTTAATTCATAATTTTTATATATCCCTAAACATTAGTACATTTTCCCCAACAAGATTTCCACATTGATATGCTCTTATCATACCATGTCTTCACACCACCTAAGACTATCTTTGTTCAAATGAAATACATCCCTGAATAAAACATATCCAAAAGTAAATATATTGAATAACTTAAATAGAGACATACTGGAAGATGATATGATCTTAAACAATTCATCCATAATAAAATTTATGTAGGTGTGTTCTTATTGTACCTTATACCTTATACATGTGTGCTTGAAGAATATCATGTGAAAGGGAGATTAAATGTGTAGGGTAGGGTAGATGTGTTAGGTCATGGAGATCATGATATTGAATATATATAGATATTGGAAGATAGCTTTTGATAGGATCACAAGGTATGTTGTATTCACATGCCCATACTCAGATATGTTAGTATATAAAAATGATTCATGTTAATTATTTTTTCAGCCACAGAAGATTCATTATTATTCATGTAATAGAAATAGAAATATTTTTGAAGATTTTAGACCCTTTTATGTTGTAGAGAGGGAAATGGTAAATGTAAAACTGAGGAAAATGCATCTCATGGACAATTTATTTCTGTATTATGGAAGATGTGGTGGAGGATTGGGGAATTAACATTGAGTGGAATATATTCTCTATTGTTTCCACCACCACCTATAGATGGCCATGATTGTTTATAGGATCTTGAGGATGGTGGTGATGTAGATTTAGGAAGCAGTGACCACTGAACTGGATGATCTAATGAATATTATAGGTAAACATTTTTCAATTATAATTCAGTAGTAGTTTTTATACACTGTATTTAGATCATTTTTTATTTCAACTAAATTCTAATAGATTGTATAGGGCGACAAGGGATATCAGTAGAGATATATGGTAGTGTCATTTGACATAGCATTAGATTCACGAGTATGATGGATTCTTCCCACACCTAGATGAATTCTTATGACATGGTCAAAAATATGAAGCCAATTTAATTATTTCCAACTAGGATAGGGTTGACGTATGTTTGAATATTTACTTTATGTTATGTTTTCTTGAATTGTTGTGTGACATAGTTTTGGAGGAGTCCCTCCCATTAACAATAGATCATTTTTGCTTGAAATGTATGATTCATGAACCTATTTGAGGAATTGAATCACATTGAACCTTTATATAGTTGTACGAGGGTCTTGATGATGGCACCGCAATGTGTTTTTTTCAACTATACATGCTCAGTTTTCATGATGCTTCTGGGTGTGTTGGTATATTTTTATTTATGAGATATGTTGGAGGACGATGTTTTCAGGGGAAAGGATCGGTATAGCCTAGTTTGAAAACATCAATACATAATTGTTGTTTAATGGAACCCTTGTTTGATCAAAATATTAATTTTACAAGATACCCTTGAGTTTTGTGTTGTGAAATTAATCAATGGACATATGGGAATAGTTGATTTACGTATGCTTATGTTTCATGTTAATGAAGTTGTGTTCTGGTAGAACTAATGACCATAGGTGGACTTGGTTCAGGGTTTCATTACAACCTTTTAGATATTAATATTTATACTCCATATTTGTTAAATGATTTAGACATGTTTCTAGAATGGTTTTGGGTATTATTTTGTCTTTGTAGTTCCCCTGAGTGTGTTCATTGAGCCTAGATGGGATCCCCATGGTGAGTTCATTTGTGCAATATTACAAGCAGAGAGATCAATTTTTTTCCTCTTTCATTGGTTTTTACTTTTTATAGATCGAAAATATATGTTTGAGAGGATGCATAGTCTCAGGTTTTTCTATTTAAGACTTTCAAAAATTTCAATAAATATTTTTGAAGCTAAGGAATGAGTTTTCGATGGAGATTAGGTCCCTGAGAGCCTCGTGGATGTGATATTAAAACACTAAATATATTACATCAATCATGTTAAGTTTCATGATAAAAAATGAATAAATCATGAGGGGGTATCATATAGAAGAAAGATACCATTTTGGAGTTGAAGATGTCGATTTAACCCAAAGAACTACTTATTTTATATATCACAGGGTGCTCAGCTAAGGGCGCATTGGAAGGTGAACTAATGATATTATTTTATTAAAAATAAACTAATGTTCTAAAAAACCCACCTTTTCACTCACATATAATGGATATGATTATTTCCCCCTTACGTGATGAATGATCCAATGAAAACCAAGGAGAGGAGGAGCTATAAATCATTGATATTGAGGGTGATCACACCCGGATCATATTGAATCTTCTTCTGAGCATGAATCCTCACCTGATGCTTGAATGTTGCACTATGAGGTAAGAAAATTTAATTTATCTATCCCAATCCCCACTTTCGACACATTTTTAAAGGGTTTATAGCCTTATTATGAATATTTTAGATCCCAAGGAGTTTGATCGATATGTATTATTGGAAATATAGGTATTTCAATCTACTCACATAGATCCCCCTTTTTTAATTCCTGATCAAAGGACGTGAAGTATATAATAACATATTGTGTGTTCCTCTTATTAATGGGTTATAAACATTGCGTACAACACTCATTGTACTAGGGGTGAATTCCTTGTATTGATCCTAGGTCATCTGGATATAGGATAAAATGTGGTTTTCATGTGAAGGGGTATAGACATGAGACAATACATGAATAGATTAAATTTGATGTTGGTGTAAAACCAGAGAACATGTTTGGGAAATTTCTAGTATATATGATAGCTAAGAAGCCCCATGTACTGGGGGGAATGTCCTTATCGAATACATGACTAGTTGAGCCCTGGGGGGAGAATTCAACTACAGACTTGGGTGAGGTGAGAAGGATAATGTTCACCATGTACCCATCGTATAAGCTCACATTGATATCCAAACCATGAACAAAATTATATGGCTAGGTGTTTTTGGTGGTTCACATTACATGTGGACCCTAGTACACATTTGGTAATCTTATTAAGAATGTAAACCAATTATATCTCCTACTTGGAGGCTCAAATTCAGTCATATGTGATAATTATCCTGAGAAATATTAATAATAGAATGTGATGGTATCCCTCATTGTGTATTTAGAGATTCAAATTGGAGTAATTAATTTCTGAAGAAACATTTTAAAATATTGATCATGGTTAATGATCAAGTTGGATTAATAGAGAGATTTTATGTTCGGTACCCATCCATGGAGTCTCAGATGTGGTCCCCCTAGATTCTTTAGGATCACAGTGAATAAATCAAATTCTATCAAGGAGAAGTTTCCCAATATTAGTACACTATGTGATATGGGGATTGTGGAGTGTTAGGATCCTTCCAATGAAAAATGATTTATTCTAGGGGACAAATTTATCTACCAAATAGAATATAGTACTAGTACACCCACTCTATTTTTTTGTGGGATTCCATTACCACTTGGAATTGTAGATTGAGATCTCCCTCACAGTGGGTGGGGGTCATCTATACATGACTTAGTTCTACTGGGGTCATTTCTCCTCTATTGTACTAGTATGTGCATCCCCAATATCATTTTTATAGATTGATATATAGATCCCCATTCATATCATGGTGCAGGATCTCCATATTCATTATGAAGATAGAGTTAATACACATCTTTCATATAGGGGTGCATGTACTCTGTCCATAGAATCATTATCCCTTTACTATTTTTCATATCGTGTCCTCCTTGAGATATATTAATACCTATGACATGTATAAGATATCAATAAATTTCCCACAATGTATTCCCAATCCAAAAAATTTAAAAAATAGCATATACATAATTTAGTGTTTTGATGATCCTTACAGATTTAATCACATTTGGTATCCATATTTTGGAGGTTATCCTAATAAAAATAACATCATAATATTTAAATATATCTAAACCATTACTTGAATACTATAAGTCATGAACTTGTATTAATCAATCTGTGAATTAAATATTTTGAAAATTAACTTATATTCATTTCAAGAAAAATTTAAGATTACATATTTAGATAATAATTCCATAAATATTTCATAAAAAACCCATATATTAATGTTTGGTCACTTCAACTTAGAATCCATTTTTCTAAAAGTTTTTTACTTTTATGATATAACATTTTTCATTTTCATTGTATGTATTTACAATTAACATCATGACGTTAGACATTTACCAAAAATGATATAATTAAATGTGTTAGACTAAAAATAATCTTTTGAATTTTACTTGATAAAAAAAGTCAACACATAATTTTTTAACCCTAGAAATTCATAACAACTCCCAATAATACGAATAAAACATTTTATATGAAATATTGGAGGAAAATTAAAACTCATAAAGTAATATATTAAATAATCAATATTTCAATGTATCTTTCTAAAATACATATACATTTCATCCTTAAGAAGTTGCATATACATTCAATTTAACATATTCTCATAAAATTAACTTTTGAAGTCATTTGATTTCTGCAAAACCCAAGTAAAATGTTAGATAAATATATAAGGTATTTTGGGAATTACTGTTAATATAAAAATATTAATTATGTCAACCAACTTGGTATATTCCAATAATCTCATAGGATAAACCTAATAGGATAAATCCATCTCCTTACCAAATGTGTTAGAGAGATATATTAGGATCACCTATCTATGAATTGTAATGGAATAACCTATCAATAAATTATAAAAATAAAACATATCATTTATATATAATGGAATCAACCATCACTGTATAAAATATTAAAAAATCCAAACAAATTCATAAAACATCAAATCTTCCAGTATAATATTCTTCACATTCATAACAAAAACATATCCACATATAAAAATTTACATTCCATTTTATTTTTCTTAAAATACTTCCAGAAAAGTGTATTCAGGTTTTATGTGAATAAAGTATTAAAATATTGTAATTCATTCTAATAATAAAATATAGAATATGGTTATGGAAAAAACTATTTGAATCTTACATGATAAAATAGAATATTACTTTTTCCTTTTCCGGAAAATGTTCCACTTCAAAAAAATAAAACGGTTCCTTTTCAAAATTATAGAAATAAATTTGAAATTCAAATAATATTTTCATTATAATTAAATCAAATAAATGTAAAAACATCAATAAAATAAATTTTTAAATATAAACATGGAATAAAATGTTTTATAAATTTAATCATGATAACATTTAAATTCAGGTGTTAAAAGTAATGTTTCCCTGAAAATTTGTCTTACTCATCATGTACATTATATATTTCTACAAATAATACAAATATGTTCCAAATTTAATTAATTGAGAACCATTTTAAATTTTATTATTTCATTAATTTTAATCTTTTATCTTTTTATATATAATAACTTATATTATTTAGTTCACCTCAAATGTTTGGATGATATTCGGATCACAAGTACAAAATGAATCCTGTTGGATGACTATAGTAAATGAGGTAATTATTTAATCATTATAAATATAAAAAAAGTAAATGGACTCTAAGAAATTGGGGGTATTAAGGGAAGGTATTTGGGTAGGTATTGGATAATATAGAGTGCTCAAAATGTTTTATGAATATATGAGATATTGGTCCCTTTTATATGTTTTGAAAGATGGATTTTGAAATTCCTCATATAAATAAATTAATATAAATTAAATTTCAGAAATATATGGATCCGAATTCATTAAATACGTTTATAGGATTAGTATGAAAAGAAATAATATCATAAAAAACATGTTAATTTATATAACTTTTTATCTCTTTAGTAACCACACTTTATCCCCTCTGACAATTTACTGCTATGTAAGTGTTTTTTACACATTATGGACAATAAAAGTTACTATAAAGGTAAAATTACTCCTAAATATACCAATATTTATATTTTCAACCATATTATACTAACTTGGAAAATGATATTTTTCCATAATATTTAAGTCAATTAATCAAATATGGTTTATTATAAAATATAATTAATGTAATTATTAGATATATTATGTTATGTTTAATTTGAAAAAAACATGATTTTGAAAAAATAGTAATATATTTTTCAAAAAATCTATAAAATATTATATTAATATAAGAAATATAAATAAAAAGATAAATCATTAATGTTATATTAGAATAAATATATTAGAAATGATTTATTATTTTTTTGTATAAATTGAATATATTCAATGATAGAGTTTTGTAAGACTTTAATTCATTTATATTAACACCACAAGATAAAAATATATTACTATGTAAAAAGTAATTTATCATTAGAATAACCGTTTTTATATAAAACTAGGTCTCATTTTTCAATGAAAAAAAATATTATAGATATTAAAAGAAATAGAGTGACATTGTTTACAATATCCTTTACTCAAATATAATTAAGATAAACATCAAGGATATATGGAAATTGTAGGTCATATTCTCATTGTTTGTATGATTAAGTGTTAAAAATTCTCATAAAAATTAATAAAATCCTATTGTATGGTAATTATTGATATCATATAATATTATTTTTATCCATAATTATCATATTTACCCTTAGTAAGGTCAATTATTATTGTGAAGATACTATTATTAATGAAACATAACAAATGGAGTATTCAAAAAACATGATCCTCCAACTTAAAAATAAATAATAATTTTATGACATATTCAATTTACTAATTTGGAAAAATTTAATATAAAATTTTACAAGAAAAAAAATTAGAAAAAAGTAGTTTATATGATAAAAAAATTATACAAAATCATGTATAAAATTAAAATCTAACATCATAAATATATAAATTTTTATAAAGAAAAACTAAATAATTTTTTAAAACATATACTAAATGTATGTTTTGTTGTTAAATACCTAAAAATATAATGCACTCTTTAATTAAAAGATGAATCTACCAGTATTAATTGAAAAATAAAAAAATTTAAAAAATTAAATAAATTTAATCCTCAATTAATAATGACATGATAAATATAGAAAATTAAATAATTTGTATAGAATAATTAAAATATTATAGATATAAATTATAATATATATATATATAATGAAATAATTTTTTTGGATGAAAAGTTAATTTTGAAGCTTAAAGGACCTTACGAAAATATTGATTTATTTTTACTAAAAATCAATCAACACATTATATTAAAAATGATATTCAGATATAATGCAAATTATCATAATCATATTCATTCCATTAGATTTAATAACTGGTTAATAAAAGAATTAATTATATATTTATATATCAGGGTTCGTTAAAAATTGGTTTTGTGAGTTTAAGATGTTGTCAAACATAGTTTTATTATATAGTATTTTATTAATAAAATTAAAAAGAATTTATAAGACACATAAAGAACATATAGACTCTAGTTAAGGGATTTTATAACTCAATTCATATTAATTTAATTGTTCATATTCTCCATTGAAATTGTATTTGCAAAAAATGTGCCAAATTACTATTCATGGTATTATATTTTTTATAGAGCATGTTTTGTGTGGTTGTAAAATTGTAACACATAACCACAAAAAATATTTTTAATTACCTCATTGATATGATATTGTAATTTATTATTCATCCCAATATTTTTTATTTGATACATGTACTATTTCATATACATAAATTTTTTTAAGGAGTATAATAAAAAAACCAGTGTTACTATAATATGAATTACAATTTGATACTAATATTTAATTTCCATTTAATGTTATCCCATTTAGAAGAGTTTTATTATAACTATATAGATATTTTTAATGTTTTAATTTTATCAATTTCAATTTATTGAGACATGATTCATGTTATATTACATGAATTATCTTATCTGTTTTACTTATAAACAATGAATGTTTTGTTAACTGATTTCAATAAAGAATATTATGGTTTTTCAAAACATATTTTGATGTCCATTAATTATATTGATGTATGTTTACTTATTATTGAATCTGTTTTTATTTATCATCTCAATCATTTCAATCTAATTTATTTTTACACCGATTCTCCTCTATTAATTTATATAGATTATATATTGAATCTGGGAATATAATATCAGGAAACATTTTATAGATAAGGAATTTTATATTCTGTAATATTTTCATATATTAAAAATTATTTTGGTATGTAATGAAAATAATTTTAATTTCTTTTAAAACATTATATTAATAGGATTATAGATTTTTTGCAAAACAATTCTTCTAATTTATTTCTTGTATTTATAGAATGTTAAATTCTAAAAATGATTTATTTATCCAATTTATTTTCATTTATCTATGATCTTATTTTAAATGATTTTAAATGAAATACAACAACATTTTTAAGACGTGAATCTTTTGATTTTCCATAAAATAGTTTGAAATAAAAATTTATTTTATATGTTCATGGCATAAATGGAATTTTACACCCATATGAACATTATTTTGTTATAATATTTCGTTACATATTACATTTAATATTTTAAAATAACTAGATTTTCAAAAAATTCTTGGAATTTTAATTAATAAATACAATGAATTAGAAAGTTATTTTCTATGTATCTAGCTAAATGTTTTAAAAGTCCATCTAATGATATTTTCATATTTTTAATTATATTTTAATGACTATTATGATTAAATGGGGATATAATTTTAGGATATCCATCACATCATTTCACCAAATTTTTTATTATGATTTTATAAATATATTTATAGTAAACACATTTCATTTTCACAGCTATTCAATATTAGAAAATTATTATGATATAAAATCATCCTATTGTAATTATAATAATATGATACATATAAATTATTTAAAACCACATCAGGATTAATGATAGATAACAAATAGGGTAGTGAATCATTGATAAAAAATGTCTTAAATTTTTTTCAATATATAAATTGGAACCTATTAGGATATATTGACGATTTCTACAAGCCACCAAAAAACTAACCCATATAAGACAATATAGTATATTCTCTTGTCTCACCTCTCGAAAAGGAATAGATAGTCCATGGGGTGATATTCCTTCCCAATGAACTAAAATACCCGATAGAATCATCATGTGATTTAAACAAATTGGTATATCATTGAATCTCATGTTTTCATGTATCTTTACTATGCTTATGACCATCCTTGACACAATTTAATCCAAAACATTACAATAACATTACTAGGGAAACATTATATAATTTATCAACTAAATATAAATTCTATATGCTTTTTAGTGTTCTAAAATCAATTATATTCATACTACATTCAATTAAATCAACATTATGACATTATAGGTAAATATTTGAGTTGAAAAATCTAATTATTATCATCGTATTGACAATTCATGCATAGAACAAGATAAATCATTATCTTAATATTCAATTAGTATACATTTATATAATCATAAAACACTTAGTATATTTATAATATATATAACATATTATTGTTCTTCATATATTTATATTTTCTCTACTTCATTTTCATAAAATCCAAGCTTCACATATCATCATAGTTGAAAAATATTTATTCAATCTAGAAAATAATTTTAATAACATATTCTAACACACTTATTCAATCGAAATAAATGTAAATATCTAATATAATCAATACAATTAAATTTACATTACAATTTAAACTAGTTAATAATTAACAATTCATTTAAAATATTTTTCTAATTTCGCATGCCACATATATTTGAACTGATTTTCCATGAGAAATAGATTTAAGTTGGTGTCATATTCATTACATCATTTCCTATAAATTTCTATTGATATTCACTTATCATCCATATATGGCTAGGAATTGGAATAATATATATGATGTGGGAGTCATAGAAAATATATATCCTCAAAAAACCTGACCAATTTCCTCTATGACATAGTCCATTCATGGTGAAATAGTCCTCTATACATTATCATCAGAACATCATGGAATATGAGTTATGGTGAATAGGTCCTGAATTTTATATGACTCCTATGTTCCTATAGTACATAGATTATACTGTAGAAAATAAATGTGGGTGAGAGGATCCAAATAGTTTAGAACCATATATAACTTTTAGTGCAATTAGTTTGAATATTGTGTGGAAACATCTATCTAGTCGTCTTCTATGTGATTGAAACCAATTATATACCGTGATGTATTATGAACCTTTTTTTAAAAAAAACTCTTAATTTCCATATCAATGTAATGTGAAAAATACTTTTGTGGTGTGTTCTAACATTGATTCAACATATAATATCATTGATATACGTTATAGTTGATGAATTCATCTATAATAAATATTATGGTTTAATTCCATTCTCTGTAGTGTGCAACGCCTCATACTTCACATTCTTTGTGAATTCCATCTGAACTCCTATAATGTTATTTTAAACATTTTGAACAAGTATATCATTCCTCTGACTATTTATCCTTTCAAATTCACCCTAAAAATTTGAGTTTTATTATGATATTGGTGTTTATAATAAAAGTTTACGTAATTTATCCCATATAATTCAATATCATTCACCAAAATCAAATAAAATTGTCGCAAAACCTTTTAATGTCAACAAAATCCTCATTTGGATGTTTTTTTCAACTGAGGAATAGAAATTACTACAAAAATCTAACATTATAACCATATATTACAATTATATAATTCAGTGATTATGTGTGTGAACTATTTGTAAGAATCATGAAACTTTAATAAACAATAAAAGGATGTCTATAATATATTATTGATCAAAGAATAAATTTCATTAATATGAAATAAAAATAATTAATGATGAAGTGATATCATCAACATTTATTTAGTCAACATCACATACAAGTACATTAATGACCATTCATAATTGTTCAAAAACATAAAAAATTATTGAAATCACCAATTTCTCTTTATATATCGGTCCAAATATATTAATTACCATAACAAAAAAACATTTAAATGGATACCCCCTAAAAATATTCTACATCTTTTCAAGATCATTTATAGAGCTAGAAATAATGAATGATTGATGATGTCATTTTTTATCTTGGTTGAAAAAACCAAAATAGAAGAAGTTATACTAAACTAATTAATAGTAAGAAATCCTTTAGAGGGTTTAGAATGAATTAAAAAAATAAATATCAATTTTTAAAATTCATTCTTTTGTAATTGAATGTTGAATAAATAATAAAAATTGATTATTGAATGAATAAATTCAACATGTATCTCTTTTATCTACACATTTTATTCAATAAAATTATATTTTATACCAAATTTTTTCATCCTAAATTCTACGATATATTAATAAAAAATTAATATATCAATGATCATCATATCCCATGATAAGTTGAAACATCACTTTAAATTTAAAACCATCTAGCAATGTATTTTACCCCATTAACTAAGTCATCTCATGAGTTAAACCAGGATATTATTCTATAATAGTGAATAATTTAAGAGAACTTTAATTCTTAGAGTTCCAAAAAACACACATATCTCTTTAATGGAAAACACAACATGATGTCATCCTTATTTCACTAATACAAGAGGGTGAATTTGTATTTATATCACCGAAATATTAATTATTTTCCATTTTATAATTTTTAAAGAAAAAATCAATTATGCATTAAAAATATCTAATAATTATATTTCCTCACATGATTGGGGAACGTTGGGTGAATTTTGCTACCATGAAAAACTATTAATGACAAACATTATATTCAGTTTGGAAGGTGTTAATTAAATAGTCTAAACATTACATTTAATTATTCCATTATATTCATATAATTTCCATGTTCATATTTGTAAAATTTAAATCATAATAATATTATTTTAAATTTCAATTTTACGTACTTCATACAAAAAATTATTAAAAGTTCCTTGTCAATTATTTCATGAGAATTAAAAAGGTATTATTTATTTTGAGAAATTTCTTAACGACAATAAATTTATTTATCCACACATTGAGTAATATAATATTTACTACAAATCCATATGAATATTCTCCTTAATTTTGTAATAATTTAATATAACTATTATTTCTTCTACATAAAAAAATACATGAAAGATATAATTATTTACCATCATTAATGATTTTTTTTACTCTTCCATTTCATAAATCATAACACCTCGTCTAGTTTCCCAACTTATAATACAATAATCATTATACTTTCTTCATCCCATATAAATCATTTTTCATCATTTTTATTTCACTCTAATATTCTATAATTAAGAAACCAGGAGGATCCTTAGTTAATGGACCCTCTTAAACCCCACATATGTGGAAGGATGACATGAAATCCCAATGTAAAATCATATATTTTTTATGTAATGTCATAAGAGAAAATATTATTGTTATAATAAATAAATAAAGTTCTAAATCCTAATCCAAATCCACTTCAAGTATATATTAATAAAAAATAAAAAATATTCCGTCGAGTCTTACTAAATAAAATATCTTAATATTTTTTTCAAAACACACACTTCATCCAAATGATATAGATTTCCTTTGGCTCAGGTAGAATATATTATATATCATTATTACCAATCTAATAATGTTTACCATTAGTAGAATCAATATATTATTTACCCAACATAATTTCTTCAAAAATAAATAGGAAAAAATTATAATTAAATAAGGTGAGATTTTATTTTCCTATTCACTTATTATTTAATCTTATCATCCATGATACCCATTTAAATTTTTAACAAGAAAATACCTTCACAACATTTGATGAGAAGGATCAATTTTTTCCAAGTCATTATAAAAAAATTAATCATCCTATCCAGAATGTAAATATTTGTCCCTATCTTCTCTATATATAATTTAATTAATCAATAAATCAAAAATATTGTTAAAATAACTTCGAATAATTTCATCATTATATGAAATATAATTCATGTATTATTTCAACTCATTAAAATTAATAATATCATTTAATTTGGTTAATTTCAATGTTTAAATATTGGTAATATCTTTTATTTGGATGATAAATAATATTATTCGCATAATTTTTTTAATTCTAAAACATTTCCTAACTATCACAACTGATATTCACAATACAAGGGAAACCAAAAAAACTGATGGTTAATTGAACAAAATTATTTTTTTAAAAGACATATCACAATAGGACATATATGAGTTTGTTCTATGAAAAAAATAAATTTTTATGTAAACATTTTCATAAATAAATTTCTTCATGAAATAATTAGAAGTATAATGATCTTATGAAAATATTGGATTTATCTCCAAAAAATTGTAGTACATCAATTCTTATATACCATTTTGATATGGTGTGTATTATTCACTGAGTTCATTCAAACGTCTATAATCAAGACTATATAAAAAATTACAATTTAATACTAAATATAATTATTTGTATGGATCTTCATTATAGAAAAACCACAATAAATCTTTCCACTTCTTCTAGGAATTTTTTTAATTTATAAGGCCTTTTATTTTCATTTCATAAAATTAAAAATAGATATACAGGGGAATGTATCAATTAATTTAATAAAATATTTAACTTCATAAGTTTTGGACATTGTAATGGCCCTAAAAACATCAAAATAATTATGTTATATTGATTGAAAAGATTGAATATTTGTATTACTTTTGGAATTTTTAATGACATTATAGATTTTACATATTCAAAAGATCTAATATATTTCTATTTTTATTAAGGAAGCATCAAAAACCATTTTTACCTTGGGGTAAAAGGTCATCTTCATTTGGATAAGATGGAAATTCCCTCGATTCCAGAATTCATTTTTCATCCATAAGCAGAGAGCATGATTTTTTTTATTCACTACTTAAAATAAGATCTCATTAGTCCATAGTGAATTAGAAATAATTTTTATACCATCAAGAATCATATAAAATAATCCATATTTTTAAAATACTATTTTATATCATTTATTGTAATGTTATGAAACACATAAAGGATTATTTTACAAACCATCGAAAAATAGTGTGCTCTTGGATATTATCTTTTCATTTCCAATTTCTACTAGAAAATTTTCTTTTTTATAAGGGTTTCTTGGCCTAATAGTCAATGAAATATTTATTGAAATAAAAAATGTTAATATGATTCAAAAATTAGTGATATTATTATAGTTAATCTCAAAGGGAGGATTCAAATCTCTGGGTAAATCATCATTCCCTATAAGCTCTTTATTGATTCATTTATTCGCAAGCCCTTACACCACTAGGTTTAATTCCTCATGCACACTTGTGAAAATTTTATTTGGATCCAAATAAATTTTGAGAAAATTTTTCTATATAAAATTTAATTTTCAAGACAAGTGTATCACTCAATTATGAATCGCTTGAACAACCATGGTAGAGTCTATTTAAATCACAATAATATCAAATCCATTAATATTGCTATATTGAATAACATGTATCACATTGATCATTTTGGATTCTAATGATGAGGAAATTCCCCAAGTTCCTAAGAAACTTCTGATGGTGTTTACATTATGGTCCCTAAATATAGATCCCCATCCTGTAGGGCATTGAATACCTTGTAATGCACCATACACATTTATTTTTTTCTATACATGATGTGGGTATTACAGAAAAAATTTAGTGGGCTTGTTTACTACATGTACATTTCAGAGACATTGAATTTTCCTTGGACCATGATGTCATTACTTGAGTTCAATTATGTGGCTGAACATTGTGGAATATAACCTGTTTCACTACTGTGTTGAGGTGGAAAAAAGACAACAAATTTGTAAAATACATCATTCCATGTAGAATGAGTTTCATTCTATTCCAAATTATATGAATGTTTTCTGATATATATTCTGTGAAAATGTTCATTATTTGTGGGGAAGGCTAAACTATTAGGTAATGATGTATCATATCTATAATGATAAGAATACCAGGAATTGGGATTTCAAATATATATTGATGATGTTTACATATATTGGAGGTTGTGTCACATGAAAATAATTAATGAGTAATATCCTCCATATTTTTGTTGAAAATCATGAACATAGAACTTATATAAACTCCACTATACAGTATGTAGTCATCTGGGTGGAGTTTATTGTGAGAAATCCTCTATATGAGGGTATTTCATGATGGTCAGATCAAAGGATAATTGAAATTTATGAGTGAAGAGAAATTATAATCTTAATTGAAACAGGAGTTATATAATTTTTTGGAGTCACTAGTTTCATTTGAATCCTATTACCATAATAATGTGTCCTAGTGTGGTGAAAAGATATAATTGGTCAGCATTAAATGGTTGGAAGCTGTCATCTCCTAGGTGTTTTCTGCAAAAAGTCATGAATTAAGGCATTAGTTTCTAGATGATGATGATGTGAATCAATTGATAATATAAGTTGTGTTCCCATCTAATTATAAATAAAAATATTAATAGTATATCTTTTATAATAAATATTTTATGTGTGAGACATGATGTTTAGGAAATATGATTTCATGGATGAATGGATTGATGATTAAAAATTATAATTACTTCCCATTTTAATATTTTCATTGAATCTATCTCATATGATTGTATGATCCATAAATTTACTACAAAGCATTTTCAATGTAAATCGGGGTTGCACTTCCTCATTTAATTACTTGATAATATTTATTCACATTCCAACATTATTAATGGGTTTTCAGTAAATGTTCCAAGAGTTAATGAACAATTTCCCTTCTAGTGTGTGGCTTCTATATACAATATTCATGATTCAAACATTCAGATTATTGTCAATAGAAATGTTAAACATTATGATAATAATGAAGTGAACTAGTATGGAAATAATTATGTATTGAACTAGAAATATCCTAGAATCCATAGAGAGTGACAACCATTTCCATGTAGACAGATTCACCATTGTTTGATATTTTTTTGAGGTGACTAGACCTAGGTATTCCCTATAAATGGGGGAATATAAAATAATTCATGTGCATGGATACTAAATCAAGTATATTAATTTTTTCCAATAATACCTTTGTAGAGTAAGTTAATTTATTTAATATAGAGTTTTATTGATAGGAATAATCATCCCTCAATTCCTAACTATCATACCTCATAGATATATTATGACATTGGTGATTGAACTAACATATAATTTCCTCATAACATTATGTTTATATTTTATCCATTGTCATTCTTCATTCTTAGAGTCGTAAATATTTTTTAAAATATGTTAATCATAGTTATGCTGAACAAAAAATCCATGTTCTTATAATGCCACCATTATTATCTCTTTCAAATACTCCAGTAGTAAATTATTTTAACTCATGTTGGTGAAACTAGAAATTCTAATTTTTTTTAAATCACTTGATTTGTGAGAACTTTTTCCATCATAAATGTTTTCTTCTCCTTAGAGATTACACTAATATATTCCCTTTACATTTATATATTATTTAATTTTCTTACCTGTTAATTTTGATCCTATCAATTCCAAGAACATTATACATTATCTAATTTAAAATTCGAAACATTTTATTTTGGATTCATTAAATCCACTAATATTTTAGACTTTTATTATTTTAAATAATTAATATATTTTTATTGTTTCCTTTATTAATTACGCCATCATGTAGTTGAGATCCTTCTCATAATCATGAAACGTTTTAACCCTATCATATATTCATAAAAAACATGATTTTCCCTTTCAATGATAGATTCATTGATGTCAACAAATTTTTTATAAATAGATAACATATTGATATACATCTCATGATTGAAAATATTTCCAAGGATTTATTTTCATTCTATGTTCATCATGAATTCCAACATGGACACATTTTCTTCCATAAATTCATACCTTCTCCTTAACACTAATTATTTTCATTAGTAACATTACCAATCAGAAGTTTTTCATCTTCTTCACTACAAGATAAAAAGAGTCTTCACCTTATTTCAAATTATTTTCCACTTTTTGAATTTAAATTTCTCTTCTAAAATTTAGTGAAACTAATAAAATTTTTATTTTTACCAACATTTTTTATGGAATTTATTAGTTTATAATAATATTAAAAAATAATCATCATCATAAAAATCATTATTTTTTTGGACTATGGGAGTTTTGTAACATATTTTCTAATATCTCAACATCTAAAATATTTTAAAGTATGATTAAATGTTTACATTTCATTCCCTCATCTAGTGTTTGTTAATAAAAAAGGCATCTTCCTATATATTCTATTAGAAAATAATCTTCATAATTTTATCAATAAAAATCTACTTTATCATTGTTCTATTTTTTATATGTCCATTACATTATGGAGTTAGAGGATTTTTCATTTAGAGACACCCCTTCTCCCTAAAATCGAAATCATTTTTAATTTTAAATGATATTAATACACAAAAAATTCATGATTCCAAGAGTGGGTGTTCATGAGATCCTAATTGGATATTTCTATGGTTTTTATTATTGGATCTTCTTTTGATTCATTTATTCATTCAATATATATTTTGAATTTTCATTCAATGATTCATATCGATTCCATGGAGTGAACATACATGTGATCATGCAAGATAGTCATCAGTGATGGAATGGTGTATCCTTCACGAAATGTTTATCTAGTTTCTTGGATTCAGAAATGGATGGTGTAGAATGATCCTCCAATATTTGTAGGCTTGATGGTGGTGGTTTTTCATTGGTGGTGAATCCAGAGGCCCTATATAAAAAATTCTACCTTTTTATGTTTTTTAAACTTGATAGGGTTGGGCACTCCAATAAGGATAGATAATTAACCCCTCATGATTTTGGAAATAGGGTTTATCATTTGGGAGTAATAAAAAATAGAAGTTTGTTCCAATTGGATGGGATTATTTTCATATATTATTTCATAGGGGGTAGGATTTATCTTTGCTTTGAATATTTTTAATTTTTAACTTCGACCAGGTATACTTAGGTTTTTTAGTGGGATTACAATTTTAAACCATTCAATAAAAATTAAAAAAATCCTCAAATATATATAATACTTCATGTCTTATGTTGTTTTAATTTAGAATCCCATGATTCTAAATTATCATGCATAATTTCTGGGTACCCCATCCGGGTTTTATCATTGTACCCTGGAAGGTGAACATTGATTTTGTTTGCATAATCTTGTGGACATAAATATGTAATATTATCCTCCAGATTTCATCACATTGTTTTTAATTAATTTCATGATTGTTGTTAGGGTTCAAAATGAGTTCACTCTCCCATTCTATGATGTATGTATTGTTTTTGTGAACATGGTGGTCAATTGAAGGTCTATCCAAAAATAAATAAATATAACCCTAATCCAATAGATTTTAAGGATGTTGATAAGGGTATGAAAAACAAGGGATGTTATTTGGTGAATAAAAGGGTTCAAAAAAATTATGGGAAGAATGATGTCCTACCTTTCATAGGTATATACATAGGAAATTCATGGGATAACTCGGCCAAAGAAGATTATGAGAGAGTCAAATCATATTCTCAAAATTCTTATTTTATAAATACATTTTAAAATAATGTGATTCCTTAAGGGGAACTTGAATGTAATGAAAATAATATATCCACATCAATTTCAAAGGACAATGAGATGGGGCATGGGTTTCATTGGGATATAGAATAAAATGATTTTGTTCATCAATTCCACATGGAAATCATTAAATTTATTTATGTGATCTAGATGGATGACTTTCCTCCAATCCTTGTTAATAATTCCCCAGAGGGAGATCATACTATCAATGGTATGGACATCACCGCTTCTCATAATTGCAATTCTATATTTTCATCTCTAGATGATTTGGGATATAAATCATGATTATATTATAAGAAGATAGTTATTGGAATGATTATTTTTAATAAAGAACTGGATATTAAAAAATATAAAACCATGATTAGTAGTAGGTGGAGTCCTTTTTGTGAATATCTAGATTCTTTTAACAAAAAATAGAGACTACCGATAATTTCCTATAATAGGAATCAGATGTAGTTGTTTTAAAAATGTTTGAAGAGTGAATAACACATATTAATTTCAGTAATATTATATGCCTGATCTATGTCAGAAAATTTACCTCATGGAAATATATTAGGTCTCATGAATTAAGATAAAAAAAGAAAGGGGAAGAAAGGTAATGGGGTCTAACTTCAATCCAATATCCAACTTAGAATACTCTTCTGTAACATCCTTGGGCTGGCTAAAAATTATACTTCCATCACTCATAAGATTTATATATAAAATCATAATCATGTTATTAATGTTTTAGTTGAACCGAAAAGAATCTTATCCTTTATTGTTTCAAGATTAAAGAATTTATGGTTTCACTTGCTGGGAACTAATTCATTTCTATATGAGGTTATTAATTTTTTTGTTGTTGGGGAAATCCTCTCTGAAGAATCATTTTCAATTAGATAAATTACATACTATGTTACAAGTTCTTTTAATAATATTGTTAGTATTAATATTTTTCTATTATTTATGATTCCAAAAATTATCATCATCACAGTGTTATTTTCCAGATATTGACTCTTTTAAAAATATCATCAATGATTCGTGGGATATTTTTAGTGATTTTAATTATCTTATAAATCCATTTGAAATGTTTGTGATTGGGGAAACTATTTTTTTTCTATAGAATTAGGGACATGTGTTAAAATCAATGATATGATCGAGGTTAATTTTATGGGTTCGAAATTTACATGGTATATGAGGCATCTTTAATGAATGATGGCTATTAAAACCGATAAAGAATTAGTAAATGGGACTACGTTGGACTTTTGGGAATCCATTTCTTGCATGACCTTAGCTCAACATAACTATGATCATATCCTAATAATTGTGGATATCACTAGCAAGGATACAAAACCTCATCTTCCTTTCATATATAATAATTAATGGGTGTCTCACCCGGAGTGTGGGAAAATTGTAAATGAGGTTTGTGGTTATGTGGTTATGTAGAAAACAAAAATAATTCATATCATTTCATCTATAAACTAAATATGCTCATGTATTATTTAAAATAATTTAATGATGGTAGATTTATTCAACTTGATTGAAAATTTCAAATAATGGGGTCTCTCCTTAGTAAATTCATGAGATGATTACTTCTAATGAATGTTTTATAGGAATTTGGAAGAAGAAAAGATGATATCCAAAGATAAAATACTAAATAATATAAACTATTCCATTCAAAGAGATAAATTAATATACAATTATCTTAAATAATGTGATAAATAATCTATGGTATTTAACATTATTCAAAAATAAAAAAGCTCCAATAACATGTCATTTCTCAAGGATTGGGATCAAATTTTGGATAAATGGAATGATATCTCAAGTCATGTTATTTATTATTATAAGGAAGTTTTTAATTGTTTATCCTTTATTTTTTCCCTATATTGGGTATCATTCCAATATATTTACTAATGATATTAATTTGGGGATTACATCCCCTCTTTTAGAAAAAGATATTAAGGGGGTTGTCTTTGGCCTCAAGCTAGATAGTTCACCTTTCATGGATGTTTTTAGAATCATTTTATCTAGACTTATTTTTATATTTTTTTTACATGATATTTACAATCTTGTTCATCATTTCATCAAATGGTTTTCACTTCCTAATGGGATAAATTCTTCTTTTCTGGCACATGCACAAAAATTGGAAGGTGATAATGCAGTCAACATGTTTAGGATAGTTTCTTTGTTCGATACAATTTATAAAGTTACTATCTAGATAATTTCTATCAAATTTTATAACATATCCTGAATGATTATTACATATTATTAAATTGGATTCCTAAATGGGTGGGTAATCATGGATTATATTAATACTACCTCAGAAAGAATCATTCTTATGAGAAAATACCATGAGAGGAGGGGGAATTTCTATAATACATGATGTCAAAAATGATTTAGATACAATGAAATTGGGCATTATTTGTAATATTCATACCTTTTTTGGAAGTGTTTTTTTAAAATAGGAATATAAACATTTTATGTTATTCTCGCATCTCTATTCCAAATAATGGATATCTATAAGGATATTTTTCTTTTTCAATAGGTGTCTGAAAGTTTGATTCATTATTTTAAAAAATGTTTTCTGTAGATGAATATTATCTTACAAGAATCATTCCAATTATGGATGGTAATGGAAGGATGAATTGTATTTATGCTAGTAGGGACATTTCATTCCATATTTTTCATCTATATGAAGATGTAGTTATTATACTCTCTCATGGAGATAAGTGAAAAATTATAATTATTAAGAATGATCTATTTCATTATGATTAACTTTCAGAGAAATGTGTTTGTTAGAACAAGACTTCTGTTTATTTTGTTAGAGGAATTTCTACAACTAGATAGATTTATACTATTAATGAATTGGGTATTATAGAAGGTGTTCATCTATTTACATATCATTGTGTTCCATTATTTCAGGTTAGTCAGAAACAATGTTACATTTCAAGAATTACCAATCTGGGTTGATGGAATTTTTCCTCTATTAAAGGTAAATCTCTATCCATGGGAGACCATCATTGTCATGTTAAATCAAGAATCATCATTAAATATTAAACTCATTAATAGTGTATGAGTCATCCAATTCAATATATACTATAATTATTATTTATATTAAATGTTCTATTTGGAGTATAAGTATTTTGGAAATAAAATTCTCCACAATTTCATGGAATTATTATTGTAATCCAATGGAGATGGGGGCATTATTATTAAAAATGAATTCTATTTTAATCATTCCAATAATGATTTTTTATGGATGACATTTAATAGTAATTTGGAAGTAATTTTTTTAGTTAATGATTCATTGAAAAAATGAAAATTCATGAATAGAAATCACTTTTATTCTTCAATTTGGACAGCTTTAAAATCCATTTACTCTATGGTGGATTCTCAATATAGGTGGTCTGTTTCTAAAGAGTAATTTCTCGAAATTCTGGTAAAACACTGAACTACTATACCTATAATTAATAATCTATTTTTGATGATTCGACAATGGATTCAGCCTTATATAAAAAATATTATGTTAAGGAAATTGAATCCATTATATATAACATCATTGAAATGGATAGATGTTACTTATTTACCATGAGTGAAGACTTCTGGAAATTATAACCATCTATAAGTGGCATTCTCATGATGATTTGATTTGAGAAGATATTAGTTCTATGTCTGGTATAGGATGTATTGGAGAGTTCATTAATAAATTGATCATTCTTTCTCACTTTAACATATTGTGGATTATGGTTGATCACACCCATCCAACTGATGTTTTTTAAAATAAATTTGGAATCTCTTTGGGCTCGATTTGTGCTATATGTCATCAAAATATAGGATATTTAGATCACATATTATATATCTATATTGTTTCATTCTATTTTTTGAAAGTTGTACTGAATGTTTTTAAAATTAATATTCCTCTGACATTCTCTATTTCATATTTCATTAAGAGTTTGCAGGACCTTACTCTTTCTCCGCAACTCTCAATGATCATTTATGTTGCTGTAATGGAAGTGGCGAATGTATTCTGGAAGGGGGTATATATGTGGATTTCTGGGTTTGTTTCATTTATTTCCATACTACACTGTAGAAGATGTTATATGTGATAAAAAATAATATCATCCTTGTAAAAGTGTATTGTCATAGTTCAGTTTATGGCCATTTTTTTCACAATCGAGTTGGAAACAAAAGTAATTTTTTTCATATCTAGATAATATGTGTGTCCTTTATTTACCTCCATTTAATAGATGTAATAATATCAATGTTTATGGATTTTCAATGGTTAATCTAGGTTCATCAAGCTATTGGTATATTATTTGATATTTTTATGAAGAAATCATAGGATGATTTCATAGTTCTTACAGATTTTCATCATCTCCTGAAGAGGAGATGTTTGGGGTTATTATTTCTACTGAGAACTTCATTAAAAGAGTTTAGAAATGTATTTTTCTGGAATGTGACACTACTGGTATTTTTTATGCTATAAAAACTGAATATGTTCTTTTTCATTTCTTTTAACTAATTGGTGGAGGTATTTTTCAAATTTTATTTCTACCATTGATTATATTTTCACACACATATACAGGGAGGATAATTCTATTGCAGATGGTCATTCCAACTATGGTGTTGATGAAAAGGATCTTGTTTGGTATAGTCATATTCCTTTTGACAATTTCAATTTTTTTCTGTGGTATAAATGTAATCATAATATTTTTATACTCTTATAGACCTAATTTATGTTTGATCAAAAAGTTGTCCTTATTTATAGGTAGGTACTCATCACATAAAAAATGATAATCATCATGGGACAATTAAATTGAAAATTTTCATTGTAATCAACGTATTTAGATTAAATCATATTTTGTAACATAAGAAAATTATTTTGAACAATATTATATTCTTATAAAATATTACCAGACCAATGGAGTGGGGTCACAACATTATTCACCCTTGTGAATAAACAAACAATTTATTCATAATCCTAAATTCAAATAGATTCACACTTATATCACTAGATCATCAAAATTTCTTTTTTAAATTTTTGCTTTTTTAGATATTCAATTGTTTATCCAATATATCTTCTACAAATTTTAGTCCATTTCGATAATAAACTATATATTATGAGAGTATGTAATGTATATCATTATTTTCATTAGCATAATCATTAAAATTAAGATTATCTATTGTTTTTAATTAAATTCTTTTTGGTAATGGATAAAAAATTCAGCTATTCATTCATATATATCATAACTGATAGACGACAGAAATGGAATTAATATATCTTCACATTTGTGATGGATCACCCAATAAAATGTAAGAATATCCTATTAATTCCACAAACATCTATTATCAATTATTTATCATAAAAATCAATAACTACTTCTTCAAATGTAGAGAAATAGACTGAAATAGCCAACAACATTAAAAATCCAGAGTTAAATGAAGCTATCATGGCTAGAATACCCCATAAAAACCAACTTTAGGAAAAATGAAGATCTATGATATGGTGGTGGATTAGTTATGAAAATTATTTTTAAATTCAATTTAAAATTCCTCTATCTTACTAGTAGGTTGTATTAATCATTACTATTAAACACCTAAACAGACACCAATAAAAGGGAAGAATGAAGATTTAAAAGGGTCACATTTCAAAATGTTATAGATAGTCTTTTATATGACATGAACTTATCTGGGATAAATCCACCCATTAGAAATATCATCTCATTATAAATACATGGGAACAACATTGAGATTTGAAGATTCACATTTCTTAAATATACATCAATAAAACCCACCTACAAGTGAAACCCTCACATTACATTTATAATTTTTTGGTAAAAGTAATAAATTTATTCAAATAAATATACATATAATATGTTGATTATGTTACTTAAATATTTCACATCCACTCTACTTGGATTATAATAATCATGTAGAAATTATCCATCAAACAAGATATTGAAAATGATACAAAATAACTTTTTGTACATAACAAATGTAAGCATACACATCAACATTAATCATATTCATCACTTAATTTACATAGAATAATTACTTAATCATCCCAATATTATTAATATCAATTAAAAAAATTTATTCATTATCACTTGACACTGTATTTATCTATAAAAATTCAAACATTACTATATGTACTACAATCACTACTTCAATCAATTCAAATACGAAGATGAATTTAAATTAAAATTCCCTTCTTAAATCACAACACATAGATCATAACACTTTTAAATAAATGTAATTAAATTAGAAGAGGAATTTAAAATATTTTCTAAAAAATTCCAAATTTATAATATTTATCTAATTTAGTAATTCATCTTTAAAAACACAAATTATCCATTAGAAAAACAATTCAATGAATGAAAAAGTAATTTTGGAATATCCACATGGTTTTAATGGTCTTCCAACCCACTTCTTCAAATTTTTATGACATTGAATAAAACTATATAGTTTAGAGGTGTAAACATTTATAGTTCCCCATAAAACCATAAAAATATACAAATTTTCATGGTAATCTCCCTTTGGATTGGTTGTATATATTTTAACACTATTTTTGTGAAGAATATATGTAATGGAATTGAAGACATGTATTCTTATAGATAATAAATTCATGAATTAGTTTTTTTATGAGGTTGAACTTCACTATGAATTGGAAGTACATATTTTTCATTAACATATTTTTCATTATATAGATTTGGATTGTCCTAGTAATGGAAACAGTTGATTAAGTGTCTATGTTGAAGTGGAAACCCATTCCCCACTCTAACTTCATAAAGAAATTTTTTTACCTACTAGTAAATTCATTATCTCCTCAATATCGAAACCCATATAACAAAATTACCCATATTTCTGTCAGCTGACTATATCATGGTTATCTATTATTGTCTATGTCATCTTCACTAATAATACTCTATGATGAAACTCCATCGATTTCAATATATTTTACTCCTTCTACTCTATATTAAATATTCATTCACCCGAAATATTATCATTCTATATTAAACATATTGAACTAGTTTAAGTGTTCGTTGAATATACCTCCAATCCCCATCAATATATATATATTGTTTTTGAAAATGAATTATATAACCAAAAAATAAAATATATAATATCATGTACACATTAAAATATTTCAAAAAAATTTGAAAATATCATTTCAATATAACTTGGTCTCAATACAATATTAATGAATATTTTATTGTTGATTAAACACTAATCGATAAGGGATACCTCTGATATGTGAAGTGTTGTTTTATTATAGACCACCAGTGAAATGGGTAATGAGATATTGTTAATAGTAAGGAAGTGAAACCAATGAGGAGGCATTGTTTACATATTTATTTTACTCATATTTTATGATAAATTTCATTGTGTTAAGTTAATCCTAATATATTATTTTAAATATCCAATTTATGTGATCCTGTTATGAGTTCTTAATTTCACAGGACGCCTATATATTGTTCCAACATATAAAATGAGTTATCATGTTCCCTTTGATCAATGATTAAATTCAGAGAATTTATTATTATTGAAACATATTACAATTTTTTTATTTAAATTCGGTATGCCCCATGTCATTGTTAATGTTACATGTTTTTATATGTTTGAAATTATCCTATGTTAATCTCAAACATTATGATTATGTAATAAGAACCTTATATGATCAATTAGGATATTTAATATTAAATTAATATATATACCCTTATGTATCATTTTATTTCACCGTTTAATATGTTTAATCATATCATTTTTATGAAGAAGTATTTAATATAATTATATATCCAAAGGTTCCATGTGTGTAATATTTTATGGAATATGATAAATACATTTTTCTAAAGAAAAAATGAAGTGTATAATCTCATAAATGATCAATTGATGTATTAGTAATTTTTATGTAAGATTTTTATATATTAATCAACAAAACGAATACAAAAAGGACATTAGGATGGTAAGGGAATATATTTATATATATTTGTGGTTGTATGTTTTTTTAATTATAAACTATTTCCTGATTAATATAATAATATATATAAATATATAGATTGTTTTTTTGGGGAATGGATATAAGATTGTGATTTAGGGGATATTATAAATAGCTTGTCTTGAGATGATAAATAAATATCATCGTATAATGTTTTGATGATGGAAAATCACATTACAAATTTTTCTATTCTTATTGAAGAAAATGGATTATGCTTACTATTAAAAAATTTATAGACATTTTGTAGGTTGAGATAGGATGTTTTAGTAGAAATCTACCTTATTTTTTCATTCCATCAGTTTCAATTTTGATTACGTGAGATCATAGAGGCCTCATTTGGATGTTTTTAAAAGATTTGATGAGATATTCCTCTATAAAAGATTATATGTGGGGTTTCAAATGTTATATATCCAATTTAGTTTAGTGGTGCCAAAAATATAACCCTAAACAATTTTAATTTATTCATTCATTATTATCATTTGATATGGAGTCTCATCGTTAATCTAGACTAACCATGTTTGTTTAAATGAATTATTTTAATTATATTAAATCTATACAATTGAAATTGAAAATTTTCAAATTCCAAGATAGTATTTGGTAATTTGATTCATTACTACTGTCATTGATTTATATGGAACTAATTATAATTTAATACCATTGAACTGAAAAATCCAATGGTTAGATCCATAAAATAACTTAGGTGTCACATTGTTCTTGGATAGGCTTCATATATCACAGAAAAGGGGTTTTTGTTTAGTTTTTATTTAGTTCATGGGTATTCTCTATAAGAACTCTCAAGATCCATAAATCTATTAGGCATGTTCATATGATCATTAGGTAGGTGTTCCTCTATAATTTTGATTTCAATACCAAGGTAGGTATCTTATTTAGTGAATATAGAAATGTTTTATATGAAAGGTAATCAATTTTTTAATGAAAATAAGATGGGAGTCAATAAATTTACCATATATGATATTTATTGTAGATTTCCAATAAGTCTTAGAGTTTATGCAATGAATTATAGTGAGAATAACCTTTTTAGGGTGTTGTGGTAGAGATAATACAAAGGGGTCCAAAATGGGTTCCCCAATAAAATGTTGACCCTAGAAAGGGTGAATATTGAAGATTTGAAGTGATGATTATTGGTTTCACCATATAACATGAATAAATTTCATGATCCTTATATAGATGTAATGATCATAATAATCATTTAAACTTGTATCAGATCTCTGTTTGTTGGATATGTTCATACTGGGGACCTACTCCATTGAGATGTATTATATAAGATGATGTATGGTGTGTGAATTTCCAACATATATATATTTATACGTGGGAATACATGTTTCATTCCCTTATATCTAGACATCATGATTGAGGATACTTTTATATGATAAGGTTGTGGTCATAGGATTTATCTTTTCTTTTCTTACTGGAGATGATTTCCATTAACATACTCTTTTGAATTTGTATTGGGGAAGTCACCCTATATTTTTTCATTTAAGAATAATTTATATTTCCATGCAATTAAAAAATTCATTAGTGGTGGGATATAAGACCCTCCTCAATGGGAATGATGATTTATTTTGATTACCTACGATATTATTCTCTAAAATAATAAGTAAGAGTGAGAAAACATAATTAACTAGTATAAAATACTAGGAATTTTGCATGGCCTAATATTTAAAGCCATTAGTGTGTGATGGTTTTAGATACAACCCAACAATGTCTGAACCATTATTTTGGTTAGTCATGGTAATGAAGTTTTAAATTCATGATTGATATTGGTAATTAGTTTCTATATCCATAGTTGTTCGTATTTTATAAGCTAAAAATGATTACATAAAATGAAATTACCTGATAGGTATGAGACCTCATTGGTGGTTCCATATTTATTTTTACTAATACATGAGATGAATTTGAAATGTCACTTGTGTACCCAATTATCATAATTTTAAAATATTTTCATATTTGGAAGATGATCATTCAATCTTGTTCATTAAAAATCAATCGAACTAGATTATTGACTAGAATATTTGAGGCTCATTTGTGGTAGAATATTCTACATATATTAATTTTTCATATATTATTTATATCTGATTGGTCGGATGGTCGATCGACTTTTTATAATTTATTGTCCAAAATTCATTAAAACTAATTACTTCTACATTTTCAGAAAGAACATGTGAGTTTTATATATTGAATTTTTACTCATATTTATAGGTTTTTAATTTTTGAAGTTATATCGAATTTATATTTTTCACTATGGTAGGGGGTTTAGTATCCATTAAAAATATCATATCCCTCCATTGATATATTTTTTCATATTGAATATAGTAGGGAACACTTGAGGATATGTGTAACCATCAATTTGGGTATTTAGGATTGGTCATAGGATCAGAAAAAGAACAATTTTTTTAGATTTTATATGAATGATATACAAATTGTATTACAATTTTTTTTAAATTAGATACTTAATAAATGTATTTCTAGAATTTGTAAAAGCATTCCATAAAACTGGTAATGTTTTTTCACAAGAACCATTTATGTGGGAACGTCCTGGTAACATGGAGAACGATATATTTTATTTGAATTATAATTTACAATATTGTGATTTCACAATGGATTGTTCAGTTGAGATATCCTAGATTCGTTATAGATTATGAATTTTGAACATAGACTATTGGTAAGAGTATGAATTTAATGCACAATATATATTAAATAGGATTCACATGAAATTAAAATGACTTTGTGTTTTTTAAATCACATACAATGAGGTGTATATTTCTAAATTTAATTAGTAACAAATTATATTGTGTTTTCCTATATAACATTTTATTATAACTACAATTAGTTATAATATAATGAATTTTAATTTTGATAATATTCAAGTGGAATATATTTAAAAATGTTATATAATGAAAAAATGAATAACCTTTTGAATGTGAGGTATTCAAACCCTTATAAGTCTAGTACATATAGCATCCTGACTTTGTTTTTATGTAACCATTATTTACATTGTAAAAACAACGGATAATTTACTATTTTATTTAATAGAAATAAGGTATAAAATAAATGAAAAATTTAAAATATATTCTAATCCTATAGAATGGATTATTTAATGGTTCATCATAAGTACACATACTTCTTCTAATTACCTATGTACATATATAAAAGTAATGGGTGAGTATAATTCAATTTATGGGATATAGTTTACACGTGATCCTGATGAATATCGATGAGAAAATGAGGAATATAATAATTTAATGAGAAAGGAAACATGATGAATATCATAATAAAAAGAACATGATTCATAACATGTAGTTATTGATACAAGAATTTATATAGAAATTCAAAAGCATATCACCATGGGTTGTCACTGAGGATTCATAAATGAAAATTAGCAAGGTTATTCAACAAAATATCGTAAAGCATGTCCTCACTTGAGATTTAGTCTGTTACCCAATGTATTGAAGTGATTTTGGGGAACACTCTGAATATGTATTTATTTCACGTGAACTAAATATATCATAATAAATCATTTCTTTAATTTCTATTGGAGATTTAAAAAATTGATTCTTAAAAAATCATATCATTCAATATAGATTAAAGGCATTATCACTAAATCATTTTTAACCATGAAAATAGAAATTGGTATTATTATGCATTAATACTATAAAAATAATAAATCTATATTATATGTAGGTGAATACACATGTAAGTGAAAAAATATTGGGTATACACAAAATAAAATAATTTAATTTCACGAGGCGGGGAATGAATATTTGAAATGTAAACAGAACAACATAACATGTTTAAAATAGGGTTTCTGAAATGGGTAAAATGAGAGGGGGAAAGGGTCTCCTATTGATAAAAAATAATATATCTGTAGGTGTATAAATATAAATATAATAAAATAGTGTAACCATAACATTTATAAGTCATATTCACATATATGTTCTAGAATTGAAGTGAAAGGAATGATAATTCCCTTAAATTGAAGAGTTACTCCTAAAACATCGGTATTTGGACCATGAAGGATTTAAGTGACATTAGAGAAAGTACTTATTTATTAATAATACAAGTACATATATGATTATGGATTATATGTTACATGAAATTGTAAAATCAGTGTATATTTATAGAAAATGTGAAGTATTTGTTTAAAAATTTCAAAATATTTTCATTGGAAATCTAGGTTGTGGAAAATATAAAACCTTGAATTTGGCCATGGATTTTTTCCAAGGTTTTGGAAATTCAGGACATAATTTATGTTTAATTAACTTAAAATTTCATTTCATAAAATTATAATACTTATTTTATCATGGAAAAGTAATGTTTCTAGATAAAAATAATTTCATTGACAATGATTTCATTTTAGACATTAGAAATTGATATATAGGTTTTTAAATAGATTAAAATCTATTAAAGTAAATGATAATAATAAAAGAAAATATTTTACATAATTTTATTGGGATAATTATTTATTACATAATCATGATATAATTATGAATCCATCAAAAATTCCAAAAACCTGAAACTATATTTTTTCTATTCAATAAAAAATAATGTGTTTTAGAAAATTTTAGTAATACACATTAACCTAATTAGGAAGTCAAAATTTCCAATTAAAAGTTTATTTTATCATAATATATATATATATATGATGATTTTTAATTTATATATAAAAATTCTCATTTATAAAAAAAATAATAGGTTGATGATGCATTACCATGTTTTTTACAATGAAAATTATGAAGGACATATTTTTTTCACCAATTATATTTAAGGAAGATTTTTTAAAATTTACAAATTCATTATAATAAATATTATTCATAATCACATAGTTTCTTATAAAAAATTATATATATAATTTATGTATTCTTTGGTTCTATAAACCCTATTTATCAAATTCGATATTAATTAAACATGTATTTTATTATGAAAAAATGTTATTAAAATGAAATTGATGGAATAAGGAAAAAATATATTTATAAAAATGAATAATAATTTTCATAACTGAGGCCTTGATACGTAACCCATTATAACAACCACATACTACATAAGGGTAATATTTATGATGGAGATAAATTAATTTGGCATCTCAGATGATAGTGACCGAGTGATAACGTCCACTAAATTATCTTCAACCACATGTGATTACATTCAAGCTTCAATTTTTGAATCTTAACATGGGAACAGTCGAGAGGAAAACCTTATCATGCTACCTCTATGACAATTTATGAAAATTTTACTTCATATGACATGACTCTACTCATTGGGGCCATCTATTTTCCTTTCATCATTATTTATCCTCTGTGATATCTACTTATAAAAATTATTTATAACAACATAATTATTACCAAGAGTATAGTTTCCCATGGTTATATTGAAAAATGGTACTATAATGGTAAAATAAAAATGGTCACATTTATATTTTTATAATATAAATATATATTTATTATTAAATATATTGTGGTTAGTTGTCATTAATATAACATTACAAACAATTTATCATGAAACAAATGTCATATAAAAACACTAGGTTCTTTTATTCATACCCCTTCATAAATTCCATCCAATAAATTTCAACTCTTAATCTCAGTTGAGAAATGGTGTCGGTACTTATGTATCATATCCTCCTCTAGTTCCCACATCAATTCTAAATATTTATTCTTACTCTATATCACATTAAAGAGATTGTTTGTCTGTTTTTTTATGTATATAAACATGTCATTTTGGTCCAAGATATCCACAAACTTCTCCTCATAATAGTGGTCATATTCCAACTATACCACATTTGATTGCATTACATAAGAGGGATCATGTATGTACTACCCCAATAAAGATGCATGGAATAAATGATAAACATGTGTAATATTTGGTGGATGTGTAAAATGATATTACAGTTGCCCAATGCGATCATAGATTTTGTAGGGGCCAATGTAAATAGCAAAAAAAATTCCATTTATCCTATACCACATGATTATCTTCCATGGTGATATTAGAATGAATAATTTTTCGGAAACATCAAATTATGTGGACCTTTGATGGATGTCACCGTAGTTGTTCATTTAATCCAATGAAACCATTATGTGTTGTTAGATAGAATGACCATTACATCCATGAACATCAAACGATCAACAAAAATAGGAATTATCTCACAAAATTCATTCCATAATATAAGAGTTTTGAATCACATCCCATATAGTACATCATAGGTTTCTATTTGGGTTCTTGTATGGAAGTTATTTTTGAATTTCAATAAACTAATGGTAGGTGTTGATCACATCCACCATAAAATATGATTCATCATGTACCCATAACGTACTCGGGTGTTTGAATATTTCTTCATATAGCCATCGGTTTGGGGGTCATAGGATATACTAAAATTAAATAAATTATTTAGAACCTGTTAATTACTTCTCTATAATTTTTATGTGAATTCTAGATCATGATCATAAATGATAGAGAGCCGCAACCCATGCTGAATCAAAACATCATTTAAATATATCATGAAAAGTTATTCAATAGATAAATATTAAAAATAAAGGTGAAATATGATATCTAGAAATTTGGGCCACAATAACATACTTCACATTGTTTCCTTTGGATGATCGTGGGATTCCTATGATATTTTTCATAGTTATATTGTCCTACAATCATGTTGTCATGGGTAGTGGTTAAAATACCATTTAGGAAGTTCCAAATCTCCCATCAATTGCAGACACCCTAAGAATCTAGTAGTGTTTCCACTAATCTACCCTGTCATGTTATCCCAAAAATAATGATCAACATGGTTCCTATACATTCTTGTGCTTACAGAATGTATTGACATGGTTGATCTATGATATCGATCGATCTTGTCCATCTTTATTATAGAAATATATTGGAAACAAAACATTTTAGTAAATTTAATTACTTTTTATCGATCAATATTGAACTTAGAAAACATACTATTCTACAAAAACTCAATAATATATTGATACAAAGGAACATATATTTTATTTTTCCTGTTCTTAAAAAGAAATGGTGGTTGAGAAACCATTTTGTATAGGATTAATGATGTCCCTTCCCTCATGATTCCCATTTCTAACTACTATAGTTCCTTGATCGATGTATCTCCTGAAATCCATATCAATTCCAAATCAACATTGTATTTCATACTTAATTAATAAAATATATTGTTTTATATTATTGGTTGATAAACTATTGGACAATAAACGTCTATAAAAACATCCAAACTATATTCTTTATCTCTAGTTTGATTACATTTTAAGGAAAATAAACTTCAAACATTATTAGTCATTGTTTATTTAATAATCCCCCACACAAATATAGTTCCTCAATATCATTAGAGAAAAAATCATGTAGCTAGATCTAGGTCAGTTAAAGGATAATTATTCTCATGTGGAGTTAACTATTAAGATGCGTCAGCAATCATTTTTTTATTATTCACGAGGACACACACAAGGACTTCTAGTAATGCATCAATAAATATAATGACTCCTTATATGATTGAAGTATGTTTTATCATATGTGCAGTAACAAATCACGTAATTATCTCATGTAATAATTCATAACAATCATTTTTATTGATGAACTTAGTATATTTTCACGTTAAATTAGATAGTGGATTAGAATTCCTTGATAATATTTCAAAAAATATCTTATAATATCACGTGAAACCAAATAAAACGCAAATATATACTATTATTGTAGGGTGATGCTACTCCACCACAACCAATTTCATTAAGGGTAAATTTACATTCATTCATTGGTCATAATGTTCCATAAGAAGGAAACATATTGTAACCGAATTTTATATTTTCTGAATTTGAGAGATAGCCTCTTATTCCACACAATTTTAAATAAAATCCTCATATGATCCTCATTCATTTGACAACATTAGTAATATATAAGAATATGGTCAATAAAAAATAATAAATATTTAACAAGATAGTACTCAGTGATTCTATTAGTCAAATATATATATATAGAATGATCATTAGTCAAGAATATGTTCGTAACACAATATCATAATGCCCATATCCTGAACAAAGGTGGTCTTTGTAAAATAATTATTTTCACCCAATTTTCATGATAACCTAATCTAAGATCAATATTGGATACGAATTGATCCCCATTTATATTTTCAAATAAATCATAAATTCCAAAGAAAGGTTACTTGTTTTTTAATTATGATCCAATTAATTTCTCTATAATCCACCCATAGACACATTGATCAATAATTATTCTTGAAAAATATAATTTTTGGGGCCTAATGAGCCACACATGGTCAGATAAATATCTTCTAGAAAATATCAGGAAGTTGACACTTTAATTCATTGATCTCTACATTTTCAACTTTATTTGGGGTCTTTGATATTGGCTTGGATCATAGTACGAGGTCATAGCATAAATATATGTCTATTAATAGAGGAGGCCCACATAACTCTTTATGGAATTAATCATTGTGTTTTTGACTTATGTGAACATTATCTATTCTTATACATTCATTTCCTTCTTCCTCTTCATGGAAAATCCCTAAAAGAAGGATTGGGTAGGTTCTTCCTAAAAACATATAGGATGAGAAATATCTAATTTAAAATAGGATGTAGGTTATGTATCCAAGAGTTATTAAATTCCAATTCTTCTACTGTTGATCATATCATTATACATTGATAGACCAACCATCCCAAATATAGTATCGAATTCTACCTTATCAATGAATAATAGATTTATTATGAGATTATGCATAAAAAATTCAATTCTATAGTTTCCATATACTATTGAATTTTGGATAATCCATACATGGGTATTGAATTAAAATTATACTTCTAGTTGAATTAGGGATTATATTTATATTTGTTTCAATCATAGATTTACAAAAGGAATGTGTAGAATTATAATGGAACAATGTACTTTCTATCTATCTGATTGCAATGAGAGTACATACCACCACCTCATTTAATACTTATAATACTGCCATTCTGATTGAAAAATCATTCCCATTATCCCATGTCTTTTTCTAAGGTGGGTGGTAATTTCTCTATATTAACATCTTATTTTGATAATGATTGGAAATGATACCAAGAATTCTATACATGAATCATTTAACCTAATATGAAGACTTCACTAACAACCCTTTATAGTTTGTGTTTAGAAGTGGAGACATCACCTCACAATGAAAATTTTTATCAATATGGCCATATCTTAAAAACCTGTAATAGTTTAGACTCCCAGTAATGTTTTTCCCTGAATTATATTTCACCATTTTGTTGAATGTGGGATTTTAAAATTTCATTACAAATCTTTCATTATATCTGTATCTCCCATAGTTTGGACCAATTTCTATCTTATATCCATTTTATCTATTTGACCACAACATTAATACTACCATTAGTTTCACCACCACATAACTCCACAATATGTTCTCATAGATGTCATTGTCTAGATTAACTAGATAATTCGTGTAGTTCAAAATTCATAGAACTACACCCTATATTAAATAATTTTTAATTTTAATTTTCCTCTAATATATTGCCACTGATTCATATTATGCCTTCTCTAGTTCATGGAATTACGAATTCATATTCATTCTCATTTAACAAGGGAAATATTTGTTGAAAAATATTCCCTTAAACTCTAACCACTCTATATCTTAATTTTCCCTTCTAGTTTTTGTGTTTTTAACTTGTTTCCACTCCTGACCAGCTTCTACCACAAAGGGGTAAACATCGTGGGTGAAGATTTCATTCTCTGAATACTGGATTATAGGGAAGATATATTATATACAACTTATCCATTATTTAAAAATAAATGAGTTTGTAGACCCACTAAATGAAGTTGTTTATTGTCCATTGAAAGACATAGATGAATGTTTATCCATTATAGGTTAATTTTTTGTGCTACCTTGATTCAAGTTATTATTCACTACTCGAGATAGTTGATTCATCAATATCATATTGTTTTATATTATTAAATACATTTCAGGTAAATTAGTGCATCATTTATTGCACCCATTATTTATGTGGTTCCTACTGTTTGACTCCATTTTATAAAAGTGGAAAAACATAGTGACAAATGTAATTGTATTTAGAATCTTATAATTATTATAGAATTTTATTTCTTAAAATATAAAGATATATTATTTTACTCATTAACAATAATAACATTTTATATATTCCCTCCATAATGGAGGATCAAACATTTTATGATTAACACAAAATCTCCCTATGGTAAGTCAAACTAGAAGTGCATCAAGGCATGTTATCATGAACCATGTCTCATTTGAGTATATCTAAAATCCATATTTGTTGTTGTTACCCCAAGATACATCTGTTCCATAGCCAGACCCACCTGTTTTTATCTAGACATGGATTTCATTGCTCGTAAAACACATATACTATACTAAAAAAATACCAAGATGTTTTCAAATATTTAATATTTAACCTAGTAAACTTCATAATATTTAATTATCCTAATTTACACAAATAAATAAACAATCCATTAATACCAACTATAACATCTCTTCATTTTAATACTTCACTTTTCATTAGATTTTGATGAAAATGTAATCTTTTAATGTATATATTCATGGAACTATTGTAAAAATTGGAGAAAAATTTAAACAATATATTTCATGTTCTTGAATGGATTATTAATATGTTCATATAATGTACACATACCACATGTCATTATCTTGGGACAATATCAATGGAATAGGGTGAGCATAAGACCTAGTATCAAAATTTGTTTACATGTTATCTTATTTAATAACAATAAGAACATGAGGAATATTATTATCTCATTACAAAGGTATTAAAAGGTAGATCATCATTATATTATCATGATTCATTACATGTAAATATTACTATAATATTTAAATAGTTAATTCGTTAGAATAACTCCATGGTTTTTCACCAAAGGGCCATAAATGAAAATTTTCACGGTTATTCAAAAACGTTTCATAAAACATGTAAACTGTAGAGGTAAAATTATTTTTCCAATAGATTGTATTGATATCAATGAATAACCATAATATTTATTTATTTCATGTCATCTATAGTGACAATAAGTTATCATTTCAATAATATCCTGTGGAAAATAAATAATATATTTCTTACCAATAATCATTGATTTTATCTTTTAAACACATGGTCATAACATCCTTTTTAACCATAAAAATTAAATTGTGTTTTTTGTGTAAACACTTGAGTAAAATAAATCACTTTTAAATCTAAATGAATTCCATTGGAAAATATAATGGTATAGGTATCCACAAAAATGTTCTTTAAATGATGAGAAGATATAAATATATAGAAGTAAATTCATCCGCACAAAAATTAAAAACCACGTCTTTAGAAGAGGGTAAAATTTGAGGGGAACAAAATATCCCATTTATAAAACATAATTTAGATGAATTAGAAAATGATAACGGATTATAAAAGATTGTTAAAATAAATTTTAGGGGGAATATAAAAAATATTTTAATGAATTTAAGTGAAAAGATAGATAATTACATTACCCTAATGATCTACTCCAATAACATGATGGTATGGACAATGAGAACATGAGGACACTTTTAGGAACACTATTAGAGGATAAATTACTAGAGTGTCATGGAAAATAGTTTAGGCGTGAATTAAAATTGATAATTGGAATGGTATTTGTTTGGAAATTTGAGTATTTGTTTAATAATTTCAAAATATAGCCCTTGGAAATCTTTGTTCTGGAAAATAAAAAACCGTAGGCTTTCTCATGTTTTTTTCCTTTGTTTTAATAATTTGGGACATATTGTATTTTAATTTAAATTTCTATAACCTTAATTAATATTACATTACTTATTTTAGTATGGAAAACAAATATATCAACAAAATAAGATTTTTAAAGAAAAATATTCGATTTTGAATTTGAAATATGACACGAATGTTGGGAACTTGATTAAAGTCTATTAAAATAATTAATATTAATAATAAAACATTTTTTAGGTGATTTATTGGAGTAAATTAATTATTAATTCATTATTAAATAAATATGAAGTTGTTAAACAAATCAAAAACCCGAATATTTATTTTGACTATTCATGAAAATTATTGTATTTTATAAAATTATCACAAATTCACCATAAACTATTTTTGAGGTAATAATTTTGAAAATGATGATTATTTTAAAAAAAATTATTCTATATGTTATAGAATTTAATTATTATTATATATAATTCCTTATTTTTTTAAATATAGTGTCTTGATAATATAAACTAAAATTTTATCTTTTTAAAATTTCCATGAATATAATAAAAATATTTTTTCAATTTTTTTTACATAATAGTTTTTTAACGTATTTTTTAAATATAAATAATAACACATTTTAATATAAATAAATATAACACTTATTTTTATCATAATTTATGATAGAATAATAAATTTATCAAATTACATATCTATAAGACCATTACATTATTATGATAAAACTATTATTAAAATGGAATTGATGGAATAAGAGTTTAATTTTAAAAATAGAATTATAAATTATGTAGCTAAGGTCTGGACACATTACATCTTATTACCCCTTCAAATGACTTTTGTGTTTTGCAAAAAATATTGATCGATTAATGGGGTGACTTTGCTAACATAGGTCGAGTGGTAATTTCCACTAACATGAACTTCTCCTCGTTGGTGATATCATTATATCATAACTTATTGAAACCGGTCTTGGGATTGGTCAAGGGTGAAACCCTATGATTTTACCTCCCTCCCTTGTTAATATAAATGGGATTCAAATAACATTACTATCTGTGTTTTGGCTATCTCTTGCCTTCTCTACATTTATTACCCTTTGTCATTTATACATATAAACATTAATTATAATAATAAATTTTTTACAATGATTATTGATTCCAAAATTCATATTGAAAACAAATATTATTTCAATAAAAATCATATAATAGACAAACCTATTGGTCACATTTTCCATTATAGTTTATAAATAATTCATCATTATTAAAAATATATAGTTTGGTTGTGTTTAATATACTTAAAAACCATTATGAAAAAATAAAAAATAAAAATTATTTGCCATTAACGTACATGACTTGGATTCCAAGATGATTAACTTTTATTGTCTATGTATGATACTAGTTTTGGAATTAAAATTAGTTTTCCTATTTAATGTTTCAATGACTAAATATATGTAGTTTCATGATATGGATTCATAGTTGAATTTTAAATAAATGAAATATATGAATATCATATTATATATGTTTGTATCATGTAATGATAATTCCTTTATATATTTAATGATAATAAAATGGCTATTTAGGCGGTAAAATAATATTTAGTATGATAGTGAGAATCGTATCACTATTATGTTATTGATTTAGAATGTACTGTATGATACTTATTTTTGGAACCCATATTGAGGATATATTGGCATGTGATTTTAAATGTGATATTTGGTTGAATAATCATTGGTAGTTGCTTCATGTTAAGAGTTTGGTTAATAGGACATGGTATCAAATATAAGATATTTGAACATTATGATACATATACATATCGTAGAGTTGTAATGATGATTAATATGCTCTTGTTTGTCAAAAATATTCTATGATTAATTTTTAGTTATTTCATTAAAAATCAAAAACATTTTAATAATAGAATAATTATTTTTATTAAAATTATATAAATTTTATAGTGTAGACCTTATCAAAGGTTTGGAAAAGTTATACGGATTCTTAAAGATCATGAAATTAAATTTGATTATCCACTGATGAAAAAATAAGGATATTCAGGGGTTATTATTAATTATTAAGCCACGATGGATGCACTAACTAAAATGTGTAGTGTGGGATGTGTCTCAGAAACAGTTGGTATACACCATCAATCTGGTGGAGGAGAATTAGTAAACAAGTGGATATCCAAGAAACTCAAGAATCATATACAAGTTCAATGGTGAGACATTGCCCTGTAGCTAGGGTCCAATGCGGTTCATACAAAAGGTCCCTATAAATGGTGCCCCACTAGAATGATGCTGAGGTAAATAGGGTTCATAATAGTCTCAAAAAATATCCTGAAGTTCTATTAATATATATCAATATTTATTAACTAAATTAATCATTTCCATAAATTATCCCCAGTTAATAGAAAAAACATCCCAATTCATTTGTATCCTATAAATAGAGGCATAAGTAGTCCAAGATGGTATAATATTTTACAAAAAACCTCTTCAATCCATGATTATATTCTTACTCCCAAAAATACATGTTCGAGAGAGTCTAAAGATATTCTATCAAATACTCTACTCTATTTAAGAACCAATATGAATGGATATCCTCGAAAATAATATACTCTTATCTCTTATATAATTTGATAAAATCTTTTAAATATATTAGTGATTATAATTATATTGGGTTTTCACAATAATAACCTCTCTGTTTTCATCTACAACATAAAAAGTTTCTCATTACTATAAAACTAAGGGATGTGTTTTGATTCTAGCAAATAAGATCAATAGGATGATCGTAAATCAAAATTGTGAGGGATGAGTTTTTGGATTACCATAAATATCATGTAAGGAATAATATAAAACATTAAAACGATGTGGATGATATATAGGGCCTTAGACTATGATGTTGTGGAACACCATTAACAAATAGTGTCATCACAATCATTAAATTTCATTTTTTTTTCTTTTTCTACTTTGATAGACATAATTTCTTAATTTCTATTATTCTAGTTTATATTTTTGATCCTGAAAAATAATTATTGAAATTGTAATTACAATACATATTGAAATAATAATTTCCCTTTTATGTCACATTTACCTTTATATCTCTTAAAATTTTAAAAATTGTATTGTTTTATTTAAATATTTTATTTTTAATTAATTTTCAAAATGTAAAATTTCCACCTCCCTTACTTCCATATATTCTAACCAACTTC
The DNA here is from genome assembly GCA_963277665.1 of Viscum album. NCBI lineage: Eukaryota > Viridiplantae > Streptophyta > Magnoliopsida > Santalales > Viscaceae > Viscum > Viscum album. The sequence continues at coordinate 62,201,868 of OY728164.1, read as the reverse complement.
TGTTATCAAAGTATCCTTAGTTTATTTAAAAAAAAATATAAATTTATTTTCATTCCATTAAATTTTAAATATTATAGAATTTTGATATTCTATTATTTTTATGGTATCTAATTATAATTCCTATGATTTTATTTTTGATGTAATTGATTATAATGATTTTAAAAATCATCTATCAATATTTATTCATTGATGTTTTTAAACAATATAAGATATGTTTATTTTTGATTATATTTATGGTGTTCATCGTACTGGTATGTGTAGTCTAAATGATATAAAAAAATTAATATAAAATAAAATATATAAACACAACACATTCTAGTATTGACCAAATTTAATTTAATATTGTTATAATATATATATTGGATTAGGAATGATATACATTGCTAAAATTCAATAATGAATTAAATAAATGGGGAATTGATACTAGATTAATCATGCATTAAAAATAATTTTTAATATTTTATATGGATACTAATGAATCCATTACTAGTATGCTAACATAGATTAATAACACTTTAAAATTTATAAAGTAAAATAAGGATTAATTGGTTTGAAAAACCAATTTGAAATTATATTATATACCATTATGTGAATTTGGGTACCCTATCTCCCTACTATACAAGAATAAAATGATGCAATACAAATTGAGATCAAAGAAAAAAAATATTTCCAATTATGTTTAAAATAAAAATATAAAACTATATGAGATTAATTCCAATGAACCCAATTTCAAAATATAAAATAGTAACATTGATTTTCCATAAGTTATGTTTAATAATTTCCTAAATTCTATATGAATATAGAAAAATTACTCAATTAAAATAACTAATAAAATATAGTGAATCAATGAGTGGAACCCATTGTTGCATGTTATGATTGAAAAAAATATCCAAATCATGGTGTAATTACCCATTAAAAACCAAAATTTACTAAAATTTACAAGTAAATAAGGATCTCAAATTTATAATTTCAAGTGGAGGTGATATCTCCATGGAATAACCATTCTCATCTTCTTTTTGTGACCGTAGACCTAATTTTTTTATGGAACATGTTAAGGATGAGGTCAAGGTTGGCACCCTCTTCCAATTTTTTCATCTTATACTTTTCTACATAATTATTTATCCTAAACCACTTCTTCTTCCTCTTACTCCTCAATCCACATTATTTAGGAAGATAAAAAATATGTTAGAGGTCATATTGATAATTGCTTCTATGATGTCAATTGATTATTCAAGGAACTGGATAAAAAATTAATTAATGTATTTAACTATGTAATAATCATAAAAATACACAGGAAAAACTCTTCCCAGAAAAATAAGAACTATTAATGAATTATATGATTCATATGAATGTTATAAAACCCAAATACACCATTAAATACCTCAATTTTTTATATATACAATAATAGAAAAAAATATAAATAAATTATTTGTGATCTTAATTAAATTTTATAGATAAGATTGATAATAATTTCTCCAATCATGCAATAACCTCGAATATTATATTTATTAATGGTTGTGACTGAGAAGTTTTATTTTATTTTTTTTAAAATAAATTGGTCATTTGTTTTAATAATATGATTTCAAGAATAAAATATTTCTGAAAAAAATAAACAAATTGATTTTTCGAATATTATTTTATAAAGATATAATTAATGTATCAATTTATAGACAATGAATTTTTTAGATCACAATAGAGAACAAAAAATGGTTTGGGTATAAAAACCATTTGTTTCATGAGTTTTTATGAAATGAATTATGTGATAAAGGGATTGGAAATAGTATTGTACATATATAGCTGTTTTTCAAGACTCATGTCTGGAAACTTTATGGATGTTAATCAACTCGATAAACATGAATAAGTTCTTTTAAAATTTTGTGATACCATTAAGGGTAACATAATCATTGAAGGTATCAATATTATTTCATAACATATGATTTTTAATTCAACCCAATATATTTTTAAGGAAAATTTATATTAATTTTTCATCTATTTGATACATATTTTAAAATTTTATTCCAAAATAAAGTTAAAATGTTCGTATCTAAAAATAAAATCATTTATTTTCCACATTTCAGAAAAATTCATATATAAATATAAATTATCTCACTAGAATAAAATAAATTACATGAGTGAACATGTTACCGAGTCATGGATTTGGTGTTTATTATTTGTTTTATGTTTTATAGTCATACATAAAAAAATAATCTACTCTCAAATTCAATGAGATATACTCAAACTATATTTCAAATAATTCATGGTTTTACATTCAGGGAAAAAATAAAACATAAAATAATCCACCATTAATTTTAAAAATGGAAATTATGTATCAAAAATCATTGAGATGATTTATCTAAAATAATTCAGACATTATAAATAAAATACTATAATGTAAATCTATTACAGGTGATATTTTTAAGGAATATACATAAAATTGAATCATCCATATACTTCTTTATAATTATATAAAAACTCAAATTAAAAAATTTCTTAAAATTATTTCCACTCATTGTGATCATGGAAAAATTTCAAAATATTTTAATTTAATTATTTATTTTACTATAATATATTTAATAAGTATTACCAATATCTATGAACCCCACTCGAATGTGATTTATTAGATAGCATAAATAAATATATCTATGAAACAACAATACATACAGTAATTGAATTTATTTTACAACAACATTATTTGGGTGGGGTCGATGAATACACCATTTTTTATCACTAATCATGGTCTAAATACATTACATCTTAAAAATATCCCCATTTGAACATTGAAACATTAATAAATATATGGATTAAATTTTAATTATTTCTAGATGAAAATATTTATTCTCAAAACTAATGAAAAATATGGAATGTTTTACTCAATATCTAATGAAAGAATATTTCATTTTCATAGTAATTTAACCTAGGCATAACATTTATTTTAATAAATGTCTAAACATTGCACCAATAAATCCATGTTTCCTTTGTTTCTTATATTCCATCATTTCTTTCTGATTATGTTTTCAAATATCCTTTTTATTAAAACCCATTAAATAAATTAATGTTTTTGAATAATGAGAATATAATTAAAAAAAATTGCATGATGATATTAAAAAATATAAATACTTTCCCATTTAAAATATAATTATAAATTTTCAGGTAGATCTCATACTAGATATTCAGTAGTACACGAAGTGTAGAAAGTTTCTAGCATCTCCCTCAAAAAGGCCAAATATATAAAAAATCACATCATAATGAAATTTGGTAACTATAAATTATTGTTGTACTTGCATGGAAAGAAAAAATTATTATTAAATCCTTAAATTCAATATAATATTTAACGAAAAAATATGATTTTCGTGTTCAGAAAACTATAAATAAAATCACCTTGTTTTTAAAGGGTATGACTAAAATGTTATATTTGACTATGGAGAATCTTTTCACCCACAACATAGTTTGAATCCATTGAAATATTTTTGGAATACTCTTATAAACATAATTTAATTCTCATTTAAATGGTTGTTAAATGATAATTTTGAAATAGTTCTAAAATTGTTTTGGTATAACAACTTGATTTTTGAAAATTATATCCTTCCAAATCGTATTTTTAATATTTGAAATTTACATTATGTTTTATTAAAACACTGATATTTTTATGAAAAATTATCAATTTTTAATGAAAATGTATGAAAATTTTAAAGGATGATTCTCATATTTTTCTTAAACACATCTCAACTAATTTATTAATTTTTCAAATATTCATTGATAATTATATTTTCATATCTACCATTGATTTCCTTTATTTCAAATTTTATGTTTTAATTATGAAATAAATTTAAATGGGCTATATTGGCCCCCAGAAATATATTATTGGTTTTCATATTTTTCAATGATATTATGTTATTTTTTAAAAACAAGGAAAATATAACAAAATAGTAAAATAATTTAACAAATATCACACAATTGTGATTATTATGCCTATATGTAAACATTGGAAGAAAATATTTTTTTATTTAAATAAAATGGAAGACAAAAATAATTATTTACTTTTTATTAAAATTCGACATAATCTTACTATGACCCATATTGAAAAAATATTTTGTTCTTTTTATAGATTATTTCAACAAAACCCATTGTAATATTATCTAAAATATATCAAAATGATTTTACATTATTTATAACTCACAAAAATAATGTTTTTATTTCTAAAGGATAATATTTTGAATAAAATAATTTATCTCATAATGAATTAGGAGGATATTGGCTAGATAAGATAAGTAAAAGTGTTATATACAACCTCAATGTAAAATTCATTATCTTATGGAGTATTGAGATGTAGAAAAAATTTGTTATTTCAATAACTAATTCAGAATAGGTAGCTTCTAATAAGACATGTTTGAGGAATATTACCTCATTACTAATAAATTGTTTTATGCGTGGAATATTTTTTAAAATTTAATTTCTAATTTTATATTAATTCTTCATTGAATCAATCACCAATATCAAAATATTTAATGATTCACATTATTAGTCTTTATTTACTTTATTTTAGTCTTTCTTTCCTTTTTCAATCTCCTCTTCCTTTTTGACTTCCAAATCAAATTCTTTATCTAAATATAATTTTTCAAACATTTCAGTCTCATGTTCTTATGAAAGGAGTGTATGGAAGTAATAAAGTGACCTAAAAATCTATATATATATTTACCACTATTCTACATTTCTACTTTTTTTGGTTTTAATAATCATTAATAATTATCAATAGTATTTCATAATTCCATTTAATTTAAGTCATTAATCAATTGTATTATAACAGTAAGGAAGTGGTGAGTGTTTGTTTAAATTTTTAAACATCAAAGGTAGTGATATTCATTTTATTTTTTTTACAAAAGTTGAATAATTTATTCAAATTTTTTAGTATGTTTATTAACTTATTAATTATATGATAATGTAATTTTTAAATCATGAATTTTTTTTTCTTGTTATGAATATTCAATATATTATATTAATTTTTTAAATAAATTCATATATTCTTTAATTTTGATTTTCATTAGAAATATATTTTTGTATTGTGTGTGTGTGATCATAAAAATGGGTGATATTGTTGAAAATTTGTCTCATATAATGAATTTATAATCACACACACTACTTTTTGTATGGAACATTATTATTGATTGATTTTTATTTATTTATAATATAATCTATTTTAATTAATTTATTATCTAAATGTTCTTGTAATATTATTTATAATGTCACTTTTGATAATATATAAGGTTTGGTACACTCTTTGTTACTTATTTATGATCCTTAAATGACATTGGATGATCCATGGATGGTTGTAAAAATATTATTGGGAGGTTCTTATTGATAATTGAGGAATTCATTATAAGTCCCAAATCATAAATGTTACCTAATCCTGAGTTATGTTAATAATTTACAATGTTGATCTTTTCTGGTTTAGAGTTTTAAATAATTAGGCTCTAATTATTATATAATAACTGAAATCATTCAACATATATACATCAATAAATTATAATTTTTTCGGACAATATAACACTCTTTAAAATGTTATTTTTTTCATTCATAAAAAAAGTAATAAAATTTATCATCACATCTTCCCTTATCATATTCATAACTATACCCAGGGTAAAACATTTGAAATGATGGGATGTTCTAAAAAAATATTTGTAAGGGATATAAATATGGAATGAAACTGTTTGTCCATAAATTTTTAATCTCATGAAAACATTTTCACCAAATAATAGTTTTCACCCAAAAAACATAAGTTCCATAATATAAATCACGAATTAATAATATTCCTTAAAAAATAAAAGTAATAATAAATCTTAAATATAAGTTATTGCTTCCATATCATTCTTACATTGTCGCTTCCACAACTACAAAGTGACTAACATTCATGGTTACGTTGGGAATACCCATCATAGTATATTCTCTAAATATATTAAAAGAATCCTTATTTTTTAACTTTATCCCATTAATCAATGCATTAGATATCTATCATCAGCCAATCCGACCTCATTTTATTAGGGATACACCTGTATACTTAGACAGATCCAAATAACCATAACATAATTATGACACTTAAAACATGTATAATGGAAAAAAGATTTCCACTATGAAATCTAATTTCAAATTTACAAGTCAAACAATCATAAATGAAAACACATATTTTAAAAATATAATTGTTGATTTTTAATGTATACATAAATAATTGATTGTGACATGATTGTGAGAAATTTAATACACTCTGTATAGGTAAAAACCATTCCATGTTATTGAAATAATCAATCCATTTTAAAAAAATAATTTAAAATTTTTATGGACATATTTTTTAACCAAATTTTCATATAGAACTATGAAATTATTGAAACGAATTAAAATTTAATAAACATAAATTGCATATAAATAAATACTTTAAAATATTTTGAAAACCTAGATATTAAAAATAATTATTTGATAGAATAAATCATAAAAACATTAAAATGTGGTTCTGACATAAAAATAACCCTTCAACTTTAGAAACACAAGACTAAAAATAATTAATGAATAACATTAAACACATCATTAAATATCATGAAAATATATTATTTCATTAAAAAACGTTTCAAAAGGGTTTTATATAAACTTTATCGACTAATTAAGGTGAATAACATCATGATATGCTTTAATGAATGAAGATTGAGATGAAGTTCCTTACCTTGAATCTGACTCATCTCATACATTATTTATCATCCGGAATAATAAACATAGGTTAAATTATACTATTATGAGAACATTTTTCAGATTAATAACCTCTTTATATCACTTACATACAATGATATAACATTTACATATTATTTAGGTTCATGAATGTTGTTTTGTTGATATTCCGTACATGATTCAAAAAATGAAAATGGTTTTGATGTCAATAGCACATGTGGTTATAATTACATAATCACCCGAATAAAATTCATGAAATAATAATCAATTTTATACCCAAATTATATTTTTTAAATAAAACCAATTAGTTATGATATAAAAATAAACAATGTTTCAATAATAGATACGGTAGGGCGTATGTATGCATGGGTAACATATCTATTTTTCATTTATCATTATGAAAATAACTTAATATTAATATATATTTCAATAATTATCAGAATATAATTTTTATCATAGTAATAATTTAAATATACTTATATATATCATACATGTGATGTGGAGAATACAAATGAGTCTCATTTCATCGTTGATGTGATAGATCAACTGTGCGTAGGAACAATGTTATCATTTTTATGTTCATGGAATGTAAGAATATAATTGATATATTAATATATAATAACAGTTAATATTTTATGAAAATAATATAAAAACATTAATACCATCATTATGACTAGTTTTGAGAGGCATTAAGGGAAAACAAATTATATCAGTTTATGGAGGTTATAGTTTAAACGTACGCACGAATGATTAACATCATTCCCATTTAATGGTATTGGAGATGTATTTAGGTTATGATACATACATAATAACAACTCAGTATATTTATGATAATATTTATATTATTTTTTCATAGCTGAAGAAGATTTAATAGTAGTGTAAGATGAAATAATATAGAAATAAATAATGAAAATGATACATTTTATTCTATTGATCACCATTTAATAACACATTAATAACTATAATATGGATTTTATATGTAAAAAAAGTCATCCAAAATGTAGGGGGGATTATATGAAGGTTTTTGTGATGATATTTGTGGAACAAATTGGTTTTTATGTGTTATTAATAGAACGGAATTAGTGCCATTTTATAGGAGAGGGGATGGGTGCCTTTGGAATTATAAAAAGTATTATAATCGTTTTAACATTACTAAAATCATTTATTTGATTCATTATTTAATAAATTTATTATTTAATTATTTTTGTGTCATAATTAATTTAAATTATTTAATTTCTTAAAATTATATATTAGTTACCATGATTTATGTAAAAAAATTTTATTTCCAATTAATATTTATAGCTTAAGAGATCCCTTGTATATCTCTATAAGAAAATATTGTACTATTTTATATAAAAAGCATAATAAATGACTATTTATTGATTATAATATTTTAAATTCACTAATTTCATCCATGTAGAACCATGGGGTCCCAAAATCAACCCATTAATTCTAAGGGTTGAAATCAAGTCATAAAAATTAATTAGACTAAGTGTTGATGTAGTTTTGTATTTTGATAATAATATTATTACCATTAATTACCTTATTAACCTATTACTATGGAAATAAAATTTATTATTAAAGTTACTATTCGTAATGTCAATAAATAATAGGTTGATATTGTAATGGCCCAGACCCTCCTGGCCCATTACATTTCCAAAGTGAGGTTCCACCAAAACAGTGGCACCGTGAAGGTGGCACCGTGATGGTGGCACCGTGACGGTGGCAACGTGACGGTGACACCGTGTCCCCTCGCCGAGCCTTTCGTTCTACTTCAGGTACCTGACTTTTCCACTCCCGCAACATAAGTTTCGACGTTAATAAATTATTTTCCTCCTTTTAAAACCATTTAAATCCCATAATTAATTCCTAAAAAATCCCAAGGGACCTCCGTGTGTAACATCCCAGCCGCGTGGTCAACCCATGACCCCCACACCTTACGCGGTTACGCGTTCTCACCTCAACCGTCCACAGCTCTTATAAACTAAGGGTTAGTCGTGGTTTCTCCTTTCCTCGATCGCGGCTTTTCACAAACAGCTTGTGCTGCATCATCCGCATCGTTATCCATAATGTTCCATGCCTGGCCTAAGCATCGATCATCTATCAACAGGTAGGGAATTCCTCCTTTGCCTCTCTATTTTATGTATCATGCGGGGTGGGCATGCTTTTGATTCTGTAGAATTGGATAAAACATACCTAATTAAAGATAATGAACGAATTCTTTAAAAAAAGGAGGGGGGATGTGATCATTGATGTTGTCTTATATTTTGATGTTGTTTCTTTTATTACCAACTTGTTGAGTTGTGCTAGCTTATGCCTTCTGAAAATCGAGGTCTTTGGTGGTCGTTGTTTGTGCACTAATGAACCCCTGTTGATGTTTTAAATTGCTTGTTGTGGTTGTAAACTCTTGCTGTGAAAACGTAAATTGGTTAATCACGCATACCCGACTGAATAAATTGAAATCACCAGGATCAAACCCTTCTCTTCTAACCTCGGTCAAATAAAATTGAAATCATCGAACGTGTAAAGTCATTTAAATCTGAAGATACAGACTTGGCCTTGCTTAGTGTTGGTGGCAGTGTTTTGGTGGTTTTCTCTTACGAGTCGATTGCTGGAGATGTGTGATGGGATGGGATCCCATGTTATTTTATGCTTTTGGTGGTTAGGAAACTGGGGATGGGATCCCCTGTTGATGTGGCTTCGGTGATTATGAGTTTTAAGACCCGATGGATACATGTCTATATCACAAACTCGGGTGGGATCCTCTGTTGGTGAAGAAAATGTATATATTGACGATTGATTGGACTCTTTTCCTTGGTTATGATTATGGTGTTAGTTTCCCAGTAGTGCATGAACTTATCTAAACATTAACACTGAACGTGAAATAAGAAAAGGGGACAAATGGGTTGTTAGCGTGAGTCGTGACTCGGACTCGAGTGCTGTTGTGATCTGTAGGCTGTCTGAAGAAAAACCTATCTTGGGTGAGTGCTTGTTACCTATATATATATACTTGTAGCTTTGTGTTTCTTATTCACTCCCCACCCAAGTTGAGCACTTAGTGCCGAACACCCCCATTTTATGGGGGAGGGTGTTTTTCCCAACACTATTCTTAGTGGCTGGTTATTAGCTCCTATTCTGCTCCCTTTCCTGGATAGCCCAAGTATCTTCGGGCAGGCTGTGATGGCCTGAGGTCCATTATTAACCAAACAACCTTCGGGCGGGGTAGTGTGGTGCTTGGCCAGGTGTGTGCGGCAGGTGGTTTCCAAAGTGTATTCAGGGTGAGGCCTAGGTGTCTTCGGGCGTGGTGGTGGTTGCTCTGTCCTAGGTGTTTGCAGGCATGGTTACATGTGACAGTTGAGGCCCAGGTGTGTGCGGGCGGGATTTCGGCAGTGGGACTGTGTGTGGTTGTAGCCCAGGTGTGTGCAGGCGGGTGTGGCAGTGGGATTGCAGTGAGAATGGCAGTATTCGTCCGATGCATAGGATGTCTCAATAACCAGTTGGAAAGTGGCTCGGGGTACCCAAACATCGATGTTCTCTTAATATATATATTAATTGACTTGTGTTATTTGGGGAGTGTGCCTTGGTGAGTCCTGGGGAGGATAGTTTACCTTGATAGGTGTTTGGTTTACTCCTTTTCTCACGGGACTTTAGTATGTTCCCCCACTTCTGCACGAGAGTCTTTGCTTTTCCCTACTGAGTGTACTTGTATGCTCACCCTACGTATATAAAACATCTTTCAGGTTTCTAGGAGGACTTCAGGAATCGAGCAGGACCGTACTAGCTCGGACCTTTGGGGCAGTTGCAGTTGCTGTTTTTCTTCTTTGGTACTTACCTTTGTAGTCGCCCTTTGTACTTTGTGGCTTTACTTTTAGAACATGCATGTGGGAATGGTTTATTTCTTCTGGTTTTACTTTTCTTTTACCTTGGTGTTGTTGAGTTTCATCATCTCATATCTCGATATTATAAAACATAAAGGGTTAATGCCTTCCATTTGTGAGAAATTTCTATACCCATGGTGCTAGTCGCCACTCCGGGACCTATTGAAGGCGGGTCTCGTCGGTCATTATCTCTCCTTTAACTTAAAGAAGGAAGGGCCTGGCAATCTGCTGACCCTTCCCTCCTTTTGGTGAAGGCGGGTCATGACAGAATGGTATCATAGGGATGCTGGTTGAGATATAGGATGGAGTCTAGAGTTAGGCACAGTGAGGATATCATGGGATGGTAAGGCAACAGTGTTGGGTGACCTTGGCGTGTGAATTAGGCCAGGGAAGACCGGCTAGGACACGGGATTTTAGAGCCCCCCGTGATCTGATGCAAGGACTCTGGACCTACCGAACGACCAAGTGAGGCCACACTGATTGCAGGGTAGAACCCTAGGAAAGGTACATGCATCATAAATGACTTGTGTTCTTGTGTTTCTGGGATGTCTTGGGGATTAAGAATAAATTAAATTTTAAGAAGTTTTAAGAACAATATTCTGCACTACTTGGGATTAGGCATTCCTTTTTTACCTTGCAGCTATGGAACCTGGAAGGTGACCACGTGTGGTACAGGTGATCGAGGCCCCGAAGATTACTTTGGCCGATCGGCAGAGAGCTGATCGAGAGGAAGAGGATGACCAGTGGAAGAAGACTCTTCGAGCCATCCAGCGATAGGACCTCGAGAATTATGAGGGCAGCACCTCCGATATGAAGACAGAAGGTTGGATAGAGGAGTTAGTTATTGCCTTCGGCCTGATTCAGGCCCTGACCGAGTACTGGGTTCCTCTGGCCGTTAGCCAAATGTGGGGAGCGGCACGTCAGTGGTGGATGCTTTACCTGGGGTAGAGTAGAGAGTCTGAGGTGGCATGGGTGGATTTCGAGAGGGAGTTCCGGGCAGAATTCCTCTCCTTCACGATGAAGGCAGAAAAGAGGCAGGAAATACTCTCCCTCCAGCAGGGGAGTATGTCCGTGAGGGAGCTAGGGATCAAGTTCAAGGACCTCTTACGTTTTTCCCCGGACCTCTTTCCCGACGAGGAGTCTCAGGCAAGATGTTTAGAGGAGGCACTCCGACCCTCCCTCCAGTATGCTGTTACCCCCTTTACCCTTCTGACGTACATGGAGGTCCAGAAGAATGCCGAAGTGGTGGAGAGGATGAATTCTCTAGGAGGAGTGTTGCGAGAGGGGATCCAGATGGGACCATCAAATAGGAAGGCCGTCAGCACCAGGCCTCCGGCGTCAGGACCCTCTAGGTTTCGACCCGCATGGAGCAGGCCACAGTAGTTTCAGTTTCGATGCCCCATCCCTCGCCCTTTTCCTACAGGCCTGGGACTGCAGTGCTTCATCTGTGGGAGCCCTGGGCATCTCCGAAGTTAGTGCCCCGACCAGGTGCAGTACAGCAGTGGCAGTCATCCTTAGCACCCTCCCCAGAAGCAGCTTCCAGCCAGACCATTCCAGCAGCAGCAGCAGGGACAGCGAGCTCCCGCTCCTCCGAGGGCAGACGCAGGAGGAGGAGGCCGACCTCAGGGCGCTCCACAGGGACCTCGACCAGGGCATGGTCGGGGAGGTGGCCTATAGGCGAGGTGCAGGGGAGCTGGGCATGGACAGTTGCACACCGCAGAGGCAGCTGTTCCAGCAGGGCCATAGGTTGTTCGAGGTACGATCAGTCTGTTTAGCACTCTTGCTTATGCTTTGTTCGATACCGGAGCTTCGCACTCCTTTGATGCACCCAGTCTAGCCCGTGCCTTGGGTCTAGATGCCGAAAGACTTCCAGTGCCCCTGGTGTTGAGCACACCAGTCGGAGGTCAGACCGACTTGTTGTTCGTTTGTCGGGGATGTAGACTGATGTTAGGGCCACATCAGTCGGTTAGGGATCTTCTTCTGCTAAAGATTCAGCCATAAGATGTCATCTTAGGAATATACTAGCTATTTTCTGTGTGATCTGTCATCGAATGTTTTTTAAGAAGGGTGGTGTTCTCAGACATGGACAGCCGGCGTGTTACCTTCACCGGCGAGCGGAGCAGTCCGAAGGGAAATAGAAGTGAGGAACCTCTCCTCTTTTTGTTGACCGAGCTGACAGTGGAATTAGTAGATGCTGAAATGGTGGAAGTTCCAGAGATCTTCCGTGAGTTTATGGACATCTTTACTGAGGAGGTGAAAACTCTACCCCTCGGCGTGATATCGAGTTTGGGATAGAACTGCAGCCCGACGCCCGTCCAATCTCGATGGCTCCTTACCGGATGGCACCTTCATAGCTACGGGAGTTGCGGATACAGATTGACAATCTGATGAAGAGGGGTTATGTTCGTCCAAGTGCGTCACCGTGGGGTGCTCTGGTCTTGTTTGCAAAGAAGGCAGATGGTGGTCTTAGGTTGTGCATAGACTACATGAGGCTGAATCAGGTGACGATCAAGAATCACTTCCCTCTTACAAGGATAGATGATCTTTTCGACCAGCTGAAAGGGGAAGGATGGTTCTAGAAGATCTACCTGCGGTCTGGGTACCACCATCTGAGGGTGAAAGAGAGAGACATCCCGAAGACAGCGTTTAGGTGCAGTTATGGAAACATCGAGTTCGTAGTCATGCCCTTTGGTGTTACGAATTCCCCGGCTGTGTTCATGGGGCTTATGAAATCCATCTTCCAGGAGTACCTGGATCGGTTCGTGGTTGTGGTCATCAACAACATCCTGGTCTACTCTAGATCAGAGGAGGACCATGCAGAGCACCTGAGGATGGTTTTGGAGGTCCTCTGACAGCAGAATCTCTATGTGAAGTTTCCAAAATGAATGTTCTGGACAAGAGAAGTGCACTTCCTCGGGCACGTGGTGTTCGATCAGGGGGTAGCGGTGGACCCATCAAAAGTTGAGGCAGTTGTTTCTTGGGCAGCAACCAAGAATTTGGCAGAGGTCCATAGTTTCCTTGGGCTAGCAGGTTACTATCGGAGGTTCGTACCCATCATAACCCGAGTTGTGGCCCCTTTGACAGCCCTGACCAAGAAAGTCCTGGTTTTCGTGTGGATTGAGCAGTGAGACTCAACCTTCAGCTATCTGAAAGAGAAGTTGGTTAGTGCCCCAGTGTTGAGATTACCAGAAGAAGGGGTGACCAATGATTTATTCTGTGATGCTTTGGGACAGGGCCTGGGATGCGTGTTGATGCAGCGACAAGGGGTGATCTCTTATGGGTCCAGGAAGCTACGCCCCCATGAGCGTAATTATGCCACCCACAACCTGGAGCTTGCAGTGGTCTTTTTTGCGCTAAAGTTATGGCGGCACTACCTCATCGGGGAACACTTTTTGGTCTTCACAGATCACAAAATCTTGAGGTATATCTTCTCCCAGCGGGACTTAAACATGCGACAGCGGAGATCAGTGGTGTTCCTCCATGATTACGACTTCAAGATCTCTTATACTGAAGGCAAGGGCAATGTGGTTGCCGATTCCATGAGCAGGAGGATGCAGAAGGATGCGGTCCGAGAGTCGGCAAACGCCTATAAGGAAATGGAAGAGTTGGCTGCCTTAAACCTGGATGAGAAGATGGATAGAGGAAGAGGCTGCCTATATCAGATGATAGTGCAGTAATCTCTGTTTCGGCAGTTGGAGGAGTCTCAGTGGGGAGACTCGGAGTGTGATGTGATTCGTGACTGGGTTGACCAGGGAAATGCTCTAGAGGATGGATAGAGGATGGTCAGAACCAGATGCTTTTCCAGAAAAGGTTGTTTGACCCAGAGGCGATGCGCGGAAAGGTTCTCGGTGAGTTCCACAACTCACCCCTGGTGGTACACCCAGGAGGTTCCAAGATGTACCGAGGTTTGAAGAGGTAGTTTTGGTGGCCCGGAGTTAAGAGAGCGGTGGCAGAGTTTGTGGCCAAGTGCTTAGTGTGTCAGAAAGGGAAGGCTGAACACTGAGTTTAAGTCGGCCTACTACGGCCTCTATATGTCCCCGAGTTGAAGTGGGATAACATCTCGATGGATTTCGTCACGGGACTACCCAAGGTCCAAGGAGGGTACGACGCCATCTGGGTGGTAGTGGACAGGTTGACGAAATCGGCTCACTTTCAGGCAATCAGGGAGTCGAGTACTATGGACGCTTTGGCACGAAATTACATGGATGAGGTGGTGAGGTTGCATGGAGTTCCAAGGTCTATAGTCTCGGATAGGGATGAACGGTTTACCTCGCGATTCTGGAGAGGATTGCAGCATGCGTTTGGCACCCAGTTATTCCTTAGCAATGCTTTCCATCCCGAAACAGATGGAAAAACTGAGCGCACCATCCAGACCTTGGAGGATATGCTACGGGCATATGTTCTGGACTTAGGAGGATCATGGGTGCGACACCTTCCCCTGGTAGAGTTCGCTTACAATATTATCTATCACTATACCATTGGCATGACCCCTTTGAAGCCATGTAAGGGAGGCCATGTCGTTCACCTATGTGTTGGGCCGATGTAGGAGTGGTAGGCATCCTTGGCCCGGAGGGGGTGCAGAACACAACAGAGAAGGTTCAGCTCATACGGGAAAGGATGAAGGCGGCCCAGGACCGACAGAAGTCGTATGCTGATACTAGGAGGAGGCCCTAGGAGTTTGAGGTCGGGGACCAACTGTTCTTGAAGGTTTTTCCTCGGCGTGGGCAGCTGAGGTTCGACAAGGGAAGTAATATTTCCCCTAGGTTCATCGGACCCTTCGGAGTATTGCGGCGGGTCGGCGTGGTGGATTACCGTCTAGCGTTGCCACCGCCGCTACTGAGGATACATGGTGTCTTCCATGTGTCTCAGCTCCGTCGGTATCTGCAAGACGATTCACACATCCTCGATTGGGGTGAGCTGGACATCGAGGAAGACGTGACCATTGTGGAGAGACCAGTGATGATCGAGGATCACAAGGAGAAGGTGCTTCGTGGGCAAACAATTCCCTTGGTTCGCATGTTGTGGAGACATGGTGGGCTTGAGGAGAGTACGTGGGATAGGGAAGCACAGATGCGTACCCAGTACACACAATTGTTTTAAGTTTTGTTCATTGTTGTACCTTTTATAATAGAACGTTTTGTCTTTTGGCTATGAAATGTACTGGTTTTTCTTCCTCTGGATGTGTGTGAAAATCTCTGGCTATGGGGAGAAGAGAACCCGACCCCTGATCAAGACGCAATAAGGTGGATGCGATTAATCTCGTGCGGGCGAGTCAGTGCTTCCCAAAGCAGATAATATCATGACATGGGGGGAGGAGACTCCCCAACCCACAAGCCTGGGCAGTTTGGCATTGTTTGTTGCTTGGTTCTTGACAGAGAAGTGTTTTTGGTTAGCATGGGTTCACTTCTAAGAGGTATCTTTCGAGGTGGTTGTTCTAACCCTCTCTTTCCTTCTTGGTTTGTGTTGATTCTTGAGGACGAGAATCGTTTAAGAGGTATCAAATGTAATGGCCCGGACCCTCCTGGAACATTACATAGCCAATGTGAGGTTCCACCAAAATAGTGGCACCATGAAGCTGGCACCGTGAAGGGGGCACCGTGAGGGTGGCACCGTGACGGTGGCACCGTGAAGGTGGCACCGTGAGGGTGGAACCGTGACGGTGGCACCGTGAGGGTGACACCGTGTCCCCTCGCCGAGCCTTTCATTCTTCTTCCAGTATCTGACTTTTCCGCTCCCGCAACGTAAGTTTCGACGTAAGTAAATTATTTTACTCCTTTTAAAACCATTTAAATCACATAATTATTTCCTAAAAAATCCTGAGGGACCTCCGTGTGTAACTTCCCAGCCGCGTGGTCAAACCACAACCCCTGCGCCTTACGCGGTTACGCGTTCTCACCTCAACCATCCGCGACTCTTATAAACTAAGGCTTAGCCGTGGTTTCTCCTTTCCTCGATTGAGGCTTTTCAAAAACAGCTTGTGGTGCATCGGGCGCATCGTTATTTTTAAATTTCTACACCTAGCCTAAGCGTCGATCATCTATCAGCAGGTAGGGAAATTCTCCTTTTCCTCTCTCTTTTGTGTATCATGCGGGGTGGGTGTTCTATTAATTCTGCAGAATTCGATAAACCATACCTAATTAAAGATAATGAACGAATTCATTAAATAAAGGAGGGGTGTTGTGATCATTGATGTTGTATTATATTTTTATGATGTTTCTTTAATGACCATCTTGTTGAGTTGTGCTGGATTATGCCTTCTGGAAATCGAGGTCATTGGTGGTCGTTGTTTGTGCACTAATGAACCCCTGCTGATGTTTTAAATGGCTTGTTGTGGTTGTAAACTTCTGCTGTGAAAACGTAAATTGGTTAATCACGCATACTCGGCTGAATAAATGGAAAGCACGAGGATCAATCCCTTCTATGCTATCCCCGGTCAAATGGAATTGAAATCATGGTACGTGTAAAATCTTTTAAATATGAAGATACAAACTTGGCCTTGCTTAGTGTTGGTGGCAGTGTTTTGGTGGTTTTATCTTACGAGTCGATTGCTGGAGATGTGGGAGATGATGGGATCCCCTATTCTTTTATTCTTTTGGTGGTTATGAAACTGGGGATGGGATCCAATGTTGATGTGGCTTTGGTGATTATGAGTTTTAAGACCTGATGGTTACTTGTCTATATCACAAACTCGGGTGGGATCTGCTGCTGGTGAAGAGAATGTTTAAATTGAGGATTAATTGGACTGTTTTCCTTGGTTATGATTATGGTGTTAGTTTCCCAGTAGTTCATGAACTTATCTGAACATTAACACTGAACGTGAAATAAGAAAAGGGGACAAATGGGTTGTTAGCATGAGTCATGACTCGGACTCGAGTGCTGTTTGTGATCTGTAGGTTGTCTGAAGAAAAACATTGCATGGGTGAGTTCTTGTTACCAATATATATATACTTGTAGCTTTGTGTTTCTTATTCACGCCCCACCCAAGTTGATCACTTAGTGTCGAACACCCCCATTTCATGGGGGAGGGTGTTTTTCACAACACCATTCTTAGTGGCTGGTTATCAGCTCCTTTTCTACTCCCTTTCCCAGATAGCCCAAGTATCTTCGGGAAGGCTGTGATGGCCTGAGGTCCATTATTAGCCCATGAACCTTCGGGCGGGGTAGTGTGGTGGTTGGCTAGGTGAGTGCGGTAGGTGTTTTCCCAAGTGTCTTCGGGATCAGGCCCAGGTGTCTTCAGGCATGGTGGTGGTTGCTCTGGCCTAGGTGTTTGCAGGCATGGTTACATGTGATAGTTGAGGCCCAGGTGTGTGCGGGTGGGATTTCGGCAGTGGGAATGCGTGTGGTTGTGGCCCAGGTGTGTGCGTGCGGGTGCGGTAGTGGGACTACGGTGAGAATGGTGGGATTAGTCTGATGCGTAGGATGTCTCAATAACCAGTGGGAAAGTGGCGCGGGGTAACCAAACTTCGATGTTCTCTTAATATATATATATTACTTTTCTTGCATTATTTGGGGAGTGTGACTTGGTGAGGCCTGTGGTGGATAGTTTACCTTGAAAGGTTTTTGGTTTACTCCTTTTCTCACGGGACTTTAGTACGTTCCCCCACTTGTGCACGAGAGTCTTTGGTTTTCCCTACGAAGTGTACTTGTATGTTCACCCTACGTATATAAAACTGCTTTTAGGTTTCCAGGAGGACTTTGGGGATCGAGCAAGACCGTACTAGGTCAGACCTTTGGGGTAGTTGCAGTTTCTGTTTTTCTTCTTTGGTACTTACCTTTGTAGTCTCCCTTTGTACTTTGTGGCTTTACTTTTAGAACATGCATGTGGGAATGGTTTATTTTTTCTAGTTTTACTTTTCTTTTACCTTGGTGTTGTTGAGTTTCATCATCTCATCTCCCGATCTTATAAAACAAAAATGGGTAATGCCTTCCATTTGTGAGAAATTTCTATACCCTTGGTGCTAGTTGCCACTCCGGGACCTATTGAAGGCGGGTCTCGAGGGTCATTATCTGTCCTTCAACTTAAATAAGGAAGGGTCTGGGAATCTGCTGACCCTTCCCTCCTTTTGGTGAAGGCGGGTCATGACAGATATCAACATTATTGGTACCTTTTGATTAAAAATATAGGATTATTTTTTCCAAATTCAAAACCTATAATTTGAGGAAATTATTTTATAATTAATAACTGTTGTCAAAACATGAAACATGTTCTGAAATGTAAAACCCATCAAAATATTTTCATAAATTTTAAGTAATTTCAATGTGAAATTACTTACAATGACCAACATTGAATTAAATGATAAAAAATTGTTTTATTTAAACTCTAATCATAATGAAAAATAAAATATAACAACATATATAAATTAGATGAAATGAAAGTTTTGAATTTAAATGCACTATTTTTTAATATTCATTAAAATGTGAATTTAATCATGAAAAGAAAACAAATATATCCCAACTAAATTATGTATTCCCAATAATAAATAAGAATTATTTTATTTCAAATAGAACATATAATAGTGTCAAACTATATTTTAAATTGGTTCTCCCTGATAAGTTGGTAAAACCATATTTTTCATTAAACACACATTTTACTAGAAAAATTATATTTGTTCTTATATAATGTCTAGAAAACCCATAAGTTTAATTTTAAACAATATTGTGAATTAATATTTAATTAATAAAATTATTGATGAGTGAATTTTTAATTATATAAACAGAACTATTCATATTTAAATAGTTTTCATAAGAAAATATATTTTTTGTATTTTATTTGTTTTTAGATTCATTTCATTTCAAATTGGTAAACAATGAATAATTATATAAAAATGTGTTAACCATATTTTCCAAATCCAGTTAACACTATTCAGTCGCTCAATTCTAATTTCTAGGTGACATCTACTATATTAAATAATAAAATATATGTTTTTTTCCGTTAATGGTCGATGTGGCGTATCATTTACGCTATCAAACATTGTGTTTCCTTTAGAAATATGCGATGTTACATTCTACCCTAATATAGAAATATATTCATCAAAATATTAATTTATGGTCTATAACATTGGTATGACTTTTCAAAATACCTTTATTTTAGTCCCATATCAAAAATAAGGTTAACAAAACATCCACATTATTTGAGATAAAGGAAATTATAAAGGTCCTCATTATATACACATAATACAGCTCAATAAATGATAAAATTGATATGGAATGGAAAAATAAATATATTTTTATGATGGTGAATGAATGAAAATACTTTTCGGAAAAGGTTAATATTCAAAAAGATATAAATTTCCCAGGAGTTAAATAGTTTTTGATTACATAGACTGAAAAGTAAATGAAAAATGATTTTGTTTTAAGATAATGTTTTATATATTTAGGGAATTCATTTGGTATTTAGTCTACAATCATAATTAAATATACATAAATATAATGTATATTATAATCCATTAATAAAATTACACTATTAACACATCTTTGTCTCCAAATGATGAGTATTTAAGTGGAATTTTTTAAATCCTGAAACAATAAAATCAACTTCTATAGAATATTATAATATATAAATAAGTATCTATCAATTGATAATCTTTTGAAACACTAATGAAAACCAAAATGATTCGGATAATATCCGTTATTCCCCAAATAAAACAAATGTATGATGAATAACCACTTTTAATGTCCAAAATTCAAATGTAGTACTCAAAGTCCACATAGCCCATTTGTTAAATAATTTTCCTTAAAATTCATCAAAATATTTGAAACTAATATTGAACCCTAAATTCAAAAGGATTTGATGACATATTCTTCCAGGATAATTTATAGAATTTATCTCCTGATAACAAAAATCACTCTCAATTCCTCATACCTAAAAACTAATTTTCCAATAACATATTCTTAGTGATAGTTTTAATTATTTCCATAAATTACATAAATATTTATAAGTCAAAAATAATATCTTAGATTCTCCCAAAATATAATTATACCTACTCATCTTCAAAAATCCCATTGAATTCCCATTACCATAATCATATAATGTTCCAAAAATAGTGAGCGTCTTCCAAAATAAAATTTAACACATAATCCCCATATAATGTTCCCATAAAATGTTTATCCATTTGATAAAACATAAGATCCAAAAATCTACTTATCAAATCATATAACTAAAAATAATGGAGTAATACTAACCAAGGACTTCACTTATGCTATTGGTAGGCGATAAATCATTAACACAATTCAGTTGTTGGTTCGATTCCTTTATCCTTGCCTGATAAGACAGGATGTCGCCATTCAAGAGTGTTGTCCCATTCCTTAAACTATATAATCCTAATATAATTCCAAAAATGAGATAAAATACTCAAAAATAACGATAACATATTTTACCCTAAATTTTTATTTCATTCTTTTCATTTTGAAACCCATTATTTTATAGTACATAATTTCTTCAAAAAAAATCTATAACAACACCATTACTCACAATAAAATGTTAGAACATAAAGCCAAAAATGATTCTAAGAAATTGAACATATGATCAAAATTAAAATAATAAACCCATGGTGATATCCCTAACTGGTAATAAAAACAACATAATATCCAATGTTATCTAAACCATCATTTGATAAAAACTATAATGCCCCATCAATAAACAATACATAATCATGAGTTAAGTTAATAATTTTACTTTATTTAACATTGTGGATATTTTCATGTTTCGATATCTATAGAATAATTCCATAACTCATAAATAATAAAACCATATAAATAAAAAGGGGAGACCTCCAAATTTATTCATTTCATTCATTAAAAAGAAACATTTAAAATGAAATGCAATTTCTTATCATGATTAATCATCATATGTAATCTTTTATCCCATACATGACAAATTTATCCCATAAAACTATTGAAAATTATTTTAAAACAATGAGGGGATGAAAAAAATCTCTTCAAAGGTTATAAATATGGTATAAAATAGTTATTATATTAGTATTAAATTTCATGAAAACATTTTAACGAAATCATATTTTTCACCTAGAAAACATAAGTTCATTAACATAGTTCAAGAAATAATAAGATCACTGGAAAACTTATTATCAATCATAAATCATAAATGCAACTCATGGATTCATTATCAAACTTTATATAATATTCATCTACCTGGTGTTTAAACATTTTGGTTACGTTTGGAATACCCATCCCAGATTATTAACTAAATCTATTAGAATAAACCTTATTGTTTAACTCCTTGTCCTTACGTAATGCACGAGAGAGGTGTCATGGGCTCGCCCACACTTAGTTTATCATAGTACCACCTGTATACTTATACTGTTACCATGAACCATGACCTAATAATAACCTATAAAACATACAAAATGGAAAAATAACATTTCCACTTTGAAATCACTTTTTATTTGTAAAATTCGAATAATTGTAAAAGAAAACAATGTTTTTTTAAATAAAATGGTAAAAATGTAACGTAATCATTAGTGAACGATAGATACATGAACGAGAGAAATTTCATTCATGGAATACATGTTAAAAATAGTTCCATATTATTGAAATAATCGATGTAGTATTAAAAATGAAGTTAAAACATTTAAATATATGATTTTTAAATCAATGTGTCCCATAACAAATTGAAAATTTTGAAATGAATAAAAATTTTAAAACATCTATTGTCTATATAAATAAATCCTAAAATCCATTTTGAATATATGGTCCTTAAATAGATAATATTATAAGAATAAATATTCAAAACATTTAAATGATTTTTTGTTAAAAAAATTCCCTTACCACCTATGAAAAACACGACTAAAAATAAATAAATATTAAAATTAAACAAAATATTAAATGTCATCATAATATTTTAAATCCAAATATAATGTGTCAAAGGTGAATTATATACTCAATAATGGATAATAAAGGTGAATAACATCATGATATTTATCAATGAATGGAGATTAAGACAATGTCTCTTACCTTGTGGACTGGTCTCACATGTTATTAAAATTCATAAATATTTAACATATGTTAATTTATACTAGATTCATAACCACTTTCCTATATATTAATGTCTTTATATATATTATTTTTTATAAGGACATGGCTTTAAACATTACATAATCATGAATAAAATGAATAATTCACATTAAGATTCCTCTCAGTATTAGTGTTTTAGAGAATTATGAAATAACTATTAAATTACATCACGAAAATTACAATGTAGACACATCTACTCAATTTAAATTTTTTCATAAAATAAAAAATTTAAAAAACTAGTCATGTTTATTCACATGATTTAGACAAAAAAAAATTTCCAGGATCCCAGCCTTGTCCCTATTAATATATAGGTCCTGTGAAAAGCATTTTAGAACATGGGATGAGCATAAAAATCTCAGTAAGTGTTATAAAAAAAAGAAAGAAAACATTATTGCATCATTTAATACATAACTTAATATCATTAACATTCCTCATGAAATCATATGATTTGTGAATTTCACATAGAAAACATAAATCATATAGTTATCTTGTTTCATCCATATCGTACGTTCATTGTAGTTATCACAACTATGTAGGGAGTTAAATTTGGAATACCTATAACATTATATTCCCAAAATATAATAGGAGAATTTTTTTTGTTTACCTCCATCACATACCAAATACATTTGAGAACTATCCAGGCTCACCTGCCCTAGTTTTAACACATAACCGCCCAAATAGGTAAACAGTGCCCAAGAACCATAAAATATTCATAACACACAAAACAAATAAAATGGAAAAATATTATTTCCACATTTCAATCAAAGTATATCATTTAAATATACAGGCATAAAAAATACATCTTCTGTAATGTCACGAATTTTTCTATGTGTTATTTTAATATTATATAAGAATTATTTCTAAACCAGACTCTAAGACGGAATGCAGTTCCGAGGCCCGGTGAGCCCGGAAAAAATGATTGAATTTAATTTAATAATTAATTTATGCACGCGTGAAGTTTCCTTGAAAATGTGGAATATCTCCCGAACGGGTGCTTGGATCAGAAATCCGAGGGCACCGTTGCGTTCAGAACATCGATTTTACCTTAGGCGAGGCCTAACTTCGTCCGGCGTAGGTTGGTGGTGAAAATCTGGTTTTTGGACGCAACGCTAAAAAAAATTTCAATAAAAATATTTTATTCCTACAATAAGATATTTTAAAAACTTATATATTTATCCTCTTTTAAAAGAGGCTTGCTCCAGGGTCCATGGTTACAACCCAAATACCCTGAAAACCCTTGGTGGCCCTGGAGGTTCTTGAGGAAACCCCCAACGCAGCGGCGATGACGTTCTTGAAGAATTTTGTTGGCGACGACGACGCGGCGAGTGGATCTTCGCAGGAAAACACAGAGAATCCAGGTAGGATGTTGATTTTGATTTTCTATTCCCTGTTCTTGATTTCTACAAATAACACAGACTAATCCACGAACAGATTTTTCCGCGGATCGATCGTTCTTGTAGGATGGGATTTTGCAGGGAATTCTAGGAGATTAAATCCATGATGACTCTCCTGTTGTTGATCTTTTCTGCTCCGTTTAATCCTATTAATGGGAGCGGATCAATGTCATGACTAATGGCAGCGGAGGTTCGTTCCTCAGTTTTGTTTCATTAGATTTCTCCCCTTTCTCTCCATCACGTTCTTCGCGTTATTCACGGGGCAATGAACAACGGATCGTTTCACATCCGTTCTGCAACAAAACGATCTGAGATTATGGATCCAACCCCGGAGCGGTGTCACAGAGGTGCGACGACGGTTTCAGTAGGCGATTCGGAGCAGATCGGGAGATACGAGTTTTCGGGCATTTTTCTTCGGATGGATCATTCGACCTTTTTGATCCTTTTCAAGAGCCAAAAACACCCGTTTCGGTGTTATTTCAATACAGTGAACCAAACCCTGGAGAATCAGGATGAACGGATGAGAAAACGAAGATCTGGAGGATCAGCCGAGGCGCACGGTGGAAGAACAGCGATTCTGGAAATATCCCGACTACACGCCGTGTAGTCTGGATACACAGTGTGGGTTCGTCGGTGGGGTTACCCTGCATGTGCTCCGGGAGTACATGGACATGTGAATGGTACACGACCACGTACACACTGTGTATACCCCTCCCCATCCAGACCCGACTAGATACATGGGATACCCCATGTACTGGTACACGAGCAGGTGACCCGGACACGGGCAGAGACCATGTACGGGCACATGGCCAGCGTACACGAAGCGAGCCCAGGTGCTTGAACACGGCATGTATTTTATTCTACACACCATGTAGTTTCTTTCTGTCCCGTATGATGAGGGACACATATCGTTTACATGGGAAATACCCGATGTCAAAGGGCACTGTGTGTACTTTTCTACATGCCGTTTATCTTGGTTTTGCATGGCATGAACGAACGACATTGGCCGTTTACACGGGCAGTACCCAGTGTCAAGGCACATGGAGTTTAATAATACTACACGCCGTGTAATAATTTTTCTTCAAGGCTTGAGCTACTTGCCTTCTGTGACTTGGACTAGTTCTTACGGTTCGTACCCTTGGTAATTCTCTGAAGGTTCTGGTATCAATTCCTTTATATAGGAGTATGATCCCATCAACAGAACTTCTTGAATATATTTGTGGAATACCCTTTTTCAGACTTAGAACTGGATCCTCTATTCATTCCTGAAACCCGAAGTAGAGTTCTTTGTATCGATGTGACCAACTTTACCTGGGCGATGATCCTCTTCTTAGCGGATTTGCTCAGACCAAGTTGTCAGAATCACCCCATGACATGGTTGTGATCCTCATCTGAGCATCTTGTTCCCACGGTAATTGTGGAGTGTGATCTCTCGTATCAAGTACTTCGAGTCTCTCTCTTCAGACCTTGGAGTGTGTTCTCCCAATGGTATGCTTAGTGGAATCTTCGAGCTGGATCCTAGTGGCGGTTTGTGCAATGGTAGTTTGTGTATGAGTATATCTGAATATTATTGTTATATGTTCCGTAGACATATAATGTGTAGAGATGACTGTACCTTTATTTGTGGTATTTTCCTTTGTTGTATTTCCTTGTGGTTTTTGCGGTGTCCTACTGGGTATTGTTATACTCACCCCTGCCCGGGCTTTGCCCGCACGTGACGTGTCTTGTGTAGATGAGCGAGCATTTGACATGATTCTAGGCGGACCAGGACCAGATGGTGCACAGTGAGATCAGACAGGCCGAGGTGTGTTCCTTCGGTGACGGGTTGTAGTCTCAGTACCTTTTTCTACAGGTTGGACATTGTTGCAGACTTCTTTTTTTGGTGGGATTATACTTTTGGCCCAGGGTTTTACTTTACTGTACTTTACTTCCTTGTCGTACTCTGTTGGTTGAGTTTTACTGTATCCATGCATCTTTTATTTTTGTAGTTTTTACTTTTCAGCATTGTGGGCATGAAGATGTGTGTGTGTGTGTGTACAGGTTTATAGGAAATGCCTCCCATGTTAGTATCATGCCTACTCAGGGCTAGTCACCAGCCCCTGGCCTATTGGAGGCAGGCTTGGGGAGTTGCGGCTCGGCCCCACTGGGACAGGTCGTGACCGAGTGGTATCAGAGGTGGTCGGTTCTACCTTAGGACCGAGAGTCTGTGAGTTGGTTTGGGGCAACAATGTTAAGTGTTTCGAATTCGGTTCTCAGGCCAGGGACCCCAGTGTTGGTGCAGCGGCCCTACTGTACTTTACTTCCCTATCGTACTCTGTTGGTTGAGTTTTAGTGTATACATGAATATTTTCATTTTGTAGTTTTTACTTTTCATCTTTGTTGGCTTGGAGATGTGTCTTCGTGTGTACAAGTTTATAGTCAATGCCTCCCATCTTAGTAGCATGCCTACTCGGTTCTAGTCATCAGCCCCTGGCCTATTAGAGGCGGGCTTGGGGAGTTGCGGCTCGGGCCCCACTGGGATGGGTCGGGATAGAGTGTTATCAGAGGTGGTCAGTTCTACCTTAGGACCGAGAGTCTATGAGTTGGTTTGGGGAAACACTGTTAAGTGTTTCGAGTTCGGTTCTCAGGCCATGGACCCCAGTGTTGGTGCAGAGGCCGACGTATCCATACTCCAGGGATTTGATAACTTGATTTTCGGCTCGGAATATGAAAACAATAGTTTCATAGGGGAAAATAATGGTACATGCATCATATAGGAATGGGTTATGGTTTCCAAGTCCTTCTTGAGTCAGCTCTCCAGATATACTCACCAACTGTGATACATCTTGTTTCTTGAACACGATGCCTCCGCGATGTACCCCTGCTAGGATCCAGCAGCTCGATCACGTGGATGACCCCCTCAGTGATGAAGCTTTGATACAGGGACCATATCCCCCAGTTCTACCACCAGGTGGCATGCCAGTTATCCGGCCCCCTGTGGAGCAGTGTTTAGTGCCTGTTGTACCAGTGGAGGAGGAGCGCAGGCTGAGCGCTCTCCACAAGTTTCAGAGACAGAGACCCCTCAGGTTTCGAGGAGAGCATGACCCTTAGGCAGCAGAGGACTGGATTGAGGCAGTGACTAGAGTCTTCAATTTGGTCAGGGCACCAGCAGACCAGATGGTGATCCTGGCAGCGAGCCTTCTGCAGGGCTCGGCAGGGCGATGGTGGAGTTTGGTCATCCAGACTCATGACGAGGCGACTCATTCATGGTTGGAGATTGAGCATCTCTTCAGAGAGGAGTTCTCACCAGTTACCCTGAGAGCAGTACGTATACAGGAGCTTCTTTAGCTCCACCAGGGAACCATGATAGTAGCTGACTATTCCTCGAGGTTTACCGACCTCTCGTGGTACTCGATGGATATGGTCAGAGATCAGTACTTCAGAGCTCAAACTTTTGAGTGGGGCTTGCGTAGAGATATCTGAGATTGCATCATCCATATGAGCATTCCTACTTATGCTGGGGTGATCGAGCGGGCTCTGGTGGTCGAGAGCTTCCTAGCGGAGTAGGGACAACCAAAAGTTGTCAGTAGTGGGTGAGTTGGAGCAGAGACCTTGGCGGCGGGGAGCCGGCGTTAGGGACCCAGGCATGGGAGACGTTTCCAGAGGAGATCCCAGGATAGGGGATCAGTCGTGCATGGTTCACAGGGCTCTTCCAGCCAGCCTTGAGAGAGGCGATGTTATTCATGTGATGGCAGGGGACATATCACTCGGGATTGTCCGACCCATCGTACTACTGACCCGGGAGCAATGGATGGACCACTGAGGCAGAGGCAATGTGTGGAGAAGGCAGATCTGTGAGGTGGAAGATGTGGAAGAGGAGTTGGGAGAGTAGCTGGAGTTGGTCGGTGTTTCAACCCTTTACTACCACTACCCCCGGAGGTCCACCCCAGGCTTAGGTAGCTGGTGGACAGAGGGAGGGACAACTGCAGGCAGTAAAGGCTTATGACCCAGGTACTCCCAGAATGATTAGAGGTACTATCTGTGTCTTTCTTACCTTGGCTTCCGTATTTATAGACACAGGTTCTAGTCATTCCTTTCTGGATTCTTATCTTGTTCGAGACCTTGAGATTCCAGTTGAGCCATTGACTCGACCCTTATGCTTAGAAACACCGACTGGAGAAGATTCAAGGATCACAAACCTTTGCAGGTAGTGTGACATGACCCTTGGAGGCAAGAGTTTCAATTGGAACCTCTTGTTGGTAGAGTCGAGGTCTTATGATGTCATTCTTGGCATGGATTGGTTATCCACTGTTCATGACCAAATTGATTTTTTTTAGGCGAAGGGTGCGGTGTGTTCGCAGTGATGGAAAGAGGTTCTCTTTTGTCGGTGAAAGAGAGACCCAGGTAGCGCAGGATGGACTCATGCATAAGAGGGCACACCCGATTTCAAACTATATGTCAAGCCTAGCCCTTGGTGCGGCAAGTGTTACGAGTTTCTGGTTTCCTACAGTGCTGGCTGAGTACGAGGACGTCATTCCGGAGGATGTCCTCGGGCTACCTCTCCGTTGGGAGATTGATTTATGCATTGAATTGCAACCCGGGACGACCTCGATATTAGCATCAGCTTATCGGATGGCTCCTGCAGAGCTTCGTGAGATGAGGATGCAGCTGGAAGACTTACAGAATAAGGGCTTTGTGTTACCCAGCATTTCACCCTGGATTGCCCCAGTGCTATTCGCCAAGAAGGAGGACGGGATCTTGAGGCTGTGTATGGATTACCGGTGCTTAAATCAGGTGACCGCGAAGAACTGGTATCCACTAACGAGGATCGATGACCACTTAGAATAGTTGAGAGGATCACAATGGTTCTCGAAGGTTGATCTACGATTAGGCTATCACCAGTTGCGAGTACGGGAAGTGGATATACTGAAGACGACTTTCAGATGTCGCTACGGTCACTATGAGTACTTGGTGTTCATTTCGGCGTAACGAACGCCCCAGCTATGTTCATGGGACTCATGAACCAGATCATTCAACCTTATCTTGACTGGTTTGTGGTGGTCTTCATTGATTATATCCTTGTGTACTCTGTGTCGGAGGAGGAGCACGTGAGACACCTAATGATGGTTCTGGACACACCCCGAGAGCACCAGTTTTATGGGAAACCCTCGAAGTGTCAGTTCTGGTAATAGGAGGTCCACTTTCCAGGGTACTTTATCTCTGCGAATGGTGTAGCAGTGGATCCAGCAAAGGTGGAGGCATCGCTACCATGGGAGCCACC
Source organism: Viscum album (assembly GCA_963277665.1). NCBI lineage: Eukaryota > Viridiplantae > Streptophyta > Magnoliopsida > Santalales > Viscaceae > Viscum > Viscum album. The sequence continues at coordinate 62,172,598 of OY728164.1, read as the reverse complement.
CCGGAGAGTGACGGAGGTCCAGAGTTTCCTTGGGTATGTGGGATACTATCGGAGATTCGTCCATGATTTTTCCAGTATTGTAGCACCCATGACAGCTTGGATATGAAAGGGACAACATTTCGTGTGGACTGAGAGATACCATCAGGCTTTCCAGTAGTTGAGACAGAGTTTGATGAGTGCCCCGATCTTGGGATTACTGGAAGAGGGTGTTGAGTACGTAGTGTTCTACGAAGCATCAGGAACAGGGCTTGGTTGAGTCCTGATGCAGAGGTAAGAAGTGATTGCCTATGGCTCACGTCAGTTGAGGCCACATGAGTAGAACTACACGGCCCATGATATCGAGTTCCCGGTGGTAGTCTTCGCATTGAAGATGTAGCGGCACTGCCTGATGGGCGACCGGTTTACCATCTACTCTGATCACAAGAGTCTTAGATATATCTTTTCTCAGAAGGATCTGAATTTGAGAGAGTGGCAATGGCTCGAGTTCCTCCAGGATTACGACTTTGAGATTTTTTATACTCCTAGGAAGGGGAACGTGGTGGCAGATTCTCTCAGTAGGAAATTCAGTTCGCAGTTGCTGGATTAGGCGACAAGTTAGATGGCCTCTTTGTAGTTGTATTTCGTGGATGGAGATGAGGGAGCTTGACTTCAGTCGATGGTTGTTACCCCTCCACTATTACAGCGAGTCAGGGAAGCACAACATGAGGATACTAGCTGTGAGACACTTCATGCTCAGATATCCACAGGTGATTCTGGTGATGGATATTCAGAAGGAGGGGAGCACGTTTTCCTTTCCAGAGGGCGCACGGTAGTACCAGTGACATTACAGGAGGAGGTTCTGAGGGAGTTCCATACATCCCCTTTTGCGGTGCATTCAGGCGTGGAAATGATGTACAAGGACCTATGACGTCAGTTCTGGTGGCCATGAATGAAGAAGACTGTGGCGGAGTTTGTATCTCAGTGCCTTACTTGTCAGCATGTAAAGGCGGAGCACCAGGATCTAGCAGGTTTGACTCAGCCCTTTGAGGTGCCATAGTGGAAGTAGGATGGGGTATCCATGGACTTCGTGATGGGTTTACCACACACATATAGGGGAAACGATGCCATCTGGGTGGTCGTTGATCGACTCAACATGTCGTCCCACTTGCTAGACGTACGAGAACAGCGTTCAGTAGAGAGCTTGAGACGCCTCTACGTGCAGGAGATAGTTCAGCTTCATGGAGTACCATCCACGATCGTCTCAGATCGTGATGCTCGTTTTACATCCTAGTTGTGGAAGGGATTACATGATGCTTTTGGGACTCACTTACGCTTGAGCACAACAGTTCATCCCCCGACTGATGGTCAGATAGAGCAGACCATCCAGGTCCTGGAGGATATGCTACGAGCTTGCATACATGACTTCGGTCATAGCTGGGAGGATCACCTACCACTGGTGGAATTTTCTTATAACAATAGTTATCATTCCACTGTTGGTATGGCACCATTCGAGGCTCCATACGTGCGACCTTGCAGGTCTCCACTTTACTAGACTAACCAAGGAGAGTCAGCAGTCATGGACCCCAAGATGGTGAGAGCTACTACAGAGAAGGTGCAGGTCATCCAAGAGCAGATGAAGACTGCACAGAGTCGGCAGAAGACTTATGCCGACCGGAGGTAGAGGCCCATGGAGTTCGAGGAAAGATACCATGTGTTTCTTCGGGTCTCACCTCGACGGGGATTGTAGAGATTTTGTCGAGGCGGCATGCTATCTCCGAGGTTCATTGACCATTTTCAGATTCTGAGTAGATTTAGCGATGTGGCGTATCGCTTGGCTATACCTCCTCAGATGGACTGGGTACACAACATCTTCCATGTGTCATAGCTACGGAGGTAAGTGCATGATCTATTGCACGTCATCGACTGGGGCGAGCTGGACATCGATGATGGAGAAAACTTTGCTGAGTAACCAGTAGAGATCGAGGATCGGCAGGAGAAGATCCTACGTGGATGAGCTATTCCCTTGGTGTGTGTCCAGTGGCAACACAACAATCTCCAGGAGATCACGTGGGATCGGGAGGCTCAGATTCGCGTGCAGTACCCACATCTTTTTGAGTAGACCTTGTTTTGGATTTTCGAGGATGTAAAATCCCTAAGGTGGGTGTGATCTAATGTCCTGGATTTTTCCATTTATTATTTTAATATTATATGAGAATTATTTCTAGACCAGACTCTAAGACGGCATGCAGTTCCGAGGCTCGGTGAGCCCGGAACAAATGTTTGAATTTAATTTAATAATTAAATTATGCGCGCGTGCATTTTTCCTGAAAAAGTTGAATATCTCCTGAAGGGGTGCTCAGATTAGAAATATGAGGGAACTGTTGCGTTCAGAACATCGATATTACCTTAGGCGAGGCCTAACTTCGGCCGGTGCAGGTTGGTGGTGAAAATCTGGTTTTTGGACGCAAAAATAATAAAATATTTAATAAAAATATTTTATCCCTACAATAAGATCTTTTAAAATATTATATCATTGTCCTCTTTAAAAATAGCCTTGCGCCAGGGTCCAGGGTTACAACCCCATAACCCAAAGAACCCTTGGCGGCCCTGGAGGTTCTGGAGGAAACCCCGAACGTGGTAGTGACGATGCTCTTGACGGATTTCGATGGGGACGACGACGCGGAGAGCAGATCTTCACCAAAAAACACAGCGAATCTAGGTAGGATTTTGATTTTGATTTTCCATTCCCCATTATTGATTTCTATGACGAACGCAGGCTAATCCACGAACAAATTAGTCCGCAGATTGATCATTCTTGCGGGATGGGATTTTGTGGGGAATTTTGGGATATTAAATCCACAATGATTCTTCTATTGTTGATCTTTTATGTTCAGTTTAATCCTATTAATGGGAGTGGATCAACGTCGTGACGAACGATGGAGGAGGTTCGTTCCTCAATTTTGTTTCATTCGATTTTCCCCCTTTCTCTCCATTGCGTTCCTCACGTTCTTCACTGGGAGAGGAACAATGGATCATTGCCCATCCATTCTATGACGCAACAATCCGAGATTGTGGATCCAACCCCGGAGCGGTGACACGGAGGTGCGACGACGGTTTCAACATGCGATTCGGAGTGGATCAGGAGATACAAGTTTTTGGGCTTTTTCCATCGGATGGATCATTCAACGTTTATGATCTGTTTCAAGAGCAGAAAACACATGTTTCAGTGTTCTTTCGATAAGGCGAACCAATCCCTAGAGCATCACGATGAATGAATGAGAAAATGAATATCCGGAGGATCATCTGAAGCGCACGGAGGAAGAACAGCGATTCTGGAAATTTCCCGACTACACGCCGTGTAGTCTGGATACACGGTGTGTGTTCTTCAGTAGGGTTACCCGGTGTTGGATCCAGGAGTACACGGACACGAGCAGGGTACACGGACATGTACACGCCGTGTATACCCCTCCCTAGCAAGACCCGACAAGATACGCGAGATATCATGTGTACTGGTACACGAGCAGGTGACCCGGACACGGGCAGAGACCATGTACCGACACGTGGCCAGCGTACACGGAGCGAGCCCAGGCACTTGAACACGGCATATGTGTTTTCTTCTACATGCCATGCAATTGATTTCTGTCTGGAAAGCCGAAGGACACATGCCATTTACACGGGTAGTACCTTGTTTCAAAGAGCACGACATGTACTTTTCTACATGCCGTGTACTTTGGTTTTGCACAACTTGAACGAATGACACGGGGCGTTTACACGGGAAATACCTGGGGTCAAGGCACACGGTGTGTAATCATAATACACGATGTGTAATAATTGTTCTTCAAGGTTTGAGCTACTTACCTTCTGTGACATGGACTAGTTCTTAGGTTTCGTACCCATGGTAATTCCCTGAAGGTTCTAGAATCAATTCCTTTATACAGGAGTATTATCCCTTCAATATAACTTCCTGCATAGAGTTGTGGAATCCACTCTATGAGACTTAGATTCAGATCCTCTATTCATTCCTGGAACCCTAGGTAGAGTTCTTCTTATAGACCTGACCAACTTTACCCGGGCGTCGATCCTCTACTTAGCAATTTAGCTCAGGCTGAGTTGTCGGAATCACCCCATGACTTGGCTATGATCCTCATTAGAGCATCTTTTTCCCAAGGTACATGTGGAGTGAGTTCTCTTGGAACAAGTACTTTTTGTCTCTCTCTTTAGACCTACGAGTGTGTTCTCCCAATGGTATGCTTAGTGTAATCTTCGAGCTGGATCCTAGTTGCAGTTTTTGCGATGGTTGTTTGTGTATGAGTATATCTTGATATTCTTGTTATATGTTCCATAGACATATACTGTATAGAGCTGACTGTACCTTTCTTTGTGGTATTTTCCTTGTGGTTTTTGGATTGTCCTACTGGGTATTGTTATACTCACCCCTGCATGGGTTTTTCCCACACGTGTCATGTCTTGTGCAGACGAGCGAGCCTTTCACAGGATTCTAGGCGGACCAGGACAGGATGGTGTTCAGTGAGATCAGAAAGGCCGAGGTGTGTTCCTTCGACGATAGGTTGCAGTCTCAGTACCTTTTTCTACACGTTGGACTTTCTTGCAGACTTCCTTTTTGGTGGGCTTGTACATTTGGCCCAGGGTTTTACTTTACTGTACTTTACATCCCTATCATACTCAAAAGGTTGAGTTTTAGTGTATTCATGCATCTTTTCTTTTTGTAGTTTTTACCTTTCAGCTTTGTGGGTTTGGAGATGTTTGTGCGTGTGTATAGGTTTATAGGAAAGGCCTCCCATGTTAGTAGCATTCGAACTCAGTGCTAGTCACCAGCCCCTGGCCTATTGGAGAAGGGTTTGGGGAGTTGCGGCTCGGGCCCACTTGGACGGGTCATGAAATCTTCAATACCATTTTCAATACAAATATATGTAAAATAGTATATTATATTTATTTTTCTTTTAAAAATATTACATCTTGTTATGGAAGCCATAGATCAAATAATACTCGCGACGATGGAAATGGTCGTTGCCATCGTGTACATTAAAAAGAAGCATTATTCTTTTCGATTAGTATAATGATTCATAGGAAAATATTACAATTGAATAAAATGAAAATTAAATGGTGTTTTTTAAATTTATAAAAGTAAATCACGTATTAAAATAATATGCCTCATTTAAAGGAGATTGAGACGAAGTCCCTTACCTTATATCCGACTTAACCCATTTGTTTTTTAATCTCTTAAATAAGAAGCTAAATATAATATCTAATTTTTAATGAACATTTTTCGTGTTTATTAATCCGTTTATATCACTTATTACCATGTTATAAACATTATGTAATCATTTATGTTAATAATGGTTGTTTTTTCAATATTTGGTTCTTGAGTCAAAAATGAAAATCTTATAATTACATGTTGTTCACATGGTAAAAATTTCATTATGTCGATAATTATATTCATGATTTAGATATCATATATTTTATATATAACCAGTATATAAATGTATTTATATTAGTATATAACATTTTGAAGTATGAAATGAAATACACCGTTTAGGGAGACGTTAAGCCGTACGTACTCATGAATGCTACTTTAAATTATATTTCTTATTTTATTATAATTAAAAAACAATTATAATTTTGTATATTATAATTAAAATATAATATCTCATATAATATCATTAACTCTTTCCGTTGACCGTCCAACATATGTCATTAACGAGTCATATCAGTTTGAGGGGGCAGCGGTAGGCACTTCCTCAAATGGAATTATTGTATTTTCCCACTATGAAAACTATAAAGGTATTATATAATTGAAATATTCATAATATTAAAATAAATAAATATATAATACATATAATATATAAATTTAGCACCATAAAAATTACCACCATGAAATGCAGTTGTAGATATTTGAACAATCATCATTTTGTGAGGCAAAAGTTCACTGTTCACGAAAATAGTATGTTCATTAAACATTATATAGAGGTGTGTGTAAGTGTAGTATGAATAATTATCATAAAATAATAATAGTATATTTAGGATAATGTTGTTTTTAGAAAATAATGTCATAAAATGAGTTAGGTGGGTTGGAGAAGTAAAATAAAACAAAAGAACTTAAGAGAAGTTGTTACCTTTAAATCAGGAAACTCCCTTTCGTTTGAACCAAAAGGATTTGTTGAAGTGATTTCATAATATGTTAAGGCTTCTATGTGGGATAGAGGGATAGTGAGTGATTATTTGGGTAGGGTTAGGAAGAGAAAATGGGCTTGAGAGGTGTGTGTAATGGGTTATAATTGGTGTCCTTTTATAAGGGGGAGGACGAGATATTTAGGAATGTGTGAAAATATTATTTTATTATATAATTATTTTTGGTTTCAAAAGGTAAAAAACTTATTGATGTCGAATACAATATGAATCATGGAGGAAATAAAATCATCTAATTAACATTTAAGATGTTTTGGATTGTAACAGCCCGAGATTTTATGAAAAATATTCTTTTTTATTTTATTAATGTCTTGTGTTGTACGCTACACCAAAAGGAGCTTGCACAACACGCATCTTTGACTTTCCTTGCATTACACGCAATCGAAACCTTCCTCGATAGCGTGTGTAGTACGCAATACTGAGTTTCAAAAAACAACGATATGCTATTAAAATATTATTAAAACTAGCCGTTATGAATAGTAATAACCACTTTTTAAATTTTAGAAATTTTAGGTCTCAAAATGGACTTCATTTTTGGATTTGGAGTATCTAATTTATCCTAAGGTGAAATTTTGGAACTTTTCGGATAACTTTCATATTCTGATGAATAGTGAAAATTACTAAATTATAAATAAAAACAACTTTTTTAATCGAAATAATTAATAGTGATAAATTATTAATTTGAGTGGTTTTAAAGTATATTTAGAATATATTTTTACAATTTAATACAATGTTGGTCATTGAATGTAATTTCACATTTAAACCAAACATAATCAAGTGTCAATCTTTTGATAGATATTGTTTCTTAAAAACACGCTATTTGTTTTAACAGCGAGATTTAATTATAAAATTAATTAATGCAACTTCTATGTTAAGAATTTGGTAAAATAGACTTCATTTTTGTATTCGGAATATGAAATATAGCTTAGGATGAAATTTTGGCATTGTTCTGAAAAACATCAATTTTTGATGAATCGTGAAACTACTAAGTGGTAGTTAAAAAACTGAATTTTTCATAAAACTTAATTTTGCCGCTTCTGTGAATGAAATTTCAAAAATCCGAGAGACACGGTTGATGTCAGTATGTAAAATGTGGTTCAATGAGATGAAAATAATTTTTGGTGAATAGTAACTTTTTACTTTTATTTACCACGGTTAAAAGTAAATAGGGAAATTAAGGGTAAGAATGATATTAATATTACCCTAACACATGTCCTAATTCTATTGGACAAGTGTACCTCGACCAAAAACAACCTTAAGTGTAAAATATTATCATTTAGGCCCACTTGGATTAGATTAGGACATTTATTATTATTTAATTCAAAGAAGAGTTAAAAGAGTTAAAATCAAAGTTTATTTACTAAAACATTTTTAATATAGGGTAATACATAAGATAAATTAGAGTGTAAATATTCATTAGAAAGATAAAACGGTTTCCCAAATAATGGTATTTTATTTTTAATTTTTAGACATCAAATAATTTAATTTATTTATGACACAAAGATGATGCAGTAATTATCTTATTAATGAAATATTGACATAATTGATGTTATAAACACCAAACTAAATGTAATTTGAAACTTTTTATGAATTCCACTAATTTTCTAGGTTACTATTATATATTGGTGTTGATTTAATAAACTTTGTTCGAACATATAATTCTGTTATGATTTTTAAAAAAATCATATATCAAATAGTGTCAAAATTGACACAAAATAGTTTTTAAAGAAAATATTATATTATTAATTGTTATTTTATTCCTAAAAATCTAAGGTTAGGCCAAATGACTTAGATAAGGACATATATATTAATAATAAACAATTTGGGGGTTTTTTGGCATGTTATAGTAAGTGTATTAACCATATAGTGAAAGAAAACAAAAAGACACGGTAAAAGTTAAATTATTTAACTTAGAGTTAAATCTAATTGATAAGGTTAAAATAATACACTAAACTTGTCCAAATCTTATTGGTTGATAGGATTTCTACCCATCCCCACTTTAGCTTCGAAATAATACCCTTTGGAACCATTATAAACCGATTTTGACTTTAATATAAAATAATATTTTGAGATATTCCTAAGGTGCCCCTCTCCTCCCTTATAAAAGGACACCTCCTCCCCCTCCTCCTCACACCAATTTGAGAACTCAAGCACGGCCAAACCCTGCCAAAATATCTTCTCCACTTCCCTATAATAATCCTAGAGGTCCTTCTCTTCTTCAAATACCAATATTAGTTCCCTAAGTGGAGGATTCAAAGAGGTGTTCCAAAGAAGAGGTAATATCCATTACCGATCATTTCAATTTCCTTCTTCTTCAACTTCTTCTTATTTAGTTGTTTCATGATAAATTAATAACATCAGTATTTCTTATATACTGATATGTATTATAAATATGAAACAACTCTAATTAACCTTCTATCCATACTACGGAGAAAGGAAATCACCGCGCGTGCGTACGTACGGAATACCGTCTCCACGCCGTGGTGTAATCTATTTTCCACCACCACCTTAATTGGATGGGTATAAAGGTATAATGAGTAACTATATATGATTATTATAAAGTGATATTGATACTGAAATAGTATAAATACAATTCAACACAAGTCCACAACCATGGGAACGATATCATCGCTCGTGCGTACGTACGGAATAACGTCTCCACGACGCGATGAGATTCATTCTCCATGTTAAACATTTAAGAATGATTAAAAAGTATATATAAGAAATAATAATGAAATATATGACATTATAAAGATACTGGATTTATGTATGTATGTATATTTATTTCATCTACTTACTTCAATTCAAGACAATAAGGAAAGGAAAACAGCGTTCATGCGTACGTACGGACTACCGTCTCCATGAACGGTGTTTTTCATTTCATTTATCTATCTATTATATATATATATATACTGAATATATATGATATTTAAATCATATTTTATATTCTGGAAGTAATTAAATCATGATATAAGTAATAAAAATGTCAAGAACAACAAGTCAAAACACCTACGATAAATGAAACGATTTTACCCAAAATGCTTCTTTAACATGGAATTTATAAAAGAACGGGTAATATAAAGTCATAAGTGAACCATATATGATATCATAAAAATGAATATGATTCTTTAATAAGTCAATGACATTATTTAAATCATTATCCAGGAGGTTTGGACACATATGAAGCAAATCGGACCTAAGGTAAGGGAAATATCACAATCTCATTTTTATCCGAGATTGTTTATACTTTGGCATTTACTGGGGTGTATTTTATCATCCACATCCATTTTTCCTCAATATGTAATATTTATATCCTTATAGAATAGTTTATATTCAATTTTACCCTTCGGTAAATTTTTAGTAAAGGATATGAAAGGAATCTTTTGTCGTTTTTCGTACGAGGTACTTTTTTGACTTTTCCGACAAAAGTACGAGAAGAATGTTTTTTTAACATATACGGCATGAATGGATTTTTAAAACATTATTTCCAAGAAGCTTCATTTACAAGTTTTCAAGTTTATTTTTAATCAACTTCTTTTATTTTAAAGTCGTATGACATGTTATGAAAGGAAAAAATGTTTTTTTGAAGAATAAAGGATATTTTCCTCAAGAATGGAGTTCAAGTGTTTTATCAAAATTATTTTCCATCTAATATAATAAAGGGTTCTGATTTTATCCCTATTATTACATTGATTTGATCATGTTGTGATTGAATTATTTTTATGAATTCCTTTATCTTATATGAATTGTTTTACGATGTCATGTTGTTTAAGAATCCCATTTTTATTACATGGGTTACGCTATGATGTATGGTTTATGATTATTTGGAACACATAATAAAGGATTCATTATGATATGGGTGGGACCTATATCTCCCTCAAATGCATTGGGTAAAGATTTTATATCTCATGAGATAGACATGGCTGGAACGGTAGGTTATACCGGTTTAGTGAAACAGGACTGGAACGAGGGTGACTCGATTCAGAAAGGGACTTTGTCCACTAAGATAGTCTTGGCAATGATTCTTGACTAACAAGAAATGATTCTCCATGATTATGTGTGTATTCCACAATGTTTCATGTTTTATGTCATGATTATTGTGATTACATTTCACTACCATGATTTATCCCATGTTATGAAATTATGATCTCTTTTGCAGGTTAAGATTTCCAAAATTTATGTGCTTGTGTATACGATGAGATTTATATTTCTTTTGTTTACCCTTACTGAGAATTTGAGCTCACCCTTTTATGTTTTCTTTTCCCCAGGATATAAAGAAAGGTTTTAGGAAAAAAAAAGGGGAAGATCATTATGGGTGATATTGGAGATCTTTCACCACGATTAGAAGATTACGTTCCGAGTTTCCAAAGACACTAAACTATTACAATCCTCGTGTGTTTGTTTTTTTTGTTATGTACTAAGTATTACGCAAAAGTAATGTAATGTCCATGTACGATAAGTTTCGGGTCTCTACAGTTGGTATCAGAGGAAAGGTTTAGTCAACCTTTGGAAACTAGGATGCGAGAACTTTAGTGAGATCCCTAGAGATATTTCTAAGGTATGTCTAGGGATGTCCCTAAGGTTAAGTATACGTATAGGTTATAGTACTAGAATTACGCTAACGATCATAGAATTAAACCTAAGATGTTAGATATTGAAGGTACTTCCCCTTTATTATGTTGTTTTCCCTAGCATGATTTTGGCCTCTCACACTATTCTTTTTGGGTTTTAGACGATGGCTGGAACCCGAAGGAACCGTGTTGATCAATGCAATGGACAATGCAATGACTGCCCTCCTGAACAAACAATTGTTATGGGAGATGGAGTGCAAAATCTTATTGCTATACTTACACAAGCTATGAATCATTCTGGACTTCCAAAGGAGAAGAGAAGGGAACAATATTCTATTGAGTCCTTCATGAGGCAACGCCCACCTTCTTTCAGTGGGTCTTCTGATCCACTTGTTGCTGAACAATGGATCCGTACCACTGAAAAGATATTTTCAGTTCTTCAATGTTCTGAGCATGATAAAGTCATCTTAGCAGTATATCGTTTGGAAGGTGAAGCTGATCAATGGTGGAATCTTATCAAGAATACTAGGCAAAGAGATGAAATTGAGTCCACGGAATGGGACGAGTTCAAGAACTTGTTTTTCAGTAAGTACTTCCCTCGTATTCTTCGAAAAAAGATGGAGAAGGAGTTTCTTGAACTAAAGCAAAAGGATGATGAATCTGTTGGTATATACGAAGCGAATTTTACAAGACTTGCAAGGTATGCATCTGGCATTATCATCCAACCTGAAAGTATTGTTGATCGATTTTTCAGTGGCTTAAAACCAAGTCTTCGAAGGGCATTAGCTACAAGAGACTTCAGTAGTTATGAAGAAATTGTGTGTTGTGCTATCAAGGTAGAAATGGAAGTTGGTGTTACATATCCATCTTATGGTTTTGAAAAGAACCGAAAGATGGAGTTCAAGGAGAAATCTCAGAATAATGGTGAAAAGAAGATGAATGTTTCCTTATGCTCATAGTGTGGAAAGAAGCATGGTGGAGACTGTCTTAAAGGGAATAGAAAATGTTTTAAGTGTGGAAAAGAAGGTCATCGAGCAGCTGAGTGTCGAAGTAATGGAAAAAGGGTTTCTAATGATGTGAATAAAGAAAACACTACAGAGAACGCACCACCAACACTTAAATGCTTCAAGTGCAAGGAAATGGGGAATTATTCTAATAAATGCCCTAATCCAAGGGTTAGTGATGATCAACATGAGCAACCACTTAAGGAAAAAGACAAAGGGAAGTCACATGCGATCACTATTGGCGATGTTGAATATGACAACGATGTGGTGGAATGATTAAGTGTTTATGTAATGGGATTCCAAAATAGTGTTGTATATAGTATCGTGGAATATTGGAATATTTATGTATTGGTCTAATGTGGTATTAAAAGTGATTGAGATATTTTTGGAAATAAGATGATATGAGCATAATGAAGGGAAAATGAGAAAACAAAATGTTTAACAGTATTCATGAGCTCGTGATTGATATAAGGACTAAGTGATATCATTGTTTGAGTATATAGAATTTTGAGGATTTTGTATGTGTAAAGTGTTAAATTTTAACTGCATTCATGTTTTCACTAAGGTATTCAAGAGAATACATGATTAAGGACTTTGAATGTTTGGAATGTGACCAACAAAACATATCTTATGATATATGGGGATCAACGATGGTATTAAATCTCTGGTAATCGTTTTCACTATTTTATGAGAGTGGACTACAGTATTATCGATAAGCCTAATGATTGGAATGGATTATGTTGGACATAAGTTAGTATTATTGATGGGATGTTATAGTAATATAGCTTTAGAAAAAAGGACAACCTGCAGGACGGGCGACAGCCCATCGCTTCGGACAAGGCTGTGAGGATCGAACCCACAACCGAAGTGCGACTGGCCTTTATTGCCTACCACTGGCCTACAGGAAGTCCCTGTTTAGTAGAAACTAGTTTTATTATACAGTATAATATATGAAGTATAAGTCCATTTTAGGAACCATATATGATTAATCTCACTATAGAATGACTTATGTAACCTTTTGTTCGAGATAAATGGAATGACCCGTCATTCTATCACATAATCTTCTAACACTTCACGAATAACAAATTCAACTTCATTTATTTAAGAGATGAAGTGGAAATTGTTCAAGGCATGAAAAACAGTGAGATTGTACCAAAATAAAGAAAGTATTTATTCTAATTCATATTTTCAACTTTAGGGAAATGATCTTGAAAACCAAAAATGTTTTCCTGGTGATCTTATACCTGATGAATCAGATGGTACCTTAGATCGTCACAAATTTATGGATTTTTGATTACTGGATTTTCCATAGCCATGTTCTCTACCACTCTCCATCAGAACATGATGGTTATATTTCACTTCCATATCCATATTTTCACCTATGTCGAAACCCAGTGATTAGTTTATTTGGGTAATCGTTACATTTCATACTTTAGTTTTTAAAGCCAAGTTTTGGTATTCCTTTTTCCGATGTGGGTTTCTATTAAAGAAACTTTCGAATAGTAAACCATTTATAACCCCGACGAATTTCGAGGGCGAAATTCATTTTAAGGGGGGTAGAATGTAACAGACCGAGATTTTATGAAAAATATTCTTTTTAATTTTATTAATGTCTTGTGTTGTACGCTACACCAAAAGGAGCTTGCACAACATGCATATTTGACTTGCCTTTCATTACACGCAATCGCAACCTTCCTCGATAGCGTGTGTAGTACGCAATACTGAGTTTCACGAAACAACGATATGCTATTAAAATATTATTAAAACTAGCAGTTATGAATAGTAATAACCACTTTTTAAATTTTAGAAATTTTAGGTCTCAAAATGGACTTCATTTTTGGATGCGGAGTATCGAATTTAGCCTAAGGTGAAATTTTGGTACTTTTCGGATAACTTTAATATTCTGATGAATAGTGAAAATTACTAAATTATAATTAAAAACAACTTTTTTAATCGAAATAATTAATATTGATAAATTATTAATTTGAGTGTTTTTAAAGTATATTTAGAATATATTTTTACAATTTAGTACAATGTTGGTCATTGAATGTAATTTCACATTTAAACCAAACATAATCAAGTGTCAATCTTTTGATAGATATTGTTTCTTAAAAACAAGCTATTTGTTTTAACAGCGAGATTTAATTATAAAATTAATTAATGCAACTTCTATGTTATGAATTTGTTAAAATAGACTTCATTTTTGAATTCGGAATATGAAATATAGATTAGGATGAAATTTTGGCATTGTTCTGAAAAACATCAATTTTTGATGAATAATGAAACTACTAAGTGGTAGTTAAAAAACTGAATTTTTCATAAAACTTAATTTTACCGCTTCTGTGAATGGAATTTCAAAAATCTGAGAGACACGGTTGATGTCAGTATGTAAAATGTGGTTCAATGAGATGAAAATAATTTTTGGTGAATAGTAACTTTTTACTTTTATTTACCACGGTTAAAAGTAAATAGGGTAATTAAGGGTAAGAATGATATTAATATTACCCTAACACATGTCCTAATTCTATTGGACAAGTGTATCTCGACCAGAAACAACCTTAAGTGTAAAATATTATCATTTAGGCCCACTTGGATTAGATTAGGACATTTATTATTATTTAATTCAAAGAAGAGTTAAAAGAGTTAAAATCAAAGTTTATTTACTAAAACATTTTTAATATAGGGTTATACATAAGATAAATTCGAGTGTAAATATTCATTAGAAAGATAAAAAGATTTCCCACATAATGGTATTTTATTTTTAATTTTTAGACATCAAATAATTTAATTTATTTATGACACAAAGATGATGCAGTAATTATCTTATTAATGAAATATTGACATAATTGATGTTACAAACACCAAACTAAATGTAATTTGAGACTTTTTATGAATTCCACTAATTTTCTAGGTTACTATGATATATTACTGTTGATTTAATAAACTTGTTTCGAACATATAATTCTGTTATTATTTTTAAAAAAATCATATATCAAATAGTGTCAAAATTGACACAAAATAGTTTTTAAAGAAAATATTATATTATTAATTGTTATTTTATTCTTCAAAATCTAAGGTTCGGCCAAATGACTTAGATAAGGACATATATATTAATAATAAACAATTTTTGGTTCGTTTGGCATGTTATAGTAAGTGTATTAACCATATAGTGAAAGAAAAGAAAAAGACACGGTAAAAGTTAAATTATTTAACTTAGAGTTAAATCTAATTGATAAGGTTAAAATAATAACCTAAACTTGTCCAAATCTTATTGGTTGATAGTATTTAGACCCATACCCACTTTAGCTTCTAAATAAGACCCTTTAGAACCATTATAAACTGATTTTGACTTTAATATAAAATAATATTTTGAGATATTCTTATGGTGCCCCTCTCCTCCCTTATAAAAAGACACCTCCTCCCCCTCCTCCTCACACCAATTTGAGCACTAAATCTCGGCCAACACCTGCCAAAATCTCTTCTCCACTTCCCTAGAATAATCCTAGAGGTCCTTCTCTTCTTCAAAGACCAATCTTAGTTCTCTAATTGAAGGATTCAAAGAGGTGTTCCAAAGAAGAGGTAATATCCATTACCGATCATTTCAATTTCCTTCTTCATCAACTTATTATTCTTTAGTTGTTTCATGATAAATTAATAACATCAGTATTTCTTATATACTGATATGTTATTATAAATATGAAACAACTCTAATTAACCTTCTATCCATCCTACGGAGAATGGAAATCACCACGCGTGCGTACGTACGGAATACCGTCTCCACGCCGTGGTGTAATCTATTTTCCGCCACCACCTTAATTGGATGGGTATAAAGGTGTAATGAGTAACTATATATTATTATTATAAATTTATATTGATACTGAAATAGTATACATACACTTCAACACAATTCCACAACCATGGGAACGATATCATCGCTCGTGCGTACGTACGGAATACCGTCTCCACGACGCGATGAGATTCATTCTCCATGTTAAACATTTAAGAATGATTAAAAAGTATATATAAGAAATAATAATGAAATATATGACATTATAAAGCTAATGGATTTATGTATGTATGTATATGTATTTCATCTACTTACTTCCATTTAATACAATAAGGAAAGGAAAACAACGTTCATGCGTACGTACGGACTACCGTCTCCATGAACGGTGTTTTTCATTTAGTTTATCTATCTATTATATATATATATACTGAATATATATGATATATAAATCATATTTTATATTCTGGAAGTAATTAAATAATTATATAAGTAATAATAATGTCAAGAACAACAAGTCAAAACACCTACGATAAATGAAACGATTTTACCCAAAACGCTTCTTTAACATGGAATTTACAAAAGAACGGATAATATAAAGTCATAAGTGAACCATATATGATATCATAACAATGAATATGATTCTGTAATAAGTAAATGACATTATTTAAATCATTATACAGGAGGTTCGGACACATACGAAGCAAATCGGACCTAAGGTACGAGAAATATCACAATCTCATTTTTATCCAAGATTGTTTATACTTTGGCATTTACTGTGGTGTATTTTATCATCCACATCCATTTTTCCTCAATATGTAATATTTATATCCTTATACAATAGTTTATATTCAATTTTACCCTTCGGTAAATTTTTAGTAAAGGATATGAAAGGAATCTTTTGTCATTTTTCGTACGAGGTACTTTTTTTACTTTTCCGATAAAAGTACGAGAAGAATGTTTTTTTAACTTATACGGCATGAATGGATTTTTAAAACATTATTTCCAAGAAGCTTCCTTTACAAGTTTTCATGTTTATTTTTAATCAACTTCTTTTATTTTAAAGTCGTATGACATGTTATGAAAGTAAAAAATGTTTTTTTGAAGAAGAAAGGATATTTTCCTCAAGAATGGAGTTCAAGTGTTTTATCAAAATTATTTTCCATTTAAGATAATAAAGGGTTCTGTTTTTATCCCAATTATTACATTGATTTGATCATTTTGTAATTGAATTATTTTTATGAATTCCTTTATCTTATATGAATTGTTTTATGATGTCATGTTGTTTAAGAATCCCATTTTTATTACATGGGTTACGCTATGATGTATGGTTTATGATTATGTGGCACACATAAGAAAGGATTCATTATGAGATGGGTGGGACCTATATCTCCCTCCAATGCATTGGGTAAAGATTTTATATCTCATTAGATAGACATGGCTGGAACGGTAGGTTATACCGGTTCAGTGAAACAGGACTGGAACGAGGGTGACTCGATTTAGAAAGGGACTGTGTCCACTAAGATAGTCTTGGCAATGAGTCTTGACTAACAAGAAATGATTCTCTATGATTATGTGTGTATGCCACAAAGTTTCATGTTTTAAGTTATGATTATTGTGATTACATTTCACTGCCATGATTTATCCCATGTTATGAAATTATGATCTCTTTTGCAGGTTAAGATTTCCAAAATTTATGTGCTTGTGTATACGATGAGATTTATAATTCTTTTGTTTACCCTTACGGAGCATTTGAGCTCACCCTTTTATGTTTTCTTTTCCCCAGGATATAAAGAAAGGTTTTAGGTAAAACAAAATGGGAAGATCATTATGGGTGATATTGGAGATCTTTCACCACGATTAGAAGATTACGTTTCGAGTTTCCAAAGACACTAAACTATTACGATCCTTGTGTGTTTGTTTGTTTTTTGTTATGTACTAAGTATTTCACAAAAGTAATTTAATGTCCATGTACGATAAGCTTCGGGTCTCTACATGGATAATACATTAATCTTTATAATATTATTTATTTAAATAATTTATTAATGTTGTAAACCCTACATCATTACTGTGTCATAAATGATTTTATTTTTTTGAACTCTATAAGTTATAAAATAAATACCATGATGTAGGAAATATCTTTAGATTTGAAGAAATATATTTTTATTCTAAATGATAACTTTTATAACACCTTGTAATAATAAATTTACCAAAATATGTTTTATTATGTCATTTTTAATTTACATTAAAATAATTAATACAGAGTGACATTATCACACTTAAGTGGCTCCATGGGGTCCCAATATCAGCCCAAGGATTCCAATGGTCGTTTATGACTCATCAATTAAGTTTAGGACAAGTTTTAAGTTAATTTTTTATTATTATAATATTCTTTTTACCTTGAATTACCCTATTTACCTTTAACCATGGTAAATAAAAGTCAAAAGTTATGATTAAACAAAAACAATATTCCTCATATTGAACAAAACTTTACATACTAATAAAAATAATGATATTTTTATTTTTTTTAATTCAATTCACAGATGTGGTAAAATTTCATTTAAATGGATATATCATTTTTTTACTACTACTTAGTGGTTTCACTATTCATCCAAAATTGAAGTTCTTCAGAAAACTACAAAAAATCAGCCTAAGATATATTTAATATTCTGAATTCCAAAATGTTGTCTATTTTACAAAATTAAAAACATTTATTTTGGATTAATTAATTTAAAATAAATTCATGTTTTCAGAACAAAAATAATGTTTTCAAGAGAAATTAACTATAAAAAGATTGACAATTATTTATGTCTAATTTCAAAGTGAAATTAATTCTCATGACCAAAATTTGATTAAATAGTAAAAATATAATATAATTACACTTTAATACCAATTAAAAAGATAATAAAACTAAAAAAATGAATTATATTAAAAAGTAATTTGAAATTAAATTACAGTATTTTTCACTATTCATCAAAAAATGAATTTAACCAGAAAAATGCCAAAAACATACCCAATGTAAATCATGATGTCCTGATTCTAAATGAGAATTTAATTATTTTGAAAAGAACTTATAAATGTAACAAAAACTATATTTAAAGAGCTTTGATCATCAAAAGGCGGTAAATTGACCTTTTAATGTATATTAGCGTATTTATGCTTAAAATTAGATTAATTCACATTTTAAGCATCTTAAATTTATGGGTTATATGTAAAAACATTTAACAAACATGTATAATAATATTTTAGTTAGTTATATTCAATCCCACCAATAAAACCACTTGGTATTAACTACATTTAAAATAATATAATTATATTATTAGTGTGCAACATAATATTTCATAGAAACTTGTTGCTACCTATAAGGTATGACATCCAGCATATCAACCCCTTTAACGTAAAATTAAAATTTAATTCACAAATAATAATAATTATGAAAATTTATTATTTCTGTATTTACCTGCGATGTTACATCCTTTCCCCAGTTAGATATTTTTCCTTGCAATTTAATTCACTTATTAAATAAATTGGGGTATTTAACCCTCATAGAATTTTCAGATTCCCACGTTTTCTCTTCAATTATATTTTTTTCTCACAAATCCATTACCTAGTGAATTACTTTGTCCGACAACACTTTCTCCCTTTTCTCATGAATCCAGACTGTTTGTTTCTCATCGGAGAGATTCTCTTCCAATTGAACTACCTCTAGACTTAAAATATGAGATCAATAGGGCATATACATCCTCAACATTGAAACATGAAAAAAAATTGTGAACCTGGGATAAACATAAAGGGAAATCCACTCTGTAAGAAACTAATAAAACATTCTCCATGATTTCATAGGTTCCACTGATCCTCAGAATATACATTACTTTCTTACCAAAACACATCACACTTTTCCATGGATAATCTATGAGAAACATGAGATCAACCACCTAAAAAGATATATCCTTCCAATGATTATCCACATAACTTTTTTCCCTTCTTTGAGAAGTTCTCATGTGCTTCTGATTCATCTAATATTTTTCCACCATATCTGTTACCAATTATGGTACCATCAACTTCCTTCACCTACATCATACCAAAAGTCTGGAGTTCGACACTGCATCCCATATAATGCCTCAAATAGAGCCATATGTATACTGGAATGAAAAATGTTATTATAATAAAATTCAACCAAAGAAAGATGTTGGTCCCAAATTCCCTGTTAATCAATCGAGTAAGCATGTAACATATTCTCCAAGGTCTGAATTGTTCATCTTGACTGCCCATCTGATTCCAGATGAAAAGATTTATTTGAATTTAATTCAGTACCCAATGACATCTGAAGGACTTTCTAAAATTTTAAAGTAATCCTGGGAAAATGATCAGATATAATGGAGAGGGGAACTCCATGCAACCTGACTGTCTCATTAACATTCAACTAAGAATGTTGATCTAGATACAATGTATCTCTAATAGGAAGGAAATGAGCCGATTTATTCAACTGATCAACAAAAACCCATATTTCATTATTACCACGAGATGTCTTTAGAAATCCCACACCGATGCCCATGGATATATTTTCCCATTTCCATTATGTCACGGGTAAAGACTGAAGCATCCCTTTCGGTAACTTCTGCTATGCTTTAACCAACTGTCAAGTCAAACACATCCTAGTAATGTTAGAAATATCTCTTTTCATTCCATCCCACCAGTAATACCCCCGAAGATCATTGTACATCTTATTACTACCATGATAAACTGAAACAATAGAACTTTAAACTTCACATAACAACTAATTTTTCAACTGTGAATCACTAGGCACACATAATATCTTTAAAAACATCAAAACGCGATAATTATCAATGTTAAATTCAGGAAGCATACCCTTCTAAACCAACACATCATTTTCTACAACTCACTCTCTTCCTTCTGCATTGTCTTTATTTTGTTTTATAGAGGTGATTTCATTGACACCTGAAAAACAACAACAGAATTTCCTGCAAAAACATCATCTATGCCAATGTTCAAAAAAATCAAAAACAAAAGGACCTCATTCTAAACGTAGCATGGTCAATAAAGAATTAATTTTTCAAATCAAATATTCAACCACTTAATTTACCATTATGGGGTGATAATGAATCGTGCAATAAAAATCATTTATTATTTCCAACCATCTTTTATATCTCATGTTCAATTATTTCTGAGTAAATATATACTTTAAACTTTTGTGGTCTGTATATATTTCACGTTTTAATCAATACAAATGATGCCTCAATATTTTTAATGATAAAATTAGCAGCTAATTCCAAATCATGTGTAGGGTAATTTTACTCATTATGTTCCAACTGATGTGAACCATAAGTAATTACCTGATCATTTTCCATAAGGACACAACTGAGTCCTTTCAACGAAGAATCACTGTAAATAACAAACTCCACATTTCTAGAAGGTAGTTCCAAAACTGAAGAATTCACCAATCATCTTTTCAATTCCTAAAAACAATCATCACACTATTTTTTCCAAATGAATATAAAGCCTTTTCGATTTAACTTAGTCATTATACTAGATGACCATGTAATATTTACAACAAACCTCCAGTAATAACATAAAAAACCCAAATAACTACGAATCACCATTATATTTGGGGGTGCTATCAATTCTTCAACAACTTTTGTTTTAGAAGGATCAATAGTTATGCCATTTTTTGAAACAATATGATCAAGGAATGAAATATGATTAAACCAATACTCACATTTTATAAATTTCCAAAATAGTTTCTTTTCTTTTATGGTTTCCTAGAAAACCTTTAAATGACGTTAATGTTGCTATTTACCTTTAAAATAATCCAAAATATTATCAATGAACACAACCACAAACTTATTCCAGAATGCAGAGAAAATTCTAGTCATAATATCCATAAATACAGTAGGTGCATTGGTTAAAGATAAAGACATAACTAAAATTTCTTAATGGCCAAATCAAGTAAGAAACACCGTATTCGGAATGAATGCTTCCTTTACATTCAACTGATGGTACCCTAACCTCAAGTCAATAATCAAAAAATATTGAGGTCCATGGAGCTGATCAAACAAATCATTGATATGAGGCAAATGATACTTGTTCTTAATAGTGATGTAATTCATTGCTCTATAATCAATGAAAAGTCACATTTAACCATCATTATTTTTAACAAAAATGACAAGACCACCCCATGGTGATGTGCTAGGTTTAATGAAACATTTATCTAAAAACTCATGTAATTTCTTCATTAACTCTAAATATTCAATTTGAGCAATTTGATGAGGGGATTTTGAAATTGGATTAGCATTAGGAACTAAGTCAACAGTCAATTAAACATCCCGATTATGTATAATACCATGAAGCTCATCAGAAAAAAAATCAAGGTACTCATTTACCACTAGAACATCATCAATCTAAACAGTTCTATTGTTTTCAACAATATGTGCAAGGTATCATTATTTTCTAGCATTTACTAGTTTGTAAGCATTGTGATATGTTATCAAAAGTTAGTGTTCATTATTGTATACAAAATGAAAATCATCTTGAAAAAAACCACTTTAGATCTATTGTCAATATTATCATGATAATCATAAAGCCAATCAATACCCAAAATAACATCAAACTATACTAGAGGAAAAACAATAAGGATTGCAGGTAGATTCTTTCCACACATAAGGACATGAATGTTATTATAAATTCTTTTTGTTTCAACATTTCTTCTAGGTGTTTTTACCAAAAGTTTAGGATTCATATATGGATATGGAATTCCCAATTTACTAGAAAAAATCTAAGAAATGAACGAATGTGTACACCCCGAATCAATCGACACATTGACATAATCTGAACAAAAAAATATTATACCTGATACTATATCATTTGATGGCCCAACATCTGCCGATTTAGTTACAAAGTACTTCACCAGCCTTTTCTACTTGTAATATAGTTTCTTTCTCTCAATTCATTTCTTCATTGGACAGTCATTTGTATAATAAGAAATTTCATTGCACTTAAAATATTTACCTAATTTTAAATCATATTTTGTTGTACCATTAAACTGCTATTTTTCAGAAAAATTAAGGGCCCTATGTCCCATTTTACCACATCTGTATAACTTTAAATAATTGAATAGAAATTCCCCAGAATTATTTTTACCACAATTTCATCAAACTATAATCTTATGTTTCTTACCATAAGAAATTTTTGAAGATTTCATCACTTTATCCTACCACCTTGACCTATTATTTTTGTTGTTTGTCAAAGAAGACATAATCATCGTCATACTCAATTTCTACTTTCTCAGTACATCGAACAAAATTTTCATAACTTTTGAACTCACAAGAAGTTAAAGACCAAAGTTTCATTGGGAATAATCCAAAGTAAAAAATTGTTGATTTTACTATCAAGATCTCATATGTAATTGGGTGAAAACCTTGATAGTTGAGTGAATTTTTCATCATAAGCAGCCACTAATTCATACTCATTCCTCAATTCTACGTATTGTTTTTCCATCATAGGACGAACAACATTTGGAAAATATTTCTCAAGAAACATACCTTTAAATACATCCAAATCATGAACATCATTCTCATTATTATCCCTGATATTTTTCACCATCAACCACCACTGATATGATTAACCTTCAATGTGGTTAAGATCAAGACTATCCTTTTTAATTTTATAAACACCCCATGACTTCAAAAATCTTCTCTAGTGCATTAATCCATCCTTCAGCTAGCACAGGGTCAGATGATCCTCTAATGGATGGGGGATGTTACCTCATGAAATGCTCGATTACTGGCATGTTACTATATGGCTGATCTGGAAGATCTCATTCATGAATTCCAGCACTATTTATAGCTTGAGTCAATTATTCCCTCACTTCAACAAACTTTTCAGTTCCCATTTTGACCATCTCAGGTTGCTAATTTGGAAGGTTGTATTCCACCTGATGTCATCACAACATAGCTGCCACGTTTCTTCTATAGAAAAACATTCTGAACACAAAAATACTTTAGGTGAAGCAACATGATAATCTGTAAATGCTTTACCTTTTCAATATTAACATTAAATAATTTATGGATATTAAATTAACAATACCCTAACTCCTAATGTTATCTAAACCAACCTCTCATACGAACTATAAAAACCCAACCATAAATATTACATAATCTTGAATTAAATGAATAATTCACATTGAAGATTTTTTTAGGTATATATTTTTTTGAGAATTAATCCATAACTATTACATTAAATCTCAAAAATTACAAGGTAAACACTTCTACACAGTTTCAATTTTTTGTCATAAAATAAAAACTTTTGAAAAAAAAGTATAATGTCCAGTCCGATGTTTTAGACAACGTGACTTTTCCGTTATCTAATCATTGATAATATAAATTTTTAGGTCCTGTGAAAACCATTTCAAAACATGGGATGAGCATAAAAATATCAGTAATGGTTATAAAACCAAGAATGAAAACACTATTCCATCATTGCATACAAAACATATTCTCTTTATCATGCCTCATGAAATCATAAGATTTATGAATAACACATAGAAAACATAAATGATAACGGTAACTTATGGCATCCATATCATACTTACATTATAGGTATCACATCTTGGTAGGGATATACATTTTGAATACCCATCAAAGTATATTCCCTAAATATCTTAGGAGAAACATTAAAATTCACCTCCTTTGTGTTACCCAATACATTGAAGATCTCTCTCGGGCTCACTCGTACTAGGTTTATCACTAAACCACCCATATTTGTAACCAATTCCCAATAACCATAACATATTCGTATCAAACAAAACATACATAAATGAAAGATAAAATTTCCAAATTTCAATCACAATATATCATTTAAATATATTAACATAAAAAATACATCATATAAACCATTTAAAATACCAAAATACATAAAAGAGATTATGGTATTTATTTTACGTTTAAAATGCCAGGGCTTTTTATTGAAGCCATTGATCAAATAATACACACGGTGGCAGAAAAGGTCATTGTCACTACGTATGTTAAAAAGAGACATTATTTTCTATCATTTAGTATAAATCTTCATAAAAAACATACCCTTTGATTGAAATGAAAATTCAATGTTTATTATGAAGTATATAAACGAAGATCATGTATCAAAACAAAATAAGCCTCAATGAAAGTAGGTTGTGATGAAGTCTCCTGCCTTGTGTCTGACTTGACCTGTTCGTTCTTTAATCAAATGAATAATAAACTAAATATAACTTCTACTTTCATAAAAACCTTTTTCATGTTTATTATTCATATTATATCACTTATTACCATGTTATAAACATTATGAAATCATTTAATTTAAAAATGTCCATTTTGTCAATATTTGGTACTTGAGCAAAAAATGGACTACTTATAATTACATGTTGTTCCCATGATCAAAATTTCATTATATCCAGAATGATATTCAGGATTTATATATCATATATATCATATATATCCGTTATATACATTTTTTATAATAGTACATAACATTTGGAGAAAAGAAATGAAATACACCATTCATGGAGACGGTAAGCCATACGTATGCATGAATGCTACCTTCATTTCTATTTCTTTTTTTAATGGAATTAAAACATAATTATACATAGGTATATTATAATTCCAATAAAATATCATATATAATCTCATTAAATTTATCATTTATACATCCTACATATTTCATTAACATGTCATATCACTTTGAGGGGGCGGTAGTCCGCACTATCTCAAATGAGATTATCGTATTTACCCACTATGGAAACCATAAAGGTATTCTATAAATGAAATATGCAGAAGATTACATAAAATATAAATATAATATATATCATATATAAGCTCAGTTATGTCATAATGGCCACCATGAGAGGCGGTTGGAGATATTTGAACGTTTATCATTTCGTGAGACAGTAGTTCACCGTCCACAGAAACAATATGTTCTTTACCAATTTGACAGAGGTGTGTTTATGATTAGTTTTAATAAATGTCATAACAACATACTATTATATTGAGGATACCTGTTTTTTTATAATAGAAATGAATAAAAGGAGTTTAGTGGGTTGGATTAGAAAAATAAAACAAAAGAACTTAAGATAAAAAGTTACCTTTAAATCGGGTTACATCATTTAGTTTGAACTAAAAGGTTTTGTTGAAGTGATTTTGGACTAAGTTAAAGAATATAGGTGAAATATAGGGATATTGAGAGATTATTTGGTCTAGGTTTTTATGAGCCATGGTTCTTGAGAGGTGTGTGGAATGGGTTATAATTAGTGTCCTTTTATAAGGGGGGAGGGGCACTTTAGTAATTTGTGAAAATATTATTTTCTTAAAAATAATTTTCGGTTTCTAAATGTCCAAAACATATTATTGTATAACATAATATGACTCATTGTAGAGATAAAATCATCCATTAAAAATTTTAATGGTTTTGGATATTATTTTAATCATTATAATATTATTTATTAAAACCATTTATTAATGAGGTAAACACTTCATCATTATTGTGTCCTAAATAATTTTATTTATCTAAAGTCTAAAAATTATAAAAATATACCATGATGTCAGAAATCCTTTTATATATCAAATTTATATTTATAGTCTAAATGATAACTTATATAACCCCATGTTAAAATTATATTATTAAAAGATATTTTTTATGTCATTTTTGTCTTTACTTTAAATTAATTATTATAAAGTGTCATTATCACAGTTAAATGGATCCATAGTGTCAACAATTCGACTCAAATATGACCATGGTCGGTGATTACTCATCCAATAAGTTTTGGACATGTTTTATGATAATTGTGTATTATTATAATATTATATTTAACTAGAATAAACCTATTTAACTTTAACCGCGTTAAATAAAAGGCAGAAGTTACTATTCACCAAAAATTATTTTCGTCTTATTGAACAAAATTTTATTTAATAATAACAACCATATATGTTGAATTTTTTAAATTCAATTCAAATAAGCGTTAAAACTAAATATAAATGAAAAAGTCAGTTTTAAACTACTACTTTGTGGTTTCACTATTCATCAAAATTGGATGTTTTTTAGAAAACTACCAAAAATTAGCCTATGATATATTTGATATTTGGAATTAAAAAATGAGGTATGTTTTATCATATTGAAATAATTGAAGTTTGATTAATTGGATTAAAAATAATTCCTGTTATCATAACAAAAAGCGTGTTTTTAAGAAATAATATCCATAAAAAGATTGACTCTTTTTTTCGTCCAATTTCAAAGTGAAATTAATTTCAATGATCCAAATTTGATTAAATGGTCAAAATATAATCTAATTATACATTAAAACCAATATAAAAGTTAATCAAACCATATAGATAAATTATATTAAAAGGCAGTTTTGAATTAAAATACTGTATTTTTCACTATTCAGAAAAACCTATTTTATCAGAAAAATACAAAAAACATACCCAAAGTAAATAATGATGTCCCGATTCTAAAAAAATAATTTTATTTTGTCAATAATAACATATAAATGTGTCCAAAACTTTATTTAAAGATGGTTCATCATGAAAAAGAGGTTAATTAACCTTTTAATGAATATTATAGTATTCATGCTTAAAATTAGATTAATTCACATTTTAATCCATTAGAATTTATTGGATAAATGTAAAAACTTTTAACAAACATGTATAATCATATTATAGTTAGTTATATTCATGCTCACAGATACAATGACTAGGGGTTAACTACATTTAAAATAATATTATTATATTATTTATGTGCAACATAATATTTCAAAGAAACTCATTGTTCTGTTTCGGGTAATCCATTGAGCATAACATCCCCGTTAAAGAAAAAGTAATATTTAATTCCCAAATATGAATAATTTGGAAATTTTATTATTTATTTATTTACCCTGGGGGTAAAATTTATAATGACATAAAAATTACATAATTATTTAAGCTCACATTTGACGTTTTGTCAATATTTTGTATTTGAGTTGAAAATGAACATAGTATGACGTAAATAATCCAAATAGGAATAACTAAATCATATCCAAAATAAAATTCACAATATAATAATCCCTTTTATTACTCAATTATACTTTTTAAATCAAACCATTCATTTACGGTTAGATTAATGAACAATGTTATAATCATCAAGATGGTAGGCTGTATTTACTCCTGATTAACGTTTCAATTTTTCATCGATAAATATGGAAAGAAGGAAATTGTTATTTTATCTTTACAAAATTAATCTAATATAATTAACATAATAGTAATAATTTAAAAATACTGATATATATATGATATAAGTGATGTGGTTAGTCAAAATTATTCACATCACTTCCTGAAGGTGATAGTTCACACATACGCACAAATGATCTTATCATTTATATGTGTATGGAAGGAAAAAATTTAATTGATATATTATTATATTATAATGACTAATTTTTCATGAAAATATAATTTAAACATTAATTCAATCATTATAACCATTCACGAGAGACCATTATAAAAAGAAAATTTTATTAGTTCTTGGAGGGGATATTTAACATGTATGCCATAACGATTAATTCCATTCCCATTTAATGGAAGTGGTGATTTATTTAGGTGGTGATATTAACATAATAATATAACATTATATTTTGGATACTGAATTTTTTATTTTATCATGGATGAATAATATTTGATGATAGTGGAAGAATAAATAAAATAGATATATTTAAGGAAAATGATAGCTCTTATTTGGATGGTCACCGTTGAAGAACAACTTAACATCTACAAGGACCATGATATACATAAAACAAGGCATCATAAATTGGAAGAGATATTATATTACTTGTTTTGGGAAGATATTGGTAGAAAAAAAGTTTTTTTTTAGTTTGAGTAATTGAGATTAATGTGTGGCTTTTTATAAGAGATGGTACGAGCACCCTGGGAATTGTTAAAAGAGTTAAATTAATAAAAATTCAATTTCGATTCAAAATGGTCCCATATAGATTTATTTAGATTATAAAAATATTTTGGGTTTAATAATCCTCATCCAATTTTAATTAGTCATTTTTTTAATATTTTTTAATCATTATTTTTTTCCACATTTAACTCTTACCGTATTATCTAATAATTTACACATTGAGAGTTAAAATATTTACCAAATCATGTCAAATGACCTATGAAAGAGTAATTAATGAATTTCTTTGAGTTAAATAAAATTTTTTCATGAATATTTTATTTAAAAATATTTTCTTTCATTTTATTAAATATTTTATATTTTAAGTTATGAATTATGTAAATGTTGACACTATTCATCACCTGGTTTATTATTAAAAGCATAATAGCATGATTCCTTCAATAAAACTACATTAAATTAATAAAAATTTTCATATTAATTGAGTAAATTCGTGGATGGAATCTAATATGTTAAAATATTTTTTTTAATATTATTAATATCATGTATCTCATCCTTTCTTAAATAATGCTATTACTGCATCATTATTAGGTAAAAATTAAATTAAATTATTTAATTTCTATAAATTAATAATAATTACCATGATGAATGTAATAATTTTTTCTTCTAAAATAATATTTACCATCTTATATATCATATAAATTAATACATATTAAAATACATTACATTTTAAAAAAAATGTAACAAAAATGACTATTCATTTAAAATAATATTATAAATGAATTAAAGTCAGCCACATGGCACCACGTAGTCCTAAAATGGACTAAAAGATTCTAATTTTCCGAATAGCCTCATACAATTAAATTAGTTTAATTTTAAGTGTAATTTTATTTTATTATAATATTATATTTTTACATTAATTAAATGATTTACCATTAACCATGAAAATAGAATTTATCACAAAAGTCAGTATTTATAATGAAAAAAATTAAAGGGGATATATTTTTATATTTTGGACCTTATGAAACAAAATTATAAATTGTTTTCTAAAACTCAAAACAAATAATTTTTAGTAATTAATTTATAAATAATTGTCATTATCAAAATTATTAAATGTTTTTTAGAAGTAAAATAATTCAAAATATTTGAATTATTTTATATCGAAATTAAATGTGAAATTACATAAAATAAAAATTATATGATAAAATAATAATAAAATATTGTAATTATACTTCATAAAATTTTAAAAATATAATCAATAAATATAAATAAATTAGAAGAAAATGCAGTTTTGAATTATCATTCACTATTTTTCATTATTCCATAAAATATGAAGTCAAAAAAATAAAATTTTCCCGAAGTAAATTTTTTTACCCTTTCAAATAAATAATAAATTTTTTAAAATATAACATATAAAGGTTATAAAAAGTATATTTAAAATGGATTCACAATCAAAATGATTTAGAGCTATATTTTAAGAAAAAATGATTTTATCAATAAATTGTTATTTATTTTTATATAATGTCTAGAAAACACGTAAGATGAAAATAAAAACATTATATATAATTAATATATATTTAATATAATACATGGAGAGTCATTTTGTTACTTTATAAAAACAATTATTCGTATTTAAAGTTGATTTCATAATAAAATACATAATTTATTTTATTAGGGTTTTCAGTTTCATTTTTTGATAATTTGTTATCAAATGAATAATTATATCAATACGTGTATACCATATTTTTTAAATGTAGTTAATAATGTTTATTCTATCGATTCTATTGGCTAAGATATAACTACCACAATATATAATAAAATTTATATATACTTTTATGCTTTTTGTGGCATATCATGTTTTCTATCAAACACTGTTTTTCCTTTCAAACAATTTGGATGTTAATTTTGTTGTACACACGTAAACAAGTTTTAGCGTGGTAGTATCTCACAACTACTATGATTCCATAAGCTAGCGAGTGGATAGTCAATTATCCAGTAAATATTCTAGAATACGAGTGGCCAGACACTAGAAAGTTTATCTCATCGTTGGTTTCATCCTAGAAGATCACATTTCTAAGTGTCTCATCAACCTAGAAATGAGGTGTAAAAGGTAGCATGGGGTGTCCGGGCATCATTTTTTATATTAGCTATATCATTTGTCAAATTTTCATTAATTTATTCTTTATTGGATTAAATGAAACTTCAGGTTTCCAAGACATTCCAATAACATTTTGGGACCATATATAGAGAACTATGGAGGCTTATATGGTATACCATAAACAAATAATGTGACATATATCATTGATTGAATTTTAGATCTCCAGTATTTAAGATGTAGTTTATCCTCTAATGTACTCTTAATGACCCCACAATAATTTTCTATCAAAATATAAGGTTAAAATCTTATATAAAATATCAAAAACTGTCATATCACTTATTCTCATCATTTTGGATAATACAGTGTATAATTGAAAATGGTTTAAGCCAATATAACCACTCTCATATCATATATTTCATCAATTGGTTATCAATACTATTATTTTGGGGGATATTTTTATTGGATATATATTAGAATATTAAGAGTGTATTCATAAATAAAATTTCAAGGGATGCATTACATGATCACATACATGGCCAAGGGGGATGTAATATATACCAATCAAACCCTGGGAGGAGATTTTAGTTCTCAGATCAAGTAATGTTAGAACAATACTATCAAACCATGTTTTCCATCTCATTAAATTTGCATTTTGCATCATTGAGCTTTTCGAAAACTAATTTGAAAGAAATATCTCTTTTATATTATTATTAATTCCATAGTCAATATTGAAACTTATCATAAAATCAAAATAATAAAAATACTTGATTTGTTTATTTTTTTATTAAAAAAATTATAATTTGAAATTACTTTCATATTTAATTTATATGTTCTATTTAAATAATTTTTTAATTGAAATTAACCCCTTTTTGGAATCAACACAATCCAACACATTTTGGGTGTCTTGGGGTTTTGTAATGTATATCACATGATATATTTATCTTATCATGTTGTGTTTTAGAGGGAATTATTTTATGGATTCAAAAACATCGATTCTTTGGTGGTAGTTTATGATGATATATATTATCATGATAAAAAGTGAATGTTTTTAGTAAGAATTTTTTTTTTGTAAAACAACTAATTTTTTTAATGATTTAATTTTTTGTTATTTCATATGGTAAACCATGGAGTTGGTGAGATGCAAGATTTAGAGTAGGAGCATCAACAGTGGTTTCTATTATTCCATACTGAAATGTTTGTGAATGTGGTAGTGGTTTACTAATTTTATACTATGATTGGAAACATGTTCATCTTTGCTATGTGAGTTAGGATTTTATAATTGGATCCATAAGATCTTACACATATTATATATGTACGAGAATAAGGAGGTGAAAATTGGATACAAATTGTTCCATTGAATTTTGAATCAGTGATCACATATGAGCAATGATATGGATAAATGTTATGATGAAATGATTGGAGGAATGGTTTTCTAATGTATTTGGGGAAAGATAGAGGTTTCATGTTATAGATAGACCATGTTAATGTATTGGAATTTATTTTAAGGGAGGAATAATTATTGTGTCTATTCATGTAGATCATGAAGTGATGTGTATGGAAAACCATATTGTTGGAAGTTCACAATATGCTATTGGATTTTCTTATCCTTTATATTAATAAAAATTAATTGATTATGAGGAAGTTGTTTCTGGTGAACCATGTATTGGAATTGATTAATTTATTGAGTTGGGACATGAGTTAATGTTGAACAACCTTATCCATAAATTAAATATTTTAATGGAGGGTGTGCCTCAAACCAAGATATTATTATGAAATATTTCTTTTGATATATTTTAATTTGTTCATTATCCTGTGTTACATGCTAGAACTAGTTTTATTTGAACTATGTAACACTTTTAAAAAGTTAGTTGTCTATTATTTTGTAGATGTTCGATTAAAAGTTATGAATATTTTAACTAATAAAAAATATAAAGTCTACAAATTTGTAAAATGAATCTTTTTTTATCAACTCATTATACATAAAATTGAAATGTATTTGAAAATAAATGTGATGTATTTATAAAAAATTATTTTTATGTGACAATATATTTTATATTTTTTAATTAAAATAATAATTAGTGATTTTTTTAATTTATTTAATATAATAGATAATTTATACTTTTGTTTAAAAATTACAGAAATTTTTTTTTTAGATATTTGATAATAATTAATCCAGTTTTATGATTTAAATTTTATTTAATTCTAAAAATAATTTTTACCAAAATCATAATACATACTTTAAATGAATTTCCTAGATTAAAATATATTTAATTATATATAATGAATAAATTATTTTTAATCATGATTTATATATTTGGTAAATAGTTAATTTTATTTATTATGGATGGCTGTTATGTTCTGCTAAATATTTTTTTATTATAAATAAAAAATAAATATAGAAGTGAATTTTATTATTACACATACCTACATAGAATAATTTTTTTGGGAAATGGTAACATCGTTTATGCATAGAGATAGATCAAAATATTCACAACACAATGCGATTTTATTCATTCATATATTAATTGGATGTTAATGACGAAGAAATTTATCAATATATATGATTTTTATGAAATATTAATTACCATTTTAGGGTGAATTAAAAAATAACATTCCCTCAATACATTTATTGATAATAAAAATTGTGTTTATATCTGATTAAGACAAACTATCTCCATAAAATTTGTGATTAATTTTTCCCATAAATTTTATAGGTCACTTTGAATATGTATAAAATTAATATATTTGACATTTATATCATAATAAATATAGTGGTCATGATGGAACCATGAAAAATGTTTTACGACTGGAACTCGATAACATATATACTATGGATTTAAGAAACATTTTACACCCAGAAATAATAATTTTAATATATAATTATTGATAAAATGGGGTTTTTAAATTTTTTAAATGGATCATATATGATATTATAAATATTGTAATTATTCTATTAATGAATTAATGAAATTTAAATTTATTGTAAAAGATATTATATGGATTTCAAAGAAAATATAACTGTAGGTTGGGGTTTTAGTTTTTGATCTCATAAATATTTTGGAGTCTTATATTTATATTTCCACAGGTGAATATCGTTCTTCCAAAAACATGTTTTCTAAATAAAAAATTGGACGGTTTTGAAATTATAATATGAATTGTTAAAGTTATTCATATCCATTTTTTAATTTTTATGAAATAGTTTGAAACAAATATTATTTTCCATTATCAAATGAGGTACACGTAAATTTACAAAAGAAAATCAGAGGTATTTTTTTTATCATAAAATACAAGAATTTTTTTTCAATTTCATGAAATCAATTTCTATTGAATATTACGTCACATTTTCAATTTTTTTTCAATTAAAATTATCCATTAAATAATTTTAAATATTTTTTAAATTAAAATAAATTTAAAATGAAATGTATATTTTCATCATGAATTATTTCAACTGAGACTAAAAATAATTTTCATCTATGATAACATGAATATATATTTCAAAAAATTTATTTTTAGTTTATCTAGGTATTCCATCATTATTTTATTCGGTAGATGGTTTATTTTTATGATGAAAAAATGAAATGAAAATTAAAAATATTTCATATCTATAGGTTTATCTATTATTCAATGATTTGGAATCCAATTAATTTACATGGATTATGTTATTTAAAATGTTTTACGAGATTATGGATGAAATATATACTATGTTTATAATTTTATTAATGTAACCTATGTCTAGTTCTAATGAATTTGGTAATAATTGATATCTCATGAGATATAAATGAATAGAATATAATGTGAACCATGTTCAATAATGGAATGTGTCCACTATGAAAGTCATTGGACTAAACTACGAGGACTACTATATGTTGGGGAGTGAATCCACTACACTATGATATCCTTGGAAGTTATCCTTTACTACAATGGAAAATAGTTTTCATGTTTATATCTATGTAACAAATATGTGACTTGTGATAATGTAATGAAATCATGGTTTATGTTCCTTGATCCCCTTATTATTATTTATTATGTACTATTATGATATATTCTATGAAATAACATTATTATCATTGATATATAGGTTATGTTTTAAAAATATTAAGATCATGTTCTGATAAAATTATTCTCAAGTTTTTCATTTGTCCCCATTCATATATACCTTTTCCCCTTACTGATAATATTACCTCATCATTTTCATATATTTCCTTTCACTGGGGTTTGATCAAAAGTGTGATTATGATATTTCTTAACAAGGGTTAAAATTATGATGATATAAGTTGAAGATTTTGAAAATATTTTATGATCATTTGTTATGATTCCATGTTTCCTAAGATAATACACATAAATGATTATATCATGGAACATCATCTCATGATATATATATTCATTTCTTTTTATGTAATGTCTATGTATGAAATTTAATGGTCATTATATGTTTTATAATAGAAATTATTTATCAACTAGAGTATTGGATATGAAAAATTCAGTATGTTCCCATGGGATAAGTCAATGTTTATTATAAAATACGAATTATTTTGTAATGATAATGGATGACTAATGATAGAACCATTGTTCCATGTAAGGGGGATTCTTTATAAAATAAATCCATAAATGATTTTCTTTAATTTTCCAACTATGACGATTATTTCTCAGACTATGATTTTTGTATTTATTCAATGGTTGAAACCGAAATGATTCATGTTAATTATGGATGCAATGGACAATGAAATGATTACCCTCTAGAGAATCCAAATATTTTGTTATCTAGATTGAAAATTTTTGGTGATATGCTCATAAAAAAAATCCAAAAATTATAATCACGATAAGCTACAAAATAAGAAAATTAGTAAACAATGTTCTATTGATC
The DNA here is from genome assembly GCA_963277665.1 of Viscum album. Classification (NCBI taxonomy): domain Eukaryota; kingdom Viridiplantae; phylum Streptophyta; class Magnoliopsida; order Santalales; family Viscaceae; genus Viscum; species Viscum album. The sequence continues at coordinate 62,137,179 of OY728164.1, read as the reverse complement.
CCTTAATGGGGGAATATCCACCTTCTTTTAGTGGGTTCATTGATCAACTAGTCATTGGAAAATGGATTAGTACTTTTGGAATTATATTTTTTATTTTTTATCAATACAAACAAGATAATATTATTATTTATCATTATAATATTAAATGTGAAACAAATTAGTGGATGACTCTTATCTAGAACAGAAGGGAATAATAATAAATTTAATCTTAGTAGTGGGATAAGTTTAAAAATTTATTTTCAAAAATGTTTACTCCTTCTATTCTATTAATGATAATTGAGATGTAATTATTTCAGCTAATGTTGAAGAATAAAAACTCTATTGGTATCTATGAGGAAACCTTCACCTGACAAGTGGGGTACACTTATGGTATTTTAATTAAATTATATGATAATGTTGATTGATTATTCAATTTCCAAAACCCATTTATATACATAGAATTATTTATATATAATTTAACAGGTATGAATAATTTTTTTGGGTTCCCTTATGTTGGATATTGATATTGGAGTTACCCATTAATCTCATGGTTATGATAAGTAATAAATCGTTGAATTGAATGGAAATTCTAAAAACTATATAGAGAAGAATATCAAAATGCAATTATTATTTACATGTGGATGGAGTGAAAGTTACCATTTTATTAAGGTAATTGGTAAATTATTCTTATGTAAAAATTATGTTTTTCATGTATTATAATGATGAACAGACGAGAAGAAGGTTTATAGTGTAACACCCTAATAATTTTTAATTTTTTTTAAAAATTAATTTATTCAATTTGATATTTTACATTTCACACAACAATAACTAAAATTATTATTTATATTAGGCTTCCATTATATGAATCACAAATATAACTGTTCATGTAACAAAACATAAATTTTATCTTTATATACACATAACACTGATGTTATCTTGTTTTACTCACAACAATGAATTTCAACAATGGCACAAATTAAAAGAAAGACTGAGTTTTACTGAACAACAATACATCATTAAATGGTATTATTTAATATAATAATATATAAATTTTCCTTTAATTTAGAGGGTATAAAATTTCTTAAATTATTTGCTAAAATATATGGTTTACAAAAATATTATAATATTTTATTTGATATTAATAAATTATATATGAATATAAAATATGATTGAATGTACACATATATATTATTATTTTAACGGTCAAAAATCTGTTTTACACTAATAATTTAATTAAATCTTAATTAGTGAGTGATTTTCATGAAATATATATTTTAAATATATAATAATTTTCTATATTCATCTAATAGATTAAATATAAATAAGATAATATCAAACAAAATTTTATTCTAAAAACCCTATATATTTTCATAATGGTTTTTACCAATTTTAATGGTGAAACAATTTAAAATATAGTTTTAAGAAATTATATATATTTATTATCAGAATATATGATTCATAATTTGGATGGAAACATAAAAATATGGTTAGGATAAATTTTTGTTATTTTCTGTAAGGTGTTATTTTTAACGAATAGTTAAAAACAATAAATTTTAATTAAAGTATTCTATTTCATATAATTTATTTATAAATTAAAATTATATTTTAAATTGTATTAAATGTTTATTTAAATAATAGTTTTATAAATTTATCTAATTTGGGACATTTGTAAGCAATTTCTGAATGGAATTGGATATAAAACTATTTTCACACATTTGATCATTTTTTCTTTAAAACCCTGTAGTGTCATCCCATCACGTGAGATTAAATACATATTAATTTCGTCCATTTATATGATTAAAATGATGAAAAATTGGTTACATATTAGAAATTAGATTAAATTATAATTTTCAATAAGGTCACCATTGTTTTTTACCAACCATATTTGTGAATTTGATTAAAATTAATTGCATCAGTTTAGAAAAAAATTGTTTAATAAAGTACTAAACATTACATTTAAGACCCAAAATGACATAGAAACTTGTCAAAAACCCATTTTTTGGCACTATTCTACAATAAACCTTCCATTATTGATTATTTTTAGTATTTTATGTCTTTTTTATGTAAAACATTGGGTACACCTAACTTGTTTCCAAAAATGAAATTTTTTTCTTTTCCCTTCCATATAAATGGAAAAAAACTTCTCCCTCTACATCCCACCACTTATGAAAAATGAATAAAAAAATATGCTCACATAACCTCTAAATATTCCTCACTTATTCCCAGAATCTCCCCTATTGTAGAATGTTATCCTAGGGAGCCTTTTGGCACAAATCAAAAGGGGCTACCCGATTAAGAGGCGACATATTCTCGCAAACTCCTTTATTTTATTTTCATTATCCACAAAATAAATCTTTTTATTCGATGATTATATGAAAACCATTGTGAAATATATATTATAATTTTTTTGTTATATTTTTTTGACATACAAATTAAAACACCTTCATTTAATGAGTAATGAATATACTGTAAATGACTATGTCGAAAAACCTCCACACGAAATGATGACAATTAATTTTTTCCTTTACCTTCTTTGATGGTGGATATTATGATGGAAAATAGATTAATATATGTTATATATTTTATTTATTATTTCCCAATTATTTTGTTTTTCTTTTACAACACATATGTTTTTTACATTCCGTTTGTTGTAAGTACGATAATTTTATCTGGGAATGTGAGGACTACCGCCCCCTCAAAATGATGTGATTTTATGAGACAATAAATGGAATTTATTAATAATGGTCCTAAAGAACATATATGATATATATGATATAATAAAAATCCATTAATAATTTAATATAAAAATATATTTCATATAATTTTATTTAATGATATATTTAAAATAGAAACATTGTTCATGAAAACATACGACTTACTGTATCCATATATGGATTATATAATTTCATAAATAAATATTAAATAGATTATTATATCAAAAATATACTGAATATACATGATAATAAATAATTATTTACTTTCTAGAAATCATGATACATGTTTATGGCCAAATGATATAAATAATTAACACACCTGTGATAAACAAAGAAAATATTACCCAAATTGAAGCCATAACATAGAATTTTTAACAAGAGGGTAATATAATGTCATAATCAAACCATATATGCTATTATATATATTAATATGGTTTTATAAAATAAGTATAATAAATTTATATTTATTATACAAGTAATTTGAATGAGTAAGATGCGAGTCAAGAATAAGGTAACATGATTTTATGTCACTTTTTATTTCTGTGAGATACATTCTATATCAACCAATGACTTTTTTTCAGATTATATAATGACCTTGAATGTATTTTTTAAATATTATAATTAAAATTTTGGGTATTTACATTTCCACTCTATTATCCATCTTTTATGGGGTTTATGTTTCATAACATACCAAATCCATATGAGTTTTTGCTTCATTTTTCCTTCTTTGTGACTCATATTTTTTATTAACCTATATTAATTTTCGAGGTGTACTTGTCATGTTAAAAAATGAATATCCATAATATTATTACATTATATGAATCATATAAATCCATCATCATACATGTAGTGTATTATACCAACTTATCAAGTTGTAAGAGTTAATGGAAAACATCCCATCATTTATTTGGAATGATTATAAATATACCTCTATTGATGATATATTATGATACATCTCTTAATAACACTCATGATTTAAATTATACTATATTTCTTTAATATATTTTCATGAATTTGTTCCATTTTTCTACCCATTGATACATAATTTTGTTAATAATGTATTTCTAAGAATGCCCAATATTCCCCTCTCTGTGATCAGAAATCTATATTTTCTAAAAACAATTTTGAAGAATATAGTAACAATATCATATAATATTTAAAATAAAATTTTACCATTTTTTACATTAAAAAATATATTAAAAGGAATATAATTTCTATTTCCAAACAAGTAATTTTTCTATCCCATTGACAATGCTAAAGGAATGTTCTTTTTTCCTCCGACAACATGTGCATATTTACCAAAAGACAGTACCTTGAAACATCAATCACATATTTAAAAGGTTAACTTTTAAGTAAAAACTTTTTTAACTAATTTTCAATGGAAATGTTTTTAAAACAAAATTCATTATTTGTTATATGTTTCAATAAAATATTTTTTCAAATTGTTTTAAAGCATTATTTATGACCTTGGTTAGTATATTCAATAAAATTGGTTTCAAAAAAAATTAATTCTTATTTAATTTGTATTTAACTAAAAAAAATTCAACCATTTTTCAAGAGTTTATTACTTTATTTTAAACTATTTTCAATGAAATTTCTTTAATCTATTTTGAATATTATTTTATAATATTTCACAGAAAAAGTATTAAAAATTATTTCAATCCTTATATATAAGTTTTCATTGTATTTTCTAAGAAAACCATTTTCAAATGGTTTTATTTAAGAGAAATACATTTTGAAATTATAAATGTTGTTTTCCTTAAGAATATTTTTTGAATGACATTAGATAACTATTTTATATTTATGATGAAATTCATTGAAAATACTAATTATATTATAGGAATTGATTATAATGTTTAATTCATATTCTTCATATGAATAGGTTTATCTAAATGAAATATCCATTATGAATCATGTTTCCACTTCAATGGTTTTATGTTAAAGAAATATGATTCACATTCCTGGGTTATTATTTTGATGAAATGATTGTGAAACAAGTATTATTTTCAATAGTTTATGTTGTGATTACATGTTTGTAATACCCATTTCATTAAATGTGTTATGATATGATTTTTTATGATTTTTTAGAACATGTCTGTATGATTTCATTATGAGGTATGTTGGACCAATATATCCTTCCAATTCATTTGTTAATGATAAATGATTTATGACTTTTAATGACATGTGTATGGGAATCCCTTTCCCAAAACAAGAGGTTATTCATAAGGTCATCCCAATCCTAAAAAAGATGGTAAATTAGAGTTCATCCCATGCCCAAACCAATTTTTCTAGATTGGAGAACATACAAAGGCCAAAATAAAATTGAACAAAAGAGGACATCCCAAGCCTGAATAAAGAGGGTATATGGGAGGGAATCCCATGCCCAAAGTCACTATAAGGGTGAGTAACTCAAGAATAACACGTTTCAATGTCCTTGGTAGGCCACCTTCACATAATGTAATTATATTCTTGTGTTTTTTCCAGAATTCTATATTTTAATCCTATGTTATTGATTCATGAATATTTTTTTATTTCTTAATAAATCATGTCTTATGATATTACAATAATTATTATGGTCACTAATATGTAATGTATGGTCTTCAAATTTAATTCTAAAGGTCCATACCATTTTTTTCATGTTATGATTACCCTTACTGAGCATCTGATCTCACCTATTTCGTCTTTTATCATTCCCTAGATAATACAAAAATGTTGTATGTAGAAGTACTAAATTTTGGGTAAATTGATTGATATTTTTAATATCTTTCACCAGGAAAGATTATTTTGTCTCTTGATATTCATAGACAATATACTAATACGGTCTATAGGAATGTATTAATGCATTGTTTTTGAATATTTTTAAAAAATGATATAATATATATGTATTTTAAGCCCGGGTACCTATAGTTCCTATCAATCAAATGGTTTAGTTACCCTTCAAAATGAGGCCAATAAATAGTTTCTCAGATCCATGGGTTTATTTATAATGATATTTCTGCTGATGTCTCTATAGTTAAGTTCAAGAATGAGTAAACATTTGTGAATATTTCCACGAATTTTTTTAAAGGATAGAGTGAGTGGTTTCGTAGAAATATATCTCATTCGAGATAATACAAGTGGATGTGGCTCTGGTGTAGATGTACCTTGGGGAAACAACTCTAACAAGATGTTCCGGGCCTATCTTAGGGTAATTTGGTATACGGAAACATGCCTTGTGGCACACCTGGTTTGACACTCTTGAAGGATGTGATCTGGAAATTCACAAACTATTTGTGAACAATCATGATGGATTTATATAAAAGATGAATATTAATAACCAAGGATTAACCAAAGGTTTCATATATTAATGAACCATGGCACCTGATTTAAGCACCAAATAACCTATTTTTTAGGATTACATGTTATCCTGATATGATTAAAGATTCATACATAATTCATTATAGTATTGGTCAATGGAGTGAAATAAATGGAATAAGGATAGAATTGAATGTTTTTGGATGTGGATAATATATAAATTATGAGAATATACATCCCAAGTGGTAATATTATATATAGAATCTTGAATGTGGAATGATTATTGGATATACTAATGAAAATAATCAACCTGTAAATGATACATGAATTTTGTATGATGTTATTCATTTATTTTTTACATTAAATAGTAGAGTCATTATAAGATTGAGACTGAGGAACCTTATAACCAGATTCATATTTTATATTTTACAAAAGTGGTATTAATGAATAATATAATGAAGAATATGTAATAGTTTAATAATAAACCTATAGGAATGATATATTTTGGTTCTGGAATTAATGTATTTATGTTACATGAATCAATAAAACTACAAGTGTTTTCAGTATAATTTCTAATTAAGTATAGAAAACTATAACTTTTATGGTAATGAATACTTATAAAAGTGATATTTCTATTAGGTGAAGGTAACCATTAATTAATTCATTCCATTGAGATAATGATGATTGGACAAAGATATGTTGTAAATGTATCACTAAATTTGATGGAATGGATTAGCATGGAACAAATTAATGAAAATGTGTTATATGACACTAAGGATTAAGTATACAATTTATTCAATTAAAATAATATATTTGGTAATCATTAGAGTAAGTAAGGAGGCCTTTCTTCCAGAATTATATTTTGGTATTTATGGTTATTAACATGTTTGAAGAGAAAATTCGATAAAGATAATCACATTATTTGAATGTTAAAATAAGTGATATCTTGTGATTTATGGGGGATCAATGTTCATCTAATTTCATTACATTTTATCTAAAGAATTATATTTTAATCATTTGGATGGGTTATAAGGTTAAATATTTATTGGATGTTTTTGTTAAAATATTGATGTGTTTTAGAGAAAAAAGTATTACTTTACAACATGAGTATTAAATCATATTAGAAAACTTATTAAAAAAAAGGTGTCGATCATAATTGTTGAATGATGGGATGGCATATCGTGGGTCTCATGATCAATTAGTACATCAGGAATGGGAAATGAAACATCATTTTTAGAGAAATAGTTGAAGTGTATTAACGAACAAAAAGGGTAATGTTGTCTTAAAATAAAGTGAGTATATCTTTTGTTTAATGTTAATAAGATTTTAGAAATAGGATCTTCAAGCCAAACATGTTTTCCTAGTACCTTCAGTTCTGATGAATCAAATGCTCCCATAGATACTCACATATTTATAAATTTCTAATTGTAAACATTATCTAAAAAATGTTTTTAATAACTCACCATTAGAACATGATGGTTATATATCTCTTCCATGTCCTTGTTATCACTTCCAACATATTATATCCTACGTGGGATTCCAGTTAAGAGTTACATTGGGTAACTATTATAGTTTCATCTTTATTTTTTAATTGATTTTTTAGTATTAATTATTATTATGTTGGTATATATGAAAGGAAATTTCGGGTATTAAATCATTAATAACCTTGATAAATTTTGTTCGAGAAATTAATTTTAGGGGGGGTAGAATGTCACACCTTAGTTTTTGTGAAATAATTATTTAGAATTAATTTATTCTCTTTTAATTTTACATTTCACATAATAATGAAAATATTTTATTTTCAATTTATGTGTTATGTTTTAAGAAACACCATGTTAATCTTGAACTATACGAAAAAAATTCATTTCTCTAAAAATAATATCGAAGTAAAATTTTGTTAAACATAACAATGAAATTTCTTGATGTCAGGGTGTAACATGCAAAACCTTGTTTTTTCGAAAAATTGTATATCATTAAAATATTATAATTTTTCATTATAAGATAAATCCTTGTTGTTATATTATATAATTTGAATAGTGTAAATAATTTAAAATGATATATGGTTTACAAAAATATAGGATGAATAATTTGGTTTTCAATTACATAAAAAACAATATAAAACCCGAATGAATGTAATGTGAATCAATATTAATTTAATGGTCCAAAATATGTTTTACCGAATTAAATTTAATTAAATATAATTATTGGGAGATATTAAGGTAATATATATGATATATATTCAATAATGTATTTTTCATAATCATATATCTTATTTGATTGATATATGATAAGAACGAACACTATTTTATTATTAAAAACTTGTATTTTTTATACTATTATTTGTACTACCTTTTAATGGTGAACAAATATTCAATCATATATTTGGAAATGTCAAGTATTTTTTATGTCCAAATAAACATCATCAACATAATTGAAACATAGAAATTATGAAAAGATAATTTTACTTTATTTTTCTGTATGTTTACATTTTTTAATGAATAATTAAAAATACCTAATTTTAATTCAAATCATGTTATTAGTATATTATATTTATAAGGATATATTATATTTTAAATTATATTTTATGTTTAATTAGATAATATTTTTATCTATTAATCCATGTTAGTTAATTGGAACAAATTTTACATTAAAATTGGATATAATAAACATATCAAACTTTTGATCATTATTACTCAAATACATGTACTATAATCCCATCAGTGTGATTAAATTTAAAGTAATGATAGCCAATTAAATATGTATAATTGGGAAAAATGGATCCCTTTATTTTTAAAAAGAAAAATATATAATTTCTAATAAGGTAAAATTATTTCTTCAGGGAAATTATTAGTGATATTTGTTATAAATAATTACCACAGTTTAGAGAAAAATTAGGATAATAATGTACTATACCATAATTGTATGACCCAGAATGACCTAGAAATTTCTCCAATACCAATTGTATAGATATTATATTTCCATGAACCTCCCATTAGATATTTTTTATTTGTTTTTATTAAATTTTTAATTACATGTTATGGAACATCTTACTTGTTTAGATAAATTCCAAGTGTGTCCTTTCACTTCCCTATAAAATACCACCACCACTCCCTCTTCTTAAAAACTGTATAGCCACATGGATCAACCAAATTATGATAAAATAAAAAACTAACATCTCCCACATTATCATATAAGTATCCCCCTTAAAAAATTTCTAAGGATTCCCTTTGTAGAAACCCAAAAGGAGTTAACCTGATTATGATATAGCGTCTTCTCTCAAGCTCATCCATTTTATTTTTATTCTCTACACCCACATATTCATTTATTAAATGATTGTTTAAAAAAAAGACTATAATAAATATAATATTATTTTTAAGGATAATTTTTTAAACTATACTTACCAATTCCTACATCAAATGGGGAATGAACATTCTGTTTACGAGTACAGTGAACTACCGCCTCACAAAATGATGAATGTTCATTTATACAATACCACCTCTCACGGTAAAAATTATGAAGTAAAATAGGACTATATATGTTATATATTATATTTAATGTGTAATTATGTTTCTATATTACATTTATAACATGTTTCTACTTACATTACTTTTGGTTTATGTTACATAAATTTGTGTGAGGAAGTGTGGACTACAACCCCTTAAAGAGATATTATTCATTCCCAAAATAAATGCAATGTATTAAGAATAGTTTTAGTGAAATTATATGATATATATGATGTAGGATCTATATTCAAATAATGATATATTTAAATATATATAAATAAAAATATGACATGTACAATCATTAAATATTCCAAAAAATGTAATCATTGTTCATGCATATGTACGGATTATAATATCCATTAATAGTATATAAAATTTGTTATTATTCATTACATAGAATATTATAATAAAAATTTACTATATATATATAGTGTCCCTCTTTTTCATACATTAATTCAAATCATTTAATGATAAAAAACATAAATCATTACACAATGTGGATCAAAAGGATTAATGTGATACGAAAACTAGGACCAAACATAACCCTTACAACATCAAACATAAAAATGAATTAATTTATTCTTCTCTAGTTTCAAATTGGACCTTGAGTTCTCATTAGTACATGTAAACACCTAGGGATGTAAATCAAAATGGGGTGAGCTAAAATCCAAGAAATAGGATTGTAACAAGAGATAATATAGCAAGGGGTGAGAAAAATCCTAAATATAAAAACATAGAAATAGGTCCATAAAATGGATAGGTTGAATTAATAAAAGTAATGAAAAGTGGAAATGCATAAAATGAAACATTATGTATAAGTTGTAAATTACCAAACATATTTTTGAACAATGAAAACATCATGTTTAGGTATATTTTACATTAAATCATGAAATTCATCACTTTACCCAATTCATTAGTGAACTGTATAATTATATGTTCACCAATAACATCATTACATCAACATTTCACAATATAATTCTTAGCGCACCTGTTACATCATAAATTTAACAGTATCATGCATGCCACATAGATTGTATATCAATATTGAACATAAGGACACACATGTAATGTAATATGATTCATTTGATAAATCATTAATTAAAAAACATTGTGTTACCAAATGAAATATGGTATAACATTCTTGATACAACACCATCACCCAAGAGTGGGAAATAAAATGTGTGTTTCTGGAAGAAGGGAATTCTAGGAAATCATTTGTTTGACATAAAATCTTGTGGAAAAAAATTTTATCATATAAAATGTATGATACTGATGAATAAATTATTTTTATTGAATATATATATTGAAAATAGGTTGAAGAGGGAAAACCTAAAAAAGGTGATTTCGAGAAATCTCCTTACCTTGTATTAGAAATATTTATTCACTTTAATTTCATGTATAATAAAATTAGACTAATTAATTAAAAATTACAGAACCTTTTATACAACAATAGGGTTAATTATGGTATCATTTTGTTTTTTATGGTCTATTGGATGAGTTATATAGTTTGAATTCATTAATTGAGAGTGTTGTTTTTCTTCTTTTTCATGAACGGTTCACTTAAAAACATGAATGGTTGTTCGCTTACAAAATGGATAAAAATATATTACTAATATTACATATTAGTAATGATATTCCTAGGTCCTAAAATATAATTTAATTAATTATTTTATATTCCATGTGGTTGAATCATATGTCGAATTTTAATGATGATTGTTTTAGGTTATTTTGGGGTATTTTTGGATCACAACAGACATGTTTTGATTTATCATTTAGTATTATGTATACAAGTTAATTATAAAAAATAAAATGGGATAAAATATATATATATTAATATATTTTATCAACCATTTATTTGTTGAATTTACATCCCTTATGGTGTCAAATGAAAATGGATGTGTATCACCCATATGTTGGTAAATTAACACATCATGAGTGATGAAATCATTTTAATAATCAAATAGATAAATTGAGGGTTGGGTAAAATGAGTAATCATACATTAACATGATATAATACCAATATATAAAAAATAATTAAGTTATCATGAAATTTGGATTACAAAATATGATGATCAGAGATGGAATGAAATGAAATTTAAAAGGAATGTGAAAGAGAAGAGAGAAAATATATTACAACTTGAATATATATTCCTTGAGATCATCTTTAGTGAAATTTTTTTGGTATTTTAAAGAGACAAATGTCTGTTGGGAATGGGGAGGGCATTTTTTAGATATTTTATTAGAAGTTGAAGTATTCTTAAGGCTTGATAGGTTTCTGTAAATGAGGTTGTGAGAGTGTTATTTATAGTGAAGGCTAGAGGTGATTTCTCAATATTATATTCAATAATTTATTATTTCACAACAAGATAATATATTGTGATGATTGATGTGGTAGAAACTAATAATAATTTCATGTGTGTTTGAACCAATGACTATATACATTATCCATTACTAATGTATGATGCTGAAATTCATTTATTTATCATATTTTGTAAATTAATGAATTTCATTATTTAATAAAAATTCAAGTATTTTATAAAAATCCAAAAAATTTATCCTAACCATTTTTCAATTTGTATATTTGGAAAATGAAATAATTTTTTTGAATATATTTTTCTTAATATGATTAATTTAATTTTTATTTGAAATCATAATTTACATGGGAAATATAAATTTTAAAATTTAAAACTACTTTAATAACTCTTTGAAATATTAATTAAGGTCTCAAAAAATGATCATGTAATGATAAGAGATCAAAATCCTAGTTTTTTATATATGTTATGAAAATAAATTTTTCTTTATGTAAATAAATTAATCATTTAATATTCATGAATTATAAAAATACAAATACTAAAATATAAAAATATAATATTATCACTTATAATATGGATATATATTTTTTATACTATAATTGGTATGGTTTTTATTAACATAGAAAATTTACAATGCACAATGCTCACGTTAATACTCATTGTGGTAACAATACTATTCATATGTGTATGTTACTATTTACTAAAAAAATAATATTGTCCAAATGAACTCCCAAAATCTTACTGATCGAAACTTTGTATGTAATATTTTTAAAAGTAAATTATCATAAGTGGGAAATTTTTTCTAATGGTAAAATAGTTGTTCATTTAATCATGATGTGACATTGTGATTTCTATTGTGATTTTATGGGATTATGACAATACTACATGATGGGATAAATTTCATTGATAAATTATTTGGTCATTATATTCTCCACCCTTTTTGGAATTTCACCCTCAAAATTTTTTTTATGTAAAAAAGTGAGGGTAATTATTCTTCATTAAATTGAATGATTCCCAATTTGCATCTTCATATTTATGGTTCCTCACAATCCCTATGACATGGTGGGTTGTCTATTTTATTTGAAACTTATCTCTCTGGTCCATATTCGTTACATGAAGTTCCTTATAATAGAGAACATCTTCATAACATACCACCTTTGAGTTTAGTACATGTGAGGAATCTGTTATGCACTTCCTCAGGAGTTACATATGAATCATATCATGAACTTCATCCATATTTGGTGGAATTACAGGAAGTTATGCCAAAAATACTATGTCCTCAATTATCTGAATGGGACAACTCTTCCTTGGGAATAATATTTGTTTCGATCCAAACCACAAGACTCTCTTCTATGGAGTGATCTGAAGGAAAAAATTATCTCCAACGTCAAAATCCAAAACTATTAGACATGTTTCAGCATATCTAATTTGCAGAATCTAACAATCATTGAATAAATACTTTAGAGGAAGCTATTTTTGTATGAGTACTTAACCAATTGGATATGCTGATAACATCCACCTATGACATTAAATAAATCGGCTGTTAGAATATATTTGAGTGGAAAAATATTTCTCTCAGATTGGCCATTAGATTGGGGGTGATTTTCCATGATGAAATTTAATTCATCACTCCAAACATGTTGGAGACTCATCAAGAATTTATATGAAAAACTTGGATCATGATTATAGACAATCGAGAGTGGAACCCCATGCAATATCACCACTTCTTTCACATATAAAATTTCAAGTTGTTGAAGATAGAGATCTTTGTAAATTGAGATAAATAGGGTAGTCTTGGTGAGTCATCCCACAACAATCCATATCACATTATTTCCTTTGGATGTATTTAGGACACCTGTGAAAATATCTATAGAGACATTATACAATTTATACATTTGTATGAGAAATGATTGCATCAACCATTTGGAATTTTTTCCCCCTATATTAAATTTCTTAAGATATCAAGCACTTTGATATATATTCAGAAATCTCCTTCTTTATCATATCCCAGAAGAAGTGTTCTCGGAGATCTCATTGCAACTTGGTGTTACCTTGATGGATAAATAATGATGATCTATGAACATTTTCCAATAGCTCCTTATTTTTCCCAGGCGATGGACGCACACAAAGACACCTTACAAACTGAATCAACCCATCATCATTAATTTGGAAGACATGCAGCTTCACTTCCATAACCACATTCACATTATTTTGAAATTCCAGATCATCCCTTTATGCTTCTTGAGTCATCACTGGGATAGAAAGTTTGGAAATGATTTGGGAAAGGTAGGATATATTCCCTTCTATCATGATATCCAAATATCAGGGTTTGTCTCAATATACATCATGGATAGAGTATATGGTTCTTTTCTTCACAGAGCATATTCTACCATATTCACCTTCTCCGGATGATATTGAATAGATAAATCATATTCCATGATTAGATATATACATTTTTATTGATTAATTGTAATATATTTTGGTTTATTATATAATTTATATACTTTTGATAGTTATATATTTCATACTTCTCAAAATATAGGAAGTGCTACCAAATTTTCAAAGAAAAAAGCATAGAATCTAGCTCTGTGTCATGTGTTGGGTAGTTCTACTCATAGATCTTCAACTAAACTGAGGCGTGGAGTATTATATTATAATTTTTCATGAGTAAAAATACCAAACTATTTTTCAAAAAAAATCTATATGTCAAATAAACCTATCGACTTGTCCTTAATGTGAGTAAAAGTTCAATGATCAACCATATCTTTATCTCATTGAAGCATTACTCACATTCTTCCATCTAGACATACTTTACCCCTTTCCTTGTTAACATAGTTAGAGGGAATTAAAACCATGATAAATTTCATATTAAATTTCTGTATTACACAATTAATCCAATAAAAAATGTACTTATGAGACACTAGAGAGTATGTTCCATCCCTCAATCTTCTTTTTTTGAAGGGTCCAATGAAATTCCCTCACATGTGATCTCATGTCCCAAAAATGTGACATGCTTGATACCAATTTCACACTAGCTATACATGGCGTACCACATCTCCTTTCTCAATGTCTCCAAAACATGTATAAGATGTTTTTAATGTTCCTCTTTATTCATGGAGTATACGAGAATACCTCCCATAAAAGATGACCTGAAATATTTTAAGGTAATTCATAAAGACTCTAAACATCCATTCCCTAATAACTATTGGGGCATAACCAGAATCTCATATTTCCCATACCATGTACAGAAGGTTGTATTCTAAATATATTCTTTCTTCACCTTTAGCTTATGATATGTGGAACGATGAACCACCTTTGAGAAGTACCAAGCTCCACATAACTGATCGAACATGTTGTCACTCTTTTTAAGGGATACTATATCTTTATGGTGATCCTGTTTGAGTTCTTGATAATTGATACATAGCCTCATTTATATAACCTTATTCTTCCAAAAGGTCACTATCACACCCTATGGTGATGCACTAGGGTATATGAACAATATTTTCAAATGATCTTGCATCTAATTCGTTTAATTCTTTAGTTCGATTGTAGACATCCTATAGGGACACATTGATATAGTAGTAGCTTAGAGATGGAGTTCTATATAAAAAGATACCTCATGACTATAGGGAATTATAGATAACTCAATGGGGGATACATCAACTTATTCCAACATGATTGGAATTTATGATATGTTGATACTGTCCTTTGAATCAATAATTTTAGTGAGGTATACTTCTTCAGAGGGAATAAAAACCCCCATTATTGATGGATTTTTCAATATAGATTCATTTTCTTCCTTGAATTTATCAAAATTCCAAGGATGGTTTGGAATATGAAAATATATTACCTTTCCCATATAGTTGATATGAGCTCTATATAATGTGAGAGAATCAATTCCTATTATAGCATTGAATTCCACCAAGGGAAGTGTTATGAGATTTTCTATAAGAATCCTCCCACATACAAAAATATGATTGGAGTCCAACAATTGGGTTTCAAGTATTTAAAACCAATATATTTTTACAAATATCTATAAATCTATGTTTTAGGGATTCGATTCGATAGTTCTCAAAAACATTCGAGATATAAAGGAATGGGTAGAATCAGAATCAAATAAGACTTTTACAATTTTTGGGTGAATAGGAAGTGTAACCTGAATTAATTTATTTTCTTCCTGAACATACATAGTAGTTATGGAATAATCATTACCATTATTTTTTGGTTTCATTGGTTGTGACACATATTACCCTCAAGTGCTTTATTTCTTGTCCACTATCTTGAATAGTTCCTTATCTCCCTATAGTTGTAGCATTGGAACAATGGTGGTTCTCTCCATTACTTCACCACATTCTTCTTCCTTATCATGTATTTTCTACAATATTGATATGTGTGGCCTTCTCTCACACTCTATAATTCTTTAACCATCCCTTTGAATAAATTCTTATGATTCTTCTTCACACATTTTTTGACTAGTGGGTGGTTGAGTTTTCTTTTTCTTCTTTCTAATTAGATCATATGGAATTATAATTCATCCTACATTTCCTATCTGCATAGGCATAGGACCATTCTACAAACTCCACATCCATTTTGAGATCACATGGAAAAATATATTCATAACTCCAAAAGTCTCAAATTGAAATATCCTTTCGATGTTGAGGTTTTAATCCACTATAGAATATATTAATTTTCCCATCATTATTGATATAAAACATGAAGCATACCATGAAATCCTTGTAAAATTTTCACCATGGACCACAATATATTTACCATCCATTTTCATTAGATCTATGAATTTTCCATCCTTATTTGTATGATGTTTTCTTGGGAAATATGTGTTATTAATAATTATCATAATTTCTTCCAACTCTATATCTTCAATTTATTCACTCGTCTTGGTGTTGTTAATCAAATCCCACAATTTGTCATCCTCTCCAAATAGAAAATAAATTACCAGATTCAGATTATCCCTATCAAAATAGTGAATCACAGAAAAGATATTTCCAATAAAATTGACCAAATATTCACCATTTTTAGATCAAATGATCCACAAAATTATGATGGTCATTTCCACATATAACACATGTTATCGAGCTTGTCCCTCTTAGTCGAAAGTGGACATTCTAAATTATTCATGTTATTAATCATAAACTAAAAGAACTATTTAAGCATCACCATTATGTTTTGAACTCTACCTCCCAATGCTTTGGGGATGTCATTTGGAAAATCACTACATTGTCCCTCCCATGGGCTTTTGAAATGGATTCTCTTAGTTCCGACAATTTTATAAGAGAGAAAACGTCAAAACATACATAAGTAAACATGTAATCAATAAATATGTGATTCCCATGGGAAATATTCAATAATAGAATAACTTATTTGATCTCTATGTTTAGAATACCATCTTGTGTTATTACATATACTTAGTCTTATACATGTGTTTTCACTATGGTACCCTAAGACTGATACCAAATTTAACTAAACCGTGTATCTAATACCAACTATAAAGACCCTTCATTTCTTACATTACATTACTTCATTTTAATGATAAAAAATATATAATCATTACACAAATAAGATCCAAAGGGTTAGTTTCGTGGGAAAACTAAGAACAAGCATAACTCATACAACAAAAAAGATAATCTTTTATTTAGTTTCTTCTCCTCTGTCTTCTTATTGGACCTTTAGTTTTCATTAGTACACATAATCACCTGTGGATATAAATAAAAAAGGGGTGAGTTAAATCCTAGTAAGTGGATAAAAACATGAGACAATTTGTAATGGGGTGAGAATAATAATTTTTATCTACACATAATACCAAGATCATAATCATGATAAGAAGAATAATTAAAAGGGAAGAAATGTGGAAATGCATAAAATGAAACCTTGTGTCTAGTGAATAACCATCAAAAATATTTGTGAATATATATAGAATCATGTTCATTATAATTTCACGTTAAATAATGAGATTCATCACATTACACAATTCATTGGAGAACTTTATAATTTCGGCTGCAACTGTCACATCATAACATTATCATTTCTCTATATAAATCCTTGTACACCCATAACATCATAACATTAACATTATCATGATGGACAGATTGAACACTTATAAATCATTAACATAAAAAACCATACAATTTAATCAGTTTAAATTTAATATTCATTCATTAATAATCTTTGGGTTCCCAAATAAAATAGGGGAAACATACATGAAACAAGCACCATCAACAATGTGTGAGAAGTAAAAGGATTGTTTTTTTCTGAAAGATGTGTTCTTTTGGAAAACATTTTAATTGAAATAAACTCTATTGGAAACATGTATATCCCAAAAATGGAAGATAATGATGAATAAAATATTTTTATTGAATATACATATTGAAAATGTTCCGAAAGAGGGAATAACATATAGAAGAAAATTGGGTTCGAGAATTCCCCAAGCACTGTTTCTAAATATTATATACACATTAATGTCCTATATAATGAAATAATATTCATTAAATAACTATAAAAAACAATATTTCCATGAATATGTTTATTATGGTTTTATTAAGTTATTTTATGGGCCTTTTTAAGAGTTATAGAGTTCAAATTCATTTGTTTGGGAGTGTTTTTTTCTTATATATCATGAGCGGTTAACCTTTACACATGAATGAAAGTTCGTGTAGAACATGGAAAAATATACATAACTGATAATAAATTTTATTAATGATATTATACAGGTTTAACTGAACTTTTAATTAATTATTTTATATGATATGTATATGAATATTTAGTTAAAATTTAAAGATCATTTTCAGGATAATTTTGTCGGTTTGTGGATCACAATGAAAATGTTTTGGTTTTTTATATAGTATTATCAATAAAAGAAGATTCCCAAACATGAAAGGGTTAAAAAATAAATATTACAATATTTTTTAACCTATTTAATGATTTTATTGATAGACATGAAGGCGTTGATGGAATGTGGAAGTTCATCTCCCACTATGTAAGTAAATTAACACATCATATGCAATAATTTAATTTTGATAAATAGAGAGAGAGATAGAGAGGTTTATAATGAATAATCACCCAATATCATAATATAATACCATTATATCAATTATAATGGAGTTATCATGAAATTTTGATAAGATAATTTGATTTCAATAGATGAAAAAAATGAAATTTGAAAGGAAGTTGAATGAATAGAAAGAGAAATTGCCTCTTGAATATATCTTCCTTAAGAGCATGTTTAGGGGATATGGATTGGCCTTTTATGAGACCAAGGGCTTATGGATGTGGGTAATGATATTGGGAATTGAATATAGTTGAATTTAGTGTAGGTAAAAGGCTTTAAAGTTGTGTAGAAATGAGGTTGTGTGGGGTGGTATTTATAATGGAGGGGAGGCATGTTTTCTCAATATTAAATTAATTAATTTATTATTTCACCACAAGACAAGAAATAATTAGCATTTTTGTGACTATAAATATTAATAAGTGCATGTGAGTTTTATCCAATGGCCATTTACATCATCTATGACTCAATCATGATCCAGAAATACGTTTATTTAGCATATTTTGTACATTATCGAATTTTACTATTCACCAAAATTCATATACTATAGAAAAAGCCAAAAAATGAACCCGAACATATTTTTGATGTGTAGAATTAAAAAATGATCAATGTTTTATGATAATAATTTTCCAAATATTATTATTTTTAAATATAACTAAAACCCTAATTTACCAAAAAAATATGAATTTTGACATTTAAAACTACTTTCCAAACACATTGAATATTTTATTATTGTCTCATAAAATTATCATATAATGATAATTAATATAAATATATGTTTATGAATATATTTTATGGAAAAAAATTTCTTTTAAAATATTAAATTAATTATTAAATATTCATGACATAGGAAAGTACCAACATTAGAATATATTTATATCATATTATCACTTATTGGGAAAAAAAATTTCATTTAGAGTATCTATGATATAGTTCCTAGTCACATAGATGAATTAATATTCATAAGAAAATATTACTATTCATATAGGTAACATTACTATTAATAATGGTGTGTTAGTGTTCACCATAAATTGTGTTTGTCCTATCATATGCCAAACATCTTACTGATCACATCCGTAGATGTAAGAGTTTTGAAATTCATATCACATAAGTGGTAATTTTATGTTTAATAGTCACATAGTATTTCAATTAATGATGATCATTCATTGTGTTTCCTAATGTTATTTTATGTGATTATGTCATAACTATATGAAATGAGAAATTTCATTCATAAAGTTTTTTGTCATTACAATATAAATGATACTTAAAGGTTGATTTACATTGTGGAAATCATGATATATGTATAAGGACTAATGATATTATAAATTGAGACACATGGAAATAACCAAATTAATATTACATGAAGTGAATCCTTAACATTTTATTAATATCAATTGAGTAATACAAAGTCATAATGATAACATATATAATTTTAGATATAATAATATGGTGCTCTAAATGATTTATAATAAATTTATATCTATTATAAATATAATTTGAAGGGGTAAGTCACGAGTCAAAACATTTGGTAAGGGGATTTTATATAATTTTTTTATTTCCATGAGATAAAATACGTATATTCCACCCACTTATCATTTGTGGTTTATATACTGAACATTAATTTAATCTATTAATATGATAATTCATATTCTTGGTATTTACGTATCCACTATATGATATTCCTTTAATGGGGTTTTTTTAAATGGTACCAAATAACTACAAAATATTTGTTTAAATTTGCATTCGTTTAATCTTACATTATTTTCACCTACATTATTTCTATAGGTGTATTTGACATGTTATATATTTAATATTTATCATTTGATGATATTATATGCTTCATTTAATTCTATTTTCTTACATTTATATTATTATCCAAATTTACCATGTGGTAAGAGTTTATTAAAATAATCCCATATTTTTTCATGATTATTTATAATTATACAAAAATTAAATAAATATTATGACACATATCCCAAAAAATTAAATGATTTTTATTAATATCAATTTATTCACGAATATTCATGTATTGGTACCATTTGTTTCATTGATTGGTACATTAGATAGTTAAGAAAGTGTGTTTAATAATTCCCAACATTACCATCTCTTCTGTTAGATATAAATGTCATATAAAAAGTACTTTCAATAATATTTTATGATTCTATTATATTATATAAGAAATATTATTAACCATTTTTTTTCCAATCACTTCGATGGAATATTGTTTTCCCTTTCTGAAAAAGACCTTTTTTATCATTTTCTCAATGAAAAATGAATGTACCTTTTTACATCATATATGATGTTAGTATTTAACCACCATCATTCATTTGATTTTCCTTCACATTTATAATATGTTCAAATTTTAAAAATGAAATTTATAAGTAATTTTCAAGGAAAATTATTTTAAAAAAGGATTCAAGAATCTTGTATATGTTTTCGAAGTTTTTTTCAAAAAACAAATTCATTCATTATTTATATGTTATCAAATTATTTTTGATGAAATGAAATTAAAAAATATATAAGCTTCAATAATATGTATTCTTCTAAAGATGTTTTAAAATTATTTAAATTTTTTCATTATAAATATTTAATTTGTTTTGAAATAAAAGGGTTTTTAGATTTATTGAAGCTTATTTAATTTTTTTCATAGAAATGGTATTCAAACTAAATTCAAGTATTATTTATATGTATTAAATTTAATTTGAATTATTTTTAATGTAAAATTGTTTTATGTTAAAAAAACATTTACAAATATGAATATATATTTTCCTTAAGAAACATTTTTGAATGAAATTGAAAACATAATTTCAATCTATGATGACAACTAATGAGGGCACTCAATCCCTTATAGGAAATGATATTGATTAATAATTTATAATTTTTTATGAATGTGTTATGTGTAATGTTGACGTATGTATGAAACTTGTTTTTAATTCATGGTTATATGTTTATAATTTTTTTCTCTTTCGCGAGTTATGATTTTTTTGAAATGATTTTGAAATATATATCATTTTTTCTGGTTAGGCTCCGTATTCATGTTTACGAGACACATTTAATTTCATGTGTTATGATATAATTGTTTATTATTTTGTAGAACATGAATGTTGGATTTCATTTTGAGATGTTTTGGAACTATATATCCTTCCAAAACATTGGGTAATGGTAAATGTGTTATAAACTCAAAGGTTACATAGGAGGGTATCCTAGTCCCAATACAAGAGTCTATATAGGTGAATCTAAAACCCAAAAAATAGGTTATACGGGAGGAAATACCAATCCCAAAATAAGATGGTATTCAAGAGGAAATCCAAAACACTAAATAATAGAGTACACATTGGTACATCCAAAGCCCCAAATCAAGAGGGTACAAAAGGTGACATCTCAAGCTCAAAGGAGGTGCTTGGGTGATTATACCAATCCTAACATGATTAAAAGGCCTTGGTTGTCTTCATTGATATTGTATTATTATTTTCATAATTTATTTCCACAATTCCATATTTTATTTCTCTTTTATTATTTCATGGAAAATGTTATTTATTTTTATATGATTCATGTATTATGAATTTCCAATCTACATAATGATCTCAAATATGATGGTTATGATATTCAAGTGTCATTATAAAGTTATATACCTTATTGGTCATGTAATTCTTACCCATTTCCATTATTTACATTTACTATGCATATTATGTCACACTTTTCTTATGTTTCCACACCTCGATTTACAAAAAAATGAATTCAGATTATGTACTAAAGGTTGATATCTTTATGGGTGATGTCAAAAATAATTCAAAAGGATATAAAATTTTCATTCCATGTATCCAATTGCACTAAATTTTTGTGATCCTCTTGCATGTTTTTATGATGACCTAAAAATTCATCTAAAATAATGTAATATAATTGTATGTTAAATTTGGGGTTCACTATAGATACAGATGTGAATAATGACAAATATCTAATAAATGGAACACCTAAAATATAATTTTACAATTAAAAATAGTATGGTTATTATGATGAATAGTTCCCAAATTGAAAGTTTAATTTTGTTGATCATAGTCAAAATACTGTTATGAATGGTGAAAATTGGAAATAAAATTAGGTCAGTATTTCCGAGTAGGTGTATAAAAAACATGGGGATATGTACACATACCATAAAATCCAAAACAAACATTTTCTCATATGATTCTTTATCTACAAAATATTTTATAAATAATTTATTTTCTATGGGTATCATAATACCACCTAAAAATGAGACACTGAGTTAGATGTAAACCCGCTTAATGGTATGGTGATTTCATCTCATTTCCATGGTTCTTCTCTAAAATACTTTTTTTAGAATGTGATTATTGAATATATTATCATTCATCCTATAGTTGAAAACATTGTTATTTCTTAATAGATTATCTTTCATTACCTAAATCCAATATAAATTTCCATGTAAGGGATTAAATGTTTTCTATTCTAAACCAACTTAAGTTTACATCTCAATTTGATGAATAAAATGAAATTATGATAGAAATTAAATTCATTATATTGGTTATGATTCTAATTCAAAAGGAATGATTATCAATGATGGTTAGGGAAAATCAACATCAATGATATTATTATTGTGTGGAAGATTATTATTGTACTTCTAGATTAGATTTTGGGTCAACCATCAAATACTAAATTTGAGTTTTTAATAGAACTCATATATGGTTCTACACCTATATCCATGGTTATATATAGAATGGCCTCGATTGAGTTTAAATAATTGATAAAGAACGACATGGGGAATCATGACAGTAGATTTCCTGACCATGTGTGTCACTATGAGGTAGACCATATGTAGTATCTAAGATTAAATATGTATCAATGCAGATCTTTATTGATTATAAATAATATATCAAGATATAAATCATGAACAAGTAATCTCTACCCCGTATTGTAATATTTTTTCATCAACATCATAAAGCTCAATACTTTTCCGAGATTGGTAGTAATTCTATATATGATCAGTTGAGGGTAAATAAGGAAATATACCTTAGACCTTATATAAAAAAAGGTATGGATGATGTGAATTTATAGTGATTCCATATGTTCTTAATAATTCCTCTTTTTTCATTGGGATTGAATCAATAAACTCAATACTGCTTCTGTTGATCAGTTTTTGGTATTTTTATAGAGAATATTATTTTTAATTCAAAAGAGAGAGTATAATCTATAAAATCATATGAAAATTATTCAAAAATCCCAAATTAAGGAGAATGTTTTGGAATATTTCACCAAGTTATATTTTTGGATTCGGAATGTTACATTCTTGTGTAATATAATAACATTTGATGGTATATCAAATGATCATTAAAAGAAATTAGTTACAGAACATTTTCCTTGGAAAATCATGATAACTGAGAAAATTAGACTTCATCATTTGGATGGATACTATAAATTCATGTTGGGTAAATTATTTATTACTATCTAATACACTCCTCATGTTGACTTGAAATGGATCCCTATTACTTTATATGGATTCATGTTATAACGAAATGAAGGGAAGGATAGTAAGTGGACTCATTCATACACTAATATACATAGAATAATTGTTGGTATTCTATAGTGATGCATCCATGATATATTTTTACAGGTCCTCATAATAAATAATATTGTTATACATTGATCAATTTTAAAATTTATTGTCTATGTGAAAAATTTATCAGCACATGATTAATATTTATATGTGGTAAATGTTTCATTAATAATATGGTGGAATTATCTCAATTGGTAAAAGTTTGAAATATAAAAAAATATCAAAAGTTTAAAGAATATATTTTCAATTAGAAATATAAATACATCTATTAGATAAGAATGTTTGAACAGATTAAATATTATGACTACTCGATACATTACACTCCAAGGAATAAGAACATGGTGGGAGATGATTTGAGTATAAATAATTCTAATAGATTTTTGATGATGAGGATATAAAACGTGATGATATGTATGGACTTGTAAATGAATATTCATAAAGTCATGGGGGAAGTATAGATGTATAATCTTTAATTTTTTTTTGTTCAAACAACTATTAAATTAAAATTTAAAGGGGAAAGGGGCTTTTTATAGGTGAAAATTTATGTGTGAAATGTTTCCATATTGATATTTGATAGATATAAAAATAAAATTATTCTTGATATATGTAGGTTTCCATTTAATTATATCTATCAAAAATTAGTTATTGTATAAAGAATATAGTTCACCATTCTCTATCCATCATAAAAGTACGATGTATAGAAATTTGAATTTTTCTTTATAGTCAGATGAAATAAAGGGATATATTTTGTAGTTCTTTTCGTGGTTGATGGTATGTAATAATGTATTGGATGAGTGTTCCAATTAAAACATGATGTTACAACCATTACCCATTCAATAATTGAAATAGTAAACCATAACTATGGATTTATTATCATAGGAATCTCCAAAACCTCAAATGGGAACAATGATACTTGGGTTATAATTAATAGCCATATATGGTCATAAAAATTCATTTCCATTAATGAATAAGTATATCATTATTATCTTATTCTATTATACATTACGGTTTTGGTAATATTATGTGGAAGACAATAATCAATTCTTTCTAGTCTGGATTCTAGGCTTACCATGTTGTTTTGGAGTTGTATTCGGCAAGATCTAGATATAGAGTTATGACTCATAATTAAATATCACCTTTATAAAGTTGTTCATTTTAATAGGACCATTGAAACTCTCTATAGATGTTGACATATTGATCCATGGATTTCAAAGGTGTTTAGATTAACAAAATTCATTGGTGAAATTTTCATATAACAATCAAATATTTTTATGTTTGTTGTAGACTAATTCATTTTAGGAAATGTTGAATAACAATATGATTGAAGGAATTTTGAGAATATATGATATTTTTATATAATAATACAAAGGAAATGGTAGGAAATTTTACAGGCATTCAATAACACACACAAATATATTAGTGTCAATAAAAAATATATCTTGGAGATCATCAGAATGATCAAGAATTTGAGGTTAGTGAAAATAAATTACTATAAATATATCATCAGTATTATATGATCATATTTGAAAATAATGGCCGAATAAATCGTAGATATATAACACATTATGATGTTTTTGATCGTATGGATATGGGTTATAATAAATTGAAACATCCATTGAATCTATCTCAAGATGATGATGTGTTTCCATTATCTCACCTAAGAAAGTAAAAACATGATCATTCACATATACTAAACCATGATGTCATAAAAGTAATGCAATAACATTATTATTAAGAAAAATTAGTAGATATTCTAGATCATAATGAGAAAGTGCAATGAAACAATACCACTCACGTAGTCAATGTTTTGTAGAAAACCCACCAATTTGTGAATGTAAAGTGGGTACCCGATGATGTTATGATGTGTAAGTATCTTCATATGTTTTTTTGGAGTATTGAAATTTATGGTCAAGTTACATTTTATGATGTGGGTGAATATAACACCATAATATTTTTTTGAAATGTTTCTCTTTATAAAATTATATTTTTTTTGATCGCTTGTGTTACATGAAAATAAATGTTTAAATTAGATCTGTGATACTATTAAAAAATTATTTAGCACGATAATAGATCCAATGAGTCGGGGGGGGTATTATTATTAATTATGAACTTATAAAATATATATGGTTTAAAAATTTATAAATATAAATCATCAATAATCAATTGATTATAATAATAAAAATTATTTGAAAATAAAAGTGAATTTTTATGAGTTTTTCTCTATAATTTAATATATATTAATAAATTAAATAAATAGAATTTAAACTATTTAAAATTAATTTATATTATTTAAAAGAAGAATATTTCTAAAAAAAATCAATTTATATGTTTCTAGTAATATTATAATAATAAGAATCATTTATGCGTATAAATGTATTTTATCTAAATTACTGATTTTGTAGCATTTCAAGATAATATTCTAAAAATTATTTATTATTTTTATATGTATTTAATTATATGAAAACAAATTACATATTTTGAATCTAAAATTTTATATTTTCTAAATATACATTTTTTAGTCAGTATGAATAGAAACTGTGGTAAAATTTATTTAGTCGATATTGGGTAAATTAGGATAATCAAGATTAAAAAGAGTAAAAAAGGACTATTTAATCAAACATATAATAATTATATTAAATGAAATTTTCACTTTTCACCTCAGGCTCTAATTGTTTGGTTTAACAGATTCATTTCGTTGTAAAATATTATTATTTTATTTTATTTGATGAATGTCAAAAATTACATTGTCTTTGTTTTTAATAAAATCTTCGTGTTAAAAAGTGGAAGAAATTATTAATGAATGATTTATAATATCAATTTTGAGAATAATTAAATTTTATTCCTGATGTAACATTTTTTTTAATTTTTAGGTAATATTTACATACATTAATTTCATTCACAATGCCAAAACAATATTTTTTCAATTATTTGAAATTAAATTAAATTATATAATGAATATTAAGTGATAGATAATCTATGTTTTTTATTGTGATACACGTATTTAATATGATAATATGATATATTGATGTTGGTATAGAATCATATAATTGATTTCAGGATTTTTATTTCTTTATTTGATGTCAAATTAAATGAATATTGTCAAAATAAATATTAATGATATTTTATGAAATTAATATTTTATTTAATATTTTAAAACTGATATAAATAAATACATAAGAAATGGTTGATAATATATGGTAGATAATGTCATAAATTTTAATATTTATGTCTCAATCACCTCCATATATATTATAATTTCAATGTGTTATATTTACAATGTTGTTACCATAGTAAAAATGGAAATTTTTAAACTATGGGTTAATCAAATCATTATAGACTAATATGAAATTAAAAATTGTCAAGGTAATATTTTATGATCCAATAACAAGATTATAAATTCATACCATCAAATCGATGGCCATTAATAGTCATTTTTATTTATAATAATTATACAATAAATTAATATTTTATGAAATTAAAAAATTACTCCTCACCTCAATTATCAAATAGAACCTCCTACAACATATATTAAAAAAATTTGAGCATTATATATATAATAAATCTATCTATTCACAATATAGTATCCCTTATAGATGTCCTTTTTATAGCCAGGGAACTAGACCAACCATAGATCACATTAGAGGAGATCAAAATGAATCGTTTGAAATGAGAGTTAACAACCTTAACTAATCATTTCATTTTCTAAAAATCATTATATACTCAAAATATTTTTTATTTTTCATAAAATATAAAATTAATTAACATAAATTTTATTATATTATTAAATGAGTAAGAAAACACCATTATACACTCACTTACCCATCTAATGAGAAATGAATGCATCCCTCGTGCATGAGTATCGTTACCAGTCTCCCCACATCAATATAATTCATCTTTTGTCAACATAAATATTATATTTGTATTATGATATATTTTATGATTATATTTATATTTAATAAATTATTATTTTTTAGGATTTATATTATCTCATCTAAATCCTCACCATCCATAGCCTTTGGAAATGATAATTTTATTCATGCATACCTGCGGAAGACGACCCATATAATGTGATGTGATTAATTATATTCATATATATATATATACATATACAGTAATGAGAAATATATTGGGTAATATATATGTTATATATAATATAATAATTATTCTAAAAACTGTAGTTAATATTTACCCTTATTTAGTTCCATCTGTAGAAAATGAATCCAACTTTGAGGAGTGTATATGTACTACTATCTCCATGAATGGTGTAATTAATTTTCTGATTAATAGATTTTTTGGAGGGAATAAAAAATATATATATATAATTACTATATATGATAAATAGTTTTAGAGTTATGGAAATACGATAATAGAAAAAGTCAATTGAAATACTCATTATAATGAAATATGTCAGCATCTAAATAAAGAATTTTAAATGAGAATTATATATACAATTATTTTTTCAAAAGTTATAAACTGATAAATAATGATATTATAATTAAGAAAATGAATATTTTATTAAATAATAAAAAATTAAAATTTATTATAATGGAGGATAGAGGGGTTTTTATTCATGTAAAACTCTTGGTAAGTGTTTTATCTCACAATCATAATAATATTATGGATTGATTATGATTAATTATATGTAAGAGAATATTATTATTCAATGTTAATATTTTATATAAAATAATTATTTATGTTATTTAGGATTTTATTATAATAGGTTTTTGTCAATTATAAATAGTTTTACCTTTTAAAAGAATATTTTTAGTAGAATTTTCATGTCTCTTTAAAAATGTTGTAATTTGTGAATTTTCAAAAAAAATAATGAAGAAATGTTTCTAAACAATAAAATATGAATATAACATCATGATATAGAAACAAAATTTTTAATTTTATGATTCTTTTAAAAGATTAAATTATAAATATTAATGAAAATTTTCTTTTGTAATTTCACATTTTAAAATAATTGATTAAAAATTGGATTGGTTATTTTCGAAAAGACATTTTCAACTGAACATTCAAAAAACATTCTATCTAATATAAAACAATTTTACATTAATTAATCATTGTGGGGGGGGGGTATGATCCATGGATACCATCATTATTTCTATATGAATCGATGATGGAAATGATTAAAAAATTTAATGATTGGGATAACCATTTATTTTAAAAGGGATATGCAATGCTGAATTGTTTATAAACCCTATTCTCATATCATGGGTTTTGATATGAAAAATGTGTTATTATATTGTTGAACAAATATGTATGATTTTTTTATGTGACTGTGGAAACCTATATCTCCATCTTATGCATTGTTAAATTATTGATATATCATAAAAAAATACATGAATGTGGAGTGAACTGAGTCATATAATGGAGGATGTAAATTATGATAGTTACAAGAGTAAACCATGACTGAAATGATTGTTTAGGGAGTGAATAAATTACAATATGATATCCATAGAAATGGAATATTAATATTAAGGAAATTAGTTTCTTTACTTATGTACATTCTATAAATCAATGTCTTTTTCAAATTTAATTTTTTCATCGTATATTTTCCTTGATTATCTAATGATTAATGAATTATGTTTTTTTATTATTTATTCTGTGAATAAAGATTATGATATTTGATATAGAGGTTATGATTTGAGAATATTATGATCATGTTATTAAAAATTTATTTTCTTTAAATGGATAGTTTAACAGGGATATCTCACTAGTATACCCATACTGAGAATATGAGATCACCCATTTATTGTGTTTCCTTTCCCAATGTTCTGAAGAAATGTATTCCGTATTATATGCATAAGAATTGTGATACATATAATGAAATAATTAGAATAATATGTAGTTATATAATGTAAAAGTGGTTTATATTTACATGTATCCAAATATACTTGACCTATATGATTCCCTCATGGATAAATACGTTTTGAAATGAATATTCATTATTTTCATGTTAAATATATATATATAAATATGATAACTAATGGTTACTATATAGTGTGTTCCATATAGAAATAAACCAAGTGTGAGTTAGTTTATAGGTTTAGTGAAACCAATCATTTAATAATTGATATGGAATTTAGAATACCTTGATATGACACATATCAATTTTAATGTTTCATGCGAAGACCAATCTCCAGATAGAGATGAGACAGTAGATAGAGTTTATGAATTGGAAACGCGGTCCTAGTAAATTTGGTATGATTCAAGCATCATTCAAATCAGAGGTTTAATGGTTCTCCTTGAAATAATATTATGGTTGATGCATGTGTTTGGTGATAAAAATGAATAATTATTCCACATATCATTTTCAAACATCAGTGTATATGTCGGAATGTATTACAAAATCTTTATGTATTTAGGAATAGTGATTTTGGGAATGTGGTGGCATGTTAGATGATACAATAAATAGTTATTAGAATATTTCTATAGTGGTTGTTTGACTAGTTCTATTGAATATATATTTATATACTGGGTTTGAAACCCAATTGGGTACATTAGATTATGTAAAATAGATGTGTCATGAAGGTCAACATGGTATTTTTATAGAAAAAATGTATCTTCATACCTCCTTATCTAATGGAGGAGTATCATATTATTCATTTCATATTTCTAGAACAATTATAATTTAACAGTTCTATCAAATTTTTTTAACATATTCATAGATAAGGTGAGTTATAAACTCCAATGATCACGTTGTTAGACCCTTGGGAATGAGTTGTAGTTCACTGTTTCAATTATTAGAGGAGAGTGTGACTTTGAATTGACCCTTATGAGTTAATACCACTAGTGGAGATATATATTTATACTTAAGGATGAAGTATTCGATGAATCCATGATGTACTGAGATAAATATGTGTGGGTAAATGACATATCATTATTTTATAAATTGTAATGAGTATTGTCTCAACCTTATGGGAATTGTGTGTCTCATGTCTAGAATTTTTAGAAGAATATTTATTATCAATATCATATAAATTTACATTATTTGATCATGAAATGATGAGTATATTTTTATATAATTAATATATAATGTCTATTTCTATAATAATTTGGACAAGATGATAAATTATTGTAAAATCATTAAATCCCATTCCATTGCAGGTTGTTAATTCATAATTGAATTGATTTTTAATGGTTTGGTGAGTGGTTTGTTTTCAGATGATTGATTCAAATCAATAATCAAAAAATATGTTTTTTATGAGGGAATATTTTAGATATGGTTTGAGGTTGATAGGTTCATCGGGCGTTAAGGTCTTTTCACATGAGAACCTGCTCAAATTGTGGATGTAGGAAGGGATAACACCCTATAGAATGGTTTACGGTGCATGGTTTAAGAGAAAACATAGAGTACAATGAGAATTCTACAGTTTACCATTCTTCTTTAAAAATATATATTGTTTTGGGTGTTGGTTCATGATTAAGATTTAGTAATATATATTTTAATGTGAACCGTATATATTAGAATCGATCTATGTATCAGTTTACGGTTATAGAAAAACCGTAAAAAATACGTATTATGCATTTTTTTCCATATTTCCTAGTTGGATAATGTTTTCGAAATTCATATGCCCAATCAATGTTAGAGAGGATCCATCAATAGTGATGGTTTCATGGCAGGGTTATGGTTCATCCAACCATACATCCAAACCATTTTACCTATTAAAAGAGGGTAATTAAATATTTTCCATTTAATATTTATAATATAGGTAACACCTTCTTCTTCTTCACTATCATTTACAAGGGAAATCCACCACATCTATCCCCTTCCATATAGATTCACTTTTAATATTGGGGGTCCTAATTATGATTCCCATTGATTCATTATGATTCCTCTATCTACATGATTCTATTAGTGATTTCACTTATTTCATTATGATTTCATGTGACATGATAATGAATTTGAGAGATAATTCCCCTAAATCATGGTAAAATAATAATAATAATATTTTAATTTCAAAATAAAAATAAATTGGTTTCCCCAATATACTGTATTCTATCTCATTTTTTTCAATAAATGCACATTGTTACATAAATATTCCTAGTTTTATTTTTGTAATTAGAATAATTCATTACATTATTTGCTGATAAATATTATGGATGTTAATAATAATATCTCCTGGATCATTCAAAATGAAATTGGTTTGTAATTAATCATATGTTTAGTCTATCTAGATAGTCATGGTCTCATGTGGAAGTTTGATTTCTATTTGGACACGGATGATCATGGATGATAGCTTCTTGATGGCCATTTAATGGATAACACTATGAAATGGGGTAGGTGGTCCATTGAGAACTATCGTATGGAATTATATATTGTTCTATTGTTATGAAAATGTGATAGTTTTTACTTTCATTGATGTAATAATAATTTTTAATTTCAATCAGTTGTTTTAATAAAATGAAATTACCCCGATTGAAATGGACATAATTCCAAGTCTATGATGGACATTTTGAACTGTCTTGATTGATTTTTCCCTCAATAGTCAATGTCATAATGCAATTTAATTAAAAGTTACATATACACAAATATTAGTGAAACATTAATGAACTATGTGAATATACAATTATCCCTTATGTGATTTCTAACTATGACAATATGTGGGTGATTAATTGAGTCTAATAGGGCCATGTAAACCATTAGAGAAGCTATATTATCCAAAAACCCTTTAATTTTGTGGAGTTGACCATGGGGAAAATATTTCACCTAGTTGGGATGTGAGTACTAGGGTAGTTTATACATGGAAGGAGAAGGATATTTTTGTTGTATGTACTAACCTATTGTGACTAAGGAAGTGGGTAAAAGTCAAACTAGACACCCTGTAATATCTAGATACAAGATTAAATATTTTGAAAATTATTTAATGTGATAAAATTGAGATATAGGACCACTTGTGTGGTTTATATTATGTGATAAGGCAGAGTGGACTATAGTGCATACCCCAATTAAATTTCGACAACTGGAGAGGTGGATTTCATAAAATTGTTTTTAATGAATATATATGAATACATAGAAAAAATAGATGATTTAAAAATTATATTTTTCTATTTATTATTATAGGACATGAACTAGGGAAATAATACTCTGTTTGACGAATAATTTTGAGTCAGTGGTTGAATAAAACTAGATGAATTATATGAGCCGATTCTTGTGGGACATAGATTGCATTATGTAATATTTATATTTAATGGAATCTTTAGATATTTCCCTTTAGGAAAGACATTTTTCAGAATGATTCATGGGATGATTGCAAATTTCTCCTATGATCTAGATATTTTATATAAAAATGAGGACTATCTTGGTCTTACTGCATTGAATTATAGTAGGAAATGCAACGTTAATATATCCCATAGGGGATTTATTTTGATTTACATGGTTTTTTCTCATTTATATAGGTTTAGGGGATATGACTCTAACATGTAGCCTATTATATGAATTTGTATTCCCTAGGAAATTCCTCTAAAATCATATATTTAACTTAACACAGTATGATTTCATAGGAAATTCCCTTATAATCAAGTTATGGGCCTAATATTTGTGTTAACCAATACATGATTATCTCATATATTCCAATTACAAGAAGAATCAGGTTTGGGATGATCCTTTGATTCACATTTAAAAAATGATATATAATCATTATTTATATTCATTTCTAATTATATATTTATTTTTTATGTATATAACTTATGAAAAAGAACTATATTGAGAATTTATATATGGGACCACATTGTGGGTACCATATCGGGTGTAACCACATCCTACTCCGGTTTCCATGTAACAAGGGTACTTTAATAATATTCTCTTATTTCTTATTCGAAATGGAAAGATGTATGAGGTATCTTGTTTGAATGGGATATATAATTTTCAATCAAGTACTGGATGATTCTTATCTTTGGAATGATTGTTATTCCTTATTATATTTTATTTTATTTTCTATATATGATTGAATTTATAGGAATTAATTATTGTATATTGGAAATATTCCAAGTCTGTATGAATAATTTCTTTTTTTATTTTCATGTATAATTTGTCGCTGTTATTTATTCCATAGGAATAGTATCATTTTGGTTTATGGATGATTATTAAGTATTTTATTTGCTACTTTACATCACATTTTGATTTGGTTTATGTTATCCATGAATTAAAACCCTAGCCCCTAATTGTTATTAAAAAAACTCATGCATATGGATATGAATTCTTTACAAAATGTTACTCCATCGGTTTGGGTAACAATGAGTTCTACAAGGTTTGGGTAATTATATGTTGATCCCTAAAAATATATTTTCCAACAAATGGGGAGTCAATATATTATTATTTCATTGTTACACACAGGGATAAACCCTTATTTTATATAGTTTATGAATGTACACAAGTGATAAAATGATATAATTATGGAATTTTTTATATTATTAGAATGATGGAGTCTAGATGAATCAATTTATTTAGTAAATATATTTGTTTAAGAAATAGATGTAGGATAAAATTCATGGAATGATTTATATATATCAAATAATCATTATAAATTTACTCTATGATAATCAAAAGAGATTCCAAATCAAATACATGTGAAAGTTTTAGTGGAATTTGGAAATATACAATTAGAATATGAATATGGAAACACAAACAAATCCTGAACCACAACTTGTAAATATGAAAAAAATAAAAATGGGAAATAAAGTAACCAGTAAAAGAGAATTCAACCTCCAAAAAATTGGCTATGGAATATCCCAACAGAGTGAGGCATAGTCCCCTATGAATAAATTATGATACTGTTTTGTGGTATGTTATCTTTCAATCCATGAATTGAATTAATCATACCCTTATTATTTTATAGAATCATTGTGAAATTCCGAAAATAGTCATTTTAAGTACTATTATGTTTGTGGACAATGTAGTGGATGGTGATATATATTATGTAACAACCCATGATTTAACTATGGATTTATCATGTAAATAAAAATTACATTGAATATCTTTTTCACATTAATCAATAAAAATTAATTAACATGTGTGTCATTTTATTATGATAAAATATTAAATTTTATAATAAGAAATATGACATTATAATAAAGTAATGTGAACCATCATTACCAAAAATTCATGTGGAGTAATACAATAAGTAATTAAAAATATTTTAAAAACAACTCATTGAGATCGTGATTTACATAGAATATTATCACCCAAATAGAATCATTGGAAATATTAAAGATAAGTTTTAATATAATAGAAAATTTTAGGGGTATATAAATGAATCAGACGAATGATTGTATGAGTCCATGTTTATAAATATATATGAATGGAATATGTTTAGAATATATATATTTTGTTGTTTATAAGAATATATCTTTTTGATATATGTTGACTATAAAACAGTTTCCGAATATATGGACATCGTGTATAAACATTAGTTACGTTGTGTAATTAAAATCATTTAATTTTATAATTAAATAAAATGATATGATTTCATTAAAATTTTCAGTTATAATAATATATTTTATATTCCTTACAAATTATTATTATTAATAAAATTAAAATTTTATTTTATAAAATTATTATAATGTATTTAATAATAATATTATGATAGAATTAAATTAATATAATATTAATAATTTAATTTAATTTTATAATGTTTCAATTATTTGATCATATAAATTGATACTGTTCATTGAACTATATTTTAACAGAAAATTTTTTTATGATAATAAACTAAAATGATCAATTTGTTATAAAGAATATAAAATAGTGTTTGAATGGATAATCATATAGATTAAGTCTAATTTAATTTAAAATTTAACTGAAATATTATAAATAAAACATAATGTTTTAAAAGAATACTATTATTTAAAATATATATGGGTGCGTGTGTGCGTGCTACTTTAATTTAATAAAAAATCTCATATATTTAAAATCAAAATATTATTTAATTTGTACTGAACTGAATTTTAGAATGTTGAAAATAGATAAAAAAAATCTGATTTCATTTTTAGTTATAATAGTAACATACCAGGATAAAATATCAGTGAAATTCATAAATTTAAAAATTATGAAAATAAAAGACCCCAATATATTATATTCCATTATAATAACACTATTTAGGTAGAATGCCCCACATGAAATCTCAAGTATATAAAAATAGTGAAATAATATTAATTTAAAATTATATTTTTGTAACATTTCCCTTAAGATAGTAGTTATGAATATAAAAAAAGGAATTTTAAATAAATAAATACATATATATTTTATTTAATAAAAATAATTACATGGAATATTTTTTTAATATTATATTTATAACAATGAATTCATCTTTTTAAGAATGAATTCTTCATTAAAATGATTTTTTGTGTTTTTAATGTGAAAATAATTATAATTTTTTATTCCCTTAAAAAATGGAATATTTTAAAAACGTAAATTCATTTTTTATATAATCATTTAAAAAATAACCTAATGAGTATATTTTATGTTGGGTAGATATAGATTATTTTATGAAAATAAAGAAAATATCTAATTTTTCAAAAATTGTTGCATTAATGACATAATGATAAACTAATAATAATATGAAATTTCATGAAATCATTTTTCATCTGTAAATATATAAAATAACTTTAATTTAATTTATATAAAACTATATTATTGAAATATAAAAACTCATTATTTTGGAAATCTTGGAAATGTATTAGTACGATTATATATTATTATTAATCTTCTCCAACAATCATGTATATGAAAGTTTCAATTCATATTTGTTTTAGTTTTGAAGGATAATATGTATAATATTATTTGATATAACTAAATTAAGTCAATTGGAATAAAAATTATATATTATTTTCCAGTTAAATAATTTTATGTATAAAATTATTACTTTTATAAAAATCAGTTTTACCTTTTAAGGAAATTATTTTAAAATTAATTTCCACAACTTCTAGGTTTTTAATAATTTAAAATGTATTCCATATTTTGAATAAAATTTAATTAATATTTATTTATGTGTTCAATATAATTCTATTTGTAAATATATATTGTAAATGATAAAGTAGCATACATGGTTACAATTAAATTGGGTTTAGTAGCGTTTAAACTAAGTGATACTGGTAAACATGAAAATTAAACATATAATAATATAATTGTATAAAGATATATTTTTATTATATTATCATAATATTAAAATTATACCTATTTTTTAACACATTCAATAGAATATAACCATATACATTTGAAATCAATTAATTAATTATAGCTATGTCCTGCCTATCACCAAAAAAAGGAAAAACATTTCTCTACTATTTCAAAAAAATATTGAATACTCTAACATTTTTCATGAGTCACCAAATAAAATTAAATTTTTATTTATTTATTTTTATGTTTTATTCTTTTCTTTTGATAATCATATGAATTATTAAATTTTAATTAAAACATGTTCTCTCCATGAAGACAGAACCACCATGACTTAATCTATTCGATATTATTTATCATTACACATTTTATAAATATGATTAAACTATCTTATGATAATGAATGAATAATAATAAAAATAATAATATTTTTTTATGATTATAGAATAATCATATTACACTTCCTTTACATTATATGGGAAATGGATGAATCACTCGTGAATTTCTGTGGACTATCACTTCTATATAAGGATTTGATTTATTTTCAATTACTAAATTACATTGTAGGTAATTTCGATAGAAGAAATTCTTATATTATAAATTTATAGTATAGTTATGTTTACTTATATTTTTAAAATTATCAAAATTATTATTTTATCCTCCTTTGGAAATTGATAATGTTTCTCATGTGTATGTGTGTTTAACCACCTTCACAATGTGACATGGTTCATTTTTAACAAATTTGTTACAGGGATTGTAATGATTTTATATTTAATGAGTATATAATATATAAATGATTTTATAAATATTGTAAAAAATAGAATTTACTATTTTCCATTCTTTTAAACTATCAATAAAAAATGAATATTTTATTCGTGTATACATACAAACTATTGTATCGATAAGGTGATGAAAGTATTATTTCCTCATAACTATATTTGAATTGATATACGATTTTATATAATGATTATATATTATTATTATGATATTATTATGTTTTTTTGAAATTATTTAACCATAAATAGGTTTTAAGTACCCAAACTAAAAAATTCAAACTTACAAGATGTAATAATAATTTTAAATTTGTAAATAATGATATTAATAACGAATGATTAATAAAAAAGGTGTTAAAATGATATAAGTGGAAAATATAGTTTATTCTAATTAAGAATAATATTATTCTATAAATGAATAATAAATTTCAACTATCATTAGATGATATTTAATGAACATACAATGGACTTGGGACCTTCGTAATTATTTCATTTTAAATTTTTATCCATATTCCATATTTTTTGTGATTAAGGTTCCATCATTGGATTTATAATATATATAACTATTTTTAAAAAAATAATTTTCATATGTTATGTTAATTTCATGAAATTACAATGTTTCATTATAGTTATAATACTCGATTTACACATAGGATTCAATGTAATGTTTTATGGAAACCCAATTTTTTATTTAAATTTGAATGGGAATCTTTCACATATATGATTATATTTACATTAAATGAAATAAAAAAATATTATTATAAAAAAAATATTTATTAAAGTAATTTGTACAATTTTTTAATAAATTAAATAAAAAACATAAAATTGAGTATTATTATCATTTTTTGAACAAGGTAGATTTTAGAAATATTGTGAACGAAGTCATTGTTTCAATGTTTACCGTAAGAACAAATATTCCCACCGAAATGATTAATATATTACATGTGGATTATGCTATATTTTTCTTATGTTGTAATCAATGAAAATATTAGTCATAATATTATTTATACTTTTTTATTTTAATTATATGTATTTAAAAGAAAAATATTTTATTCCTCACCAAAATATTTAGTGGTCTTTTAAATGTATTATTATTTATTCCAACATTCTTTGATGAATCATATGATTTGCAATGTATATAATTTTGTTATACCTTAAACCATTTTACACAAGATGATCATGATTCTATATTTATTAACATTGGAAAATATTGAATATTCCAATACAATTTTTCAATATGAAATTTTATGTAATATTTTATTAAATTGATATTTTTTTGGATTGATGAATGAATTTGACATTGTTTGTGATTAAAGAGGCCATTTATATAGGCTTGATTACATAGTTAAACTCCAGAAAAAAATTCTTATTTTTTTTTTGTTTACCCTATTGAGGTATAATAAATTTGAATTTGGACTTTAAATTATTCTTATGACAAGATACAATAAGTATTCTATCATTATGAAAATAGTTACAATTATTTATGTCATTATTTGTAGTGTGATTTCATCCATGGATATATTCCACCTTCTTTGTAATTAGTTATGTAGAATATTTTATTATTGTTTATCCCTATAAATTTAATTATAATTTATTTATTATATGATATCTTCATTGTATATTTTCCATTACTGATCATATAAAGTTATCCTATATAATGTTATTCTTTTTCACGACATCCACTAAGGGGTAAAATAATGATTTTAGTGATATACAAGACGTAATTATAATGGTCAATCAATAATATTGAATTTCATTTCAAGTTCTGATATACAATGTATCAATAATGTATATACCTATTATAATATAAATAATATTCCACTATAATATTTTAAATGTAATCCCTTATATGTTGCACCATAACAGAAAACCAATCCACATCACTAGGGTATAAAAAAAATTTCCTTCCATTTTTTATCATAAAACATTTAATATTATCCTTGTAAACTATATTTAGGAAAATAAATTGAAAAAAAAATTTATCTTATGGAATTTACAGATGAGTATATGAATTCAATAATATCATCATGTTTTGGTAATATAGAGACTACATGGTTTACCATGAAAATTAATCCCTATTTAATATTGGACATTGGATTTAGTATTGTATCAGATGCATAGAGGGGTGATAATTCTAAAATTGGATGATAGGGTATTAAATAAATTCTTATTGGTTCATGGTGAGTAGGCCTAAGACTATACACATTGATAAAAACTCATGAAATTTATGATTTTATAGAATCACACTATCTTTATGAACTGTTATGAATTAATTGAAAAATGTTTTTATATTTTTGGTATATTCCCAAGATTAATTTGATTATTATTATGAGATTATTAATGTATTAATTTTTAATTTTTCTTATGTGTTAAAATATATTTTGAAATATAAAATATTATTTTAAATTCATAATATCACACTAAATTTTTTTATATGCCATTATTTTTGAAAAGGAAAATAATGGATGGAATGGAAATAAAATAAACCAAAATAATTAATGAATTTATTTCCCTAATACACAGATAAAAATGATTGTGCTGGAGGTTAGAAGAGAATAATTTTATTTAAATTATTGATTTAGGTTTTGAAAAATAACATTCCCTATATTAAACAACATATTTCCCCAAAAAATGATTCATTTCGGTTGGATCACATAATGTTGGAGGATCATACATCATATGATGGAATTAAAA
Source organism: Viscum album (assembly GCA_963277665.1). Classification (NCBI taxonomy): domain Eukaryota; kingdom Viridiplantae; phylum Streptophyta; class Magnoliopsida; order Santalales; family Viscaceae; genus Viscum; species Viscum album. The sequence goes on along the minus strand of OY728164.1, from coordinate 62,096,165 downwards.
TTCCCAAGATAGTTGAAAAGTTGAACTTGTCCTTTGTAATTATATTTTTCTCATTGAGATGTAATGTAATTGATATCTTAATTCTAGAAGTGAATTTTTTAATGTAATATATTGAAAAATAATTGAAATTTATTAAAAATAATATATATGATGAGGATATAGGGGTATGGGAAATGTGAATTTTAAGGAGTAATTTTTTGATAACTACAATCCTCATGATAAATGAGCTAATACGAAAATAATACAATTCAACATATGAATAAAAGAAGTGGAATATGATCCTAAGTATGATTAAAATCCTAGATGATTAGAAATGAATTTTATGTACGATATATATAATACAGAATATATTACTAATCGTTTATCAGGTTTCGTTCATCCAATCGTTTTTGGAGATGGATTATCTCAAATTATTTTCATTATATGGTTATATAAAAAAAAGTTTCATTAAAATGGATAAATATTTTCCCTTGTAATATATTTTTAAATAATATAAATTTATTAAGTGGATGACTGAGAACTTTGAAAAAAGGTACTGTATGAAATTTTAGGAGGGATGGGGCTTCAAACCTATGATAATTTTTGTTTAGAACACCCTAGTACATTCATACAGTGAATGGGATACTTCAACCAATGTGTAGAGAAATTCCATTTTTCATGTGAATGTAAGGGAATGGAGGAAGAAAAAAATATATTTTATATCAAATGTTTGTATATGGGGTACTGAAAAAATTAATTGTACAATAATAAATGGAATTATCATTAAAAAAATAATTTAGAATAAAAAATTTTAACTAATAATTTTAATTGAATTTGTAATACCAATAAATTTGATATCATATAACATGATCATAAAACTAATATGTTATTTGATTGAATATATTCCCTGTCAATTATATTTTTTATGTATATTAATTCATCCCTTGATACTATGAATTGAATAAAATACTAAGAAAATGGTTATTTTAAGAATATATCAAGTGGTTTATGATAACCATAAATTATATTACTATGTTGTAAAATTGGATTTTATACCACTATTTTTCAGTGAATAAATCTTGGTTTTTATGTTTAATTTGGATTGATACTTTTTTATTTTACATATAATGTATTATAGAATATATTTTAAACTATATTTCTTATAATTTAAAAATTAATGTATCATTTTATTACAAAATTTTTTATTTTAGTTGTTACAGAAATTAAAGTATTATTTTTTTTAAAGTGGAATATTTATATAGAGAATTATCATAATTTTTTCTACTTTTTTTTAAATACAAACTTACCTTTTAATCATTCATGTACATTTTGATGTACTAATTATTTATTTCAATCTTTCAGAAATGATATAATTTTCCTTTTCATTCATTAATAAAATCAAAAGTGGAAATATATTAATTTAGTGAATAAAATTAAAAATGAAATTCTCATAGAGAATATTTAATTTATCCATGTATGAATAATTTCATCTTAATTCATATACATAGTAAATATAAGATATGGATAAAAAATTATTGAATGTTTCAATTAATTATTTAGGTTTTCTTCTAGAAACACATTTAAATGTGTTTGTCTTATAATGATATAAATTAATATTTTTCAATGTAATAATTTATAGTATATTCATATATAAATTAAATTTATTAATAAAATTTATTAAATATTAAAAATATGATAATAATTATTTACAATTGAGAGAATGAAATTAATTTAATTACTTGTGAATGTATGACCCCTATATTTTTAGTTTTATTTAAATTACATCTCTATTTGATAGTTTTCACCATATTGATCCATGAGCATAAACCAAACATGAAATTATATAATCGAACTATGAATATTTTAAACTATTTATTTGATTAGTATATATGAATAGAAATAAAAAATGATGAATTATATGTAAAAAGTGATTCATTAAAAAAAATTAAGACAATCAAAAGATTTTTACATTCCTTTAACTATTGTTACAAATGAATTTTTAAGAACAAATTCATTTTATATCAATATAATATTTAAAAAATGATTTATTACTATTTTATGCATTGGTGATTGGATTTAATTACATCCATTTATTAAATTAAATTTTGAAAAAATTCTTTTCAATTTTCAAATTCGAATATCAATATTAACCATTAGTGTGGTTATGATGTTTTTAAAAAATGTTGATTTTTTGGGTAAATAAGGATAAATATAGAAATTAAAAATATTATCACACTTATGAAATTATAAAGATATAATATTTTCCTTAAAATTTAAAAATAATTTTCAATTAAAAATTTATATTTAATTTATAATATAATTCATATAAAAATATAATATTGAAATTTTAAATACATTCTAAAATTTTTGACATCCATGTAATGTTATTTGAGAATAATCATTTTTGAGTTCTTCTCTATTAATAATTTTATGTATGGTAACTTAATTATATTAGAGAAAAATACAAACATGTCTATATTTTTTTTTACATAATCCAATTAATTTCATTATAATCAATATTATGATTTATATTCTTATAAAATAAATTTTCTCATGAAATATTCAATCTCTAAAACAAAGATTTAATTTTATTTTATAAAATTATTTTGAAATTATTTTTTATGATTATATTCATTGTATAAAGTAATGGTTTTTCCATATATATTATATATTAATACTTTTTTAATAATTTTAACATAATTTTTGGTCATATTGAAGAGTAAATGGAGTATTTATTTTACCATAGTTAGGGTTCAAACAGATTTAATAGTGTTGGTTTAAATTAATATATAATTGTCAAAATGAATTCTAAACTTGTAAAAATATTATTTTATGAATATATTTTCACATCATTATATCATATCATTGTATTACTATCCTAAAATTGTAACGTGTATAAGAAACTGGCTAATTATTATTTTAATCTATGAAATAATTCCGTGTTTGTCACACCCCTATCATAATGAATCTTACCTATTCATCATACATATTAATGAATATTTATATCTATATATTATACAATGACAAACAAAAAAACATTTTATTTTTCCCCCCAATTTTCTATTTTATTTTGATACCTAAAAACAATCATAATATTGCACAAAGTGTATTCCAAAGGGAATCCATTAAAAAATAGGTTATCATCTGTATTGAATATATCAATGTGAATTTTCTATTTTAAATAAATAAATATAATATTTATCTCCGAATATAATTAATATATTTTCATAAATATTAATTGATTTTATGATGATTATGTGAACACCATTTACAACTTTATATAAATCTAAATTAAAAAATAGGTATGGATCATATGTAAGTGGGTAATATCACCACCGCATAGTGATATGATTAATATTAGGTCACCATAACTAATTATTTATTATGATTATATATATAATTTTTATATATGATATTTTAATAATTATTATAAATCTATAATTCAAAAATATTTATTAACAACATTTTTTCTTATAATTTGCTAAAAGATAACAAAAAAGGGTTTATGTGTGAACTCACATATGCACAAAGTGATTTGATTAATTTTTTATATTCAAATAACATATATTTCGATAATGATATATTCAATGAATATACAATATATCTAGGAAATAATAATGAATCAATAAATTTGAGTTACAATTTGTCTTTCTTCCATAACATCCATCAATGATTGGAAATATCACTCATGTGTATCCATAGACAATTATATATATGATGTTATGTAACTCATTTCTCAACACAACATTATAATATTTTTTATAAATGTGTATCTATTTATAAATTATTATATATGTGAATTCATTAATGTTATTAAATTAAATACCATTATATCTATTTGAATACCGATTCTAATATAGAGAAAAATTTATAGAAAAAGATAATATTAAACACTAAAAAAATATGATTTAAAAAATGTATTGTTAAAAAAAGGATAGTAAAATATTTTAAATTTATCAAATATATAAATATAATATTATTGTTATTCATGTATATATATTCAAAAAAGATGAAATTGTTAATCCTGTGTTTAAAATAACATAGAAAGCATGATTGACCTAATGTAATGGTATCTTTCAATTTTTTATCTGTATTATGTAATGTTTACATTTATATTTTCATTAATTAATTTATAGAATCAATATATCTCAAAACTGTTTTATTTTACAATCCAGTGGATATTTCACGGAATTAAATTTTTTTCCTTTCCGTTTCCTATCTTTTAGTACACATAATAATGAATTATATTTTTCAAGGAAAATTAACATTGTTCTTTTAGTAAGGAAAGATTTATTTTATTCCATGTCATTATTTTTTATTATGTTTTCTTCATGAATGATTATAATTTTGTAGAATTATTTTGTTAGAAAATCGTATAGTATTTTTAAATATGATAATATTTTTTAACATGAATTTTTATATTGTTTTATAAATGATATTCATTAACCCAAGGTGTGAATGAAATCATTATATTAACATTTACTACAAGAATTTTTTTGTCAAATTCAGGGCTACTATTTTATTTAAATTATTGATGTTCCCAGGTTAGTGTAAAATCACTAAGAGGCGGAGGGTTGAATCATTGATCCCATTAAACATTTTAATATTTTATTCTTCTGAATAAAACTTCTTTGGCTTGTTAAATCCTAAAAATATTCTTCTTGTGTATCTCACACTTATCTGTAATGATGCTTTAAATATAATGGCACTGAACACTAGGATTTACATGGTTTGGTTAGATGACCTAATACTTATTTTGTTTGATATTCTATTCAAGAAATATTCCCTATTATTATTTGTTAAATAATTACCAATTTTGATACATAATACCATTATGCCTCCCCTATGTCTCAAAGGAGGTTCTTTATACTTCTTCCCATAGTGTTACCATAGTCCCACTTATAAGGCCCCGACCCTAAACCTTACTTAATATTGAGTTATCACAAGATTACATGTTGAGGATCTTTTCAGGTTTAGAGTTTTAGAGAATTAGAACATAACTATTACATGTCAAAAGATTACAAAGTAGTCACTTCTACTATGCTTCCATAAATAAATAAAAAACTCTTAAAAGAAACATGTCTAGTTCTATGTTTTATATAGCATGACATCCCCTTGATCCCATCCTTGACCTTATTCCACATTAAGTCCTGCGAAAAACATTTCAAAAAAAAAACTTGGGATGAGCATAAAAATCTCAGTAAGGGATACAGAAAGAATGAAAACTGTTAGTTTTTCAAACATCAAGTAAAACATATATACTCTATCAAAGTAATACCTTCACCATCATGAAGTAGTAAAAAAACTCTTCACTGAATAAAGTATCATTCCTTACCTTTTTTGTAACCAAAGGATTACCATAAAACCCATAAAAAGAACACATAACATATATAAAGGTAACTTGGGACATAAGCATACTTAAGTGGAATAACCATACGGTCGACTTCCACACATATCACTTAATGGAATAGCCATACGGCCAATTTCCATACATACTTAATGGAATAGCCATACGGCCGACTTCCATACCCAATTCATTGGAGGTTATAACGTAACCACCCATCCTGGTATTCACGGCACCACCCGTCATATGGTTTATAACGTAACCACCCGTTAAAATTTCCATGTACCAATATAAAATCATAAAACATAAAACCAATATAAAGGAATGATAAAATTTCCACATTTCAATCACAATATATCATAAATATATTGACATAATAGAATCATTTTTTCAAAACCATTTTCAATACCAAAATACATAAAAGAGTATATGGTATTTATTTTATTCTAAAAACATTACGGCTTGTTGAGAAAGCCAAAGACTAAATAATACTCGTGGCGGCGGAAAAGGTCGTTGTCACCGCGTACGTTAAAAAAACATTCCTTTTTGTCGTTTAGTAATACGCTTCGTAGAAAAAGATTCCTTTTTTATAAAAGTAAAAGTCAAAGGGGTTTATACACCATATAAACGAAAGTTGTGTATAAAACGAAATATGCCTCAATGAAAGGAGATTGAGACGAAGTCCCTTACCTCGGGTCCGACTTGACTCGATCGTTCTTTAACGTCCTGAATAATAAACTTGAGTTAATTTATAATTGATTAAGAACCTTTTTAAAGTTCATTATTCCTTTTATATCACTTATTGCCATGTTATAAACATTATGTAACCATTTAAGTTAATAATGTTTGTTTTTTCAATATTTGGTTCTTAAGTCGAAAGTTAACTTCTTACAATTACATGTTGTTCGCGTGGTCAAAATTTCTTTATATCCAGAATGAAATTCCAGATTTGGATATCATATATATCATATATATCCAGAATATACATGTATTTATAATATTACATAATCATTTAGAGGTTAGAAATGAAATGCACCGTTCATGGAGACGGTAAGCCGTACGTACGCATGAACGCTACTTTCATTTCTTTGTCATATTAATGGAATTAAAACTAAATGAGAGGTATGTATATTTTAATTCCAGAATTATATTCATAATTTAGATATATCATTAATTATATATATCCATTATATACATGTACTTTTAATATTACATTACATTTGGGGATAAGAAATGAAATGCACCGTTCACGGAGACGGTAAGCCGTACATACGCATGAACGCTACTTTCATTTCTATCTCATACTTTAATGGAAAGAAATAATAATTATATAGAGGTATATTATAATTCCAGTATAACATCATATATAATAACTTTAAATCCATCCTTTACACGTCCCACATATGGCATTAACGAATCACATCACTTTGAGGGGGCGGTAGTCCGCACTTCCTTAAATGAAGATATCGTGTTTACCCATAATGGAAACCATAAAGGTATGCCCAAAATGAAAAATACAGAAGCTTAAAGAAAAAATAAACATATTATATATCATATATAAAAATAGTGACATCATAATGGCCACCTTTGAAGGTGTTAAATGAGTATTGAACAATCATCGTTTCGGGAGGAAGAATTTCACCATCCACAGAAACCGTATGTTCTTTAACCATTTGATGTAGTTTTGTGAGAGTGTAGATCGAATAAATCTTATAACAACATCCTAGTATATTTAAGATACTGGTGTTGTTACAAAATAAGTAAATAGAAAGAGTTTAGAGGGTTGGAGAAGCAAAATAAAACAAATGAACAAGAGAGAATGAATTACCTTTAAAAGTGTAACTACTTTTGATTTGAGCCTAAAGGCTTCCTTTGAAAGGATTATTCCCAAAGGGAATCCTCAAGGATGAGGAGAGGGATGTGGAGAGAGTAATTGGGCAGGGTTTGGCCGATCCAAAGGCTTTAGGAGTGTGTGAAATGAGGTAGAGGTGGGGGCCTTTTATAAGAGGAGAGGAGGGGCACTTTTGGAAAGTAAAGAAATATTACTTTATTTGAAAATGTGTTTCGGTTTTAAAAAGTCCCACATTGATATAATTCGTGGATAAGGTGATAAGGGTTCGAAATCCACTCATCCAATTGGCTTTGGACATGTGTAGTTCATATATTTTACATTATATTTCCATTTTATTTAAATCGTCAAATAATGATGTCATCGCTGCATCATTATTATGTCATAAATAAGTTAATTTAGTTAATGTCTAAAAATTATAAAAAAAAACTATGATGTAGGAAATCGTTTTATCTTTCCAATGACTATTAATAATCAAAAATCTGACTTGTATATCCCCATTTAAAAATTGGTTTAGTAAAACATATCATGTTTGTGTCAATTTCATTTTAACATTAAATAAAAATATATTATTGAAATTTTCCAACTAAAGTGGCTCCATGGGGTCCCCAAGTTGGACCATGGCTTGTCTTGGTCGGCCATGACACAACCAATTAGGGTAGGACATGTGTCAATCTCATATTATTTTATTAAAGCATTATTTTTACCTTAAACTACACTAGTTACCACTAATCGCGATTAAGAACTTAATAAATTACTATTCACCAAAAAATTATTATAATCACATTGAACCACATTTTAATTCTTAATGACAACCATGTATGTCGGATTTTTGAAATTCAAAACACAATGATGGCAAAATTTCATTTAAACGGAAAATCAGTCTTTATAAGTACCACTTAGTGGTTTCACTATTCATCAAAAATTGAAGTTTTTCAGAAAATTACCAAAAATTCACCCTAAGCTATATTTGATATTACGAATTCAAAAATGAAGTCTATTTTACAAAATTCAAAACATATAAGTCAAATTAATTAATTTAATAATTAATTCCCGCTGTCATGACAAATAGCGTGTTTCTGTGAAACAATAAGTATCAAAAGATTGACACTAGTTTAAGTCCGATTTCAAAGTGAAATTAATTCCAACGACCACTATTGGATTTAATGGTAAAAATATTTTCTAATTTCACTTTAAAACCAATTAAAAAGATAATATAATCATATAAATAAATTAGGGTAAAAATGCCTAAAAATTCACCCTAAGCTATATTTAATGACGGTTCTCCATCAAAAGGTGATAAGTGGACCTTTCGTGAAAATTAGGGTAAAAATGCCTAAAATTGAAATCTTTCCGTATTTTAAGCCTTTATCATTTATTGGGTAAAAGTAAAAACATTTAAAAACATATATAATCATATTTTAGTTATTTCTATCCATTCCCGCTAGTACAACGTCTACTCATTAAATAACATTTAAAAAAATCTTATTATATTACTTGGGTGCAACGTAAATTGTCAAAGAAACTCATCGTTGCGTACCGAGTACGCTATCGAACGTAGAAACCCCTTTTAATTAAAATTAATATTTAATTTGTAAATATTAATAAATATGAAAATTATTTATTCTTTATTTACCTGGGATGTTACATCCTTCCCCCCTTTTGGGAATTGCGTCCTCTCAATTTTATTCACTTATCAAAATAAGTGGGGGTATTTATCCCTCATAGAATTTTCAGATTCCCACGTTACCTCTTCAATCACATGGTTTTTCCACAAAACCTTTACCTGATGAATCACCTTATTCCGTAACACTTGCTCCCTGTGGTCAAGAATCTGGATCAGTTGTTCCTCATAAGATAGATTCTCTTCCAGCTGAACTACCTCTGGACTCAAAACATGAGATGGATCTGGCATATACTTTCTCAATATTGAAACATGAAAAACATTGTGTACCTGAGATAAACTCGGAGGTAAAGCCACCCGGTATGCAACTGATCCAACTCTCTCCAGAATTTCATATGGTCCAATAAACCTTGGACTCATCTTTCCTTTCTTACCAAATCTCATCACACTTTTCCAAGGAGAAACCTTGAAAAAAACATGATCACCTACCTCAAAAGATAGATCCTTCCTCCGGTTATCCGCATAACTCTTATGCCTGCTCTGAGCTGTTCTCATGTGTTTCTGAATCAACTGAACTTTTTCTGCCATCTCTTCTACCAATTATGGTCCCATCAGCTTCCTTTCTCCCACTTCATCCCAAAATGATGGAGTTCGACACCGCTTCCCATATAATGCCTCAAATGGTGCCATATGTATACTGGAATGAAAACTGTTATTATAAGAAACTCATCCAAAGAAAGATTTTGGTCCCAAATTCCCTAATAATACATAGAACAAGCTCGTAGCATATCCTCCAATGTCTGGATTGTTCGTTCTGACTGCCCATCTGATTGAGGATGAAAAGCTGTACTAAAATTGAATTCAGTACCCAACGACTTCTGAAGGCCTTTTCAAAAGTTAGAAGTAAACCTGAGATCATGATCCGATACAATGGATAGAGGAACTCCATGTAATCTGACTATATCTTTAAGATACAAATGGGAAAGTTTATCAAGAGAGAAAGTATCTCATATAGAAAGGAAATGAGCATATTTGGTCAAGTGATCAACAATAACCCATATTTCATTATTACCTCGAGTTGTCCTTGGTAATCCAACAACAAAGTCCATGGGTATGTTTTCCCATTTCCACTCTGGCACTGGTAAAGGCTGAAGCATCCCTTTCGGTAACTGCCGCTCTGCTTTAACCTGTTGACATGTCAAACACTTCACAGTAAAATCATCAATATCTCTTTTCATTCCATCCCAACAGTAATACTCCCACAGATCTTTGTACATCTTAGTACTGCTCGGATGAACTGAAAACGGGGAACTATGAGCCTCACATAACAACTCATTCTTCAACTGTGAATCACAAGGCACACAAAACCTCTTCCCAAACCTCAAAACACAAACACAAACTTATCCATGAACTCATGGAAAATTTTATTCATAAGGTCCATGAATATAGCAGGTGAATTGATTAACCCAAAAGGAATAACTACAAATTCATAATGGCCATATCTAGTACGGAACGTAGTCTTCGGAACGTCTGCTTCTTTTAATTTCAACTGATGGTACCCGGACCTCATGTCAATCTTCGAAAAATACTGAGCTCCCTGGAGCTGATACCACTTCATTCGATGGCCCAACATCTTCTGAAGTTGTTGCAAAGGATTTCACCACCCCTTTCTGCTTGTAGTCTGGCTGCATTCCCCCAGTTGAGTTCTTCGTTGGACACTCGTTTGCATAATGACCCATTTCATTACACTTAAAACATCTTACCGTTGGCTTTTCATTTCCTGCTTGATCATCTTCCTTACAGTTATGAGCAATATGACCAGACTTACCACACCGAAATCACTTACCAGACATGGATAAACATTCTCCAGGATGCATTTTACCACACTTCTCACAGGATGGATATTTGGTTTTCTTACCTCCTTGCTTCTTTGAGGAATTCTTCCCCTTTGCCTGCCAACTAGACCTTTTATTCTGTTGTTTGTCATAGAACACCTGATCATCGGCAAACTCCATTTCTAACTTCTCGGCACATCGAACAAGTTTTTCATAACTTTTGAACTCACGAGAAGCTAAATCCCTTTGATACTTTGGCTTTAACCCTGAGTAAAACCAGTTTATTTTACTATCAAGATCTCGTATGAAGTTTGGAGCATACCTTGCCAATCGAGTGAACTTTTCTTTATAAGCAGCCACTGAATCATCCTCCTACCTCAATTCTAGGAACTGTTTTTCCATCCAAAGACGAACCACCTTAGGAAAATATTTCTCATGAAACATACCTTTGAATTCTTCCCAGTGAAGATCATAAATCTCATCACTATCCCTTATATTTTTCACCATCGACCAAAACTGATCAGCTTCACCTTCAAAACGGTAAACAGCAAGACTAACCTTTTGATGTTCTGAACACCCCATGACATCAACAATCTTCTCCAGTGCTTTAATCCACTCTTCGGCTTGCACAGGGTCAGATGATCCTCTGAATGATGGGGGATGTTGCCTCATGAAATGTTCCACCACTAACATGTTCCTCTGCGGTTGATCTGGCTGGTCTTGTGCATGGATACCACCACCATTTATAGCCTGAGTCAACTATGCCATCACTGCAACAAACTGTTCAGTTCCAATTCCGACCATCTGAGGTTGCTGATATGGAAGGTTATCTTCCTCCTGATGTCGTCCCAACATAGCTGCTTTGTTCCCTCTGCGGAAAACCATTCTGAACACAGAAATATCTTAGGCGAAGCAACATGGTAATCTATAAATGCTATATCATTTCAATATTATTATAATTTAACACTTTTCTAACTCCTAAAGTTGTCTAAAATGACCTATGATACCAACTATAAGGCCCCGACCTTAAACCTTACTTAATCTTGAGTTATCAGAAGATTACACGTTGATGATCTTTTCAGGATTATAGTTTTAGAGAATTAGAACATAACTATTACATCTCAAAAGATTACAAAGTAGTCACTTCCACTAAGTTTCCATAAATAAATAAAAAACTCTTAAAAGAAACATGTCTAGTTCCATGTTTTATATAGCATGACATCCCCTTGATCCCATCCTTGAACTTATTCCACATTAAGTCCTGTGAAAAAAAATTCAAAAAAAACTTGGGATGAGCATAAAAAGCTCAGTAAGGGATACAGAAAGAATGAAAACTGTTAGTTTTTTAAACATCAAGTAAAACATATATACTCTATCAAAGTAATACCTTCACCTTCATGAAGTATTAAAAAAAACTCTTCACTGAATAAAGTATCATTACTTACCTTTTTGTAACCAAAGGATAACCATAATACCCATAAAAAGAACACATAACATATATAAAGGTAACTTGGGACATAAACATACTTAAGGGGAATAACCATACGGTCGACTTCCACACATATCACTTAATAGAATAGCCATACGACCAATTTCTATACATACTTAATGGAATAGCCATACGGCCGACTTCCATACCCAATGCATTGGAGGTTATAACGTAACCACCCGTCCGGGTATTCACGGCACCACCCGTCATATGGTTTATAACTTAACCACCAGTTAAAATGTCCAAGTACCAATATAAAATCATAAAATATAAAACCAATATAAAGGAATGATAAAATTTCCACATTTCAATCACAATATATCATAAATATATTGACATAATAGAATCCTTTTTCAAAACCATTTTCAATACCAAAATACATAAAAGAGTATATGGTATTTATTTTATTCTAAAAATATTACGGCTTGTTGAGAAAGCCAAAGACCAAATAATACTCGCGGCGGCAGAAAAGGTCGTTGTCACCTCGTACGTTAAAAAAACATTCCTTTTTGTCGTTTAGTAAAACGCTTCGTAGAAAAAGATTCCTTTTGTATAAATGTAAAAGTCAAAGGGGTTTATACACCGTATAAAAGAAAGTTGTGTATAAAACGAAATATGCCTCAATGAAAGGAGATTGAGACGAAGTCCCTTACCTCGGGTCCGACTTGACTCGATCGTTCATTAACGTCCTGAATAATAAACTTCAATTAATTTATACTTGATTAAGAACCTTTTTAAAGTTAATTATTCCTTTTATATCACTTATTTCAATGTTATAAACATTATGTAACCATTTATGTTAATAATGTTTGTTTTATCAATATTTGGTTCTTAAGTCGAAAGTTGACTTCTTACAATTACATGTTTTTCGTGTGGTCAAAAGTTCTTTATATCCAGAATGAAATTCCTGATTTGGATATCATATATGTCATATATATCCAGAATATACTTGTATTTAAAATATTACATAATCATTTAGAGGTAAGAAATGAAATGCATCGTTCATGGAGACGGTAAGCCGTACGTACACATGAATGCTACTTTCATTTCATGGTCATATTAATGGAATTAAAACTAAATGAGAGGTATGTATATTTTAATTCCAGAATTATATTCATCATTTAGATATATCATTAATTATATATATCCATTATATACATGTACTTTTAATAATACATTACATTTGGGGATAAGAAATGAAATGCACCGTTCATGGAGACGGTAAGCCGTACGTACGCATGAACGCTACTTTCATTTCTATCTGATACTTTAATGGAAAGAAATAATAATGATATAGAGTTATATTATAATTCCAGTATAACATCATATATAATAACTTTAAATCCATCCTTTACATGTCCCACATATGGCAGTAACGAATCACATCACTTTGAGGGGGCGGTAGTCCGCACTTCCTTAAATGAAGATATCGTGTTTACCCATAATGGAAACCATAAAGGTACGCCCAAAATGAAAAATACAGAAGCTTAAAGAAAAAATAAAAATATTATATATCATATATAAAAATAGTGACATCATAATGGCCACCTTTGAAGGTGTTAAATGAGTATTGAACAATCATCGTTTCGGGAGGCAGAATTTCGCCATCCACAGAAACCGTATGTTCTTTAACCATTTGATGTAGTTCTGTGAGAGTTTAGCTCGAATAAATCTTATAAAAACATCCTAGTATATTAAATATACTGGTGTTTTTACAAAATAAGTAAATAAAAAGAGTTTAGAGGGTTGGAGAAGCAAAATAAAACAATTGAACAAGAGAGAATGAATTACCTTTAAAAGTGTAACTACTTTTGATTTGAGCCTAAAGGCTTCCTTTGAAAGGATTCTGCTGAAAGGGAATCCTCTAGGATGAGGAGAGGGATGTGGAGAGAGTAATTGGGCAGGGGATGGCCGAGACAAAGGCTTTAGGAGTGTGTGAAATGAGGTAGAGGTGGGGGCCTTTTATAAGAGGAGAGGAGGGGCACTTTTGGAAAGTAAAGAAATATTACTTTATTTGAAAATGTGTTTCGGTTTTAAAAGGTCCCAAATTGATATAATTAGTGGATAAGGTGATAAGGGTTCGAAATCCACTCATCCAATTGGCTTTGGACATGTGTAGTTCATATATTTTACATTATCTTTCCATTTTATTTAAATCGTCAATTAATGATGTCATCGCTGCATCATTATTATGTCATAAATAATTTAATTTATTTAATGTCTAAAAATTATAAAACAAATACTATTATGTAGGAAATCGTTTTATCTTTCCAATTACTATTTATAATCAAAAATATGACTTGTATATCCCCATTTAAAAATTGTTTTAGTAAAACATATCATGTTTGTGTCAATTTAATTTTAACATTAAATAAAAATATATTATTGTCATTTTCCAACTAAAGTGGCTCCATGGGGTCCCCAAGTTGGCCCATGGCTTTTCTTGGTCGGCCATGACACAACCATTGAGGGTAGGACATGTGTCAAGCTCATCTTATTTTATTAAAGCATTATTTTTACCTTAAACTACACTAATTACCACTAATCGCGATTAAGAAGTTAATAAGTTACTATTCACCAAAAAATTATTATAATCTCATTGAGCCACATTTTAATTCTTAATGACAACCATGTATGTCGGATTTTTGAAATTCAAAACACAATGATGGCAAAATTTCATTTAAACGGAAAATCAGTCTTTATAAGTACCACTTAGTGGTTTCACTATTCATCAAAAATTGAAGTTTTTCAGAAAATTACCAAAAATTCACCCTAAGCTATATTTGATATTACGAATTCAAAAATGAAGTCTATTTTACAAAATTCATAACATATAAGTCAAATTAATTAATTTAATAATTAATTCCCGCTGTCATGACAAATAGCGTGTTTTTGTGAAACAATAAGTATCAAAAGATTGACACTAGTTTAAGTCCGATTTCAAAGTGAAATTAATTACAAAGACAACTATTGGATTTAATGGTAAAAATATTTTCTAATTTCACTTTAAAAACAATTCAAAAGATAATCTAATCATATAAATAAATTATATTAAAAAGAGGTTTTGAATTAAAATACAACATTTTACACTATTCATTAAAAAAATGAACTTTATCTGAAAGGTACCAAAAATTTACACAAAGTAAATTTTGATGTCCCGATTCTAAAGAAGAGTTATATTTGGTCCAATAGAATTTATAAGATCGATCAAAACTATATTTAATGACGGTTCTCTGTCAAAAGGTGATAAGTGGACCTTTCGTGAAAATTAGGGTAAAAATGCCTAAAATTGAACTCTTTCCGTATTTTAAGCCTTTATCTTTTATTGGGTAAAATTAAAAACATTTAAAAAAATATATAATCATATTTTAGTTATTTCTATCCATTCCCGCCAGTACAATGTCTACTCGTTAACTAACAATTAAAATAATATTATTTTATTACTTGTGTGCAACGTAAGTTTTCAAAGAAACTCATCGTTGCGTACCGAGTACGCTATCGAACGTAGAAACCCCTTTTAATTAAAATTAATATTTAATTCGTAAATATTAATAAATATGAAAATTCTTTATTCTTTATTTACCTAGGATTTTACATCCTTCCCCCCTTTTGGGAATTGCGTTCTCTTAATTTTATTCACTTATCAAAATAAGTGGGGGTATTTATCCCTCATAGCATTTTCAGATTCCCACGTTGCCTCTTCAATCAGATGGTTTTTCCACAAAACCTTTACCTGATGAATCACCTTATTCTGTAACACTTGCTCCCTGTGGTCAAGAATCTGGACCGGTTGTTCCTCATAAGATAGATTCTCTTCCAGCTGAACTACCTCTAGACTCAAAACATGAGATGGATGTGGCATATACTTTCTCAACATTGAAACATGAAAAACATTGTGTACCTGAGATAAACTCGGAGGTAAATCCACCCGGTATGCAACTGATCCAACTCTCTCCAGAATTTCATATGGTCCAATAAACCTTGGACTCAGCTTTCCTTTCCTACCAAATCTCAACACACTTTTCCAAGGAGAAACCTTGAGAAAAACATGATCACCTACCTCAAAATATAGATCCTTCCTCCGGTTATCCGCATAACTCTTCTTCCTGCTCTGAGCTGTTCTCATGTGTTTTTGAATCAACTGAACTTTTTCTGCCATCTCTTCTACCAATTCTGGTCCCATCAGCTTCCTTTCACCCACTTCATCCCAAAATGCTGGAGTTCGACACCGCTTCCCATATAATGCCTCAAATGGTGCCATCTGTATACTGGAATGAAAACTATTATTATAAGAAACTCAACCAAAGAAAGATGTTGGTCCCAACTTCCCTGATAATCCATAGAACAAGCTCGTAGCATATCCTCCAATGTCTGGATTGTTCGTTCTGACTGCCCATCTGATTGAGGATGAAAAGCTGTACTAAAATTTAATTCAGTACCCAACGACTTCTGAAGGCCTTTCCAAAAGTTAGAAGTAAACCTGGGATCACGATCCGATACAATGGAGAGAGGAACTCCATGTAACCTGACTATCTCTTTAAGATACAAACGGGAAAGTTGATCAAGAGAGAAAGTATCTCGTATAGAAAGGAAATGAGAAGATTTGTTCAAGCGATCAAAAATAACCCAGATTGCATTATTATCTCGAGATGTCCTTGGTAATCCCACAACAAAGTCCATGGGTATGTTTTCCCATTTCCACTCTGGCACTGGTAAAGGCTGAAGCATCCCTTTCGGTAACTGCCGCTCTGCTTTAACCTGTTGACATGTCAAACACTTCACAGTAAAATCAGCAATATCTATTTTCATTCCATCCCACCAGTAATACTCCCGAAGATCTCTGTACATCTTAGTACTGCCCGGATGAACTGAAAACGGGGAACTATGAGCCTCACATAACAAATCATTTTTCAACTGTGAATCACAAGGCACACATAACCTCTTCCCAAACCTAAAAACACAAACACAAACTTATCCATGAACTCATGGAAAATTTTATTCATAAGGTCCATGAATACAACAGGTGCATTGGATAACCCAAAAGGCATAACTACAAATTCATAATGGCCATATCTAGTACGGAACACAGTCTTCGGAATGTCTGCTTCTTTTACTTTCAACCAATGGTACCCCGACCTCATGTCAATCTTTGAAAAATACTGAGCTCCCTGAAGCTGATACCACTTCATTTGATGGCCCAACATCTGCTGAAGTTGTTGTAAAGGATTTCACCACCCCTTTCTGCTTGTAGTCTGGCGGCATTCCCCCAGTTGAGTTCTTCGTTGGACACTCGTTTGCATAATGACCCATTTCATTACACTTAAAACATCTTACCGTTGGCTTTTCATTTCCTGCTTGATCATCTTCCTTACAGTTATGAGCAATATGACCAGACTTACCACACCAAAAGCACTTACCAGACTTGGATAAACATTCTCCAGGATGCATTTTACCACACTTATCACAGGATGGATATTTGGTTTTCTTACCTCCTTGCTTCTTTGATGAATTCTTCCCCTTTGCCTGCCAACTAGACCTCTTATTCTGTTGTTTTTCATAGAACACATGATCATCGGAAAACTCCATTTCTACCTTCTCGGCACATCGAACAAGTTTTTCATAACTTTTTATCTCACGAGAAGCTAAATCCCTTCGATACTTTGGCTTTAACCCTGAGTAAAAACGGTTTATTTTACTATCAAGATCTCGTATGAAGTTTGGAGCATACCTTGCCAAACGAGTGAACTTCTCTTCATAAGGAGCCACTGAATCATCCTCCTGCCTCAATTCTAGGAACTGTTTTTCCATCCTAAGATGAATCACCATAGGAAAATATTTCTCAAGAAACATTCCTTTGAATTCATCCCATTGAATATCCTCAATCGCATCACTATCCCATATATTTTTCACCATCGACCACCACTTATTAGCTTCACCTTCAAAACGGTAAACAGCGAGACTAACCTTTTGATGTTCTGAACACCCCATGACATCAAAAATCTTCTCCAGTGTTTTAATCCACCCTTCGGCTTGCACAGGGTCATATGATCCTCTGAATGATGGGGGATGTTGCCTCATTTAATGTTCCACCACTGAAATGTTCCTCTGCGGTTGATCTGGCTAGTCTCGTGCATGGATACCACCACCACTTATAGCCTGAGTCAACTGTGCCATCACTGCAACAAACTGTTCAGTTCCAATTCCGACCATCTCAGGTTGCTGATTTGGAAGGTTATCTTTCTCCTGATGTCATCCCAACATAGCTGCTTTGTTCCCTCTGCGGAAAACCATTCTGAACACAGAAATATCTTAGGCGAAGCAACATGGTAATCCGTAAATGCTATATCATTTCAATCATATTATAATTTAACACTTTTCTAACTCCTAAAGTTGTCTAAACCGACCTCTGATACCAACTATATGGCCCCGGCCTTAAACCTTACTTAATCTTGAGTTATCACAAGATTACACGTTGAGGATCTTTTCAGGTTTAGAGTTTTAGAGAATTAGAACATAACTATTACATCTCAAAAGATTAAAAAGTAGTCACTTCTACTAAGTTTCCATAAATAAATAAAAAAATCTTAAAAGAAACATGTCTAGTTCCATGTTTTATATAGCATGACATCCCCTTGATCCCATCCTTGACTTTATTCCAAATTAATTCTTGTGAAAAACATTTCAAAAAAAACTTGGGATGAGCATAAAAAGCTCAGTAAGGGATACAGAAAGAATGAAAACTGTTAGTTTTTCAAACATCAAGTAAAACATATATACTCTATCAATGTAATAACTTCACCTTCATGAAGTAGTAAAAAAAAATCTTCACTGAATAAAGTATCATTACATACCTTTTTGTAACCAAAGGATTACCATAAAACCCATAAAAAGAACACATAACATATATAAAGGTAATTTGGGACATAAACATACTTAAGTGGAATAACCATACGGTCGACTTCCACACATATCACTTAATGGAATAGCCATACGACCAATTTCCATACATACTTAATGGAATAGCCATACGGCAGACTTCCATACCCAATGCATTGGAGGTTATAACGTAACCACCCGTCCTGGTATTCACGGCACCACCCATCATATGGTTTATAACGTAACCACCCGTTAAAATGTCCATGTACCAATATAAAATCATAAAACATAAAACCAATATAAAGGAATGAGAAAATTTCCACATTTCAATCACAATATATCATAAATATATTGACATAATAGAATCCTTTTTCAAAACCATTTTCAATACCAAAATACATAAAAGAGTATATGGTATTTATTTTATTCTAAAAACATTATGGCTTGTTGAGAAAGACAAAGACCAAATAATACTCGCGGCGGCGGAAAAGGTCGTTGTCACCACGTACGTTAAAAAAAAATTTCTTTTTGTCGTTTAGTAAAACGCTTCGTAGAAAAAGATTCCTTTTCTATAAAAGTAAAAGTCAAAGGGGTTTATACACCGTATAAAAGAAAGTTGTGTATAAAACGAAATATTCCTCAATGAAAGGAGATTGAGACAAAGTCCCTTACCTCGGGTCCGACTTGACTCGATCGTTCTTTAACGTCCTGAATAATAAAATTGAGTTAATTTATACTTGATTAAGAAGCTTTTTAAAGTTCATTATTCCTTTTATATCACTTATTCCCATGTTATAAACATTATGTAACCATTTAAGTTAATAATGTTTCTTTTGTCAATATTTGGTTCTTAAGTCGAAAGTTGACTTCTTACAATTACATGTTGTTCGTGTGGTAAAAAGTTCTTTATATCCAGAATGAAATTCCTGATTTGGATATCATATATATCATATATATCCATCATATACATGTATTTATATTATTACATAATCATTTAGAGGTAAGAAATGAAATGCACCGTTCATGGAGACGGTAAGCCGTACGTACGCATGAACGCTACTTTCATTTCTTTGTCATATTAATGGAATTAAAACTAAATGAGAGGTATGTATATTTTAATTCCAGAATTATATTCTTCATTTAGATATATCATTAATTATATATATCCATTATATACATGTACTTTTATTAGTACATTACATTTGGGGATAAGAAATGAAATGTACCGTTCATGGAGACGGTAAGCCGTACGTACGCATGAACGCTACTTTCATTTATATCTCATAATTTAATGGAAAGAAATAATAATGATATAGAGGTATATTATAATTCCAGTATAAAATCATATATAATAACTTTAAATCCATCCTTTACACGTCCCACATATGGCATTAACGAATCACATCACTTTGAGGGGGCGGTAGTCCGCACTTCCTTAAATGAAGATATCGTGTTTACCCATAATGGAAACCATAGAGGTATGACCAAAATGAAAAATACAGAAGTTAAAGAAAAAATAAACATATTATATATCATATATAAAAATAGTGACATCATAATGGCCACCTTTGAAGGTGTTAAATGAGTATTGAACAATCATCGTTTCGGGAGGCAGAATTTCGCCATCCACGGAAACCGTATTTTCATTAACCATTTGATGTATTTGTGTGAGAGTGTAGCTCGAATAAATCTTATAACAACATCCTAGTATGTTGAAGATACTGGTGTTGTTACAAAATAAGTAAATAAAAAGAGTTTAGAGGGTTGGAGAAGAATAATAAAACAGATGAACAAGAGAGAATGAATTACCTTTAAAAGTGTAACTACTTTTGATTTGAGCCTAAAGGCTTCCTTTGAAAGGATTATTCCCAAAGGGAATCCTCTAAGATGAGGAGAGGGATGTGGAGAGAGTAATTGGGCAGGGTTTTTCCGAGCCAAAGGCTTTAGGATTGTGTGAAATGAGGTAGAGGTGGGGGCCTTTTATAAGAGGAGAGGAGGGGCACTTTTGGAAAGTAAAGAAATATTACTTTATTTGAAAATGTGTTTCGGTTTTAAAAGGTCCCACATTGATATAATTCGTGGATAAGGTGATAAGGGTTTGAAATCCACTCATCCAATTGGATTTGGACATGTTTAGATCATAGATTTTACATTATCTTTCCATTTTATTTAAATCGTCAAATAATGATGTCATCGCTGCATCATTATTATGTCATAAATAATATAATTTATTTAATGTCTAAAAATTATAAACAAAATACGATGATGTAGGAAATCTTTTTATCTTTCTAATGACTATTTATAATCAAAAATCTGACTTGTATATACCCATTTAAAAATTGTTTTAGTAAAACATATCATGTTTGTGTCAATTTAATTTTAACATTAAATAAAAATATATTATTGTCATTTTCCAACTAAAGTGGCTCCATGGGGTCCCCAAGTTGGCCCATGGCTTGTCGTGGTCGGCCATGAAACAACCAATGAGGGTAGGACATGTGTCAAGCTCATCTTATTTTATTAAAGCATTATTTTTACCTTAAACCACACTAATTACAACTAATCGCGATTAAGAACTTAATAAGTTACTATTCACCAAAAAATTATTATAATCTCATTGAACCACATTTTACTTCTTAATTACAACCATGTATGTCGGATTTTTGAAATTAAAAACACAATGATGGCAAAATTTCATTTAAACGGAAAATCAGTCTTTATAAGTACCACTTAGTGGTTTCACTATTCATCAAAAATTGATGTTTTTCAGAAAATTACCAAAAATTCACCCTAAGCTATATTTGATATTACGAATTCAAAAAGAAGTCTATTTTAAAAAATTAAAAACATATATGCCAAATTAATTAATTTAATAATTAATTCCCGCTGTCATGACAAATAGCGTGTTTTTGTGAAACAATAAGTATCAAAAGATTGACACTAGTTTAAGTCTGATTTCAAAGTGAAATTAATTCCAACGACCACTATTGGATTTAATGGTAAAAATATTTTCTAATTTCAGTTTAAAACCAATTAAAAAGATAATCTAATCATATAAATAAATTATATTAAAAAGGGGTTTTGAATTAAAATACAACATTTTACACTATTCATTAAAAAAAAGAACTTTATCAGAAAGGTACAAAAAATTTTCACAAAGTAAATTTTGATGTCCCGATTCTAAAGAAGAGTTATATTTGGTACAATAAAATTTATAAGATCGATCAAAACTATATTTAATGGCGGTTCTCCGTCAAAAGGTGATAAGTGTACCTTTCGTGAAAATTAGGGTAAAAATGCCTAAAATTGAACTCTTTCCGTATTTTAAGCCTTTATCTTTTATTGGGTAAAAGTAAAAACATTTAAAAACATATATAATCATATTTTAGTTATTTCTATCCATTCCCGCCAGTACAATGGCTACTCATTAACTAATATTTAAAATAATATTATTTTATTACTTTTGTGCAAGGTAAGTTTTCAAAGAAACTCATCGTTGCGTACCGAGTACGCTATCGAACGTAGAAACCCCTTTTAATTAAAATTAATATTTAATTAATAAATATTAATAAATATGAAAATTATTTATTCTTTATTTACCTGGGATGTTACACCACTGGACTTCTCCAGAGTCTTATTGAAGTCTTCAACTCTTCAGTCTCTCATTATTCACCTTATTCTTGAGTAACATGAGATTCTACCTCTTTGAATCTTTCTATTGACTATAGATTGATCTTATTCTCTTCCCCCTAAGATTGTTTAATCATACATTCTCGTATACCGGTTCAAGAATCTTCAATATCCATTGGTAGGTTTTGTTGGCCTTTTACAATTATTATGACCACTTTTTACCATAATTTTCCTCAGTGCAAATATTCATAAGCAATTCTTTCTGCTTTTTATGGAGACAGGAACACAATTTAATGTTTTTAAATGGTTCAAACTACCTCTCCAATAATATCAACATACAAGAATAATCTTCCACTCTATCTAATCTACCAATCTGCCTGAAATCTCAAACATTGTCATCTAAGATATGTTTATTCTTTAATTATGTTTTGATTATATCTCAATTTATATCCTCTTTATGCATGGATAGCATGGAACTCAATATATCTTTTTTTGGGTATCTCACTAACTTTTCACATGTGCATATTTTTATGAACATTTGTTTTCATGTATAATTTGTTTTTTTGAATCCCAAACACACACTATTCACACGAGTCAATGGTTTTGGTACAATGTGTGTGTTTCATATATATTTAGACATGTACTATTCACTAAAATTCATCTTCCTCAATAAACAAAATTCCTTCTTTATTTGTGTATGGACATGCATGAAAGCAATAATTTTTATATTGGTTTTATGAAAATATTGAACATTCATTGCATCTTTCACACCAATGGTTTAATTAAAACATCTTAAGAAAAAATCAATTTTGGTTAAAATAGTTATGTTGCTTCATTCCTCTTGTCCTTAGAACCTACATGACTATGGGTTTGTTTTGCGCGTCACATAGGGGAAGTGTATATGTTCACCCCCTTTAGTATTCTAGAAGTCTCAACCTCTTGGGATAAAATTCATTATGGTTATATCTTATGTATGTGAAATCAATGATTCAATCATGATCAAAATAACATGAACTACATTTTTTGTGTTCAGTTATCCTTCATCATTAGTTCATCCTGGTTATATCAACCATAAATATGTAACAAGATGGTTTTGCGGTTATGCATTTGATGAAAAAACAGGGAGGGTGAAACACAATGATTCCATAAGGCTTCATGAACAATATCATCATGACGCTACTCAAGAGTGCAAATCACTTGTTGAATACTTGTGGTAGCCCTCTCCTCTGTATCGGTTTATAATGAGGAGGCCGTATTTCTTCATGCAGGTAGAAGCTACATGGAACCTCTATGCAAGGTGCTATGTTATTTTGGAAATAAGATCTTTTTTCAATTTTTACAACCGCAAGTCCTCGGTCAAAGGATATCATTTATAGTAGAGGATCACTGCATTCCACCACATAAAAATCCTATAGGATATTCCATGAAGTTCAAAACCATGAGTGTCTGATATATTTTGATTTGAAATTTTAAAATTTGGATTGAGATATCAAGAATATGTCGGTTTGTTTATCTTCAACATGGGATCTTAATTTTGTGGTTAACTCCCCACATTCATGCATAAGGAGTAATATGAAAAATATCTCCCCGAACATACACGACCTCCAATAGCTATGTTTTCCTAGTCACATGTTGGTTCTTCATGCTCAATAGAAAGCCTAAGAATGAAATTAGATTCATGGTCTCTTTATGTATAGATGTTCATCATGTAATGAGATTGATCATCAACAGTGGATGGAAGTTGATCATGGAGGTGCAACTTAATCTCTGGTGAGTTGTGGCATCAGGGTGACCATTGTTTGAAGTATAAATGACATGGAGGATCATCGAATGGTCCAGGATCAAACAGATGCAGCACGAATTAGATGGATGTCTAGGATGACATCATGGGATGCGGGATGTGATGTGAGTCCGTGATCTATCTTGAGATAAGATGGACGATGAATGTGGTTCATATCTACAATACCTACATGCCTCCATGCCAAATCAAAACAATGATGGGGGTTCTCTCGGTTTATGTATCAAACTGCAATTACCTTGTCCAAAAATATTATCTTCCCCATCCTTTGGTACCTCCTCACACTAGCTTCTCCTATGAGCATGCTCTGTAATGACTCTACGCTTCGCCCCTGTGCCGCCCTGCATGGTTGTGCTATGATGGTTCTCCCATGACACCTTGTGGGCACACTATTATCTTCCACATTAACTCCAATGTGGCTGGTGACACTAGATTCACGGCTAGTGTCAAGCTCAACATTCCACTCCATGGAGCAATCCAATTCCCTAGCATGGCTGGCTTGGCCAGTTGGCATGGCCGGTCAAGGTCCATTTTTATTGTATAAACAAAAAAACACATAGATACCAAATTGTACATATAAGGTATTTCAACGTGAAATTAATAACACTCCAAATTATAAATCCAAACCACTTATTCTTTAAAAAATGATGCAAACAATGTGCATCCATATTGCCAACCATATTTAAATACTAGGAAATGATCTAAAATCATCAGAATTGACTTATGGAGAATGTCCAATCATGACATCCAATGTAATTTCATGATTCCATAAAAATATCCATGTAGAAATGAGATACTCTTATCTCATTGATCACCCTTTCCAATTGAAAGTCATAATCAAAGTGGTTTCATCACTGAGTCATTGACATTACATTATGTATAACCACCTCAATCATCAACATAACATCAATTTTTGACATTCCATACACATATTGACACATTATTTACAAAAATGGGACATTATTCTCCAAAATCTCTCCAATTTTATTTTGTCGTCAATATCACCTAAGAACAAATTATATGATTCAATATGTGTGCCAATATTTTCTTCCCATTAATGGATCCAAAACGCAATGTTTATGTAGGGACTATTGAAAAACACTATTTCCCCACATTTAAAAATATCTTCATGAATTTGTTTGAGAGAGGGATGATTTCATAGAGTTCACTTACAAATGATACTTTAGTTAATCAAGTGTAAGCCTACTTGGACTTACCCGATGTAGAAAACTAGAGAGATAAGATGAGGGTTTTGAATACTATCCATAAACGACTGTGTTTGTGAAATCATGCTCACATTGTATCATCATTTATCCAAGGGGTCGAAAATAATTAAATTTATCAGTGAATTTTTAAATCCTTTACATATTACAGAAAACATATTAAAGAGATCAAATTAAAAGATAAATATACCCCTTTATCCCATGTTTTCATAAGTCTAGCACTACCATTTTTTGATATAGAAAATTCATTTAAGAATAGGGGATGAAATTTTGATTGGAATACCTCAAGTTTCAACTTCTAGATATGATATAAATATCATGATTTGTCATGAAACAATAATTGATATCATCTCCTTCATGCTTTCTACCCCTTAAGGGGTGAAATCCCTTTGATTATACATGGTGGAAAAATCATCATATAATCTTCAAGATATTCACATTGATAATATTCCACTATGGAGCATTCTATGTATTTATCAAATCTAGAATAATCAATCCAACATACTGTTCTCAAATTTTTTCATTCAATAATAATTTTGAGAATGACCTTAACCATCAGTTAGCTACAATTAAGAACATATATACATCAAAATTATATGTTAATAAGATGAAACACATGTCATCTTCGTAGAAGGAGAAATGGGGCTATGAATTTCCTCTCAACCTATGAAATTCATCCATTTTGGCTATAATGTATTTGGAACTATTCATGTTGATGTCTCATATCCATTTAACTATTTTAACATTCACTGTAAGTATATAACCACAGCTTCCATTCACCTTAATCATGTATGGTGAGTTCATCCACACTTATGACAGTACTAAAGTAGATTCAACTGGTACATCTTTTTCAATTCTCAACATCTCTATTTGAGCTAGTAAAACATTTATACATTTGTATGCATCATGTATATCCTATATAATCCTCTCACACAATACATGTGACACACATGAGTTTTCTTGTTTTTATAACCACTAATGAAATTTGAATTTTTATTAATGTGGAATTATTTGTTTCTTCTTTCTCTTAGCTTTACCTTTTACTTTGTCGTATTAATTTTTCAGTTCTCTAGTGATGTGAAATTGATTAGGCCAAATAACTAAAACCTCTTAAACATTATCTAGTTTGGATATTCTATAGGGATTCTTCAATTTTATCATGTTATCATTCATATGAATCTAATCTAAATAGTCTTCATTAATGTCTTTAATTAATCTTTTTATCTCCTAGATTGAATATCGGTTTAATTTCACCTTGTTTCCATTAATTTACATGGCTTGTTTGAAGTAATCCATGGTATGAAATTTATTCCCACAATAGAATCATCTTTTCTTGGTTGAAATGACATTCTTCGAATCCAGCTTAAAATTCTTCTTTGGAATAGTTTGTTTCGCTATTTACATGACTTCATTGTTTTTCATATTCCAAATGGATGACTTTTCAAATATTGTGAATTTCTACATCATTTTTTGGGGACATTTATTCTTTTCATCATTTTCATTCTGAATGGTTATACTAAAACCACACTCATCATAACTATGGAAACTTATGTTTCAAATATAACCAAAGTCTCTGAGATATTCAAATCTTTTGCTGATCGACATATATTTCTTTATATAAGAATTACCTTTTTTTTTATTTAGGTTGATTCATTTCTGCAAAAATTCATTCACTGAATGTAGGACCCCAATAATTTTTTTTCCAGCACATTAATCTAGCCATCAATTTTTATGAATAAACTTTCAACAAAAAAACACACAATAAATCTCACTCTATTTCATGTAGTATCAGTCTAGATAGATGTAGTGCATTGTTGTTTCTAGAATTTTATTTCATTCATTAGAGATTCCATTTGGGACTTATTTTTCTCAATAATCCCAATATTTATCATTGAATCTTTTTTTTTATTTACCAACATTTGTATCGAAACAATATCTTCCCATATCTTTTCTTTTAAAATGTACTTGTAGAGGAAACTTCATTAGTAGAAACACAAATAGATGGGTTATAGAATACCATATTTTTCGAGGATGTTTCCATTGGATTAAAAGATAATATAATAATTTATTTGGAATCATATATCTCAATGAAAATGTGATTGGAATCATCTATTCTTCCATCTATTTGGGATTTCCATCATTGGGTGATAGCTCATTCTTTTGTTTCACCACCAGCACGAAACATTTCATGTTGAAAATTTTCTTCTCATCTTGATACTGACCACATCTTACATTCCCAATTCACCTTGTCATAATATATTGTTCTTCAAGAACATTTCTTATTTCTTCCATTGAAATTACAATCTCAGTTAACTTATTATCAGTGTCTTCTAGTTGGGCTGCTTTGAAAACCATAGAAACATTGAATTTTTTTAAATTCATTGGAATATTCTAAAAATAAAATCAAAAATAATTCATTCACCCTAATTGTTCCTAAGAAAATCCATTATAAACATAAGAAAATAATTCACTGTAAAGAAAAATTGTTTCATCTTTTTCTATCAAATGTTTTGTGAGAGTGTTGGACTTACCAAACCTTTTAGCCAATGCCTATTCCATATCATTTACTTTTTCTTCGTGAAGTAATTTTTCATCTTGAATAACATTGATAATTTAAGAAATATTTCTTTCCAAATATCTCGGGATATTCCCCAGATGGTTATTGCGTACATACTGAAGATCAGAAGAGTAATAAAAAAATGATTTATCTCATGTTGTACCTTTCAGATAACCTTTTGTATAAGGTTTCTCCCCATTAGCATTATTATTATTATACATCTTATTTTCCGGTTTCATATTTCTATTATGTTGTTTATTATAAGATATATCTGTTTGAGGTTGTTCACACATTTATTGAAATCTACACAAAAAAATACTCCCTATAATCTTATAGAGGTGAAAATACCTTTGATACTAATTGAAGTGCTTATATTAGTGTAGAATCATTAAGATGGTATATGGGTGAATTAGTTATATCTTTCATATTTGTAAAAATTTATTCTTTTAAATATAAACTCTATGGCTAGATAAATCCTTGATGCAATTTTCTAGTGTTATTTACCATTTCCTGTAATGATGTTGTAAATATAAAGGCATTGTAGATAAGGATATACATGTTCCAGTTCAATGACATACTCAATAATATTTTGGTTATTCTCCCCAACAATTATTCTCCAGTATTATCAGATGAAATACTAAAATGAATGATACAGATTCCAACTATATATCACTTTTTTCTCATAGGAGTTTCTTTATATTGCTTCCAATAATGTTACTGGTGTCCCATTGGATAGATCTAGAGTCTCACTAAAGACTGCTTCTCTAGTGTCTCATTGGATACCCCATTCTCTCATGTCACATGATAGACTTCCTCTTTGAACATTTTGATTCCCTCTACATAGATCTTATTATGGTCCTCCATGAGGATGCAGAATAACACTTTCTAGTGTACCTATTCTTGAACCATCAACAACTTTATATATGATCTGTTGGCCTTTCTCAATTATACTTACCACTTGTTCTAATATGTTTCCTCATTGAAACAAAATTTCAGTAAAGACACTATTCTGCTGATGGATACAGAAGATTGATTATATGTTTCAAAATGGTGAAAAAACCCTCTTTATGAATATCAACATGGAAGAATGATATGGAAATGTATCTCTTTGTTAATCATCATGAAATCTGAAACACTGTCAACTCGGAAAAAGTTTGTCATTAATTCTGTCAGGATTCATTCTCAATTTAAATACTCTTCATGTTTAGATTTCATGTCACTAAAAACATCTTGTTTTGGGTATCTCATGAACTTATCATGAGTGGATATGATATTTCATGATTGTATGATTGTATAGTGTGTTTCATGTTAAACAAAACATACATTGTTCAGCTGAATCAATGGTTTTGTATCAATGATTCCATTTTATATATATTTAGACTTTTAATTTTCACTCAAATTATTTTTCCTCAACACAATGAATTCGTTATTTATGAGTGTATGGAAATTCTTGAATGAATCAATGTTTTCATTGGTTTTATGCACACAATGTTCATTCCATGCTTCTTACACTATGACAATTTAGTCAAAATCTCTTAAGAACAAATCTAGATAGGCTCACGGATGTGTGTTTCCTACTTCCTCTTGTGTGAAAAACCATATGAGTATTGGTGTATGCTGGAATTGGATTATTCTTCTTCTCAGGGGCTGTGTAAATGTGGACATACTTCAGGATTCTAAATTATCAACCACTTATATTAAAAAACAGAATGGATTTATTTTCTCTATGTGAAAACAAGTTTTCATTCTTGCTCGAATAAATATGCACTATATTCTATGTGTGTATGTATCCTTCTTTAGGACTGTGTCGTGGACATATCAACCAAAATATTTAATGACGATTTGTTCATACTTACGGACGTGTCTCGTAAATAGGGATGGTGTGACATACTGTTACCAATAGTCATTACAAACCATATCTTTATGAAACAATGCAAGAGTGGAATGCACATGGTGAGAGATAATGAGAGACTTCTCCTTCACATAGGGTTATCATGAGAAGCCTTTCATTCTTAAAAAAAATGTATATATTTTGTGTATCATCTTTTCACGGTGATATATTTTTTCCGGAATAAGAGTTTTCTCAATTTTCTCAACCCAACACCTTAGTCAAGGGATCTCCATTTATAGGTGAGGATCACCATGTTGATCCACGTTCAAATCTAGTAGGATTTTTTATGATGTTAAATAATTCAATTCAGGGGATATTTGGCTTTTAAAATTTTCAAACACAGATTGAGATATCCCAAATTACACTTATTTTTTCTCTTCAATGTGGACTCTTCATTTCACGGAGTACTCCTCATGTGCATGCATTAGGATTCTTACGTAAAATATCTCCCCAAACTGACACGGCCTACAGAAACTATGTTTTCCTTGGACCATGATGGTTCTTCTTTATCTATTTCAATCATTTAAATGAAATTTCATGTGTGGTATCGTTATGTCTAGGCAGTCCTCAAGTAGTTGGTTTGATCATCAATGGTAGCCCTATGTCAATCAAGGATGTGTGGATTCATCTCCAACGAGATGTGGCATTGGGATGACCTGAAATTGATGAAGTCATGGCATGGAGGCTCATCAAGTAGTCCTGGATCAAAATGATGTAGAGAGGGATGGCTGGATGCATTGTATAGCGCCGTGGGATGTGAAATGCAATGTGAGGTCGTGATCTCTATCGAGATCAGATGGAATATATATATGTTTTCTGTAACTACAGTACTCTCATGAGGGAATCCCACATCGAATCCAAGACAAGGGTTACTCGTGAATTTCATATCAATTTATGATATCCTTGTCCAAATAAATTCTCTCCTCTCTTTTTTAGTAACACACTGTACCAGTTTCTCATATAGGCACACTCTGTGCCCACTATATGATATTCCGGTATTCCACTCTGTATGGTGGTTCTCTAATGGCTCTCTAATTCACCCATGTGGTCACAACATTGTGGTTTCTATTCTGTCGATTGTGGCTGGACATGCTTGTTGGAAGGTTGTGGTCTATCTCAGCTTCCCACTCTCTGGTGTGAGCCCTTTACCAGGCTTGGATAGCATGGCTAGGGGGAATGGATATCAAGGTCCATTTTAATTGTATAAACCCCAAGACACCTTGAAACCAATTTATATATATAATAGATCTGATCATTAAATGAATTCAACTACAACTTATAAATCCAACCCTCTTCTTCAGTATCAATATAGTTAAACAATCTGCATCCACATTAGAAAATGTATTTAAAACGTTGGACCAGCTCTACAATCATTGAAATTTACTTATGGAAAATGTTCAAGAATGTTATACATGGTCATATCATGAGTCCATAACAATTCATCATGTAGAAATGATATATTCATATATCATCGATCACCATTTCCAAAATCTTCTCATAATCCATGTGGCTTCTTCATTGATTCATTGAAATTACTTTAAGCATCACCACCCCAATCATTATCTCAACTTCAATCACTATCATTGCATACAAATATTGAAAAATTATAGAAAATAAATGAAACACTATTCCAATGAATTATCTAATACATGTTTCCATTTTTCTTATCTAACAAAATTTTATGCCAATATTTGTGGAATTTTGAAAAATAAATGTACCTGAAAAATAATATCAGTATTTTCTAAAAGAAATATTCAAAATATACATTTCAATTATTTTCAATGAAAATAATGTCATTGATGATTATTATATTTAATTGTTGATATACTATAATGATAACATCCACCATATTACTATCCATGTATTTTAAAGATGACTCTATAGTGATTTAATTTGAAATATATTGATATTTCACATTATATTTTTTCATTACTCTTTTTTGTATTGTATAATTATTAAATTTAAGTTAATTTCATTAATATCATGAAATAATTATACTTAGTATGTCAAATATTAACCAGAAATATCTACCTGATTTTTAGTGTGTTTCATAAGATAAAATATTTTGCATATTTGGCATATGACTTTCCCATTTAAGTATGATTTAATGGCATGAGGCAATCCTTATATGGTTATGAATCTTGAAATTATTCATTCAATTATTTTGAGACTAGCTATTATTGAACATGTGATTATTTATGTCTTCTTATTATCCACAGATATATTCACCATTATTTGTATTTGTTATATAGTACTTTTAATTTTTCATTGTCACTATAATATTGATCCTGCATTATTAATACTGTGATATCTTATGTAATTAAATTTTCCATACGGTGCATATGATGTATCCCTTTATAAGGTTTCCCTCTACTCATGTTCCCAATAATGGATTTATGAACATTTTAAGGTATATAATTGGTGAAAAAATAATGTTCTCAAAATATTGTTATTTTTTATTTCATTTTTTAAAAAGAAATTTGAGAATAATATATGAATTGTTTCAGTAAAGAAAATAATAAAATTTGATCTTTCAGAACGTAATCTGTTCTACTTACTCCTGATGCTTGAAAATAACCATGACTTCAAGTTATTAGATATCGAGGTGTTACATGATTGGGTTAAACAAAGTAGTTTGAAAATAATACTTTTTAAAACAATATCATTAAATATATTTTTGAATAATTTATTAACCACTATTTATCCAATAATAATTATTATACACTTCTGAATCAAATTACATTTTAATTATCTATCGTAATCATTAATTAATAAATATTTTTAAAAATATAATGAATATTAATAAATTAAAGGATAATTCTTATACCCTACCTTAATCACTCAATATTTTTTTATCTATTGAATACCATCCCATTCCCAATATCACAAATAATTTTTATAAGTTAAAAATATTTTATTTCTATGATGAAATCCTTAATCCTTAATTACAAAGATACAAGTGTCTAAATAGAGAAAATTCATCAGGTAAACGTCTTTTATATTCTCTAAAATTATCGTTTTAGTTCTCATAGACATTAATACTATATAAAATTATACAATTTATTATGGTTTTAGAGACATAATTCAGAATTTGATAAAATGGTACTACTGTTATACATTTATAAACTCTAATCTATTTAGTTTTAGAACATGTTCCTCTCTTGGTTTGTTTTAGCACATACATAAATTATGGTATACCACCCTCTAATTTTCCCCATGCTAATTTATAATAAATTAATAATGGTAATATAATATATTAAATATAAATATACAAAGTAAATATTTTTCCATTAACATGGAAAAAGTTAGTGGTCATTTTTATATAAATACATGTTATCAATAATTTACCTAAACAATGTTCTTTATCAATTGTATTTTTGGAAACCATATAATTATATTAACTAAAATTAATATTGGAATAAATTTTCTTTAATAAACTATGATTCCACTAGCTTCGTTAATATTCTATTATGGAATTTTCTATAAATTGATGGTGACCAACATTTCCCAAACTATATATCTTCTACGTAATCAACATTAATAACATATGATAAAAATTAAACACTAACTTACTAATATTACATTAATAAATTATTATATTAGAATTGAATGATTTTAAATATAAAATAATAAATTTTATAAAATTTTTACTTATAAATATTGGAAAATTATACATTATGTTATATCATTTAATAATAAATCAAAACTAAATGTATTGGTTTTACAACCAATCTCACAACGAAATAAATAATATTATGACTATCTTTTGAATAGTGAAGTCATTGGAAATATCACAATATAATAACCTATATTTTATTCTCCTCAAATTATTCATTGATTTTTGATGTCTTCAAAATACTTAAATTTGAAAAAATGAATATAATTTAAATAAGGAAATTCCTAGAAAATTATCATTATATATAACCTCTTTTATACTTGGAAACTTTTCCTCCATTTCCATATAGTTATTTTTGTTTTATAAATTTATTTATGAATAACTATATTATATTTTTAGGTTTCTTTAGTTTATTTCAAAATAATTACAATGGAATCATCCATTATCATATTTACTATGATGATTTTCCTCCACAATGTCACTCATTTCAAAATATTGAAAATTATATTAATTTTTATTGATTTCCAAATGAATGTAATTTCATTCTATTATAACAGTATTTCAAAATGAACAGTTGGAATATGCCTATATTGTGGTTAAAAAACGCATCCTCAAATTTAAAATGTTATATTTTGTTAAGAATAGTTTTCCTCCAGAGAGGACCACACTAAAATCATGATTTTCACTTAAAATTTGATAAAGAAGTTAGATTATCTTTAAATTATTAAAATAAAAATGTAATTACAATTAAGTTTTAACATTATTTGATTTATATAGTGATGGGTTTTGGGTAGGATCGCCTAATAATATTTAATCATGTTTATAAAAATCATTCCCCTTATATTATTATTGAACAATAAATGAACGAATCCTCATCTGAGTTATTAATAAGCCTTGGTTGAAGGAAGAAATTTCAACCACAGATGTGTCCAGGAATATTCATAAACCATTCTAAAAAAATAAGAAAAGCATCAACAAAGAATTTTATTCCCTTATAGATCATGAAAAAAATCACTTGATTTACACATGTACCAAGGATCATTATACACTCACCACCTGGTACAATATGCTCCATCGTGACAAAATCTACAAGGAAGTGGTAGTTCAAAAATCATTAACCAAATATATAAATATTTAATAACACAAAGGCTATAAATGATATCAAATTTATAGAATTATGTAACATTATAAATAAAAATAAATCAATATAAAAAGGTATAGTTTTACATTTACTCTTTGTAAATTGACATTACAAATGGAAAACTCCATGTTCCCCAGTCGTGCAATAGTTTTACCCCTCCATGTGAAGGATAATAAAGTTCAATAATAAATAAATGAGATCAGTAAATTTATAAAAACATAATTTCAATCTTCAAATAATATATAATATAGCCACCTTATCCCCTTGAAGACATTTTTATGAAATAGGACACTTATATTTATAAACGTATGGGTGGAAAATTACCCTCCAGATTCATTCGTCCAAAAGTGTGAGTTCACTTTTAATAGGTTTTGGAAGTATCATGAGATAGTGTATTCATAATATGTGTTCCCCTTTCAGTTGTTCATGATCCAAAAAACCATATCTAATTGGGACATTTTGTTAAAAAATATTCCTCTTGAATTATTGGAGAAGCATTTTTCTACCCCAAGAGACTCCTATAATCCCTCCATTTTATGTAATTAAATAAATGTGTAAACGATTGAATTCCACCATGAAAATTTTCATGACATGACAATTTAATTCAAATCTCTAATAATGAAGAAATAACTTCATTAGAATGTCACTAGTCTTACATATTCCTCCATTACTAATGTGGGGTCTATTCTATCATCCCAAACCATTTCTCTAATTGCTTGATATTTTTTGGTTGTGTGTCTTCAATTGGATCGTTCAAAAAAATAGAAGACCAATGGAATAGAAGTCTAAATATAATCACATACATTGCATCAAAATTATAGAAGATTAGCCACAAAATAAAATATCTAAAAAATGATAAATTTCAAAAATTATTCACATTCCACAATTGAGACTAAAATTCACCAAAAATACTTAAATAATGACAATAACCTCAAATTGATTTATTTTAAGGATTTAAATAATTTAAAATCATATTTGTAATTTTGAATATACTGTCTCTATCAATTCCTCCACACTTTGCACCTGAAATCCTCCACATTTTATTATCAAAATCAAATAAAGGGAAATTCAAAACACATACCCATGAGATCCACCAATTCCAAACTAAGAAACAAATGATATCATGCATTATAAAAACTATTATTCCAAAATCACCATTAAAACCATTCAATACATTTCCTCATCATTTTTACCACATCCACACAAAACACCTACCTCTCATGAATATTTTATCATCTAAAAAATGTCAATATCAACAAGGATTTTGTGAACAAATAAAATTAATTAGTAACAATATGATATATAAATTCCTAAATCTCAAATGTATGTGATTAATGTAGAGTTATTCATCTAAATGAATTTGGAGGATTATTGTGTGGCATCTGGTTTGTCGGATTAAATGTGAAAAATTCTATTGCTGAATAATTAGGGTTTAGTTCTTATGAAACAAAATTGAAATATTATAATTTTCACTCGAGTATGGTCTCCTCCACACTCATCATAATCTAAATTAAAATCCATAATTGAGAATATTAAACTAATTTTTATAACAGTAATCATTTGAGAAAAACAATTAAATCAAATAAGGATTAATTTTTATTAAAGGATACATAAAAGGAACAACTCTCTTTCTCTATTGGATGATCCAGATTAAAAAAAATCATTTTTCAAAAAGCAGTAGAAAATAAAATCATTCAATAAAATGAAATAATTTATATCAAGAAACACATATCTTAATAATTTGTTTCCAACCAATGTATCACTAAATGAGGTATCACAACCATGTTTATCGCCCTGACACATATATTAAAATTGATCTTAAAATTTAATATCTAGAGCAGTTTGGATAAAGGAAATTGGATTATAATATTTCTAACTTAACATTCTATTTAGGGACAGTAAGGGATAGAAGGTTAAAACAAACATGGTAGGCCAGAATGAGAAAAATTATTTTGAAACGGTGGATTGAAAAACCAAAAATGAATAAATCAATTAAAACACTTATACCTCAACCCATAATGATTTGATAGAAATAAAGAAATAAAATTTAATAAAAAATTGTTTAGTCATATCAATAACTGAGGTGAATAAATATAAAATGGATAAAGGGGATTATATGAATTACCAAAAAGTAATTTCAATTATAGAGAAAATCATATGTGGAATGTGATTAAAAAATCAGAGTAATTATCATGAAATTCAAAAATATTAAAAAATTAAATATATTCAAATTCAACCTCAGTTTTTTCTCAGTATTAGGGAATCAATTTTTCCACTAATTGAAATGGTTTTCAAAATGTAAATTGTAATAATTTTATCTATAAAATATCTACAACCCAAAAAAAATTATAATTTTGAAAAGATTGATTGAATAACTAAAATAAATTAGAAAATAGACAAAAATTGAAATTTATAAACTACCTTGATTCTATAACCTAGTCATAAATGATTCATTTTCTTAATTTAGACATTTCTATTTATCATATAAGGTGATCTGAAAAAATCATAGTAAGAAATAACGTATAAAGGAGATGTACAAATGACTTATTAAAGATGTGAAGATAAGTTAACCTCCAATGTGCGGCACAATAAAAAATTAAAAGAGGAAGAATAAAGAAGAAAAAATATATTTTTATTATGTAAAATAAAAATAGAAATATTATGAGAAAATAATGAAAAATCTTGATTTAGTCAACAAAATTGGGCCCTGGATTTTGACTACATCTTGATAAGAAATTCCAATGGGTTATCCCCAATCTGATAGTGGATGGATTAAATTTATGATGAGCCACCAAAAATTCTTCATTTTATAAATCAATTATTCCATTATGTTTTGGACCCCACAGATATAGTAAAAAAATAAACCACCATGATAATATGATAAAACATTCATTGTGGGGTTACACAAATAATGAATCCAACCCTTTCATGGTTTCCACTTCCAAAACATCTTCTTTATTTTTATATCATTTATCATGGTTTGATAAATCAGAAGACTAATTAAAGAGAAATATATTGTGTAATTCTATTTGAATTGAAATTAAATAAAACAATATTCAATATAAAATTCAATGATTTTAATTTGAGTATTACATGTCTCAATTTAAATAGAATATTTAATTTGATATTTTGTTGAACTACCTCCAATATGTGCTAAAAAAGGACAAAGACATTCAGTTGTTCCTCACCAAGTGCCTTTTCATTTTATTCTTCATTCAACAAGGAAATAAAATTGATCGCCAAATTGGAAAATTTCATGCATGGGGTGGTAATAGTCAATCTAGTTTCAGTAAAATTAGATGAAAATGAGTTCATGAAAATTTCATTTCCCTATTATTTTTCAACTATGATTGCTTCATTATTTGGAGGAGGATCATGAAGTTGTCGGTCACGAGATATAGGATGGTAGTCAATATCTTTATGTTTTTTTTTCAAATTCCACCACATTAATAGTGTCTCCCATCATTTTTTAGATCCTATACATTGTCATCAATAAATAGATTATTTAGTACAAAACTATAATTCAAGAAGAAATATAGATCATTTTGATCACTTATGAATATATTAGTATTAAAATATTATTTATCAACATCCTCCAGCATTTATTGAAAGGGGATGAAATTATATTAATTTAATTTAATCAATATATCTCTAGGTTATTCA
Source organism: Viscum album (assembly GCA_963277665.1). Lineage (NCBI taxonomy): Eukaryota > Viridiplantae > Streptophyta > Magnoliopsida > Santalales > Viscaceae > Viscum > Viscum album. The sequence goes on along the minus strand of OY728164.1, from coordinate 62,057,650 downwards.
ATACCAAATATTAGTGTGTAATCAACTTCTACAACTTTTTTTATTTTGGTTTCTTTTTCTTGCTCCAGCCACTTCTCATCAGATCAATGTACATTTGTTAATATCAATATATTTTCTCTTAAGGATTTACTCTATTTGTCTAATAATTTCCAGTGATGATTTAATATCCTTTTGATCTTATTTTTCATGGTGTTAGACCTATGAAATGTTGGTAGAAATATTGTAGGTAAACAAGGAAATAACTTAGTGTACCTTAACCATTTATTTATACATTTTGTGGATATATCTTGTATTTCAATTACATTTTTATTCAATCCCACTAAAACTGGGTATTTGTTGTTCTCTTTATGTTCATAAATGATGTCTTTGAATTCGTACTCAATGATGATTTGGATTTGAGCAACCTTGAACTATTTATAAAAAAATCATCTATAAAACATTATGATTTTATCATTGAATATTCTACTTGGGGGAAATTATTACATGAAGTAATTAAATAATAATTTTATAACAATAGGGAAATATTTATCTTCGTGTTTATTATTTTGAAAATCTTTAGATATTAATAAAAATATTATTGGAACAACCACCCATATAAATGATGAAATGTTTTAACATGTTCCTATCTTGATGTTTATCCAATTCAAATATTTCCTCTATAAATATGTACTATTGTTTTCATCCTAGGTTTTCTCGAAGTTGACTATAAGATAATAAAATTTTCATTTATAATTTTATAATTATGAGAGACTGTTTTTTATTTTTTTTTGAAATTAAATAATAAAATTGAAATGAATTATGAAAATGATTTTATGGAGAGAGTGATGTTGTTTGGGTTGGATCACCTAATGAAATTTCAACAAGGTAATTTAACTAATTTGAAATCTCTTCCAATTGAATGATAAATGAACAACTCCTCTGTTGAGTTTTCAATCATATTTTGGTTGGATGATAAATTTGTAATCACTAATGCGTGTATGAAATTTCATAAACCATTAACAAATAATTAAGAAATTTCTATATCCAAATAATCTATCCTTATAAATCTAGAAATAATTAAATTATTCATCAACATGACAATGATTGATAGAAACACCCCACCTAACGCAATCTACTCGATCGAGAGAAACTGCACTTGGCGGAGGTAGTTCGTAAATATTCAACAGATGCTATAAATAATGAATTATACCAAATTATTATATCTGATAAAATTAACTTAATTGTGAATAATTTGAAATATATATCAATCAATATAAAAAGAGATACATTTATAGTAAATTATAAGACTCATAAATTAATAAAACACCATGTTCTGCAATGGATTTCATGTTTTACGGCTCTTTATATTTGTTAATATAGTTGGATGGGGAATAATTGATCATTGTAAAACAATTAAAAGGGATAAGGGAAAATGAAAATCAATTAATTCTTCAAACACGACAGCACATCCCCCCATTATCCTCTTTCATAACGATTTAATAGAAGTGAACTAGAATATTTATATACTTATGGGGGGATGTTTTTTCCTCATGATTTATTCCTATAAAATTGTGAGTTTTATTGTAGTAAATTGAATAATATTGGTATTTCTTAATAATAATGGTTGTTCCCCTCTATTTTTTCCATGATCTCAAAATATCTGATCTATTTTGAACTACTGGTAAAAATGTAAATATCGAATTATTGATAATAAGTTTTCATCCAAAGGAGACCCCTTAAATCCATCCACATTCTCACATAATTGTATTAATTAATAATAATATTTATTCATTAAATTTATATTTTTAATGAGAATAATATTAATATATCTAATATAGTTATAATCACTTAATTTTTATTTGTCTAGTCTGTGATAAACCTCCATTATTGAAGTGGGTTTCATTATTTTTTCAACAAAAAATTCTGCACTTGATTGATGTTTTTTTGCTAGTGTGTTTTAAATTAGATCTGAAAACAAAAGACAATGATGAAGAACATATATATTTATTCATAAAAAACAAATCACATTAATTTGATCAAAATTTTAAGTGATATATTTGAAAAATAGATGCTATAAAAATATACTAAATTTATTTAATTAATAAAATTTTTATAATTAAACCCGAAATTTAAAAACAAAATACTAAAATGATGAATTTCACCTCAAATTAATTAATTTTAATGAAGCAGAGCATTTAAAATCATATGAATAATTATTAAAATATTATCTCTATAAATATTCCTCTAAATTTTTATGAATTTATAATGTAAAATCTATGACAATATTTTTTGTGAAAATTTTATTGAAACAATTATTACTGCATGAAATGGATATTTTTTTCTGTTCTAAAAATTAATTTTTAATTTATCATATATAACGGGTCTTCTTCAAAATATCAATCCCATAATGTTTATATTGATCGCTATGGATGTTTTCTTGTCATATTCTCCACCATATTTCTATACATGAGTTATGATTATGTTATGACAATGCGTTCATGAAAACCATTTCATTATCATTGGATAATAAAGTACTGATTGAATTTTTTATTTTAATATGGTCATGTTAATCTCATTTATTAGATTTATAATAATTTATTTTTGAGTTTCTTATTTCCATTACATTCATTGGGTTGATTTAATATCTCATGTGATTATATTTATGGGACTAAAGAGTGAACTAAATACTCTATAGGAAAATGACGATAATTTTTTCAGTAATAAATAGGGATTGTTTTCAAATATTGGGTATGATAATCAATTTGATGTTATTCATGGAATCAATCCATGACATTGTGAATGGTTATATATTCATATGTTTTATTCCACTTCATTCAATTATAAAACATACATATGTTATGTTATTATAGAAAATTATTATTAACTCAAGTTTCCACTCTCTGAATAATCATATTCAATGATATTATAAATTTTGTTTGACATGAATCATGTTTTATCATCCTCAATTTATTATGTATGATTTTATATTATGTAAATATATCATGATTATGATATGATTTTTATCATATTCAAACTAATGGCCTTTGATTAATATATTTTTTCCTTCACACTTAAGGACCATATGTGGTTACCAAATTTGGTGCTCTCATTCCCTAGGTTATGTAAGAAAATATTTATTGTGATATTAATAATTTAAATCATATGGAATGACTATTTTTCCAATTTTTTTTATTTTTTTGGATATGTAAATTATGTATGTAATAAATATTGTATCTAATCATTATATATGTTGCATGTTATTTATTTAATGATGTATTGAATATTAATATAAACTTATTTAATATATGTATATTGTTATTAGGTAAACTAATTTTGTTTTATAAAGGTGTATAGTCATTTTTGATGATTATATTATAATGAAAAAGATTATATATGTTAATAAACATTTTATGAATGAAAAAGTGATATAGGATAGACATATAATTACATATGTTAAATTAAGGGGTCAGGATTTTGGACAATATAATAATTGTTTTCCTAATAATATGATATCTTACTCGACATATTGTTTATTGATAGAGAAGACTATATTTTTGGTCTTATTTGTTTGATAGATCTTTGTTGAATACTAATATGAGTGATATTTAATAGGCAATGAAATGAATATCCTAATGTGAAACCAATATCTATGGGAGATGGAGTGAAATAATTCATGGACATAGTCTCACACTCCCTTGTGAAATAAATTTCGATGACCCCATTAACATTCAATCTAATAATAAATTTTACTTTCTACCTTCATTTGGAAATTCCAAAATTGTTTCAATTGTTATTCCAACCTCTATCTAACAAAACAAAAAGATATAAAAATAGAAATGAAATTTTATAATAACTAATACTCATCCGATGAAAAGGTTTTCTTAATAGTTTATCATTTACTTACTCAAAAATTAAATTTATTATTATCGTACACATTTAAGGAAAAATGTTATAAAACAAGTCAAGCACTAAAGGTTATTACAAGGCCATTAATGTGAAATTTCAGCTGACCAGTTTTATGCTCTCTAAATAGTTTTGAAGAGAATTTTTTTTACCAAGATGTCTGGTTGCTCCATCAGAATGTCATCAAACCAGAATTTTATCTTGTCCCATGACTGAATGTACTCATCTACATTAATGTTTCTGTTGTTGAAATCCCGAACCAGAATCATATAATGATTTTCGATCCAGGTTCCCTGCTCATCGTGGGTGGCCACCGTATAATCCCTTCCCATCATTCTTTCTAAATCATCATTGGAGGATTTGATTTCCAGGACATTTTCTAGTATAACCTCTTCTGAGTTATCCTTTTTCACTTTTAGGTCAACCCTATTATTATTCCTCATCCTCGTACATGGGTACCTGCTCCCCTAAGCCTCATCCTCTATATCTCTTTCAAAGAGACTTGAGAGTCCATCACTGGACTCTCTCTCTCAGTTGCAGTCTCCACATTTGCGCTTGTTCTGACCAGGTCACTTCTATCATTTTGGACGAGATCCTCATATAACTGAACGTCAAACTAATTTCCCAGATCAGTACCTACATCCACTGTATAGCTTCCCCTGACTGCTTCTGCACTCTCTTCAGCATATTCCAATACCTTAAGAATTATATGAAGTATGAAATCATTGTAAAGCCTAAGGCCACCCTCATACACCTGCTTCGAAACCCCATCTTGATTGAGACCCTATAGACCCATAGAGGAGATGGGATCCAATTCCCTAGTAGGTGACGCCTCATCCAAACTCATGTCCATCCATGAAGTCTGTTTAGAAGGCTGTGGGCCACCAATTTCCTTCCCCATTTGATAGTAATTAGAATGATGACCTAAAATATTGGCACTCTTACCGCCTCATGAACTCACTTCCTCAGCATAAGAAGTCATCTCAGGTAGCTTGGAAACTCCCTCATCCCCTAGCTATAGAACCACCAGGTTGATGGTACTACCAGACCGTATTATCATGCAGTATACGCAACACTATTCTTGGCTCATGTTACACATAATTTCAATTTCATTGTGTGGAAATTAATCTATGCAATAGTAAGTATAGATTTGATTTAATGTATAAGTGAAATAAGTTTTGATTATGTTATACGCAACACCTAAGAGAGATTTCTCTACACGCTTCTCTGACTTGGCTTGCATTTCATGTAATTGCGACCTTCCTCGATTGCATGTGTAGTACGCAATACTAGGTTTCACTAACCAACATTATGTTATTAAAATATTATATAAACTAGCCATTATGAATTTTAATACACACTTTTTGAAAATTTATCTTTCAAAATGCACTTTATTTTTAGATTCAGAATATCGAAATTTTCGTAGGGTTAATGTTTGGTATTTGTAGGAAAAGATTATATTATTTTTGAATAGTGAAAACACTGAGTAATTGGTTAAAACTGAATTTTTATTCAAATAATGATTTATTTAGTTTAAATTTATTTTCGATAAAAATTGACTCATAATACCTATATAAGTTGAATGTAATTAATTGGAGACATTTTATAATAATTTTAGATATATAAAAATTTTATTTAACATTTTACTGTATTTATCCACCTCCTAGGAGAATTTGCAAATTTACATATATCATAATTTTACCGGTTCTATGAGTGGAAATTCAAAAATTTGAAAAGCATGGTTGATATTAGTAAGTAAAATTTGGTTCAATAAGATAAAAATAAATTTGGGTGAATAGTAACTTTTTACTTACATTTACCACAGTAAAAATTAAATAGGGTAATTAAGTGTAAAAATGATATTATTACTACCCTAAAACATGTCCCAATTCTATTGGATAAGTTTAATTTGACAAAAAACAACCTTATGAATAAAATATTACCCTTTATGTCCACTTGGATTAGATTAGAACATTTATTATTATTTTATTTAAATAAGTGTTAAAATAGCTAAAATCAATGTTTAATAAATTAAAAATTTTTAATATAGGGTTATACCTAAGATAAATTAAACTATAAATATTTATTAGAAATATAAAAACATTTTCTATATAATGATATTTTATTTATCTTTTTTAGTCCTTATGTAATTTAATTTATCAATGACACAATGATGATGGAGTAATTACTTTATTAATAAAATACTATCATAATTGATATTATAAATACCCAAATAAATATAATTTGACAATTTTTATGAATTAAACTAATATTATAGGTTAATAAAACATATTAGGGATAGTTTCTACAATTGTTTTGAAGTAATAATGATGTTATGAATTAAGAAAAACCAAAATACCAAATAATGTCAAAATTGACACAAAAGAGTTTTTTAAAACATATATTATATTATTAATTGATATAATGGTCATAAAAATATAATGATGGGAAAAAATACTTATATAATAATATATATGAAATTAATGAACCAATTGCGGTTCGATTGGTTGTTCATAGTAGGTTTATTAACCATATTGTGTAATAAATCAAGAAGACAAGGTAATAGTTAAATTATTTATCTTAGAGTTAAGTCTAAATGATTTGGTGAAAATGGTAACCTAAACTAGTATAAAACCTATTAAATGAAAGTATTTTGACCCATCCCCAACCTAGATTCTAAATAAGTCAATTTGGATCCATCATTAACCGAATAAAAATATATTATAAAATAATATTTTAAAATTTTTCTAAGTTTCCCCTCACCCCTCTTATAAAAGGGCACTCCCCCTTCTCTCTAATTCACACATCCAAAGCCATTTGGCTCGACCAAACCCTTCCCAAATACCCTCTCAATTTTCCTCCCTTAATCCTAGAGTCTTTACTTTAGTGAAAAATCCATCCAATGGAGCTCTTTTTATCTAATCAAAAGGAAAAACCCGAAGAAGAGATAAATATCTTACCACCTATTTCCAATTACTTTCTTCGTCAACTTCCTCCTTCATTGTTTTTTCCAATCTAAAATAATAAATCCTGTATCTTCTATAAACTATGATGTTATTATAATAATTTTACAACCATATTAGTTATTTTATCGATCCTACGAATGAAAAAGTCACTACAAGTGCATACGTACGGCTTACCGTCTCCACATCGTGGTGTAGTTTCTTATTCAAAAATTTCATCATTTGGATGTGTATAATAATGATTATAAATGATTTAAATAATAAATATAACATTATTATTATTCTTTATATATGATATTCTATCCAATTATATACTTTTTTAATATCAAAAGAATGATATTGTCGCGCATGCATACGTAAGAACTACGGTCTCCACAAACGTGATAAGATTCATTTTCCAGGATTAACCATTCATGTATGATTATAAAGTATATTTAATAAATAATCATGACATATATTACATAATAATGATACTGTATATATGCATATATATGTTTCATTTATTTAATTCCCTTCAATTCAATAAGGATATGAAAACAGCGTTCATGCGTACGTACGACCTACCGTCTCCATGAACAGTGTATTTACATCTGTTAATCGACCTACCATATATATTTATATGATGAATATATATTATATATAAATCATGTTTTTCATTCTGGAATTATTTAAATCAGGATATAAGTAATAATATCAGGATAAACAAGTCGAAACACGTTCGATAAATGAAACGATTTTACCCAAACGCTACTTTAAAATCGAATTTACAAAAGAATGGGTAATATAAAGTAATAAGTAAATCATATATGATATCATAAATATTATTATGGTTATGTTACAAGTTAATAATATGTTTAAACCCACAATATAGGTGTTTCAGACACGTATTAAAGAAATTGGACCTAAGTTAAGGGATTATTTCGTCTCACTTTTATTTCTGTGAGACATATGCCCTAATCACCATCTATTTTATTGTATGGTGTTTATGCTTCCCATGAATGTTTTATGATTTTTATTATTAAAGATACTATATTTACATATTCATGTAATTTTCTTTATTTTTTGACACGTATGATTCCACATATCGTAAAAGTTAAGGGATAATTTTTCAAATCTCATTTTTATCTGAGATTGCTTATTTGTAAGTATTTACAATGGTTATATTTATCATACATGTTCATGTTTTATAAAAAAATTTCCTAATTATTATAATATTATTCCATGTAAAATGAAAGTTATTTTTACCCTTTGTTTACTTTTACCACATTTTATGGGAGGAATATTTCTTTTGATTACCATACAAGGTACATTTTGACTTTTTCGGAAAAAATACAAGAAGAATGATTTTCTTAACTTATACAGTGTTAATGGATATTTACTGTTTCATAACGCCCATTTTTCATGAAACATCCACTACAATATTTCATGATTACTTTCAAAAAAATCCTTTTCATTGAAAATTGAATGGCATTTTGTTAAAAGAAAATGATTTTAAAGAAGAAACGATATTTTCATTAAAATTCTTTTCAAGTGTTTTGTAAAAACTATTTTCCATCTAAAATGATTTTTTTGTATGATTTTGTTTCAATTATAATGTATCTTTATTTCAATGGATTTATTCTAATTATGATCAAATGATATAAATTTGTTTTATATGGACTATGTTATGATGGAATGATGTTTATGAAACCCATTTTATTCGTTGGGTTATGATAAATGATTTATGTTTATTTTGTGGCACAATTAGGAATGATTTCATTACGAGCTGGGTGGGACCTATATCTCCCTCAAATTAATTGGGTAAAGATTTATATATCATGTGATAGACATGGATGGAATGGAAAGTTAATCTGGTTCAGTGATACAGGACTGGAACGAGGAGTGAACTCGATGCAGTAAGGGCCTTTGTCCACTATGATGGTATTGAAAGCAATGATTTTGCTAATATGGAAATCATATCACGTGCTTAATGGTTTTACAAAATTACATGTTTTATTTTATCATGATTAATGTTCCTTTAGGATATATGACTTATGTACTTCCATGATTTATGCCATTTCTCAGGATTTTGATGTTTTATGTTCATGTTTTTACATTCAAATGTTTTTGGATTGTTTTGAAGTTAGTCTTGTTTACCCTTACTGAGCATTTGATCTCACCATTTTTATGTTTTATTTTCCACAGGATATAATGAATTGTTTTAGGTATGAAAACAAAACATGATGATATTTATGGGAGATGTTGAAGATCTCTCACCATGATTTGAAGATTATGTTCTGAGTTTCCAAAGACACTAAACTAATACGGTCTTTAGGCATCTATTTTTGTTATGTATTAAGTATTCTGAAAAAGTAATGTAATGTCCATGTATGAAAAGTGTGGGTATATATATTTGGTATCATAGTGAAGGTTTTGTTAACCATTAGAAACTAGGAACTGAAAAATATAGTGAGATCCCTATAGATATTTCTTAGGTATGTCTAGAGATGTCTCTAAGATTTCGTATAACTATAGGTTACAGTCCTAGATTTATGTTGATGATCATGAATAACCTAGGTTAAACCTAGGGTTTCATGGATTAAATAATGTGGGATACGTTAGACATCCCATAAATGAATTTTCATGATTATGTGGTTCCTTATTAATTTAACTGTTTCTCACAGCATTGTTTTTGGTTTTAGACAATGGAGGGAACCAGGAGGAATTGAGTCAACATTGAATCCAATGGAAGAATTGGTGACTATAAGAAACGAAACTGAGTAATTTCTAGAAGGAAAGATTTTGTGATTATTCCGAATCAATCATCATGATATATGATTAACAAAGTGAATTTTAGTGGTATTCCCAATTCATGAAATAAGATGAAGATAGACTTTTATGCATGTTCGCATGGTGAGGAGCATAGATAAAGTAATATTGAGATTTATAAATAATGGAAGAAGAACCTTGATGAATACATCAAATGGAGGGGAGATGTTATCTTTGTAGAGAGAAGGTTCATAGAGTGACAGACTGTTATGGAGTTCAATGTCTTATCTGTGGAGAACATGGGGATCACCCATCTCAATGCCCTTATATAAGAGGTTACTTCTAAATCAAGGAAGTAACTATTCAATGCCAGTCATTAAATTGAATGGATTGAAGGGCTTCATATTGGAATTCAAGAATAATGTTTTTGAGGTACCATTTTTTGTATATTGAAATATCTATGTATTGGTCCATTGTGTTTTTCCATGAGAATATGGTTCCGGTAACCATGAAAAGGGATTGAAATATTTTTTGAAAGTGGATGATATGCGCATAATGAAGGGATAAAAAGAAAATAAAATGTTTGGTAGTATTCATGATCTGATGATTGAGATAAGAACCAAGTGATATCATGGTTTGAGTATATAGAATTTTTTGGATTTTGGTATGTGGAAAGAGTTAACTTTTGACAGAATTCATATTTTCATTAAAGTTCAATGGGTATTCATTTCTTAGAGAATACATGATTATGGAATTCACATGTTTTGAATGTGACCAAAAACAAGATATATCTTATGATATATGAGGGATAAATGAAGGCTTTCCCATGCTCGAGAGATGGCATTTTTAGTAATCGAACGGAAGTATTTTTGATAAGCATAATGGTTGGAATGGATTAATTTAGAAATCATATAGTATTGCTTAAGGCTATAACTTTTTTATTTTATTTCTGATATGTTATAATAGTATAGTTTTAAAAAATGGAAATCTTGTAGGAAAGGAAAAAACATGTCGCATCCGACAAGGATACGGGAATTGAACCCACAACTGAAGTGCGATAGGCCTTTATTGCCTACGACTTTCCTACAGGAAGTCCCTGGTTAGTAGAAACTAGTTTTATTTTATTAAACTATATGATAGATGACGTATAAGTCTATTTTAAGAACCATATATGAGTAATCTCACCATAGATGGACTTATGTATATATCTTTTTCTAAACTTCTATTTGAGAAAGATGGAATGACCTTTCATTCTATCGCATGATCTGCTTACACTTCACAAAATACCAATTCAACTTTATTTTTTTATGATATGAAGTGGAAATTGTTCAAGGAACAAGAAACGACAAGAATGTACCAAAATCAAGTACATATTTTTTTTAATTTAAAAAAATTATTCTAAATTTTTCAAATGATCATGAAAACCAAAAAAATTTCCCCATTCCCTCATATCAGATGAATCAGATGGAACCTTAGATTATCACAAATTTATTTCTTTGGGAAAGTTGTCTTTTTCATATCCATGTTCTCTACCACACTCCACTAGAACATGATGGTTTGATTTCTCTTTCATATCCATATTTTCACCTATGTTCTCATATGTGGAAACCCAGTGATGAGTTAATTTGGGTAACCATTAAGTTTCATGCTTTTTATTTTAAAATTATGTTTTGGTATTTCATTTTACAATGTGGGTTTCTATGAAAGAAACTTTCAAGTAATAAACGATTTATAACCCTGATGTATTTCGAGGGCAAAGTTCATTTTAAGGGGGGGTAGAATGTAACACCCCAAAATTTTATGAGACATATTCTTTTAAATTTATTTAATTTCTTCTATTGTAAAATACACTAATATTATCTTGTACAATACACAACACTGTATTATATTGCAGCATACACAACACTATTCATGGCTCGTGTTACACGCAATTTCATGTTCGTTTTGTGGATATTATTCTACACAATATTAAGTATAGATTTTTTTTAATGTATAAATGAAATAAGTTTTGATTATGTTATATGAAACACCAAAGGTAGCTTGCACTACACGCCAGCCGAAATTGGATAGCATTGCCCGCAATCGCGACCTTCCTCGATTGCGTGTGTAGTACGCCATATAGGGTTTCACTAAACAACAATATGATATTACAGTATTATATATATGCTAGCCATTACAAATAGTAATAACCTATTTTTGAAATTTTATAAATTTTATCTTTCAAAATGGACATCATTTTTGGATTCGTAATATCAAAATTATCCTTGGTTGAATTATTGATATTTTTCTGTAAACATTCAATTTTTGATGAGTTGTGAAAACACTATGTTATTGGTTAAAACCGACATTTTATTTAAATAATAATTTATTTAATTTAAATTTAATTTATTTCTAAATAGATAAATATTTCCTACATAATTTCAATGTAATTCATTAAAGTTATTTGATAATAATTTTAGATATATAAAAATTTTATTGAACATTTTACCATCCTTTACCCGCCTCCTAAGAGAATTTAAAAATATACATATAACATAATTTTACTGCTTCTATGAGTGGAATTTAAAAAATAAAAAATATATGGTTTATATCAGTAAGAAAAAATTGGTTCAATAATATAAAAATCATTTTTGGTGAATAGTAACATTTTACTTTTATTTACCATGGTTAAAAGTAAATAGGGTAATTAATGGTAAAAATGATATTATTATTACACTAAAACATGTCTTAATTCAATTGTATTAGTGTAATTAGTCCAAAAATAACCTTAGGAATAAAATATTACCCTCTAGGTCCATTTGGATTATATTAGGAAATTTATTATTATTTTATATAAAGAAGAGTTAAAAGAGTTAAAAACCAAGTTTAATAATTAAATAATTTTTAATATAGAGTTATTCATAAGATAAATTAAAATATAAATATTAATTATAAATATAAAATTATTTTCTACATAATGGTATTTTATTTATCTCTTTTATACATTAAATAATTTAATTTGTTTATAACACAATGATGATGCAGTAATTACCTTATTAATGAAATATTAACATTATTGATATTATAAATACCCAAATAAATGCAATTTTAGACTTTTTATTAATAAATATAATTTTATAAGATAATATAACATATTATTGTTGGGTAGATGAATTCATATGGAATTAATAATGAATTAATGAATTTATAAAAAACAAAATACCAAATAATGTCAAAATTGACATAAAAGTGTTTTTAAAACAAATATGATAATATTAATTGATATAACTGTCCTAAAAATATAAGGTTCGGCCAAAAGACTTATATAATAATATATATGACATTAATTAACCAATTGGGGTTGTATTGGCAGTTTATAGTATGTTTATTAACCATATAGTGTAAGAATAGAAGAAGACACGGTAAAAGATAAATTATTTAACATAGAGTTAAATATAAATTGTAAGGATAAAATTGAAGCCTAACATTTATAAAACTTATTTTATGAGATATTTTAGACCCATCCCCACTATATCCTAGAAATAAGTCACTTTGGAGCCATTATAAACTGAATATGAATTTATTATAATATAATATTTTATGTTTTTTCTAAGGTGCCCATCACCCCTCTTATAAAAGGGCAGTCCCCCCTTCTCTCTAATTAAAACCTCGAAAGCCATTTAGATCGGCCAAACCTCTCCAAATACCCTCTAAACAGTCCTCCCTTCATATTAGAGGATTTAATTTAGTCAGAAAGCCATCATAAGGAGCCTTATTGATCATATCAAAAGGAAGAACCCGAAGAAGAGGTAAATATCTTACCACCTATTTCGAGTTCCTTTCTTCTTCCACTTCCTCAATCTTTGATCTTTACATTATATATATATATCTCCAGTATCATCTATATACTGTGAGGTTATTATAAATATTTTACAACCATATTAGTTAATTTATCCATCCTCTATATGAAAAAGTCACCACACGTGCATACGTAAGTCTTACCGTCTCCTCGTCGTGGTGTAGTTACTATTCAAACATTTCATCATTTTGATGTGTATAATAATGAGTTTAAAGGATATAAATATTAAATATAACATTATTATAATTATTTATATATCATATACCATCCAATTATATTTGAATTAAATATCAAAATAATGATATTGTCGCTCGTGCGTACTAACGAACTATCGTCTCCCCTAACGCGATGAGATTCATTTTCCATGATTAACCATTCATGTATGATTATAATTTATATATAATAAATAATAATGAAATGTATTGAATAATAATTATAATATATTTATGTACACATATGTTTAATTTACCTAATTCCATTCAATTCAATAAGGAAATGAAAAGAGTGTTCATGCGTACGTACGACCTTCCGTCTCCATGAACGGTGTATTTCCTTCCATTTATTGATCTATCATATATATTTATATGCTGAATATATATTACATATAAATAAGGTTTTACATTATAATATTTAGTAAATCAGTATATAAGTAATAATATCAAAAACAACTAGTTGAAACACGTACGATAAATGAAATTATTTTACCCAAAACGCTCCTTTAACATGGTGTTTTCAAAAGAATGGGTAATATAAAGTCGTACTTAAATTTTATATGATATCGTAAATATTTTTTTGGTTATATTAAAAGTTAATAATGTGTTTAAACCAAAAATATAGTAATTTTGGACATGTACGGAATATATAGGACCTAAGGTAAGGGAATATTTCATCTCACTTTTATTTTGGTGAGACATATGCCTTGATCACCATCTATTTATTTTGTATGGTTTTTATGCTTCCCATGAATGTCTTATGAGTTTTGTTAAAAATGATATGATATTTACATATTCATGTGATTTTATTTATTTTATGACACGTATGATTCCACAAGTCATAAAAGGTAAGAGATAATTTTTCTAATCTCATTTTTATTCAAGATTGCTTATACGTAAGTATTTAATGGGGTTATATTTATCATACATGTTCATGTTTTATAAAAAAATTCGTAAATTTTTTACTATTCGTCCATCTATGTTTAAATTAATTTTTACCATTTGTTTACTTTTACAACATTGTATGGAAGGAATCTTTCTTTTGTTTACCAAACATGGTATATTTTGACTTTTCCGGCAAAATTACTAGAAGAATGATTTTTTTACCTTATACAGCATGAATGGATTTTTACGGTTTCATAACGCCTAATTTTCACAAAGCTTATTCTACAATATTTCATGATTATTTTCAACAAAATCCTTTTATTTTAAAATAAAATGGCATTTTTTGAAAAGAAAATGATTTTGAAGAAGAAATGATATTTTCCTCAAAAATCATTTCAAGTGTTTTGTCAAAACCACTTTCCACCTAAGATGACATTATATAGTATGATTATGTGTCAAGTATAATGTATCTATTATTTACATGGATTGATTCATCTTATGATGAAATGATATCCATTAGTTTAATATAGAATATGTAATGATGGGATGATGTTTATGAAACCCATTTGATTATTTGGGTTATGATGAATGATTTATGATTATTTTGTGGCACAAGTAAGAATGATTTAATAATGAAAAGGGTGGGACATGTATCCCCATCCAATGAATTGGGTAAT
The DNA here is from genome assembly GCA_963277665.1 of Viscum album. Classification (NCBI taxonomy): domain Eukaryota; kingdom Viridiplantae; phylum Streptophyta; class Magnoliopsida; order Santalales; family Viscaceae; genus Viscum; species Viscum album. Next base: position 62,042,445 of record OY728164.1, on the reverse strand, counting down.
TATTTATATCTCATTAGATAGGAATGGCTAGAACAGCAAGTTAAACTGGTTATGTGATATAGGACTAGAACGAGGAGTGAACTCGATTCAGTAAGGTACTTTTTCCACTATGATAGTATTGGCAGAAATGCTTTGGATACTATGGAAATCATATCATGTGCTTAATGTTTTAACATAATCACATGTTTTATTTTATCCTTATTATTGTTCCTTTATGATCTATGACTTATATACTACCAAGATTTATGTCTTTACTCAGGATTTTGATTTTTTGTGTTCATGTTTTTACGTTCAAATGTTTATGGATTGTTTTTAATTCTATTTGTTTAACCTAACTGAGAATTTGATCTCACCCTTTTTATGTTTTCTTTTCCCCATGATATAAAGAATATTTTTATGTAACAAAACAAAAGAGAAAGATATTTATAGGAGATTTTGATGATCTTTCACCATGATTAAAAGATTATGTTTCGAGTTTCCAAAGACACTAAACTAATACAGTCTTTGGGCGTCTGTTTTTTTTTCATGTATTAAGTATTCAGAAAAAGTAATGTAATGTATATGTATGTCATGTGTGGGTATCTACAGCTAAGGTGCAGTCAAATTAACCCGCAAGTGATTAAACAATTCAGAAACCTTAGGATTCGCCTCCTGCGATCCACTTGGTATGCCCCTTGCAGCGGTACAATCAGAAGCCTCACCCACTAGATTCTGCTCAGGAACTACTGACTCAGCATAGTCGTGTGTTCCCTTAAAACAATATATCAACATTTACTTGGAGAGATTTTTAGCCCCCCGTCGATAGGTTTTTGTGAATGGCTCAAGTGCTTACATCCGAATCAAAACTCAAACCAAGATTCATAGACCACCGGCTATCTGCACCTAAACTCTTCACCAACTGTAATCCAGACAAACTCGAAAGGCCCCATTGTCCATCGACTTCCACACAGATTCGTGGGTTAATGGGATGTAATAGAAAATCAGTATGGCTATCAAAATGAAGGTATCTTCCCACTAAATTACAAAGAATTTGAATCGCCAAGGTATTTTGAAATGGACGGGGATGAATAGGGAAACTCACCCAAAGCGCCACTGTTGGAGAATCGCGCTGCATATAAAAGTCATAAGACCAGTTAAATAGGTATAATCAGGGTCCGTTGAATCTATGAGGGGCACCAGTCTAGGATCTGATTAAATATTCCTCTGACACAAATCATATCATGATATGCTTATTGTCAATCAAACCCATTGTCGCTTGCCCCTACAAGTCCCACAACGCGTAAACATGCCGATCGAACGAATCAACCGAGTGGAAACACTTCTTGAACTGAGAGATCCAGGTGATATTTATAAGATCAGAGGCTCTATAAAACTTTGAGAGTGAGAGAGGAATATTGGGGTTCCATTCGCATAGATCCGATACTTTCGGACATAGCAGAGCTTGAGGAAATGAGAGAAGAAGGTCAGGGTTAGAATGAATGCTTGATCTATGTTGGAAAAATAATAATAATGAATGGAACATGTAATAATTCATCTACATAGAATTAGATGTGTTTTAAAATGTATTTATCCAAATTTTATTTCCATAAAATCATCAGTATAAAATGATGCTGTAATTAATAAATCTAAATAAGGATTATTAATAAAATTTTATATATGATGTAAATTTAATATGTATGTAATGGTACACATGTGGTTTTATGATAGAACCCAAATGAAAAAATTATTATTGATATAGTGTAATAAAAATCTTCTAATAGTGAGACCCTTAGAAAAATTAAATAACTATGTTATTATTGGTCAATATTTTTTCTAGATGGATTTGAAAATTGACATCTATTTTATTCTCATCATATTGAGTTAGATAGTGGTAAATCGAGATTCATAGAAACTCAAATGAATAAAACCTAGGGGAAAAATATTTATCTCCCTAGATGATGAATATTTGGAGATAATCATGGTGGAAATCTTCTTATCGGGGTATATAAATGCATTATGTATGGAAAATATATCCATTATAGAAATATATAATGAAGAGATATGAAATGGAAACCATGAAAATGAATTAAGAAAAATATCATTATATTGAATAACTCACACTCCAACACTTCAATTCCATGGAATATGGACGTTTCCCCCATGGATATATATTGAATGATTGAAAAAAACTTCTGATTTTATACAATTACATAAAATCATATTCAAATTATTTTTTAATAATTTATTTCATCTAAATAATTTATTTTTCTATATAGTGTATTTGATGTTATTTTTTGAGTTGATTAGTTCTTGTTATTTAAATTTATTTTTAGTTTATACGTTATATACATCAAATTTGAAATGCCCAATCACCATATGATGATTTTTTGGTTCAAATTTTACCATGAATTCTCAATGGATGTTAATTCCATTATCTAATTTCCAATCATGGGTTCTAATATTCTAAAAAAAGCTTCAAAAAATATATTGATGATATTTATATTATTTATGTATATATCAATGTATTCCCAGATGTGTTTTGTTGTCTTCCGAATGAACAAGTGGTTGATTTTCAGTTGAACTATTACATGATATAACTGAATATATTTTATAATACTTTTTAAAATACCCATATTTAATTATAGTATTTAAATAAAAAACATTAATACAATATACATATGGGTTTTCTATACCTAATTACATCTTTGGAGATTTCATTAGTAATCATGGTTGATAAGAAAAATGGACCAAAGCATTTAATCATTTAGTATCATGAAAATAAAATAATCAGGTAAAAATATATACCTAGTTATTTATTATCGATTTATTTGATAATATATGTGGTGGAAAATTTATCCCAACAATGAATTTTTTTATTTGGATATCACCAATTAATGTTGAAAATAGAAGATCCCCTTATAAATTCCTCTCATACCTTATATGATCTCTATGAATTAATAATGATTATATTGGGAATGATAAATTCCACTACTATGTTCATTGATTTTTAGGAAGGATAATTTTTATGACTAATCAAGTATATGATAATAATATATCCATAATATATCATTTAGGGGTCACATAATCATAAGTAAGAGTATATCAACTAATCCATTAATGTAGAGGGGTAAATTAATATCCAAACCAACCAATAAAACCAAGATCTATATATTTTGTTTAATTGAGTGGTTATTATCAATTCATAGTGAGAAATTTATAATAGTAATAAAATTTATTGAATGATTTAAATCAGAATGAAATATTTATTTGATTTATTTGTGAATTTGATTAAAAGTTCATTTAGATTAAAAAGATTTTCGCGACTACACCTATAATAGTATTTCCCATTATTGGAGAAAGGATTGTTAAATATAATATTTTATTAATGAATTAATCTGTATTTTTTTACCACATATAATGACATGTTGGTTATTTATGACACTATTTTATTATTAATTCAAAATAATACATACCATACATGTGATTTATATATTTTAGTTGTAAAATTGTTCATTATAAAAATAGAGGAATTATCTCTTTAGTGAATATTATAATTTATATTATTGAAAGATATATTAATTTATATTCTCACACAAATGAAGTTGAAAAGTGATAAATGAGATAGATGTAGTATACTAATTAATATGAATCCATAATACATTATAAACATTCGAATGGAGAAAAATGTTTCACATTCTCTAGGCAAGAAGGATACATCCACTGCTTCGATGATGATAATTGATAGAGACCCAATTTGAATTCAATTTCAATTGATGGACCTAGAGATGATAAGGGATTATGGTGAATCATATTTTTTTCAAATTACTACCTAATCATCCTTACTTATAATGATCATAATGAGAAAATGATGGACCTTGTGCTTCATAAATGTTATGTGATTATTCCAGAGATCAAAATTAAAAAAATTCACATTATAACATTACACAAATAAAAATTTGATCTATCAATATTAAAATATATTAATGAGATATTGGATGAGTCACATGGGACATAATTATTTATCTATACATGATATATATATATATATATATATAATTGTATTCGGTTGAACACCTTGAAGTGGTGGATAAATGAGTATGTGTAACATTTTCAGTTTTGTATTTTTTTATATTAATGTTTTAAAAATTATACATTATCTTTGTGTTACAATTTTATATAGTTGTTAATAATTATGTCATTTATGAGTATGGTATAGGTTTTATTTATGAGATGGAATATAATGGATCAGTTTTGTGGTAGCTACAAAATATGAAATGACCAATCAGTGCAACCCAATTTCCAATAAATGGGATTCCAATACGTATTCTAGAGGGAAAACCGTAAAATAATATTTTTGGGTGACATCAGTGAATGAGGATACATAAATTCAATTTTACAAAGACCATTATCCCACTAGTGCACCCAGTTTTATGGTGACTAATAATCCGCAATTTATTTTTATAACATACATTTTTAGACCCAATTAACACTTAAATAAAAATAACAAGGACATATTTATAGTCCTAAAGACTTTTCATTCAATCCTGAAATACCAATTTTTCTCCACTTTAATGTTCATTGAGGGAATAATCAAAAAATGCATATATTGTTTGTTATTCGTTGATTTAATCACAATTATTCATCCGTCTAATATGATTTCCATATATTTATATTATATTTTTTTCTCTGTTGACGATCCAATAGTTAATCTATCCTTTCATTATATATGAGTAGAAGAACTATCACATTTTAGTCATAGTCTATCAAAAAAAACTTTATTCAATAATTTTTAGACTTGTTTGTATTGATTAATATTGTTACTGTGTATATTATCGATGGATTAGTATTGAAATAACCATAATTCAGTTATCAATTGATGTTATATTTTTAGTGATATAAATGTGTCTCTGAATACACAATTTTTTAGACTTATAATTCTAAAACTGGTGCATGATTCAATATTATTATTTTATGATAGACCATTAAAACTGCATTCTTCATTTGGAATTTCATCTTGATTATATATTATATTGATTGATTTCGGTTTTGTCGATGATATTTTTAAATAACAATGTTCCTATTATAAAATAACCATTGATTTAAACATTTTTTTCTTAAAATGATTACAGATCTAGAAAATTACTATTTCAACCATCGATATACCTCATGAAATGAATTCATTAAAATAAAACTAAATATATTTGGTTATTGAATCATTTTTTTATGTAATAATATTTATTTAATATTCTAAAGATATTTTTAATGATATTATACCCAAGATAGAAACCCTTGATATTTGATCCCTTCTCCATTGGTCTATAACATGTTTGGGTTTTGATTAATTATATAAAATAAATATGGAGACCTTAATAAATGAGTATGAAAATTAGTTACAATTTGGTGTTCTCATATACACATGATTCCATAGAATGGTTATTTTGTTTTAGATGTTTTGATATTTGTTACTGGTGAATTCCCATGGGAATTTTTGTTTTCATGATATCTAAGTATGATCCATGTTTTAATAGAATTTTTGGTGTAGCTAGAAACGATTCATGTTGTGGGTTAGCATATTTTTTATAAAATGACACCATGTTTCTCATGATTAGATTATTTATTTTTATAACATTTTCTGAAATATTAAGTGTAATATTTCTACTGTATGTTGGATATTTGATTCAGTGTTAGGTTACTCATTGTGGAAATATTTCCCTAATTGGGGAACATGAATATAGTGTGATGATTATTATGATGATATACCAATTCTTGAGGGAGTAGCACGATTGAATTATGTACTATATAGAACATGATTGATTTTGGATACAAAAAAATGTTCCAAGACACCATTGCATGAGGATACCTAGGAAAATATCAAAAATCAATACCATGAAGATACTAATTATAATGTCAACCAGAATCCTCGATGATATAGATTGACATATTTATTGTATTGTGGCTAATAATTATATTTTATGAAATATATGGGCTTCCTACAATAATGTATTTGAATCATAATATGATTGAGACTCGTGGTATATTAGTCCAAATGTGGTTTATTGGAGTGTAATTGATATGGATTCATTTTTATTTATTATTGTTATTGAATTGATAAAATATATGTGTTCATGTTTTTTACAGATTATTTTGTCATTTTATACAAGGTATTTTAATTTAATAATTGTTTGGTCGTTATGATGAACATGTAGAATACATGTATTTTGAAATTAGAAAGGAATGATTCCCATGATAGATGGGATTGAAAAGGTTCATTGATGTTGAAGATTAATAAATAAAATTCTAGAAGGATACTATAGTTTTATTTCTTTTTTCTACAACACATAAAAAAGATATTATATTTCCACTTTTAGGGGAAATTTATTTATTTTATTGGAATGTGTGTAATTTCATTATTTAGTTTCTTCATGTTACTCAGATTATTATATTTTTTCAAACATAATTTGGTGAATTAAGTGATTGTAATTGTATAGTATCCCCACTATAAACATACAAAACCATACTATTATTCATATGATCTCTTGCATTGAAGGAGGTGTCAATAAGGTCAGTCAACTCCCCATCTTGGACTATTAGGTTTGGGTTCGAGAGATACCAATTTTTTTTTCAGAGTATTGTTCGTACTCATGAAAATTTACTTATGTTGGAGAATATAGAATATATATAACTATTGGAGATATAGATTGATTTTTTTTCATTTTCCTATAAGAAAATTTGATATGGGCCACAATGATAAAATTGATGGAATTGATGATTTTTTTTATTCTTGGTGAGTTTATGAATCATTAATTGGAAAATCTAATCATGTTCCATATATATTGATTTTATTTTCATTCATATATATTAATTTTAATTACTTTATTTATCTCTCTATTTTAAATTTAATTGTAACATGTTTTATAATGCACATATTTTTCTGTTTTATTTTTATATATCCTTGTAATAATTAATTAGTATAAGATGAACATTATTCCATGGTTTTATATTTATTACAGTGACTAAGATAATTTGATAGAGACCACAGATTGTTCATCGATAGATATACAATAGATTATGGGTAGACACCTTGTGAAACAATTGAAAAATTCACTATACTGATTAATATATATCAAAAATGTTAAAAATTATTCCATTAATGTCAACAAGGATACATCCTTCTAGAATATTATTGGGTTTTCCTCTATCATGGGAAAGTGTTCCACCGTGATTGTGGATATCCCACCTCCACAACCTTTTTTGATGGATGGTCTTGTAAATACTGATCTTAAACCATTATTGGTAGTACAAGAAGTATGTTTCTCTATCATCGATTTATTCTTCTATTTCCTTTCCAATATATTGGGGCACTGATAAAAATGGCTGACAACAATTGAGACATCTAGTAAATGTTTACTCCATTTTTTTGTGACCTATTCAGCATCGACATGTTTATGAATATATATAAATCACAGAGGGTGTCTTTATCCTAATATAGACATATTAGAAATAAAATTAGAATATGTAGGTTTTAATGCATTAAGGACCCACTGGGCATTGGTGGGGTGATATGGGATGGGTTTTAAGGCCAATTATATTACTTATAAGTCATTCAAGAACCTACTATTTGGTGAATTAATTCACAACAAACTAATGAATGATCTACCATAATAGTTTGTGGAACTATAATTGGGGCCCATGATTGTATCTATATTAACCTTTCATTTGAAATAGTTAGAAATGTTTTATTAACACATATCTAGAAATAAGACACATATGAATATAAAGATCTAGATCCATCTTTTCCTAACATAATATGTTTGTTTATAAATTTTTGTAATGTTATATACCAAGATTTTATCTGAAAGGCCTTCATTATTGAGATGTTTCTAGATGAGGATTGAAAAAATGGATTTTATTCAGGCTTCAATAATAGAATAGTGGACCTTCTACTGATATAGTTTGTTCCTAATATAAATTTATGACAATAAAGGCCATACAAATTTAGTATGGATGTTTTTTAGGAGTATAAATCTATGTTTTATTAATCCCCCATTAGAGGATCTTCACAATGAATCATCTATGGGAAGGTTAGACAATATCATAAATTTTTTACAATACCTCAACCTATTTATCCTTATTTTTAAATACTATGTAATATCCAAAATTTTACCTCCATAAATTTATGTTTGACGTAAAACATGGGTGGAGGGATGATTATATCTATAATACATTTATCTAGGTGGGGTCTTAAGAAATATGCATATATGATGGGTGTGTTGACAATTCTTAGGTTTTAGGGATTGGTTCACAAATATGTGGAAAGATGTTCTTATGAAATGGGTCAGACTCCTCAAAATGATAGTGAGTGAATAATTATTTTCCCATGTATGTTTTTGAAGACTTCTACTTTTTCTATTTCCAATTATAATACTGGTGCATCTCACATTTTCATGTAATCACAACTGATTTATAGACATGTATTAAATATTGTAAATTATTATGTGTTACATTCATAATATATAAAATTGTCAAATAATGTGAAACATAATCCATAATTGAATGAGTTTTATATATTTTCTTGTAGTTATGATATGAGTTACACCATGATTATTGAATGAAAGAGCATTTATATAATTCTTCATATGGATAAGATGACTATATTATGAGAATATAATGATTTCTATCAAAGGTAGTAATTAGTTACTTAACCAAATTGATATAGGGACATTATGACCATAGAATTTGAAATTAGTGTTTTCAGAGTGGTATGGGCTTGTGTCAGCTAGAGATGATCATGACATGGATGGTAGACTTGGTTATTTTTTGGGGAACATTGGAAGCCCCATTTTCTTTTCCACTAGTTTCTAAAATCTATTTTCTTGTGTTATTATATTCAATTATTTTTATTCACCAAATAATTTTATTTGAATTTGAGAAAAACCTCATTCCGTGGGTGATAATGGTTTTGGAATCACATTATCATATGTTGATAGAGGATTCAAACAAAGTGAATGACAAACTGAAGGTCTCAGAGAATAATGCCATTATTTGTATAATTACATCATTATGGGTTCTACAAGACATGTTCACCAAGAAAGATAATAGTATATATTTTCTAAAAATATGTTAATATATGTTTATCAAAGATATATTGTAGAACAAATACCCACATTGAAGTCTCACTGATCTATGATATTATTTATAGCAATCTCGGTGGTCCTCCATGACTAGTCATTGATCAGGATATCAACAATTACTGTTTAGAGTGGAGTATAGGAAAATATATTTTTTATGAAATGGTATGTTATATACAAGTACATGGAGATTATATTTAGTCTCATTAATGAAATATATAGTTTTTATTCGGATGAAAAATAACTTACACTCATATCAAGTCATGTTTGTCATGGTTTTTGTGGATGAAATCCTCATCATCTCCCCAACATTAAAGTTGCATGTAAATTATTTCAAGATATTCCTTAGTACATATCAATAATATTGTATATTTTATACTTTTTCAGAGTGAGTCTTCTATATTTAAGAAGTAATTATATTATGGAATATGTTTTTTATGACTCTAATATCCATGGAAAATGAGAATATAGAGGACGTGATGTCATATACATGTAGTTGGAAGATGTCTTAAATCTTGATATTTTGGGGTTTAAGAACATAATACTAATGTTTCGTCCATGGAAGAAGTCATCCATTAGAACCCAAGACAACAGAGTATAATAAAATATTAATATTCTATTAGTCTAAACATTATGGAGAGGTGTTTCGTTAAATTAAAGGGAGAACTACTATTGAACCAGTCTTGATACTTATTGATTAAGTGATCAATTGTTTTTTATTCTATGATTCATCATGAATTTTATTTTCATTTGAAATGATTAATAGGTAACATGTTTTAGATTATGTGTCATGTTTCATGTGATAGTATTAGAAGAAGTATACTAATAATGGGTTGAAGATAGTAGTCATACTGCATTCTATGATGTGTTGGTGAAACTATGTCATCAGTGACAGGTATATTGTATAGAATAACGAAAATATCCTTCATTACAACCACACAATGTGGGAGAACAATTTATATTGACGATCAAGATCGAGTATTTACATTCATTATAAAATGAAATGTATTATATTCCATGGAATGAAAACAACATCATATATTTTATTAGATGTGAGATGTAGGTATATTGGGATCGTCGTGAATACTCTTCAAAAGAATAGTACTTATTAATGAAATTTTAAATAAGTGGAGGATGTTATCTTATGATGACTTGGGATCAATTAAATGTAATCCATTGGTGGTGTCATCATCCCTATTGGACTAGGTGAAGGTTTAATAACATACCTACCTAGATATTTCTGTGATACTAGAATATGTAGATGTAGGTGACCTGATACCAGAGTGATCATGACAATTTGATGCATATGAAAGGTAAATTTTTAGTATCTACTTATATTAGTAATGAGATAATGGTATACATAAATAACTATATGTGGGTAGTCCATCTAATAATGGTATTTATGTACATTGAATATTGGTTATAATACTATTGGTTATGGTTGAATAATGAATGGTTATGAAAAATATTTTGTAATTCTAAACCTTCTAAGGGATTATGGATAAAAACCGGTGACATGGGGGTTTCTCTAGCACTTCTAGTGCCTATGTTAATGTTGATGGATATCCATAAAGAATGTTTTATGGGGATTTTTAGGGCTATGATAATTCGGGATGTTTTTCAATTATTTTTGATCTAACAAAAAATTTTACATATTTAATTCTTATCTATGACACTCTATTAACATATAAGATTGTAAAGCTACATGTTTATGAGATTATATGATTACATATTTTTATATTGATAATTTTATCATACACAAATTTTTTTTTTTTTGTGATTTAGTTTAGGTAGGTCATATATAAATACTTTGGGAATGAACTAAGATTTATTATAATGTATCATCATCAGATATACTATAATATGAAGAATTAAATTCACATACTATATGATATTTATCATGATTTTTCCTTAAATATAAACAGAATATGTTATGACCACAAATATTTGTTATTTGTTTCGTTATAAAATATTACATTAGATTATGTTCATATAAGACCTTATATTATTCCATATGAGTTGTCATGAAGGTTAATGATCTATTTTCACATGGCCTACGATGGAGAGAATATGCATATTATTTTGGATTAGGACATCTACAAGAGGGTGTAGCTACTTTATATGATTATAATCAAAGTTTTTTTGAATGAATTATTTCCCAACATCATCACTTGAGAATTTATGACCACAGTATGAAATCCTTAATTTCTATGAGTGAATCCATAGTTTGGATATTATTCTAGGTGATGTAATTTAAGATTGAGTTGTACTATATAAAACATTTATACATCACTAAATAGGTTGGGACATTGGAATTATATTTCAATCATCCTTCTCACTACAAATGTGACCATAATGTTTTGCATTTTCATAACTCTAGATGCACATTCCATACTATAAACATTTCATCGATTCAAATGAGGAGTAGATGGATCCTAATTCATCATACTAGGTGATTCGTTTTGATAATGTGTATAGGATTAATAAATTTCTTCAAGGGTATATGGTAATACTGGTCTATAGTCAATGAAATCATGAAATATTATAGGAAGAGACATGGGAGTGAATGTATGCTTCACACTCGTATAAAAATTTGTTTTTGTGAAAAATCATTTAAGGTACTTTTTAGGGATGACAATTTTTTATTATCATATATATTTAAAAATTTTACAGTTGATTAAATATTATTGGTTATAAAATTTTATAAAAATATCATCTCTTTTTGTTACACTATTATAGAAATTATAATATATTTATTTGTTGACATTGAATTCGATTGGTGTAGATGAAGATTTATTGTGGATCAATTTTGTGGTGGATGGAAAATATCCATCACCCAAATTTTGAGTTACCGATATGTCTATTGGCTATAGAAGGAACCATAACCTAGATGATGGGGTGCCACTATCTGAACAGTGAGACCAACATCTCACCCATTATTCTAGACCAATTGTGACTAATCGTTACCCATCAAAATATTAATACCATTTTTATTTGAACACAAAAACTAAAATCTTGGAACCCCATTACCTTAATTAAATTAATTTATATCATCTTATTCATCATTGAAATATTACCCATCTTCACATGGATATCTTTTGTTGGAATAGACTATACGTTTTGACCATGTGTCTAATTCATGGATTTATGATGAATTCATCACCTATCTTGAGTACTATTATCAGATAAAGGTTAAATATTTATTTTCCTTAATGGGTCTATATTGAATTCATCCATTATTTGTAGATTAGTGGTAGATGAAGATTGTAGTTGTTGTTATTGACCAAAATTAAATTTACCTTTATCAATGATCATTATATTGATATGTTTAAATTAATAAATTTCTTATACCCATTCTCAATGATATATAAATGATATAATATTAATTAGTTTCGGAATTAATTGTATATTGACATTTAAATCGATGTATTAATAATTAATCCTATGATATATGATATAATTAAAAATAATGGTGGATATTTCTTGGTATTTCCCTCAATAATGATCATCCCAAGAACATTATTATTCTTGAATGTCATTTTGAATATTATTTCCATAAAAAATTGACGATTGATCCTTGATCATTGCCTATACCAGTGGCCCTCTTCCATAATAGAAAAGGAGGTCAATATTTATTTATTATATGACAGCATATCTATAGAATTATATTTCAATCCTTTTATATAACATGTAATATATTTCATTGATATACTAATTGATATATATGATTCAAGAACAACCTTATTGGATTATAATAATATTCATTCTATATTCCAATTTTCTAGTCTAATGAATGATAACTTGATTTATAAACTACTGATATGTGATAAATTATCCATTTATGTGTGATGTGTTTGGTGTTTGACTCTTTAACTAATAATTATATAGATTTCAACAACCATGAGGTGGAAAATTACATAAAATTTGGTTCTCTCATATAAATGGATTCACATGTTCCAATACATAGCTACTATAGTTCTCAAGAATTCATTCTATAATTGTTTAATCACTATTTACCATGGTTTTTTAACATTACATATAGAGGATGTTTCATGGTATGGATGAAAATTGTATAGTCATGTTATGATTAACGTTAGTGGGGGAGGATTTATAACATCTAATAAAGAAATCAATAAACTCGTACATTAGGTTAGAGTATAATAGCAATAAATATTAGAAAAAACATGAATCCTTAATGATTCTAACGAACATACCTTAACATTATTCCGTGATGATATTATGGAAAATTCAAAATCTCATTTCCTTGTAGACAAAAATTTTAATTTCCACTTGAAACCTTTATTATACTGAGTGCCATGTCAATATCTTTGTGGAATGTTCTGATCATTTCTTAGATAACAATTATTTCTTACTCAATATAACCAATGTAGTTACAATTGGGAATTTTGTGTACATGGTTAGAATATTGGTTGTTCCTATGAAATTATTATGTCTTTACTCACATTATCTATTAACATAGAAATAGTCTATTAAATATATCAAATATTTTTATTTCCACATTGTTTTCATTACTAGGTTTTATTACTCACACAATGTACGTGAAATTTAATTCATTTAAAAACTAGATGTATAATGATCAAAGAAAACTTATGGGGATAGTGGATTATCTTTTTGGAGAAAAATGGATCTAGGAGGGGTTATGATACCTACATTATTGGATACGATAGATTTATTTATATTTTCTAGTTAACTTATAAATTGGTTTGAATTTCTAGTCAGGGTTTACATTAACTTGTGTATATTACATGTGTTCCATTTGAATATTTATTATCAACATGTTTCAATAAGTATTATACTATTTATAATTTTATTTTTCCATTAATGTGATACAGATGGTTTAAACTCACATATTTTAGCGTATGGACCATTGATTCTAGTTTTAATCCTATTACATAATGGGAGGAAAACATGTGGACATATATATATATATATATATATATATATTTGAATTTGTGTTTTATATCAGAAATTACATTGTGTATCACAATATTTGTTATGCGAATTTTTTTTAAAATTTCTAAGAGTACACTACAAGGATTACAAGAACATTACCCATGTAGATATGAAAATGGGAGAACACTGTTGTGATTTTTTTGACTTCCCAGGACATCTAAGGTGATAATTACATTTGGGATGTAGTGGATCATGTCATGAATTCATAATTTTTTATTTCCAATTGATAGGATTTATCACTTCATCAAAATTCAATGGCATACACAAATATAGTAGTGTTTATTCATGGAGTACTATGATCAACTATATTTAATCAATATTATAGGTTCTTTTGATAATTATAGAGTTATATTGATAAGAATTGGGTATAGAGATATGATTTTGGAACTCCTATCATCTTCAAAATAATTGGAAATATGAAAATATAGTTAAAACTCATGTGTATATTCTTAGATCCCACATAATAGATTTAAAATGATGACCTGATTTATACATTCATGTAGTATAGTAATGATATAATAATATTTTTTATTATAATGACTAAATTATAATCTATTAATATTATTATATGAAGAGTAATATAACACTAAAATGGTGTATGATTTGGGATAACATAAAAATATGGGATCAAATATTTCACTGGAAAATAATGTCAAATTATAACATTATAAATTTTATATAAGTGATACAATTATGATTATTGATTAGATTTATATTTTTAAGACTAAGACACTGCATTACATAAATTATGAACTTCGATGTAGATTTTTAGATTTTGAAAGAAGGTATTTTTATCCTTAGAAAGATTTCAACATTCAAAATATTTTATTTTGGGGGAACATTAGATTCTCAAATTGAAAATCCATTGAACAAATTCCAATTCCATGATGCATTCATTGAGAATTCCAAATCATTACATACCTAAATAAAATATCATACTAAATGATTATTCATTTCATATCACTGTGATTTACAATATATTTATTAAATATTACTCATTGTAAAATATGATTTATAAATAAGTATATAATGTTATATTTATTTTATATATCTGTTAAGTCTTCCCAACTAGTACCCTTTTTAGAAATACCATTTGTCAAATCATTCTTCTTACCATGTGGAAAGTAAATCACTACAAATTTTGTTCATGAATTCACAATAAACCTAAAAAGGGTAATATAAATGATTAGTTCTTCATAACAAGAAAATTACAATTTGAGGATATGAAATTGAAAATAGAAAACAACAAAAAATTCATAAATATATTAATGGATCATGGAATAATGATTTTCAATTAATAAGTCAAGAATAATTATTTAATCATTGGAAATTATCCCTGATACCATAATGATAGTGTAACATGATTTAATAAAATATTGGAATAATGGTTTTCATGATTATAATCATATATATATTATATCACTGACACCCACTTAGTTATTAATCAAAATATAGTCTTGGAATAAAAAACACCATAACAACATCATACTTGAAATAACCTAATATATGCCCACATTTTGTATTTATAAATTCTATCGTGTAAAACATTATCTAAAAATTACTGATCCCCACATAATTCATTGGATTTTTATAATGGACCCACCCGTCACACAATAATAATGTAGTTATAACAATTCCATGCCATAATGAAGGAATGTATCATTTGACAAAATTTTATTATATGGAAAAGAAAATATGTTTTTTAAAATATTTCATAAATCTAAATCATAAATAACATAGATAAATAATAAATATGGATTGATTGTATCATATCCCCATGGAATCATATATGACATCAAAGGATACATTCAATGAATAAAATATATATTAAATTATACATAGAAAAATTCATCGGGAAAATAACATTTACATATTTAAATAACTTATTAGAAAATTAATATCTTCAAAAATGACAAAATAAATTTGTGATTTTTGGAATCAATTCATTTATTGGTTAATATAATTTTAATATCTATTCATTCCATGTTTTTTAGAAGAGGTTAATTTCACATTTTCGGTAAAATTTCAAAAACACATTATTTGGATTATGATAAGGTGATTCCTTTTAATAGATCGTATAAATTAATTGAAATGAGTAAAGATGAATTTACACCATTTATTATTATGGTTAGGAACATTATTCATGAATTTTTTTAAATGGACATAGCAGGAAACAATTTCAAACCAAAGAGAAAAATAAGGGCAGTTTTCCATAAAAACATTATTTCATTCTCTTATTTACATAAAGTTAAGAAAATATAAGTAATAATGTAATATCTGAAAGTAAAAAAATTAGAAAAATAATAATGTAATTTTTGGATGGAGATATCATAAATTTGTTTCATTAAAATTTTAAATAAAATCAATATCATTAAAAATTTAATTGTATAGTAAAACCATTACCTCAAAAAAATCATTGCATATAAGAAGTATGAAAAACTATATAAAAAAATTAATTTATTATAGTTTTCTAAAAGAACTATATAAATAAATATAATTTCAAATATGTTCCACCTATAAAATTTATTCGTCCAATTATTTACAAATTATTATTAAAATAATAATTTCTCGATGGTAAGTATTTTATTTTTCTGGAATCATTATGATTTCAGAATATTGTCTCTATACATTGATTATAGGATGATAATATAAATATTATTAATTATTATATAAATTATTTATATATTATGTACATTCATTTATAGAATTATTAATATAATCTACATGTTATGAAAAGAGTTACATCATTTAGAAAGACGGTAGTTTGTATGTACTTTCTAACACCATCTTAATCACAAAATGAAATGAAAAAATAATGATAAATTATATTTTATCATTTAAATTTCATTGTAAAATGATAAATAATATTTAAATATTTAAATAATTCATTTTAAAATTTCAAGGGAGGTGGTGATTGAAAATTATTTACTTTTCTACACGGATACAATAGTAGAAATATTGGCATAGGTGATACATCCATTTCCTATTGGATTAAAAATTTGTTCAAATGGATTTTTCTTAATAAAAATACATCTAATTAAATTTATTATACAATAATTAAACTATTATTTTTCCCACAAAAGGATAATGTATTGTCTAGGAATAAATAATAGTTAAATCGATCCATAAGGAACTATACCACTTTATAGAAAAACATACTATTTGATACACCTTATTCTATGAATGGGTAGTATAATGAAAAAAATGAACATCAACTATGTGGGAATGAATTTTAGTAATTCTTTTTCATGTACTATCAAAGATAATTGGGTTTGTTTTTGATTTTTCAGATTATAAAAATGTGGTATCTTTTTATAAGTTTGGGAGAGGGCACCCTTGGAATTTTTTAAATAATTAAATTTTTTAAATATATTATTCATGAAAATCAACTCTAAAATGAATCATCATCCAAGAGTATATTACGTTGGTTCTAATAATCTTATTACTATTATATTTATAAATTATTATATATAATTGTAGCCTTTATATCTTAGTTTATCTCACATAGATAAACGCAGATTAAAATTAACCTTGTTAACACGTTTTTATTGTTATTATTACTCATTATGATAAAAAATAAAGGAATAGTATCTAGAAAATATTCAAATGATATCTGAAAATATCAAATAAAATTATTAGAATTAAATATCTATAATAATGTTATTCTTAAAATAGACATGAAAAATTCATCAGAAAAAGATTTTCCAAAAAATGTATTTTAAGTATCATTTTTTTAGAGAAAAATATGAATTATATAAATTTTAATGTAGTTTATTAGATTATATTAATATATATATATATAATTAATTAAAAAAATTTATTAAAAATTTATTTTTAATTTTTATAATTTTCTATAAAATTGTTATTTTTTACTAAATAATATAAAATTTTCACTTCATGAAAATAAAATTAATAAGATAATTTCGATATGATAATTCAAATAAATACCATAATAATAGAAATGAATTTAAAAAATTGGAATTAATTTAGTCTAATATACAAAAATATTAAATTGAAAAAAACATATTGACGATCAAATTGTTTTGAAGCATTAATTTTATTTAAAAAATATTGGATACAATTTTTTTATAAAAATTAGTCAAAATTATTTAATTATATAAAAACATTCATTAAAATTTTAAGATTTTGGTTCTTCATATTGTATCATGCCACATCATAAATGGTTATAATTTTTTAAAGAATATTTTATGTTTTCATATAGTAAATGGATGGTATAGAGAATACAAAATTGAATAGAGATACCTCATGTTAAAACAAAATTTTGAGGTGTTTTTAGACATGAAATTAATTATAATACATTAATAAGATCTACGGTGGTAGTATTTTTTTCTTTTTTCTTATGGGACAATGTGTCATTAATTTCATCAACTGTCCCCTAGGGCCCATTCCATGACTACCCCAAGCCAGCATTTCATAGACCAGTGGATGGCGACATGCATCAAAGGCGTAAATCCCTAAACTGGGAAGGCATTTCCTTTATAACAAGAAAATGCACACAATAGAGTATGACATGTAAACAAAACTCTAAATAAAACTATATACAACAAGATTTCTGAAAAGTAAAAGGGGATGTAAATACAAGCCCAATTGTAATGTACTAGGAAATGTAAAGTAAAATTACTAGAAAAATGGATAAAGTCTCCTGGATCGTCCACCGGAAAATCCTACCTAATGGGTAGGTACAGATAGCATCCATAGTACGCCACACTCGTCTGTCTTCTCTATGTTTCGTAACGTAGTGTGGTCTACCTCCTGGTACCATCCAGTTCTGGTACACTCAGCCTTGGTCATTGTTGTTCTTCGTCTCTATCTAACACAACGAGGTGCAGGCATAGCCTGTGCAGGGGTGAGGATAACGATAATCAGTAGGGACCCCGAGACCCTCAAGGTCTCACAAATCAAACCAGGATAATCCAAAAAGAATTAAATAAACAGATAACCCCACTCAGGTATATTCCCATACATATACATAAGTTATCAAGTAATACATCTCAACTATGAGGTAAACACAAAAGTTACTGACTCAGCTCAAAATAGGATTTTATTCAATTGGTAGTATCAAGTAACATCCCCAGTCACACTATCAAAACCTCAACTTCTGGAGAACTCATCCTCTATTGAGTATAGTGGTCATGCCGCGTCACCTAGGCGTTTCCCACTATCCTTGGACTGATGAGGTACTTTTTACGTCAAGTATCGCGGTTCTACTCCATCACCAAAGCACTCCCCACCGTGGGTATGCCGCATAACCAAGGTGCTCCCCCTCATTGCTTGTCGAGATACTCCTCATGTCGAGTACTGTGGTTTTACCGCGACACCATGGTTCTCCTCACTGTGGGTCTACCGCAACTCTGTGTCACTCCCCACTGGGCTATTCGAAACAGTCTGAGTCGAATCCGTCATCTGTCGTCAGGTCTCAAGAAGCTACTTGGTCTCTGCACTGTGCTTTCTCATCTCCAGGAGGATCTTCTCCACGAGTTATAGGTTTATACACAAACTATCCTAAAGTCTCAGTAAGAGGTATCTATATGGTCTGTCATTTCATTGGGGTCTCAACGTAATAGACGACGCGTCAATCGGATACCTGGTCTGTGAGTTATTAACATTTAAGTCCTAGGGCTCGGTTGGTTTTGTTCACAATCCAACCGGACAATATCTCAATTAAACCCCAAACTCTAGTGGGGTATACTAAAAGGTAACGTATCACTTCAATATTACCAGTGCCACTGACGGTTTTCAAACAGACATCTGGTGCCAATGATATAGCCAATAGAAAGTAAAGGGTCGGAAGTTGGCCCGGGTCCGGTGCGACCCTGTCGGACCGACCCGGTCTGACCCAGTCTAGGCTGACCCGGTCCGGGTCAACCTAGTCATACCAATTAGGTCTAGCCCAGCCTTTTAGGTTTGGCCGGGCCCACTGGGCCCCGCCCAGCAGGTCGTAGGGAGGTTCATCCCAGGCTCGGCTCGTAGCGCTGCTAGGGTGCGGCCCGGTGCAGCTCAGCCCGAAGGGTGCGGTCAAGCCTATTCGAACATCGAACCATGAGGGTTTCGCTGATCGTCTCGGGAGGTCGGTGTAGCCAGGGCGCCGGTGTGGTCAGGAGACTGCTTGGTAGGAGGGGCGGCTGGGAGTCGGGAGGCAGACAGACATGGGGGCCGGCCGACCGGTCGGCTGGCGCATTGGCGGGAAGCTGGGAGGCTTCAGGGGAGACCGACAGGGGGGCCGGTGGGCTGTCGGGCGGCTGCCAAGAATTCTGGATGGCGGTTAGGGAAGCCGGCGGCGTTGCGGGCCATGTCGCTCGGCCGCCCTGGCAGGCAGATAGCGCGGCCAATGTGTCCCAGCAAGAGGGTCATGGCTCGGCCCGGAGTGCAGTGTGATAGGGGCACGGCGTGGCTCGTGGAGGCTGTGAAAAGCGCGACCTTTGCATGTTTCCTCCTCCGCCTTCAACGCTGCTTCTTTTTCACATCACCATCCCGAATATATTCACAATCAATAACTGTAAAGGGGTTATGCCATGTTGTTTTATCCCACACCCTCTGAGTTTAGGGTGTTATCATTTGGCTAATCAATAAGTAAAAAAGGGGAACTTCAATTGTTTTACAATAGATAAAACAATTCCATTCCAACCAAAGAAGATAAAATGAATGTATTATTACTCAAATTAACCCCCTACCTTTTTTCGTCATTCGTCGACGGAGTAGTGGGGAGAAAGATGATGTTGTTTTTGTTCTTCGCGTCTGCCACACACTTCCTATCCCAAGCTCGCACATCGGTTATGGAAGATGATCCACCTCAGTAGGTGTCTGGGGATGATGATTGAAAAAAACGTTTGAGAAATTCTTTGTTGGAAGAACGCACTCTTCGTTCATTGTTAAAGCTTTCTCCCAAGCTCTCCTCTTCCCAGAGATTCCACCAAATTGTGAATTCCAAGAAAAATAATAATATATTGTGATATCCTATTAATTCATTGGAATAATATTCAAATTGGTTGAATTAATTTAATTGGTTCCCCCACTTAATTTATGTGCAGGATTTGGCACCATTAAATTAGGGGAGTTGGAACCAATAAAGGGGGGGTGTGGAGAGACTCCCCCTCATTAATGAGGGGAGTTTAGAGGTTTTCCTCTCCCACCATTAATAGGGGGTTTAGTCCTGTGTGGTCCTAATGTCGTAACCTCTCATGGGAGGTTAGGTTCGGGCATGCCCCACCACCATAACCTCTCATGGGAGGTTAAGGTGTGGTGGTCCCACCTACAACTCCCATGAGATGGTTTTAACCAACAAATAATAAATTAAGACACACACTTTATTTTTATTTAATTCATTCTCTAAAAACCCAAAAAACTATCTTTTAATCTCGACCCACTTCCATCGAGGTGATAGACTTCTTAAGTGAATACCAACACTCCGAGTTCAACGGTGTCCTTTTATTTCAATTACGAGATCCGGATCAAACGTTATAAAAGCATGGTTGTATATTTTCAGAACGTACCCAAAAAAACTTCAGAAATTGATTTCGACCACAAAAGGGCCTCAGAATCATGTGCCGTCAATTTTTGAGGAATTATAAAATTCCAATGTATTTAGTAAATAAAAACACCATGGGAATAATGGGTCTATAAATTCTCCCCACCTCATTGATTTACGTCCCCGTAAGCTAAAAGTCAAACTATAAGAGCATGTGGGGGTACTAAACACGCATTTGAGCCTCCCACTCCCATGTGCACTCATGGTGGTTCCCATGCTACTAGGGAATGCGCCTCGGAGGTATCGAACATCCACGTAGAACACGCTCTTATTGATCCTCAATATCCACTATAACCTTTGTAAATGTCTCACCGTCGTCGCCAACCATCTCTCCATGATGATGAAGTGAGAAGGGTCATGCACGTATCTCCTCAGCTAATATATGTGGAAGACGTCGTGCACCCGGATAATAGTTTATTGAATTTTAGAAACACATTATATATATTTATTAATATTTACAATAACTTATGATGTTATTCAATATTATCTCATTGTCCATTAATTTATATTATTTCTTCATTTTCATGGTTTCAGGTGAATTTAATTCATCGTTTAGTTATCAATTCAATTTCATAAAATTATTTATGTTTTTCTCTATTTAGATAATAACTATAAAAGTGGAATGAAATCTTTTTATTTCACATACATAAATTTAAATATTTTTATATAGCATTTTCCCTTCCCATATCAGAAAACTTCATCTAAAAAAATGATAATGATAATTGTTTACATAATTTGGTGGTTCTTCAGAACACTACCGACAAGTTTCTTTACAATATATTTTTTCAGAATATAAGTGTTCCATAGAACGGAATAGGATATAATATATATAATTATATATTATGTAACTAGAATACTAATTTTATGACAATCCATGAATGTAGTTATGGAAAATCATCAAAAACAATACTCGTAGAGGTGATTAACTGGAATAACATGGACAATAGTATATCTACTCAGAAAAAAATGGTGTAATATAATGGTAAATTATAAAATATTACATTAAGAACATTAAAATAAATTATATAAATTATTATGTTGTTATGATGAATTTATCTGTGAAGGAGGTGGTGAGAATTTAGAAAAAGAAATCAAAATAAGAGAAATATTTTCATAATACTACCTCTTGTTTATCATCACCTTAGAGGACCCCATGATAACCTTGGATATGGAATTTTTAATAGAATGGTGAAATTAGAGATGGTGAGTGTGAGCATGAGAGTCTATTTTATATATTTTTTTGGATTCATTGATTTTTAGTCGAAATGGGGAGCTGATGGGAGGTATTTATTCTTATGAAGAGGTGAGTTTCAGTCAATAAATAATTAATATTTTATAACTAAAGAAAACCACATTGAAGAAGAATAACTTTTATTGTAATACTTTTAGTTATTATTGTCTTTATGTTGTTTTGGGATTAAAAATACATCAAAAAACATTAAATGTTGAATTTAATTGGTAGTTTAATAGAATTCCTTTAAAATTTAACCATGATCATTATTTTACCTATAATACAGTAAGTAATATTTTGTTGCATGATATAATTTTTAATTTAGATGATATAAAATTACAATAAAACCTAATTTAGAATATATGATTCTAAATATTGAATATATTTTACAAAATTCAATCCACATAATTGAAAAAATTATGTTTAAAACTATTCTTGTAGATAGAATGGAATATAGGTTTATTATATGAAAAAAGTTACAATGGTAGAAATTTTTTATATATAATATCAATGTTAAAATGATATTAATGATCTGAATTGAATTTATTGACATATTATCATACTTATTATACATTAAATATTATATTATAATTTGACAATCTAAATAAATTAGGATAAAAATATTTTTTAATGAAAATTTAATATTTTTAAATATTCATCATAAAATGAAACTTCTCAAAATAATATAAAAACATTTACCGAATATTATTTTTATCATCTTATTTCAAAAATATTCATTATCATTTCAAAATATATTTATAAATTTTACAAACATTTATATTTATAATATGTGCTCCATCAAATGATAAAAAACCACATATTAAAATAATTAGGTTTTTATGATTAAATATAGATTTATTATTATCTTAAAGCTATAAATCATTTATGATGAACATAAATACATTTTATTAAATATATAACATCTATTTTTCATCATTATATATCACTAATTTTTATTAATTTAATTTATTAAGAATAAATTCCAATGTGTTATTAGAATAACTTTTTTTTAAAAACATATACCCTATGATCAATTGGATATCATTTATATTTCAAAATAATATGTACTAAATTATTTATTTTTATAAAAAATTATAAAATATAATTTAATAATGTGGTTATTTTCAATCATTCCCACCATTATATTTCCTATGTAATAATATTAAAAAAATTATAATTTTTTTATCAATTTTTACCTCTATGTTGTATATAACACATTCTATAAAATAAATTGAATTTATTTATGAAGTAAAATTTAATAATATGTTGGGGTGTTAGATTACCAACATAATTGTTAAATTGTATCCTCATAATTGGAAATTTATCTATGAAATCAAAGGTCGATACATAAAAATACCATTGTGGAAATCCATATCATAAACTGTGTTTATAAACCATCCCCTTCATAAGAGGTTACGAGAAATGTGAAGGATATCAATAAATTTATGATATGGAATATGATATCACATGTTTAAATTAAAAACTATGTTGTGTAAAATAAATAAATCTATCATCTTTTTACTAAGAGTGATAGATAGAATGGTTATAAGAATATATACCCTCACCAAATTGTGAATCTATGATGGTTTTAAGAGGACATTGATTTATACGTAATAAAATAAAATGAATATCATTTTATATTCAAAAATTATATCCTAGAGTTCATTGATTATTTCCCTATTCATATAATACCCTGTGGAAAAAAATATTACATGATTACTTTACAAGTCATAATAATAATATCACCCATTGGTAGTGAGTTGAACTACTTGTACATTACCCCGTAAACTAGAAAATGATTGAACAAAATGAATTCATTTTTTCATAAGGATGATTAATTTGGTTATAAGATCCATAGGTCATTCCTTCATTTATTATATGTATACTAAATCTAAAATGGTTATAAAATTATATATAATGAACTAAATAATATGTTAAGGTCAAAAAATAGTATCCAACATTCATTAAATTCAATTCCTAAAGTAGTGAAATATATGATTTATTCATGTTATGTCTGTCCAAATTCAAATACCATTAATTTAGAAGGAAGGTCACTAAACATCCAAAATAAACATAAAATTATATTTTCCTTTCATAATTGAAATCATATTTTCACATAAAATGTATATGAATACAATGATTATAATGACCCACCAATTTTCATTGGCTTGAGAGCTCAACGAAGTCATTACTAGGCCTTAAGCAACATCTCCAAGACACCAAAGGCTGGCAATAAATGCCATAGGGTTTCAAATACAAGTTGGGGGATGATTTACCATTTTATAAATAACCCATAAACCAACAATAACCAAAAATTCACTATATAATTCATAAACAAATGAAATACCAACAAAAAACATCATTTATATCAAACCACTTCATAGTACAGAATAGCGGAAGACCAAACTAAACATGAAAGTACCCAGCTGATGAAAAACTCAAGACTCTCAAAAGACACTACAACTCGATGCTCTATAAACTCCAAGATACACAACATCTTTCAATAATAACCACAATCCACTAGCAACAACATGCTTTACCTTTACCAGTGTCCCGGAATACGAAATCTCCAAAAGCACCAATGTTCCAAAGTAGGGGTGAGTATAATACTCAGTAGTTTTCTCCCAATGAATTCAATACTCCTTCCACTAGTATAGAAGAGTTAGAAAAATTTATATAAAAATAGTTAATATAAAGAATTATCTCAAAAGCAGTTTATAACTAAATATAAACATGTCTCCAAAACAATTAATAACCGAAGGCATTCCAAGAGAAATTGAAACCAATTTTACAACAAGTTATTTCTCCATAAAAATAACCAAACAAGCTTTAGAACCATTTCACAATATCCCTTTTTTGAATACCCAACCATTTTCACAAACCCATGCAACCAACCATGCATTATACATTATGATAGTTCCATACTCATGAGCAGTTTCTCGTCGATCTACCAAGTCATCACTAGGTAATTTTTTTCCCATGTGCCATTACACCTTTGGCACCGAGCACAAGGTCATATTTCAACCAAGCCTCGTACATATTGTTTCCACGATCAATTAAAAATTTGGCACCAAGAAAAAATTCATATTTTAACCAAGCCTCGGACATGAAATATGAACACACACCACATATTCCCATCAATCATGTGAAAATACCCTTTCAAAAAAACAACTTCTTATTGAAAACCATTTCCATCAAAACCATTTCAATTCCAAACCATTTTAATAAACCTCTCTTTTATTGATAACCAATTCCATCGGAGTCATTTCAATCTCAAACCATTTCAATAAAACACCCATTTTATTGAAAACATATTTCTCATCAAACCATCTACATTTTCAGAAAATCCATAATTTAAAATAATTATTTTAAATTCAAAAAGACAAATCACTTTTCTCAACAATTCACCAAGATTTCACAATCTCAGAAAAACCATAATTCATCACTAAAGAAGATTTATTCTATGATTTTAACTATAAAATCCATTAATATTAACAAATTTGAATATATTCCAATCGATTCTAGAAATAGGAGTTGTGAGTGAAGCCTCTCACCTCAATGGATTTGCTGAAAACCACAACGGTCGAAAAACGCTCCAGAAACCCAGGTCGATTCTCTAAAACCCCGTCTAAGATATCTTCTCCTAGAATGACCGAGACCAAATGTCAAAATATGTGGCATCCATACACATATATTTTCCCAAAATAGGCATAGATCTATAAAACCTAGATAATAGGAGAATTAGATCTAAGTAGATCTACGAAACTCATCAAGAACGAAGAAGAACGACCACATACCTAAAAAATTCAGCCTCGATTCTCTAAGAGAAGACTTAGGATCACTTATAGAACGTTGGGAGAACCCTATTTGACCATAGGAGAAGCAAAATTTCGAGTTAGGGCTTCTTAAGAGGACAAACGAGCCACTTAGAAGAAAAAATGCGTGCAATCTACCTTTATAGGGTGTCATTAAAGTGGCCGCACAGTTTTCTCACACGGTTAGGAAAACTGTGCGCAAACCATACATTACCTACTGATGCGGCCACCCTACTCGCATGGTTAGACGACTTGGTTAGACAAACCGTTCACCGACCATGAGGAAGCCACTGCCTCTAAGACCTACAATACACGGTTTGGCCCCACTGTTTAGACAAACCTTGCGCCGCCTGTGCGAGTTCACCTTTTGCCTAAAAACATAAATCAACATCTGTCGACACTCCCATTCACCACCATTAACATTAAAACCATTAAAAGCATCAAAAATGAGTTACATACCTGAAAACAGGGGTACTAAAGTCTCCCCACCATTGGTTTTTAGTTCCATGGAATGTAGAAAACATTCACCCAACTGAAAACGTTCTGGCCACTGCTCATTCATTTCCTTTGCATATTCCCAAGTCTCTTCTTGAACCTGACCATGTTTCCATAAAACCCACACAAGACCGATGCTTTTTCCATGCAAGAAATTCTCTTTCCTATCCACAATCTGTACTGAGATATGTATCAATGAAGTATCCTTTAGAAACCCAAATCTTGATGTTCAAAGACATAACATTAATTTTGTGGAATATTTAATACATAATAAAAACAGACACATAAGGACCGTAATAGTTTAGTGTCTTTTGAAACTCAGAATATAATCTTCTTATCGTGGTGAAAGATCTTCAACATCTTCCATAAAGATATTACCCTTTTCTTTTCTTACCTAAAACCATTCTTTCCATCTTGGGGAAAAGAAAACATATAATGGCTGAGCTCAAATGATCGGTAAGGGTACGCATGAAGAAAATAAAACAAATCATATACATTTGAACCTAAAAAACATGAACATAATGTTTACACATAAAAATCAAGAGAAATGACATAAAATGTGGAAGTACGTAAGGCGTAGATCATGAAAAAAAATTAATCATAATAAAATATAATGGGAATAAAACATGTGATTGTGGCAACGATTAAGCACATGTTATGTATTGACCTCAACTTTATTGATACTCCCAACTATGCTTTTACATACTTTGATAATCACAATTAATGTTTATCTATATTCTAATTCACTCAATCTATGATATTGTATTATCATGATGATAATAATGTTAAAATAATCTTTGAAATATGTTAATCATTGTTTATCCATGTTTGTATGAGTTCTGAAGTAATTCTATCCCAATCAGATATGTTTTTCATAAAACAGGTAAGTGTTAGTCACTGATCTGTGTACAGCTACTGATGCAGAGCTACCATTACCTAGTCTAATTATAGACATAGTCTACCAATAGACAGAGTCACCGATAAGCTAAGGTCACCGATACACAATTCTACTGATATGTACAAGTCCACCAGTAAGCATAGAATAAGCTACTAATACAGAGTTATCAATAGAACAAGTTCACCAATGAAGATAGCTACCAATAAAACCAGTCTACCAAGCTACCGATAGAGTAAGTATACCAATAGAATGAGCTACCGATATTTATAGAGCTACCGAGACACAGAGTAAGAGCTACCGATATCAAGAGCAACCGATACAAGTTCAAGGAGGTACCGATACAAGTTAAAAGAGCTACCGATGGAAGGTCACTGTTACAAAAAGTCCACCATACACATCTACCAACAGTAGGCTACTAATGATTGACCGACCAGTCAAAATCTATATTATCAATACTATTTATTTATTAAGCTAAAGGTTACATTAGATGTTTTTAATGCAGTTAATGTTATTTAATGGTTTTAGTATCCATGTCAGGGAGCCGTACCTAGTACCCTTGCAAAAATTAATCATTGTTTTTTGTCGAAGATAAAAGCTATAAAAGGGAAGATAAAGACCTACCTAGACAGTAGTGAACACGGTATGTTCATACAACGAGAATCATGAAACTAATAAGGCACACGTAGGGTGAAACAGAAAAAGGCTCAACAATATTCAAATGTGGTGCATTCACACAAGGTTACATACATACTCCAAGAACACTAGACATACATGATGCTACTCGTTCTAGAGGAGATTACACGCAGCATCTTGAGTGAAGAACTACAAAAAAATCTTCAAGAAATATGGCTGATAAGATGAACTTGTAACCAATGAAGAAAACGACACTCTATTTTTCAGAACAAAAACCAGAGAAAGACTCAAAAGCATTTCTGACAAATCAAACGAGTCCAGAGCAGCACTTCCAATCGCTAAATCTTTTCTACAGTCATTGACAATTTATTTAGTGATTCTTTCATTTACATTTCGATCAGTGTGTGTACCATGCTTATTATTCACAGACATTGTTTCCTTATCTAAGATAGAGGATTCTAAAATCCTCATTCAAACTCTATTTACTCCCTTGTATCCCACTATGGAAATTGGTAGAGGTCACGTACGACCTGGACTGCTATGAGTTGTTGTATTTGTTTTCCCTCGTAGAACTGTGGTAGAGGTCTTTGGACCTGGACAATATTGTATTGTTCTTTACCCTGATCTAGGGTGTGGATAAATTTATATAAATTGATTGAGAGGACTAAGTATCGTCTTCAGACTAAACCTCTTGGTTACATCTGCTGTGCATTTTGGTTTAATTCATAAGTATACTATATATTTCATATTCCACTACTAACTACTTTGAAACATAAATTGTTTTAAATTTACTTCGAAAGTTAAATTAGATAGGGTTTGTACTTATTGTAAACTAGTATGTTAGTTTCAAAAGTCAATTTAATCTTCAAATTAAATTTACTGATACCTAATCAATCTTTGAGAAACTAATTGAACATTTACACTCTGTATAAATTCACTACCGTTTAACATTGTTTTTAAATAGAGGTATATTAAGAGAGATATTATTAACAGAATTTTTAATTGGAACTCAATTCACCCCCCTCTTGAGTGTCCACTTTGACCAACATTTGGTATCAGAGGTTGTTTTTTAATACAAGTTTACAAAATAATCTATTTTTCAACTTTGATTGTTTTTGCATCATTAAAGATCATAAATTTCTGTTAGTTCAAAATTTTATATCTTTAATATATTCTCTAAAGTCTAGATATGGATAATTTACTAGAGGGTGCTTCTACTTACTATCCACCTTTCTTTAATGGTACATATTATTCCCAGTGGGAACATAAGATGAAAATTAAATTAGAAAGTATGGGTTTTGATACTTGGACAGCTATAGAGTAACAATATAGAATTCTAGAAACTGAAAGAACTACTTGGGATGAACCTACATAGACTACTTACAATAATAATTGTAAAGCAATGAATGCCATGTATTGTGATTTAGGAGATGACGAGTTCAATAAAATATCAGCTTGCAAAACTACCTATGAAATAAGGGATACATTGAGTGTTTCTCATGAAGGAACAACCAAATTTAAAGAAATGATATTAAATACTTATAATATGAAATATGATAATTTTAAAATGAAGACTGATGATCCTATCTCTGACATGTATCTCAGGTTCAAAGAGATTGTCATTAGTATGAGCTCACTTAGAATGGTTGTTCTAGCAAAGGGACAAAATATGAGGATATTAAGGTGTCTTCCAGAAAGATGGAGAGGAACTTCTGCTTCTATCAGAGAATCATGGGACATTGTTTCTCTACTTGTAAAATAGATTATTGGAAAATTAATAATGTATGAGGAATAACTTAAGGTGAATAAAGAGGATGATGATGAACTTAAAAGGAACTATGTATCATTTAAGTCTACTACATCAAAGAGAAAGGACAAAGAAAAAGTTCAAAGACAAACTGAAATCTCCAAAAGTGAAGATTCAGATTCAGACAGTGATGAATAAATGGCTCAAATAGCCAAAAGATTCAATAAGTTCTATAGGAAGAATAATTATTTCGAAAAACCAAACTACAAGGGTAAGTATGATCAACAAGGTAAGTGGAAGAAGGATTGAATGTAATCTGATAAGGGAGATGATATAATCTTCTATGAGTGAAAAGGAAAGGACACATCAAGGACGACTTTCCAAAATTAAAATTCAAAAATAAATATTATTATACGGACAAGAAGTACAAGAATGCTATGAAAGATACTTGGAGTGCTTCAAAAGACAACACAAGTAAATATGAAGTTTCTGATTCTGAAAATAATCATTCCAACATGTGTTTAATGACCAACACATTTGAGGTAACCTTAGATACTATTGTTTTAAATTCCAATTATTCTATAGATGATGCTGAATCTGATCTTGATTCTAAAGACATGTCTAAGGTTGAATTATTTGAATATTGTAACATGCTGGAAGAAAGATGTAATGAACTTAAGGACAAATATAAGTCATTAATGAAACAACATGCTCTCACTACCAATCATAAATCTTCCCATGATATAGAAGAGGAAACAAATTCTCAACAGTTAAAAGAAAATACAGAACTGAAAATTTCTAATGAGAAACATTGAAAGGACATAGAAAAATACAAAAATGGAAAGGAAACTCTAACTCAAATTTTTGAAAATTAAGGTGCACCAAAATACACTACTGGTTTGGGATACCAATGTAGAAATAGACAGTTTACTAAAACTGGATTTATTTTTAAATCTGGACAGAAATCTGCTAGTTCCAATTCTTGAAATTCGTATGCTTCAACTTGTTATTCATATGATTACAGATCAAATAAAGTTTATCATTCAAAATATATTGACTCTGTAAGTTATATGGGACCCATAAGACAAATTTGGGTACTTAAAGCTTTAATTGCTAGCCATTCGGGACCCATGAATATCTGGGTATTAAAATCATTTTCCATCTAAATCTGTTTTGTAGGAAACCTGCTTAACGAGTTCCCACAAGATGGTATGGTACATGGACAGTGGATTTTCAAGGCACATGTCTGGAGATTACTCATGTGTCAAGTGTTTAATCAACGTTGATGGAGGCCATGCCACCTTTGGTGACAATTCTAAATGAAAAATCATTAGCCTAGGCTAGATTGGTAACGATGATTAACTTTTAATTTGTAAAGTTTAATTTGTTGATGGGCTTAAGTATAACCTGTTAAGTATTTCACAATTATGTGAAGATGACATTAATGTAAAATTTTAAAATGATTCCTTTAATGTTTTTAACTCTAAAAATGTTTTATTATTTTCTTCTTTAAGAAATGAAAATTCTTATGCTATTGATCTAAATTCTTTAGCTATGAAAAATGTTACATGTTTAAATGCTTTTAATAAAGAGTCTTGGCTTCAGTACAGAAAATTAGGACACTGAAACATCTATTCACTTAGAAAATTGACTAAGAAGAACTTAGTTATTGACCTAACCAAACATGAATTCCCAAACGATGACATTTGTAATCCCTGTCAAAAGGGAAATCAATATAAAGTATATTTTAAATCAAAGAAAGAAGTTTCAATATCTCAAACTCTCGAGTTGGTTCACATGGGCTTGTTTGGACCTTCAAGAGTTTCTTGTTTAAATGGGAAGCACAA
This sequence comes from Viscum album, assembly GCA_963277665.1. NCBI lineage: Eukaryota > Viridiplantae > Streptophyta > Magnoliopsida > Santalales > Viscaceae > Viscum > Viscum album. Next base: position 62,010,152 of record OY728164.1, on the reverse strand, counting down.
TGTCTATGTCCTAGTAGATGACTTTTCTAGATATACTTGGGTATACTTCTTAGCACACAAAAGTGATGCTTGTTCATACTTTGTTAAATACTCCAAGTCCTTAGAAAACCATAGTGGTCTTATGATTAAAACCCTGAGAATAGATCATGGAAATGAGTTTGAATCTCAAGAGTTTGAATATTATTGCTCAATCAATGGCTATAGTCACAACTTTCATCTCCTAGGACACCTTAGGAGAATTGTGTAGTAGAAATAAGAAACATAACCCTTCATGAAATTGCAAGAACCATGCTTAATGAGTATGATCTACCGATTTATTTTTGGGTTGAGGCTGTGAATAAAGCTTGTTATATTATTAATATAGTCTTAATTAGACTTGTTCTAAAGAAGACCCCAAATGAACTATAGAATATTAGAAAACCCAAAGTCAATTACTTTAGAGTCTTTGGCTGCAATGTTTTTATTCTCAATACAAAGGATAATCCGAACAAGTTTGATTTTAAGAGTGATGAAGGAATTTTTCTCGGTTATTCATTAACTAGATAATCCTATAGACTCATTAATAAAAGAACCAAAAGTGTAAAATAATCTGTTCACATCATGTTTGATTAAACTGATCCACATGAGCCTAAAACCTCTCTTAAAAATCTTGTAGAATATTTGACTGTTCTGGACCTTAATGATAAATCTAATGAACCTGCTATAAAAATACCCAGTTCTGGACATATTCCAGAATCAACTTCTATAGAACCCGAACTTATAGATAAAACTGAAATTTCTAGTCCTACCATTACTAGATCAACTAGGATTCTAAAGAATCATCCTTTAGATACTGTTGTTGGTAATCATGATAGAGGGACATAGACTAGAGCTTCTCTAAGAAACCAGGTTGAGTATCATGCTTTTTTTCATAGCTAGAACCTAAAAAAGTCAATGATTCTATCAATGATAAATTTTGGGAAAAGTCTATGCAAGAAGTGTTAAATGAATTTGAAAGAACCAATGTCTGGGAATTAGTTGACAGACCTAAGGACACATTGACAATAGGCAATAAATGGATTTTTAGATCAAAGTTGATGAGTCTGGAAACATAGTTAGAAACAAAAATAGGCATGTTAAAGAAGGATATAGTCAAGAGGATGGTATAGACAATGAAGAAACCTTTTCCCCTATAGCTAGATTAGAAGATATTAGGATCTTAATTTCCTATGTTTCTCATCAGAGTTTCAAGTTATATCAAATGGATGTCAAAAGTTCTTTTCTAAATTTTTTTATAACTGAAGATGTTTTTTTTGAACTACCACCAGTATTTACTAATCCTAATTTTCCAAATCAAGTTTTTAAAGTTTCAAAAGTTTTATATGGTTTAAAACAAGCTCCAGGAGTATCTTATGATAGACTTAGTAATTATATTATTTTAAAAAGTTTTACTGAAGGGATTGCTGATCCAACTCTCTTAAATAAAATAATTTCCAAAATTTTTTAATAGATCAAATATATTTTGATGATATTATTTTTGGATCTTCTAAACATTCCTTATGTACTAATTTTTCAAATAGTATGCAAAATGAATTTGAAATTAATTTAATGGGAAAATTCAAATATATTTTTTGATTTCATGTTTTTCAAAAATTAAAATGGTATTATATTGAATCAAATTAAATATACAAAGGATCTTTTAAAACGTTTTGGTTTGGATAGTATTAAGGAAAGTGATACTCCTATGAGTAAAATCTATAAATTGGATGTAGATGAAGCTGGGAAACCAATGGATGAAACCAATTACAGCTTACTGCTAGTCGACTAAATAATATGATTAGTGTGTGCATCTGTGCAAGATTTCAAGCTAATCTGAATGAATCTCATTTACTTACTCTTAAAATAATGATTACGTATCTTAAACACACTGTAAACATTGGCACCGAGCACAAGGTCATATTTCAACCAAACATTCACTATATAATTCATAAACAAATGAAATACCAACAAACAACTTCATTTATATCAAACCACTTCATAGTACAGAACAGCGGAAGACCAAACTAAACATGAATGTACACAACTGATGAAAAATTCAAGACTCTCAAAAGACACTACAACTCGATGCTCTATAAGCTCCAAGCTACACAATATCTTTCAATAATAACCACAATTCACTATCAAAAACATGCTTTACCTTTACCACTGTCCCAGAATACAAAAACTCCAAAAGCACCAATGTGCCAAAGTAGGGGTGAGTATAATACTCGGTAGTTTTTCCCCAATGAATTCCATACTCCTTCCACTAGGACAGAAGAGTTAGACAAATTTATATAAAAACAGTTAATATAAAGCATTATCTCAAAAGCACTTTATAACTAAATATAAACATGTTTCCAAAACAATTCATAACCGAAGGAATTCCAAGAGAAATTGAAACCAATTTTACGGAAAGTTATTTCTCTATAAAAATAACCAAACAAGATTTAGAACCATTTCACAATATCCCTTTTTTGAATACCCAACCATTTTCACAAACCCATGCAACCAACCATGCATTATACGTTATGATAGTTCCAAACTCATGATCAGTTTCTCGTCGATCTACCAAGTCGTCACTAGGTAATTATTTTCCCATGTGCCATTACACCTTTGGCACCGAGCACAATGTCATATTTCAACCAAGCCTCGTACATATTGTTTCCACGATCAATTAAAAATTTGGCACCAAGCACAAATTCATATTTTAACCAAGCCCCGAACATGAAATATGAACACACACCTCATATTCCCATCAATCATGTGAAAATACCCTTTCAAAAAACCAACTTCTTATTGAAAACCATTTCCATCACAACCATTTCAATTCCAAACCATTTTAATAAACCTCTCTTTTATTGATAACCAATTCCATCGGAGTCATTTCAATCTCAAACCATTTCAATAAAACACCCATTTTATTGAAAACATATTTCTCATCAAACCATCTACATTTTCGGAAAATCCATAATTTAAAATAATTATTTTAAATTCAACAAGCCAAATCACTTTTCTCAACAATTCACCAAGATTTCACAATCTCAACAAAACCATAATTCATCACTAAAAAAGATTTATTCTATGATTTTAACTATAAAATCCATTAATATTAACAAATTTGAATATAATCCAATCGATTCTAGAAATAGGAGTTGTGAGTGAAGCCTCTCACCTCAAAGGTTTTGCTGAAAACCACAACGGTCGAAAAACGCTCCAGAAACCCAGGTCGATTCTCTAAAACCCCGTCTAAGATATCTTCTCCTAGAATGACCGAGAACAAATGTCAACATATTTGGCATCCATACACATATATCTACCCAAAATAGGCATAGATCTATAAAACCTAGATAATAGGAGAAGTAGATCTAAGTAGATCTATGAAACTCATCAAGAACGAAGAAGAACGACCACATACCTAAAAAATACGGCTTCGATTCTCCAAGAGAAGACTTAGGATCACTTATAGAACGTTGGGAGAACCCTATTTGACCATAGGAGAAGCAAAATTTCGAGTTAGGGCTTCTTAAGAGGAAAAACGAGCCACATAGAAGAAAAAATGTGTGCAATCTACCTTTATAGGGTCTCATTAAAGTGGCCGCACAGTTTTCTCACACGGTTAGGAAAACCGTGCGCAAAGCATGCATTACCTACTGATGCGGCCACCCTACTCGCATGGTTCGGAGACATGGTTAGACAAACCGTTCACCGACCATGAGGAAGCCACTACTTCTAAGACCTACAATACACGGTTTGACCCCACTGTTTAGACAAACCATGCGCCGCCTGTGCGAGTTCACCTTTTGCCTAAAAACATAAATCCACATCTGTCGACACTCCCATTCACCACCATTAACATTAAAACCATTAAAAGCATAAAAAAAGAGTTACATACCTGAAACCAGGGGTACTAAATTCTCCCCACCATTGGTTTTTAGTTCCATGGAAAGTAGAAAACATTCACCCAACTGAAAAAGTTCTGGCCACTGCTCATTCATTTCCTTTTCATATTCCCAAGTCTCTTCCTAACCTGACCATGTTTCCATAAAACCCGCACAAGACCGATGCTTTTTCCATGCAAGAAATTCTCTTTCCTATCCACAATCTATACTGAGATATGTATCGATGAATTATCCTTTAGAAACCCAAATCTTGATGTTCAAAGACATAACATTACTTTTCTGGAATATTTAATACATAACAAAAACAGACACATAATGACCGTAATAGTTTAGTGTCTTTTGAAACTCAGAATATAATCTTCTTATCATGGTGAAATATCTTCAACATCTTCCATAATGATATTACCCTTTTCTTTTCTTACCTAAAACCATTCTTTCAATCTTGGGGAAAAGAAAACATATAAAGGCTGAGCTCAAATGATCAGTAAGGGTAAGCATGAAGAAAATAAAACAAATCATATACATTTGAACATAAAAAACATGAACATAAAGTTTACACATAAAAATCAAGAGAAATGACATAAAACATGGAAGTACGTAAGGCGTAGATCATGAAAAAACATTAATCATAATAAAATATAATGGTAATAAAACATGTGATTGTGGCAACGATTAAGCACATGTTATGTATTGACCTCACCTTTATGGATAATCCCAACTATACTTTTACATACATTGATAATCACAATTAATGTTTATCTATATTATAATTCACTCAATCTATGATATTGTATTATCATGATGATAATAATGTTAAAATAATCCTTGCAATATGTTAATCATTTTTTATCCATGTTTGTATGAGTTCTGAAGTAATTCTATCCCAATCAGATATGTTTTGCATAAAACAGGTAAGTGTTAGTCACTGATCTGTGTACAGCTACTGATGCAGAGCTACCATTACTTAGTCTAATTATAGACATAGTCTACCAATAGACAGAGTCACCGATAAGCTATGGTCACCGATACACAATGCTACTGATATGTACATGTCCACCGGTATGCATAGAATAAGCTACTGATACAGAGTTATCAATAGAACAAGGTCACTGATGCAGATAGCTACCAATAAAATCAGTCTACCAGGCTACCGATAGAGTAAGTATACCGATAGAATGAGCTACCGATATTTATAGAGCTACCGAGACACAGAGTAAGAGCTACCGATATCAAGAGCAACCGATACAAGTTCAAGGAGGTACCGATACAAGTTCAAAGAGCTACCGATGGAAGGTCACTGTTACAAAAATTCTACCATACACATCTACAAACAGAAGGCTACTAATGATTGACCGACCAGTCAAACTCTATATTATCAATACTATTTATTTATTATGCTAAAGGTTACATTAGATGTTTTTAATGCAGTTAATGTTATTTAATGGTTTTAGTAGCCATTTCAGGGAGCCGTACCTAGTACCCTTGCAAAAATTAATCATTGTTTTTTACCGAAGCTAAAAGATATAAAAGGGAAGATAAAGACCTAGCTAGATAGTAGTGAACACGGTATGTGCATACAACGAGAATCAAGCAACTAATCAGGCACACGTAGGGTGAAAAAGAAAAAGTCTCAACAGTATTCAAATGTGGTGAATTCACATAAGGTTACATCCATACTCCAAGAAAACTTGACATACATGAAGCTACTCATTCTAGAGGAGATTACACACGGAATCTTGAGTGAAGAACTACAAAAAACTCTTCAAGCAATATGGCTGATAAGATGAACCTGGAACCAATGAAGAAAACGACACTCTATTTTTCAGAACAAAAACCAGAGAAAGACTCAAAAGCATTTCTGACAAATCAAACGAGTCCAAAGCAGAACTTCCAATCACTAAAGCTTTTCTACAGTTATTGACACTTTATTTAGTGATTCTTTCATTTACATTTCGATCAATGTGTGTACCATGCTTATTTTTCACAGACATTGTCTCCTTAGCTAAGATAGAGGATTCTAAAATCCTCATTCAAACTCTATTAACTCCCTTGTATCCCACTATGGATATTGGTAGAGGTCACGTACGACCCGGACTGCAATGAGTTGTTGTATTTGTTTTCCCACATAGAACTGTGGTAGAGGTCTTTGGACCTGGACAGTATTGTACTGTTGTTTACCCCGATCTAGGGTGTGGATCAATTTATATAAATTGATTGAGAGGAATAAGTATCGTCTTGAGACTGAACCTCTTGTTTATATCTGCCGTGCATTTTGGTATAATTCATAAGTATACTATATATTTCATATTCCACTGCTAACTACTTTGAAACATAAATTGTTTTAAATTTACTTCAAAAATTAAATTAGATAGGGTTTTTACTTATTGTAAACTAGTATGTTAGTTTCAAAGGTCAATTTAATCTTCAGATTAAATTTACTGATACCTAATCAATCATTGAGAAACTAATTGAACATTTACACTCTGTATAAATTCACTACCGTTTAACATTGTTATTAAATAGGGGTATATTATGATAGATATTATTAACAAAAATTTTAATTGGAACTCAATTCACCCCCCTCTTGAGTGTCCACTCTGACCAACATTTGGTATCAGAGGTTTTTTTAATACAAGTTTACAAAATATTCTGTTTTCAACTTTAATTGTTGTTGCATCATTAAAGATCATAAATTTTTGTTAGTTCAAAATTTTATATCTTTAATATATTCTCTAAAATCTAGATATAGATAATTTACTAGAGGGTGCTTCTACTTACTATCCACCTTGCTTTAATGGTACATATTATTCCCAGTGGGAACATAAGATGAAAATTAAATTATAAAGTATGGGTTTTGATACTTGGACAGCTATAGAGTCACAATATAGAATTCTAGATACTGAAAGAACTACTTGGGATGAACCTACATAGACTACTTACAATAATAATTGTAAAGCAATGAATGACATGTATTGTGCTTTAGGAGATGACGAGTTCAATAAAATATCAGCTTGAAAAACTACCTATGAAATAAGGGATACGTTGAGTGTTTCTCATGAAGGAACAACCAAAGTTAAAGAAATGATATTAAATACTTATACTATTAAATATGATAATTTTAAAATGAAGACTGATTATCCTATCTCTGACATGTATCTCAGGTTCAAAAATATTGTCATTAGTATGAGCTCACTTGGATGGGTTTTTCTAGCAAAGGAACAAAATATGAGGATATTAAGGTGTCTACCAGAAAGATGGAGAGGATCTTCTACTTCTATTAGAGAATCATGTTACGTTGTTTCTCTACATGTACAAGAGCTTATTGGAAAATTAATGATGTATGAGGAATACCTTAAGGTGAATAAAGAGGATTATGATGAACTTAAAAGGAACTATGTAGCATTTAAGTCTACTACATCAAAGAGAAAGGAAAAAGAAAAAGTTCAAATACACACTGAAATCTCAAAAAGTGAAGATTCAGATTCAGACAGTGATGAATAAATGGCTCAAATAGCCAAAAGATTCAATAAGTTCTATAGGAAGAATAATTATTTCAAAAAACCAAACTACAAGGGTAAGTATGATCAACAAGGTAAGTGGAAGAAGGATTGAATGTAATCTGATAAGGGAGATGATATAATCTTATATGAGTGAAAACGAAAGGACACATCAAGGACGACTTACCAAAATTAAAATTCAAAAAGAAATATGATTATACGGAAAAGAAGTACAAGAATGCTATGAAAGCTACTTGGAGTGCTTCAAAATACAACACAAGTAAATATGAAGTTTCTGATTCTGAAAATAATCGTTCCAAAATGTGTTTAATGACCAACACATTTGAGGTAACCTTAGATACTATTGTATTAAATTCCTATTATTCTAGAGATGATGTAGAATCTGATCTTGATTCTGAAGACATGTATAAGGTTGAATTATTTGAATATTGTAACATGCTGGAAGAAAGGTGTAATGAACTTAAGGACAAATATAAGTCATTAATGAAACAACATGCTCTCACTACCAATCATAAATCTTCCCTTGATATAGAAGAGGAAAAAATTATCAACAGTTAAAAGAAAATACAGAACTGAAAATTTCTAATGAGAAACATAGAAAGGACATAGAAAAATTCAAAAATGGAAAGGACACTCTAACTCAAATGTTAGAAAAGTAAGGTGCAACAAAATACACTACTGGTTTGGGATACCAATGTAAAAATAGACAGTTTACTAAAACTAGATTTATTTTTAAATCCGGACAGAATTCTGCTAGTTCCAATTCTTGAAATTCGTATGCTTCAACTAGTTATTCATATGATTATAGATCAAATAAAGTTTATCATTCAAAATATATTGACTCTGTAAATTATATGGGACCCATAAGAGAAATTTGGGTACCTAAAGCTTTAATTTCTATCCATTCAGGACCCATGAAGATCTGGGTATTAAAATCATTTTCCATCTAAATCTGTTTTGTAGGAAACATGCTTAACGAGTTCCCACAAGATGGTATGGTACATGGACAGTGGATTTTCAAGGCACATGTCAGGAGATTACTCATGTGTCAAGTGTTTAATCAATGTTTATGGAGGCCATGTAACCTTTGGTGATAATTCTAAATGAAAAATCATCAGCCTAGTCAAGATTGGTAACAGTGATTACCTTTTAATTTGTAAAGTTTAATTTGTTGATGGACTTAAGTATAACCTGTTATGTATTTCACAATTATGTGAAGATGACTTTAATGTGAAATTTTAAAATGATTCCTTTAACGTTTTTAACTCTAAAAATGTTTTAGTATTTTCTGCTTTAAGAAATGAAAATTATTATGCTATTGATCTAAATTCTTTAGCTAAGAAAAATGTTACATGTTTAAATGCTTTTAATAAAGAGTTTTGGCTTTGGAACAGAAAATTAGGACACTGAAACATCTATTCACTTAGAAAATTGACTAAGAAGAACTTAGTTAGAGACCTAACCAAACATGAATTCCCAAACGACGACGTTTGTAATCCCTGTCAAAAGGGAAACCAACATAAATTTTATTTTAAATCAAAGAAATAAGTTTCAACATATCAACCTCTCGAGTTGGTTCACATGGACTTGTTTGGACCTTAAAGAGTTTCTTGTTTAAATGGGAAGAACAATGTCTATGTCCTAGTAGATGACTTTTCTAGATATACTTGGGTATACTTCTTAGCTCACAAATGTGAAGCTTGTTCATACTTTGTTAAATACTCCAAGTCCTTAGAAAATAGTAGTGGTCCTATGATTAAAACCCTGCGAATAGATCATGGAAATGAGTTTGAATCTCAAGAGTTTGAATATTATTGCTCAATCAATGGCTACAGTCACAACATTTCTTCTCCTAGGACACCTCAGCAAAATTGTGTAGTATAAATAAGAAACAGAACCCTTCAAGAAATTTCAAGAACCATGCTTAATGAGTATGATCTACCGATTTAATTTTGGTTTGAGGCTGTGATAACAGCTTGTTATATTATTAATATATTCTTAATTAGAATTGTTCTCAAGAATACCCCAAATGAACTATAGAATATTAGAAAACCCAAATTCAATTACTTTAGAGTATTTGGCTGCAATGTTTTTATTCTCAATACAAAGTATAATCTAAACAAGTTTGCTTTTAAGAGTGATGAAGGAATTTTTCTCAGTTATTCATTAACTAGATAATCCTATAGACTCATTAATAAAAGAACCAAATGTGTAAAATAATCTGTTCACATCATGTTTGATTAAATTGATCCACATGATCCTAAAACCTCTCTTAAAAATCTTGTAGAATATTTGACTATTCTGGACCGTAATGATAAATCTAATGAACCTGCTGTAAAAATACCCAGTTCTGGACATATTCTAGAATCTACTTCTATAGAACCCGAACTTATAGATGAACCTGAAATTTCTAGTCCTACCATTATTAGATCAAATAGGATTCTAAAGAATCATCCTTTAGATACTGTTGTTGGTAATCATGATAGAGGGACACAGACTAGAGCTTCTCTAAGAAACCAGGTTGAGCATCAAGCCTTTCTTTCCCAGATAGAACCTAAAAAAGTCAATGATTCTATCAATGATAAATTTTGGGAAAATTCTATGCAAGAAGTGTTAAATGAATTCGAAAGAACCAATGTCTAGGAATTAGTTGACAGACCTAAGGACACTTTGACAATAGGCAATAAATGGATTTTTAGATCAAAGTTGATGAATCTAGAAACATAGTTAGAAACAAAAATAGGCTAGTTGCAGAAGGATATAGTCAAGAGGACGGTATACACTATGAAGAAACCTTTTCCCCTATAGCTAGATTAGAAGATACTAGGATCTTAATTTCCTATGTTGCTCATCAGAGTTTCAAGTTATATCAAATGGATTTCAAAAGATCTTTTCTAAATGGTTTTATAACAGAAGATGTTTTTGTTGAACTACCACCAGAATTTACTAATCCAAATTTTCCAAATCAAGTTTTTAATGTTTCTAAAGGATTATATGGTTTAAAACAAGCTCCAGGAGTATCGTATGATAGACTTAGTAATTATATTATTTTAAAAAGTTTTACTGAAGGGATTTCTGATCCAACTCTTTTAAATAAAATAATTTCCAAAATGTTTTAATAGATCAAATCTATGGTGATGATATTATTTTTGGATCTTCTAAACATTCCTTATGTACTAATTTTTCAAATAGTATGAAAAATTAATTTGAAATTAGTTTAATGGGAAAATTCAAATATTTTCTTGGATTTCACGTTTTTCAAAAATTAAAATGGTATTATTTTGAATCAAATTAAATATACAAAGGATATTTTAAAACGTTTTGATTTGGATAGTATTAAGGAAAGTGATACTCCTATGAGTAAAATCTATAAATTGGATGTAGACGAAGCTGGGAAACCAGTGGATGAAACCAATTACATCTTACTTCTAGTCGACTAAATAATATGATTACTGTATGCATGTGTGCATGATTTAAAGCTAATCTAAATGAATATCATTTACTTACTCTTAAAAGAATGTTTACGTATCTTAAACACACTGTAAACATTGGTTTGTTTTACCCTAAATGACAATCCTTTGAGTTAATGAATTATTCAGATGCTGAATTTTCTAGTTGCAAGTTGGATAGAAAAATCACATTTGGAACATTTCACTTATTGGGTGAATCCTTAGTTTCTTGGCGTAGTAAAATGTGGAATTTTGAAGCTTTTTCTGTTGAGTAAATAAGGTTTTCCTTATGACATTTCCATTTCTTCTTGTTTTGAAAATCACAAACACCTTATTTTTAGGAAAATTGCTTTTATAAGGAAAATTTCTTTTATAAGAAAAATTGCTTTTATAAGGAAAATCGCTTTTGTAAGAAAATTATCCTTATCATATTTTCACCCAGATTTTTCTTAAGTATGATATTCGGATTCACTTCTATTTTCTCGGAATTGCTTGAAACATTGAGATGAAGTATTCTGTTTTAGGATATGAATTTTGGATAAGAACTATGATAATGTTTCACTCCAAAATCCAGAATGAGAACTGTGATAAAGTTTCATTTCGAATTCCAGATACAGTTTTACTCCAGATTCAGGATACGAATCCTTATGAAGTTCAACAATGAATTCTCATTACAAATTATAATGATGAATTCCCATTACGAATTCTGATGAGGAATTCTCATTATGTATTCTGATGACGAATTCTCATTCCGAATTCTCATTCTGAATTCATCTATTAAACAGAATCTGATCATCTTTGTTTTATACACTCTGAATTTATTCAGACTCCGAATCTTCACTCCGAAATTTCATTTTACTTATGTAATTATATTTTGTCTACTCTTTATTATTTTCATTACACTCCGAACCTTCACTCCTAATTTTTCATTCCGAAATTTTGAGTTAGATTTTAAAACGATGTCGTACATTCTGTTTCACTTGTTTTGTTATAAAATGATGTCGTCTATTTTGTTCTAAACTAACCGTTATCTAAGTGACACATGTACAGGTCCCTCTGATCTTTAAGGAAAATATGACCGTTGGAGAAGGAGCCGACCTTACCTATAAATTGGAGCTCATTTGAAAGAGCTCGATATAGATGAATAACTTTGTTTTGTGCATACATGCTGTTGAAGTGATTTCTAGAGAGAGATGCTCTTATTAACTCTCAAAGCTTCATGCGACTTAGAATGTTGGTGATTACATTCGAGGACTTCCGGGGATAGGAAGACAGTGGTTTCCGACTACCTTGAAGTTCGAGGGGTTCCTTGCTGAGGAAGATAGAGGTTAACAACTACCTTGATGTTGAGGGCTTGCGGGGATAGCAAGACAACGACTCTGATCTTCGTATCAAGGGCTTACCCTGGTGTGGTTATGACAGACATTCTTAAAAGTATAAATCAAGGGACCTTTATCCAAGGTTGTTGGATACCCTTTTCTTTGGGATAAAAGACTTATATCTTGTTACTTGTAGTTCTACTACGTGTTTATATTCCGCTGCATTCTGTATTATAAGGAAAGTATAACTTTCTTATAATTCCTTATTTGTACTCTATTTAATTTAGATTCTATACGCTTTAAGGTAGAATCTCATATTGTAATCTTTTATTAAGTTTCAATTTCCGGAACCATATTTCCGGAACCTACTTTCGGAATCTCTTTCCATGTTTTCATTCGGTATTAGAGGTGTTGTGAATTTTCTTAGTTTAACTTGGTAAAACATAGTCCTTTCCTTTGCTTAAGGAAAACATAGTTATTCGTAACTAACTTTAAAGGTTCCAAAGGAATTTTTAAAGTATACAATTCACCCCCCTCTTGTATATTGAGCTTCTACCTCACTATTTCGATCCTACAATTGGTATCAGAGCAGGTCTCTGAAATACTTATACACACGAATAAGTTTTTCTTGCTCATTTTCCCATTCCGAATGTTCCCATTCCGAACTTTCTCATTCTGAACATTGTTATTATGAACTTTTCCTACTAATAAATTTGTGTGCCAAAGGTTGTTCTAGTATGGCAGGAATTAATGTTGGTTGAATTGATAATCTAAATCCTACAAGACCACCAATCTTTGATGGTAATGATTATGAATACTGGATAGATCGAATGAAGACTTTAGTTATCAATACTGGAGTGGACAACTTCGTTATGCTTACTGGTGATTATAAATTCCCCTACAAGGAAGTTAGAACTTTCACTAACCAGGAAAAGCAAGAATATCAACTCAATTATAAGGTAGGAAATAATTTACTGTGTTCAATGACTAGAAATATATATATCCAAATTTCATCTTGTAAAGCAGCTAATTATATCTGGAAGAAGTTAGAGGTTACACACTTTGGAACTTCTAAAGTGATTGAGACTAGGAGAGATATGCTTAGAGGTGAATATAATGGCTTCAACTTTCCTTATGGTGAATCAATCTGTAAAGTTCAACAGAGATTTATGACCATTGTTAATAGTTTACAATCTATGGGAGATAAAGGTTTAGATGATGAATCTCTTGTAGATAAAATAATCGATATTACTCCCAATGAATTGGAATCCAAAAGAACTCCTATAGATGAAAATAGGAAGGTCACTCAAATTACTCTTGATGAATTATTTGGAACTCTTCTACAACATGAAACCAGAATGAAGAGAGATGATGACAACATCAAGAAGAAAGAATGGAAATGTTACTGTTGCTTTTACAACAAATTCAAATCAGATGAAATCTATGACTTTTGAGAGAGTAACCAGATCCAAGTCTAAGAAAGTTATTTTCCAATCCGAATCTAGTGAGAGTGAAGTCTCTGAAAATGAATTAGAAAATCTTTCTCGAAGGATGAACAAGATTGATGGATAGAGAAATTTCTAATCCAATTATAAGAAAAAGGACATGAAAGATAAGAAAGATGGAGAAGTTACTTGTTATGAATGAAAGAGAGCTGGACATATTAGACCAGATTGCCCTTTGCTCAAAAAGAAAGAAAGGAAAGGAAGGAATTCAGACAGGAACAAAAAGAAATATTATAAAGCCAAAGCTAAGAAAGTTTTGAAATTTAATGACACCTGGAGTTCCAGTGGTGGTGACTCTTCAGATGAATCTTCAGGACAAAAGAATCTTGGTCTTATAGCCAGATTACCTATTGATAATCATTGTTTTATGGCTAAGGTACGAAATGCTGAATCATTGACCAATGTTTCTTTAAATTCTAATGATAGTATGTATTATAACTCATCTAATGAAGAATATTCTTCTGATGAAGAAAATACTTTACCTACTTATAAAGAAGTCTCTAGGTTTGCAGAACTTCTTGAGATTGAGAATTACAAACTCAATAAGAAACTTGATAAAGAAAACTCTAGGAATTATATTCTTACGAAAGAAATATCAGATCTTTCTAAATATATTGATTAGAAAAATGGTGATTTTGAAAGTATTTCAAAAAATCTTGAGGAAGGAAGTTCTGAGAAGAACAAACTTTCTAAAGAATTAGAAAAAGTAATTTCTAAGAAAAATGTTTTTGAGTCTAGCTCTAGTTCTAAAACTAATGATTTTGAGGATAAAAACATGGTTATAAAACTCATGTTTGAAATTTTTTCCTTAAAGAATTTTTTATCAAACTTTACTCATGGTAAATAAAATTTTGATAAAATGTATTCCCAAATATGACCTTTAAGAAATAAATCTGGATTTGGCAATACCCATGCAAAACTAGTTTTTAGTAACAATTATTTTGTTCCTCAAAGTGCCCCATTTTGTACCAAGTGTTAATATGGTGGTCACTGGGAAAAGAATTGTTCCTTAAACAAAACCCAATCTTTAAGATTTCATAAAGCATACTTTTCTAAGAAGATGTGGGTTCCTAAAATTTTATTATCTGGAAATCTCGGATCCAACCAAGTTTGGATTCCGAATGTCTAATTATCTTCTTGATTTCAGGAAAATAAAGAGAATACCAGCAACAATACATGGTACATGGATAGTGGATGTTCCCGGCACATGACTGGTAAGAAAACCTATTTTGAAAAGATTATCAAAACAAAAGGAGGAAAGGTAACTTTCAGAGATAATGCTAAGGTTGAGATTGTTGGTATTGGTAATATTGTTCATTTTGGTAAAACCTTTATTTCAAATGTTATTTTTGTTAAGGTTCTTAAGCACAAAATCATTAGTATAAGTCAGTTATGTGATGAAGGTTACCTTGTGAATTTGAGGAATGATAAGTACTTAGTTCACAATTCCAAGGAATAATTTATTCTCTCAGCCAATAGTCAAGAGAATGTTTACACTTTGAACCTAGAAGACCTCAGGAGTCAAGATTTACCTTTCCTAAGTGCAATGGAAGATCATTCCTAGTTATGGCATTGAAGACTATGTCACTGTAACCTTAGAAACTTATGTAAACTTTCTAAAAAGAAACTAGTTAAGGATCTACCAGAGCTTAGATTTGATTCTTCTAAAGTTTGTGATCCTTGTCAATATGGCAAGCAACATAAATCTAGTTTTAAATCAATCGGTGAAGTCTCAACAACTGATGAATTACAGTTAGTGCACATGGATCTTCTTGGTCCAACACAAACTGGAAGTATTGGAGGCAAGTACTATGTGTTTGTTCTAGTTGATGATTACACTAGATTTACTTGGGTCTATTTTATAACAAAGATGTCTGAAGCTTTTTCGTATTTCAAAAGTTTTAGAGCTCAAGTTAAAAATGAGAAAAACCTTCCATTGAAAACTATTCATTGTGATCATGGAGGAGAATTTCAAAATTCTGATTTTGAAACTTTTTGTAGTAGAAAAGGTATTACTCACAATTTTTCAGCACCTAGAACTCATCAACAGAATGGTGTAGTTGAAAGAAGAAATAGAATTCTTCAAGAAATAACTAGAACCATGTTGAGTGAATATTCTATTGCTAGACATTTCTAGGCTGAAGCTGTAAGTACTGCTTTTTATACTATAAATTGAGTTTTGATTAGACCTTTTCTTAATAAAACTCCTTATGAGTTATGGAATGGTAGAAAACCAAGACTATCCTACTTCAAGGTTTTTGGTTGCAATGTATTTATTCTAAATACTAAAGATAACTTACATAATTTCGCACCAAAATCTGATGAAGGAATTTTCTTAGGCTATTCCACAACTTCTAAGTCATATATAGTTTTTAATAAAAATACATGTAATGTTGAAGAAACAGTACATGTAAAATTTGATGAGTCAGATCCTTTTGTTTTTAAACCACCTCAACCTACATCCTCGGACATGTTTTCAAAAACTGATTGTCATCCTTTGATAGAAGAACCTTCTGTTAAGGAAATTGTTCAAGAAGATACTTCTGAAACATTTACCCCAGAAGACTTTCTACCCTATGTTGATGAACAGGTTTTACAAAATCCAAATCAGGTGTTTCATAAGAATCATCCCAGTGATAGTATCATTGGAGATGTAAACCAACCTGTATGGACTAGAAGTTCCTTAAGAAATGAAGTAGAACATCTAGCATTTATTTCCCAATTAGAACCTAAAAGCACTGATAAATCTTTAGGTGATGATGTTTGGATCAAAGCCATGCAAGATGAACTAAATAAATTCGAAAAGAATAAATTATGGACCTTGGTTGAAAGACCAAAGGAGACTTCTGTTATTGGTGTAAAATGGGTTTTCAGAAATAAATGTAATGAAAATGGAGTCTTAGTAAGAAATAAAGCTAGAATTATTGCTAAAGGCTATAATCAGCAAGAGGGAATAGACTATGAAGAAACCTATGCTCCAGTAGCTAGACTTGAATCTATCCGTACTCTACTTGCTTTTGCAGCATTCTTTAATTTTAATCTTTTTCAAATGGATGTGAAATGTGCTTTTCTTAACAGTTATGTTCAAGAGGAAGTTTTTGTTGAACAACCTCCTCGCTTTGATGATACAAAACATCCTGATCATGTTTTTAGACTTACCAAAGCTGTGTATGGCCTTAAACAAGCCCCCCGGGCATGGTATGATAGAATCACTGGATTTTTGCTTCAAAATAACTATGTTAAGGGAAATGCAGATCCAAATCATTTTATAATGAAAAATAAGAAAAATGTTTTGATTGTTCAAATTTATGTTGATGACATCATATTTGGATCAACTCAGCAATCTTTAACCGACTCTTTTGCATGTCTAATGAAATCTGAGTTTGAAATGAGTATGATGGGTGAGTTAACATTTTTCCTTGGTTTTAAAATTTCTCAAAAACAAGAAGGAACCTACATATCTCAACATAAGTATATTAAAGATCTTCTTAAAAAGTATGGTTATGACAACACTAAGAGTACAAGTACTCTCATTGGTACCTCAAACTCTTTAGATCTTGATGAAGCTGGGAAACCAGTAGATCGAAATTCATTTAGAGGAATGATATGAAGTTTACTTTACCTAAATGCTAGTCGACCAGACTTAATGTTCCCAGTATTCTTATGTTCAAGATATCAATCCAATCCTAAGGAATCTCACTTAAAGGCGGTAAAAAGAATTTTTCGCTACCTTAAGGGAACCATGGATCTAGGATTATTTTATACTTCTGGAAATGATTTATTTCTAAAAAGCTTTTCTGATGCTGACTTTGGTGGATGTATAATGGATAGAAAAAGTACATCCGGAACTTGTCATTTCTTAAGAGATTCATTAGTTTATTGGTCCTGCAAGAAGCAACATTCTGTAGCACTCTCCACTGCTGAAGCTGAATATGTAGCAGCTGGAAGTTGTTGTGCTCAAGTGTTGTGGATTCAACACACACTCACAGACTATGGCTTGAGTTTTACTAAAACTCAAATTTTGTGTGATAACACAAGTACCATTTCCCTTAGTAAGAATCCTGCACATCACTCCCATGAAAAACACATAGATATTAGGCATCACTTTCTTAGGTATCACACACTTAGAGGAGATATTATTCTTCAATTTATCAGAACAGAAGATCAACTTGCTGATATTTTCACAAAATCATTACCTTCTGATAGATTTGAATACATTAAACATAAGTTAGGAATGATAACCGTAAGGTAATCCTCCTTAATTAACTTTCTGTTGAAAAAGACTCCTTATAGCAATAAACTCCTTTTCATAGGGGGAGTACATCTAATTGTTAGAATAACAAAATTTTCCAAAATTTGTTTTCAAACTTTTCAGAACTAAAATTCCGGAATGGAATTTATAGAACTAAAATTTTCCAGAATGGAAATTTTCGTACAAAATACTTCTGGAATGGAAGTCCTCATATTGAAAACATCCGGAATGGGAAATTTCGTACTGGTATTTTCATAACGGGATTTTCGTACTGAATCTTTCTTTAAGAGTTTTTCGTTTTCAAATTCTGGAATGAAATTTTCGTACTTAGTTTTTCCTTACTATGTTTGTATTTCGTACTGAGTTTTCCGTACTGAGTTTGTTTTTCATTGAGAGTTTTTCCAATTTCTTTCTTTTCGTAATAATGTTTTTTTGGTTTTCGTAAGAATGTTACCAATTACAAATAATCTTCCTAAGCCAATCTGAAAGGTATTATTTCCTTACATAAGTTTTTGTAGTCATACTTTTCTTGCTGGCATTTTCTTATATTTTGTTCTCGGGTTATAGTTTTCTTAATTCTTTGTTTTAATAAAAACCTAAAAAGATCGGATTCAACAGAATTAGTTTTCGAACGTCAGATCTAATCTCAGCTTATCACAACCGTTCGATCAAACGAGGAAGTTGAACCGTCATCTCATTGCCTATATAAAGAGGACCCAAATAGTTGTCCCACATCGGTTTTCAAGCTCTCGCGTCCCGAAGCTCTACCTCTCTGATTTAAGTCCATTCCGAACTTCAACATTCTCTGTTCCGAACTTCTCAGAGGTGTTCAAATCCGAATGTTTGTGGAAGTAGCTTCTCAATTCATGTCTTCATCCAAGACAATTTCAAAGTGGTTAGTATACAGAGAGAGGCTGGTCCATATGGATTTCTTCAACAAGTATGACTCTCTTATTTCCATTAATATCAAGCTTAATGGTTGGGAAGATGTTGCGGTGTCAAAACATGGGAATCAAGATAAAGTGTATTCGGATTTGCTTATCGAATTCTATGAGACAGTTTCTTTTCTTCAGGAAAATGGAAGGGACAAGTTGTCTTTTAAGTCTTATAACAAGACTTATAAGCTTTCATATGCCAAGGCAGCCAGCATGGTAGGGATGAATAATGAAGGTGAAGTTGAGTTTATTTCTCATGTGTTTCCGGATTCTAAGGGAAGCTTCAACAAGGAAAAAGCTTTAGAAACTCTCGGACTGGCTAATGAAAAGGCTCCGAAGATTGCTAGTTTATCTACAAATTTCCGGATTCAAGATTTATGGGTACATGGTCTTATTATAGTGAGTAAAGGTGATAAAGATAGCTCGAAGAAGAGTTAGATCTACATCCTAGATTTTCTGATAAATCTGAGGAAGTTCAACCTGATGAAGCACATTATTATCACTCTTGAGTATTTGAAGAAAGGGAATCTGAGAGCTCAGATTATAATGTATCCAGCAATCCTCTCCAAGTTAATATTTCAGTGCCTTGATACTTTCAAGGAGGCTTGAAAATCTAATCCAAGAGTTTTCAAGATTATGCGGGTGAGTGATGGTACACTCAAAATAATGGATGCAACCTTTGACAAGGAGTCCGGATAGTTTATTGATCTACCTGCTCAAGAAGAAATAGTTCCAAAAGTTGCTGATCCGGAATCCTCTAAGCTAGTAAGGAAGAGAATGTTGAAAGAAGTGGAAGTAGAATCAAAGAATCCCAAGTCTAAGGAAGTTCATTCCGCACCACCAAAACCAAAGAATAAGAAAGCTTACCCAGATGAGGTAGTTGCTAAATGGAGGGAAATGAAAGAGAAGATAGTGAAAGGGGAGCCTTAGTTTGGCTTGGACCCTACAGAGGCTAAGGCCTTGAAGGAGAAAACTACAGATGAGCTAGAAAAACAAGAGAAAGAAAAGAAGTATAAGAAGAAAATGTTGGAAGCTTCGGTACCTCAGGTTTTGATGAAATTCAATGAGATGGTTTCTGAAAACATTCCTGTTCTAAGATCTTTTTCATTGGAATCTCTACCTGAGAATCCAGGAAGAGAGTTTCTTGCTCCGGAAGAGGCAGTAGCTAAGCCTGTTGAGCATGGTGAGCAGGTTGAGCAAGTGGAAGAAAAAGAAGATGTTGCTGAAGGAAGTGGTGAAACCGGAGATGTGTTAAAACAAGTAGATGATTATAAGGGGACACCTTCGGAAAACTTATCGCTCCGATCTTCAGAAGATGAATCTTCGAAGCTAGTCACTCCAGCAATGGAAGAAGAGAGAGGAGAAGAAGAAGTAGCTTATCATGCAGAGGAAGAACAACTTCTACATGATATTGCTCAAATGATGAATATAAAGGTTGGTGCTCAGGAAGTTACTGATGAGGAAGACATTGTTGTCCAAGTTTCTGATAGTGAGAAGAGAACTCTGAAACAGGACTCTATTCCGAAAAGAGACAAGGGAAAGAAAATTCTTGCTCATACTCCGAGTTTAGTAGTGGTGAAGAGAAAGGAAGTTTGTAGGTCTTCAAAGAGAAAGCTTGACCAAGTTGAAGAAGAAAATTCTCCAAGCAGAGTCTCAGATTTAGAGTCATCCTAGGGCATGATTTTGTTGTTCAGTCTTTAAAGAAGCTGGTAGGTTCTATTCTGACCTTCTCAAGCATTGAATCAAGTTGTCAGATGCTCCAACATGCTTTAAATCAGAAAACAAACTCTGTATCTATGGTTATGGACAAGTGCGATGAGATTGAGGCTCAGTTCAAAACCTTTTTTGTTGGCTATGAAGAACATAGAAAATCTTGCAAGAGGATGAAAAACTGGTCGAGGAAGACTGTAGAAGAGATGAGACTCTTTGATGAATTCTAAGACAATGTCAAGGATGCTTTTGAGACTGAGGACAGAAAGATAAATGAGCTGACTTCTTCCTTTGAAGAGAAGTTGACTGATGAAAAGAACATCCGGATTCATGAAATCAGAGATCTGAATGGGAAGCTGAATTTGTTTCTCAAAACTGGAAGTTTGAAAGGGATCATCGGATTGAGTTTCAAGAGAAATTAAAGGCTCAGGAAGAAAATATTAAAGCTCCGGAAGAAATTCTTCAAGCCCAGGAAGAAAAGATTGAAGCTCAATGTGAGTGAATAGTTGTCTTAGATAAGCATGCTGAAGAAGATCATAAAGACTTGAAGAAGATCAAGACTATTCTTAAGAGTCTCATGGAGAAGGAAAAAGATCCAAAATAGACAGATCCGATCTTTTGTTGTATCAAATTCTCTTTGTTGTCGAGATTTCAAACTTAATGAAAATTGTACTTGTCATTTCTTTTGTTGTTGCTACAAATTTTTTCAGATACTTTGTTATATTTTCTATTCCCTCGAATTCTTTTTGAAAATCACAAAGGGGGAGAAGGAAAATAACTCTAAGGAAAAAGAACTCTAATAAGATATTATCTAAGGGGGAATTTTTCATTAAAGAATAATTTCTTTTTCATAATGAAAAGTCACACCGGAAATCTAGAATACAATCCTTAGAGTTTCAAAGCCTAAGGGGGAGGTATTCGTATTCATCAATATCCTTAAATCAAGGGAGATAAGCCTTGATATTGTTATTTATTCTTAGAATTTATTTTTTGTAAGGATGTTTGTGCTTTCCAAAAAGGGGGAGATTGTTGAGTCAATAAGGTTTTACTTATGACATTTCCATTCCTTCTTGTTTTGAAAATCAAAAACACCTTATCTTTAGGAAAATTGCTTTTATAAGGAAAACTGATTTTATAAGAAAAATTGATTTTATAAGGAAAATCAATTTTGTATGAAAAATTGTCCTTATCAAATTTTCACCCCGATTTTTCTTAAGTATGAGATTCAGATTCACTTCTATTTTCTCGGAATTGCTTGAAACTTTGATATGAAATATTCTATTTTAGGATCCGAATTCTGGATAAGAACTGTGATAAAGTTTCACTCAGAAATCCAGAATGAGAACTGTGATAAAATTTCATTCCGAATTCCGGATATAGTTTTACTCCAGATTCTGGATACGAATCCTTATGAAGTTCGACAATGAATTCTCATTAGGAATTCTAATGATGAATTCCCATTACTAATTCTGATGAGGAATTGTCATTATGTATTCTGATGACGAATTCTCATTCTGAATTCTCATTCTGAATTCATCTATTAAACAGAATCTGATCATCTTTGTTTTATACACTCTGAATTTATTCAGACTCCGAATCTTCACTCCGAACTTTCATTTTACTTTTGTCTTTATATTTTGCCTACTCTTTATTATTTTCCTTACACTCCGAACCTTCACTCCGAATTTTTCATTCCGAAATTTTGAGTTATATTTTAAAACGATGTCGTACATTCTGTTTCACTTGTTTTGTTATTATATGATGTCGTCTATTTTGTTATAAACTAACTGTTGTCTAAGTGAAACGTGTACATGACCCTCCAATCTTTAAGGAAAATATGACCGTTGGAGAAGGAGCCGACCTTACCTGTAAGTAGGGGCTCATTTGAAAGAGCTCGATATAGATGAATAACTTGGTTTTGTGCATACATGCTGTTGAAGTGATTTATAGAGAGAGAGGATCTTATTAACTCTCAAAGATTTTTGCGACTCCGAATGTTGGTGATTACATTTGAGGACTTCCGGGGATAGGAAGATAGAGGTTTCCGACTACCTTGAAGTTCGAGGGCTTCCTTGCTGAGGAAGACAGAGGTTTCCAACTACCTTGAAGTTGAGGGCTTGCGGGGATAGCAAGACAGAGACTCTGATCTTTGTATCGAGGGCTTACCATGGTGTGGGTAAGATAGACATTCTTGAAAGTATAAATCAAGGGACCTTTATCCAAGGTTGTTGGATACCCTTTTCTTTGGGTTTAAAGACTTATATCTTGTTACATGTAGTTCTACTACGTGATTATATTCCGCTTCATTCTGTATTATAAGGAAATTATAACTTTCTTATACTTCTTTAATTGTACTCTGTTTCATTTAGATTCTATACGCTTTAAGGTAGAATCTCATATTGTAATCTTTTTTTATGTTTCTATTTCCGGAACCATATTTCCGGAACCTACTTTCGGAATCTCTTTCCAAGTTTGCATTCAGTATTAGAGGTGTTGTGAATTTTCTTAGTTTAACATTGTTAAACATAGTCCTTTCCTTTTCTTAAGGAAAACATAGTTATTCGTAACTAACTTTAAAGGTTCTAAAGGAATTTTTAAAGTATACAATTCACCACCCTCTTGTATATTGAGCATCTACATCACTATTTCGATCCTACATTTTCCACTACCGAAGCATATTATATAGCTGCTGGTAGTTGCTGTGCACAAATTATGTAGATGAAACACACAATTTTGGACTATGGATATGATTTTAATCATGTTTCAATCAACTATGATAACACTAGTGCAATAATCATTTGGACGAATCTTGTGTCTCACTCTAGAACCAAACACATTAATGTAATGAACCATTTCTTCAGATATCATTACCAAAAGGGTGATATTACTCATTAATTTATTGGTATTGAGCATCAGTTAGCTGACATTATCACAAAACCTTTGAGTTCGGATATGTTAAGCTACATTAGACATGATTTGCGAATGATTAACCTTGATCGGTAGCTACCTCACTGATGTAACCTCAACGATGTGATACCTCACCGATGTAACCTCACCGATGAAACCTCACTGATGAAACCTCACCGATGTAACCTCACTGATGATACCTCACCGATGTGATACCTCACCGATGTATCCTCACCGATGATACCTCACTGATTTCACCTCATCGATGAAACCTCACCTATGGATCTCACTGATAGGAATTCTCACCGATAGCCCTACCGATGAGTGCACTATTTTAAACTTCTGTCTACCGCCAGAATCTGAATCTTTTTTACTTTATTTTATTTTATTTATTTATTTTATGATTCCTAAATGATAAAAACAATGTCCTAGATACTTCTAAATCAACTAAGCCTCAAACCCTTACCCTCATACCATAGCTCCTGAATATCTTGAAAACCCAAAATCCCTCAAACCAGTGATGGAAAAAACCAAACAACCTACCATCAAAGATGACACTGATGAGCCGAATGAAAATAAGCAGAATTCTAAGCCAGAAGCAAGTGGTAGTGTTGGTAGAACTAGGTTGGTTAGGCGACTAGTGAATCCTCATTTTTAGAATAGAGTTATTATGTTTGAAAAAGAGATGTGCATGGAATGGTAGTTTCCTAGCAAGTTGTTGGTGCTCAAAGTGCTGGAAGATCAATAGTGGGTAGATTTATTTTCGAACAACAATGGCCCATACTATCCAAATATAGTGAAACAATTTTATGAGTTTGTAAGATTTTAGAAATAAGATGATGAGAACCGAGTGACTTGTTTTGTGAATGGAAAGGAGATGACTTTTTCATCTATTGATTATGCTGAATGCCTGACGGTTCCACACGAAGGTGTATTTGGATATGTCTTGAATGATATGCCACCTACAAGTGATATATTCGATTATGAGACTGCCTTGGAGGAGATCACTGACGATGGAAATCAACGATATGTAGTGGCTTCTAAAATGGATGGAGAGAACAGATTACTATTCAAATTTGTTCAGCATGTCTTAATACCAAAGAGAGGAGACTTTATGAATTTAAGATATCAGGATATATATCTCCTGCATCTCTTAAGACATTGTGTAAAATTGAATTTGTGCAGATTACTAATGATTCAAATGGAAGACATAACAAGGACAAAATCAAAGACTAATGTACTATTCTTTGCCAAGTTAATCTCAGTGATGATAAAAGTGAAAGGGATAGCTAAGTCTCAAGATGAGACAGTTCTAGTAAGGAACAACTTCTGTATCAAAATAACATTGTGCAAATACATGAAGTTAAATTGGAACCCATGGAGAGGAGAGTGGGTAAATGATGACCAGAAGGTGTATGATAAATTCAATCTTGTGAATCATCCTTCAAGACCTAAGGATGTGAGGGATCAAGGTATAGGACCTGGTGAAGAAGAACTTGAGTACAGTGATGAGGCTGAAGAAGAAGAGACATCTATGTATGATGGAAGAGATCCAGACATACCTCTAAGTCATGCTGCTGAAATTGTATCTTCTAGAAATAAAGCCTTAGTAGAAGACGATACACCTGCTAGTAAGGAAGACCAGCCAGCCCCTGGGCATAAAGAAGAAAAGGGAATGAATCTGAATCCACTGATTCTATCTTCTTAAGTCCGAGTCCATTAATTGTAAGCTCAGTTGTGCCTACTGAGGAAGTATTAGGAGAAATGGAAGAAGTTGTACCTAATCCAAGGGACCCTCCTGCTGTTGGAGAGATGGATTGGAAAGTAGAAAATTCACCCTAGAAAGAATGACCTGCTGAGAATGATGTTGATATACATGGGAATGCACCCATTGAGGGGGAGGATCAAAACAAGTTTGGAAGTGTTTCAGTGGATGTTGAGATTGAGGACTAGGCAGAAGACCTCGATTTTGTGGTTGGTGGATTAGACTATCCTGATTATAATAATGAGGAATCTCTCAATGGACCAAATATCATTTATGATGTTGAAACTGAGTTGTTACCTGAAGATGTAGTCAAGATGCATGACCTGGATATTTTGAAGAAAAAACTTAAGGAATGTTTTGTGGAAGAGACATGGAAGATGGAAGCCTCACTGGTGTCATCAATCCAATCAATTATGAATGAATCAGTGGCTAGCATAGCATCTGAAAGATCACTTTTTGTGATTCCTCATGCTAATATGATCACCAGGTCTGATCTTGAATCCTTAAAGGATGAGCTGAAGGATTATCTTAGTGCTTCTGTTGCTGAGCTGAAGCACTGCATTGTAGAAGAGATGAGTAATTTGGAAAAATATTTTGAACATCCTCTCAGTTTTAATTTGTCATCCTTTGTGGGAGAAATAGTGGAAGATGTTACAAACTTCAAGACTCAAGATTCTAGACTAGAAGTAGATGTTGAAGCTCTAATGAAATCTGTTATCTCTTTATACTCTTAAATTAGCTCTAAATCCCAATAAAACAAGGACTTAGCCTATGTCAAAAGTGTTGTAAGCCAGATGGTTTCTATGTTTGAAGGTTTTCAAACAACCCTGAAAGATCATGTTAAAACCCAGGATTCCCAAGTCCAAAGTCTTATTAGTGGTCTGACAATGAACTTCAAGGAAACAGTACCCTTCTCTATTGGTTCTATTTCATATAGACCATTAGTGGATGTGGATCAGATTCGAGCTGTGATGAAGGAGGAGGATCGTTCTGCATCAACGAGTGGCTCTGTGGACTCATCCAACTTGAGAAAAGTTATGCTTTCTACTAGAGATTAGGCTAGAGAAATAATGAAGATAGTCCATGACTATATAAGATAAGATTCTCCCTCTTAGAATGAAGTAAAAGAAAAGGTGGACTCTTATTTCCAAAAGGTTTACACTAAGCATCAAGTCAACAATCACTTCAAACATCTATTAGAAAACCTGAAGTTACCTCCGGTCAATCAACCCTTCAGCGAGCAAGTCAGTAAACTAAGGGAACTTACTCCAGCCTTGGAGAAATTCATGGAGAACATGGGTGATTTCATATCTTCTATGGAGAGAGGAGTTGGAATAATTATGGATTTCAGAAATCTTTTGCTTCCTTTCCTGAATGTCGATGCTAGGATAGTGATTGTTCCTCCAGCCTTACCTGCCTCTACCTCTAAGGCTTCTCCTATTCAGATGACTCTAGCCCAAGCCATTCGAATACTTACACCTATGATTACTCAAATGCCTCCTCAGTTTAGACCAGGAACAGTTTCAGTCGCTCAGCCTCTTATGATCATCTCTGGAATTTTTAATCCTTCACTAGCATCCACACAGACTAATTCCTCTTCCAATACCAAGATAAAATCACACATTGAGGATGTAGATTGAATAAGTGGCTAAGATTTTTTATTGCAATCCGTTGTATTTTTTCATTATATGTACCTTTTTTCAACCTATAATACATTTGGCTTTCTTTTCCATCTCATTTTCTTCTTCTTCTCTTTATTGTTTCCAACTTTTTTCTTATCACAAAGGGGTAGAAATATGATCAATCTAATTATAAAAGAGGGAGAAATATTTTCAAAGGGGTAGAAATATTACCTATCTATGTATCAAAGAGGGAGAAATATTCTCAAAGGGGGAGAAATATTATCTAAGGAAGAGCTACCATGCTTTGCCCCTCTGAAATCATTGCATTTAATTCCACCTCTGTTACATTATGTTCTATATCATACTGTTTTCTCTGAGATAATTTCATTTAATGATATATACTTTGATACAACTAATCATATTTTTAAAACTATAATATCATAAGTTGTGAATATCTAAAAGGCGGAGATTGTTGACCTCACCTGATTTGATAATCCCAACCATTCTTTAACATTCTTTGATAATCCCAATTAATGTTTATCTATATTCTAATTCTCTCAATCTATTATATTATACTATCAATATGATAATAATATGAAAATAATACTTTAAATATGTTAATTAATGTTTATCCATGTTTTTATGAGTTATGAAGTAATTATAACCCAATCAGATATGTTTTGCATAAACAGATAAGTGTTAGTCACTGATCTACGTATAGATACTGATACAGAGCTACCGATACTTAGTCTATCGATAAACTTTGTCTACAATTAGACAGAGTCACAAATATGCTAAGTTCACCGATACACATATCTACTGATATGTACAAGTCCTCCGGTAAGCATAGAACAAGCTACCATTACATAGTTATCAACAGAACAAGGTCACCAATGTCGATATCTACCAATAAAACAAGTCTACTGAGCTACCGATAGAGTAAATATACCAATAGAATGAGCTACCGATATGTACAGAGAAACCGATACATAGAGTAAGAGCTACCAATATCAAGAGCTACTGATACAAGTGAAAGGAGCTACCGATACAAGTTCAAAGAGCTATTGATGGAAGGTCACTATTACAAAAAGTCCAACGTACTCATCTACCAATATGAAGGTTACTAATTTTTGACCAACCAGTCAAAATCTATATTCTCATTACTATTTATTTTTTAATCTAATGGTTACATTTGATGTTTTTAATACAGTTAATGTTATTTAATGATTTTCGTTGCCATGTCAGGGAACCGAACCTAGTACACTTGCAAAAAATAATCATTTGTTTTTGACTAGCTGAAAGCTATAAAAGGGACGATAAAGAACTAGATGGATAGTAGTGAACACAAGGTGTGCATACAGTGAGAATCGACGAACTAAGAAGGAACACAAAGGGTTAAGAAGAAAAAGGCTCAACAACATTCAAACGTGGTTCATTCACACAAAGATACATTCATAATCTAAGAATACTGGACATACATGAAGCTACTCATTATAGAGGAAAACACAAGCTGCATCTTGAGTGAAGAACTACAACGAACACATCATTCACTCTGGCTGATAAGAAGGACCTGGAACCAAGGAAAAAACCGACACTCTATTTTTTAGAACAAATACCAGAGAAGGACTCAGAAGCTTTTCTGACAAATAAAACGAGTCCAGAGCTGCACTGCCAATCACTAAAGCTTTTCTAAACTCATCCACACTTTCTATAGTGATTCTTTCATTTAAATTTCGAGCAGTGTGTGTACCCTGCTTATTTTACAAACATACTGTCTCCTGATCTATACTGGAGGATTCTAAAATCCTCATTCAGACTCTATTAACTCCCTTGTATCCCACTGTAGATAGTGGTAGAGGTCGATTACAACCTTGACAACTATGAGCTGTTGTCTATGTTTTCCCACGTAGAACTGTGGTAGAGGTCATTGGACCTATACAATATTGTACTATTGTTTACCCCGATCCAGCGTGTGGATCAATTAATATACATTGTTTGAGAGGACTAAGTCTCGCTTGAGACTGAACCGCTTGGTTACCTCTGCAGTCCATTTTGGTTTAAGTCATAAGTATACTATATCTTTCATATTCTGCTACTCAATAATTTGAAATATAATTTGCTTTAAAGTTACATTGATAGTTAATTTAGTAAGTGATTATACTTATTGTAAACCAATATGTTAGTTTCAAAAGTCAATTTAATCTTCAGATTAAATTAACAAAGACCTAATCAATATTTAAGAAACTAATTGAACTTTTACACTATGTATAAATTAACTATAGTTTAACATTGTTTTTATATAGGGGGTTTTTAAGAGATATTTTTTTAACCTAAATTTTAATTGGAACTCAATTTACTCCCCTCTTTAGTGTCCACTCCGACCCACATTATGATTTCCATAGTAGCCAAGGCATTGCTGCCAAGACCATCTTAGTGAACAAAGTCCCTTTCTGAATTGAGTTCACTCCTCATTCGAGTCTTGTATCACTTAATCAGATTAACTTTTCATTCCAGCCGTGTCTATCTCATGAGATATAAATATTTACCCAATTAATTGGAGAGAGATATAGGTCCCACCCATCTCATAATTAAATCATTCTTACGTGTGCCACAACACAAACATAAATCATTCATCATAACCCAAAAAAACTGGGTGTCATACACATCATACCCTCATAACATAATCCATATAAAACAAATGGATATCATTTCATCAAAAGAAAATTGAAACCATGTAAATCATATAGACATTATACATGAAACATAATCATACTAAATATTGTCATCTTAGATGGAAAATGGTTTTGACAAAACACATCAAATTAATTTTTGAGGAAAATATCCTTTCTTCTTCAAAATGATTTTCTATTAACAAAATGCCCTTAAATTTTAAATGAAAATAATTTTTTTGAAAATAATCATGAAATATTGTAGAGGAAGATTCAGGAAAATTATTCGTTATGAAACCATAAAAATCCGTTCATGCTGTATAAGTTAAAAAAACATTCTCCTCATACTTTTGTCAGAAAAGTCAAAAAGTTAATCATATGGTAAATAAAAGAATGATTCATTCCATAACATGTGATAAAATTTAAAAATCGGTAAAAAGGTCTTTAAATATAAATTAATTTTTTTAGAAAACATGAACATGGATGATAACAATAATCCCAGTAAATACTTACATATAAACAATCTTGGATAAAAATGAGATTGCAAAATTATCGCTTTCCTTATGTCCGATATGCATTGTACGTATCCGAACCTCCTATATAATGATTTAAATAATGTCATTAACTTATTACAGAATTATATTCATTGTTATTATATCATATATGGTTCACTTATGACTTTATATTACCTGTTCTTTTGTAAATTCTTTGATAAAGCAACGTTTTGGGTAAAATCGTTTCATTTATCGTATGTGTTTCGACTTTTTGTTCTTGATATTATTACTTATATCCTGATTTACTTATTTCTTGAATGTAAAACATGATTTATATATAATATATATTCAGAACATAAATATATATGATAGATCGATAAATGGAATGAAATACACTGTTCATGGAGACGGTAGGCCGTACGTACGCATGAATGATGTTTTTGTTTCCTTATTTAATTGAATTGAATTAAGTAAATGCAACATATATGTACATAAATACAGTATCATTATTATGTCATATATATAATTATTACTCATTATATATAATTTATAATCATTCATGGATGATTAACCTGGAGAAAGAATATCATCACGTCGTGGAGACGGTAATCCGTACACACACACAAGCGATGATATTGTTCCCATAATTATTGAATGTAATTGGAGTGGATGATATAATATCTCAGAATCATTCTGATGTTATAATAACCATATATAGTTTTTATTTACACCATTATACCAATCCAAGTATAGTTGTGGTGGAAAAACAGATTACACCACGGCGTGGAGACGGTATTCCGTACGTACGCACAGTGATTTTGTTTTCCATAGGATGGATAGAAGGTGAAATGGGGTTGTTTCATATTTATAATAACATATCAGTATATTATTTATATTGATGTTATTAATTTATAAATAAAAAACTAAAGTAAAATAAGTTGATGAAGAAATAAACTTGAAAGAATCGGTAGAAGAGATTACATCTTCTTCGACACACCTCTTTTAAGATTCCTCTTAAGGCACTAGAGTTAGTCTTTTGAGAATACCAAAACCTCTAGAATGTTTCTAGGGAGTTTAGAAGTGAAATGGGTAGGTTTTTTATGAGAATAAAGGCTCAATGTGTTGTGAAGAGGAGAGGGAGGATGTGCCTATTTATAAGGGAGGAGAGGGGAACCTTTGGAAACATAAGAAATATTAATTTATAAAAAATTAAAACTTCACATAAAAACCTCCAAAAATAACATAAATCCGAACATGATATGCGATAGGGTTGTAATATTATCATCTAATAAAATTTATACATGTTGGGAATTTATTTTAAACCTTATCAATTTTATTTATCGTTATTTAATTTATTTAATCTTATTTGTGGTAATAATATTATAAATTTTAAATTGTTATAATTATTTACTTATATGTTTTGAATTATCCAAAATTGGGTACATAATGACATTTTAGAAATTATAATTTTCAATTTATAATTTTTAAATATTTATGTGATTTTTAATCAAATTAATAATATGTTATTTTTATAAAATAACTATAGTGTTAATTTTGACACTATTCATTTATTTCATTTTACCTTAAATACACAAAGAGGATATATTTAAAACAATGTTTAATATGTTCCTAAGATGTCATATTTATCTTGAAAATTTGTTTAAAATAATAATTAGTTCATATAATGTTTATTTTTATATTTATAAAACCATTTATTTTATATTTCTGTTAATAAAACCATTACAACATTATTTTTGTATAATCTTTTAATATACTTATTAGTTGCCTAAAAATTTAAAATAATATCCAATGATAAAGATAAATATAATACCTTTAATTATAATATTTTTACTTGAATTTATCATCTTAAAATTACACCATTTATATTGTTATATTTATTAAATTATGAAGGTGACATCTTCGACATCATTTAAAATAAAATAATATTAATTACCTAATCGGTTTTATAAGTCTACAAATGGTGCAAAAATGGACCCTTGGAAGATTATGTCGTATATATACTCGACCAATAATTTCTGGTCATGTTTCTGGTCCTTTTGATATTTATTATTATTTTAATAAAGACAATATTATTGATTTTTCCCAAAATAAATAATTTCTACATCATTAATGTATATGATTTTAAGGTAATAAAATATTTATTAAAAATTCAAAATAAATTACCATGATTAAAAAAACATTTTAGATTTAAAATGAGTATTTATAATCAAATTTATATTTTGTATAATTATAAAATAAAAATAATATAATTAATAATATTTCAGTGAGACATTTCACTTTTCTTTAAATAAACTAAATAAAAGGTCTTAATCAAATAGAAGTGTGTTATACTAGATTCCATTTCGACCCAAGTATGATTTAGGGTAAAATAAAACCATCCAATTATATTAGGAAAAGTGTTAGAGTAATTTTATGATATTATATTTACCCTTAATTACCTGATTTACCTTTAACTAAGATAAATAAAATTTAACATAGTTACTATTCATAATGACAATAAATAAAAAGTAGCTTCTTAACATAATTTGGACCTACTGATTCCAAATATGGAACCCATTTTTCCAAAATAAAATCACAGAAGTTGCAGAAATTAATTTAATATTAATCCCGTTGTTAAGAAAATGAGTTTTAAAAGTTAAAACATTGTAAAAGATTGAAATGATTCTTCCTATGATTTCAATGTAAAATCAATTCTAATGACATACATTATATTAAATGGTAATTTTTATCTATTTATACAATAAAACCATTCAATATTATAATTTAACCATATAAATTATTATGTTGAAAATGTTGTTTTTAATTAAAATATAGTGTGTTTCTATTATTCATTAAAATATGAAAGTTATCAGAATTATATGAAAAATTAATCCAAAGTCAATTTTTATATCATGACTCTGAAGAAGATTTTTTTTGTCAAATTGAACTTATAAACATGTCAAAAACTAGATTTAAAGTGTGTGCACCATCAAAAGGTGGCAAAATTACATTTTTGAAAAATACTTATTTTACTCGAAATATATATTTTTTTCTCACACAATGTTACAGAAAATGTGTAAGATAAATAATAATGTTATAACATTAAAAAGGTAGTTAATAATATTCATAACGGCTAGTTCATAATAATATTATAACAATATATCTTTGTTTAGTAAAACCCGGTAATGCGTACTACACACGCAATCAAGGAAGGTCGGAATTGCGTGTAATGAAAGCCAAGTCACGGTTGTGTATAGTGAAATATCTCTTTATTATGGTGTATAACATAATCAAATATTATTACATTTATATATTAAACAAAATCTATACATAATTTTTTGTAGAATAATTTCTACAAAATGAACTTGAAATTTTGTGCAACACGAGCAAAGAGTAGGGTTGCGTAAACTGCAAGATAATATGGTGTTGCGTATTGCACAAGCTAATTTTTGTGTACCATACAACAGAAGACATAAATGAAATTAAAAAAAAATTCATAAAATGTTGGGGTGTTACATTCTACCCCCCTTAAAATAAATTTTTCCCTCGAAATTCATCGGGGTTATAAATGGTTTGCTACTTGAAAGTTTCTTTAATAGAAACCCACATCGTAAAAAAGAATACCAAAACATTACATTAAAAACTAAATTATGAAATGTAACGGTTACCCAAATTAACTAATTTGTGTGTTTCCACATAGGAGAACATAGGTGAAAATATGGATATGGAAGAGAAATGTAACCATCAAGTTCTGATGGATAGTGGTAGAGAACTTGGCTATGAAAACGTTAGAAATCACAAAGCCATATATTTGTGATGATCTGAGGTACCATCCGATTCATCAGATATGAGGGAAATAGGACAAAATTTTTGGTTTTCAAGATCATTTCCCTAAAGTTCAAAAAAAAATTAAATTATTAGAAATACTTTTTTGATTTTGGTACTATCTCACCGTTGGTCGTTCCATGAAAAATTTTAACTTCATCTCTTAAAGAAATGAAGTGGAATTTGTCATTCGTGAAGTGTTAGTGGATCAGGTGATAGAATGATAGGTCATTCAATCTATCTCAAACATAATGTTAGCAATACATATATACATATGTCCATTTATGGTGACACTAATAAAATATGGTTCCAAAATGGACATAAACCTCATCTATCATCCTGCTTAATAAAACAAAAATAGTTCCTACTAACCAGGGACTTCTTATAGGCCAGCGTTAGGCGATAAAGGCTTGTCTCACTTCAGTTGTGGGATCGATTATCACAACCTTGTCCGACGCGATGGGTTGTCGCCCATCATGCATGTTTTCCTTTTTCTAAAACTACACTATTATAAGATTACAGAAATAATATCAAAAAAAGTCCTAGCCTGAAACAATACTATATGTTGTCCAACATAATCCATTCCAACCTTTAGGCTTATCAAATGTACTTCTGTCCAATCTCATAGTATAATGAAAATGATTACTAGAAATTTCATCAACCAAGCATGTGAATAGAATCATTTATCCACCATATAGAATAAGATATATCTTTTCGATCACATTCGAAACAAGTGAATACCTTAATATTGTATTCTCTTGTAACATGACTTACCATAGAACCTTATTGAAAACATAAATGCTGTAAAAAGTTAACTCTCTCCACATACCCAAATCCCAAAAATTCATTATACTCAAACCTTGATGTCACATTCTCATTATATCAGTCATGAGCTCATAAATAATATCCAACATATTATTTTCTCCTTATCCCTTCATTATGTGCATATCATCTACTTTCCAAAAATATTTCAATCACTTATCATGGTTACCGTTACCACATTCTTATGTAAAACCACAATGGACCAATACATCGATATTTCAATATACCATAAAAGTACATCAACATTATTCATGAATTCCAATACATATTCCTTTAAATCCATCCTCTTTAATGATTGGAATGGAATTTCTCCTTCCAAAATTTAGAAGTATCCTCTTAGGTCCGGGCATTGAGTTAGGTAATTCCCATGTTGACCAAAGTTAAGACATTGAACTCCATAAAAGTCTGTCACCCTATGACCCTTCTCCCCATACAGATAACATCTTCCCCTCCATTTGATGTATTTATAATGTTTCTTCTTCCCTTTTTTAGAAATATAAATATTCCTTTCTATATTCTCCAAACCATGATAACATGTATAAAATTCCATATTTCTCTTATTTGATGAATTAGAAATACCACATAAGTTCACCTTGTTAATTATATACCGCGATGATTGATTCGTCATAATCACAATATCTCTCTTTCTAGACATTATGAAAATTTTTTTCTCATAATCACCAATTTGTTCATTGGATTCAATGTCTACCAAATTCCTTCTGGTTCCCTCCACTGACTAAAATCAAAAACCATGGTGTAAGAAACAGTTAAAATAATTTGCAACCATGTAATCATAAAAATCCACTTATTCGATGTCTAACATATCACACATTATTTAATCCTTGACAACATAGGTTCACCATATGTTATACATGATCGTCAATATAATTCTAGGAATGTAACCTATAGTTATACTAAAATGTAGAAACATCCCCAGACATACCCTAGTAATATCTCTAGGGATCTCACTAATGTTTTCTCATCCTTGTTTTCAAAGGTTAACTAAACATTTCCTCTGATACCAACTGTAGAGACCCAAATCTTGACGTACATGGAAATTACATTACTTTTTTGGAATACTAAATACATAAAAAAATAGACACATAAGGACCGTAATAGTTTAGAGTCTTTGGAAACTAGGAATATAATCTTTTATTCGTGGTGAATGATCTTCAACATCTACCATAATGATCTTCCCCTTTTGTTTTCTTACCTAAAACCATTCTTTAAATCCTACAGAAAAGAAAACATAAAAAGGGTGAGCTCAAATTCTCAGTAAGAGTATTCCTAAAGAAAATAAAACAATCATATACATTTTAACTTAAAGAACATGATCATAATGTTTAAACATAAATATCTTGAGAAATGACATAAAACATGGCAGTACATAAGTCATAGATCATAAATAAACATTAATCATGATAAAATATCATGGGAATCAAACTTGTAATTGTGTTAACCATTAAGAAAATGTTATGATTTCAATATTATCCAAGGCATTGTTCCCAAGACCATCTTAGTGAACAAAGTCCCTTTCTGAATCGAGTTCACTCCTCATTCCAGTCCTATATCACTGATCCAAATTAACTAATCGTTATATCCAGGTCTATCTCATGAGATATAAATCTTTACCCAATACATTTGAGGGAGATACAGGGCTCATCCATCTCATAATGGAATCATTCTTAATTATGCCACAACATTAACATAAATCATTCATCATAACCCAACAAATAACATTGGTTTCATAAACATCATCTGTTCATAACATAATCCATATAAAAACAAATGGATATCATTTAATTATATGAAAAGTGAAACCATGTAAATAATATAGACATTATACTTGAAACATAATCATACTAAATAATTTCATCTTAAATGGAAAATGGTTTTGACAAAACACTTGAAATGAATTCTTGAGGAAAATGTCATTTCTTCGTAAAAATCATTTTTTTAACAAAATGCCATTAGATTTCAAACAAAAAGGATTTTTTTTGAAAATAATCATGAAATATTATAGATGAACCTTCATGAAAATAAGTTTTTATGAAACTGTAAAAATCTATTCATGTCATATAAATTAAAAAACATTCTCCGCGTACTTTTGTCTGAAAAGTCAAAAAGTTACTCATATGGTAAACAAAAGAAACAATCATTCCATAACATGTGGAAAAAGTCAAAAATTGGTAAAAAGAAATTTAAACATAAATGGAATCATTTTTAGAAAACATGGATATTGATGATAACAATAACCCCAGTAAATACATACATATAAGGAATCTAAGATAATAATGAGATTGCAAAATTATCCCTTACCATATCTCTGATATGATTTTAATGTATCCTAAACTCTTGTATAATGATTTAAATAATGTCATTGACTTATTAAATATTCATATTAATTGATATGATATCATATATGGTTCACTTATGACTTTATAGTACCAGTTCTTTTGTAAATTCCGTGTTAAAGCAACGTTTTGGGTAAAATTGTTTCATTTATCGTACGTTTTTCGACTTGTTGTTCTTGATAATATTAATTATATCCTTATTTACTTAATTCCAAAATGTAAAAAATGATTTTATATAATATATATTCAGCATATAAATATATATGATAGATCGATAAATGGAATGAAATACATCGTTCATGTAGACGGTAGGCCATACGTACGCATGTACGCTGTTTTCATTTCCTTATTGAATTAAATGGAATTATGTAAATGAAACTATATTTACATAATTTCATTAGAATTATTATCTACTATATATCAATATTATTCATTATATATTCTTTATAATAATTCTTTAATGGTTAATAAGGAAAATGAATCATATCGCGTCGTGGAGACGGTACTCCGTACGTACGGACGAGCGATGATATCATTCCCATAACTGTTGAATGGAATTGGAGTGGATGATATAATATTGCAGAATCAGTATGATGTTATAATAACCATATATAGTTATTATTTACACCATTATACCTATCCAAGTAAGCTGGTGGTGTAAAAACAGATTACACCATGGCATGGAGATGGTATTCCGTATGTACGCACGCGTGGTGATTTCGTTTTCCGTACAATAGATAGAAGGTGAAATGGTTGTTTCATATTTATAATAACATATCAATATATTTTTTATACTTATGTTATTACTTTATAATGAAACAACTAAAGAAGAAGAAGTTGAAGAAGAAAGAAACATGAATGAATCAGTAGAGGAGATTACCTCTTCTTCGACACATCTCTTTTAAGCTTCCTCTTAAGGCACTAGAGTTGGTCATTTGAGAAAAACAGAACCTCCAAAATTTTTCTAGGGAAGTGGATAAGAGAAATGATCTGGGATTGGCTGAGCTTGAAGTCTCAACGTGTTGTGAAGAGGAGAGGGAGGAGGTCCCTTTTATAAGGGAGGAGAGGGGCACCTTTGGAAACATTAGAAATATTAATTTATAGTAACTTCAAAACCCACTTAAAAACATCCAAAAATGACTTAAATCAAAATATTAGATGATATAGGGTTTTAATATCATCAACTAATAAAATTTATACATGTAGGGAATTTATTTGAAACCATATAAATTTGATTTATCCTTATTTAATTTATTTAATCTTATTTGTGGTAATAATAATTTAAACTTTGAGTTGTTATAAATAATTACTTATATGTTGTGAATAATCCATAATTGGGTACATTATGACATTTTAGACCATATAATTTTCAATTTATAATTTTTAAATATTTATTTGATTTTTAAACAATTTAATAATATGTTATTTTTATAAAATAACAATACTGTTAATTTTGACACTATTCATTTATTTGAATATAAATAAAATCCACAGAGAGTATTTATTCAAAAAAAAATTTAATAGATTCCTAACAAGTCATAATCATCTAGAAATTTTTTGGATAACATTAATTAGTTCATATATTGTTTATTTTATTATTTATAAAACCATTTATTTTATATTTCTCTTAATAAAACAATTACTACATCATTTTTGTATAATCATTTAATATACTTATTAGTTACATAATAATTAAAAATAAAATCCTATGATGAATATAAATATATTACCTTTCATAATAATATTTTCACTCGAATTTATCATCTTAAAATCACAACATTTATATTGTAATATTTAATAAATTTTGAAGGTGACATCTTTGACATCATTTGAAATAAAATAATATAAATGTCCTAATCGCTTTTATAAGGATCCAAATGGTCCAAAAATG
Source organism: Viscum album (assembly GCA_963277665.1). NCBI lineage: Eukaryota > Viridiplantae > Streptophyta > Magnoliopsida > Santalales > Viscaceae > Viscum > Viscum album. Next base: position 61,971,198 of record OY728164.1, on the reverse strand, counting down.
GGCCCTTGGATGATTAGGGTATAGATATACTCAACCAATAATTTCTGGCATGTATTTTGGTCCTTTTTATAGGTATTATTATTTTAATAAAATCTATATTATTGATTTTTCAATAAATAAATAATTTCTACATCATTAATGTATATGATTTTAAGATAATAATATATTTATGAAAAATTACAAATAAATTACCATGATAAAAAAACATTTTAGATTTCAAATGAGTATTTATAATCAAATTTATATTCTGTATAACAATATATTAAAAATAATCCAATTATTAAAGTTTGAGTGAGACATTTCACTTTACTATAAATAAACTAAATAAAAGGTCTTAATAAAATAGAAGTGTGTTCCACTAGATTCCATTTCGACCCATGTATGAATTATGGTAAAATAAAATCATCCAATTATATTAGTAAAAGTGTAAAACTAATTTTATAATATTATATTTACCCTTAATTAACCAATTTACCTTTAACTGTGGTAAATAAAATTTACCATAGTTACTATTCATAATGACTAAAAATAAAAAGTAGCTTATTAACATAATTTGGACCTTATGATTCCAAATATGGAATCCATTTTTCCAAATTCAAATCAAAGAAGTTTGAGAAATTAATTTAAAATTAATCTCATTGTTAAGAAAATGAGTTTTAAAAGTTAAAACATTGCAAAACATTGAAATGATTTTACTTATGAATTCAATGTAAAAAATATTCTAGTGACATAAATAATATTAAATGGTAAAAATTTATTCTATTAATATTTAAAACCATTCAATATTATAATTTAACCTTATAAATTATTACGGTGTAAAAATTTGTTTTAAATTAAAATACAGTGTGTTTTAACTATTCATTAAAATATGAATGTTATCAGAATAATATGAAAATTTAATACAAAGTAAATTTTTATATCCTGATTCCAAAGAAGAATTTTATTTTGTAAAATTGAACTTATAAAAATGTAAAAAAGTACATTTAATGTGGGTGTGCCATCAAAAGGAGAAAAAACTAAATTTTTTGAAAAATACATATTTTACTCAAAAAGTATATTTTGTTCTCACACGATGTCCTAGAAAATGTGTAAGATGAATAATAATTTTATAAAATTAAAAATTTAGTTAATAATATTCATAAACTATAGTTCTAAAAATTATTACAACAATATATAGTTGTTTAGTGAAACCCGATATTGCATACTACACATGCTATCAAGTAAGGTCGTGATTGTGTGTAATGCAAGCCAAGTCAAGGTTGTGTGTAGTGAAAGCTCCTATTATTGTTGCGTATAACGTAATCAATACTTATTTCATTTATACATTAAACAATCTATAATTAATGTTTCATAGTGAAATTTCTACAAAACGAACATGAAATTGTGTGTAACACGAGCCAAGAATAGTGTTGCATATACTGCATGCTAATACGGAGTTGCATATAGCACAAGATAATTATTTTGTACCATACAACACAAGACATCAATGAAATTAAAAGAATATTTTTCATAAAATATAGGTGTGTTACACGTCCGGCTTTATGTCAACGTGATCCCATCTGATCACATGGTCTGGATCAGGATGATACTTTTTCAACTGAGATACATAGAACAGATTAGGAGCCAAACTAAACCATGGTGGTAATTCCAACCGACATGCCACCTTTCCAACCCATTCCAGTGTATCAAAAGGGCCAATGTATGTAGGAGATTACTTTCCCTTCTACATGAAATGGTGATCTCTAAGCCTTAGAGAGATCCTTAAGAAGTCATGATCACCCACAAAAAAAAAGACAACGGTCTTAGATGATGATCTGCATAAGATTTTTGATGACTCTAAGCCGTCTCCATCAACATAATAATAAACTGAATCTTCCCCGTTGTTTCTTTGACAAGGCTCAGCCCAACTAGTAAAGTTTCACCAGTTTCCACCCCGCATAGTGGAGAATGACAAGGACACCCATACAATGTTTTAAACTGAGCCATGCGTATCGAGGCATGATAGATTATATTGTATGATAAATACACTAAGTGTATATTCTCCTCCCATGAGCCACCAAAATCCATTACACAGGCCCGAAACATGTATTCTAACATTTTTATCGTCCGCTCAGATTGACCATATGTCTGAAGATGATACACCATACTCATAGTCAACAGAGTCCCAAGGGCTTGTTGTAATGATTCCCATAAACAAGATGTGAACCTCATATATCTATCTGTGACTATAGAAACTAGTACACAATTCCACTTTACCAATTCTTAGATATATATTTTTAAAAAATCTTCCACCGTATGAGTTTCACGAATTGGGATGAAATAGGCCGACTGGGTTAGACGATCCACTATCACCCAAACGGCATCGTGTTTCTGGACCGTTCATGGAAGACCTGTAAAAAAATACATTGTTATCTGTTCCCATTTCACATTGGGATAGGTATAGATTGTTAAATACCAGCTGGTCTCTGATGCTTTGCTTTAACCTATTGACATGTTTAGCACTGTGTGACTAACACGACCACCTTCCTTTTCCTGTCACGCCACCAAAACTGTGCCTTCAATGCCTTATATATCGTCTATGTACCTTGGTGTACATCCCACATTGAATGGTTGTAATCATGAAAGAGTTTGTCCTGAAAACCCACAGGTACTACCATATGATCTTTGAAACACAAAACTGAACCCCAATCAATTTTCCATCCATCAATGGTCTCCCAACAATTGACTTTTAAAATTACAACTAGATATTCTGCATCATATGTTTGTGCTTATTTAATCATATTTACCAAATTAGGAACAATCATAGCTGAAAAGAAATCTACAACATCACCTCAACTTTCACATTCCTCATGCATGTTGGCTAAGACCGACATAAACTGCTATTCATCTGATTCTTCTTTCGCTAACTGAACATGTGAATTTCTACTCAACGCATCCGCCACCAAATTTATTTTCCAAGGTGTGTACATCAAGACAAAGTCAGTCATTTTTAGATACTCCATCCACCTCCTTTTCCTCAGATTCAAATATCATTGTGATAAAATGTGTTTCAAGCTTTTTTAATTCATAAACACATTAAATTTCTCACCAAAGAGATAATGTCTACATGTTTTCAAAGAATGTACGACTGCAGAAAACTCCAAATCATGGGTTGGATAATTTTTCCCATGCACCCTCACCTGTATTGAACCATAATAAACCACATGATCTCTTTGCATGAGAACACAACCCAACCCAGATCCTGAATCATCATAATACACCACATACCCCTGCCCTGATTCTAGCAAGATCAAGATGGGTTCCAATGTGAGACGAACATTCAATTATTGGAAATACATATAACATTCTTATATACATTTGAAAGGAGAATTATTTATAGTCCTAGCTATCATTGGTGAATCTAGTCATGAGAAATATCACAAAAAGCGTCGATAGTATCTTGGAAGACCAAGAAAACTTCGTATCTCGAACACATTCATCAATGGTTTCCAAGAGTTAATGGATTATATCTTTTCAGGATCAATAGAAATTCCTTTCTCAGAAATGATAGGGCCATAGAAACTTACTTCCTGTATCAAAAAATCACAGTTTGATAATTTGGCATAAAAATGATGATATCTCAAGATTTTTAACACTGTTTCTAGGTGCACCTCATGCTCAATCATTGTATTTGAATACTCCAAGATATCATCCATAAACACCACAACAATCAAATCAAGATATTGCTGAAATATTTTATTCATCAAACCCATGAAGTCCACTGGTTCATTTGTTAGAGAGAAAGGCGTGAATACTTATTCATAGTGGCCACATCTGCTTCTAAAAGATTTCTTTGGAATATCTTCTTTCCGAACTCGCAATTGTTAATATCCTGATATCAAGTCAATCTTGGAGAACCACTGAACTCCCCTTAATTTATCAAACAGATCATCAATGTGTGGATGTGGATCTCTATTATATATCGTAACATGGATAAGCGTATGATAATCAAGACATAGACGAAGAGTTATATCATCTTCTTTCCCAAACAACACTAGTGTAGCCCATGGAGAATTACGTGGTCAAAAGAAACCCTTGATTTCCATCTCCTCTAACTACACATTCAATTATCGTAACTCTATTGGTGACATAATATAAAATGGAAGGGAAATATGTCTGGTCTTCATAAGTAGATCAATCATATAACTCAACATCCCTTAGATGTGGTAATCTAGAGATGTTATTGGGAATAACATCTGTAAATTGATCCACCACATCTAAAAAACAATTTTCCTCAATCTCTTCAATTGATTTCAAAGTCAGCGCTTCCAGTTAGTAAGAGATCATTCCCACCATTGGTGCCAACATGCTCTTTGCACCTTTCATTAAAATCATTTCTCCTCTGATGAGATGGTCGACGTCGTCCTCAGTCATGAAAATTAGTGTTCCCCTATAACAGTCGATGTGGGCCTTATACTTTGTCAACCAATCCATTCCCAGTATTAAATCATTGAAATCCATGTTCAACATCGAGAAGTCTCATTTTAACTCAACTCCATAAACATTTAAAGCACATTCTTTACACACAAAGACTTGAAATTCTATTTCACCAAGAAGAGTTTTTATTTTTAAAAAAGAAGGCATCATTTCCAGTTTTATACATATCAAGTCATCAACATGACAATCAATGAAGTAATGTGATGCTCCAGTATCAAACAACACTTGCACAAGGGTTGAATTCAAAAGAATTGTACCTCTCACCATAGATGGTCTAGCCTGATCATCGACCATCATCTGCTCATCTCCATACAAGTGCTTCATCGCTGCTCTTCTCTCATTATGTCTTTGTTAAAATATCCATGGCTTAGGAGTCATGGTATTTCGAGAATCACCATGGGTAGCTCTATTAGGAAGATGAGACAGACTCTTCCCACATCTTCCTGACGAAGCATACAATGCATGCGATGCCCGGGAAGTGTCCCGAGCACCCGAACTATAACATCCCAAGTAAGTAATAAATAATAGATATTTTTATCTATGTATATTAATGAATTAGATAGTGTTTTAGAGGCTTAAAATGAAAATAAATCCAATCTTAAGCATGAAATACACTAATATTCTTAAAAGATTGTTTTACTACCTTTTGATGGAAAACCCTTTTTAAATAAAAATTTTGACAATTTTATAATCTATATTTTTTAAAATAAACATATTAATTATGATTGGGACATTGAAATTTACATTGGATAAATTTTTGGTATTTTTCTAACAATGTTCATTTTTAATGAATAGTGAAAAATACTGCATTTTACATCAAAACTGCTTTTTCATTTAATTTAATTATATGGATAGATTATATTTTAAATTGGTCTTAAAGTGTAATCTGAATATATTTTTACCATTTAATCCAATGTTGGTCATTAGGATTAATTTCACTTTGAAATTGGTCATAAACTAATGCCAAACGTTTCATAGATATTGTTTCAAAAAAACCCGCTATTTGTTTTGACAACGTGAATTAATTTTAAATAAATTATTGAAACATCTGTGTTTCGAATTTGGTAAAATGGATTACATATTTGGAATCAGAAGGTCCAAATTATGTAATCAAGACTCTTTTGTTTTTGGACATTATGAATAGTAACGACGGTAGTTATCTTTAATTATCTTGATTAATGAGTATTCGGGTAGTTAAGGATAATAAAATAATATCATAATAATAAAAATTGACACCAACATGTGTCCTAATTCTACAGGATGTCTCATGGCCGACCATGGTATGTCTTGTGCCAAACTTGGGGACCCCATGGAATCACTTTTGTGGAAAGTGACTTTTTATCTTTTTATTTTTTTAAAGAAAGTAAATATAACAAGAATGTATCACCTGATTAAAATATTTTTAATTTTGTATAAATAAATGATATTTTGGAATATAAATAGTCATTGGAAATATAAAAATATTTCCTATATCATAGTATTTTTTTCATAATTTTTAGACATTAAATAAATTAAATTATTTATGACATCATGATGATGCAGCGATGACCTCATTATTTGACGATTTAAATAAAATGGAATGATAATATAAAATCTAAGACCTACACATGTCCAAAACCTATTGGGTGGGTATATTTTGAACCCGTATCACCTTAGCCTCGAATTATATCAATGTGGGACCTTTAAAATCCGAATCCCATTTGAAACTAAAGTAACATTTCTTTACATTCCAAGAGTGCCCCTCCTCTCCTCTTATAAAAGGCCCCCACCTCTACCTCCTTACCCACACTCCCAAAGCCTTTGGCTCGGAAAACCCCTGCCCATTTTGTCTCTCCACTTCCCTATATTACTCCTTGAATCCTCACATTGGGCAGAAGTCTTCCCAAAGAAGCCTTTGAGCTCAAACCAAAGGGAGTTACCCGATTTTAAGGTAATGTCTTCACTTGAGTCCTTTTGTTTTATTTTGCTTCTCCAACCCCCTAAAATCTTTTTAATAATTTCTTTTCTAACAACTCCAGTATCTTCAATATACTAGAATATTGTTATAATAATTATTCGAGCTACACATACACACACCAATATCTAATGGTTAAAGGACATACTGTATCTGTGGATGGTGAATTTATGCCTCCCGAAACGATGATTGTTCAACATTCTTTTAACACCATAAAAGGTGGAAATTAAGATGAAACTATATTTATATATGATATATAATATGTTTATGTTTTCCATAAGCTTCTATATTTTTCATTTTGGGCATACCTTTATGGTTTCCATTATGGGAAAACGCGATATCTTCATTTAAGGATGTGCGGACTACCGCCCCCTCAAAGTGATTTGATTAGTTAAATACCATATGTGGGACGTATAAAGGATGGAAATATGATATTATATATGATATTACACTGTAATTATAATATACCTTTATATCATTATGATTCCATTCTATAAAATACGAAATAGAAATGAAAGTAGCGTTCATGCGTACGTACGGCTTACCGTCTCCATGATCGGTGCATTTCATTTCTTACCATTAAATGATTATGTAATATTATAAATGCATGTATATACTGGATATATATGATATATACATCATGATTATAATTCTTGATATAATGGAAACATGTACAACTTGTAAGTATAAAGGGTTTATTTTTGACTCAAGTACCAATGATCGTTAAAACGACCGTTATTAACTTAAATAATTACATAGTGTTCATGACATGGAAATAAGTGATATAAAAGAAATAATGAACTTAAAAAAGTTTCTTAAGCAAGTATAAATTAACTCATGTTTATTATTCAGGACATTAAAGAACGATCGAGTCATGTCGGACCCGAGGTATGGGACTTCGTCTCAATCTCCTTTCATTGAGGCATATTTTGTTTTATACACATCCTTATTTTATATTTTGTATAAACCCCTTTGAACTTTACGTTTAATCAAAAGGAATCTTTTTTATATTAAGCGTTTACTAAACAACAAAATGGAACGTTCTTGTTGTACGTATGCGGCGACAACGACTTCTCCGCCTCCATGACCATTATTTGAGTTTCTGCTTCCTGTACAAGCCATACATTCATTTTAAAAATATAAATACCATGTTATACTTTTCTTTTATTTTGGTATTGATAATGGTTTTCATAATTTTTTTATATCAATGTGTTGTATTGATATCTTGTGATTGAAAGGTGGGAATGTTATGTTTCCTTTATGCATGTTTTATGTGATACGATTATGTAGAGGTTCTTGGGAATTATTATGAAGACTGGTGGTTTCGTGATAAACTAAGGGCGGGTGAGCCCGATATAGCTTTCCAATGCATTGGGTAACGTGAAGGAGTGAAACGTTAAGGTTTCTCTGAAGAGATTTAGGGAATATACTATGATGGGCATTACAAATGTAACCAAGAGGGTTACTCCCTACATAAGAATGTTATGAATGCCTCAAGTTACCTTTATGTCTTCTGATTTCTATGATTTATTCATGATTTGATGAGGTATGTTAAAGTGCTTATGTTTTATGGGTAAATTATGATTTTCTACTTATGTATATATGAACTCATGTTTCATTTCCATATTTAATTTATATAACCCATACTGAGCTTTTTATGCTCATCCCATGTTTTTTTGAAATGTTTTTCACAGGTCAAGGGAAAGGTACATGATATGATGTTAGTGTCAAGGAAGTGTCATGAAAGAAGCCATGTTTTATTTTAAATATGTTCCATTGATGGGAAAAAATGAATACTATATTTATGTAACCACTTTGATTAAATTTGGAATGTAATTCAAGATTTATGATATAATTATATAAAACTCTAAACCTGAAAATATCCTCAATGTGTAATCTTGTAATAACTCAGGATTAAGTATGGTTTAAGGCTGGGGCCTTATAGTTGGTATCAGAGGTCTCTTTAGATAACTTTAAAAGTTATAATTATATTAAATGATTATCCAAAAATATTTTTTTATGGTCAAATTGAAGTGATATATTATTTGAAGATTACCATGTTGCTTCATCTAAGACATATTTGTTCAGAATGGTTTTCCATAGAGGAAACAGGGAAGCAGTGCTAGGAAGGCATACAGAAGGAAATAACCTTCCAAATCAGCATCCCGAGATGGTCGGAATTGGAACTGAACAGTTTGTTGAATTAATGGCGCAGTTGACTCAAGAGATAAATGGTGGTGGTATCCATGCACGAGATCAGCCAAATCAACCGCAGAGGAACATGTCAGTGGTGGAACACTTCATGAGGCAACATCCCCCATCATTCAGAGGATCATATGACCCTGTGTTAGTTGAAGGGTTGATTAATGAACTGGAGAAGATTTTCGATGTCATGGGGTGTTCAGACAATCAAAAGGTTAGTCTTTCTATTTACCGTTTGGAGGGTGAAGCAGATTAGTGGTGGTCGATGGTTAAAAATATTAGGGATGCTGATGAGATTGATGCTCTCGACTGGGATGAATTCAAAGGTATGTTTCATGAAAAGTATTTTCCTATGGATTTTCGACTTAGGATGGAAAACCAATTCTTGGAATTGAGGCAAGAGGAAGACTTAGTGGCTACCTATGAATAAAGGTTCACTCAATTGGAAAGGTATGCTCCAAATTTTATCCGAGACCTTGATAGTAAAATCAATTGTTTTTACTCAGGATTAAAGCCAAAATATCGAAGGGCATTAGCTTGTCGTGAGTTTAAAAGTTATGAAAAGCTTGTTCGATGTGCTGAAAAGGTGGAAATGGAGTTTTCCTATGATCAAGTGTTCTATAACAACCAGCAGAAGAAGAGACCAAGGTGGAAGGAGAAAGGGAATAATTCTTCAAAAAAGTCTGATGGTAAGAAAACTAAGTTTCCAGTTTCTGATAAATGTGGCAAAAGGCATGCTGGGGAATGTCTTCTGAATTTTGGAAAGTGCTACTGATGTGGTAAGATGGGTCATAAGGCTCGTGATTGCACTGAAAAAGATTAGGGTGATGGTAAGACCTAATTTGATTTACAGTTAGTGAAATGTTATAAGTGCAATGAGATGGGTCCCTATGCAAACGAGTGTCCGACAAAGAGCTTGAGTGATGGGAAGCAGTTAGACTACAAGTAGAAAGGGGTGGTGAAATCCATTTCAACTACTTCAGCAGATGTCGGGCCATCAAATAATGTTGTATCAGGTACTTTGTTTGTTTTTTCAGATTATGTCAGTATGTTTTTTGATTCGGGGTCTACATATTCTTTCATCTCTAAAACCTTTTCTAGTAAAATGGGAATACCATCTCAAGAAATGACTCTTGAACTTGTGGTAAAAACACCTGGGGGAAATGTTGAGGCAAAAAGAATTTATAAGAATCTTCCTATCCTTATATATGGAAAGAACCTACTTGCAAACCTTATTGTTCTACCTCCAGTAGAGTTTGATGTTATCTTTGGTATGGATTGGCTCTCTATTTACCATGCTAAGATTGACTGTAGAGGTAAAGAGGTTTATTTTCAGAAAGTCTTTCAGTTTTTGTACAAGAATGAACCCTTACTGTTGATAACTTATCAAGAGGCCGAGAAACTTGTAAAAGATGGAAATGAATGTTACCTTGCACACATCATTGAAAATAAAGGAAATTTTCAGATTAATGATATGTCAGTGGTAAATGAGTATCCTGATGTTTTTCTTGATGAGTTGCCGGGAATAATACCAGACCGGGAAGTTGAATTTACTGTTGACTTAGTTCTTGATTCTAAGCCAATTTCAAAACCCCCTTATCAAATGTCTCAAGTTGAACTTTTATAGTTAAAGAAAGAATTGCAGGAGTTATCAGATAAAAGTTTTATTCGACCAAGCACATCACCATGGGGTGGTCCTGTTTTATTTATTAAAAAGAAAGATGGTTCAATGAGACTTTTCATTGATTATAGAGCCTTGAATAACATCACTTTTAAGAACAAATATCCTTTTCCTCATATCGATGATTTGTTTGATCAGCTCCAGGGAGCTTAGTATTTTTCAAAGATTAACCTGAGATCGGGGTACCATTAGCTGAAGGTAAAGGAAGAAGATGTTCCGAAGACCGCGTTTCGTACAATATATGGCCATTATGAATTTGTAGTAATGCTTTTTGGGCTAACCAATGCACCTTATGTATTCAAGGACTTAATGAATAGAATTTTCCATGAGTTCTTGGATAAGTTTGTGGTCGTTTTCATTGATGATATTTTGGTGTTTTCTAAAAGTAAAGAGGATCATGAAAGACATTTGAGGGTTTTCTTGCAAACCTTAAAAGAAAAGAAACTGTATGGAAAATTCAGAAAGTGTGAGTTTTGGTTGCAACAAATTTCATTCCTTGGTCACATTGTTTCTAATGATGGGATAACTGTTGGTCCTGCAAAAAAAAGGTTGTGGAAGACTGGAAAAGACCCACAAATGTAACTGAGATTCATAGCTTCCTTGGTTTGGAAGGCTATTACTGAAGGTTTGTTAGAAATTTTTCACGGTTATCTAGTCCAATGACCAAGCTAACACGGAAGGGTGTTATGTTTATCTGGAAAAAGGAATGTGATGATTGTTTTCAGGAATTGAAATGAAGATTGGTGAATGATCCAGTTTTTTCACTACCTTCCAGGAATGGTGAGTTTGTTATATACAGTGATGCTTCATTGAAAGGACTTGGTTGTGTCCTAATATAGAATGATCAGGTAATTGCTTATGCTTCACGTCAGTTGAAAACTCATGAGGTAAATTACCCTACACATGATATGGAATTAGCTGCTATTGTTTTTGCTTTAAAAATTTGGAGGCATCATTTGTATGGAGTAATGTGTGAAATATATACCGATCACAAAAGTTTAATGTATATATTCACTCAGAAAGAATTGAACATGAGACAAAGGAGATGGCTAGAATTAATCACGGATTATGGTTGTACAATTCATTACCATCCGGGAAAATAAAATAAAGTGGATGATGCTTTGAGTCGAAAAAGTAATGCTTCATTAGCAATGTTGGGTTTGGAATGTCATCCTTTGGTTAAGGATTTGATGAACTTTGGCATAGAAGTTGTTGGTGTAGGAAGTTCTTCTGTTTTGTTTCAGCTATCAGTGAGATCATCTCTATCAGATAGAATCATGCAAGCAATGAATAAAGACAGTGAGTTGCATAAAAAGGTAGAGCTAGTTCAGAAAGGTAAGTTTCCTGAATTCAACATTGATAATGATTGCGTTTTGAGATTTGGGAAGAGATTTTGTGTGCCTTGTGATTAACAGTTGAAGAGAGAGTTGTTATGTGAAGCTCATAGTTCTCCATTTTCAGTTCATCCTGGCAGTAATAAGATGTATAGAGATCTTCGGGAGTATTACTAGTGGGATGGAATGAAAAGAGATATTGTTGATTTTACTGTGAAGTGTTTGACTTATTAGTAGGTTAAAGTAGAGAGGAAGTTACCGAAAGGGATGCTTCAGCCTTTACCAGTGCCAGAGTGGAAATGGGAGAATATATCCATGGACTTTGTTGTGGGGTTACCGAAGACATCTCGAGGTAATAATGCAATCTGTGTTATTGTGGATCGCTTGACTAAATCTGCTCATTTCCTTGCTATACGAGATACTTTTTCCCTAGATCAACTTTCCCATTTGTATCTTAAAGAGATAGTCAGGTTACACGGAGCTACCATCTCCATTGTATCTGATCGTGATCCCAGGTTCACTTCTAACTTTTGGAAAGGCCTTCAGAAGTCATTGGGTACAGAATTAAATTTTAGTACAACATTTCATCCTCAATCAGATGGGCTTTCAGAACGAACAATTCAGACCTTGGAGGATATGCTATGAGCTTGTTCGATGGATTATCAGGGAAGTTGGGACCAACATCTTCCTTTGGTTGAATTTTCATATAATAACAGTTTTCATTCCAGTATACAGATGGCACCATTTGAGGCGTTATATTGGAAGCGATGTCGAACACCAGATTTCAGGGATGAAGTGGGTGAAAGGAAGTTGATGGGACCAGAATTGGTAGAAGAGATGGAAAAAAAGTTCAGGTGATTCCAAAACACATGAGAACAGATCAGAGTAGGCAGAAGAGTTATGCAGACAATATGAGAAGGATCTAACTTTTCAGGTAGGTGATCATGTTTTTCTCAAAGTCTCACCATAGAAAAGTGTGATGCGATTTGGTATGAAAGGAAATCTGAGTCCAAGGTTCATTAGACCATATGAAATTCTGGAGAGAGTTGGATCATTTGCATACCGGGTGGCTTTACCTCTGAGTTTATCTCAGGTACACAATTTGTTTCATGTTTCGATTCTGAGAAAGTACATGACAGATCCATCTCATGTTTTGAGTCCAGAGGTAGTTCAACTGGAAGAGAACCTATCTTATGAGGAACAACTGGTCCAGATTCTTGACCATAGGGAGAAAGTTTTATGGAATAAGGTGATTAATCAGGTAAAGGTTTTGTGGTAAAACCACATGATGGAAGAGGCAACATGGGAATCTGAAAATGTAATGAGGGATAAGTACCCCCATTTATTCGATAAGTAAATAAATTGTGGGGACACAATTTTCTAAAGGGGGGAAGGATGTAACATCCCAAGTAATTAATGAATAATAGATATTTTTATCTATGTCTATTAATGAATTAGATAGGGTTTTAGAGGCTTAAAATGAAAATAAATCCAATCTTAAGCATGGAATACACTAATATTCTTAAAGGATTGTTTTACTACCTATTGATGGAAAACCCTTTTTAAATCAAACTTTTGACAATTTTATAATCTATATTTTTCAAAATAAAAATATTCATTGTGATTGAGACATTGAAATTTAAATTGGAAAAATTTTTGGTATTTTTCTGACAATGTTCATTTTTAATGAATAGTGAAAAATACTGCATTTTACATCAAAACTGATTTTTCATTTAATTTAATTATATGTTTAGATTATTTTTTTAATTGGTCTTAAAGTGTAATCTTAATATATTTTTACCATTTAATCCAATGGTGGTCATTAGGATTAATTTTACTTTTAAATTGGTCATAAACTAATGCCAAACTTTTCATAGATATTGTTTCAAAAAACCCGCTATTTGTTTTGACAACGAGAATTATTTTTAAATCAATTATTGAAATTTCTGTGTTTTTAATTTGGTAAAATGGATTACATATTTGGAATCAGAAGGTACAAATTATGTAATCAAGACTCTTTTGTTTTTGGACATTATGAATAGTGATGACGGTAATTATCTTTAATTATCTTGATTAATGAGTAATCGGGTAGTTAAGGATAATAAAATAATATCATAATAATACAAAATGACACCAACATGTGTCTTAATTATACTGGTTGTCTCATGGTTGACCATGGGATGTCTTGTTCCAATCTTGGGGACCCCATGGAATCCCTTTTGTGAAAAGTGACTTGTTATCTTTTTATTTTTTAAAGAAAGTAAATATAACAAGAATGTATCACCTGATTAAAATATTTTTAATTTTGTCTACATAAATGATCATTTGGCATATAAATTATCATTGGAATGCTAAAAATATTTCCTATATCATAGTATTTTTTTCATAATTTTTAGACATTAAATAAATTGAATTATTTATGACATCATGATGATGCAACGATTACCTCATTATTTGACGATTTAAATAAAATGGAAAGATAATGTAAAATATAAGACCTACACATGTCCAAAACCTATTGGGTGGGTATAGATCGAACCCTTATCACCTTATAATCGAATTATATCAATGTGGTACCTTTAAAATCCGAAACCCATTTGAAAATAAAGTATCATTTCTTTACTTTCCAAGAGTGCCCCTCCTCTCCTATTATAAAAGGCCCCCACCTCTACCTCCTTACCCACACTCCCAAAGCCTTTGGATCTTCCAACCCCTACCCATTTTGTCTCTCCACTTCCCTCTCTTACTCCTTGAATCCTATATTTGGGCGTCAGTCTTCCCAAGGATGTCGTTGAGCTCAAACCAAAGGGAGTTACCTGATTTTAAGGTAATGTCTTCACTTGAGTCCTTTTGTTTTATTTTGCTTCTCCAACCCCCTAAACTCTTTTTATTCATTTATTTTGTAACAAATAAAGTATCTTAAATATACTAGGATGTTTTTATAAGATGTATTCGAGCTACACTTACACACACCTACATCTAATGGTTAAAGGACATACTATTTCCGTTGATGGTGAATTTATGCCTCCCAAAACGATGATTGTTCAACATTATTTTAACACCTTCAAAGGTGCCCATTAAGATGTCACTATATTTATATATGATATATAATATGTTAATTTTTTCCTTATGATTCTGTATTTTTCATTTTGGGAATCCCTTTAAGGTTTCCATTATGGGTAAATGCGATATCTTCATTTAAGGAAGTGCGGACTACCGCCCCCTCAAAGTGATTTGATTCGTTAAATACCATATGTGGGACGTATAAAGGATGGAACTATGATATTATATATTATATTAAACTGGAATTATAATATACCTTTATATCATTATGATTCCATTCTATAAAATACGAAATAGAAATGAAAGTAGCGTTCATGCGTACGTACGGCTTACCGTCTCCATGAACGGTGCATTTCATTTATTACCTCTAAATTATTATGTAATATTATAAATGCATGTATATACTGGATATATATGATATATACATCATGATTATAATTATGGATATAATGGATAATGAACAACTTGTAATTATAAAGGGTTTATTTTTGACTCAAGTACCAATGATCGTTAAAACGAACGTTATTAACTTAAATAATTACATAGTGTTAATTACATGGAAATAAATGATATAAAAGGAATAATGAACTTAAAAAAAGTTTCTTAAGCAAGTAGAAATTAACTCCAGTTTATTATTCAGGACATTAATGAACGATCGAGTCAAGTCGGACCCGAGCTATGGGACTTCGTCTCAATCTCCTTTCATTGAGGGATATTTTGTTTTATACACAACCTTCTTTTATACGGTGTATAAACCCCTTTGACTTTTACGTTTATTCAAAAGGAATATTTTTTATACAAAGCGTTTACTGAACGACAAAAGGGAATGTTTTTGACGTACGTATGCGGCGACAACGACTTCTCCGCCGCTGTGACCATTATTTGAGTTTTGGCTTCCTCTGTAAGACATACCTTCTTTAAAAAAAATACCATGTTTTAATTTTAGTTTATTTTGGTATTGAAAATGGTTTTAAAAATGTTTTTATATCAATGTGTTGTATTGATATATTGTGATTGAAAGGTGGGAATGTTATGTTTCCTTTATGCATGTTTTATATGATACGATTATGTTGAGGTTCTTGGGCATTATTATGAAGACCGGTGGTTCCATGATAATCTAACGGTGGGTGAGCCCGATATAGCTCTCCAATGCATTAGGTAACATGAAGGAGTGAATCATTAAGGTTTCTCTGAAGAGATTTAGGGAATATACTGTGATGGGTATTCCAAACGTAACCAAGAGGGTTACTCCATACGTAAGAATGTTATGAATTCCTCATGTTACCTTTATGTCTTATGATTTATATGATTTATTTATGATTTGATGAGGTATGTTAAGGTGCCTATGTTTTATGGGTAAATTATGATTTCCTTCTTATGTATATATGAACTTATGTTTCCTTTCCATATTTTTTTTATATAACCCATACTGAGCTTTTTATGCTCATCCCATGTTTTTTTTGAAATGTTTTTCATAGGTCAAGGGAAAGGTACATGATATCATGATAGTGTCAAGGAAGTGTCAAGAAAGAATCCATGTTTTATTTTAAATATGTTCCATTGATGGAAAAAACTGAATAATATCTTTATGTAACCACTTTGTTTAAATGTGGAATGTAATGCAAGTTTTATGAACTAATTCCCCAAAACTCTAAACCTGAAAAGATCGTCAATGTGTAATCTTGTAATAACTCAGGATTAAGTAATTTTTAAGGGTGGGGCCTTATATGACCTAGGAGAACTACGACAATAGCGCTGAAGATCTCCCATCTAGTTTCAATTATGACATGCTCTAGGTTGTGCCATACACTCTCGATTTATGTGGTCAGTCGAACCACATTGAAAGAATCCTTCTCTTCACTGGGGTTGAGGCAGAAGGTTCACTGATCCCACCGTCTGGTTCTGATTTGCACACACACCATGGAAATTGATATCTCATTTCTTTTTGTTCCCAACGGTTGAGTTCCACCCATTTCATGTAGGTATCATCATTCCTCCTCTTATTGATCCTCAGATATCACATTCAGCAATAGTTTCTCTATAAACCATATCCTGTTTCATGCTGAAAAATTCTGTTGTTTTCTGCATTTTGAACGTCTAAGGATATAATTATTTTTTGAACAATTCTTTAAAATCCACACATGTAAGTCCTTCATCAAATTCTGCCTTCACCGCTAAATCCCACCCATGACGGGCAAGATCCTCAAGCATATACATCTGCAACCTGACCATGAGCTCGGATGGTGTGCCGATGAAATTGAAGATATGATTCATCCAACATAGCCACACCTCCACCATTTTGGGTTCAGAATCACCCCAAATGTTTGGTGGACTCTGCTTCATGAAAAGGATTTTATGATCCATATGTTGGGGCTCATTCCTCTGGTTCCCCATATCCAACGATTGATAAGCATTGACAATACTCTGAACCAGCTCTTGGTTCACCAGTGGTTCATGTACAACCACATTTTCAAATGCTTCATCGGGTTGGTTTCGACGACGCCTACCAGGTGCCATTTTCTAAACCAACATCAAACACCCATCAATTTCACTCTCTAGAAACTGATGGCTTAGAATTTCAAATTCAATCACATAATCTATCACAACATTGTTTTCAAAACATCCATTCCCCATGTTCAAATTTGTTTGAAAACATTCCTCTTTTTTTTGGAAAATCAACCCATTTTCAAAATACACCAAATACCTTGTTTTCAAAATCATATACATAAACAAAATTTCTATATTTTTTGAAAATTCGCACATTGCAGAAAATCCGTACACATTCCTCACAATGAGATATGAAATTCTAGTGGGAAGTCATTATTATACAATGAATTTCATGCTCTTCTTAATGGATAATAAAATGACACTGAGATTTCGAAAATTCAAGAAGTGTATCCAAAACACTTATGTACCCAACACCTAGGTAACAAGAATTTCAGCATAAACAGGTTAGCTATCTCCTTTTATGCTAGACATTTCAATTTCCAACAATCCTACTCCTGTTTATGATTTCGACCCAAGGAATAGACAAGAATGAATTTCAACTCCAAGACCAAGCACACTGATGACTACTTGGTATGGAAGGAACGAAAAAACCGATATCATTTGTAATGACCTGAAAATTATCATTGGATTGAGAGAACCACGAGACATTATGAGGCATTAAGCGGCATCCCAAGGATGATAATGGCTAGAAATAAATGCCGAAGGGTTTAAAATACATGTTGGGGGGCGATTTAACCTTTTATAAATAACCCATAAACAAAACATTAACAAACATTCAATATATGATGCATGAACAAATGAAATACCAACAAACAACTTCATTTATATCAAAGCACATCAAAGTACAGAACAACCGAAGAACAAACTAAACATCAAAGTACACAGCAGATGCACAAAACAATACTCTCAAAAGACACTACAACTCCATTCTCCACAAGATCCAACCTCCACAACACCTCCAAAGCATTACAACTAGCCACTAGCAATAAGATCCTTTACCATTACCTATGCCCCAGAATACGACATCTGCAAATGCAACAACGTGCCAAAGCAGGGTGGAGTATAAAACTCAGTAGGTTTTCCCCAATGACTTCCCTAATCATGCGACTTGGATAGAAGTGTTAGCCACATTTATATAAAACCAGTTTATATAAAACAATTTCTAAAAAGCCTTCTATTACTAAATATAAACAAATTTCCAGAACCATTCATAACCAAAGGCATTCAAAGATCATTTGAAACAAGTTTTCCAGCAAGTTATTTTTCCAAAAAAATAACCAAACAAGAATTAGAACCATTTCACAATATCCCTTTTTGTCATACCCAACCATTCCCCAAACCCATACAACCAACCATGCATGCTATGTGATGACAATTCCATGTCATGATCGGTTTCACATCGATTTACCAAGTTGTCACAAGGTAATTATTTCCCATGTGCCATTACAAATTTCGCACCAGGAACAAGGTCATATTTCAACCAAGCGTCATACATATAGTTACCACGTTCCATTAAACGTTTGACACCGAGCATAATGTCTTATTTCAACCTTGCCTCATACATGCAATATGAACACACACCACATCTTCCAATCAATCATGAAAAAATACCTTTCAATAAAATAACCTTTTTATTGAAAAACATTTCCATCAAAACCATTTCAATTCCAAACTATTTCAATAAACATCCCTTTTATTGAAAACCAATTCTATAAGAGTCATTTAAATATCAAACCATTTACATAAAAAACACATTTTTATTGAAAACTCATTTTTCATCAAACCATATTTAGTTTCAGCAAATCCATAATTTATAATAAACATTTTATATTCAACAAGCCTAATCACTTTGAACAACAATTCAAAAAGATTTCACAATCTCGTCAAAACAAAAAATAATCACTAAAGAAGATTTATTTAATAATTTTCACACTAAAATCCATTCAAATTAACCAATTTGAATTTATTCCAATCAATTATAGCAAGAGGAGTCAAGTGTGAAGAATCTTACCACAAAGGTTTTGATGAAAACCACAACAGTCCAATAACACTCAAGAAACCCGAGTCGATTATCCAAAAACCCACCTAAGATATTTTATCCTAGAAATACAAAACCATATCTCATCATATTTGGAATCCAAACATATATATCTACCCATAATAGGCATAGATATATGAAACCGAGAGAAGATAAGAAGTAGATCTAAGTAGATCTATGAAATCGATCAAGAACGAAGAAGAAAGATCACATACCTCCAGAATCCGGCGTCAATTTTCATGGAGAAGCCTTAAGATCGCCTCTGGAATTATGGGAGAGCCCTCTATGACTTTAGGAGAAGAAATATCCCAAGCTAGGGATTCTTATAAGGAAAAACAAGAAAAATTATGACAAAACGCGTGAGATATTACTTTATAGGATCTCATTTAAGTGGCCTCACGGTTTTCTCGCACGGTAAGGCAAACTGTGTGCTAACCATGCATTAGCTACTACCTCGGCCACCATTATTTCATGGGTAGGACAAATGTTTAGACAAAACATTCACCAGACATGCGGAACTTTCTGCCTCCAAGACCTACAATGCACAGTTTGGCCGCACGGTTAAGACAAAATGTGCGACGCTCGTACGAGTTCCCCTTTTGCCTCAAAAAATCATTCCAAATTCTGTCAAATCCCCGATTCATCACCCTTAGCATTAAAACCATTAAAAGCATCAATAATGGGTTACATAATAGAAACAGAGGGTACTAAATTCTCCACACCATTGGGTTTTCCATCCCCGGAAAGTAGAAAATCTCCACCCAACTGAAAGAGTTCTGACCACTGCTCTTTCATTTCCTTTTCATGTTCCCAAGTCTCTTCCTAAATCTAACCATGATTCCCTAAAACCCACACTAGACTGATGATTTTTTCACGCAAGAAATTTTCTTTCCTATCCACAATCTGTATCGGGATATGTATCAATAAAGCATCTGACCCTAGGTCAATGTTATCCCATCTGATCACATGGTCAGGATCAGGCATATACTTTTTCAATTGAGATACATAGAACACATTATGAACCAAACTAAACCTTTGTGGTAATTCCAACCAATATTCTAACATTCCAACCCATTATAGTGTCTCAAATGGTCTAATGTATCTAGAAGATAACACGTACTACTTCCCTAAACAGTGATGTCTAAGCCTTGGAGAGATCCTCATGAAGACATTATCACCCACAATGAACAACAATGGTCTTTAATGGTGATGGACCTCAGATTTATGATGACTTCAAGCCGTCTCCATCCTCTTTATAATTAATTGAATCTTCTCTGTTGTTTCTAAGACAAGGCTCAGCCCAACTAGTGAAGTTTTAGCAGTTTCCACCCTGCATAGTGGAGAACGACAAGGATGCCCATACAATGATTCAAAAAAAGCCACGCATATCTAGGCTTGATAGATGTTAATATATGAGAACACCACTAAGTGTATATGCTACTTCCATGAGCCACCAAAATCCATTACATAGGCCCGCAACATTTCATCCAATGTTTGTATCGTCCGTTCGGATTTCCCATCCGTCTGAGGATTATACGCTGTGATCATAGTCTACTGAGTCCCAAGGGAATACTGTAATGATTACAAAGAACGAGATGTGAAACTCACATCCCTATATGAGACTATAGACAATGGTACAACATGCCTCTTTACCACTTATCAGATATAGATTTTTGAATGATCTTCCACCGTATGAGTTTCACCAATTTGGATGAAATGGGCCAACAGAGTTAGACGATCCACTATCACCCAAATGCCATCATGTTTCCAGACTATTCGTGGAAGACCTGTAACAAAATCCATTTCTATTTGATCACATTTCCACACTGGGATATGTAACATACCTTCTAGTCTCTAATGCTCTTCTTTAACCTGCTGATAAGTTAAGAACCGTGAGACGAACTCCTCCCCCTTTATTTTCATGTCACACCACAAAAAATGTGCCTTCAATGCCTTATACATCTTTTGTGTACCTGGGTGTACATCCAATCTTGAATAGTGGTATGCATGAAGGAGTATGTCCAGAAAACCCATAGGTACAATCATCTGATCTCTGAGACACAAAATTGAACCCCAATCATGTTTCCATCTATCAATGGTCTCTCCACCATTGACATTGGAATTTATAACGAGACATTATGCATCTGATGATTGTGATTCTTTGATCATCTTTACCAAATCAAAAACAAGCATAGATAAAAATAAAACAACAACATCTCCTCAGTTTTCACATTCCTCATGCACGTCGGCTAAGACTAACATCAACTACCATTCATCTGAAGATTATTTCACTAACTGAACATATGGGTTTCTGATCAATGCATCTGCCCCCAAATTTCTATTCTCGGGTGTGTACATCAAGTCAATTTCAAACATTTAGAGATACTCCATCCACCTCACTTGCCTCAGATTCAAATCTCTCTATGATAAAATGTGTTTCAAGCTTTTCTGATCTGTAAAAACAGTAAATTTATCACTAAAAAATAATGCCTCCATGTTTTCAAAGCATGAACGACTACAGAAAACTCCAAATAATGTGTTCGGTAATTTTCTCATGTACTCTAATCTCTCATGAACCATAAGGAACCACATGATCTTTTTGCATGTGAACATGACCCAACCCTAATCTTGAATCATCACAATACACCACATTCCCCTATCCTTATTCTACAAAGATCAATATGGGTTCCGATGTATGATGATCCTTCAGTTCCTAGAAAGACATCTGTCATTCTTATATCCATGTGAATGGAGCATTCTTCTTTGTCAGAGCTATTATAGGTGAATCTAGTGATTATAAATCCTGCACAAAGCGTTGGTAGTGACTATCAAGACCATGAAATCTTTGTACCTAGAACACATTATTCAGTGGTTTCCAAGAGATAATGGCTTATATCATTGCAGGATCAATAGAAATTCCTTTCATAGAAATAACATGTCCAAGGAAACATACTTCCTGTATCAAAAAATCACACTCTGACAATTTGGCATACAAACAATGATCTCTCAAGAATTTTAACACACTTTCCTGGTGCACCTCATGCTCAAGACTTGTCTTTGAATACACCATGATATCATCTATAAACACCACAAGAAAAAAATCCAGATATCTCTGAATTATCAGATTCATTAAACCCATGAAGACCACTGGTGCATTCGTTTGACCGAAAGGCATGACTACATATTTGTAGTGGCCATATCTGCTTCTGATAGATGTCTTGGGAATATCCTCCTTCCGAACTCGCAATTACTGATATCCTGATCTTAAGTAGACCTTGGGGAACCACTAAGCTCCCCTTAATTGATCAAACTGATCATCAATGTGGGGATGTTGATCAATATTCTTTATCGTAACCTAGTTAAGCATACGATAATCAAGACCCAGCCAAAGAGTTTCATCTAATATTTTCACAAACAACACTGGTGATGCCCAAAGAGAAGTACTTGGTCAGATGAATCCCCTAATTTCCATCTTATCTAACTGCACATTCAATTCTCATAACTCTATTGGTTCCATCCTATAAGAAGGAAGGGAAATATGGCTGGTCCCCGGAAGGAGATCCATTGTGTAACTCCACTTACTTTATAGGTGGTAATCATGAGAAGTTATTGGGAATGACATCAAGAATTTGATCCACAACAGCTAGAAAACTATTTAATTCAATATCTTCCATTGATTCCAAACTCAACGCTGCCATTTGGTAAGAGATCATTCCCACCATTGGTGCCAACAAGCTCTTTGCACCTTTTTTTACCATCCTCTCTCCTCTGAAGAGATGGTCGATGTCGTCCTTAGTCATCAAACTAATTGTTCCCCTATAATAGTCGATGTGAGCCTTAAACATTGTTATCCAATCCATACCCAGGATTACATTATATACATCCATGTTCAAAATCTATAAGACCCATTTTATCTCAACTCCATCAACATTTATAGAACATTCTTTACACACAATGTATTGCCATTCTCTTTCAACAAGAAGAGTTTTCAGTTTTAAAACTGATGGCATCATTTCCAGTTTTAAACATAGCAAGTCAACAACACGTGAAGCAATGAAGGAATGCGATGATCCAGTATCAAACCACACATGCACTGGGGTAGAATTCAAATTAATTTTACCTCTCACCGTATATGGTCTATCCTGATCATCGACCATCATCTGTTGTGCTTCATACAATTTTTTCGTCGCTACAATTCTCTCCTTGTGGCCTTGTTGAAATTGCCTTGGCCGAGGAGTTATGGTATTTCGAGAATCACCACGGCTAACTCTGTTATGCTGATGAGACTGACTATGTTGTCCTCTTCTTGTCAAAGCATACGATGCTTGCGATTCTAGAGAAGTTTCTCGAGAGCCCAACTCAGGAGCTCTGTGACAATAGTACTGTAGATGACCCATATTGTTTCAATTATGACATACTCTAGGTTGCACCATACACTCTCTCATTATGTGGTCAGTCGAATCACATTGAAAGAAAACTTCTTTTTTTAGGGTCATAGAGAACGGTTCACTGATCCCACCGTCTAGTTCTGATTTTCACATGAACTGTGGAAATTGGAATCCCATTTCCTCTTGTTCCCAATGATTGAGTTCCCACTATTTCTCGTAAGAATCATCATTCCTCCTTCTATTGATCCTTAGATATCACGTTCAGCAACAGTCGCTCTGTTAACCATCTATGTATAATCTGTAATACAGAGCATCAGAATAATCGATCTAATCTCTTGCCTTAGCCCCAATTCCATAATGCATGCTTTTAATGACGCATTTGCTGAAATCTCTGGATTAAAAGGGAAAAAAGTCATGAATTTAGTTGTATACTCTGTGACAGAGAGGCTCCCATGTTTTAGGATGAAAATGTCCATTGTTTTCTGCATTTTGAACGTTTAAGGATTGAATTTTTTGTTGAACATTTCTTAAAAGTACACCCATGTAAGTCCTTCATCCAATTTAGCATGCACCACTTAATCCCACCACTGACGTTAACGATCCTCAAGAATATACATCACCAACTTGACCTTTAGCTTTGATGGTATGCCAATTAAAATAAAGACATGATTCATCATACTTATCCACACCTCCACCTTTTTGGGTTCAGCATGACCCCAAATTTTTGTTGGACTCTACTTAATGAACTGGATGGTATGATCCATATGTTGTGGGTCATTCCTCTAGTTCCATGTATCCATAGATTGAAAATCATGGATAATACTCTGAACCAACTCTTGGTTCACCTGGGGTTCATGTGCAACCACATTTTCCGCAGCTTCTTCTGGTTGGTTTTGACGACACCTATCGAGTGCCATTTTCTAACCCAACAACAAACTCCATCAATCTCACTCTATAACAACCGGTGGTTTAGAATTTCAAATTCTATCACATCATCTATCACAACATTGTTTTCAGAACATCCTTTTTCCCATGTTCAAACATTTTTAAAAACATTCCTCATGCCTTTTGAAAATCAACCCATTTTGAAAATACACAAAATACCTTGTTATCAAAATCTTATATATAAAAACAATTTATGAAATTTTTGAAAATTCACACGATGCACAAAATCCTAACACATTCTTCAAAAAGAGGTATGCAATCCTAGTGTGAAGTAAATCCACTACAATTCATGTCAAGGCCGTCTCATTGGTTAAACCCATGACAATGAGATTTCCAACATTCAAGAAGTGTATTGAGAACACTTATGTACCCAACACCTTGGTAACTTGAATTTCATCATAAATCGGTTAGCTACGTCCTTTTATTCTATACATTTCATGTTCTGACAATCCTACTCCTGTCTAAGATTTCAACCCAAGGAATAGACAAACAATGAATTTCAACTCCAAGACCGAGAAAACCGATGACTACTTGGTAGGCAAGGACTGAACAAACTGATACCATTTGTAATGACCCAGAAATTCTCATTGGCTTGAGAATACCACGGGTCATTAGGAGGCCTTAAGCGACATCCCCAAGATACAAAAGGAAAAAAATAAATGCTGAAGGGTTTCAAATACAAGTTGGCAGACGAGTTATCCTTTTAGAAATAACCCATAAACCAATCATAACCTAACAGTCACTATATTATGCAGGAACAAATGAAATACCAACAAACAACTTCATTTATATCAAAGCACGTCAAAGTACACTACGACGGAAGACAAAACTAAACATCAATGTACACCGAGGATGACCAACTCAAGACCCTCAAAAGACACTAAAACTACATGATCCACAAGATCCAAGCTCCACAACATCTCCCAAGTATCACCACAAGCCACTAGCAAAAAGATGATTTACCTTTACCTGTGTCACGGAATACGACATCTGCAAAAGAACCAATGTACCAAAGCAGGGATGATTATAAAACTCAGTTGGTTTTCCCCAATTACATCCCTACTCACAACACTAGAATAAAAGAGTTATCCATATTTATATAAAAATAGATTATATAAAACATTTTTCAAAAGAAGTTTATAACTAAATATATACAAGTTTCCATAACCATTCATAACCAAAGACATTCCAAGAGAAATTGAAACCAATTTTCCAGCAAGTTATTCTTCTAGAAAAATAACCAAACAATCTTTATAACCATCTCACAATATCCCTTTTTATCATACCAACCATTTACACAAACCCATGAAACCAACCATGCATGCTATGTTATGCCAGTTC
This sequence comes from Viscum album, assembly GCA_963277665.1. Classification (NCBI taxonomy): domain Eukaryota; kingdom Viridiplantae; phylum Streptophyta; class Magnoliopsida; order Santalales; family Viscaceae; genus Viscum; species Viscum album. The sequence continues at coordinate 61,945,268 of OY728164.1, read as the reverse complement.
TATAATCATGAGCGGGTTCTCATCGATCTACAAAGTCATCACAAGGTAATTGTTTCACATGTGCCATTACACATTTAGAACCGAGCACTAGGTCATATTTCATCAAAGCCTCGTACATATAGTTACCAGTTACCCTTAAATGTTTGACACTGAGCACAAGGTCTTATTTAAATCAAGACCCATACATGAAATATGAACACACACCACATCTTCCCATCAATCATGCCAAAAATCATTTTCAATAAAAACAACTTTTTATTGAAATCCATTTCCATCAAAACCATTTCAATTCCAAACCCTTTCAATAAACCTCACTTTTATTAAAAAACAATTCTATCATAGTCATTTCAATCTCAAACCATATCAATAAAAAAACATTTTATTGAAAAACAATTTTTCATCAAACCATCTACTGTTTCAGAAAATCCATAATTTAAAATCAACATTTTAAATTCAACAAGCCAAATCACATTGCACAACAATTCACCATCATTTTAAAATCTCATCAAAACCATAAATCATCACAAATGAATATTTATTCTATGCTATTCAGAATCAAATCCATTCAAAATAACCAATTTGAATCTATGACAATCAATTATAGAAAGAGGAGTCGAGTGTAAAGCAACCTACCTGAATGGTTTTGATGAAAACCTCAAAGGTCAATGAACGTTGAAGAAACCTGGGACAATTCTCAAAAAAACCCACCTTAGATCTATTCTCCTAGAAAGACCAAAACAAATCTCATCATATTTGGCATCCACATACTTATATCTACCCATAACGTGCATAGAACTATGAATCCAAGATAATATGAGAAGTAGATCCATGTATATCTATGAAACCGATCAACAATGAGGAAGAAAGATCACATACCTCAAGAATTCGGCTTTGATTCACCAGGAGAAGCCATCAGATCACCTCCAGACTGATGGGAGAACCCCATTTGAACTTAGGAGAAGAAAAATCCCAAGATAAGGCCGCATAGGAGGAAAAACCAGCCACTTAGTTTCAAAAACATATGAGATCCACATTTATACGATCTCATTTAAGTGGCTCCACTGTTTGATCGCCCGGTTAGGAAAATCATGCGCTAACCGTGCGTTAGTTACTGCCTCTTTCACCCTTCCTTAACAGTTTTGCCGCATGGTTAGATAGATTTTGTGCCAACCATGCAGAAGGTACTACCTCCAAGACCTACTACGCATGGTTTGGCTGCATGGTTTATACAAACAGTGTGTCGCCTGTGCGACTTCCCCTTTTTCCTCAAAACTTCATTACATGTTCTCTCGACTCTCCAATTCATAACCCTTAACATTAGAACAATTAAATTCATCAAGAAAGGGTTACATACAATAATGTAGGGGTACTACAATGATCACCTATAAACTATAATTATAAGAATAATTATTACAAAAATATGATTTCAAGTCATTGAAAAAATTACTTAAATAAAAACATGTAATAAACCAAAAAGAAACCATTAAATTTCTAACCATATTCATTGTAATGATGAATATTTAATAAACAAATAATTATAATTTTTATATCAACATCATAATCATATTAATGACATATTATGAAAATTAAAGTTTTTCCAAAATAAATTATTCTAAAAGAATATATTTTCTCAGTTACTGGTAGAACATTCATCTAAATCCTTATGATGACGAACTGTAGTAAAATACAAATACATATCTTGATTCATAAAACTATAATATTATTGATTAAATAATTTTAGAATATAATTATTGAATCCAAAAAAATTCAGACATTAATAATCCCACATCAAATTTTGTAGAAACTAAAAATGACCATGATCCCTTTTCTACTTAGGAGGTATATTATCTTGAAGATTTTTGTATTTGTTCACATAGTTCCCTATATACATAATGATCAATCATTAAAAATTTATTTAATATTTCATTCCCTTTCAAATCACAAGAATGTTTTCCTATACATCAACACTTAAAAAAACACATTTTCACTTCATGCATGCATGAGAGTGGTTCATTCCACAATTTTCACATGATTGAAAATAATTTCTTCCATTCTTCCCTTTACATGTATCATTCACCACCACTATATTAATCAATTAATATCTATTAATGTTATAATATGTATAGAATTATTTCTTTATCATTATAAATCATGAGGAAAAATATACTTATGATTAGAATGTCTCAGAGACCAGTTCCCTTAAGAAGAATGGATTGAACCCATCAATGAAATTATCAATCAAGCTCCATGGGTTAGGTTTATAGTCAGAATCATTCATTGATAATCATGTAATGTTTATTTCATGCATAGAAGCTTTCTAATCCTTATTTTCTCATAGAATGAATAATTTTCCCCCTATATACTCTCTTAATTTTATATGGAAATATTTTTCCATAAAGGGTACAGTAAAATCATTATGTTCCTTGTTATTTATTTCCTCTTCCACCAAAATGTTTTGAATAAATGGACAAAATAAATTTGAATATTCATAGAGTTGATGAAATTCAATGAAAAAATCGTCCCTTTAATTACATCCCAATGCACGAAATAAATTATCTAATTCAAATATCTAGTATACATATATAAAATTATTTGAATTCACAATGAATGATCGAGGATTTTGTTGCAACAACAGGTCTAATATTATTAAACAACATATCATATTAGGAAAATCTATATGTTAAAGGATATTTATTATAAAATTAATTACTCTTACAGTATAGTTAATATTTTTTCTAATCTAGTTCCAAATCCAGCTAAATCATCAATACCATTATCTATCATAAGAGTGAAATCCGTTCATTGATTTTTTTGCATTAATATGGTTCAGATTCATTCATTAATGATTAATTTGAAAATGAATACATAGAGTAGATAATATTATATCATTATAGTGCATATTTTATAATCCCAAAATTATTGAAATACATATCATGAATTGAATAATTTATATATTTTTAATATAATAATCATCAACATGGTATATTTAATATGTTAATATCAATGTCTATCATAGGGTTATGTTCTCAAATTAATATTTTCCTAAATCAAGTTCACATGCTTTCTAATAAACGTTCATTAATACCAACTATAACATACCTATGATTATTATCTTAGAGATGATTTCTTACATTATTACATTGTAATAATATTCATGAAATCACATCCCAAAGAACCAAATATTATGTTACTTTCGTTAAACAAGACACATATTTGAAATTAAAATTACATTTTAAAAATATACTATGGTAATTTATTTTATTTGAGAACACCGTTATCAACCTTAGCACAAACAAGTATATAAATCTAAAAAACATCTTGGAAAAATTGGGGAAAATAAAAAATAAGAAAGGGGCTAGATCAAATGACTAGTAAGGGTTACCTACAGTGGAATCAATGACAACTCAATAAAGGATAATAATTTCGGAAAGTTAAATAATTCAACATAAATTTCATGTTATTAATAAAATGATAATTAAAATTCAACCATTTAATTTTCCATAGAGAAAATTTCCTACATTTGATTGATTAATAAAATAAATGATTAACAATGTGGATTCCATGATCTCACGAATCATGGTACCTTTACATTTAAGACTATTCACAATATAGTTTACTAATATTGGAAAAACCCCCATTTAATTATTCCAACATTTTCATCTAATGAACCTACTCATGAATAAATGTGATATCATTAATAGGGTACCACCCATGTATTTATGTCCAAATAATTCAATAAATAATGAATTTTTTTTTAAAATATATTTTTATATCAAAGTGTCATGTACCAGTTTAAAAATTATGAATCATACGACCTATGATGTAATAAAATTTAAAAAAACATTAAATAATTAGAGAATAATAAATTCAGAATTTGATATTTAAAGGGGGCTATATATACACTGCATATAAGAACGTTGGTGTATAACCTCAAAATATGCATCAATTAAAAGAGATTTTGCTAAAGTCAAATAAAAGACAATTTTTCTAACCAAATAGATCGATATATGTATTAAATATAACTCCTCCAGAAACAATTGAAAATAATATTGTATTTAAAATAACATAATTTCAAACATAACGATAGAACGATTAAATTTTTAGAATAGAAGTGTCACATAATGAATGATAATTGAGTAAAAACCCCTTACCATATTTGATCAGTCGAATTGTGTTCCCTATAAAAGTAATAATAATGTAATAATATTCTAAATAAAATAAATATAATGATTTTAATGATTACATATATCGAAAGGGGTTATATATACACTACATATAATAAATAAGTGTATAATAAATCATATATCTCACAAAAGTAAATGTGAGAAGAGAAAATCCTTACATCTTGATTAACGTTTCTATTGAGATATTTATACACATTTAAATTTCGTTTATATATTGTTAATAACTCATTAAAAACTATATTTATTTTTATATTTCAATATGTGATGATTTTATAACATCTTATGGACCATTCATTCTAAATATGTCGACATTTTCATGGTTATTTGTCTTTTTTTATTCATGTTTTCATGATCAAATCAATTTTTGTAAAATTATAGAAGCTCTTGTAAAATTTTATAATAACACAATAAGAAGAATTAAATAGTATTAATGTACATATATATGTTTTAATGCCACCATATTTTATTTTTATTTCTTTTACAAGTATGATTCACTTGATAACATGCTTATGATAATAGTTCTGTAAAATTTCGTAGTTTTTCTAGGCACCATGTAATAATTTCATTTTATTTATATTGAAGAGTATATATTAGTTCCAAAAGATGGAATATGATTTAATATACATATTAATATCTTATTTATCAATAATATTTAATTTATGACCTTCCATTAAGATTGTAATTGAAAATGAAAAAATATATATTTGTGGAGGTGTAAGATCCTGACCTTTTCTGAAGTCAATCTCAGGCACGTCTTTCAGTAAATTTTATGTTTATAAGTAACTCTGTTTTGGAGTAGTGATGTGGGGTGTGTTTGAGTGAGCTTTTCAGTAAAACAAAAGGGTAGTGGGTCGTTCACGATTTGAAAAACCGTGTGACCATACCATGCAAACAAAGTAGAATTGGACAGAAAGGTACGCTGGGATTCTCCACGGTTTGGAAAACTGTGCGACCAAACCATGTGGGCCATGAAAATCGGGACAGTGAGGTCTGCACGATTTGTGCACGGTTTGAAAAATCGTGCGCCACTATCCAAGAAATCGTGCACCAGATTTTTTATTCTGAAAGTCCTTTTTAAAACCGCCCAAACCCCCTGAGACTTCCTTAATTTCTAACAATGGATCAGGCATGGAAATTTATAGGTGTTTTCAATGCCTTTTGTAGAGACTCCAAGGTGATCCAATCACCTTTTTCAAGGTTGAAGGCTCAGATTGATGATCCGATCTCCTTTCGGTAAGAAGATTTCATCCGGTTGTTTCTTTAGTTCTTTCTTTATCTTTCCTTGATCATTTGATGAGGGATTTTCATCGTTTACATGGATATAAACCTATGAGTTAAGGTATTGATTTAGGATGGTGGATATAGATCTAGTTTTACATGATATTAATGCCTTTGATATGTTTTTTGGTTTTAAGGATTTATATCTAGAACGTGATCGACGATGACGTGCCGCTCGGATTTTTGGGGATTTTAGTTCAGCTGACTTCCATCAACAAATCAAGGTTAGTAGTCTAAATCCAATCCCACAGTCACATCATGTTAGGTGTATGCAGTAGTATAAATTTCGTGGCATAAATAATTAATTGGTGGTTGGTTGTGCGTTTTTTTAATTGTGGATCTAGTTGAGAATGGGTGACAGTTATGATTGAAGGATAAAAATTATTAAACATTTGAATATGGGTTTTTATGTGAATTGGTTATTTGTTTTGAAAAAGGGTTCTGGGACATGGAATGACACACCTAATACCCACAGAGGTTCTAGACATGGCGTTCTAGAACTAATGAAAAGCATGGAACTGATATTTTATGGGACAAGGACCGATGCTCCAGAGGTTCTAGACAAGGTGTTCTAGAACCAATGACATTTATTGAATTGATATTTTATGGGACAAGGACTGATGGTTCAAATACCCATGGGTTTTGAGATAGGGAATGATGCATTAAATACTCACATGTGTGTTAGACATAACGATCTACACTCATTCATTTATTTTATACTATGTTTTCTTTTGGATATTTCTTAAACATAATATTGTGACATAGGAAATGTGAATTGAATAGGGTAAATGGTTTAGGCTCTTACATGGGCCGAACCAGTCATTTTGTTTTGAGTGTTATTGCGAACCTGGATGTTCAACTTATTAAAGAATGGTTAATTAGATAAATATATAATAGTTTTCCCTATTGTCTTTCATTATTATTAATGAAAATGTGAAAAAATATTTTTGGCTGGATTGTTTTTAAAAATGATGGTGGTGACCTACATTGTCGTAATCACACCCTACTCGGGCTGTCTGATCGGTACCTGAGTAGACTTTGTTGTTTTAGGATAGGACAAGAGCAAGAGCCCTGGTAAGATTAATGAGTTGCGGATATTTTTTTTTGAGGGAGCCAGACATGGTTCAGGAACCATTGGGAGTTTTGTGTCTTTACTTTCAGTTTCATTGTGAACACATTGCACTTGCATTGTAGTAGCATGTTTTACCTTTCAGTTGAGTATTTTATTTCTTGTTTTGTTTATACTAGTAACATTTGTGCTATTATATTTATATGTGTTTCTATTATAGCTTAGTTACTTCCGTAGGTATTATATTCTGATAACTGAGGGTATAGTCTCCTCGAGACTGACTTACCAGATCCTTACAGCTAGTCAGCACCCTCTAGCATACGAGGAAGTGCCCTTGAGGGCATGTGGCCAGCCAAATCGGGGCACCGTTCAATGGCTCCTGGGTCGGTACGTTACAAAGTGGAAACATAGGATGTCTTATTTCTACTTTTTTTTCTTACTATATTGGGAAGGTAGAAGGACGTCCTGTGAAATTCGGGGCTTGACAATGAGCTCATGTACGAGAGTATCAAACCCATATAGGGGGGTAAACTCAAGTACTCAAGGTGGAATTGCTGTTATTGCTCTTTGTCATTACAGTTGACTATTATTTCACCTTGGATGATGTAATTGTTTTGTTATGTGATTATTATTTCTGGAATTTGTTTAGTATTGATTCTTGGCCTAGAGTGGTATGGGTGTCTCGTCTACGTTCAGCATTCTAGGCACTCTGGATTATTGTGACATGCTTAATGTTTGGCATGCACGAGAAAATGGATTCTAGGTAGATTGTGGAACTGAAATTATTTCTTTTCCTCGCTTGTGAAATTCAAATGAAAATGGTGTCTAATTTTGTGATTGAAATAAATAACTGTAAAGTTATATGTATAATTTTTTTGTGCGTATTTATGGTATTATTGTGAACTATTTTCTATGATTCGTGTTTGGAATTGTAGAATTATGCCTCCACGACACTTGTTGAGAGGACGAGCGGGGGTTATAGTTAGAAATGGTCCCCTAGTGGATGAACCTAAGGGACCAATAGTACCAATTAAAGAAGCATGGGAAAATTTTCGAGAGAACGTCACACGTTTCATACAAATGATGGAAAGATACCCAGGGTGGGTTGTGAGAAGCATGGCTGATCTTACGAGGGTGTTTCAGTTTCATCACCTGCGGACTTTTACTAGAGAGGGTGGTTCGGAGAAAGATGAGTTCTAGATTGAATCTACCCAGACTATACTTGTCCACCTAGAGACACCTATTGAAAGAGATTATATTTGGAAGCATACATTTTGCGTGGTCAAGAGAAACATTGGTGGGACATCCAGACTCAAATTGGGCAGCTGGAATCTGTGGAGTGGAAGGAATTTCCAGAGTAGTTCTTTGAGAACTTCTATCCAGAGACGCTCAGACAGGATAAAGTGGTTATTTTCATGAGGATAACTAAAGGTAATATGTCACTAATGGACTATGTTGGACTCTTTACAGACTTACATGATTTTCTACAGCATTGGCAGTAGACAAGGCCACATCAGCAAGAAAATTTCCGGAATGACTTAAATGGGAAATTAAGTCTCAAGTGAATATTTTCCGGCTGAAGAAGTTTTCAGAAGTGGTAAATCAGGCTCTTATATCTGAGGGGAACCTGAAGGAGGCTCCTAGTGGTGGATAAATGGTTTTTACTAGACGATCATTTGGTGAGAATTTTGAGAGCAAGAAGAGATGTTATGAGAACGTCAACCAGGAATGTGGGAGATAGAGTAACCCAATGGAGGGGTCGGTTACACAGGACCATACTAGAGTTTTTTTCCACCAATGTGGAAGGCCAGAACATTATCATAATCAATTTCCTCGACTCCCTGATGAAAACAGATCCTGTGGTAGGATGGGACATCTCCAGATGTTCTGCAGAAACCCAAAGGAGTCTGGTGGTGATGGATTAGTTAAATAGAGTCAGAGTGTGGGAAGGGGATCCTCTTCACCCTTTCAGTCCCAAAGATGGTGTTCTACTGTCCAAGGTGGTAAGGGTGATAGACATGGGGCTCTTGGGAAGAAACACCCATATCAGAAGAGTGGTACACGTCTTGGGGGTTAGATGGCAACACAAGGAAAAGGAGAAACACAGTTTCATGCAGTACAACCTACAATGGTGGATACCGAGGCTGGACCGTCGACATTGAGAGGTACTATTCTTGTGGATTCTACGTTAGCTAATGGCTTGTTTGATACCAATTCATCTCATTTCTTTATATCTATAATTTTTGTTAATGGTTTGAGTTTGATAGTTGAGTTTGTGAGCAGGTAACGATAGTCACACATTTGGGGGTACAGTCTATAGAAATATGTATGTGCAAGGAATGTTCTCTAGATATTGGGTAATACCTTTTCCTATGGGATCTATATATCCTTGATATGACAGGCTTCGACCTAATCTTGGGTAAGGACTGGTTAGTCACATTCTGAGCCCACATTGATTGTTATCGTCGGATGGTGACATTTATGTCGCATGTGGGTGACCATTACATTCACCATGGGGAGTGAGATATCCAGGTAGGCTGAGCAGGGCTGATTACTCTGCAACCGGGAGAGCTAACAACCCACGTTTCTACTCTTTTACTGGATGACTAAGGTGTTATGGAAGATGTCCTTCAACCAGTGGTAGATTCGATTCAATATGTATTCCCAGAAGACTTCATAGGGCTTCCAACTAAGAGAGATGTTGAATTTACTATTGAGACCATTCCAGGAGCTGAGCCAGTATCTATTCCACCATATATAATGGCACCGACTGAGCATCAAGAACTCAATGTTTAGTTGGAAGAATTGAAGGATAAAGGATTTATCTGTCCAAGTACATCACTATAGGGATCGACTGTACTATATTAAAGAAGACTGATGGGAGTTTACGTTTGTGTGTTGATTATCAGAGGATGAACATGATGACTGTAAAGACCCAATATCCTCTACCGCATATTGATGATCTGTTTGACCAGTTGAAGGGACCCTGTGTTTTCTCAAAGATCGACTTATGATCGGGGTAACATGAGTTAAGAGTTCAAACTTATAATATATTTAGTACCACATTCATGAGTAGGTATGGGCTTTATGAGATTTTCATAATGCCAATTGGGTTAACAAACACACCATCAATGTTTATGGACATGATGAATAAGATCTCCCATATGTACCTGGATCTGTTTGTGGTGGTATTTGTGGAGGACATCTTGTTGTACTGCAAGACTCATGACGATCATCCCCAACATCCTAACATCATCTTGAGTACACTAAGAGAGCATACACTATACGCCATGTTATCTAAGTGTAAATTTTGGATTGATCAGGTACCCTTCTTGGGACACATTATCTCGAAGAATGGGTTTCTAGTGGATATTGAAAAGGTACAGGAAGTTGTATCTTGGGAGTAGAACAAGAATATTTTTGATATCTGAATCTTCCTAGAGTTAGCTGGATATTAAAAAAGATTTATCCAATACTTTTCTCATTTAGAAACACCACTTTCGGGCATGAAAAAACGGAAGTAATGTTTTAATTGTCAGAGGCATACGAGACATCTTTTTAGGAGTTAAAGAAGCGTTTGATGTCCGCACCAATTTTGGAACTACCTTAATCAAGTGAAGAGTACACAGTGTATTGTGATGCTTCTGGGATAGGACTCAGAGCTGTGTTGATGCATTGAGATAAATTTGTGTCATACAAGTCTCAATAGCAGAGGCCTCATGAAAGGAATTACCCAACTCATGACCTTGAGTTGGCAGTGGCAGATTTTGGTTTGATGTGTTGGAAATAGTACCTCCTAGGTGAAAGGATTACAGTTTATACAGACCACAAGAGCTTGAAGAACATATTTTATAACCACGATTTTATTCTTCGATAGTGTATATGGGTTGTGTATATATAGTCTTTAGATTTTGAGAGGGTATATAAACCTATGAAATGAAACAATGTGGTTGATGCTTTGATTAGGAAGACTCAGACACAGATTGGTCAGGAATCTAGTGCTGAGTGGAGGATGATGTCATTGCTAATTGAAATGCACATTGATGAGCAGGAGATATAGGAGGAAATGGAACTTGTGTCGGTTGTAGTGAAGTCTACACATTTGAGATGGATTAGGGAAAATCAATATTAAGACACAAAATGATTGGCCTTGAGGGAAAAACTTGAAAGTGGGGAGACACCATTGGACTTGAAGATAGATGAGAATGATATTATTCATATGAAGAATTGGGTTGTTGTTACAATGATCATGTGAGTGGAGCTCATGCAGGAATTTCTTGCCTCAAGATGGGAAGTGCACCCTGGGGTGACCAAATTTTACCGTGACCTGCGATGACCGTTTCGGTGGCCAGGCATGAAGAAGGAGATAGCAGGGTTTGTGACACGATGCTTTACCTCTCAGTAGGTGAAGGTGGAGCATTAATAACATGGTGGATTACTATGACCATTGTCCAATCCGGAATGGAAGTTGTATAACATGACCATGTACTTCGTGATATGCCTTCCAAAAACACTTAGGAAGAATGATGCTATTTGGGTCATTGTGGACCAACTAAAAAAAGTGACACATTTCTTCCCAATAAGGGAATCGTTAACTGTTGAGTAGTTGGGAGAGCTGCATTTACAGAGGATAGTTCGATTGCATGGGGTTCCATGAACTATAGTTTTGGATCGTGATTCATAGTTTACGTCATGTTTCTGGAAAGGATTGCATAAGGAACTTGGTAAATAGGTTTTATTGTGTTCTTCTTTCTAACTACAAATAGAAGGACAGTCAGTGCGTACTATACAAGTGGTTTATGTTATGTTGAGGGCGTGTGTACTTGACTTCAGTGGTACATGGGTGAAGAACCTTATTTCATTGGAGTTTTCCTATAACAAAAGATATCCATGCACTATACAGTTGGAACTATATGGGGATCTTTATAGTAGTCCATGCAGATCATCGATATGCTTGATAGATGCAGGTGAGTTAGAGTTGTTGGGACCGAGTCTCATGTAGGAGAAGACAGAGTAGGTTCATCGGATTCATAATCATATGGCTATGGTTCAGAGTACACAGAAGTCATACATTGATTGATGCAGATGACCCTTAGAGTTTATAGAGGATGATCGTGTTTTCCTTCAGGTTTCTGCAAGGTTAGGTCACCAAAGGATACAGATTCAGGGAAAGTAGGCATTGGGGTTTGTTGGACCTTTTGAGATCATGAAGAGAGTCGGGATGGTAGCATACCAATTGGCTCTTCCAAATAAATATAGTATTATCCGTAATGTTTTCCATGTATCAAAACTATGACGGTATCACCCCGACCCTTATCAAGTGATCGATGTGGATGATGTTTAGCTTGAGGTAGATGTGTCCTTTGTGGAGCATCTGATACGTGATTTGGATTGCAGTGAGAAGGTGTTGATGGGAAAGACCATACTGATAGTTCATGTTTTATGTCAGCATGGACATGTGAAAAAAGAGACATAGGAAAGGAAGGTAGATATACAGACTCAATGTCCGGATCATTTTAGCTCACAATCTCAGAGAATATTTGGAGTACATCTCAATGATGAGTTGTTATAAGTTGGGGAGTATGTATGATCCCAAACGTTTCTAGAGTCAATCTCCGACATGTTTTAATGTACTTTGGAGGTCTTTTATGTACCTCGGTTTTGGATTAGTGACTTGGGGTGCGTTTGGGTGAGCTTTTAAGTAAAAAAAGGTCAGTGGGTTGTTCACGGTTTGACAAACCATGCCACCAAACCACTACAACAAAGTAGAACTGGATAGAGAGGTATTCACAGTTTGTGCACAGTTTGAGAAATCATGTGACCAAACCATACAGACCATGAAAATCTGGACAATGAGGTCCATAAAATTTGTGCATGGTTTGACAAACCATGTGCCCCTGTCCAGGAAACCATGCAAGCATTTTTTAATTCCTAAAAACCTTTTTAAAACCACCCAAACCCTAGGGACATCCTTAATTTATGACCTTGGAATTATATTGGATATTTCTAGGTGTTTCCAAATTATTTTGGAGAGATTCCCAGGTGATCCAATCACCTTTTCTGAAGATTGAACGCTTGGATTGAAGATCCTATCTTCTTTCTGTAAGTAGATTTCATCCGGTTATTTCCTGTGTTCTCTCATGTATCATTCCTTGATCATTTAATGGGTTATTTCCATCATTTTCATGGATATAAACCTATGTGTTAAGGTATATATATAGGATTTTGTATCTAGATCTATTTTTTCCAGATCATAATGCCTTTGATCTTTTTTGGTTTTAAGGATTTAGATCCAGAACATGATCGACGACGTTGTGCCGCTCAGATTTTTGGAGATTTTCTTTGGGATAACATCCATCAATAAATTGAGGTAGGTGGTCTAAATTCAATATCAGTCTCATCAAGTTATGAGTATGCAGTTGTATAAATGTCGTGGCACAAATAATTAATTAGTGCTTGGTTATGCAGTTCTTTGTAAATTGTGGATCTAGTTGAATATGGGTGAGAGTTATGATAGAAGTATAAATATTATTAAAATTTTTAATATGGTTGTTTATTTTAATTGGTTATTTATTTGGAAAAAAGGTTTCAGGACACGGACATATGCTCTTAATACCCCCAAATGTTCTAGACCTGGCGTTCTAGATCCAATGACATTCATGGAACAGATATTTTATGGGATAAGGACTAATGCTATATTGGCTCTAGACATGGAATTCTAGAACCAATTACATGCATGGAAATGATATTTGATGGGACACATGATGATGCTCCAAATATCCATGGGTTGTGAGACAGGGTCTGATGCTCCAAATACTCACATGGGTGTTAGAAATGACGTTCAACACTCATTCATTTATTTTGTACTATGGTGTAATTTGGATATTTCATAAACATAATATTTTGACATAGTAAATATGAATTGAATAGGGGAAATGGTTTAGGCTCCTAGATGGGCTAATGGAAGCATTGTGTTTTTGGAGTTCTTGGGAACTTGGATGTTTAATGTATTAAATAAATGTTAATTTGATGAATAAAATTGGTTTCCCTATTGTCATTATTTATTATTATTGAAACCGCATACACTGATTTTTGAATAGATTGTTTTTGACACTGTTGGTGGTGAACTATTGAGTCGTACTCACACCCTAATCGGGATGCCTGATCGGTACCTGAATAGACGTTTTCATTGTAGGACAAGACAAGGGCAACAACCCTGGTCAGATTGTTCAGTTTGTGATGGAGCTTGGTTGAGGGAGTCGGACATGGTTCGGGACCCATTGGGAGTTGTTGTATCTTTACTTTCAGTTTCATTGTGGAAAGTTGGCACTTTAATTGTAGTATTATGTTTTAACATTCAGTTGAGTATTGTATTTATTGTTTTGGTTATACTAGTAACATTTTTACTATTATAATTATATGTGTTTCCACTATTTCATTCTTACATCCGCTGGTATTTTATTCTAATAACTGAGGTCATAGTCTCCCCAAAACTGACTTACCAGTCCCTAGCTGTTAGTTGGAACCCTCAAACCTATAGGGAGGTGTGCTTTAGGGCATGTGGCCAACCAACTCAGGGCACCGTTCAGTGGTTCCCGGATCAGGACGTTACAAATTGGTATCATAGGTGGTCTTATTTCTTCTTTTTTGTCTTCATATTTAGGGAAGGTATAAAATATACTATGGAACGTCGAGGATTTACAATGAGCTCGTGCATGGGAGTTGTAAACCAATGTATGGGGGAAACTCACGTACTCACGTTGGAATTGTTGTTTTTGGTGTTTGTCATTATAGTTTAACATTATTTCACCTTGGGTGATGCTATTGTTGTGTGATGTGATTATTATTTTTGGAATTTGTTGAGTATTGATTCGTGGCCTAGAGTGGTATGATTGTCTCGTCTACATGCATCATTCTAGGAACTCATTATTATTATGACATGCATTCTGTTAGGAACGCATGGGAAAACAGATAATAGGTACATTATTGAACTAAAACTATTTCTTTTCCATTATTATGAAATTCAAATGAAAATGGTGTCTAATTTTGGGATTGAAAGAAATAATTTTGAAGATATATGAATTATTTGTTTGTGAGTAACTATGGTAACATTGTGAACTATTTTCTAGGATGCATGTTTGTCTTTGAATTATTATTCCTACATTACGCTTGTTGATAGGACGAGCGAGGGGTATAGTTAGAAATGGTCCTCCAGTGGGTGATTCTGTGGCACCAAGAGTACCAAATGAATAAGTGGAGGAAAAGTTTCGAGAGAACTCCACTTGTTTCATGAAAATGACGGAAAGATACCCATGATGGGTTTTGAAAAGAATGTCTGGTCTAATGAGGGAGTTTCAGTTTCATCACCTGCCGAATTTTACTAGATAGGGTGGTCCATAGAAAGATGAGTTATGGATTGAATCTACCCGGACTATACATGACCACCTAGAGACACCTATTTTTAAGAGAGTCATGTTGGCAGCTTACATGTTGCGCGGTCAAGAAAAACGTTGGTAGGACATCCAGACTCTGAATGGGCAGCTGGAAGCTGTGTAGTGGAAGGAATTTTAGGAAATTTTGTTGGGCACTTCTATCCAAAGACGATCAAATAAGATTAACCGGCTGAGTTTATGGGGATAACTCAAGGGATAAGTCTATAATGGAAAATTCTAGACGCCTTACAGACATACAATTTTTTCTCCAGCATTGGCAGCTGACGAGGCCACTTCAGGAAGAAATTTCTGGATGGACATAAATGTGAAATTAGGTCTCATGTAAATATTTTTAGGATGAAGAAGTTTTTGTAAATGGTAAATATGGTTGTCATATCTGAGAGGAACCTTCAAGATGTTTCTAGTGGGAGACAAATGGTTTCTACTGGATGTTCTTGTGGTGCGGCTTTTGAGAGCAAGAAGAGACATTATGATAATGTCAGCCAAGGAGGTGGGAGACAGAGTAACATGATATAGGGGATGGTAACACAAGACCTTACTTGAATGTTTTCCCACTAGTGTGGAAGGTCGGGACATTATCGTAATAAATGTCCCCAAACCCCTGTTTAATGTAGATCTTGTGGTAGGATGGGACATCTCCAGATGTTCGGTAGGAACCCAAAAGAGTCTGGTGGTGACGGATTAGACAAAAAAAGTCAAAGTGTGGCAAGGGGATCCTCTGAACCCTTTCAGTCCGAATGTTGGAGTTCCACTGACTGAGGTGGTAAGGCAGATGGATTTGGGGCTATTGTGCAGCAACACCCATATCAGCAGAGTGGTACAAGTCAGGGGAGTCAGATGGCATCATAGGGAAGAGGAGCAACAAAGTTTCATGTAGTACAACCTACACTTGTGGATAGAGATAACAGACCATTGATAGAAAGATGTAGTATTATTGTGGCTTCTACATTAGCTAATGCATTTCTTGATACTGGTGCCTCTCATTCCTTTATATCTACAAATCTTGTTAATGGTTTGAGTTTGACGGTGGTGTTTTTGAGAGGGGATATAATGATATTCACACCTTTGGGGGAACAGTCTAGGGACATATGTATGTGAAAGGGACGTTCTCTTGAGATTAGGGAATACTGTTTCCTGTGGGAACTATGTTTCCTTGATATGATATGCTTAGACCTAATTTTGGGTATGGACTGGTTAGTCACATACTTAGAGGAAATTGATTGTTATCGTTGGAGGGTGAAATTTATATCACCTGTGGTTGACTATTACATTCACCATGGGGTGTGGGATAACCAGGTAGGCCGAGTATGGTCAATTACTTAGCAACTAGGAGAGCTCATAGCCCAAATTTCTAGTATTTTAATTGATGAAGAAGGTGTTAGGCAATATTTCCTTCCACAAGTGGTTGATTTGTTTTAATATGTATTCTTGATAGACTTCTTAGGGGTGCCGCCTAAGAGAGATGTTGAATTTAATATTTATCTCATGCCAAGTGCTGAGAAAGAATCAATTCCACCATATATAATGGATCCCACAAAGCTTCAAAAACTCAATGCTCAGTTTGAAGACTTGAAGGATGGAAGATTTATCCATCCAAGTATGTCCCCATGGGGATCACATGTACTATTTTCAAAGAAAGATGATGGGAGTTTACGTTTCTGTGTTGATTATCGGAGGTTAAAAAAGATGACTATGAAGAACCGATATCCTCTACTGTGTATTAATGAACTGTTTGATCAGTTGAAGGGAGAATGTGTTTTCTCAATGATCGACTTATGATCGGGGTATCATCAGTTGAGATTTCGAACTACTAAAATACCGAGGTTTTCTTTTAGGAGTAGGTATGGGGTTTAGGAGTTTGTTGTAAAGCCATTTGGGTTAACAAATGCACCAGCAGTGTTTGTGGACATGATAAATAGGATCATCCATCCGTACCTAGATCAATTTGTGGTTGTACTTGTGGATAACATCTTCGTGTACTCCAAGACTCATGACGATCATGCCCAACATCTTGACTTCATCCTGAGTACACTGAGAGAGCATCAGCTATACTCCAAGCTATCTAAGTGTCAATTTTGGATTGATCAAGAACACTCCATGGGACACATTATCTCGATGAATGGTATTTTAATGGATCCATGGAAGGTCCAGGGAGTCTTTTTTTGGGAGTAGCCCAAGAATATTTTTGATACTTGAAAAATCCTGGGGTTAGCAGGATATTACAAAAGATTTAACCAAGACATTTCCCTTTTATAAACACCACTTTCGAGCATGACAAAAAAGGTAGTAACGTTTGAATGGTCAGAGGAATGTGAGATACATTTTAACGAGTTAATGAAGTGTTTGATGTCTGCACCAATTTTGGATCTACCTAAATCAAGTGAAGAGTACGCGGTTTAGTGTGACGCATCTAGGGTAGGACTCGGAGCAGTGTTGATACAAATAGATAATTTTTTGGCATCTGTGTCTCGATAGGTGAGACAACATTAAAGGAATTACCCAATGCAAAACCTTGAGATGGCATTAGTGGTTTATACTTTGATGTGATGGTGACACTAACTCTTTGGTGAAAGTTTTATAGTTTATGCAAACCAAAAAATCTTGATGCACATCTTTTCTCATCGCTATTTCAATCATCAACAGTAGAGATGGGTTGAGTATATAAAGTCTTTTGATTTTGAGCTCGTATATACATCTGGGAAAGGAAACGGTATGGTTGATGCTTTAAGAAGGATGACTCAGACTAAAATTGTTCAGGAATATAGTGTTGAGTGGAGGATAATGTCTTTGCTATGTGAAATGCAAATTCTAGTTAAGGAGAGACATAATGAAATGGAACACATGTCAGTTGCAGTGGAATCAACACTTTTTAGACGTATTAGGGACATGAAATATGAGGACACAAAATTCTTGTCCTTGAGGGAAAACATTAAAGGTGGGGAGACACCTTCGGACTGCAAGATAGACGAGAATGATATCGTTTATATGAAGAATCGGGTTGTTGTTATTACGGTCATGTGAGAGGATCTCATGTTGGAATTTCATGCCTCAAGATGGGTAGTGCACCCTGGTGTGAAAAATATGTATCGTGACCTGCGATGATAGTTTTGGTGGCTAGGCATGAAGAAGAAGTTACTAGGGTTTGTGATACAATGCTTTACCAGTCAGTAGGTGAAGGCCGAGCATCAACGACATGGAGCCTTACTACGTCCTTTTTTCATTCAAGGATGGAAGTGGGATAATGTGACTATGTACTTAATTATAGGCATTCCAAAAACTATTTGGAAGATTTAATCTATTTGGGTCATTGTGGATCGACTAACAAAGGTGGAACATTTCCTTCCTATAAGGGAAACATTTACAGTAGATCAGTTGGGAGAGCTGTATTTGCATAGGATAGTTCGATTGCATGGGGTGCCATGAACTAATGTTTCAGATCATGATTAATGGTTTAATTCAAATTTCGGTAAGGGATCGTAGAAGGTATAGGGTATTCATGTTTTATTGAGTACATCATTCTATCTGCAAACAGATGGACAGTCAGAGCGTACTAAATAAGTTCTTGAAGTTATCTTGAGGGCGTGTGCACTTGTCTTTGGTGGTACATGGGAGAAGCACCTAACTGTAGTGGAGTTTTCCTATAACAACTGTTATCAGAGAAACAATACAGATGGAACCATATAAGGATCTTAATAGTAGGCCATGCATATCAATGCTATGCTGGATAGAAAAAGGTGAGTCTGTGTTGTTGGGATCATGTCTCGTGTAGGAGACGGTAGATCAGGTTCATCTGATTCCGAAATGTATGGCTACAGACCAGAGTAGGAAGAAGTCATACACTGATAGACGGAGATGACCCTTTGTGTTTATATAGGGTGATCGTGTTTTTCTTTGTGTGTCACCTAGGTTGGGTCACTGCAGGATACAGCTGTATCGAAAGTTGGCACCCAGTTTTGTTGGACCTTTTCAGATCGTGAAGAGAGTCGGGCTGGTAGTGTACAAATTGTCTCTTCCATAGAAATATAGTGCTATGAAAAATGTTTTCCATGTATCAAAACTACGATTGTATCACCCCAACCATTCCCATGTGATCGATGTAGATGCTTTTGAGCCATAGGTAGATGCGTCCTTTGAGGATCATCTGATACGTGTGTTGAATCGTAGTGAGAATGTGTTGAGGGGAAATACCGTACCGATTGTTCGTGTTTTATGTTAGTATGGACGTGTGCAAGAAGATACATGGGAAAGGGAGGTAGGTATACAGACTCAGTTGCCCGATCTTTTTAGCTCGGATTCACAGAGAATTCCCGGAGTACAGCTCAAGGATGAGCAGTTATATGGTGGGGAGAATTTAAGATCCTGACCTTTTTAGGAGTGAATATCGAAAACATTTTCAGGTACATTGGATGTTTTTATGTTCATATATTTTGGAGAAGTTACTTGGTGTGCGTTTGGGTGAGATTTTAAGTATTAAAAAAGGGATGTTGGTTGAGCACGATTTGACAAATCGTGCGACCAAAGAGTGCCAACAAAGCAGAACTGGATAGAGAGGTACACACGGTTTATGCACAGTTTGAAAAAATAGGTGACCAAACCATATGGATCATGCAAATCTGGATAGGGAGTTCCGCACGATTTGCACACGGTTTGTCAAACTGTGCGCCACTATCCCGGAAAGCGTGCACACAGTTTTTAATTTCAAAACTCCTTTTAAAAACCACTCGAACTCCCGAGAATTCAAATTTTCTAACCTTATATCGGGATTGGAAATTTATAGGTATTTCCAAATCCTTTTGGTGAGATTACAAGGCGATCCAATCACCTTTTCTTGATTGTGAATGCTTATATTGAAGATTGGCTCTCCTTTCGGTAAGTAGATTTCATCTGGTTATTTCTTATATTCATTCCTCTATATTTCCTTGTTCTTTTCATTGGGGATTTCTATCGTATCCATGGATCTAAAGCTATGAGTTAATGTATAGATTAAGGATGGTGGATCTAGATCAATTTTATCAAGATCATAATGCCTTTGATATTTTTTGTTTTTAAGGATTTAGATCCATATCATGATCAACGACGTCGTTCCACTCGGATTTTTAGCGATTTTCGTTCGGATAACTTCAATCAATAAATCGAGGTAGGTAGTCTAAATCCAATCCCACATACTCATCTTGTTAGGCGTATGCAGTTGTATAAATGTCATGGAATAAAAAATTAATTGGTTGTTGGTTATGTGATTCTTTGTGAGTTGTCAATCTATTTGAATATGGGTGAGAGTTATGATGGGAGGATAAAAATGAATAAACATTTAAATATAGTTGTTTATATGAATTGGTTATTTGTTTTGAAAATGGGTTGTGTGACCTGGATTGACACTCCTAATACCTATAGAGGTTCTAGAAATGGTGTTTAAGAACCATTGACATGCATGGATCAAATATTTTTTAGGACATGGATAGATGCTCTATATATTCTATACATGGAATTCTAGAACCAATGACATTCATGGAACTGATATTTTATGGGCCATGGAATGGTGGTCCAAATACCCATGGGTTTTGAGATAGGGACTGATTCTTTAAATACTCAAATGTGTGTTAAACATGACGTTCTGCACTCATTCATTTATTATGTACTATGTTTTCAATTAAATATTTCATAAACTTAATATTTTGAAATAGTAAATATGAATTGCACATGAGAAATGGTTTAGGCTCCTGCACGGGCCGAAGCAGGCATTGTGTTTTGTGTTCTATTGGGAACCTAGATGTTTAACATATTAAATAATGGTTAATGGTATAAATATGATTTTTTCATATTTTCTTGACTTATTATTAATGCAATTTCATACAATTATTTTTGACTGGATTGTTTTGGACACTGTAGGTGGTGACCTAACAAGTCGTACTCACTCCCTACTTGGGCTGCCTAATTGGTACCCATATAGACTTTGTTGTTGTTGGACATGACAAGGGAAAGATCCTTAGTCAGATTACTGAGTTGGGGATGGAGATGGATAAGGGAGCTGAACATGGTTCGGGACCCATTGGGAGTTGTTGTGTCCTTAAATTTAGTTTCATTATGGACACATGGCACTTGCATTGTAGTAGTAGGTTTGACCTTTTAGTTGAGTATAGTATTTCATGTATTGGTTATACAATTAACATTTTGTGCTATTATAATTATATGTGTTTATGCTATTTCCTTGTTACTTTCACTAGTATTTTATTCTGATAACTAAGGGTATAGTCACCCCATGACTGACTTACCAAACCCTCGCTGCTAGTCAGAACCCTCTGGCGTACTGATAGGCACGCTTGAGGTAATGTGGTCCACCGACTTAGAGCACTATTCAATGGCTCCTGGGTCGAGACGTTATAGGAGGGGATTATTTGACATAACATGTATAATAGATTCACATCATTGAGTTAGAGGGGGTAGAAAAATGGATAGATAAATGATATTCATTTATAAAAATAATACTCTATAATATAAATTATTGAGGAGATTTCATGGCTTCATGGATGAAGGATGTACGGTGAAATTCAAAATGAAAAATAAAATGGGATAGGTGTTCAAAAAAAAATAATTCTTAAATATTACCTCTAAGGACGACACATTGGTATCCTTGGATTTAGTTTTTGTAGAGACAGGAATATATTCTACATGGGGAGAGTAAAGAGGAGATTTTTTTAGATATTTTATGAGTATAAATTTTTATTATTCAAAATTTGGAGGTGGTGGTGGGATTTATATTTCAGGAGAAGTGGGATTAAGGGATTAAATAATGAATATTTCATAATAAAAGTCATCCACATTTAGGAGGCCTTAATTACAACAAATTATATTTCTATGTAATGTATTGAAGGTTGTTTACTTTTTATTAATACCTCAAAATCCAATTAAAATATATAATTTTTGGGCAGATTATGCTTCTACCTTTACCATTAACCCTTTGGATAATTTTACATATATGGTTGTAATTGATTTTTTTAGCAATGTAATTTTTTTTATAAAATTAAAAATGATAATAAAACCTATTTTTGAAAATATTATTGAAAATTGGGAATCCAATTTTTCAAATTATATAAGCATAATTGGGAAAATTATATTTAATAATTACATATGATTACATTAATTGTAGATTAATGTGGCACATATGTAGTAATTTTGATGGTGATATATAGATTTGGAAACAATTAACTACATTAGAATGGTTGATATCCTCCAATTAAACCATTATAAATATAACATGATGTTGATTCCATGGAAATATAATTACCCCCCATTAATCATTGAGATGTTTTAATTACTTCTATAAATTAGTTACTCTCCAACATAAAATACAGATAATAACATACCATTTTTGAATCAATTTTTAAATTTATTAATTGACTTTGTTGGTTGAAAATATAGATGAATAAACCATTTGATTTGATAGTTTTTTCAAAAGACAAATATTTTTTATTAAATTTATAAGATTCCACCCGACCACAAATTCAGTCTACACATCAAATTTTAATTTTCTTTTAAGATTCATCGTCTCCCTAAATCACTTCAAATTTTGAAAATTTTAAAATTAAATATCATAAGATGATTTGAAAAAAAAAATCAGGAATTTTAATAGCCATAAGTTAATATATATATATATATATATATACAGAACAAAATACTGGTGATTTATCTGAATGGAATGACAAGAGAATATAGCATCTTTTTGTTCCTCGACAAACTCTACATAATGGTTGGAATACCCACCATAGTTTCTATTTTATTGACCGACCCAACCAATCGATTCCCAACTTTTTCACATTTTATAGATATCATGACACAATAAAATGTGTATATCCCATGAATATGAAAGGACCCCTTCATTTTTTTCAACCAAAACAACCTCATATTACCACATGATTACCTTTATCTCAAATAAAACTGAAGAACCCTAATAGTATTCCATACAACAAATCATTTAGTCTATTTTTTTAATGATTGAGGAGTTTTATGGTTTTTATTTGTTACTTATATCCCACAAATCCTATAATGACAACAATAATTATAATAATTAATTTGGGATACACAATTAAGATATGGTGAATAATAATACTTCAATTTAATAATTTGGTGTTAGATATTGAATATTTATATATTTTTTCTTTTATATAGGAATCTTGAATATATAGAAAAATTTTGGGGCCATCATTTGAATTACCAACCACCCAAATATGTAATTGCTATAAATATTTCACGGATGTATGGATAAAAACAAACTTTTTTTTGATAATCATGGAATCATTGTATATATACATCTTCATGATAATGAAAAAGGGAATAAAATATCACTAGGATGAATATTGAAAAATTTAATTAACTGAAATCATGATGTATATGAATTATTAGATAGTGATCCTTATATAATTTTTGGGGAAAACTTCTATACTCAATGAGATAGTCATTTAAAAGCCTCTGGGTGCCATTATAGCCAATAATAAATAAAATTTACAATAGAAAATATGTACATTCTTATTAATAATATGTTTAATAATAACATAAAATATTCTCTCATCAATAAGAACAATCATTCTGTAGTCATTATGAAATAGATGTTGTTTCATTATCTTTAGAATAATGTGGTCTAAATGTCCACTTTTATCTATTTGGAAATAACTTTCCACATACACCCCATGTTACAAAGATGATTACATGATAAAATGTGATCATATAGTAATTTACATATTTTTCTTTCTATCAAATGGATGTCAAGGGGTATGAATTATATGTATTCCTAAATACACACCAATCCCTATATAATTTTACCCATTTTGTTGAGTTCTAGGATTATTCCATTATCATCAGTAATGAAAAAAATTTGTACTGGTAGATAAACATTGATAATACCTTACAATGAAAAATCACTAGGATGGTGAAAAACACAAATATCAGTTTTCATTGCCTTCAAATTCCAATAATCACTCTATAGATAGACCTCATCCCATATTTATTTTTACTCTTAAAGAGGTTCATTAATAATTTTTTTAAGAAAATATCCCTAATTTCCAGTATAAATATTTAATTGAAAAATGATTTCATCGAGTGTATTATAAAGGGTTTTCAATGCTAGTGATCTTGAGAATCATTATTGAACATAGTATCATGAAACATTAGATAAAACCCCTTTCCAAGAAAACTTATCACTTTAGGGGTATATTTCATAGTTATCTATTGATATTTTATATACTTTCATATCATAATTTTTATGGTTATTCAATATAATGGATTGTAACATCTTATTTTGTTCTTCATCATTATATCCTAATAATATATGTGATAGGTAAATGGTTGATCTCTCGCATCTCCCATTGTAATGGGGACAACAAAGGAAGTAATCATGAAATTGCAACAAACATGTTTGATCTAATTAATTCCCTATTGATAAATAGAAATTTATATTAGATAACTTATTTTAATAAGTATATCTAACATGGAATACTTTTATCAAGACTAATTGAGCATGAATAAATCTAACACTTTTTATCAATCTTGTTTTTCTATGATGGACCAAACATAGGGCATGCACTCTTCATGTATAGCTAGATAGGAATGATTCTTAACATTATCTATGGAATTTATGTTTCAAAATTTATTTCAAAATGATTATGTTAGGGATTATGAAGACCATGAGATCAGATTGATGATTTATCAGTAGATAAAATAATTGAGGCATGTTTACCACACCAAGGTTTGTGAAAACATCAATGTTACACTAATATTACACAAATTAAATCATCAATGTGACACCATGAACCTTCCACTTGATCATTTCAAAATAATAAAGTACTCTTATCCATTTATTCAATATTGAACTGATACCATAGGTCACTACCAATTAAAAAATGTTATATATCAATAATATTTTTAGACTCTAATTTCATGATGTCACCATGATGATGGTCCCAAATATGTTAATGATCGATTTTATGAAATCCAAAAGAATAATTTTTTAGGATCCCTTGCATAATTATCATGGATAGTGAAACCACTTTATAAACCTCTAAGATGAAGGTGTATTGAATGTATAAAATTCATTTTGACCAATAATCATACTATTTCACATGTTTGAGTGGATGTATCATGGAATTTGAAAAATAAATAATAAGGTTTATTATATATATATTTGATGGCCTTATAAGTGCACAAATGTATTTTCATATCAATCCATGAAACATTTTTCTGCAAAGGAGACCCATTAAATATTGGTATATTGAACAAAAGTAGTATAAAATGCCATTGTTCATCTACCATCACTAAAGATAGATATTTATTACAACATTATGATGGTTGAAATATATCATGTTTTTTTATCAGGGATTGTATTCCTTTTGAAAATATATTCTCTATGAATTTAGACTTCTATATGATTTTCTAAATGATGGGGCATGAGAATTCAAGAGGAAAATATTTACCTTATCATTTCCCCTATTTTATTTTTTGGTGGTGAGAGTGTCAGTGATACCTTATAATAAATAATAAATCAATATAAAAAATTGGAAGGTTTTCTATTATTATAATTTTTTTTGTAAAATAGAGTGTACACATTGATGATGATGGTTGGGGATTAATTTTCACCTCCAACAAACATGTGCTTTTTCAAGATGCTCAATTTATAATCCATTAATGACATATTGGACATGATATTCAGAAAATAATTAATTTTTCATATAGTGTATTCCATAATAATCTGAAATTAATGTAATTTTTTCCAATTCAAATGAGAATAAAAATTATATATTAACATCCACATATTCATGAATTTAACATTTATAGAATATGATCACATATATAGGATGTTAAACGGTATAATAAACATATATGAATTAATATGCCAAATGTTACGAATGTAAATCATTGGAATAATAAAATTGAACATATATAAAACATTTATATATATGAAATATAATCTAATTAATTAGTTTGGGTTCATTACCCAATAGGATTCAACATTATACTATAGTAATTTTGTCCAATAACAGCACTCTCATTGGGATATGTAAGACTTGATTCATCCTTAACAAGATTAATACCAAAAAAATTCCATATATTGGTCCAATTACCAGCTATAAAATCCACCCCGTCAATGTGTTCATGAATTTATTCTGACTCATATGAATCCCTTATACAATACCATCACTCTGGGGATTCTATTTCCACCCTAGATGTTGAGAACCCTAAAATATAATGATAGTTTCTTAATCTAACTTCTACAGTGATCACCCATTCAGTTATCATACCCATTTTATATGATTTTTTAATCATTTCCTTTATAAAATAGGAATATGTGTTTAATTATTTTCATCGATATTGACTCGTACTAGTTATCAAATCTAAAATTATAGTCCTATGTGTAAATTTGTTCTAGATCATACCTAGTATTTTAATTTTTTTCATCACATTGTACTATTTTGCACACAATTCAGATGTGGTAATACATTAAATCATAATGGTCAACGAATAGTGAGTGTTAATTGTTTTTCCCAACATTTTATTTTAATATTGAATTTATGGTCGGGTTTGGACCATACCTATATATAAACGTAAACTACCACAATCCCACATATAGTGTCACGAACCATTCTCACAGGGCCCATGTCATGGAACCCCAAGCCTTCCTTCCATTGGACAAGGGTTGGCGACTTGCCCCATAAATACATGTCCCTAAAAATTGGAAGGCATTACCTTAAAAATAGTAAACACACAGACCTGGTACACAATATAAGCAAACAAAGTAGTATTACTGCTGAATGTAAATGTGTGAACTGAAGTAGAATGGGCTAGTATACAAACCAAACTAAAATAATGTAAAAAAAAATAAAAATAGATCTTGAGTTTTTCCTCCAAGTATTCTACTTGACTGTTAGGTACATATCTTCACTGCATCTCTCCACATCAACAGGTCACATCTGTACACAGTCTTGTCCTGGCTCCCAAATCATCGTCAAAGTTATCTGTTGTCTGCACAAGACACGACAAGTTACTGTAGAATACCATGCAGGGGTGATAATAACAATACCCTATTGGGACCTCGAGACCGTTGAAGGTCTCCCAGAATTCCAAAATGGTAAAACCACAATACATGACCTCAATCACAAGTCAAAAAATTAAAGACAACTCACACATGGTATATAACATAATGAACATGAATAATGATGATTAGTCGTAATAAAAAATCATATTAATACATTGATAAGTACCACTATTGATCCACGAAGAAGTTATTCTATTTCCAACCCACATAGGGTCGTAAGTCGTCGATCCACATATGTCGTAAGACGTCGATCCACGTAGGGTTATATGTCGTCGATCTACATTGGGTTGTATGTTGTCGATCCCCACAGGGTCAAAAGTCCTTGATCCACAAAGGATACTAATTCTTCGATCCATGTAGTGACGTAAGTCATTGATCCACATCGGGTCGTATATCATTGATCCAAGATGGGCCGCTCTAAGGCTATTCATCATCGGGTTTCTCTCCTGATGATCCACATAGGATCGCTCTGATGACGATACACAAAGTGTCTCTCTTCACATGGCATCCAGTTATTGGATTCCCAAACCCATTGCGCTTGATTTTCATATATTATGCTCCTCATGAAATCATTCATACATCATCTACCACGAATCCCCACAATGAAATATCCTTAATAATTGGCATGTAATAAGGGGTCCGATGAAAAAGACAGCGCGTCTATCAAATGACCAGTCTCTATGAAATAATATTTTTAATACCGAGGGTCCGGATATATTCTAGTTCTATCCCACATTTTTGTACATAAACAATCTCTAAAACTCTAGTGAAGTTTCTCAAAAGGAACGCTGCTTCATAATGGTTCCTGTGCTGCTGATGTTTTGTCAAACAGACTTCTGGTATAGATGTTATGACCATTTAAGAAATATTAGGTCAAATTTGGTCTCATTATAGTCCGTCCCAGTCGAAAATTCTTGAACCGGACTACTCGGCCTAACCATAATGGGTTATGCCAGACTACAGGCTCACCCCACTGGTTGTTGGATTGCCTGCCACACCAGCTAGCAAGGCCGGGTCCACGCTCCCCCGAATGGGCGCTGTCCATTCAAGTCCTCAAATAGTAGCACCAACCTGGAACTACTTCATCTGACCAGTCTGGATGGGCAAGTAAAAAATCGAGACCTTCAATCGCTATTCCACCATATGTCGTGGCTGGAGCCTAGGTGACTCCTCCACGGTAGCTCGATGGCTACGAACGCATCCTACACGACATGACGATGTTCGACCGGCCCTTGACCGACACCGATGCTCCTGCCACCGTCACCTACTGTCGGCTCCAGTGGCTCAATATATTGTCTTTCGAACCATTGGTGGCACTCTGGTGGTCCATTCATCATCTCGTAAGCACCTATGGGCCTCCTGGGATGCTTCCTTCAAAATTTGGCTCTCTAATTCACATTACTGATAAGTTTGTTATTATTTAACGAAGAAAACACCTAGAATAATTACGGTGAAGGGTGTGATCACTATTTTTTTCTACCCGCGACCTCCATATTAGTGTTATAAAATGGGAATGAATCATCCAACACAAGATAATGATCAAAAACAAATAAAATTTCTGCAATAAACAATCACATGATTGAAAAAAACTAGGATCTAGTCATTAGTCGGTTGATCTACATTGATCGTAATATGTAAAGAATGACATATGATGAATCATTAAACACATATAAAATATTTATTCCCCCACATGAACTCGTTGGAAAACTCTTCGGATGAGGGAGAATAATCCTTGTTCGAAGGTGTTCATCGACGTTCATTAATACCAGATAGAATCCTTAATGATGTCGTGTGTTCCTTTTTCTTAATTAGAGAGGGTTTCCACCACTGTTTCATCAAGAGATATCTCTCAGTTGTTCAATACATTTTTCAAATAGTTTGATTATCCTTTTAGAGTTAAATATTTTATCTTTCATCTCCCCAAAGTTGTTCATTAATGATTTAATTAATGAACCCATTAATTACCCTATTCTGCTGTTACACAACCTAGTGTAACTGGTTTTCAAATGAATTCTTATAAAAACCTATTAACTCTATTGTTCTTCAACAATCTCTGAATGGTTTTAAATAAATAATAAAATAAAATTTAGTTATATAATTATTATTGTTTTGAAAAGTCAAAAATTATCATTATCATTTGTCCATTATTGGTCGAAGTAAAACTTCTCCTAACTGAATCCATGTGTCACGACCCGTCCTCGGGGCCCGTGTCGTGAATACCCCAAGCCCGCCTTCCATAGGACAGGGGATGGCGACTAGAACCAAGGTGTAAATACCGGTAAAAAGGGAAGGCATTTCCTTTGTAAATTAAACAAGAACCACAGAGTAAGAAAGTGGAAAAGTAAACACTAAGTATGAACATAGTACAAATGAACGTGTGGAAAAGTAAATGGGCCAGTATACAAACCCAAACTGAAAGTAAAGTACAACTCGAAAGGGTAAACAACAAATGTAAAGTAAATGCCGCTACACCGAGCTGTCCACTGGAAATCCCACCTGAAGGGTGGGTACAGATTGCTCCACTGCTCCTCGGGTCCCGTCGTCCGCTCCGGGCACGTCCTGCCCAGTGGTCCACCTCCAGGTACCGTTCTTCTCTGCAAGCCTCAGCCACGATCAACGTTGTCCGTCGTCGGCAACCAACACAACGTAGTGCGGGCATAGCACGTGCAGGGGTGCGTATAAGCTACTCAGTAGGGACCCCGAGACCCCTGAAGGTCTCCCAAAATCCACAAAGGATAAACCACAAAGGGAGATACAATCACAAAGTAACAACCGACACTGCTTTGGTATATGCCAATACATATACCTAAGTAATCAATTCCAATACGCTCCAACCTCTGAGCCCATGTACAACCCAGTCCACACAGGAAAGTATACGTATTACACACAAGAAAACAAAACGAAATCCACACAGGATAACACAACACAATCCACACAGGAAAGCAACCGGATTCAGCTCACACATGTATACTTCTTCAGATAACGATAAAGATGATCACTGATCCATCTAAGTCGTCAGACCCACGAAGGGTCGATAGGTAACTAACCCCCGCAATGACCCACACAGGATCGGGTCCACATCGTACCTGTAGGCGCTGGTTCACACAGGACCGCTGAGCGCATATCCACACAGGATCGGACCCACACAGGATCGGGCCCACACAGGACCTGTAACACTAATCCACGTAAAATCACTGAGTGTTGTAGTCGTCGTTGAATCCACCAAGGATCTCTGTACTGTCGTCGTCGCAGTCACAGTAGTAGTAGCAGTAGCAGTAGCAGTCACAGTCGCAGTCGCAGCCAGCTCTAGGGTTCCCGCACACAAAAAGCTCGTTCGGGAGGGTCCGCTCTACGAGCCGAGAGGCTGATACATCAACTGTCACATAGTCCAGAGTTGATGTATCCAAAAGTTCCGTATCATCAACAGGAACTCAACGCAACAGTCGGCGCGTCGATCGGACGCCCGGTC
Organism: Viscum album; assembly: GCA_963277665.1. Lineage (NCBI taxonomy): Eukaryota > Viridiplantae > Streptophyta > Magnoliopsida > Santalales > Viscaceae > Viscum > Viscum album. Next base: position 61,914,736 of record OY728164.1, on the reverse strand, counting down.
TGAGTGTTATGGGTTTTTTCGTCCCAGGGGCCCGGTTGGTTTTTAAGGAAAAACCAACCCGACCGTACTCCACCTACGTCCAAACCTCGGGCGGAGTAAGCCAAAATATCTGTCTCACTAAGAGAAACACAACAAAGCTGACAGCACGTCAAGTGCCGACTCCTTCTCAACAGGACCGGCAAGTTCCGGTCCTCTTCCGTCATCTGACACTGGCGGCCCGGCTGGCCGCCGGTCATCACGTTCCGCCGCGGCCCGGAACCGGCCGCGGCCTTCGTCGTCCGGCGCGGTGCGATGGCACCGCACCCCTCTGCCGCGGCCCCGCTCCGGCCGCGTCGCCTTCGGTTTCCTTCGACGCGGCGCGACAACGTCGCGTTCATGATAATCTTTCCACGGCGTGGTGCGACGGTGCCGCGCAATATTTGTCGTGTGATTCCCGCATGGTGCGATGGCACCACGCCATCTCGTTTCATCCACAAGAAAATATTCAAGAATAAAGGGGGGGGGGGGTTCGCCCGTATCTGTGCGGTCCCCCCCCACATCTCGTTAGATGATAGCACATAATCATTTATCCTCAATATTGTCATGCTAGAACCAAGAACGATAATAAATAATTTAAACAACAACAAACCCCTACCTCAGTTTCAAGAACGATGTTCGTCAACGACCCGCGGAAGACGAGCGTCGTGGTGGTCGGCGTCGCGGAAGAAGGACATCGTTGTCGTGAAGTGAGGATTCGAAGCTCTTTGACGGCGATTTCATCGCGGGGAAACCGTCGTGGAAGAGATGACGCGGAAGGAGACATTGTCAGTGTCACGGGTATGGCGTCGCGGAAGACGGTTCCCGAGAACGTGGCGTTCTTCGTCGATATCCGAAAGTTCTTCACGTTCTTCGTCAAAGTTTGAAGAAGAAGAAGAAGGAAGCTCCAAAATTCTCTCAAGGTGGCTAGAGAATTATAACCAAAATAAAATAATCTAAAGACTTATTTTATTTACATAACCAAACCATTTTGAAATTTAAAGGTTTGAAATTAAACAACTCAACCCATTTAATAACCCAAGTTGTCAAGTTCATTAAAAGAGGAGTTAAAGGGATTTAAAAGAAAGAAGGTGAAGTGTTAGGGTTCGTGTGGGCCCCACCACACTTAATCCTCTCAAGGGAGGTTAAGTGGATGTGGGTCCCACCCTTAACTCCCTTTGGGAGAAGTTAACCAACAAGTTAAAAAATAAAATGTGTTTCCACATTTTATTTAACTTCTTTTAATTTTTCCCAAAACTAACTTTCATTCCGCATAAAACGCAACCTTGGAAAAGGTCTCCTTAAGAAAATATCGGCGCTACGAGTTCATCGGTGTCCTCAGATTTCAATTCTGAGCACCGGATCAAATGTTAGAAATTCCCTCTCGTTCGTTCACTGAACTTACCCGAGCCAAACTTCGGAAATTTATTCCGGGCACACTGGGCGTCGGAATCAGATGCCGTCAGAAACTGCGTTCTTGCAAAATTCCAAAGACAATTAAGAAAAAATTTCCCTTGAATTTTTATGGGTCATTACATTACTCCCACCTCAGGGCTTTACGTCCCCGTAAAGATACATCAAATACTAGGGAAACAAATGAGGGTACTGAGCATGCATCTGAGCCTCCCGATCCCAAGTGCTCTCTTGGAGATTCTTGTGCTACCATCTGATGCGCACTAGAGGAATCTACCGTCCACGTAGGACCCGATCCTATTGATTCTCTATCTCCACCAGAACCTCCGTAAAAGTCACCCCATCGTCAACGTCAAGCTCTCCATGGACAATGATGTGTGTCAGGTCGTTCACGTACCTCCTTAGCTGAGATACGTGGAAGACGTCGTGAACCCGGTGCAACTGAGGTGGTAGAGCTAGGCGATAAGCCACCTCGCCAATCCTGCTGAGGACCTGGAAGGGTCCGATGAAGCGCGGAGATAACTTGCCGCCTCGGCCAAATCTCTGTATACCACGTCGAGATGAGACCCGCAAGAAGACGTGGTCGCCATCCTCGAACTCTAGTGGCCTCCGCCTCCTGTCAGCGTATGACTTCTGCTGGCTCTAAGCTATCCTCATCCGCTCCTGGATGACCTGGACCTTCTCTATCGTGGCCTGGACCATCTCCGGTCCCACAAGTGCTGACTCCCCAGGGTCTGTCCAACACAATGGAGATCTACAAGTTCGGCTGTACAATGCCTCGTACGGTGCCATCCCGATGGTGGAGTGGTAGCTGTTGTTGTAAGCAAACTCCACCAAGGGTAGGTGGTCCTCCCATCTGCGACCAAAGTCGAGGACACATGCATGGAGCATGTCATTGAGAGTCTAAATGGTCCTCTCCGTCTGACCATCCGTATGAGGGTGAAAGGCTGTGCTCAGACGTTGTTGCGTCCCTAACGCCTCCTGTAACCCCTTCCAAAGCCGGGAAGTAAAGTGAGCATCTCGATCGGAGACGATGGATGATGGAACACCGTGGAGCCGCAAAATCTCCTGAGTGTAGAGACGTCCCAAGCTCTCCATTGAGCCCTGCTCTCTGATGGGTAAGAAGTGTGCCGACTTGGTGAGTCGGTCAACAATCACCCAAATGGAGTCGTGACCTCTGGATGTGCGTGGAAGTCCAGTCACAATGTCCATAGATATATCGTCCCACTTCCACTCCGGAACCTCTAAGGGTTGTACCAAGCCTGCTGGTACCTGATGCTCTGCCTTCACCTGCTGGCAGGTGAGGCATCGAGAAACGAACTCTGCCACAACCTTCTTCATGCCCGACCACCAGTGCTGTCGTCTGAGATCCTGGTACATCTTCGCCACTCCTGGATGTACCGCCAAAGGAGAAGTGTGAAACTCTCTCAGCACCTCCTCTCACAAAGCGACTGGTACCATGGTACGTCCTCTGAAAAGGATTTCGTGCTCTGCTCCAAGGGAGAAACCATCAGGTGCTTGTCCCGAGGATATCTGTGCACGTCGTGTCTCACAGTCAACGTCCTCACGCTGTGCCTCTCTGACCTGCTGCAGTAGTGGAGGGGTGACTGTGAGAGACTGGAGGAAGGCTGCTCCATCTCTATCCATGAAGGATATCTGCAAAGAGGCTAGCTGCTCTATCGCCTCCTCAACTAGCTGAATCCCCGTCCTCCTGCTGATGGAATCGACTACTACGTTCCCCTTAGCAGGAGTATAGACTATCTCAAAGTCATAGTCCTGGAGGAACTCGAGCCATCACCGCTGTCTCAGGTTCAGGTCCTTCTGCGAGAAGATATACCTGAGACTCTGATGATCAGAAAAAACTGTAAAGCGCTCGCCCATCGGGTAGTGTCGCCATGTCTTCAGAGCGAAGACCACTGCTGCTAACTCCAGGTCATGGGTAGCGTAGTTCTGCTCATGCGGCCTCAACTGAAATGATCCATATGCGATCACTACCCGCTCCTGCATCAGAACACATCTGAGTCCGGTCCCTGATGCATCGCAGTAGACTACGTACCCGACTCCCTCCTCAGGCAACCTCAAGATAGGTGCGCTGGTCAATCTCTGTCTCATCTCCTGGAAGCTCAGATGACATCTGTCTGACCACACGAAGGGTTTCCCCTTCTTCGTCAAAGCTGTGAGTGGTTCCGCAACTCTAGAGAAGTCTGGCACGAATCTCCGATAGTATCCAGCTAGTCCCAAGAAACTTGGAACCTTCGTCACGCTCCTGGGTGGCTCCCAAGCTAGAACTGCCTCGATCTTCACGGGATCCACTACAACTCCCGCATCAGAGATGACGTGTCCCAAGAAGTGGACCTCACGTATCCAGAACTGGCACTTCGAGAGCTTACCATAAAGCTGGTACTATCGGAGTGTGTCTAGTACAACTCGCTAGTGGTATGCGTGTTCCTCCTCAGCCGTCGAGTAAATCAGTATGTCGTCGATGAAGACCACGACAAATCGATCGAGGTATGGCTGAAAGATTCTGTTCATGAGGGCCATGAACACTGCTGAAGCATTGGTTACACCGAAAGGCATATCCAAGAACTCATAGTGGCCATACTGACATTTGAAGGCCATATTCTGCACGTCCTCGTCTCTGACTGTGAGCTGATGATAGCCTGACATGAGGTCTATCTTCGAGAACCACCGTGCTCCCTTGAGCTGATCAAAGAGGTCATCAATCCTCGGTAGCGGATACTTATTCCTCACTGTCACCTAGTTCAGGTGACGATAGTCAACACAAAGTTTCAAGCTCCCGTCCGCCTTCTTGGCGAACAATATCGGGGAAGCCCAGGGTGAAACACTGGGTCGGATGAACCCCTTTCCCTGCAAGTCCTCCAACTGTACCCGTAGCTCTCGAAGCTCGGAGGGGGCCATCCGATATGCTGGAGTGGATATCGGGGCTGTCCCGGGATACAGTTCAATATAAAAGTCTACCTATCTGCGAGGAGGTAGCCCTGGAACATCGTCGGGAAAAACGTCCGCAAACTGATCCACCACTGCAGGAAAACCAGGACTCCGCACGTCAACTGCTCCAAGGATGAGGCTAGCCAACTGATGAGTGATTGGCTGTCCTCTCCTCCACGGAAGTCCATCCTGTGCTGCAAAGTCTCCCTTCTCGCCGGTGAAGGTGAACCTACTCCCGTCAGTGCGTACACATCGCACCTTGCACCTAAAACAATCAATCTGTGCATGGACCGTAGATAGCCAATCCATTCCCAAGATGACGTCGTAAGGCCTCGACACTGCTACAAGAAGATCCCAGCCGAATCTCTCGCCTCCTAGAGTAAGCTCACACTACCGGAACCAGTGCGTAATCGTTGAGTCGGCTCCCGTAGGAGTCTCTAGCCGTAAGGATCAAGCCAACGGCTCTGTCGGAATCTCCGAGCTCCGAACAAGGGCAGCGGCTATGAAAGAGTGACTCGCTCCTGTGTCTATAAGTACTGCAGAAAGGGTGGAATAGACACAGATAGTACCTCGAATCATCTCTGGCACGCCGTAGTCGTTGGCCTCTACTACCTGGAGTTGTGCCTGTCTCTGCCCGCCAGCTCCTTGTGGTCGGGGTGGACCTCCTGGTAGTGGTGGTGGCAGAGCCTCAAATCGTCGCCCACCACCTGCTGCTCGGCCAGCTCCTCTTCCTCGTCCGCCTCCTCCCTGCGGACTGCCACGGTCGACCCTCTGCCTCTGCCTCGGTGGTCCCTCAAATGTCTGCTGCTCCTCGGCACGGCGGGTCGGGCAGTCACGAGCCATGTGGCCCTGCCCGCCGCACGAGTAGCACTATCTGCCTCTCGAAAGACTGGCTCCGCGTTGTGTGCCCCGCACTGTGGAGCTAGTGTCCTGAGGTCGTCTGCCTAAAGGTCTGGTCTGCCTGGACCCCTGAGTCATCCGTCGACTGCCTGCTACAGATGACTCTGCCACGTGCCGCCCTGCGGTGGGTCTCGACGCTGGTGTAGACTCAGCAAGGAAGCTCTCGATCAAAAGGGCCCGCTCCAGTACTTCTGTCTGAGTCGTTATGATGAGGGAGATCAGCGATGCCCTGATCTCGTATCTCAAACCCTGATCGAAGGTCCGGGCCCGGAAGAATGGGTCCCGTACCATGTCGGTCGAGTAGCTCGAGAGATCAGTAAATCTCGCCGAGTACTAAGCGACCGGCATGCTGCCCTACCGCAGCTGAAGAAGCTCCTGGATACGCACCGCACGAAGGGTGGCTAGGACGAACTCCAAGCGGAAGAGGCTCTCAAAGTCCGTCCAAAGTAGAGATGTCTCATCGTGCACCTGGAGCATCAATCTCCACCATCGTCCTGCTGCTGCGTGTAGTAGGCTCGCAGTGAGGATCACCACGAGGTCTGCAGGTGTCCTCACTAGCCTAAAAACTCGTACCACTGCCTCCAGCCAGTCCTCTGCTGCCTGGGGGTCCGTCTCCCCACGGAACCTAGGTGGTCGCTGGCGCTGGAACTCGTGCAGAGCTCCAAGGTGACGTGCATCGTCAGCGGCTGGTGCTGGAAGAATCGGTGGCTCGGCGGGTAGAGCTACCGCTGGTGCCACTGCTGACAAAGGGCCCTGCACCGAGGCCTCGTCGCTCGGTGGGCTGTCGTCACGCTCGACTCTCGGAGCCCTAGCTGGCTGTCGTCGTGGGACCATCCTGAAAAGGAAACAGGTGCGCCACGGTCAGAACAGTATACCTGGTGAGCTGATATAAAGTAATCACAATGAAAACTTTGAAACACACACGCAATCAATGTTTTCATGCATTAAGTCGGAAATCAGTAGTCAGGGTCCTGGTGTACGGATACGTCGGCCGCCGCACCAACACTGGACTCCCTGGACTGATAACCACACTCAATACGCTAAACATTATTGCTTCACATAGAAAAGATCAGAGTTCGCGGTAGAACCGAACTGCTCTGATACCAATCTGTCACGACCCGTCCTCGGGGCCCGTGCCGTGACTACCCCAAGCCCGCATTCCATAGGCCAGGGGCTGGCGACTAGCACCAAGGCATAAATCCCGGTAAAAAGGGAAGGCATTTCCTTTGTACAGTAAACAAGCACCACAGAGTAAGCAAGCGGAAAAGTAAACACTAAGTAAGAACAGAGTACAACTGAAAGTGCGGAAAAGTAAATGGGCCAGTATACAAACCCAAACTGAAAGTAAAGTACAACTCGAAAGGGTGAACAGAAACTGTAAAGTAAAAGCTGCTACACCGAGCTGTCCACTGGAAATCCCACCTGAAGGGTGGGTACAGATTGCTCCACTGCTTCTCGGGTCCCGTCGTCCGCTCCGGGCACGTCCCGCCCAGTGGTCCACCTCCAGGTACCGTTCTTCTCTGCAAGCCTCAGCCACGATCAACGCTGTCCGTCGTCGGCAACCAACACAACGTAGTGCGGGCATAGCACGTGCAGGGGTGCGTATAAGCTACTCAGTAGGGACCCCGAGACCCCTGAAGGTCTCCCAAAATCCACAATGGATAATCCACAAAGGGAGATACAATCACGAAGTAACAACCGACACTGCTTAGGTATATTCCCATACATATACCTAAGTCATCAATTCCAATACGCTCCAACCTCCGAGCCCAAGTACAACTCATTCCACATAGGAAAGTATACGTATTCCACATAGGAAAACAAAACGAAATTCACACAGGATAACACAACACAATCCACACAGGAAAGCAACAGGATTCACCTCACACAGGTATACTTCTTCGGAGAATGATAAAGATGATCACTGATCCATCTAAGTCGTCGGACCCATGAAGGATCGATAGGTAACTAACCCCCGTAATGACCCACACAGGATCGGGCCCACATAGGACCTGTAGGCGTTGGTTCACACAGGACCGCTGAGCGCAGACCCACACAGGATCGGGCCCACACATGACCTGTAGCACTGATCCACGTAGGATCGCTGAGTGCTTTAGTCGTCGTCGAATCCACCAAGGATCTCTGTACTGTCGTCATCGCAGTCACAGTAGTAGTAGCAGTAGCAGTAGCAGTAACAGTCGCAGTCGCAGCCAGCACTAGGGTTCCCGCACACAGCAAGATCATTCGGGAGGGTCCGCTCCACGAGCCGAGAGGCTGATAAATCAACTGTCACAGAGTCCAGAGTTGATGTATCCAAAAGTTCCGTATCGTCAACAGGAACTCAACGCAACAGTCGGCGCGTCGATCGGACGCCTGGTCTGAGAGTTATTTGCTATTTCGTCCCAGGGGCCCAGTTGGTTTTTAAGTCAAAACCAACCCGACCGTACTCCACCTGCATCCAAACCTCGGGCGGAGTAAGCCAAAAGATCTGTCTCACTAAGATAAACACAACAAAGCTAACGGCACGTCAATCGGACGTCCGTTGCTCAAGATATGAGCGTTTCCGCTCCGAGGGCCCGGTTGGTTTCGTGTACGAACCAACCCAGCCGAACTCAAAGTAAACCAAAACCTTGAGTGCGATATACCGAAACGACCGTCTCGATCCAAGGATCGCATCTCCGCTGACGGCACGTCGTTTGGAGATCTGTAGCCCATGTTATGGGGATTTGAATCCAAACTGCTCGGTAACGGGGGTTTCGGGCCCGGGCCGTCCCGGCCCGAGACCCCCCGGATGGCCCGAACCGAGTCAACCTGCCCTAGACAGGGTCAACCTGGCCCGGCGCGGCCCGGCCTGGCCTGGAGAACCGGCCAGGCATGCCGGTTCAGTGCAAGGGAGTGCGCTGGGCGCGCTGCCAGCTCCGCCGAAGGCTGAGTTTGCTGGAAACGGGGGGGGGGGGGGGCTGCCCCCCTTTGTGAAACCGGCCCCCCTCATTATGGGGGGCCAATTAACCGCCCGGGGGAATTTAATTCCCCCCGTTTGCATCATCCCGGCTGGCCCGACCTGGCCGGCCGACTCCTTCTCAACAGGACCGGCAAGGTCCGGTCCTCTTCCGTCATCCGACACCGGCGGCCCGGCTGGCCGCCGGTCATCATGTTCCACCGCGGCCCGGAACCGGCCACGACATTCATCGTCCGGCGCGGTGCGACGACACCGCACCCCTCCGCAGCGGGCCCGCTCCGGCCGCGGCGCCTTCAGTTTCCTTCGACGCGGCGCGACGACATCGCGTTCATGATAATCTTTCCACGGCGCCGCACAATATTTGCCGTGTGAATCCCCCGTGGTGCGACGACACCACGCCATCTCGTTTCATCCGTAAGAAAATATTCAAGAACAAAGGAGGGGGGGTTCGGCCGTGTTTGTGCGGTCTGGCCCCCCTATCGTTAGACGATTTCACATAATCATTTATCCTCAAGATTGTCATGCTAGAACCAAGAACGAGAATAAATAAATTAAACAACAACAAACCCCTACCTCGGTTTCAAGAACGATGTTCGTCAACGACCCGCGGAAGACGAGCATCGCGGTGGTCGGCGTCACGGAAGAAGGACGTCGATGTCGTGAAGCGAGGATTCGAAGCTCTTTGATGGCGATTTCGCCACGGGGAAACCATCATGGAAGATATGACGCGGAAGGAGACGTTGTCGGTGTCACGGGTATGGCGTCGCGGAAGACGGTTCCCGAGAACGTGGCGTTCTTCGTCGAAGTCCGAAAGTTCTTCGCGTTTTTCGTCAAAGTTTGAAGAAGAAGAACGAAGCTCCAAAATTCTCTCAAGGTGGATAGAGAATTGTAACCAAAATAAAATAAGCTAAAGTCTTATTTTATTTACACAACCAAACCATTTTGAAATTCAAAGGTTTGAAATTAAACAACTCAATCCATTTAATAACCCAAGTTGTCAAGTTCATTAAAAGAGGAGTTAAAGGGAGTTAAAAGAAAGAAGTTGAAGTGTTAGGGTTCATGTGGGCCCCACCACACTTAATCATCTCAAGGGAGGTTAAGTGGATGTGGGTCCCACCCCTAACTCCCTTTGGGAGAAGTTAACCAACAAGTTAAAAAATAAAATGTGTTTCCACTTTGTATTTAACTTCTTTTAATTTTTCCCAAAACTAACTTTCATTTCGCATAAAACGTAACCTTGAAAAAGGTCTCCTTAAGCGAATATCGGCGCTGCGAGTTCATCGGTGTCCTCGGATTTCAATTCAAAGCACCGGATAAAAAGTTAGAAATTCCCGCTCGTTCGTTCACTGAACGTACCCGAGCCACACTTCGGAAATTTATTTCGGGCACACCGGGCCTTGGAATCAGGTTCCGTTAGAAACCGCGTTCTTGTAAAATTTCAATGAAAATTAAGAAAAAATTTCCCTTGAATTTTTATGGGTCTTTACACCATGCACCTTGATGTCAATGGTGAACTCATGTTTTCAATATGAGCACCGTCTCAATAGTTAGAAATTATCACATACACATTTACTGAATCTACCTAATTGAAGTTCTAAATTATGTTTCGGTCTCTCTCAGCTTCGGAATCACATGCCATCAATTTTTGTGGTCTCATAAAAATTATATATAATTAAAAAAATATGTAATTTGTGGGTCTATACATGTAGTCTTGGATGTATGGATATAATATAAATATGAATCATTATTTATAGATGGTATTATTTTTACAATTATGGGTTCTATACACTTAAAAATAAAATGAAACCCCTTTGTTTCCAAAGAATCAAAACCATAAAATATGGATACATATTTATGTATATATCAATATTCTCATCAGTCCATGAAAACATTTTAGGTTTACTATGGAAATGATTTTATAAATGATTTATCATAAAATTTTCTATTTATCAATGAATAATTATCTTTAAATTCATAAAGTCTAATTAGGTGGAGTTACATTAGAATTTGGGTCCACCAAAAATATGGTATTATCCTTCATTTGCGAAATATTATATCCCGATACACCATATAGTAAAAAATAAATTTCATAAATGATGATGAAAATTATAATTATGTAATATCATTTTTTATTGGGATCTATATTAACATTAGGATTTCATCAAACAAGTTGAATACACTATAACATCCCAGTACCCGCACTCCAAGATCATATTTTGAAATCCATAACATCACATACGACTCTTGGATGATGATAATTGTGACCCAGATAATTCATATTGATCGTAAAATATAAAAAATAATTAATGGAACACCTATAATATATATTTACTTATTATAATATGTTTTTGAGAGTTAGAAAATGTTCTACGATAAATAAATCACTTTAATTTAAATGAGGATTCTTCCAACTTAACTGAGATTATTTTTCACATTAAGACAAGATGATCATCCCAATTATCCCACTTCTAGTCATATATATTTTTGTAACCATTATATTAAACCTGGGGGAAAGATAACATTTTGAGTTTGAGATCAAATAATCATTTATTTTAATCAAAAGAAATAGAAATTGAATTTGATCAATGAAAAATATCGTGTATTTGTGTATGGTGACACAATGAATGTATAATTGTGATTCATAAATTAACTCGTACCCATGAATACCTGGATCATAAAATAAAAATGTATAGATATGGAAACAAAATATAGAATCAATAATCATGATCCATGGGATAATAATATAAATCTTTAGAATCATTATAGACCAAAATAAATATTACAAAAAAACAACATTATTTGGAAATAATATTCATTTCTATCTTGAAATCACTCTTAAAAATTGAATAACCATCCAACAAACTTCCTATCCGAATGCATTGGAGGTCTATCATAGACCCTACCATCATTGGTTTATCATGTAACCACCCTTTATTAGTTTATATTTAAAGCACCAATCATATGATTGTCATGTAACAAACCATAAAATGTCTATCTAGTATCACAAAAAAATATCACATAAAATATTACATTTATTAATAAAATCGTTGGATTTCAGATAAACCTTCAGAAAAATATTAATACATGAGAAATAAATTGATTTTATAAAAAATATCTTTGAATCATTATTAAATAATTGAAATGAAATGTGTTTTATATAATTAATTTTGAATCATGGTTAACCCGTGAAAAAGAAATTGGTTCCATAAAAATATCATTGTAACATGATTAATCTAGGTAAATGAAAGAGGGTTCATTATAATATATTTGAAAAAATCATAATCTATCGTAACAAATAATGAGGATGTTATCCAAAAAAATATCACAACTATGTGATAAATTACAACAATGGGGTTTGATGTTGATGATGTGAAATCCCAATACATATTCCTTAAAATCTTCATTAGGATGTTAATTCTAAAACATTCAATGTGTCTCATACAACATTGAAATGATTTCATAATAATTACCATGATGGAAGAATATTAAAATAAATATAAAATTTCATAAAATAAAAATCTGAATGATATTTCATGTCAAATGCATAGTTTGTATAGCTTATAATGATTTGGAACCTTTGTTGAGTATTCTAGAGAGATTCCTATTGCATTAAAAAGTAGATGTGGAGACCTGAATAATTATCATTTTTTAGATATCATTTTGTAATCTATATATTTGATGTTTATGAATATAAATTTCACATTGTGATATCACACTACTTCATTATTTTATTTCAATATATTTTTGGTATTTTAGGTATCTAAAAAACTCATCATAAAATTATTTTGGTATATACAAATAATAAATTATGATAGATATATTACATAAAAAACATCTCAAAGAAGGAATATTCTAACAAAAATCCATATGTTCATTGTTAAATTTAAAACTATAAACACCATGAAGGAGAGATACTCAAATAGAAATTTAAATAACAAACTATTTTAGTAATTAGGGGAATCATAATTCATATATATGAATGTAATTTAAATTGAGACGAATCGCATTCCAACTATAAAAACATTTGAATTGGATCAAAAAATTAATAATCAAGAAATAAATTTTTTTATTACAATAAAGATAAAAGAAATAATTTTATAATATATTGATTGGTCATGTGTATCCTATATATTTTTTAATAATAAAAATATGATTATTATTTTATTTCCAATGAAATTTTTCCAATATTATCTTTATTTTTATTTAAATTATAAACAATAAATATACAATTAATCAGTAAATAATAATTAATTCAGATGTTTTGACCACATTAATATTTTTTTGTCAAAATGACTATAGCTGGTTGACTATGTTCAAGGAGGTCTTCATATTAAATTCTAAAAAAATGTAATCCAACAATAATATTCATATATATATATAAATTAATTTTTAAAACCAATATTGTAATATAATTATTTAAAATTTATGAAACATTACAATCATATTGATAGTAGGCCACAAAAACACATTAGTAACATTCTCATTTTTCTATGACCATTACAGAAAGAAGTTAAGCAATATTAATCATTAAATACTGATAAATATATCATAAATAAAATATTATTTAATTATATATCAAAATAAATAGATATGTTATGATGTAAAAAGATTCCCATTACATCGAGGATGTGGTATTCAACACATAATTGAATGATGTTATCACATATTCAATACGTTAATACGAATCAGAGAAAATGATATATGTTATTTTGAGAAACATATTTATGTATTAAATATCAGATATAAATAAATTATATCATTTATTTATTTCAAATCCATAATTAATACATTACTTTAATTTGTGAACAAATCACATTATTAATTAATCAAAAAATTATTATTAAAAATATAAAAAAATAATTTCCATCATAATTACCAACCATTATTGGTTGTAAATGATAAATGAAGTACATTGTTTTGCAATTCGGTAGTCCCTAGTACACATGGACATGGATTATGTTACCCATTTTCTATAAGTGTGTGTAATATTACAAAAAACCCTAAAATAGAAAAATAATATTATATTTATGATACTATGGTTTTTAGTTTTCAATTAATTAATTGTAATTTAATTGGAGGAAATAGAAATACAATAAATATGGTCTTTGATGAATTAGACATCTTCTTCAGGAAACTCTATTCGGTTTTCCTCAAAGGGCATAAATTGTCAGATTCTGACCAATGTGGGCTTTATAAGATGATTGTAGTAAATTTTTATCCTATTTTTTCTTGTTTTATAAGATAAAATTTTCATGATGGTTTTGAATATGTGGGGAGAGTGAGGGTTGTTTATAAAATATGAGGAGTATAATTCTTATAGATACAAATGGATAAAATGTTCAGCGAGGTATCCCTTAAAAAATATGTGTCCAATAATAAAACAATTTTGATAAAAGTGGGGATAATTTATAAATATTACCATACAATTGGTTTTGAGAAATTTTATTTTTCATTTTTCATCTTATTATTAATGATTAACCACTATGTAAACACATATTTAACAGAAAAATTGTAATTAATTTTAAATTATTTTTATAATTTCTTTTTCGATAACTATGTTCAACAAAGTTGATAATATATATTATTTTATTAAAAATATGAAATTAATTTCCCAAAAATTAAATTTAAATATGATATATAATTTAATTGATATTTAATACAACATAAGGAACAAGAAAGACTGTTTTTTGTAAATAGTTTGAATGATTTAAATGTTTTTATATCCAATTTGAATGAGAAAATGAATCTAACGAAATTAATTAGTTTAATATATATATATATATGATCAAATTATCCACAAAATTTTTAATAATATTGTATAATACATTCAATTTTTAACATGAATAATCTGGTCAAAATAAAAATCCATTATTCTTCACTATTCAAAAATACAAGAAATTCCAAATAAAAATAAAAAAAATCACCAATATTATATTTTAATACTTCTAATACAATAATGATGTTTATTTTTTCATATTAAATTTGAATTTTTTTCAAAAATTATTTTTAAATCAATACTACTATTAAAAGTCCTCAAAATTTCTTTTTAGAAAAAAGGATAATTTTTATGAAAAAAAATTATCAATTCTGATCATAGGACTATAAAAATTGTTCGATGATTGTTAGGTAATTTTGTGGAATATACATCATATTTTTTATTATTAATATCCATTTATGGTGATTAATTTTATTTATTATGATAAAAACTTTTTGGGCTTAAGAATAGTTTTTTTCTTAAATACACACCCCTTATATCCAATTGGGTTTTATTTTTTTCTAATTAAATAGTAACCAAATTATTAATTATAAATATATTTTAAACCATATATTCATAATATTGTTAATCACAGTCATTTCCCCAATTACAATGGCATTGTGGAAACAATTATGTTAAATAAATAATATTAATAGCTATTTGTTATCCTGTAAGACTCAACCTTGCATCAACCAAAAGTTTTCAAAGATGCCCAATGTTACGTGTATGAATGATAAACATGGTGTTTCATATAATTAAATATAAATTATAAATTTTTAAACTCAATATATTAATGAATATAAATTATATTGAAAGAAAATGTTTTATAACATTTTGGGATGTTACATAATTCCCCCTTAAAATGAATGTTTTCCTATAAATTTATTCATCGTTATCAAATGATTAACATTTTTTGGATTATTTTATATAAAACCACATGATCATAAAGGGTTAATCAATCATCTTCACAATAAATGAATTCTGGAAACGTAAATGGCACATGATGTAATTCAGAACTATGAATCAAAATATTTAGAACATTGGTAGTACATTAAATGATTAATTGGGTAGGAAAATCTAATTACCTTGGACTAAGAGAGAGTGATATGGAATATAGACAAGATGAACTCAATGGAAAGGAATCCAAAATAAAAATTGTTTTTTAAATGTTCCTAGATATTATAAAAAATGATGGTAATATGATAAACGTTTATTCCATTATCCTGTTTCCAAATATTTTGGAATTTATTCACAATCTAGATTGATATAATATAGAAGTATACATTCATGATGAGTATAATTTCATCATTTATTCAATTGACACCAAAATATCATGTAATTTATAAATTATGAGTATTGAATATGACTTTTGTATACATCAATCAATAAAATAACAACCTAAAGACCAAATTACCATAAAATGGAATATCATGATATTCCACCAATTGTTAGAGATTAACCATAATTAGAGTGGCTACAATGTGGTATAATAATTCCAAAAATGATTAAAACATTGACATTGTATATCAATGTCCCAAATTAAATAGTAAGAAAAAATGTTCAAACTAAATTATTACAGAAATAACTATCCTAAATATTCTTTAAATATTTTTTTGGCTAAATTTGATACCTAATGATTAGAAAGAGTCTTCCATATTTTATTTGATGACTAATAAAAAATTAGTCATAAAATCAAAACTAAAATTTTGTTTAACTAAATTTAATATAAATATGTGAAAAAATATATATTTCATTCTAATAATGACATATTTTAAGCCATTGGTATTTTGTGAAACACCTATCTTCCTTTGGTCATTGGATAAGAACCACTGCCTAATTGAATGTGTTTGTTTTTACCAGTAAAATGGGACATTCTCCCTTTTGCATCATCCCTAAAATAATTACCCCCAAATAACATTTTATCTTGATTGTGGGATTTAGAAAAACATCATCAAAAATGATTCCTCCAATAATTTCAATACAGACCGAAAAAATTTACAAATTTAATTCATTAAATGAGGTTTCTAATATGGTTAAATGATGATCATCCGTAATGTTATTTACCAATGTTGATATCATTAACTCATATGATTACCTCACACGAAAACAACCTAATTTCCAAATTGATCTCAACTGACCATTTATTATATCTATAAAATTGGAGAACTCTCCCTCCCAAATCCTATGATGATATCCATAACTTTACATTACCATGATTTATTCCAATAATTGTCAAACAACATTCCATCTATACCACTAATAATCAAATGGAAAACATGGAAAGTGTATATTTTGGATGAACTATTATGTTTACTATTTTATAAAATTAGAGAAATATCCAACATAAAAAGTTGATATAACATTAAATAATAATTTCTATAACTTAACCCAATAATTCATTTTAGATTAATACATCATCATCATCCATATGAAATACATTAAAGAAAAAACATGTTCAACATTATTATTTAAAACAATAGAAAAGTATATGTCTAATAGGCGAGATAAAATTCCCATTAAAAGTAAAAAATAACACTTTTTATTACCATCTATCAATGATGATAATATTTTATAATTTTATGATGAAAAAATCAATGTGCATGAGTGAGAGAAAAAAATAACTCATACACATCAATTAATAGATCATCAAATATGAAATCATGGAAAATGAAAATGAATTAAAAATAACTAACAATGAGAAATGTGATATCAATCTAGATCATTGTATTTATTATAATCCAATATATATATATAATAAATTAAGCATGTACTTACATCAGTATCATCTTCATTTCAGTCATACGATGAATCTTACAAATAGAGCAATGATACGATTGACTTCAATACCAAATCAATTAGAGGGATATCATAGACCCACCCATCCTGGGTTTATCATGTATCCCCCAATTATTAGAAAATAATGGAACAAAACATCATTGGTTTATTATGTAAGAAATCATAAAATTTCCCAGTACCATTACAAAGATAGAAAATAGAAAATCACGAATTACATAATAAACCGATTGGAACACACAATAACCCTTTCATTATATTATTCTTCCATGGAAATGAAATTGTTTCTATAAAAAAAAAATTTGAAACATGATCAAGGATTTTAAATGAAATGGTATTCACAACATCCTATTTAAAACATGATTAAACCATAGAAGAGAAATTTGTTACCTAACAGTCTCAAGGAAACATGATTAACCCTTATAATGAAAATGGGGTTTCATAACAATATCATTGAAATAATAATAATTCAACTAATGAAATAACAAGAATTCTGTTAGTAAAAAATATCCAAAATGAAGGATAATTAATAAAAATTGTATTTGATGTTAATGAATGGATGTTCCATTAAAAAATCATTAATAAAAATTTTATGTAATATAATCCATAAGCATTCAATGGTTCTAATTCCACATTGAAATTTTGAATCATAATCCTCATAAAGGACGAAAATAAAATGAATCATAGAATATACATAGAATAAATTGATTCATGATATCTCATTTCAAATGTATGGTGTATACACCTCATAAAAAATTATTGTGGAATAACATATAAAACATTTAAAAAATAATATTGTGACAAAAATCCATTACGGTTTTTGTTAATTTGATAATGTAAACCCCATAAAAGATAAAGTCAAACATGGATATTTTAATTAATATAATTTCACAATAACAATCATATGATACATTGATGGTAATTATATACAACACATAGAAAATAATTTGAGAATATGTAATCTATCTCATAAAAATAAAAGTGATATAAAAGGAACACTTATTAGCTTATTAAAATTTGAATTACAAGATACAAGAAATGATAAAATAAGTTGGAAAATTTAATAGCATGAAATAAATTAAATTCAATATTATATTTTTTATAGAGAATTATATACTTATCCAAAATGTAATTAGGATAATTATAAAAAATTAGCCTCCATTAAATTTAAATTTAGATGAAATTCTTTACAACTATAGTTACATTTTAGTAGGAAAGCACAAAATTAAGAGTAATAAAATGAAATATTTAAATAAAATTATAATAAATTACTTCATGATATTATAAATGAAACAGTTATTTTATATAAAACAAAAAAGGAATAATTTATAGAATATGAAATTAATCTCACTGATGTCAAATGTGACAAAAATAAATTACATTGAGACTGATTTTGTCATGTATTTCCTCTATATCGCTAAATAATAAACATATGATAATTATTTAATTTATTAATAACCGTTTAAAGGATTATTTTTTATCATTTATCTCTTATAAAATAGTAATCTAAAATTACTTAATCAGTAATATGAATGTTGAATGTTCTTATAATTTCTCACTTATGTGTCAAAATATCAATAATTGGGGACTATGGACAAGGGTGTCATTATATAAAAATATCTATGATAAAAAATTTGAAATTATTATCATATTTATAGATAAATGAAACATTTGAAAAAAATCATGAAATACTGTTCTTAAAAATTAACCAACAATACAATCCAAGAGACGAAAGATCATATGTACACAAGAGTAAAAGATTAATTTTAATGAACAATAGTTACTATTGTTCATTTATAAATAACAGAGTGAGAGTAACTATTTTTACTTACACATAAATTGATTAATAGTGCTTTTATATCCAATATTAATGTGAAATTGATTCAAATGAATTAAATTTGGCCAAATGATTATATATTGTCAATATATACATTAAGCACAATTGAAAATATAATTTAACAATATAAATTATTTAAAAAATATCTTATTTCAATTAGAATTTAGTATTTTCGCAATAAATTAAAATACAAAACATCACAGAAAACAAAGAGTAAAATCTCCTTATGTAAATGATGATATTTGGCGTCGATAAATGAACTTTCTTTTCTCTAAAAATTATCAAAGATAAAAAATTTAATTTGAAATCATTATTGTAAATAATCTTTTGAATAATGACCTTTTAGAATAATATATATGCTTAGACCTAAAATTTGATTTATTATTTTCATAAGCCTATCAAAAATAATAGATGAATGAAAAACATTGATTAAATTTATAGGATTTAAATATCATTAAGATTATTCTCTTGCAGTATTCACTTTATTTATTTAAGTACAACAAATTTATTCTAATAAAAATAGATTTTCATAAAAAACCCATTTATATTTAATTTGTTTTTATTTTCATTAAATATTTACTGACCACAAAAGGATTCATTATACAAAAATCTATGAACAATATATTTTAAATCAATTTAATAATATCCATTCCCTCAATTATAGTGGCTCAGTGATAAGCATAATGTTATAAAAATAATAGTAATATTATATTATTGTATATTATGCCTCGGCATTTCTTGTTACACAAGTTATCTATAAAAATTAATGATATGTCAAATGAATGAAATAAATGGTCTTTTGTGTAATATAGTCTAAAATTTTCTTTCTGTAAAATATAATATATCAATGAATTTAAAAAAAACTGAAATAAAATATTTCATAAAATATTTGGATTTTACACAAATCTACCCCTTGTTTTTCCAATTCTACTAACCCTTAAAAACCACCCACATATTGTAAAGGGTAATTGAATTTAAACTCAATCATACAAATGGACTGAATTTCATCCCATTTTATTTGGAAAAATCTCATTTTTGAGACTATATGCCTTTAACATATGAATCATTAATGAGAATATAGGTCCCATAATGTATGATAAAATTTCAACTATCATTCAATTTTATGTGTAAGTAACTATTGTTCATTTATAAATAACAGAGTGAGAGTTTTTTTTTTGAACAATATCATTAAGTATGGCTCAAACGATCCATATCCCATGGAGATCTCACTCTCTTACTCTCCCTCACCTTTATCAGGTTTCCTATAGTATCATCTTGTGACGATGTTATTCCCCATAATCGGATAACTTATTCATCTATTCCCCCTTATCAGTGGGTTTATATCCTCAATCGTTCCTTCATTTGTCACACTAGTGTCTAGAGCTCTTAGGTTTCCTATTATCCTGCCTTATAGGCTAATTCCCCTTAATGTATTTATTTTTTTTCTACCACCTTTCTCCAACTTTCATTATTCCAATGACATCCCTTTTTCATCACACTTATGATTCGTGCACTACCCTTTACATCATTTCTCTCTTAATTTTGTACATATTCCCCTAATTAAATCCTTTTGATTCAGATTTTTATCTTCTTTATTTTATAATGTTCTTTTGTGTGCCTTAGATGTCCACTTTTGATTGATAATGATGAATCAAAAAAATATCCTCCACTTTGTGGGGAATATTTTTATTGTAGTTTGGCTTGTGATAAGTGGGATTCTTCCACTATTTTTATAGGATTGGAGTTTTATTGGTTTTTAACCTCAACAACATCAATAGTTGTAAGAACCCAATTTTTGCTGCGAAATACTTTGGAATATTCTTGATGATATTCCATAGCAGCACCTTCAGACGACGTGCGATTCCGAGCCTCGGAGTGGCCGGAATTAAATTTTCAGTGCGTTCACACTGAAAACGCTAAATAAATGCGATAACTCTTAAACGGTGATTCTTATCAGGAATCCGATTGTACGGATGGGTCCGGAATGGGGTGTTTACCCTAGGAACAACATAAAATTTGTCGGCACGGGACGTTTGGACCCCTCGCCCGCTTCTGGAATGTTAAACAGATTAAACTAATTAATTAATTCATTTAATGTTGAAATGGAGGTATCTCATAAATGGTGTCTTGGATTGGAAAGATGAGGGTACTGTTGAGTCCGGATCATGCCGTTTACCCTAGCCAGGGTGTAAAAGTTGTGGGTGCGGGCGTGCTGTGAGAGATGTCACTCAGGGGAAAAATGGTCTTTTCGAAATGACCACTTAGTGATTTTTTCATCACTGGCGTTCTTTTCAAATAAAATTTAAATGAAATCTCGGAATGGAAATCCGAGACTTCCGTTGAGTTCGGAATAGAATGTTTTTCCCAGGCGTGAGATAAAATAGGTGGGCGCGAGGGTTTCAGAATCCGCACCCGTTGGGAGAGTTTTAGTGAATTTTTATAAATTCACTGTTGGGGAAGACCCATTCTCCCCTCTCTCTATCTCTGTCTCTCTCTCTCTCTCTCACGTTCTTCGGCGGTTCGAGGAGCCATCTCTGACGGAGCCTTGGCGGATCGGAGGGGGAGCGTCGTGGATGTGTCGCCAATGACGAACGAGCGATCCGAGGTAGGATTATTGTTGGATTTTGTGCCCTCATCAATTTCCTCAATTTCTTCATCATTTTCATATTAGAATTTCTTTTATTTATAGTTTTTAGAATTTGGGGCATTGTCCGAACGAACACGGCCAATGCCCGAGCCCCGTTTAATTATCCTTTCTTAAATGTTTTTCATATCAAATTTTTGGGCACACGCGAACCCTGATGGATCGATGAGCCGGGGAAGGCGTTGTGATGATCTGGCCCCAGGGATCCCGGAACCGGTGTTGGATAATTTTTCCGATCACCGGAATGGTCACGGGGGCCTGTCGAAGACTTGGCTCCTATGAGGGGCGGCGGCCAGAGGACTAACCGGCGGCGGATTGGGGAGACCACGCCCGGAAATGCGGCGGAGCTCGGGGGGTTCGGCACAGTGTCGGGGTCGCGGGCGTCGGCTGGGAAAGTGCGAGCGGAAGCCATCAGAGGCATTCGGTCGAGTGGCGTCAGCAGGATGAAGGCGGTCGGGGGCTCGCGGCGTCGGCAGGACGGAGGTGGCCGGGGGTGTGCGACGTCGGCAGCACGCAGGTGGCCGGGGCTCACGGCGTCGAGCGAGGGTACAAGCGAGGGGTGACCGTGACATCCTCACGGTCGAAGGAGGAGGCCCCCGAGGCGCTGACCTCGGGGGAGGACCCAGTGGACTAGGACCTGGTGTTTGTGGGTCCTGCGGAAGAAGATGAAGACCGGCCTTCTGGCCGGTCTGCTTGGAAGAACCGGACCCGAGGGTTCCGGTGCGATGGCAGTGAACCGCGGCGGTCTGGACCGGGCCGGCGGTCTGGACCGGTCCGGACCAGCCACCTTGGGGCCCCTTGCATTTCGGGGGGCCATAGATTCCAAACAGCGCGTCCGTATGACGCGTCTTCTTCGGCGGGGAGGTCTTATCGGCGAGGCACACTTTTTAAGGTGGGATTTGGGTTTTTTTTTGATTTCGTGCCTCAAGACGGGTGACCCGAGGAGCTTGAAATCAATAACAATAAATTATTATTAAGGTTGCGACGGACGTGGCTCGTGAGCCGGACGTCCGTTTGCGCGCCGTCAACGGCAGAACGGAACTTGCGTCGAGGGGAACGTTTTGAGTTGGTTTTAGGAATTTTTAATTTCCGAAACGAGGGGCCTCAGAGGCAAGGCACGTCTTTATGTGGTTTGTCGTTTTTCGGGGGAAACTTATTTGGGACGGCGCAGATGCGTCCGACGTCTGATTTAAGCGCCGTCAGTGGAGTTGGAACCCTAGCATCGAGGCGGAGGTTTCTAGTATGGTTCCAGGTGTTGAAGCCAGAGTTGAGGCATGGGCCCCATGGCCCATCTGTTGAGCTGCGTGCAGCTTTTAGTGGCTTTTTCCTCAGACGTCCGTTCAGGGTGTCCAAGCAGTCGATGTTGGGTGTTTTTCGGAGGGCATCACGTTGGCGCAGTCTGCCCGCTGTAATTCCACATGATGGTGCGGGACCCGCAAGGGCCGTTTCGGTAGTTGACGGTGATTTATAGCATTATAACTGTGCGACCTTTTTGAACAAATGAATAGTCCATCTTGTGTGATTATTTGAGAGGATCTCAACGGTGCGATCCGTTTGTTGAGTTTCAGGGCCGGGATGCAGGTCCCATGTGGAACCGCTAGTGCGCGGGGCGCCGGAAAGTATCTTTTTCTCCGGATATCCATTGCACTCAAGTGAGCAGTGCTTTTGACATGTTTTCCCTAGGGGATCACATTGGTGCGATGCGCCCAACTGTTTTCAGGGCCGAGGCTCGGGATCAAGGGACGCCATTTGGGCGTGAGGCGGTGTTGGTGACTTTTTCGTCAGATATCCCTTGAAGGCGAGTAAATAGTCGATCTCACGTGTTTTTCTGCGGGGATTACAACGGTACAATCCGTTTGGTTATGCAGAGACTCTTGTGTGATCTTGTTAAATGTGGAATAAAAGGTGCTCCAGTGGCGGTTCCTTCTACCGTGTTTGTAGAGGACCCTTGGCGTGTGATCACACACTCTTGGGATAGTGATATAAATGATCCACAAGAGGTGGTTTGCCGTTCCTGGGCCTTTGAGTAAGAGGTGTTACGTCACGCCTTCGCGTTGACGTAGGGTGTCGTGCGCATGATAGCCTTTGGCATGGAACGTGTTATACTCAGGGAGTATACGGGAACCCTTGGAGTTACATGTGGTTGTTTGTACCTGAGGACGTTTGTACTCTTTGTTGGGGTTGAGATTGGGACACACATTGTGTGGGCCCCACATGCGTGTTGTGCTCTGCTTTATGTAATTTGACCCATCGCGATGTAGAGGGTCCCTCCGTGCTCGTTCATTTGACCAGTATTGTTGTGTGGTCTCCCCTGGTTTCGTTCTCAATGAATTGGCCGGTAGCAGTGCTAGTGACACCCAGTGATGGAGCAGGCACTGAACCCTTATTGGGTGAGTTGTTCTGGAGTTGGGTGGTTGCACGATACCCACTACGTGTTTGGTTGTCCAGTGTTGTACCTTCCAGTGGAGATGGCTAGAGCAGTTCTGAGTTTTACCCTCCAGCAGGGCAGGGCAGTGGGTTACTCATCGGCTTCTAGGGTCTACCCTCCAGCAGAGATTGGGAACTGGGTCACCCGACACTCTTAGGGTCTACCCTCTAGCAGAGACTGGGAAGTGGGTCACCCGACGACCTCTTAGGGTCTACCCTCCATCAGTTCTGGGCAGTGGGTCGCCCATCATCTAGTTCCAGGTCTACCCTCCAGAAAGGCAGGGTAGTGGGTCGCCTGTCGAATTATGCCAGGTTTACCCTCCAGCGGGGCTAGGCAATGGATCGCCTGATGATGTATTAAGGTCTACCCTCCAGCGGGGCTGGGCAATGGGTCTCGTGATGATGTATTAAGGTCTACCCTCCAGTGGGGCTGGGCAGTGGGTCGCCTAATGATGTATTAAGGTTTACCCTCCAGTAGGGCTGGGTAGTGGGTCACCCGATATCATATTATGAATTACCCTCCAGTAGGGCTGGGATGTGGGCCATCCTTTGGCATTCCAGGCTCATTCCATTCTAATAGGCTAGCCTCCGGCTTTCCTCCGTGATTACCGGGTGGGACCCTTGGTTATACGGGTCAGTGTTGTGACGACGTTGACTTTGAGAATACCTCTCGACTGCGGGGCAGTGACGAGGTGTGGTTTGACTTTCCCAAGAACTCTCAAGTACAAGGGGCACATTCCCCACCGAGACGCGTTCTTGTGACGCGATCTAAAACCGTGCGAGCGAGTCAGTGCTTCCCAATGAGGATAGTGTCGAGGTGTGGTGATTGAGCCCATTCGATTGTGGTTCGAGGCAGACGTGCGGGATGCATGGTATCAATGGTGTTTACATCTGGGATTGTTGGATACTCTTTTCTTGGGCTGAGCTACGGGTTGGAGATCCCCTTACGACATTTTTCGGGCTTCTTGTTGAGCATATGGACTTGTATATACCTTGTTCTAGTACCCACTTCTTTGGTTTGGTTACTCTCCTTCCAGGTGAGGTGAAGACGCGCGGGGTATGCCACTTGCTTTCTGTGTCTAGATTCTCGTTGTTGGACGAGTCTACTCTCCTACTATCGGTAGCGAAGACTCGACGGGAAGTTTATCTTCTCACCGTTTCCAGCTCCTTGTGTTTGGACGAGTCTACCTTCTTTACACTTGTTGGGTTGAGCTGGACTCTTTACTATTTATCTTTACATCACTCTGTTGTACTTCTGTTCTAATCCCTATTAGATCTACTGCTCACCCTTCGGTACCTCCATTGTTGCACCCTCGAGCCTTCGGGGTATCCTACTGAGTATTTTTATACTCACCCCTTCTTGGGCTTTTCCAGCACTTGGTGTGACCTTGCAGAGACAGACAGGTTGGTCGTGATGTCAACGGAGCTTAGGAGCCGTGAGCTTGGACCGCGTGCGGTGGTCGTTGTCGGGTTCTATGTGTGGGACCGTCCCAGCTGTTTTCATTTGTTTTACCTGTTTTCGGGTTGTGGCATTTTTGGTTGGGCGTGTGTTTTCCCCATTTCATTCCAGTTTACATTCAATTTGTATTTTTTACTATTAGAGGTCGATGCACTTGTGGTTTATTTATATATCAGTTTCTCTTTTCCTCTGCTTGTCTTTTCTTTTACTATGCACTTTTTCATTGAGTGTGTTGCGTGTGTGTATACAGGTACTTAGGAAAAGGCCTCGCCGAGTTATTGTGCCTTCAGCGCTGGTCGCCAGCCCTTGGCCTAAGGAGGCGGGCTTGGGGTAGTTACGGCTCGAGCCCGGGTAGGGTCGGGTTGTCACAAAGTGGTATCAGAGCTGGTTCGTCCTTGGGACGTTGTGCGGAAGTCCCTAAAAGACTAATTGGTTTGGATATAGGGAAATAGTGTAAATGTGTCTTGAGAGCATCTCTCAGGCCAGGGAGTCCAGTGATGGTGCGGCGGCCGACGTATCCATTCACCAGGACCCTGATAACCCGCTAGTCGACTCGGCATGCTGAGACACTTGTTACAGGGAAATTTGTCTGTTCATCACATAGGACTGAGTCTTGACTGTCTTTCTTGAGTCAGCTCCCCATATTTGTTGTTATTGGTATATACATGTTTGCTCATCTGATCACGACACTCTTTGATAATATTCAGGATGTCTCTACGAAGACAGCCAGCCAAGATACCGTCTTTGGTTCGAGACAATGACCCTGTGAGCTATGAGGCCTCAGTCCAGAATGAATCATGCAAGCCCCTTTCTCCGGGTGGGCCAGTAGCTGCACCCCCACCAGTTGAGCAGCAGTTAGTTTCAACAGAGCATGCTGATCTTGAGCGTAGGTTGAGCACGCCCCGTGATTTCCAGCGGCAGAGACCGCTGAGGTTTAGTGGTGAGCCAGACCCTGAGGTAGCAGAGGTTTGCCTCGAGGCAGTGGTTTGCCTTTCCAGGCTTGTGCAGACCCCGACAGATAAGAGAGTGGCTTTGGGAGCCACCCTTTTTCATGGAGCAGCTCGACATTGGTGGAGTCTAGGGACTCATCTTCTTGACGAGTCGTCGCTTTCGTGGGGCGACTTTCAGTTGTTGTTCCGTGAGGAGTTTTTCCCCTACTTCTAGCGCTCCATTTAGATTCAAGAGCTTCTGCAGTTTCAGCAGGGAGGGATGACGGTGGATGAGTACGCGGCTAGTTTTGCAGATCGTGCATGCTTTTACCCAGACTTGGTCCATAATGGCAACATCCGAGCGTGGAAGTTTGAGCAGGGTCTCCGCTGAGATATTTGTGATGTCATAGTACCCTTGGGTGTTTCCACATATCCCGGGGTGCTAGAGCAGGTGTTGGTGACAGAGAGATTCCTGTCACCTTTTGCAGATGGTAGTGGTAGAGGGCATGATAGAGCCGAGACGTCTTCCGTAGTTAGCAGGCGCCGGAGGATAGGACCTCGATGCAGGTGGAATTCCCACTTCCAATTTCGGAGACTTGGTCAAATACCACTGTGGAGAAAAGGAATAGGGCCTCAGCTGAGGATGTGCTTCCGTGAGTAGATCTCGGGCCATGGTCATACACTAAAGTGGCACTTGAGGGCACCAGGGTAGGCCAGAGAGAGTCGGTTCTATGCTTGCGACGGGCGAGGTCACCTGGCACGGGACTGCCCGATCAGGCATGCTGAGAGCTTCGAACAGGTAGCACGTGCACCACCACGACAGAGGAAGCACCGTGATCAGAGTAGCCTCCAGGGAGGTGGTGCGAGCAGAGGAGCGGGATGAGCTGGTAGTGGGGGACGATCTTACGAGGTCTTCCCATCACCACTATCCAGCCCACGTCAGGATCCAGGAGCTGACAGTAGGGACCATGGATAGCCATGAGCATTGGATTTTTATGATCATGTGAAGAAGGGGATGATGAGAGGTACCCCTTGTGACTCTTCTACTTCTTCCTTTAGAATTGTAAGGCTCTGCGTGTGAATGGATTTTCTCCCTGCTCATTGTATGAGGTGTTACCAGGGTGACGCAGGGCGTCGGGTGTAACCCTGTGTTGGTTTTGTAAAAGGCGTGAGACCTTTTTCTCTAGTCGATGGTGTCAAATCCATCACCTTTCAAGCGTGTATGAGTGACTTAGTCATGGAATCTCGTGTGACCAGATATCATTGGGTGTATCACCATATGGATATTCTGAAGTAGGGAATCACCGGGCCTTGTTCCAGGTGTGGGATTAGTACCCTATGTTGCTCCCTAGTTTTCATTTCATGGATGAAAAGCTTCAAGGATGGAATGATGTAAGAACCAAATTTATGCAGCGAAAGACATTGTAATATTCTTGATGATATTCCAGAGGAGCACCTTCAGACGTCGTGCGATTCCGAGCCTCAGAGTGGACAGAATTAAATTTTTAGTGCGTTCATAGTGGAAACACTAAATAAATGTGATAACTCCTAAACGGTTATTCTTATCAGGAATCTAAGTTTACGGATGGGTCCGGAATAGGTTGTTTTCCCTATCAACGACATAAAATTTGTCGGCGTGAGACATTTGGACCCCTCTCTTGCTTCTGGAACATTAAACAGATTAAATAAATTAATTAATTCGTTTATTGTTGAAATGAAGGTATCTCTTAAATGGTGGCTCGGATTGGAAAACTGCCGGTACCGTTGAGTTCGGAGCATGCCGTTTACCCTAGCCAGGGTGTAAAATTTGCTGGCGTAGGCCTGCTGTGATAGATGTCACCCAGGGGAAAAAATGTCTTTTCGAAATGGCCACTTAGTTATTTATTTATCAGGGGAGTTCTTTTCAAATAACTTATAAACGAAATATCGGAATGGAAATTCGAGACTTTCATTGAATTCGGAATAGGATTTTTTGCCTAGGCGTTAGATAAAATAGGCGGGCGCGAGGGTTTCAAAATCCGCACCCGTTGGGAGAGTTTTAGTGAATTTTTATAAACTCACTGTTGGGGAAGACCCATCCTCCCCTCTCTCACTCTCTCTCTTTCTTCAGAGGACAGAGGAGCCATCTCCGCCGGAGCCTTGGAGGATCGAAGGGGGAGCGTTGGGGACGCGTCACCAATGATGAACGAGCGATCCGAGGTAGGATTATTGTGGGATTTTGTGCCCTTGTCGATTTTCTCAATTTCTTCATCATTTTCATATTTGAATTTATTTTATTTATAGTTTTTAGAATTTGGGGCATTAGCCGAACGAACACGGCCAACACCAGAGCCCCGTTCAATTATCGATTCATGAATGTTTTTCGTATCAAATTTTCGGGCACGCACGAACCCTGATGGATCGATGAGCCGGGGAAAGCGTTGTGAAGATCTTGCCCAGGGATCCTGAAACCGGTGTCAGATAATTTTTTCGATCACCGGAATGGTCAGGGGGACCGGTCGAAGACATGGCTCCTGCGCGGGGTGGCGGACGAAGGCCAAACATGTGACGGATTAGGAGAATGCGCCCGAGAACGCTGCGGAGCTCGGGGGGTTCGTCTCAGCGGTGTGGTCGCGGGTGTCGGTCGGGCGAGCGCAAGCGGAGGCTGGCAGAGGCATTCGGTAGAGTGGCATCGGGAGGACGAAGGCGGTCGGGGGCTCACAGCGTCGGTAGGATGGAGGTGTCTGAGGGACAGTGGTGTCGGCAGGACGCAGGTGGCTGGGGCTCGCGGCATCTAGCGAGGGTGCATGCGAGGGGCGACCGCGGCATCCTCACGGTCGAAGGAGGAGGCCCCTGAGGCGTTGACCTCGGGGGAGGACCCAGCGGACAAGGACCCGCTGTTTGCGGGTCCTGTGGGAGAAGAAGGAGACCGACTTTCTGGACGGTCTGCTGGGAAGAACCGGACCTGAGGGGTCCGGTGCGATGGTAGTGAGCCATGGCCAGTGGGCCGCAGCGGTCTGGACCAGGCCGGCGGTCTAGACCGGTCGAGACCGGCCCCCTTTGAGCCCCGTGCATTTCGGGGGGCCGTAGATTCCAAACGGCGCGTCCGTTTGACACGCCGTCTGCGGTGAGGAGTTTGTATCGGTGATGCACCCTTTTTATGGTCGGTTTTGGGTTATTTTGGATTTCGTGCCCAAAGACGGGCGACCCGAGGAGCTTGAAATCAACAAATATAAATTATTATTAAGGTTGCGACAGACGTGGCTCGTGATCCAGACGTCTGTTTTGCACACCATCAATGACAGCACGGACCTTGCATGGAGGGGAACGTTTTGAGATGGTTTTGGGAATTTTTAATTCCAGAAACGAGGGGCCTCGGAGGCGCGGCACATCTTAAAGTGTTTTGTCGTTTTTCGGGGGAAACTTTTTTTGGATGGCGCGGACGCGTCTAACGTCCGATTTAAGCGCCTTTATTGGCATTGGAACCCTGGCGTTGAGGCGGAGGATTCCAGGGTGGTTCCGGGCATTGAAGCCGGAGTTGAGGTGTGGTCCCCACGGCCCGACTGTTGAGCAGCGTGCAACATTTAGCGGATTTTTCCTCGGACGTCCGTTCGGGGCATGAAAGCAGTCGATGTTGGGTGTTTTTTCGAGGGCATCGCATTGGCGCAGTCTTCCCGTTGTAATTCGGCACGATGGTGCGGGTCCCGCGAGGGCCGTTTAGGGAGTTGACGGTGATTTCCAGCCTTATCACCGGACGACCGTTTTGGACAAGTGAATAGTCCATCTTATGTTGTTTTTCGAGAGGATCGCAATGGTGCGATCCATTCGTTGAGTTTCGGTTCCAGGATGTGGGTCCCACGTGTCACCACTAGTGCGCGGGGCGCCGAAACGTATCTTTTTATCCAGATATCCATTGCACTCAAGTGAGCAGTGCTTTTGACGTGTTTTCCCAAGGGGATCGCATTGGTGCGATGCGCCCGACTGTTTCCGGTGACGAGGCTTAGGATCACGGGATGTCGTTCGGGCGTGAGGCTGTGTTGGTGACTTTTTCGTCGGATATCCGTTGGAGGTGAGTAAGTAGTCGATCATGCGTGTTTTTTTGTGAGGTTTACAATGGTGCAATACGTTTGGTTGTGCGGAGCCTCTTGCACGATCTTGTTAAATGTGGAATAAAAGGTGCTCAGGTGGCGGTTCCTTCTAACGTGTTTTTAGCGGACCCTTGGCATGTGATCGCGCACTCTTGGGAGAGTGCTATAAATGATTCACAATATGTGGTTGGCCGCGCCTAGGCCTTTGAGTTGGAGGTTTTACGTCACACCTTCGCGTTGACGTTGGGTGTTGTGTGCATGATAGCCTTTGGGCTGGAACGTGGTATACTCAGGCAGTATACAAGAACCCTTGGAGGTACATGTGGTTGTTTGTACCTGAGGACGTTTGTAAGATCGTTTGGGGTTGAGATGGGGCCACACATTGTGTGGCCCCCACGTGCGTGTTGGGATCTGCTTTACATACTTTTAACCCTCGTGACATAGAGGGTCCATCTATGCTCGTTTGTTTGACCAGTAGGGTTGAGTGGTCTCCCCTGGTTTCATTCTCAATGGATTGGCCGGTAGCGGTGCTAGTGACACCCAGTGGTGGAGCAGGCGCTGAACCACTTTTGGTTGAGTTGTTCGGGATTTGGGTGGTTAATCGATACCCACTAAGTGTTTGGTTGGCCAGTGTTGTACCCTCCAGTGGAGATGGCCAGAGCAGTTCTGAGTTTTACCACCCAGCGGGGCTGGGCAGTGGGTTACTTATCTACTTCTCGGGTCTACCCTCCAGTAGAGACTGGGAAGTGGGTCACCCGACGATCTTAGGGTCTACCCTCTAGCAGATATTGGGCAGTGGGTCACCCAACTACCTATTAGGGTCTACCCTCCACCAGGGCTGGGCAGTGGGTCGCTCATCATCTAGTTCCAGGTCTACCCTCCAGTAAGGCTGGACAGTGGGTTGCCTGTCGAATTATGCCAGGTCTACCCTCTAGTGGAGCTGGGCAGTGGGTCGCGTGATGATGTATTAAGGTCTACCCTCTATAGGGGATGGGCAGTGGGTCACCTGATGATGTATTAAGGTCTATCCTCCAGTGGGGCTAGGCAGTGGGTCACCAGAGGATGTATTAAAGTTTACCCTCCAGTAGGGCTGGGCAGTCGATCAACTGATATCATATTATGAATTACCCTCCAGCAGGGCTGGGCAGTGGGACATCCATTGGTATTCCAGGCTCAGTCCTTTCTACTAGGGTAGCCTGTGGCTTTCCTCCATTATTACCAGAGTGGTACCCTTGGTTATACTGGTTAGTGTTGTGACAACTTTGACTTTGAGAATACCTCTCGACTGAGGGGAAGTGACGAGGTGTGGTTTGACTTTCCCTATAACTCTCAAGTACGAGGGGCACTTTCCCCACCGAGACGCGTTCTTGTGATGTGATCTAAAACCGTGCGGGTGATTCAGTGCCACCCAAAGAGGATAGAGTCGAGGTGTGGTGATTGATCCCCTTGGCTTGCGGTTTGGGGAAGACGTGCGGGATGCGTGGCATCGATGGTGTTTACTTCTGGGACTATTTGCTACTCTTTTCTTGGGCTGAGCTACGGGTTGGAGATCCACTTACGACCTTGTTTGGGCTTCCTGTTGAGCATATGGACTTGTATATACCTTTTTCTAGTACCCACCTTTTGGGTTTGGTTTCTCTCCTTCCAGGTGAGGTGAAGACGTGCGGAGTATGCCCCATGCTTTCCGTATCTAGCTTCTCGTGGTTGGACGAGTCTAATCTCCTACTATAGGTTGCAAAGACTCGACGTGAAGTTCATATTCTCACCGTTTCTAGCTCCTTGTGTTTGGACGAGTCTACCTTCTTTCCACTTGTTGGGTTGAGTTGGACTCTTTACTGTTACTCTTTACTACACTCTGTTGTACTTCTGTTCTACTCCCAGTTCGATCTACTACTGACCCTTCAGTACCTCCTTTGTTTCTCCCTCAAACCTTCGGGGTATCCTTCTGAGTATTTTTATACTCACCCCTTCTTGGGATTTTCCCGCACTTGGTGTGCCCTTGAAGACGATAGATAGGTTGGTCGTGACGTTATATGAGCATAGGACCCGTGAGCTTGGACCGCGTGCGGTGGTCGTTGTGGGGTTCCAGGTGTGGGACCCTCCCATCTGTTTGCTTTTGTTTTACCAATTTCTGGGTTGTGGAATTTTTGGTTGGGCACGTGTTTTGCCGCTTTTCTTTCTAGTTTAC
Source organism: Viscum album (assembly GCA_963277665.1). NCBI lineage: Eukaryota > Viridiplantae > Streptophyta > Magnoliopsida > Santalales > Viscaceae > Viscum > Viscum album. The sequence continues at coordinate 61,882,401 of OY728164.1, read as the reverse complement.
TTTCTGCTTGTATTTTTTACTATTAGAGGTCGATGCTGTAGTGGTTTATTTATATAGCAGTTTCTCTTTTCATCTTCTTGTATTTTCTTTTACTCTGCACTTTTTCATTGAGTGTGTTGTGTGTGTGTGTATAGGTACTTAAGAAAAGGCCTACCCGAGTTATTGTGCCTTCAGCGCTGGTCGCCATCCCCTGGCCTAATGAGGCGGGCTTGGGGTAGTTGTGGCTCGAGCCTGGGTAGGATCGGTTCGTGACAATAGTTTTCTATGATGGTGTTTCAAATTTCTATAGTGTCTTGTTCCACTCTTTTTTACCCCTTCTCTACTAGCTTGTTTCATCACTCCTGACCACATCTCATCTGGGAGCATTATTTTCATCATTATTTATTGTTAATGTTGTGGGGGGAGTGGGTTGGTGCGGTTTTCTGTTGATGGTGTTTTTATGAATCAGATTATTTTTTTCATTGGGGATTTATGCCCTTCTTTGAAATTTTATTTATTTTCAGTTGCAATGATGGATATTTATATAGGATTAAATTGTATTCAATATGGTAAAGATGATGGTTTCTAATGGGTGGATCCCACTGGCATATTATTTTCTTCATTGTGGGTGATCTGATAATATTTAAGACCATTGATAAGATGTTTCATTTCAGGAAAGTGGAGGTGAAATTGTTAAATCATCCTTCTATTGGTGTAGATCATGGTGGATCACTACATAAGGTTTTCCAGCATATGGTGTCTCGATTTTGACAGTATAAAACATGGTTGATCTTAATTTCAAATTGGGATGTTTTGTTAAATAATATCATGGTTTTGAATTTTAAAATATGACAGCGTTTACGAATCAGGTTGTTGGGAGGGTACCACTTAACAATAAATAGGATTTAAAAGATATATTTGTAGGTTTATAAAGTACATATGAATTCATGCAACTCCACGTGAAATTGGTATACCTATTTAATGTTACCAATTTACGGTGTAATAAACCCTATAATTCATTAGCTTTTCAGGTCCATCTTATATCATTTAACCTAACAACATTACTTCTCCTAATGTTAATCCCACAAACCTCCTCCATTTCAAAATATACACTAATATGGTTTCTATGAAGGTATCAATAAATCCTCAAAACTCCCATCCATGGTATACTTACTATAGGAAGCCAACTCAATGACGACATGATATGTACGACTCTTCATTTGATCACGGTTGTTGATCCCAATTTACATTCCCCCATTATTTATGATACAATGGTATAATAAAAAATTATTATGTTACTAGTAGAAATCTTAAGAAAATATGTTACTCCTATACATTTATGATAATTTGTGACCATAATTTACCTCAAAACAACCCTTTCTTATTCATATTAATTTCTTATAACAAAATTATCACATTGTCCTTCATCATTTTAGGTTGGAGTGTTTACTTTGAATCAGAGGGATATTCCCCAAACGATACCACATATATATGTATTTCTTGTTGAGGTCAATGCAATGTTCAAATACCAACCCATCAATCCATGTCTGACACTATTTTTTAATACTTATATCCTTCCCATATCTCTATTTTCTCACAAATATAGTGAATCACATGGCCTTAATAGATTTTTAATATAAATTTTTTACAATGATTGAGTTTCAACAAAATGATATGTATTGATACCCTATTTGTAATAGCATTATAAAAATAAAAAACATTGTTAATATTATTTTATATCATATTAATTTTAAATAAATATCCCCCAATTTTATTAGAAAACTTATTCATACATTAAATCCCTCAATAAAATTTTATCTATGATGTTAATCCATATACTCATCTTCTATAACATATAATTTCTATTTACAAATAAAATATTGTTGATTCATATCATTAAACTATGTGGTCATCAACATGACTCTATGAATTTAAACTATGTTATCAATGTAAATTCAATATAAAAATATACTATATTTTATTTTACCAATCAATTGACAAAAAAACCCACGATATTTCGGTCCACACCAAATTGGAAATATCCATTATATTGATATCAATAAAATTATACTATATTGTATTCTAGTTAATTGACATTAAACTAAATAACCACATGTCCATGAACCATGTCATTTTTAATAAGTACGTGTCTCATACAAATTAACATTGGGGAGTTCATTCACATTGATTGTAACTTAATTTGGTTAAGAGAGAACTCCATCCAATTTTCATTCATCAAGATCCTAAATTTCATATATCTTCTTAGACGTGTTCCCCTTATCCAAATCATTTATACCTTTCCCCTTTTGATAAATATATTTTATCACCCATGTATTATGAATTGAAATTACATAATATAGTATCAACCCATGGTATATGTTCATTGACCATAAAGAATGAATATCCACATAGAAATAGTTATATGAATTTATATTTTATTGAAATAATGATCGAAGATATATACCCATAATCACTATCTCTATCATACATTTAACACCCCCAAATGATAAAGGGTCAAATGACTAAATGATATGACTCATGTCAATAAGGTGAACCTTTTTTCGGGAGCCTGTCTGATTAGAACTCCACAGTTAAGCATGCTTAGCTTGGAGTAGTGATCAGGATGGGTGACCTTCTGGGAAGTTTCCCAGGGTGTGTGTGAGTGAGGAAAAAGCACACTGGAAAGGACACGTGTGGGTTTAAGGGGACAATCATTAGTCAGGTGACCCGTTCGAGCATGTGGGTGGACACTGGGGTGGGCCCCATGTGTCTACGGGGGCAACTGGTGGATCCTTGTAGGACAGGACCCAACGGCTCGGTTAAGGCGGGGTGTATGTGCTATCACGGGGACCCGGTTGTCACATTTGGTATCAGAGGAGGAACCCAGCCTTAATTGTGGTGCACTGCTTGGGTTGAGTAGTAGGGCCAACAATGAGGACGTTGTTCTCTAGGGGGGGGGGGTGATTGAAACACCCCCAAACGATAAAGGGTCAAATGAAAAAATGATATGACTCAAGTCAACAAGGTGCACCTTCCTTTTCGAAAGCCTGTCTGATTAGAACTCCACAGTTAAGCATGCTTAGCCTGGAGTAGTGATCAGGATAGGTGACCTTCTGGAAAGTTTCCTAGGGTGTGTGTGAGTGAGGACGAAGCACACTGAAAAGGACATGTTTTGGAATGTGGGGACAATCATTAGTCAGGTGACCCGTTCGGGAATGTGGGTGGACCCTGGGGTGGGCCCCACATGTCTTCAGGTGCAACTGGTGGAACCTGGTAGGCCAGGACCCGACGAACTTGTTAAGGCGGGGTGTCTGTGCTATTACAGGGACCTAGTTGTCACAATACATGTATCTTTTCTTTTAAATTTGTGAATCCACCCATAGGGCTGTACATATTAAAATGTGGAATTAAGATTCATTCCTGGATTACCCCTCCATGTGTTATATAGTTATCAATGGAACTAATAAGCTATATTGGTTAACAAGAATCTACATGACACTATTTGGTAATATAATTTTGGGCATAAAATAGTATGTATAAATAATCCTAGAAGTATCCATGGTATAACATATTTCAATCTCACTATCATCTATTTGGGATCATTATATTTTTCCTTAATCACACTATAAAAAACTCATACCAGGTCATTCATGTCAGCAAGCTCATTCCATTTACACATGGTAAAAACTACTCTAAAACTCTTCTAGTGAAGCCCTATCCATAATAGACTTACATTATATTCCATGATCTCGATTGACATAACCAAAATTTCTAAATGGAATTAATTATAGTAATCATAAATTTTCCCATGGAAAACTATTATTCGTTGTAAATTTAATAGATGAATTATTCTATACTTTTTTCAAAGGAATCGTCCATAGTGATGGAATAATCCTCTTAGACCACCCCATATAATGGGGACACATCCTAGAGGTACCATCATTATTGAATTATTAATGGATACCATGTTTAACACATGTTCAATTATATCCCCCATCTTATATAATGATTTTAGAAATTGGTTAAGACATTATGAATCCCAAAATATTCTTATCTCGCATACCTTCTGCTCATGTGTTATTCCAACAACCATAGATTTATCGCCCTTAAGTTTTCAAAATGTTTAAAAGTAGAATAATACTTTTTCAAAAATGAAAAATCCATTCCACTAATTTAAATGAGTTTATAGTTGTTGTCAATTAATGTTTTTATTACTAACCCATTAACCCTCATTAAAACCACTCATAAAAAATGAATAAACATTTACATATCATTTTAAAATCATAGAGAGTGTGACACATTTCAGATTACATGGCATTGTTTATAGTTTTCATAAAAATATAAAAATGAATATTTATGAATATTTTATTTCGAAAAATAATACATTACATACTTTCAAATAATGTTGGTCATCAAAAATATAGAATCTATTCCATAAACGTAGAAATACACTGTAGTTTTTTATGTTACATCACCTATCTTATCATTAATTCCAATTTATATAATCCTAGTAATTTTCACCATCTCTTCATCACCACATGAAAAAAATATTATTGAATATATGTGGATAATATATTTTTAATCCTATAACTACTCTCCTCTTAATGTGTTTTTTCAAATTTCAAATTTTATAGTGTCTTGTTAAGTACTTTTTTCATGGGGAATCCTCCAAAAATGATTAGGTGAGGGCCTATTTCTAAAAACCATCTACTACCAAATGGGTCATTCCTTACGTGACCACCTATTGTTACTTTAGTGTATAAGAATGTTAAATAAACTTCTATGAGTATAAATTCTGTATTACTATTAATTTTTAATCATCCAGAATGTTCTGGTATATAATTGGATGGTCATGGTAGTTCACCCCACTGTCATAGAGAATCATTATCTAGTTGTGAAGGATCACTATAGGGCGGTCCATTTGACACAATTGTGTTTTGATGATGGTACCAAGAATGTTCTTCCACACCTATAAAAATATAATCTCATTTTCATTATACAAATACATCACTATGTATTCCATTCAATTAAAATAATGATTTTATTCAAAAATATCATTTGGAAAAGACATGCACTATCTGATTCATAATATATCTCTAATATGTTGTTCTGTAATTATTCAGGTGAACCCATCATAATACCCTATAATTCATTTACAGCTAGTGGATTCATATTACGAATAATGATAGTTTTTTCCTAGATATCTAGTACGTAAATGTATTTTTCCATCAATAAAGTATTGATAGGAACAATAATAAAATATTTTAATGATCTATTATCATATTATCTCTATTCTATCATCTGATAGAAAACAAGACCATTCAGCTTGATCAAGATATCAATGCTTCAAAAATATTTCAGTGTGGGTGTTCTCCCAAGAAATACAATGATAAATCAAGTAAATAATTATATCAATCTATGAATGTAATAATGATACATTTAATTTATTTGATTAATTTTTAAATTTTTTGTATATTGTTGTATTATACCATCATTTGAATAATGATGAGAGTTCCAATTACATATCTACACTCATCCACCACACTAACATCTAAGATGATTTATGATAAATGTTCTTGTTTCTGACGCTTTCGTCGGGGCGCGCACATCCGTCCGTGGAGGACGCGCTGCCTGTTGCCCCGCATTCCCGCATTCCAAAGGTGGGCGGCATTCGTTCCCTATTCAGGGATGTCTGCACTTTGATAAAAACGGGATGATGGGATGTCGGTTCTTCCTTCCGTGGATTCCTCCTCGGAACTCGTCACCTAGTCCGGGTCTCCTTCATAGATTTAATACATTGTTCGTGAATCTCATTCCCGGTGCCATATCTTCATGGACGCCGGTTAATTACACTACTTATGTCAAGACATTCCATGGGGTCTTGACATGGTAGCGACCTTCAGTCGGAGTAGACTGCAACATCAGGCATGTCAGGGCATCTCTGGGTGCATGGACATCGGGGAACCTGTATTCTTCCACATGAGAGGGCATCTCAAGGGTGCATAACCTGAGCCCTGTGTCCGAGGTTTTCCTCAGCTTCCTGTGTTTAACATAGGGTATGCAGCATGTTTAACGTCTTGCGAAGACGGTTATGCCAAAGGCGTTACATCCGAGGTTTTCCTCAGGCATGTCATGTATATCACAAGGTAGGCCACGAGTTTAACGTCTTGCGGAGACGAAATAAGGGTGATCAAAATGTACCATAGAGACGGATCGATGGTGGTGTTCCCTATAGAGGGGAGATGTCACACCGTAATGGATGATCTGAACACCACTGGGGGCGGATCAGGGGAAGTGCACCCCAGGATGGGGTACATTACCATTGGTTGGGATTGAACCTCTTAGAGGTTGCCTACATACCCTGTGTAGAGGACAGGGATCAAAACCCACGTAGTTCGAAGGGTGTCATCGGTGAACCGACATGAAAGTAGACCCGTGGGTCCACTAGTGGTGGGATTGAACCTTGGGAATGCTTCCTACGTACCATGCATTGACATGGATCAAAGTACTCATAGTTCGGAGAGGATGAGTCACAACGGCTTGCCGTCGGACCGGAATGCAATTTAACGTCATGTTGGACGAAGGTAGAACTCGACGTGAATTGGATGATGAGTGGGCTTGAACCTCGTGGAGGCTTCCTACGTACCATGCCTTGACATGGATCAAAGACCTCGTAATTCAAATGGGTGTGGTGTTTAATGTCATGCGGGACAAGGAGGCATACAGTTTAACGTCATGATGGACAAGGACATGCATTTTATCGTCATGCTGGACGAAGTGTGCAGTTTAACATCATGCTGGATGGGGGTGAAACTCAACACGAATGATCGACCGAGTAATGTAGAATGAACCTCATAGAGGTTTCCTACGTACCATGCCTTGACATGGATCAATGTCCTCGTAGTCTGCTGGGTGGGGGTCAGGGTCGGTGCTCACTCTAAGCCCACTTGAGTCATGCTCGGTGTGAGAAACAAGAGGTTGCAAGGCCCTGACGATCACGTCGTGAAGGATGCGTCTGTGAGAAGCGGAAAGGGGATTACGCGTGGAGCGGCCCATGGTGTCTTCCTCATGTCTGGCCATGAGGGCGTCCCAACTCACTAGCAGGTTGAGGTAATCACCTATGCGCTAGTGCAGAAGCGGGATAATGCCATGGTCATTGGAAACTATCCCAACAAATGGAGATGAAAAGTGTGAATCACATGCCCAATATTCAGAAAGTCGTGAGATTGGCGTGGTGATGCAGGATAACTATTGACCGTGGCAGAAACACAGTGTCCATTTCACGTTAGCCAGAAATGAGGACAACAAATGAGGGCTGACCGCTGACCATGTTCGCAACATGGGGCCTAACTCAAATATCGTCGATCAGTCTTCCGGAACGTTGGCCCAGGACAGCAGGCAGACCATAGGTCGAGCATCCATACTGTTAGGGGGTCCCTCCAGACATGATCAGTCTTCCGGGGTGTTGGCCTAGGACAGTAGGCGGACCAATGGTCGAGCATCCATACTGTTAGGGGGTCCCTCCAGACTTGGAAGTGAGTGATGACCCGAACGAAGGACACTCAAAGCGTGAGGTGGAGAGATGGAATGTTTGAATGGATTCCAACGCTCTTGAAACTACGCCACTATAATCATGGCATTAGGCATCTTATGCTTGGCGCACAAGGAATCTCTTATTTGGAAGAAGAGGCATCCTATGATTGGAGCACAGGGTTTAGTACAGTTTATAGTCATGTAGATAGGACTACTCCCATAAGGCACCTAGAAAGGCTGGTGTTGGGTCTTACGCAAGGGCGGCCCATGGTGCTGGGCCTTACTCCAGGATGGAGGCCCGAGGTGCGGAAAAGCGCGGCAAAAGAGGGATTTGGGACCAAAGATGGAAGGTTCCTCGTTCCCTATCGCGCCCTCCACTGGCCTTGGTAGTGGGGAAGTACGGAGATGCATGGGTGCTACTTTCCGCAAGAGAGGCTTGGGGGCTTACACCAAGGTGGTTGACCTTCTCCCGTGGACATACGCTACTCCGAGAAGGAGGATATCATCCCATGTGAGGGTGATTCCATTCCCGTGGAGACGATCATCGTAAAGAATGTCCGAGCCGGGGGGACCCTGCATGCGAGGCACATGGTCGGATCACAGTTTAACGTCATGTGTTGAGGACGTGATGCTTGGCAGTTTATGATCCTGCAGCTCGGACGATGTGGGTTCACTCCACATCCCCCGGACTTACATAACCGGTACCCTCTGGTCCTTGGGGAAGGGAAGGTACCAGTAAGGCCGTACGGGTGGAGCGTCCCATGGTGTCTTCCTCATGTCTAGCCATGAGGGCATCCCAACTCACTAACGGGTTGAGGTAATCACCTATGCGCTATTTCACAAGCGGGATAATGCCAAGGGAATTGGAATCTATCCCAACAAAGAGAGATGAAAAGTGTGAATCACATGCCCAATATTCAGAATGTCGTGAGATTGGCGTGGTGGTGGAGGATAACTTTTGACCGTGGCGGAAACGCAGCGTCCATATCACGTTAGCCAGAAATGAGGACAACAAATGAGGGCTGACCGCTGACCATGTTCGCAACATGGGGACTAACTCAAATATCATCGATCAGTCTTCCGGAACGTTGGACTATGACAGCAGGCGGACCATAGGTCTAGCATCCATACTATTAGGGGGTCCCTCCAAACGTGATCAGTCTTCCGGGGCATTGGCCCAGGATAGCAGGCGGACCAAAGGTCAACCATCCATACTGTTATGGGGGTCCCTCCAGACTTGGAAGTGAGTGACGATCCGAACGAAGGACACGCAAAGCGCGAGGTGGAGTGATGGAATGTTTGAATGGATTCCAACGCTCTTGATATTACGCCACTGTGATCATGGAATAATGAATCATATACATGGAGAATAAGGCATCTCTCATTAGAAGCGAGAGGAATCCTATGTTTGTCACATAGGGATTACTACAGTTTATAGTCATGTAGATAGGACTTCTGGCGTCGCATTCTTGGAGCATAAGGAATCTCTCGTTAGAAGCGAGAGGCATCCTATCATTTGTTTGATAGAGAGTACTACAGTTTATAGTCATGTAGAGAGGACTACTGGTGTCTCATGCTTGGAGCATAAGGCATCTCTCGTATAGGGCGAGAGGCATCCTATCATTTGTTAGATAAGGAGTACTACAGTGTATAGTCATGTAGATAGGACTACAAGGAAGAAGGTTCCTATAAATGGTTAGTGTTGGGACTTAAGCAAGGGCAGCCCTTTCTTGTTCAACCTGGCATAGGAGCCATGTGATTGGGTTTGGAGGAGTTTCCTGAGGAATGGTTCAACTCAAGGTACTCGTGGAATTGATGATGAGAACCTCAACTCACGACATAGGAAACAAAGAAAGTGGAATACATCAACTGAAGGTGTTTCATGGTGTGTGTAGTGTATGAAATCATGATATTCCATAGGTTGAAGGTGGGAGCGCATAAGGGCGCAATGGAAAATCCCGGCATCCCGGCCTGAAAAGTTTGCTGTGCGGCTCTCCATTTTTCATGAGGTTCTGTGAGTGTAGCGAAGGGACCGGCCCGGAGGGCCGGGACCGCAGCCCGGGACTGACCCCGAGCAGGGGTGCGGGGGCGCATCCCCCATGGTATGAACTGGTTGGCGCGATGGTAGGAACCTCGCAAAAGACAGGTCTTCGCGAAGTAGCTTCGCGGAGCATGGCCTCGCGGATCAATTGTCTCTCACGGAGCAAAGGGGTCTCGCGAAGCTTGGTCTCACGGAGCAGAATCTCGGAGCATTGGCTCGCGGAGCATGGACTCGCGAAGAATGGTCTCGCGGAGTAGCATCATGGAGCATTGGCTCGCGGAGCACGGACTTATGGATCCTCCGCTCGCGGAGCAGCAATGCGAAGGAAGCTGCTCACGAAGCCGTAATGCGGAGCTCCGCTCGGCCGCCCAAGGGGCGAAGTGGATGTGGCCATCCTCCTCGAGAAGGGGGGTGAGATGGGTATTTATAGGCAAGGGGCACCGCGAAGCAGACCCCCCGCGCAACCTCGGGTGCTTCGTTGTGCGATCGCGAACGTCAAATGCATTCGCGGAAGGGTACCGCCTCCGGAGCTTCGCGGCGGGCTCGCGAATGTCAAATTCGTTCACGGAGAGTTACCACCTCCGGTGCTTCGTGGGACCGCGCTGCTCGGGTGCTTCGCATCGGTGCTTCACATCAATGCTTCGCGAGGGGTCTTCGCGGCGCATCGCGAACGTCAAACGGGTTCGCAGAGCCTCTCACATCATTGCTTCGCGGCGGCGCTCCGCAATCACGGAGGGGGCTTCGCGAATGGGCTTCGCGAACCAGATTTCCATCCTAACTTCAACTGTCCATAACTCGTATTCCGTAGCTCCGTTCGGGCCCTGCGACCTACCAAATAGAATCTTAAGAAAAGTTCTATGATCTTGGATCATGTATGGAAGCATTTGGAAAATTTCAGGAACGTGTTTTCTGGGGTCTACAGTTCCCTAGATCCTACCACCCATGCACCTATAGTTTTAGTAGGATATATATAATCCATAATAGGATTCATATTAGATAGATATATATGGAATATAATATAGAAATTAAATCAGTCAAACATGATTATAAAAAACTATTTAAGAGGAATAATGAGATAAAATATATCTTTCATTCTTTTCGATTAGTAGATTTTCATCTACATCACATTTAAATAATCAGTAGTGGATGGAGAATACCTTAATGTAATAGAATATGATACTACCCCTATTTAATGGACACCTAGTAGCTATACATCATACTCACATTGTTCATGTTCATGTTGTTATTCTACCCCATTCAACTTATTCTCGACTGTCTAATTCTTTTAGAATCCATTGAGTTTAAATTCATGACATTAAGAGTTGATCACTTATTACATTTCATGTCACAACCTAAAATAATGGGTCTTGAGTAATAACTAACACATTCTCTCCTCCATAAAAATGCATATGGTGATAAGCACCAAATGGAATATCTTTCATCGGGAGGCCTTTTTATAATTTTCTTATACATATGCACCGAAGTACATCAATGAGTAATTAGATAAGAATAATAATAAAAATATGAAATATATTGAATATAAACATGCATATGAAAACCTCTAGGTAGTACAATAGTACTATAGTGGATAATTAATGTAGTGGGAAAAAATGAATTCCTAATAAAAACTATGTCCTAAAATGAGAACCCATGAAATTAGATATGTTGAGAGAACACATCTCCTGATCTCATTTCATCAAACAACATACATGGTCTAATACACCAGGTATCCCTATGATAATTTATAGTCCCTATCAATCTATCTATCATCTCCATAAGATACAAAACATACAAGAAAATCTCGTTCAAGGGTGAGTATATATGACCCTAATATGGGGGCACCTAATGATGAAGGAGGTAGTAAGAGACCCATATTTATGTTTTAAACAACTCAACAGAAAAAAATGATATTAAATATAATCCAAAAACATGGATATATATATGTTTATATATATATATATATATATATTATGAAAACAATGAATATCAAATCAGATAGATGGGGATCACCACCTCAGTACACATCCCATAAAAAGTATGTTACAAACTCTTAGAGTCTATCACCAATTCTAAATATTTCACGTTTCTTCCATGTAGAAAATGTTCATGTCAAACCATACATAGACAATTTCCCCCATTGTGGAGTGGACCAAAATTTTAGTAGAGGGGATATTCACAGAAATATGAGAATTGATCTAGTTAGTAGATAGATAAAGGACCCATGACCTTCCACATAAAGAGGATCCAATATATTAATCATAAAATGACCCATGACCAGCCTAGTTGGAGGGTTCCACTCTATGTAACGGTAGTGGAACCATTCCCAACCCAACTGGAGGGTTCTACTATATTAGATAGTTGAGGACCTTTAAATAGAATGACAAGAGTTTGTCACTCTTTTATATGGAATATTAACCTTTCCATGTCAGTTGTAGAGTTCCACTTTTGTAGTCGAGGTTCAATAATAAAATAAAATATAAAGGATCCAATCAGTTAAAATATAGATGACCCATCCCCTTCCAATTATGAGGGTTCCAGTCTTGTAGTTTATGATCAATTCCATATCTCTACAGGAAGGTTCAACTTAGTGGATATGTAGTGTACTAGTTAACAAATTAGGTGGATGATTTCACTCTAACAAAAATAATGGTTCCAAGCCCTTCTCAGCCAGAGGGTGACACTCTGATCTATTTTATTAACCTATATTATCACTTCCATCTTCTTGAATCACCTAATTAATTATCATTAATGAAATATCTACATTCATAGATAAAAATACACTATAGAGGCTATCATAACATTCAACCAGAAAAACAAGATAATCTACTCATGGTCCAAAATAAAAATTCAAAAGAACGATATATGAGAAGATATGCCTTCCATGGAAATGATGAAAGGGTACTTAACCTGTAAGAGGACCCAAAAAAGTTAATGTTAAATATCCCTCACAAATCCATGTACCGAAGGATACATGGATTACTGCATATATATTCATACAAGGTTTGTTGGTGGACTACAAAATGTGACTGAGCTATCATGGTTCCATCCCTTGCAGTTTTCCTACGTCTATTTCAGACAACTGTGACTGAGTACAAAAACACTCAGTGTGTACCTACCTTTTACCATGACCATGTACTCCAGGAGTACATTTTAGGAATGAAGAAAATGTGGATCATGGAATATGGGAGTCACAGGAAATGTCTAACACATTAAATTCCACTGAAACCCTAGCAACACATATGTACTGGATATATGTCTTCTGCTCATCGAATTACATGGTGTGTAGTCATATTTTTTGAAAAATATTTGATCAACACTTGGGTGTTCTAGATAAAGATCCTTCATCAAATATCTCACCTCCAAACACCCAAAACTGGAGTATCTTCCATTGGTGACTAATTTCTGGCACGACATTGGACGGAATTGAACTTTTCTTCTTCCCTTAGGATATTTCATGCCTCATATGCCACATACCATGATAATATATTGATTCTATGTTTTGTTTGACACTGGAATAAAAAATCCTTCACTATAAACCCATAATTTATCCCAAACCATCCTTCATTTGAAAATAAAATCATTTTATCCAATTCCACCATGAATATGGGTGTCCGATCAAGAATGATACAACCCGAAAATATCGAACCATGGCCATATAAGAAAATGGAGAAGTGTGTAAAGTATGATGAAGGAAATCCATAAGAAACATATATTTAATAATAATTTTGACGAATTACTAGAAATGAACTTTAATAGGGATTTATGAGGTGAGATGAAGGGATTAATCTATTTAAAATCTATAAATGGGAACATGTAATTGCCTATTTTGAATGGAGATCATTGAATGGACTAACCATTCATAATCAATATGATCAAAATGGTAATAAATCGTGAATAAACATGTCCTAAAAAGTTTTTAGATCATTTATTATCTACGAACAAGCACACCCATTATCTACGAACAAGCACACCCATGTCACATTTCCGTCATTATGTTCGTATCGTCTCCATCATCCACGATTTTTTGTTCTTTCAACGTCAGAACATGATTTATCAAGGAGAGGTTAACAGATATACACTCAATCCTACAAGGACTTCTATAGAAACACATGGATTGTTATCCTTGTATATGGTTTTATAGATGAAACAATATCCAGATAAGTAATTAAAAAATTATATTTTATTATTCATTTTAACTAAACCCATATGCCAACATTCATGATATTTGATCACCCCATGTAAAACAATGTTATGTAACGCTCGACGTAAAAATCACTTTCCAAAGTGAACTATTTTCATTTATTTTTATCCAATGTTCCATTTAATATTTATCAAATATTCATTAATAAATATAAGGAAAGTGATATAAAATATAATTAATATTTTCATTAAATATATTCTAGGTACATAATGCCTTACAATCACACACCCTCTCAAGGCCTCGATTGAAAAATATATTTGTAAATATTCCAATGACTTGCAGTGAAAAAACATGTTGTATGAATCATTACCTATATCAACATATTCCTCCATGAACATAAATTCTATATGAAATCATAAGATATTGATCCCACATATTTCCCTCTACTTCTGAGAATCATTCCTATATATTCTCAAGCTTATGTGACATGTGAACCAAAAGTGGTCTATCCATGGATGGTCCACTCCTTTTAATCCACAATCTACACAAGGTTATCTAAAAAAATTGGTCCATCATTGATTCCAACTCCACCATCAATTAAAATAATTATGTCATCAATGAACCTCATTAACAGTGACATGTGGTAGATGACATGCACCTGCTCCAATTGTGGGGGTAGGAGAAATTGGTAATAATCCACACCAACCAAATGAAATACCTCTACCATCATTATTAGCCTCAATGATATATTTCCCTCCAACACTAATCTTTTCAATTCACATTATAGAGAGAATCTTAAAAGAATTATTTTCCATACATGACGTACATGGGAATATGACATCAATATGTGTAATATTTCTACCATCTTTTTGATTAATTCATCCTCCCATAGATAACCAGGGTCATCTCTGTTGTCGACTACACCATCTCTATACCAACAATAGTTGTCTCTCTAATCACATTCCATCACAAGGGAGACATGTTCAGTGTCTATTATGGGGCCTCAATTATTTTCCAACTCAGTTTTAGAGTGGTATCAATTATTTTACAGAATCTATACAAAGGTAATGAGATCCTCCTAGCACCAGAAATTGTATATAATGAAATAGTTCATCATGTCCTCAAAAACTAGATAGTGCAGTTGTTCTGGACAACAATGTGTGGCTGAAAGGATGTAGTAATTCTCATTTGGGACACTAATAGCTCATGAAAGCCTCCCCACAAAAGTTATGTCAACTAGGGGTAATGATTAGAGAAAATAATAGAGGATACCTCGTGGTCATTATTAATCCACCATACATACATATACACTATATAATCAATTGAACTATTCTCTCAACTATAATATAAGCATGAATAAATCATTATTCAGTCAAAAATCATTGCGATGGTGTCATAGCCATTAGATATCCATATAATCCATGTGACAAATCCAAGTGATATGTCATCCCATTTCCACTCAAGGATATCAAGAGAATATAACAAACCTGCAGAATCACGGTAGTCATCCACCACCAATTAATAGGTGAAAACCCATGAATGGAACTCTGATACCCCCCCATCATATGTCATCCCACCATAATATCAATAGAATTTCCCTATACATCATCCCTTCCCCAGTATGTAAATCTATGAAAAAAATTTCAAACTCCCTCATCACCTATACCAACATCGTGACAAGTGCCAATGTCCATACCTTGAAATAGATTTCATGCTTCCCTTCATTAAAAAATAAATTTTGGTCATATCTTAATTATATATTTCCATAGAATAAATCACAGTCAATTTATACCATTATTTAATCCCTCACACACTTGATGAGTAGAGGATTAAACAACATATATTAAGTAAAAATTCACCCCCTAGATCCACATGTGTATGCTGCAAGGAAAATAAACTTCATATATGACCCGTGCACCAAATGAGACTGATAATTTTAGCTATGATAATCTATAACTATGTATCATTTCACCGGAATATATTCTATCATGATTTCTTCGTCCAACTTGAATTCCAAACAGTTCACATGTCTCATGTTCAAGTCTCTATATGTGGATTTGAACCTAAGACTCCAATTTTGTTGCTAGATCCCAAATCTCTCTCCCAAAATATTGTGACTCAAATTAATTCGAGGGAATAATAACTCTTCTTACACTAGTAAATGTGTGTCAATGTTCTTCTCATGGGTTTTCAAGTCCCTAAACATATACATGAAAACTACCAATCTCTACATCAACAGACATATAATCCCATATCTTGGGGATTTTCAATACACTACATACTTCGTTCCTTCCTCTTGATGTTTGAAAATAGGATCAACTGTCTTAATCAACATGAAATACTTGTAAGGAACTCCACAAATACTCAGTATAGGTAAATAAAATCTATTTTGATTCTATTTTTGTCAAAGGGGTTGAAATCCTATATAATTTTACAAAAAAACCATAGTATAACCCCTCTAATCCATGAAGGGTCCCCACCTCTGACATACTCTTAGGTGGTTCTCAAAAAATACTATATCATTCATTATCATGTCCATAGCTAAACCATGTTAATAAAATACAATCCTGAGGAAATGATCCTCATGAATCGAGAACTAGAACATTGGGAGATCGCTATAAATTTGGTTCTCCTGGATAAAATCTAGGATCATCCTCGTGTAATCTGCTTGATCATCCTCGAAAGAATTTATATATCTACTAAATCAATCAATAAAACAACAAAATGATCCATTTACCACACATGACACCGTTCATCAAATACGAAAAAATGATTGGGGGAATTATCCACCCAAAAGGGAATAATTAGATACTCATAGTGTCCATGTGACAAAATAATTATTACATCTAAATATCATCATTATCAAATTGAAACTAGTCATAGCCGAACATGGGATTAATATTTATGAAGAAAATCACTCCACAAAATTAATCAAACTGGTCTTTAGTCCTCAGAATGTGGATCTAATTCTTAATAATTTTCTCGTTCATGTGATGATAATCCATTAAATGTACAGATATATTTTCCTCCCTTATAATTAACCACTCTGATGGTTCTAATGTGGACATAGTAGGCCTGATAATACCCTTCTCTCAATGGGCCTCCAACTACAACCATAAATCCTTGATCATGGACGATGTGATCAAATATTCCATAATATATATTGGTGTTGTCTTGGGATATATGTCAACAAAAACAAAATCCATCTCTAACATTTAATGTTGTCCTAGAACATCCTTTGAGAAATATTCCCATAATAACCTTCACGAATTATGTAGTTGAGCTTCAAATAGATCCTTCTACATAAAGGAAAAAATTTACAAATGATGTGAGATTGGTTTCAACTTCTTTCTATAGAACCCACTCCTCCTGCTACGAGATCAATATTTTCTATAATAGATAATATCATTCCATCAGTGTGATGAATGTGACATATTTATAGTAATAGTTAATCACATATTAGTCCGGTGACAAAAATTCCAATAACAAAATAATTTCATAGTGTTATATCATGAAAACCCAACAGTTCCTCGTGATCATATATCCACCAAGTGATAAATTTCACTTCTGGTAGATAAAAGATTCAATATATGTGTTCTTAATAGAAACATCAAGATAGAGTTGATGGGATAACACCTCAACAACGGTCTCCAGTTCTCACAATATGAATATATAGATGAAGGACTAAATCAAACTCAATTCTACTAATAAAAATATAAGAATATGATAAGCATATATCGTACAAATAATCATATCATGATTCAATTTATTATAATACAAAATAACATTTAGCATTTTGTATGCCCAATCACCAACTACTGAGCCTGATGTGGGAGAACTAGTGGTGGTGGTGACATGGTCTCCTAACTTATTCCCCAACCCACATCTCATAATCCAAGAGCTACATATACTCATTTTCAATATCCTCCACCTTGGGTCCACTATTCCTTCATCTAGGTTTTCCATAATCATGTAACTACCTCTTCCATGAATATTCCTCACCTATCTTGTCATGCTACATGACACATCTCGTCAGGCTATCATGAAAAATGTTACCCTACCCAAGAAATTCATAGCACCCCCATCATTTGACAGCCCGAGTCCTCAATGATTCCCATAACCACACACCTATGTATGATTCTAGGAAGATCTTATACAATGAGATATTTTCAAAAAAATCATCTCAATGATGAAGATGGCTCGACTATATAACTACCAGTGTATGATGTCGCTTCCTAGAATCCATGTATCTAGAAAGTATTCATCATCAGTTCCTAATATTACACTAAAACATATGTGGGAATGAAAATGGGTACACCATATGAAAAATACTTTTAATATATCCCATACACAAAACTATGGTTCTCATAATTATCCATAATTTACTATGTCATAAGAATAAAAAATAAGGAATATGAACGTTAGACCATACTAAACCACCTCCATACTCCATTTTTCAGCTCCACAATTTCTTATATTTTAAATGAGTGAAAATAATGGGGAGTATTACTACTCATGGAACAATTGTTGGATGTTAGGAAATGAGAGTGCTGACTCATCAAGCATCTAGGTAGCAAGACTCCATAAGCACCCAACCACTCTATGGAAAGGGCTTTCTACCATCATGACCACATAATCTTTTAGTGTTTGGATAAGGCTGAAAACAATACCTATGAACTCTATCCTATCTTTTATATTGAAGGTATCTAGCTCACCGTTGATCCTCCATGACCACAAGCACTAGAACTTGTGTAGTGAACTAATACTAAAATCATTACCACCTATTGTTCTATTGTGATATTATACTCAATAGGATGGGTTCTTATACCAATACAAAAATATGAAGGATCGTGAATATTGTATGCTAAAATGATTCTTCCACACTCAAGAGAATTTCATCACGATCTAGAACTGGGAACTCAGCCAAATATCATCACAGATGCATCCCAAAATTTCAATCATGATGTACCATGATCAGATGAGAAAATATTTGACATATGGAGTTGAATCAAGAAGGGTTATCAAATACTGAATCCTATATGATTCATGTACCATTTATTATTGCTACCAATGCCACAGTATGCCGAGATGATAAACTGGTTGTCATTGTCCTAATGAGTTGATACATCATTCACTACACTAACACTATGTTACCTTTCGTGAGAGTCCCAATCAATAAATTTTAATATGGTTTACCTACATCCCAAAAAAATCTTTAAAACAATACAACTCCCGTCACCTTCTAATGAATCTAACCTCTAATGATATCTATGTTTTAGGACCCAACCTAATGGGACTAAATAATCTACTACCTTAAGCCAACCTTCATATGATGGGTGTTAATTTAATTACCAAAATGCATATTTATCATTGGGTGTAAATTACATGATTTACATAAATACATGATTTGATCCATTATAATGTATTTGTTTAAAAGAATATTAATAAAAGATGTTATTTCTAGAATATATCCATTCATATTAAATCCTATAATATGTAAATGATTATGTTTGTGGATAATAAAATTAATGAGGTAAGATACACGACCGATCAAAATGATTTCGAAACCAAACAAAAATAGAATGTAAATGTGTTTTTATATCCCGTATCACGATATCAAATCTCTAACAATTGTATTTGGTCCAATTCACCAGGTATCCCAATGCTCATTATTTGTAACCACTTTCAATTCCATCAACTGAATAGGATACAACATGTGGGGGGAACCCATGTAGGGTTCACTATATATATCCTGGTAAGATTCCCAAAAATTGAAAGGGGGATGTAATAGACAAAAGAAACAGATAGACTGATCAACCCACAATAATAGAGTATGAAATAATCAAACTATATATATATATATATATATATATTGATCAAACCACAGAAACCCGAATGAGGGAAAATTGGATCTTCATCTCACATCCAATCGTGTAAAATAGTTCCCTAAATTCTATGATTCCATCAAATATGTATAACATATAGAGCTTCATACTAGTAGAATAAATATAAGATAATACAAACACTTCCCTTGTTCCTCAAATTTGAAGTGAAAAATCTCTATGTATATGACTCATTCATCATCTAAACTATTGGGATACACTTAATAGACAAATAGAGGAATCATTCCATATCCAAGCAGCAAGGATCCACTAAAGTAATCAGTATAGGGCCCATGCCCTACCCAGTTATAGTTTTCCACTCAATTAATCCATAGAGGTATTATGCCCATATTATCTAAAGGGTTCCACTCTATTTGAAGTATGAAAGACCATTCCCATACCAAATGGATGGTTAAAATATAGTATTTTAGGACCCATTCCTTGATAAAATAGGTGGGTACAAATTTTATAGAAGAAAGATGACCCATAACTGACCTAATAGGAGGGTTCCACTCTTGTTGTGGAAGACTAATTCCCAATCTCAATGGCAGGGTTCCCATTGGTGGATATGTATTGGAACAACTCCCAGAATAGTTGAATGATTATCCTTTAATAAATTATAAATGTCCTATGACATTCCAATAAAGTGGGTGCCTCTATGATCTATATAATGTCCCTTCCTGATCACTTCCATCAATGAAAACTGCCTATATAAAAATCTCACATAGAACATATCCCATCATATATCAAAATACACTATGTGGGACACAATAACATTATACATGGATAAAACATACGATATCAAACTCAATGGACAAAATATAATTTTCAACGAATAATATATGAGTGTTTATAGCATCATATGACATGTAAAATGGGTACATTAACTAATAAGATAATCACACTGTGTGTGGACCTGCTCCATCAACTAGATTATTCCTTTTAAGAACATGCCTTAATTCAAATATTTCTATATGTGTACTGTTGGGGGGGGGATACATTGTTTACATGATGCACCATACCACATCCTATAACTTGTGGTGTGTCTTTGGAGGCCTCCGTTTTAAATTTACTTCATTACACCAATTGTTCCATTCCATTCCAATGGTCATTCACTCTAGGAGTACATTTTTGTCTACACACACATGATTCACATGATGCGTGGTGGTACCATTTGTTATTGTTATGTCCACTAGGATGAGTACCCTGAGGGGGGGGGGGTGAATCATGGTATGACTAATTCAAAATTAAATCCCGTTCAACTATTGTTTCACTGTTAAGAAAAAAACTCTTCTCTCTCTTTCATGTTTCACAAAATAAAATGATGGTAAAGCATGCACATGACACATCAATTTTTACATGGTTCAGTGCTAAGGGCTACGTCCAAGGAGAATACACCGACATGTTTCCGGTCATACCAAATTCCACTATTCTTCACTAGATGTGAATTATAAGGGTCGGGCATGGTCACTCTGTCCCAGGATCACTACCTTTAGAAGGTTTAGGGTCAGATCACTGCTTTACCAAGGTTCACACCCTGTTTCTCTCTCTCTAGATCACTGCCAGTGGAGAGGATCATCTTCTTCTTCCTTCTCTCACTGCTCTAGAAAGAATCTAATCACAGTTTATAGACCTGTAGGTATCTTCATTTTCATGAAGGAATTAATCTTCCTCTATATGTAGATGCTTTTTTGATGTCTAGCTTTCACCCGTAGAAGAATCTCACTTTTCACCGAAGGTATCAGGAAATCATCCAGCTTCCATGCAGCCCGAAAATATGGAGGGGGACTCAACCTTACATGATGCACAAGTCTATATCGACGCACCAGTATCGGCCCACAAGTCACAACTGGTGTACAAGTCTTCCTCAACCACTTCCGTGACTCAAGATTCTGCAACTCCAAACCTGCGCGACTCACTTCCTTCATCACCTAAACCACCTCAAGTGCATAACAGACACATGGCGCGCAACTTCTAACATAGGCGTGCAAGTCCCACTTGCGTGACACACCACCACTTGCGCGACCACCACACCTGTATGATGGGAGCTCTGAATTCTCAAAGTGATGAACTCTGGTGAAGAATGAGGAGGGGTGGTCTAGTATTTATAGGCAATTTGACCACCCTGCGCGATGGCGCGCATGTCTCCCTTTAGCGCGCAAGTCTAGGTGTGCAGCTCTCTACCCCTCCAAGTCACTTGCGCGACCCACTTCCAAACTTGTGTGAACCTCTTGCCTTTGCCATATTTTTATCTTCTGATCTTGAAAGCCCATAGGAGTATATGTTTCCAATCTTCCTAGGTACCGACGTGCATGTCCTTTCTTCGGCACGCGAGTCAGCTGTGCGACCAACACAATACTGGCACGACCCTTATCCCATTGCCATATTTGGATGATCTGATCTTGAAAAACATATGGTGCGCAAGTTTCATATACTCCAACACCTCGGCGCTCATGTCCATTTTCCAAAAAAACTTTTCTTCATTTGTCGATTTTCAGGCCCAAAAATTTTCCAAACACTGGAAAATGGCGCCGCCTTGTATCTATTCTTTTTGTACCGCCTCCAGATCATTCATTCCATTATCGATGTTCTTGAATCAAACATGGATCGTTGACCACAGCTCTTGAAATCGACATTCCACCATGAAACCCCCTTTTCCAATAAATTTATATGCCATGGTTTTCATTGTCAACAATCACAACACATATGTTCACATTTTCAACAAACACAATCACCTCAAAAAATACTTCAATGATGCCTTGAGGGATTTTTTCCGAACAGTTATGTTATTTTATTATATTTTTGGAATCATAAAGTTCATAGCCATATGGAATATAGAACATGTGTTCATCAAACTACAAAACATGTAGTCATGGATTTAATAAAAAATTTATATCTATGATAATTAATTTTAAATTATGCTCATCCACTACATTTCTCAGCTCATTTAACATGAACGTGATGGGTCTTCCTTTGCTCAGTGATTTCAGTCCATCATGTGACTAGAATCAAAAAAAATTTCATCCCACATTATCCCACATGGATCACTTGATTTGTACCATGGAAAAACCAACACTTCCACCACATGTTCTGATCCCATATCAATAAATAATTAATGGAAAACCAATAAATACTCCTAAAAATCATTAATTTTCTAACAGTCTAAACCATGAGATTCTTCCATGAATAATTGTGTCCGATCTGGCCCGGTACCATCAAGAAACATAATGCCTTGGGCTCTGTCTAATTGGTGATGAACATGATTAAGATGAATAAAAAATAAATAACTCCACATGAATGAGAGGATTTTTAGTTGTTTCCATGATTTCTCGGATGAAAAATAGTTACTGGGATATTACGGTCAATAAAAACTAATTAAACCCTTTCAAATATATAAAATAGAGTGTATGATGGATCAGTTCTAATGTAGGTCAGTGAAATGAATTATATTAATCAATCAATTTAATTAAATGGGGCATATCGAATGAATTTATCATTCCATCATGGTTTTCATATCATTTATGTTTGATGAACATGTTGAATAAAGAAACATATAAGTTGTTTCATTCATGTTGTCTCTATATATCTTATAAATTTTTTTATTCAATGTCAGAACATGATTCTCCAATGAAAAGTTGAATAAATCCACTTTATATTCTCACAATTGATGTGCGTAAAATTGGAGGATTATTCATAATATGATTTTTATAGAAAAAATAGTATTATAAAATGTAATTAAAATAAATAAAATAAATTATTTTATTTAAACTAAATGTACACAACCAAGGATGTGATATAAAAACACCACACATCAAATATATTGAGGTCACATCTATGTAAAACTACATATTACATACTCAACATTGGTCAAGTGATTTTATTATTAGTCATTTTAAGAGTTACCCTATTTACAGTCCCCTAGGATTCATCATCATTATAAACCCCCTTAAACACATCCCCAATAAACGTTTAACCTTCGATGATATAAACTATGATTCTATCAAAGTGTTACATGAACATGTGGTTTAAGAACCCTCAATCATAATATAAGTATACTATGCCTACCAGCAAATGAATATAGGCAATAAATTTAGCATATTGGACTGGGTGTGATAAATTAGCATGCCTACTTTTTGGAATATTCCCCTATAATATTTTTGTTTATAAGCAGCATTATTTTATTTTTATGAAATAAAATGTTACGTGAAAAAATTAATAATCTATAATATTTGGTAATATACATTGTACTTTCAATTTAGATTTTATTTTTAGGTATTTTTTCAATTTAAAAAACAAAGATATGATCCAAAATATTATTACATTTATCCCATTACTATAATGTGTTCCCTCATAATTGGTCTCTCCTTCATAATTAGAAATTGGTTTTCACGAAAAAAAATTAATCTAGGAATATTATATGTTCATAGTCATTATTATTCAATCACATAAATACATCATCCTCTTGGTAGAACACGAGAAAACATCAGTGAGTCTACTTACATAATAGACTAACTAGAAACATCCCATAGATACACTCTTATAATAATGTGTATGAAATGAAATAAACATTTGATCATCAAAGTGATTATAGGTTGAATGATGACTATTTATAATTCTACATGAGACATTATAAAACATGTTTACTATATACCCATGAGGTTTAAATTGTATTATTATCCATTTTATACCCATAAGTATTGGTAATTACTTCTTGTTCAAATGAAAGGGGATGAACTATGCTGTGTATGCCTCAAAAATGTTATTCTAGAGGATTTGTATGAACACAACCATACCTATAATTTCCATCATGTATAATAAAAACTCAATGGTTCCCATTTCATTATATTTAATTTCCTTATTAAGTCTTCTATATAAGATGTATGTGAAATACATGGGTACCATCATATATGTAATCAATTTACTCTTATATAATTTTTTAGACTACGTACTCATGATGCTGATCACTGGAATACTTAATAAAAACATTTTTGGGTGGTTTTCTATTTATATGTAACGACCCACACTTTACATACATTGTTAATACTTCAAAATTGAATCACACTTATTACAATATATGACAAAACCACAAAGGACCGTATAGGTATAGTGTCTTTAGAAACTGTGAAACATAAACAACTGGTTCATAAATCTTCTACAGTGTCTCCCATTTATTTCATCATATCTAGGGTCCCTTTTAGCATATTCTACTTAATATCCATCTTCCTGGCCTGGGGAAAAGAAAACATAAAAGGGTGAGCTCAAATGCTCAGCAAGG
The DNA here is from genome assembly GCA_963277665.1 of Viscum album. NCBI lineage: Eukaryota > Viridiplantae > Streptophyta > Magnoliopsida > Santalales > Viscaceae > Viscum > Viscum album. Next base: position 61,857,550 of record OY728164.1, on the reverse strand, counting down.
GCAAATAAAGAAATAAAAATCATATCATATCTTTATGAAAATCAAAACCTGCAAAAGAGATCATAATATATTAACATGGAATAAATCATAGAAGTGAAAATGAGATCCCCATAATCATAAAATAAAACTTGAATCTTTGTGGCATGCACACATAATCATGGAAAATCATTTCTTGTTAGTCACGACTCATTGCCAAGACTATCTTAGTGGACAAAGTCCCTTTCTGAACCGAGTTCACTCCTCGTTTCAGTCCTGTATCACTGAACCGAAATAACCTTCCGTTCCAGCCATGTCTATCTCATGAGATATAAAATCTTTACCCAATGCATTGGAGGGAGATATAGGTCCCACCCATCTTATAATGAATCCTTTCTTATGTGTTCCACATAATCATAAAACATACATCATCGCATAACACATATAACAAAAATGGGATTCTTGAAACATCATGACATCATAAATCAATTCATATATGATAAAGGAATTCATAAACATAATTCCATCACAACATAGTCAAACCAATGTAAAAATATGGATAGAAACAGAACCCTTTATTATCTTAGATGGAAAATAATTTTGATAAAACACTTGTATTGAATTCTTGAGGAAAATATCCTTTCTTCTTCAAAAACATTTTTCCTTTCATAACATGTAATACAACTTTAAAATAAAAGAAGTTGATTAAAAATAAACTTGAAAACTTGTAAAGTAAGCTTCTTTGAAGTAATGTTTTAAAAATCCATTCATGCCGTATAAGTTAAAAAAAACATTCTTCGTACTTTTGTCGGGAAAAGTCAAAAAGTACCTCGTACGGAAAAACGACAAAAGATTCCTTTCATATTCTTTACTAAAAACTCACCTAAGGGTAAAATTCGATTTAAACTATTTCAAGTGGATGGAAACAATATTACATATTGAGGGAACATGGATGTGGATGATAAAATACACCCCAGTAAATACTTACGAATAAACAATCTCGGATAAAAATGAGATTGTGATATTTCCCTTACCTTAGGTCCGATTTTCTTTGTTCGTGTCCGAAGCTCCTGTATAATGGTTTAAATAATGTTATTGACTTATTCCAGAATCATACATATTGATATGAGATCATATATGGTCATATTATTAGCTTCTTGTTAGTAATATTTCATTGTTACTTGTTACTCGGGTCTTTATAACTTTTTGTTCTTATGCGTGTTTTGTCGAATAAATTCTTATTATTATCTTTAGGTTATAGATAATTCATGTCCAGAATGGTATTAGTGTAGTATATACCATATTCATTCATTCAATTCATTTATATAATCATTATGAAATGAAGATCATGTAGAACGAGTCGCATCACATCGTGGAGACGGTATTCCGTACGTACGCACGAGTGATGATATCGTTCCTATGATCGTTGAATTTTATTGGAGTATATATATATATATTATTTCAGTATCAATATTACTTAATAATAATCATATATAGTTACTGATTACACCATTATACCCATCCTTGTAAGGTGATGGTGAAAAATAGATTACACCACGGCGTGGAGACGGTATTCCGTACGTACGCACGCGCGGTGATTTCATTTTTCCGTAGGATGGATAGAAGGTGAATTAGGGTTGTTTCATATTTATAATAACATATCAGTATGTAAGTAATACTGATGTTATTACTTTATCATGAAACAACTAAAGAAGAAGACGTTGAAGAAGAAAGAAATTGAAAAGATCGGTAATGGATATTACCTCTTCTTTGGAACGCCTTTTTGAATCCTCCACTTAAGGAACTAAGATTGGTCTTTGGAGAAGACCAGGACCTCTAGGATTATTCTAGGGAAGTGTAGAATGGAAAATGGCAGGGGTTGGCCGAGCTTGAGTGCTCAAATTGGTGTGAGGAGGAGGGGGAGGAGGTGCCCTTTTATAAGGGAGGAGAGGGGCACCTTAGGAATATCTCAAAATATTATTTTATATTAAAGTCAAAATCGGTTTATAATGGTTCCAAAGGGTCTTATTTCGAAGCTAAAGTGGGGATGGGTCGAAATCCTATCAACCAATAGAATTTAGACAAGTTTAGGATATTATTTTAACCTTATCAATTAAATTTAACTCTAAGTTAAATAATTTAACTTTTACCATGTCTTTTTGTTTTCTTTCACTATATGGTTAATACACTTACTATAACATGCCAAACGAACCCCAAATTGTTTATTATTAATATATATATCCTTATCTAAGTCATTTGTCCGAACCTTAGATTTTTAGGAATAAAATAACAATTAATAATATAATATTTGATTTAAAAACTATTTTGTGTCAATTTTGACACTATTTGATATATGATTTGTTTGAAAGTCATAACAGAATTATATGTTCGAACCAAGTTGATTAAATCAATACTAATATATCATAGTTACCTAGAAAATTAGTGGAATTCATAAAAAGTCTCAAATTATATTTATTTTGGTGTTTATAACATCAATTATGTAAATATTTCATTAATAAGATAATTACTGCATCATCATTATGTCATAAATAAATTAAATTATTTAATGTCTAAAAATTACAAATAAAATATCATCATGTAGGAAGTCTTTTTAGCTTTCTAATGAATATTTACAATTGAATTTATCTTATGTATAACCCCATATTAAAAATGATTTACTTATTAAACTTTGATTTTAACTATTTTAACCCTTCTTTAAATAAATTAATAATAAATGTCCTAATCTAATCCATGTGGGCCTAAATGGTCATATTTTATTCCTAAGTTTGTTTTTTGTCGAATTACACTTGTCCAATAGAATTAGGACATGTGTTAGGGTAATATTAATATCATATTTACCCTTAGTTACCCTATTTACTATTAACCGCGGTAAAATAGTAAAAAGTTACTATTCACCAAAAAATTATTTTCATCTCATTGAACCACATTTTAGTCCTTGATATTAACCGTGTCTCTCGGATTTTTGAAATTCCATTCACAGAAGCGGTAAAATTAAGTTTTATGCAAAATTCAGTTTTTAACCTACCACTTAGTGGTTTCACTATTCATCAAAAATTGAAAGTTTTCAGAAAAATACCAAAATTTCACCCTAGGCTAATTTCGATATTCTGATTCCAAAAATGAAGTCCATTTTGAAAAATAAAATTTATAAAATTTCAAAAAGTGGTTATTACTATTCATAACGGCTAGTTTTAATAGCATATTGTTGTTTAGTGAAACTCGGTATTGCGTACGACGCAAGCTATCGAGGAAGGTCGCGATTGCGTGTAAAGAAAGCCAAGAAAGTGTTGTGTAGAAAAAGATTCCTTTTATGATTTATATAACATAAAAGTCTCGGGTGTTACATTCTACCCCCCTTAAAAAGAATTTCGCCCTCGAAATTCGTCACTTTGCAACAAACAAATGAGGATACTTCTCCCTCATCATATCCTCAAGCTCCCATGTAGCTTCTTCAAGTTGGTGGTTTCTCCATAAAACTTTCACCAAGCGAGTGGTCTTGTTTCGTAGGACTTTTTCGCTACGATCCAGAATCTCTATCGGCTGTTCTTCATAAGAAAGATCTTGCTCCAGCGGTACAACTTCTGAGCTGAGTACATGTGAAGGATCTGGTATGTACTTTCTCAGGAGAGATACATGGAACACATCGTGAACTTGAGAGAGATTCGGTGGAAGCGCCAATCGGTAAGCTACCTTCCCAACACGATCCAGTATTTCAAAAGGACCGATATATCTAGGGCTCAACTTCCCCTTCTTTCCAAATCTCATAACCCTCTTCCAGGGAGATATTCGTAAGAACACTTTATCACCCACTTCAAACTCTAGGTCTTTTCTTCGGTTGTCGGCATAACTTTTCTGTCGACTCTGAGCTGCTCTTATGTGTTGTTGAATAGATCTGACCTTTTCTGCCATTTCATCAACGAGATCAGGTCCTAATAGATTTCTTTCCCCAACTTCATCCCAGCAAGTTGGAGTCCTGCATTTCTTTCCATAGGGAGCTTCATAAGGAGCCATCTGAATACTGGAGTGAAAGCTATTATTATAAGAAAATTCCACCAAAGGTAGGTGTTGATCCCAACCTCCTTTGAAATCCATAGAGCAAGCTCTCAACATATCTTCTAGGGTTTGAATTGTTCTCTCAGACTGACCGTCTGTCTGGGGATGATAAGCAGTGCTGAAACTCAACTCTGTATCTAGAGTATGCTGAAGACTTCGCCAAAACTTCGAGGTAAATCTCAGATCTCGATCAGATATAATAGAAAGTGGTACTCCATGCAATCTTACCACTTCCTTTACATATATCCTGGCAAGCTGATCTAGAGAGAAATCCTCTCTAATAGCAATGAAGTGTGCAATCTTTGTAAGACGATCAACTATGACCCAGATAGCATTATTGCCTTTGGATGTTTTAGGAAGTCCTGTGACAAAGTCCATAGTGATGTTTTCCCATTTCCATTCGGGTATGGGTAATGGTTGTAACATCCCCTTAGACTTCTGTCTCTCAGCTTTAACTTGTTGACAAACCAAGCATCAAGAGACATATTCAGCAACATCTCTTTTCATGCCATCCCACCAGAAGTACTCTTTCAGGTCCCTATACATCTTCGTGCTTCCAGGATGAATAGAGAATGAAGAACTATGAGCCTCATCCAGCAGCTCTTTCTTTAATTCGGGGATGGGAGGAACAGAAACCCGATTCCTAAACTTTATTATCCCATAACAATCAAGGTTGAATTCAGGAACATTTCTCACCTTCTTTTGTAACTCGACATCTTCTTTCTGTGCCTCTTTAATCTTCACATGTATAGATGGTTGAACATTCATTTGAGAAAGATAAGATTTTTCCCCTTCCATTATAATTCCAAGATCCATCCTTTGTAAATCCATAAATATTGGATCTTTTGTGATCCTCATCATGGATAAACTAGCATGGTCTTGTCGACTTAATGCATCTGCCACCTTGTTTGCTTTCCCAGGGTGGTAATGGATTGAGCAGTCATAATCCTTAATCAGCTCCAACCATCTTCTTTTGCGCATATTCAGCTCCTTTTGTGTGAAAATATACTTTAAACTTTTATGATCAGTATAAATATCACACCTTTCACCATAAAGGTAATGCCTCCAAATCTTTAATGCAAAGATTACCGCAGCCAACTCCAAATCATGTGTTGGGTAATTTTGCTCATGGATTTTCAACTGTCGTGAGGCATAAGCTATCACCATATCATTTTGCATAAGAACACACCCCAATCCCTTCTTGGATGCATCACTATAGATCACAAACCTTTCTCCACTACAAGGCAGTGTGAGCACAGGTGCACTGGATAACCTTCTTTTCAACTCCTTGAAATTCTCTTCACATTCCTCTGTCCAGACAAACTTAACTCCTTTCCGAGTCAACTTGGTGAGTGGATTAGATAATCGTGAAAAATCTTTTACAAAACGTCGATAATATCCAGCCAAACCAAGAAAACTTCGGATCTCAGTTACTGTTGTTGGTCTTGACCATCTTTCGATAACCTCTGTTTTTGCTGGATCCACAGATATCCCCTCTTTTGAGATTATATGACCCAAAAATGCAACTTTTTGAAGCCAAAATTCACACTTGGTAAATTTGGAATAAAGCTTCTCTTTTCTCAGGGTCTTCAATATAATTCTCAAGTGATCTTCATGCTCTTCCTTGCTCTTTGAATAGACAAGAATATCGTCTATAAAGACTACCACAAATTGATCAAGATAGTCTCTAAAGACTCTATTCATTAGATCCATGAAGATAGAAGGGGCATTAGTAAGACCAAATGGCATCACTATAAATTCATAGTGTCCATACCTTGTACGGAAAGCCGTCTTTGGTATATCCTCCCTTTTGACCCTTAATTGATGATATCCTGAACGAAGATCAATCTTGGAAAAGTATTGAGCTCCGCGTAGTTGGTCAAATAAGTCATCAATGCGTGGGAGAGGATATTTGTTCTTGATAGTGATCTTGTTAAGTTCTCGATAATCAATGCAGAGTCTCATTGATCCATCTTTCTTCTTAACAAATAGAACAGGTGCTCCCCAAGGTGACGCACTAGGGCGTATGAATCCCTTATCAAGATTCTCTTGGAGTTGCTTCTTCAATTCCTGCAACTCAATTGGGGCCATTCTATAAGGTGTCTTTGAAATAGGAAAAGCACCCGGTACGAGTTCTATTGAAAACTCAACTTCACGATTTGGTGGAAGACCCGGCAATTCCTCCGGAAAGACATCATCAAACTCCCGTACAATGGGCATATTCTTAATCGTGAGTTTCTCACCAACCATTTGAGATAAATAACCTTCATTTAGTGGAATCAATACCCATAAGATGGAAGAAATTTCCACTGGAAGGTTATGTTCATCCTTGCATTGATAGACGATCGTAGATTGATCTGGAATATGAAATGTGACTTCCCTTCTTTGGCAATTGATATGAGCTCCATGTAGAGAAAGCCAATCCATGCCAAGAATCACATCAAATTCTACTAAAGGAAGGATCACAAGATTTGCAGGAAGCACTTTCCCACAAACTTCGATCGGAGAAGAATTATAAACTTTTGATGCGATTGATGTGCCATTAGGTGTTGTCACAGCTAACTCAACATCTAATTGTTGAGGTAATACGGTGATACCCTTAGAAAATTTTTCAGAAATAAAAGAGTGGGTGGATCCAGAATCAAATAAAACATTTGCTACTTTAGAGTGGATGGTAAGTGTACCTTTCACCACATCGTTATCGTACTCGACATCGCTGATAGAAATTGCATGTGACTTTCCTTTGTCTTTAGCCTTAAGAGTTTGTTGACGTCGACCATCATCATCAACCCTTGGATTTGGGCATTGATTGGCATAATGCCCCATCTCCTTGCACTTGAAACATTGAAGTGTAGCAGGTTCATTCTGTGTATCCCTTCCTTTGTTTGCATCATTAGACATCTTCTTCCCATTATCACGGCATTCAAATGCCCGATGACCTTCCTTTCCACATTTAAAACATTTACTTGTCCCTTTAAGACAACTCCCTCCATGTTTCTTTCCACACTTTGAGCATAAGGGAAAGTTCATCTTCTTTTCCGTGTGCTCTTTAGATTTTTCTTTGAATTCCATCTTCCTCTTCTTATCAAACCCATGTGACTGATGGGTTACTCCAATCTCCATCTCGACTTTGAGAGCACATCGAACGATTTCCTCGTAGCTATTGAAGTCCCTTATGGCTAACGCCCTTCGAAGACTTGGTTTTAAGCCACTAAAGAATCGATCGATCTTACTCTCAGGTTGGATAATAATACCAGAAGCGTACCTTGCAAGTCTGGTAAAATTTGCTTCATAGGTACCAACAGATTCATCATCCCTTTGCTTTAGTTCAAGGAACTCTTTCTCCATCTTTGTTCGGAGAATACGAGGGAAGTACTTATTGAAAAATAAGTTCTTGAACTCGTCCCATTCCATAGACTCAATTTCATCCCTTTGCCTTGTATTCTTAACAAGATTCCACCATTGATCAGCATCTCCTTCCAAACGATACACTGCTAGGATGACTTTATCATGTTCAGAACATTGAAGAACTGAAAATATCTTTTCAGTAGTACTAATCCATTGTTCAGCAACTAATGGATCAGTAGACCCGCTGAAAGATGGTGGACGCTGCCTCATGAAGGATTCAACAGAATGTTTCTCCCTCCTTTGTTCGTTTGGAAATCCTGCATGATTCATAGCTTGAGAAAGTTGTGTGAGCATGGCTACATGATTTTGCATTATAGCTCCCATATCGTTTGGTTGCTCAGGGGGACAATCATTGCATTGCCCATCGCATTCCGCATTAACACGGTTCCTTCGGGTTCCAGCCATTGACTAAAACCAAGAAGAATAGTGTGAGCAACACTAATTATAATAGGAAACCACATAATTCAAGAATAAAATTTTCATGCTTAAGGTCTTATCCTAGGTTATTCAAGGCCATTTCTAAAATTGTGTTCTATGCTTAGACTTATCCTTAGGGTTCTTACTAAGGCTTTCACATCCTAGTTTCCAAAGGTTGACTATACCTTTCCTCTGATACCAACTGTAACGACCCACACTTTACATACATTGTTAATACTTCAAAATTGAATCACACTTATTACAATATATGACAAAACCACAAAGGACCGTATAGGTATAGTGTCTTTAGAAACTGGGAAACATAAACAACTGGTTCATAAATCTTCTACAGTGTCTCCCATTTATTTCATCATATCTAGGGTCCCTTTTAGCATATTCTACTTAATATCCATCTTCCTGGCCTGGGGAAAAGAAAACATAAAAGGGTGAGCTCAAATGCTCAGCAAGGGCAAATAAAGGAAATAAAAATCATATCATATCTTTATGAAAATCAAAACCTGCAAAAGAGATCATAATATATTAACATGGAATAAATCATAGAAGTGAAAATGAGATCCCCATAATCATAACATAAAACTTGAATCTTTGTGGCATGCACACATAATCATGGAAAATCATTTCTTGTTAGTCATGACTCATTGCCAAGACTATCTTAGTGGACAAAGTCCCTTTCTGAACCGAGTTCACTCCTCGTTTCAGTCCTGTATCACTGAACCGAAATAACATTCCGTTCCAGCCATGTCTATCTCATGAGATATAAAATCTTTACCCAATGCATTGGAGGGAGATATAGGTCCCACCCATCTTATAATGAATCCTTTCTTATGTGTGCCACATAATCATAAAACATACATCATCGCATAACACATATAACAAAAATGGGATTCTTGAAACATCATGACATCATAAATCAATTCATATATGATAAAGGAATTCATAAACATAATTCCATCACAACATAGTCAAACCAATGTAAAAATATGGATAGAAACAGAACCCTTTATTATCTTAGATGGAAAATAATTTTGATAAAACACTTGTATTGAATTCTTGAGGAAAATATCCTTTCTTCTTCAAAAACATTTTTCCTTTCATAACATGTAATAAAACTTTAAAATAAAAGAAGTTGATTAAAAATAAACTTGAAAACTTGTAAAGTAAGCTTCTTTGAATTAATGTTTTAAAAATCCATTCATGCCGTATAAGTTAAAAAAAACATTCTTCGTACTTTTGTCGGGAAAAGTCAAAAAGTACCTCGTACGGAAAAACGACAAAAGATTCCTTTCATATTCTTTACTAAAAACTCACCTAAGGGTAAAATTCGATTTAAACTATTTCAAGTGGATGGAAACAATATTACATATTGAGGGAACATGGATGTGGATGATAAAATACACCCTAGTAAATACTTACGAATAAACAATCTCGGATAAAAATGAGATTGTGATATTTCCCTTACCTTAGGTCCGATTTGCTTTGTTCGTGTCCGAAGCTCCTGTATAATGGTTTAAATAATGTTATTGACTTATTCCAGAATCATACATATTGATATGAGATCATATATGGTCATATTATTAGCTTCTTGTTAGTAATATTTCATTGTTACTTGTTACTCGGGTCTTTATAACTTTTTGTTCTTATGCGTGTTTTGTCGAATAAATTCTTATTATTATCTTTAGGTTATAGATAATTCATGTCCAGAATGGTATTAGTGTAGTATATACCATATTCATTCATTCAATTCATTTATATAATCATTATGAAATGAAGATCATGTAGAACGAGTCGCATCACATCGTGGAGACGGTATTCCGTACGTACGCACGAGTGATGATATCGTTCCTATGATCGTGGAATTGTATTGGAGTATATATATATATATTATTTCAGTATCAATATTACTTAATAATAATCATATATAGTTACTGATTACACCATTATACCCATCCTTGTAAGGTGATGGTGAAAAATAGATTACACCACGGCGTGAAGACGGTATTCCGTACGTACGCACGCGCGGTGATTTCATTTTTCCGTAGGATGGATAGAAGGTGAATTAGGGTTGTTTCATATTTATAATAACATATCAGTATGTAAGTAATACTGATGTTATTACTTTATCATGAAACAACTAAAGAAGAAGAAGTTGAAGAAGAAAGAAATTGAAAAGATCGGTAATGGATATTACCTCTTCTTTGGAACGCCTTTTTGAATCCTCCACTTAAGGAACTAAGATTGGTCTTTGGAGAAGACCAGGACCTCTAGGATTATTCTAGGGAAGTGGAGAATGGAAAATGGCAGGGGTTGGCCGAGCTTGAGTGCTCAAATTGGTGTGAGGAGGAGGGGGAGGAGGTTCCCTTTTATAAGGGAGGAGAGGGGCACCTTAGGAATATCTCAAAATATTATTTTATATTAAAGTCAAAATCGGTTTATAATGGTTCCAAAGGGTCTTATTTCGAAGCTAAAGTGGGGATGGGTCGAAATCCTATCAACCAATAGAATTTAGACAAGTTTAGGATATTATTTTAACCTTATCAATTAAATTTAACTCTAAGTTAAATAATTTAACTTTTACCATGTCTTTTTGTTTTCTTTCACTATATGGTTAATACACTTACTATAACATGCCAAACGAACCCCAAATTGTTTATTATTAATATATATATCCTTATCTAAGTCATTTGGACGAACCTTAGATTTTTAGGAATAAAATAACAATTAATAATATAATATTTGATTTAAAAACTATTTTGTGTCAATTTTGACACTATTTGATATATGATTTGTTTGAAAGTCATAACAGAATTATATGTTCGAACCAAGTTGATTAAATCAATACTAATATATCATAGTAACCTATAAAATTAGTGGAATTCATAAAAAGTCTCAAATTATATTTATTATGGTGTTTATAACATCAATTATGTCAATATTTCATTAATAAGATAATTACTGCATCATCATTATGTCATAAATAAATTAAATTATTTAATGTCTAAAAATTACAAATAAAATATCATCATGTAGGAAATCTTTTTAGATTTCTAATGAATATTTACAATTGAATTTATCTTATGTATAACCCCATATTAAAAATGATTTACTTATTAAACTTTGATTTTAACTATTTTAACCCTTCTTTAAATAAATTAATAATAAATGTCCTAATCTAATCCAAGTGGGCCTAAATGGTCATATTTTATTCCTAAGTTTGTTTTTGGTCGAATTACACTTGTCCAATAGAATTAGGACATTTGTTAGGGTAATATTAATATCATATTTACCCTTAGTTACCCTATTTACTATTAACCGCGGTAAAATAGTAAAAAGTTACTATTCACCAAAAAATTATTTTCATCTCATTGAACCACATTTTAGTCCTTGATATTAACCGTGTCTCTCGGATTTTTGAAATTCCATTCACAGAAGCGGTAAAATTAAGTTTTATGCAAAATTCAGTTTTTAACCTACCACTTAGTGGTTTCACTATTCATCAAAAATTGAAAGTTTTCAGAAAAATACCAAAATTTCACCCTAGGCTAATTTCGATATTCTGAGTCCAAAAATGAAGTCCATTTTGAAAAATAAAATTTATAAAATTTCAAAAAGTGGTTATTACTATTCATAACGGCTAGTTTTAATAGCATATTGTTGTTTAGTGAAACTCGGTATTGCGTACGACGCAAGCTATCGAGGAAGGTCGCGATTGCGTGTAAAGCAAGCCAAGAAAGTGTTGTGTAGAAAAAGATTCCTTTTATGATTTATATAACATAAAAGTATCGGGTGTTACATTATAACCCCTAAATATGAATACAACACAGTTATAAAAGAACTATTAAGGGAAATAGACATCCATAGTTGAATCATCCCTGCTTTTTTTCTTCAACATACTATAGTGTGTGGGTATTACTACTAAGATTTTTTTGATTTCTTATCCTGGTTGATGATACAATAAATTATAAATGATCATATAATCACACCCATTTAGGAGTATCTCTCTGGGAGATGATTTATTCAATGTATGTAAACTAGAAACTACTATAGTCTCATGTTATAAACCTTGTTTCCAAAAAAACACTACATTCAATATAATGTTCCTTATTTAATTACAGCTAGTATAACCCATTCACTCCATGTAAATATATTTATTAAAAAATCATCGGCCATATATATATTTGACCATGATTTATATTCAGAATCAACATAAAAATTACACTAGTTTGATGTCTATGTGAAGATGTTTATCATTCATTTATGAATCCCATAATACATCCCCTATGTTTCATTGATTAGAGTGTAGGATTTTTAGTGACTTCTTATTAATTAATCTATAGAAAAATATCAATGTATATCCTAATGCATATTGGGAAACCTAAGATCATATTTGGTCCTAGAGACAGATTAAATACTTACCGTGATAGTTGTGGATATATTTTTAATCGATTTTTCACCAACGTAGAAAATATTTTATAGGTCATAGGTGGTGGTATGCATGGATCTGGGATGTAAAAACTCCCTAAAATATCCTCTAACTATACATGAGTATTCTGAACTCCATGATTATTTAGAAAAAAATTATGCTCATTCTAGTATATCCATAAAATTACCTCCAGAGGACATATCTATGTGTTCTATCTAACTATGATTGCCAGCTACTATTCACTCATTGAATATATTAGAATATTTTTTGTGGGAGTGGATTTATGGAGCCACACATGGCATTTTTAAGATTACAATTCCCAATAATAGCTTATGGAACAATTTATAATTTTATGAATTAATAACGTTACATTGGATGTAACCTACTATTGTACTAAACTAATTACTAGTAGTTTGGTGGTTGAAATCATGGGAATTTTTTTTATAGCCCAAACCTGAATAGTGGTATTCTATTGTATGATGGGTAATAATTTAGTTCTTCTGCTATAAGGTATTTTAATTCATTATTTCATATATTAAACCATGTTCTTTCAATGATTTTAGGGTTCTCTATAACATCCCTCCTCTATGTAGATTAATATGTTGAATTGTGAGATTCGATTGATTGAATTGTTATGAAAGGATTTTTTTTCATGTCATATTGCAGTCACATTTATTCATGTATTGTATGGGGATCAATTTAGGTTTGGTTATTGAAAATTTTACTCATGCAATAAATCTTCTTTAATAAGTGAATAACGAAATATTTTTAATTCTAATAATTGTTTTTTACAAAGTGTTCTTCTATAAAGTGACGGAAATACCAAAATTAAAATTATGCACTAATTTTTCACTTTGATTAGAAATACATTTTTTATATGTAAGGGGTGACTTGTTGTTAAAAATTAATATGAAAAAAATCAAAAAATTTGGAGTTTTTAAATGATTTTTATTTTCCTCTACCCCATTAGATCACATTGTAATAGAATAGGTTTGTAAGTTATTAATGAAATAAATTAATCTATAATAGATCTAAGATTTAGTAATTTCAAGGGATGTGATTTTGGATAAGGGGATAGATTCATACATATCACAAGGTACAAGAAATTGGAAAAATTTAATATCACATCCCTAATGATAAATGAACAGAAATTGATTTTTTAAAGAATCCATAACATCCTAACATGAAGGAAGTTATGTGAATATGAAAAAAATATTGAGAGAAGATGTTTTACATTATTTATCCTAATAACTACTCCTCAACATAAATTTTTAGTGATAAATAAAATGGATTTTTCAGAAATTAATCACACCTCCAGAAAAATGTCAACATTGATTCTTCATGTATTTTAAAAAATATATATGTACTTTTAACGGTTACAGATTATGTGAAATATGATACAAAATTCCTTCATTTTATATTATTATCTAAAAATGACTCTTGCGTGATATAATTTCATTAACAATAGTACTCACAATAATAAATAATACATCACACCTTTCATATTTTTTTGTAGCAAAAGATTTTATGAAATAAAATAAAAACCTAATTAGATTCATCCTCCATTACATATTCCTTTAAATATATTTATAGATCATTGTTCACACTAAAATTAAATATATATTAATTCATGAATATTTTATATTCCAAACCATTATGTTGGACCAACACTGCTGATCCATTTTAATCATGAATAGATAATAAATCAAATTTCATATTCCACATATGAAAAACCAAGGCAGTGTAACATGAAATATCCAATATATGTATTGATATTATTTATTTAATATAATAAAAATTATTTTTCATTAGATTATAAGATTTATATACTGATTTGTTATAAAAAATATATATTGCAATATAAACTATGTGGGTTGTCATTTCTTATAGAATAATTTGTTATGGAATAATATTTAAGGATCAAAATTGGACACCACTATCATTTAAGTATGGTACTAAAATAAAAAGGTGACAATCCTATGAATCCAACATTGTTTATTTAAATTAACATGTATCCCAGAGTGAGAAATTATGAGTATTAATTCAATATAGAATATCTCCTTGACATTAAAACAAGAGATTCCCATAAATCAATAATAATTTTATTAGTACAAGGGGGATGAAAAATTGTTTCAACCCACAAGTGATGTGAAAAATAGGTTCAGACACTATGGGAATATAAATCATGATTATCTTCATTGGAAAATAATATATGGTCATTCTAGTATGATAGTAAAAAGTGGATCCTCTATATCAATAAACACTGATAGAAAGACTATATATTTGATAATCACCGGATTTGTGACCGTCATTTTATGTTAAGAACCAATCCTCTCATATGTGATGGGAATAGTGTACCTCTTATGATATGAATGAGATTCCTTGTGTATATATCCCCACAATACATTCTAGTTATTCCATGGAATCATTATGAAATTATCATAGGGTTCTATATATGAAAAAATTATGACACCTAATGGGATGATAATTAGGTCCCTTATGATATGAGAATATGTCACCTTAAGTGGAAATCATGTTATGCAATTTTCCTTGGGCAAAAAAAAGCTATATAATAATTATAATATGTCTCATCTGACTATAAAATGTCTCCTCATGTTATAATCAATAGATTCCATATAAAATAATAATTGTAATCCATCATTGGGCAACCTAAAGAAAAAAATGAATCACACGAATATTTAAAGAACCTAATATTGTATGCAACTCTACATATATAGTTGTTTAGAAACCAATAGAGACTATCCTTTATTTTGAATTTTTTTTATATGAATAATTAATTGGAATATATATTCATCTTACTTTGTTAACTCAATAATGTAGTCATAGAATTGGGGAAAAAATCCATTGGTGATGTTTTAAAGTCTAATCATGAAATTCTGAACAATGTTTTCACTTTAACACCATATTAGTGATAGGATGATCACCTTATAAAAGAAGAAATATAGCATCCAAATGATGTTAGTCAGTTCCACAACATGAAAATTATTTTTTGACCCAAAACTGGAGAATAAATATATAGTAAACCTAGTATTATGATAAATAAAATAAAATAAAATAATTATTGATATTGCAGACCCAATACTTCATCAATTATTTATAACAATATGGGATTATATCAAACTCACTCCACCTTATAAACATTGATGGAAATAATTTGTGTGTAATTATGATTCATAATTTCTTATCTTGGTTATATTGATGATGGATGAAGAAAATTTCCAATATTAATATGGGAATGTTCATTAAAAAACACATATACATAATAATCCCTGTGAATAGAAATTCATTAGGTATGATACATAAGATTAATGGAATGAGTTCAAATTTATGATACCAAATATACATCTATTTGGAAATTAAAATTTGTGATAAATAATTAATATAAAACAAATATGAATCACTAATTAAATCATATATTATTATATATAATCATGGAAAAAAATAAAATAAAAAATATATATATATAAATAAAATATAAATAAGTATGATGGAGACATGTATTAATGAATATAAAGACAATGATCTTTATGATTTAGTATGAAAATACAAAGTTGTTGAATATTTCAGCAGACCCAAAAATTATATAGAAAATAATTGATGTAATAGAATATAGGTTATATGGTTTAATTATCAATATGGATGGTGTTATTCTCTTAGGATACAGAACACAAATATTTTATGAATAAGTTAATATATATTTTTTGACTATGTTTTATCTTTATTTGAATAATGAATTTTATATTATTTAAAAACATCATGTTTACAATATTTTGGTACCTCTATTCATTATAATATGAAGGAAAATTACCTGGTATACAGAATTGAAGTAAATATTTAACGAAATTTAATTACCTATAATCTACGAAAATTGAATAAAAAAATATAAAAGATAATAAATCTGTAAATTATATATATGGTGAGATAAATTTTATTTAAAATGGATATTAAGATACAAAAATAATATAATATTTTGTAGAAATATATATTTGGGGGTTAAATTATTTATCATTGTCAAGGAATAATCATTTTGATGAGGCTCTATGAAATTTTTTATTATAAATAAATTATTACCATATATCAAATAATGGAGTGTTGGAGTAAATTTTCTTTCCATATATTAAATTATAAATATATATTTTTAGTTAAAAAAAATATTCATTTCATTTATTCAATTTTGATTTTGTCAAATAATATTGAATCATGAAACTATTATATAAATTATCCAATAAAATATAAAAAAATATCAATAAATATCTATCCAAGAGGCTATACAAACTACGTTAATATACATATAATGAAAATTTATTATATGATATATTATATATAAATTAAAATAGAATTATTTAATATGTCATAAGGAAAATTGAATTAGTGGAATTATTTACACTTATTCAATTACATATTTTTTTATACCACATATGTACTAGTAAATCCATGAGTCTTATATGGATAAAAGGTTATAACTTTACAATTTAAATAGGTGTGTTAAAAGGACAGATTAATTGTTTATATAAATGATAATGAACAAATTATGAGGGTATATATATATATGTTATATTCTTCAATTACCTTTTTAGGTAATAAAATTCTTAGGATAATGAATGTTCATGAGTAAATATATTTAATATTGTCCCATTTGTACTATTTTTTTGAAACACCTATATCTCACAACATATAATGTATTATGAGATCAAGATTTTATATTTTATAAATATTATATCTTATATCATTTTTATGATATATATAATTTAATAATTGGAATTATATCCGCAATTCTATATGTGGTAATCTAGGATTATAAAATCATTCCATCGTTAAAATAAAAATATCATTCAAGAGATATAATGATACAAAATGTTTACAGTTATCACTTGTGAAATTTAGAGTTTCATAAAATGTGTTCCTTTGATAACCCTTTATCATGAAATTTTTTTTACCAATCTATATACTCCATTATGATATATATATTATTATCAAATTTATAATATTAATTATCCATGTTTTAAATAATAATGACCCTACTATATTTCTTTCACTAATTAGTTAAAATAGTCTCCCAATAGAGTAATATACTATGCATTCAGAAATGATGTTGTAAAAATTATATGATATTATATAAATATGTCAATTTTATAGGATTCTAATTTTTATTACCTATTATATACACGGGTATTGAATTCATTGAGATGTATTCTATTTGTTTTTTTTCTAACACCTCAATAATTTATAGTTTTCCTATTTATAAATAACTTCAATGTCTTCGATAGCTTACATGGTAAAACATACCCTGATTGTTATATACTAAAAACTACTATGAGTTTTCTTGTGTTACACTTAAGTCCATGCTTATCCAAACAACATTGTATTATTAAAATATTTTTAATTAATATAATATAACATAACAACTTTGTTGAATGTTTCAGTTATTGTAAAATAACTTATAAACATATATTATTCATTTCATTGGTTATTAATAAATTAAATTTATACTTAGTTTATAAAATATATAATTTTATTTATTTATTTTTTTAATTCACACTTGATACCACTCAACCCAAACATCTGATGTTCTCCTAAATTAATTCACTCCTAGGGTAAAACTCATGCTACGAACTAAAATTATTCCTCATATTTTTTATACGATATTACATATAATAGTTATTAATTTATTAGGGAAAATACTGAGGTGTGATATTAAATATGTCTAATAAAATACTTTTGGACCCACCGGTGTTTGGAATCTCATGTTCTCTCTATTCCACCATCCATAAGTAATATATATAATACTAATAAGTAATAAATAAAATAACTAAACTCATTAATTTCCCTCAACCTAGGGGATCTATGTCATATAAATCATAATAAAAAGTGGTATACAAAGAGATATGGGAACTGAGCATTCTATGTTGTCTCCCGATCCTAGGATCTCTTATGGTGATTCACTCTTTTCTGTCGAATGTACATTAAAGGATTCAATCAGTGATGGTGTATCCTATTATATCGATCCTCAATCATTATTAGGTACTCATAAATGGTGTATTCAACCATGATGTCTATTTCACCCCTGTGGATAAAATGTGATGTGACCTTCATGTATATCCAAGGATATATCATAGGGAAGATGTCGTGCATGTGATCCAATATTGTAAATATAGCTAAGTGATAAACTAAATATAAAATTATATGAAATTAATGCAAAGGTTAAATAAATCACACAGATAGCTGGTATACTCATTCAAATCTCTTTAATCCACATCGAGGGGAGACCCTCATGAACAAATGGATCTCTTAATAGACACCAATTGCCTCTATTGGTGGCTAGCATAAGAATATTTAGGGATCCTTATAGTCTTCATTCACTCTTGTATGATCATATTTTTCTGTATAGTGGATCGCACCAATGTTGGGCCCATATTGGGTGAGTAGCTTTGGTCGGACCAACATAGTGGTAGCCTACAAGGTTTCCTATAAAAATATTTTCTATATGATATAATAATGGAATAATGGAATATTTTATTATATAAAAACTCCACTATATTTTTTTTCATCCTCCAAACTATATCCATCATTCAACATGTAACATTGTAACATGTCCTCCAAGAATGAAATGGTCAACCAAGTTTGGTCGTCAGTCTAGGGATGTAAATCAAAGATAAAAAACAACACATTCACAACATATTTATGCAATCCATACCAAATTCGACATGTGATAAAATCATCATGGTTAGAAATTAATATTATTGTATCTCCATGGAGTCGAAGTATCTTCTGCATGTATAGGTATCACATGCTATGAAAAAAAATATTCTCTCAAATAGGTAGGAATTGGAAATTCATGGTGATTCACTCTATGATAAACCATATGTTTTCATGTATGTGGAATGTACGTCTTACCCCTATCACAATTCCCAAGGATATATCCTCCCACTTCAATAATAGAACCTCCAGGGGTTAGGCTAACTCCACTCTAAACTGGTGATCATCCTATGCTTATTGATATGTGAGGAATCAATAGGCCAACAATGTATCTACCTTCTTATTCCCTTGAAAAAAAATATAATGTTGGATTTCGGAGTAAGTCTTTTAATTAACTGTATATACTACAATAAAATATGTATGAAATTTCCATAGAACCTTCTCCTGCAATGCCACTAGCACTGTCATGATTCCTCTGAAGAAAATTTCTCATCCTTCATAAAATCTATCAAGCCCATGTCTAATGGATAACTAAATATATAGTGTTTTATATTCTATATATCATATATGTGACTCCTCAACTCTTTATATAAATGCAGGGTTAACAACCATCAACTAAAAGTAATATTCTCAATCCCCATCCACACTAAATAATTGAAATTATTCCATCATCCGTGGGACATCACTCATAAAATGCGAGCATAATCTCATATTGAGATCATATACTACCATATTCGTCTTCCAAAGAGTGTATAAATTTCAGTTTCATAATCATAGAGGTACTATATCTAATGAATGTATGATTATTGTAGTCCATTCAGAAAGAATTATTGTAATAATTGATAACGAACCCCTCTCTAAGTAGGTAGTGTCCCAACGTCATCAGTGTAATGAATATCACTTCTTGATTATGATATTGGATAATGTTGTTCTATTCTAGTGTTCTTAGTAGATATGAACCATAATAAATCATCACCTACCTTTTCATCAAATCACGACACAACATTTTTGCTGATGCATCATAAAACACTACGTACTCCACACCATCCCCTGGAAATATTATGATGTAATCCATAATAAATCTCCAAATCAAATCCTGGAATGCCAATTGGGAACTATCTATTCACATTGCAGAATTCCATAATAGTGAAAAATTTATCAATAAATATAATATCCTAGATAAATTTGCAATGAATCTATAATAGTAGCCTTCCATATAAATGATGCTACACACCTTGGTCACACACTTAGTTGGATCCAAAGCTAACAATTCCACATCCTTTACCGAGTCAACTATTCTTTGTCTGATGAGATAAAATGTACCAATAATTTTTCATCTTGAATAAAGAATTGATAATTCAAGATCCTACCATATATCTTTGGATCTCATAGTACATCTTGTACTATCTTAATGTGTTTCATGAGCTCCTCCTCGAACATCTATTATTCTCATATATCATCAATTAAAACTTCCCAAAACATATCTATGAATTGTTAAATGGATCATCTCATGTTTAAATTGAAAAATGATGAGGAGTTTTTCTTGCCAAACACAATCACAAAGTAATCATATTATCTGTTGATACATAAATATTTCATTATCGATATATACTCATCTTATATTATCAACTAGAGATAGCCTTTTCTATGGTCTATCTCTGAGAACTGTCACGGAAGGCTCAATTGATCGAAAAGATCATTTACCCTAGTTTGGGATACTTGATCTTTAGGGTCACCTGGTTTAGGGTATTGTAATGCTTATAAAAACTCATTCTCCCATCCACATTTCTTTAATACAATACCAGGGATGCATAAGGTGAAAAAATAGATCTAATAAATTACTTCCACTACATGCCATCCAACATTACCCTACATTGTTGAATCTCTATATAAGACATTTGATATGATGGAGGGGATACTAGGGTCTTCCTAGGTTGTCGGTTAGTGAATAAATATATCTCTAATGTGGGTGGTTATCATGGCACAAACACACGAATGGCATCCTCATACAACCCCAACACTACATGAATATAAAAAATCTTACCATATACTATTCCAAGGGTCATGATTTCCAAATTATGTTTAATTAGCTACATAGTACTATTAATAATCTCATTATACTCTTGTTGGGATTCATTTTCAAAATCAAATGGAAATCCGAAACCCAGAACTAATTAATAATGGACACATTTTATGAAACATTCTATTAAGAAATGTTTTTTTGATAATTCGTACATACCTAAGATGACATCATAAGCCCTCATCACTACTAACAATAGACCTCGAAATAAATTATCACATCCATGAGTCAGGTAACCTCGTTGGAAGTAGAATGTGGTCATTGAATAACCTTGAAGAGGAGTCTCCCTGAGTAAGTGTTCATCCAAGGGATAAATATAAATTTTAATTTATTAAACCATATAATTAGAAAAAAAGAATATACTAACACATATTCCTATCAATATTCTAGAAAAGTTACAAAACAAACATTACATACCCCATATCATCACTATATACATTTATTCATTATATTATACAACCTATCTTTTCCCTCTCCCTAGTCCTATTGTTCAATATCCATGGAACATGACACCTTAGTGTGGTAGTGGTGATAAGTAATAATGCATGCCACTTATATATACGCACATTGTTATTATACGAAATATTTTTTTTTCTGAAAGACGTTATTGATCCTATTATGTAGTATACCAATAAATTATATTCAGTATCTATATATCATCCATACCGAGGGTTGCACAATCTTGTGTGAGATGTCCCCTACGATCAATAGTGTTTCAAAACCTATCCATCCGCTGAAAAGATCTGATCAATAACAAAATAAATAAATAAAATCTATCATATTATTTACTCCTATAATATCTCATGCATACACACACCAAATAATGTCATATGTTACATAATGGTGAAGACTCAGCTCATGTTTTCCCACTAAAGAAAACAACGATTTGTATCCACAATGCGATGAATCCCAAGACTTACAATACCAAAACCGGCATCCTAGAATTGGTTGGAATGTGGATAGGTATCAATATATGTTGTGTGACTCTATCTAATCCTCACTCATTAGAATTATCATGAAACAATTAACCTCATTAATTATACATCGTGTAATAAGGTTGGATAGTGGGGATAAATGAATACTCAAACACAGTAATAGTGTAATAAAAAAGTTATAGAATCTCTGATATTTTAACAACCCTCAATATAGGTGGTGAAAAATTTTATACAAAAAGAAGCATGAACTCTTACCATATTCAAGTCATCATATCATGTGATAGGGTCCGTATGGGCCATTATTATCCTAGTGATCTATAATGATTTCTCCCTCCCAATACCGCTCTCGAATCTTCTATTGTTATTATTTGACAAAGGTATTAGGGCAGACCTCAGGATATTGTTTAGCCACCTATGTGTCTAGATCACATGGAAACATGTGGGGCCACTATCATTGAGACTCATGTAAATTTCTAAGAATAAAAACCTCATCTTTTTATCATACCAATATTATTTTCTTCATGACTAATGGGGGAATGATCATCGCACCACCTAATTGTAAGAACTATAATTCATATTATTATATTGGAGCCTCATAGATAAGGGACAATATACTCATGATATTGATGACAAATCACAGCTCGTATTAAACATGGGAAAATAATGACAAAGAAATTTATTACCATATCCACTGATTATATATTTAGATCGTGTTCAATAAGGAATTGGAAGAAACAACCCATTAATATATGTTTCACATACCAATGTTCTCCCAAATCCATTGTTTATATGTACTTAGTTAGCAATATGGTTGATTGTGTTCTTGGGAATTGATATTGTGGCTTCCGATGAAACACTATAGTCCCTATTCCAAATAAAAAACATGAAAAAATTAACCGTATTTCCCAAAAAAAATGGCATTTTCTTGAGTACTAAAGTTGAAATGAAACTCTAATACCTCCCTCTCCTGACATGTTCTAATAGGTCCCTACCCATGACAACACTAATCATACCTCTAATATGCCAAGGGCAGGATAATTGCTCTATATTGTCAGATTTCTCACATTGGAGGCCTCCTCCGAATATACCTATGCACGCATATACATAACCAATCCAACAAGGTAATGATTCTTTAAAAAACTTTCTATGAAAGGGTACATTTAAAATCCCTCAATCTCAATTTAAAAACATGTAGTCGAATATAAAATAGATATATAACATTCCCACCATAGTGAAAGAAAATACAATTCCACCCTATAATGTAGGTGAAAACTACTGTCAATGTAATGACATGGAAATATCATGGTTAATCAAGTTCACTATGCTCTGCCTAGACCTCATCCCACTAAGAATCCTTCAGAAGGATGATCATCTCCATAAGCCATGACATGTTTAAAAAATTACCCCACAAGGATGAGTATTAAAATACCATATAGGTCACCCGTAAATCAAACATCATATAAAATGAAAAATAGAAGTCATATCAGGTTTCCTATATGTCAACATAACATATAATAAGAATATATAGATATAATCAATATAGACACATAGTCACATGGTAATGTCACAACTATAATGCAATAATATGATTCTTTCATGATAGTTCCACATATTAGTCCTCTTGGATAATACAATGTATGAGAAAAATATAACTGACGGTATCCATCTAAGATATAATTCCCATCATGTCTCACAACAGGATGTACACATTGTAAGACTTAATATAATGACACATAGATTGGGAGAAAACACAAGGCCTTAGGATATATAGAAAATAAAATATGGATTAACATAGTATTTAATGAATTGAAACCCACATAGAGATAGACATGATGATTCCAACAACCAATCATAAGGAAAAGATAATGATAAAGGATCTCAATTGATGACCCATAGAAGAATTATATCCACATTACCAAGACTGAAAATCAACATAGTGTATCACAATTATATTAATATGATGTGACTCAAATATAAACACTATTGGGATTGATCTTAGAAATATAACATAATGAAACATATCTAGGATGATTAGAGATATTTCTCAAACTGATCCTAGATGGTGTAGAAGACATGAAATAGAATTAAAGGGAATGTTCTTTTGGCACCTGGACCTACATGTGTATCACAGATCATGACCCTGTTAATGTTTGAGTACACTGTGTTTCCCCACCCATGTACACCTTACCATATGCTTTTCTATCTAGAATATTCTATATATGACATTTATTGTCTTTTCTCATGCTCGTGTCCAAGTACTCGCCCCTTTACATACTAAGCCACCAGTTAAGAGTCACTTATGGTGTATAATGTTTCATGTGGTGTGTGATGCATTTCTTCTTTGTAGACCCCATTACACCATAAAATGGGTCTATCATTGATTGTGATATCAGATTGCACACCATGACTACCAATATTTCTAGAATCCCATGGGTCTTATTAACATGTCATTATCTGGTCCTCTTGCATCCAATCTATCCATGAAAAACACTTTAGAAAATTGACTTTTTCAAGTTGATCCATGTCCTCATTTCATTCCCCAATTATTCCATAATAATAATGCGGTAATCCCTTCATCGCATCTCTAGGTATCGACCAATCAAAACATTTAAAAAGAACTTCGGTTTGAAAATATTCTGTCCTCATTTATCAATATTTTTATTATCTTGAAACAAAATATGTGATAGTATTCTATTGACCTAGTAATTATGTATGAAATGATACATTATAAAGTATTAGTAAAACTATCTTCCAAAATGAATATAAATTATTATTTAATGAAGAAATGTAGGAAAAATCAATGAAATAACATTTTGGAAGGAACGTCAGCCACATTTGAGTACACCAATATTTGATTAAGCTATAATGATGAATGAATATCCAAAAAAATAAAACATTCACTGAAATTGAAGCAAATAATCATGTACTCACCATATAATCTAACCACGAGTCAATACATTGGGTGATTGATTTTTCTTCATCGTAAGATATGAATACAGGGATAAATCCATAAAATTAAAATGACCTACATCATGATGAATAGATGAATGATGAATGAAGATCATATTTCATTGTCATTGTGATGATCCACAAGTTTTATTGGTTCCTCAATCTTGGAACCATGATCTTCTTGTTGTTCGTCTGAGAATGATTATCTAAATCTATCAAATAGATCCACAATTATGTGGGAAAACCAAATATTTCATCATAGTTTTAAATTTATAGATAAAAAATTAGATAACTACTTTACATAATACTTTAAAAAAAATTTATATTTTTTTACTAATTTTCCCACAATTTCAGACAATCTATTCGTTCGACACCCTCCAAATTTATGTCACACCTATTGTGAATTCCAATCACTATACTCAATAATGACCTCAAATTTCATATCAGAGAAACTGGTTTCTATTTATTCAAATTTTTATGGAAAATTGGTCCCATTTAATTTTTAATATATTTGAAAAATTAAATTTTATGATACCATAAATTATAATCTAAAGTCGTCTATGTGAATAGCACTAGAAATAATAAATAAATTCTTTTAAGCTGTTATAGGGAGAAATTAATGGCCATATCCATGGTTAATTTTCATTGGATAAATACCGTGAAAAAACAATATTACTCATTCTCAATAATATACTAATTTAAAAATATAAATATTTCCAAAACATTATCCTTTTCCATGGGATTCATCCAAGTCATTTTTGTTGATGTTTTCTAAATACAATAGACAAAATTTTCGATCATGGGAATTCATGAATATCAATAGTTCACTATACAATATGATGGAGTATATTATATGTATTTATGATTTAATTATGAAAATGGTTAGATTATATGATTTCTTATAATATAGAATGTTATCTTTACCATATAATATTCTCTATTCAATCAACAGAGTCATTATATTGTATATAATTACACTTTTGATTATTATCTAGTGAATTTTCATTATTATTTGTTATCATATAACAAGGATAGTACTCATCATTTATTTCCCAATCTAATGACTACATGTTGTATTTATGATTACTTATAATTTCCTTGGATAATCAATCATACATAAACTATATATCAAGTTTACAATATAGTTTATTATAATTCTCTATGTGTTTTTGTGACCTGACATAAACTAGACCACCAAATGTGGATCATTAAAAGTTGATATCATTGAATACCAACTACAAATATTTTTTTTAAAAACACTATTATATAATATGATTCAAAAAGGATTATTAGATTGTCAGTTATAGTTAGTGATCACAAATTGTTAAGGATTCCATCAACATGGGAGTCAACTGGAAATTTAATCACAAACACTAGAATTTACATAGATTTAAAATGGGAATATAATTTATGTGAGGGTATTAATTGTACTTTAATGTTTTCTTTCATGTTGTGTATGTCCCCCTTGTTATATGTTATGATATGATTATATTATAAATATTGTTAATCAATTTCATGTCTTGGCACTGGCGACATAATTGTATGAATATCATGACTACTATATTGTGTTTACAAACATGGTACATTATATCATAGAAACAATTAAAATATTAAAATATCCATATTAATATTATTTTCAATTTATTATAATGAAAAAACATAACTACCATGAATATGATATTATACATTCAATATTTAATATGGTATATTTTTCAGAAATCAATTACATAATGAAGTTTAATTATGGATTAGATAAAGTGATAAATTATTATTGGTGCATATTTTAATATATAAAAACCCCCAAATGTGAATAGAAACTATAACCATATAGAGAATAAGGTATATATTTTCTTTGGAAAACCAAATTGATATTGGGAAATATTTATAGGGTATATTTCTTGTTGAATATTTTTTATGTAATTGTAATTATTTAGTGTTTTTATACTATTTTTTAATATTGAAATTATTTTGGTCCAAAATATTTTGTTGAAATTACTACTATTGAACATAAATATTCATTTTATAGTGTTATGAAGATGGTATTGATAATGTGTAAGTCATTATTATTTTATTCCATCTTAAAGATAACTAGAAATATAATAGGTGTTGGGGTATGTGATACCATAGTTTATTTTGGTCTAGCCTATTGTTGATTCACATTTTTTTATTAATCAATTAATGAACCAATAATAGTGAGACCTGCCTTTACATGGACATCAAATCTTACATCATAGATGAGACTCATCATGGTTGTTTTTTAAGTGTAACATCATGTGTCTCAAAGATTGATCCCCCATGTTTTAAGACTAATAATGAACTATAAATATTTTAGGAGTCACATGAGATAATGCTTATATATTAGAACACATTGATGACCTTAATAAATAAATACTATAAAATGCAACAAAAGTTAATTATATTACAAATATTTTAAATCAATTATTATAATTAAATATATTTCACATCAATATTTTATATATATACTTATAAATTTATTTTTCTTATTACTAATATAATTCATTCTTATATTTTTTATAATATAAATTACATATTAATTAAATGATTTATTAATTATTAAAATTATAAAAAAAATTACATGAAAAAGATTACTTAATTATAAATGACATTATATAATTAAATTAAATTATGCTACATCATAATAAATAAATTTGAATGAATTGAAAATGTAATATAATAATAATTGATAAAATAATTTAGTTCAAATATATATCAATTAATTACATATTACAAAAATAATGTATTTAATTAATCATGTTCTCTAATTAATCTACTATTATTTCATTAAATCCATTAATTTATATTATTATTTCCATTATAATTATTTTTTGAAATTAAATATTTTTAAATTATATAACTATTAATTACTATGTGATTGTTTTGATGATTTTCAGATACACTATTTTCAAAGGGAAATTTTTCCTATGAGAATCATAATGGGTTTGTGAGCCATAATGAATCAATAAATATTATAGTGTTTTTTCATTCTATTATTATATTACAAAGTCAAAGAATAATTTTTTATTTTTTTGATCTAATTTATAGTATATATAGTGAAATTATTTTATTTTATACCATTAATTAAGATTTACATTAATATTTGAGAACCCATTAATGTTTACATAATTGCTAGTGTTGTATCATGAAATGAATTGTGATAAAATAATTACATTTCAACACTAAAAATCATTTTGTAAAATTTTTATTTTAACTATTGTTGTCTTTATTAATTACCCACATAATCAATATTCATTGATGGAGATCATCTGGTATAGAGTTTCATCAGAGGAAAAAAATTCAATATTACTATTAGGGAACCATCATGGTAAGAATGGGTCATTAGGCCATGACCGTATTTCATAGTACACCATGTCATAGTGAGGTAAATTATTGACATTGGGAGTGTAATATTAGTTTTTAGGATCTTTAATATTAATTACAAATCTGAATAAAGGTGGTATGAAATTTTATTATTTTTGTGGAATTCGTCATATGGTGTATGATTATGTTCCAATGAGATCAGTTGAATGAGCATGTATTGAGATAGTCGGTGGTATCGAAAGAAAACATTCGTGAGAAGATTGAGAAACACATGGGGTGAACATGGAGAACCACTTAATAGATAATTAAGAGTTTCTAACAATTTATTCTATGATTTAAGTCATCGTTATTCACCACTACTAATTTTACCACTTTTTTCACTAATCCTATGTAGTGGAGTCTACATGGAATTAGGGTCGGTGGATATTCACATTAAAAATTTCATTTTATATAGATATTTTAAAATGAAACCATTTATTTAGTCATTGGTATTAAATTAATATTCATTATATTAGATAATGTTTTTATTAATAATAGTGTGACAACCTCCATCATCACTATTTCCAGTTTATATGAATTGGACATTCTAGAAAAGGGTTTATAATGAGTAATTTATATTAAAAACTTCAATACTTCCCTATATCTGTTTTTTCATATTTATCATTGACGGGATTTATCTTTTAGTGAAGGGATGTTCACTAAATAATTTTTCATTATTGCATTATACTAATTATAATCTTTACATTATATAGATTGTTCTATGAAATGGCATGAATTTGTTTACTATTATTAATGAAGACTGGCATGATTTTGATATAAGGATACTCATTTATGATCCTATGTATATGGGAACATAGAAAAACATATATTAATAGAGTTTAATAAATTTATCATTTTAGGAAGATAAATGAAAATTAATTTACAAATATTTTTGTGGTCAAACATTTATGGAAATTTATAATTATATTAACATTAAATTATATTGGGATATAGTTACATTTTATAAAATGATATTAAAATTTCATAACAATAACATTTACATCTAATACATAATGTCACAACCTAGTTATGTACATAAGATTGGGGTCAGATATAAATCTCATTATGGGATTATTAAATTTATCGTGTAATGTAAATTGGTAGAAGTGAGTCAAGAGGCCTTATAGAATGTTGATAATTAATTTTATGATAATAAATTCATGGTATAATATAATAAAATTGAGGAATTCTAGGAATGTGTAACCATCATAAAACCATACTTCGTAAGAATAAGACTAGGATAACTACCATGATATCAAAATGTAGTTAACATAAACTAACTACACAATCAAAATAAATGTTGTTTCAAAAGATAAAAAATACTCATGGAAATCGATTGATATTTAATTCATATCCCACCCTTAAAATCAATAATATGTACATCTATTTGTGTAAAACATATGAAATTAATCAAAAGAAAAACATTCCCCTTATTAAATACAATGTTCCCTTTTATAAAGTTTTGATTATTTTTATATGTTTACAGAATAAATTAATTTTATGTAAATCATCGATTATTTTGTTGAGTAGAAATGGGGTGGGTATTGACCACTCAAACCTTTAGCATGGAAAATGAAATTATAATATCAGTAAGATATCATGTATATATAAATGATAATATAATTGTTTAAATATATTTAATGGAAGTATCATATTATATGGGAGTCAAAAATACTATAAGGGTATGTATATAAATATTAAAAAATAATAACTTGAAATGACAAGTCATTGTAAAAAATAATGTACTTGAATAATAACTAAGTGGATAAAATCTGTTACCCTAAAAGGATGCTTCTAAATGATTGGATGAAAATTCAAATGATCAAATAAACAACATTAGATGTATTTATATATTGAATGAGTGACTAAATTCATGAAAAAATTGTTTTGAGTTATATAAAATATGAGGTTGGGTTGGCACATTAAGAAGAATATTTTAGAATTCAATATTAATATCTAAACATATATTTTGTAATCTATGGGAAAAAATATTTTAATTCACAAACCATATAATGTTTTTTTAGATGGGATATATAAATGAATGTACTCTTTAATTGTTAATTTGTTTATGTACCAATATTTTTAAAATAATATATTACATAATGTGAAGTTGAGTCTTGTTGATAAATAATTATAATTAAATGATGAATAAATTTATATATATTTATGAGGTATAACTATAGGTTTATAAAATTATAAAAATAAAATAGATAATTTTCTTTAATTGGAAAATAATTTTTTGATCAAGGATAAATTTTAGAGTGTTTATTAAACAACTATAGTGTTATTATGGTGTCAAAATACATATCATATATTATACCATATTGATTTTTAACCTAAAAAATTCAAAACAACATACAACTATAAGAAAATCACCATTCAATTTTTTAATGTTATAATATCAAAAAAATTAATTATTTGAATGATAACCATTATTCTAAATATTTAAATTTCCAATATTGAATTAATATAAATATTTATTTAGAATAATATTTTTGTGAAAAAAACCACATTATGATCCTTAATAAATTTATATAATAGATCATTAAATTAAATTATCATTTAATTTTAAATAAATATCATTTTATATGTATAAAAAATTAATTCAACCATTACTTCTATAATTCATGAATTTCTCTAAATTTTTGTTATAATTGAAACTATAAATATATTTCCCAAAAAATAATATTGTGGTTTATTTATCTAAAAATATACATCTATCAAACAAATAAATATATAATAATGTATATAAAAAATTTATAAATGAATCATATAAATATATCAATCATTTTAATTTAATGTAAATAAAAAATTCATACTACAGGGGTGTTGATAGCTAACCCCTAACAAATATTTCATATTATTAACTAGTAAAGTGTGTGATATTGGTACACTCCTATGGTACATATATTAAAGTGGTTTTGTTTTTAATCTTTATGATCTTCAAATTCACCTATAAATGGTTTGTCTAAGGATTCTGTTACAGAATCATGGCATGGAATTAGTTAATGGAAATTCCCAGTGATTCCATCTCCCTTAGATGCTCTTAAAAATGGGTCTCATATTGTTCAATCACACTAGTTGAAGAAAATTATTATTCTTTATATGTCAGTTATATATTATTAAAGATATTAATTTATACTAATATAAATTATCTCTATGTAATAGCTACAATATCAATGGTTAGCATACATAAAATTATAATAAAACCACTATAAAATTATTTCTATATTTCAACAAATTCCAAAAAAAATATTACTTCCTCTGATTTATATAACTCCATTACATAATAAATAATGTATGCACATAAGATGGAATTTTCGTTAAAATATATTTTTTGTTTCAAAATGCATTAACCATTAAAAATATCTTCCCAAAAATTCTACATCATACCAAAATCAATATGTGAGTACTTATATTTCATGGCCTCATAGGGTTCCCATGTTACCTATTCAAACATGCAATTATTCAATAATATGTTGGCCAGGTATGTAGAAGTATTCAATAGACCTATTTTTATATAATATAATTCCATCACTGACCTATCTTCATGGGAATTATAATTATCCAACGGATCGACATATGTAATTAGTTTCTATGATTATTCTAGTACGTACATAATTATTAGGATTACATAGAAAACAACATATAGGTTAGATAATTTAGGTGGGATTTATTTTCATTATTACATATATATGATGTGATCATGATCCACATTAGATTAATGTGATTTCATAAAATAGTTTCTTCCTTCACAATCCTCTCAAATTTATTCCATGTAGATATATGAAGAAATATCATGTCAATAGCCTTACTGTTTAGGACATCTCAAAGTTTGTCAATGGGAATTCTCTTATTATGTTAAATATATGTCATATGATAAAAATTATTTTGACCCTAATGTGTCATCTCATGGAAATAATATGGTCTATATATCATTGGGTACCAAATTTTATCCCACATGTGGGTGTTAAACAACACCTCCCATATAGAACCTCATAAATTTTAATTTTAATTTTATAATGGAAAATATTTTAAACAATGAATACACTAAAGTGTTTTTCCAATATCAATTTGATTAGAAATATATTTTATATTATCTCATTATTTCATATAGTTATTTGATGGTTTTCTCACACTAAAAATCAATCTGATAGTGATATGTTGCATTAAAACACATTTTCACATTTAACACTACTAAAAGGATACTCTAGAACATTATTTTAAAACATTAATTTCAATATGATATAATAGACTATTTTCACATTGTATTGTTAAAAATTATTTTATTTATTTTAATGAAATTTGTTCAATAAAAAATCAAATTTTATTGTAATTAAATGTTATTAAATTTTATGATGTTCTATTGAAACCCAAATAGAATTATTTCAATTAAATTTACTACGGAGTCCTATGATGAAATCCATGGTTATTTTTCCCATTTCCAAACTGTTATGATAAATGGTTACATCATAAAATCATCTTTCTATCATTTTTCATTGAAAATATTTCAATCCATGAATTGTTATAAAATCTCATCAAACCCATTCTCCATGTTATCCAAATATTTTTCCTGGTCAATATTACAATAAATCATTTTTATTGATGTATGTATTGGAAAACTTAGATATCAACATCATATAGAATTTAGTTATTCATACAATTGTTTTTATGTGCACATATCCATGTTCCAAACACATATATGTCTAACATTATAAATATATAACAATTTAATATTTGATTCCATTATATGTATAACCTTATCACCCTTTGGAAAATCTTTTATTATCATAATAATTTCTGATTGACCCATTGTTTGTGCATGTGTGGATGATGTTCCTTGTATGATTCTTATATCCATATTTTTCATATCTATGAAGAAACAATCCCTATCAATTATCATCATAGATAGTGTTGCAAGATCATTTATCTATATGGAATTTACCATATTTATTCTCCTTCTGATCATGGTGATTGATTATAAGGTCATAATGATATATTATATTTACACACCATTATTGAATAATATTGACCCCATTTTTTGTGAAAATATACAAGATTTATTTATGATAAATAAATTTTCCACATGTACTCTATATACAAAATATTTCTATATTTTCAATGTAAATATCTCTAAAACTAATTATATAACATCTATGGGGAACGTAATGAAATAGACCATTAATTATAGCGAGGAATTGGATATTGCTTTTTAATTTTTCATGATTACGATTGCCTATCCATTTTTTCATGAATCATTATAGATCACAAATAATACCATACATGTGTGTAATGAGATAAATAGAGCTATTATTACACTATTTTAAACAATATAATTCTATTTAGACCATAATACATTAAAAAATGATCACTCCCATCATAGATAGCTTCATTAGATGGTTTGAAAAGAATGAAATCTTCTCATTAATAAATTTTCAAACTAATCAAATCAGTTGAATATTCATATATCCATCCCATGTGAGAATCTTGAAAATCCATCATTTAAATTTTTCAAAAATATATCAATATATACAACATTAATAGTAATAAAAACCCTGAATGTTACACATTCTATCCAAAACACACACTAACTCCACATAACAAATAACATATAATTTCACAAGGACGTCTGAACATAATTCCCATACTCCACATATTTATCATTTCTCTTAGAGAGGATAATAATATAGTCTAAAAAGTATTATTTTCTTCCATGTTATTCTATTATTAATCAATTAATTAAGGCCATTAAAACAAATTCATAATTTTTGAGTCCAAATAGAAATACTATGAACTCATATTTCTTAAACATTCTATAAAAAATTATGTAAGGGTATATCCTACTTTTTTATCATAACATTACAAGAACATGACCATATATCTTTAATAGAAAAGTAATTTTCACCATATATCTTATAGAAATAGTCATAAATATGTGGTATTGGATAATTTTTTCTTAAATAGATCAGTTTGAGATCAAAATAAGCCATAATTAGTTGTATTGAACCAAGATTCATCTTGAAAAAATGATTGGCATGTCATATGGTGAAGCAATTGGAAATATATAACATTTTTACAGATTCTATTATATTTTTTATTTAGATCATTATTCTTTATAGTGATTATTATATATAGTGTTTTGGATATTGGTAATGAAACATGAATATGTTCAATTGATGAATCATCCTCTTGAATGGTAGTAAGACCATGCTATTTTTTGATAACATAAAAACATATTATATTACAACAATCATTTGATCATTTATGATTGTTTATGTAGTCTCAAATATTTTTTATAGATACGCTTTATCATATGGAAATAAATCCATTTTTTGATAGAATGATTCTAAAAAAGATGCATCCTCCACCATTCAGATGTTCATAAATAAATATCTATTATTGTAAGGAAACAATGTAGGTTACCATCAAACTTGCAACCCGACCAAATCGTTTGCATAACTGATGGGAGTTCTCAATACCCATGGTATGGCACGAAGAAATTGGCCATCAAACATCAAACCATAAGGAATTTTTTTTTCAACCATTTTAAACATATAACATATATATAGATGAAGCAAGAAGTAACAATGGATGGATAAAAAATTATATTCCATAACAATAGGAAAAATAGTGGAAACAAAATTGTTGTAATTTTAGTCAAAACTCTAACTTCAAGTCGAAATAAAAAGTACTAAAAACAAATATCAATTTAATTTTATGGCATAGAAAAACACCCACCATCTCCCCACGAACTACCCAACCCATTATACATGAAACCTCATAGTATTACTGTGATTCTTTTCCGTTCTCTACATTAGAAGACATAAAATGTCTACGTACCAACGAAAGAGTTGTTTAGGGTTTGAGATAATAGGATCAGTTGGATCCAACCCACATGCTTTATAATAAGTCTCTGTATAATAATTAAATTATGTTCATTTTAAATTAAACAAGGCATGATATGCTCTAAATCATATTTACATAAAAAATTGTATACCTTTTACCTTTTATCAAGGTTCTAAGGTATGTCAATTCCAAAGAAAATATTCTAAATCATCGATCACTTATATAAAAATGAATATCAAGTGTAAAAAAGGTTATTTGATACAATATAGAAGCACTGGTATAAGAACAAAGTATCCAATAGGTCGGACTAAAATACTAATCGTAAACAAATTAATCAAGTGCACAATCTGATTCCTAGAACACAAGTTTATAAAGAAGAGGAATAACCCATGACTAAAGCCCCTAACATTTTTAATATCAATCCTCTAAAAAACATTCTTAGACAATAGAGGAAACACCTAACCAAAATTCTTCTAATAACCATAAAATTAGTTTACATACTCAAGGAAATCCTTCCACCTATATACCCACGATAACCCATGTTCACATTATCCTATTTCATTCAAATGGTTTAAAATTCAATTTAAAGTCATTTATTAATTCTATTTAAATATCTTATAAATAGCCCTTTAATTTGAAATTATCAACCTGGGAATAACCATTTTTTATTAAAAAGAATATTCAATGTATCTAAGAGTATCATGAAATTCACAAGTATATAAAAATTTACAATGTAGAAATAATAAGGCTCATCAACACATGCTTGAGATAGAACTACCTTTTTCAAAACATGGGTCAAACATTCCCTCAACAAGATCCGCCATTATTAATAACCCATCAACTCCCATGGAAACCCTAGAATCGAACCTAAAAATCTCAGGATTGATCCAATTGAGAAAGAGGGTTGGTGGATAATAGAAAAAACCACATACCTCCAAAAATAACACCTTACCTAACACAATTAACAATGGAATGACCTCCATAATGAGAATGAAAATTGGATCATTGATGATGAAAAATGAAACATGAATTCTGATCAACATATCCACATATGCATCCAAAGGGTGCTACCTTGATTTTTGGAAATGAAGAATCAAAATGACCACTTAACCATAGATAATCAAAACAATCCAAACCAAGATCAAATGTCGAATGATTATCTCAAGAAGGAATAGTGAATCCAAAAATCATTACTCTATATTTATGGATTGATAAAAAATCAGAACATATGGTCGAATGGGAACCAAAAACCTAAATGGTGCCCTAAAAATTATATTCTCAAGGAACAATATGATGTAAAACCCCTTTACGCATCAACATATCGTTGGTGTTTGTGTACAACGAGAAGTCTATAACCTCATATTAAAAATAGGTTATTGATACGATTCAAATTGTGAAATATATCATCACATCATGTTTACTTTCAGAGATTGAATCCCATTCATGGATTTCACCCAGAAAACACTTATATGTTTTTTAATGCTGTTACTTTATTTTAAATACTCTTGCAGCGTATAGAAATTACAGTTTAAAGCTGAGATTCCATCAACATTGTGTCTACACCATGATAAGTACCCTTATAATTTCATATCTTCCCTATACATCCAACTAGAAATGAAAAAATATTACGAGTTTATGTAAGTACATGAAATGTTTGTAATGGTTTGTAACAAAATCCCCACCCTAAATAATTTATGACTGGGAATTTTATATAGAAGATTTTATCCTTGAAAAAAAGTGATTACCCTACTCCCTCATGAAAAACATGAATTCATATCTTTCTTGATAATACGATCAATGTTTCCATAGTAATACAATAGAACACATAGACATCCCACACAAGACCATCAAACGATAGTTAATTATCACGACAAGTTTCATGAAAATAAACAAAACTGGCTCTAAATCAATTTCATTCCAACTCGGAGTTTGAGTCAGATCATTTGGGTACATCCAAAGCATATATTGTTGGAAAATTCCAAGAGACCTATCAATTTATCCATAAATTCTAACTAATACACAACCTTCCTAAGTTTCTAAGTGACCTCAAATGTTATAACATATCATGGATACACCATTCGTTATTTTCCATGAAATGGGGACCCATCCAAGGCGAAATATTCAAGATATCCTAGTCGCCAAAAAAAACACCCAAGAATGGTACTGGTGATTTGATTACAATTTATGTCAACCCTTCATTGTTACCACATTTTGAGGTACATTCAAAATCTTCATCGTCGTGCCCTGAACAAATGTTGGTCCAAATAATGATTTTTCTCCAACCTCATCCAAAAAATGAGATGATATTCATGGGTGACCTTTCAATGCCTCCATAGTAGAAAATTGGATCAATGAATGGTAAATATTGTTATAATGAATGTCAAATAGCCCCAAATGGTTAACCCATGATCCACTGAAGTACAAGATACATGATGGAAGCATATCTTCTTGGATCAAAATTGACCATACCATCTGACCATGAATTATTTTATCACAAGCTTTGATCACCTTGGAATGAGATCCCATGACATCTTTGAGACTCATTCAACACACAGAGGTAATCCAGGGATCCTAATCGACATAAATTTTATAAGAAAACCAATGTAACAACACAATCTACTACACATACATCATATCTAGATCATTAACCTTAGTGGTATCTTTGGTCAGAATGAAATGAAAAGAAATCGTAAACCGATCAACAACCACCAAGTTAGAATTCATCGACTAATGAGTCTTTTGTAATAAAATAATCAAATCCATGGATTCATCATCCCATTTCAATTATATCACCATAAGTGGATGAATAAAACCAGTGGCCATGATGTACTTTACTTTTTCTTGTTGTAAGGTGTAACACCGGTACACATTATCTACAATTACACACTTCATACCCTACCACTGAAATCATTGTCTCATTTCATTATAAAAATCTATTGTTATCTAATGAATGG
Source organism: Viscum album (assembly GCA_963277665.1). Taxonomy (NCBI): domain Eukaryota; kingdom Viridiplantae; phylum Streptophyta; class Magnoliopsida; order Santalales; family Viscaceae; genus Viscum; species Viscum album. The sequence goes on along the minus strand of OY728164.1, from coordinate 61,819,375 downwards.
TCTATGAAGTGATATGAAATATAAAACATATTACCCTCCAAACAGATGCTAGTATAACAACCCACTTTCTAACGATCAGTATAACACCTAAAGGTAGATAGCTACCAAAAACATTATCCCGAACATAAATGATTTCTCAAATATTACTATACTGCTCATCCTAACACATACTCAGAATAATAGACTATAGAAGAGACTATGACAATTGATTTTTTTTTTCAAAACACACATGAATTATCCATGGAAGAATCCATGTGAAACTGAGTGAAAATTCTAATAATCTTTAACTCCTCATTCGATTCCAGTATAGTATGTGATGGTATATCTTTACTCAGATCTACTGCAATGACATTTCCATTCCATTGGGTGTAGGTGATATCGAATTCAGTTATTTAAAGGTATAATTAACAAGGTATCTATTTGGTATTCAAGTCATTCTATGAAACGATATAACTCAAACTCTTATTATTATATAATATTTTGAACCTCTCCAACATAACATAGCTTCTCCAACATTTATGTTCATGAATAAGTGTGGAATTATCTAAATTAGGAGTGGGGTAATTCATCTCATACAGTTAAATATGATGAAGTTCGTCAGGTACCACATGTTCATCCTACTTAAACACACATCCAAACTAGCACCGTAAGAATCACAAAACACAACTTATCCATTACCGGGTGAAGTAATACCTGAATATATGTCGATTTGATGAGTTATTTCAGTTCATCAATATATAAATTATAATTTTATTCCCATGTGAATTTCAGAACATTCAATGTAGGAGAATAACAATGTGAAACCATCTAAGATAAATCCTTAACAAACTGTCTGTAGTATCTAGAATTACCAAGGAAGCTATTTTACTAAAAGAAATTATGTGTTTCTTTTCGAGACAAGATATCCATCACCTACTGAGGATAAAATGATAATACATGCCCATAAATCATGTTTTAAAATAACACCTCGTCTTGAATCCAGAAACTATTTTTAAAAATATTTATATAAAAAGGGAATCTTCTCATAACATTCATAACTAAACTTAGATGGTCTTAGTTTTGACAGTCATAATACGAATAAACCGTAATATCAACCATGATCAATACCACATAATGTGTTAAGATATCTATGTAATATTTGATTCATAAAACCCAAGAAAACTTTCATATCATTATAATGAGAAAAAGGCATCCCAAAAAAATTCATTTAAACTATACATCCCTGAAAATGTTGTCTTTTTTATATCAGACTTGCGAATTATAGGATGATTGAACGACAGAAAATGATCAATCATTAAAAACAAACCCTACCCATTTAACTAATAAAATATTATCCACATGAGGAAAAAGATGAAAATTCATAACTATTACATTTATTAACATTTTATTGTACACACAGAGAAGAAATTAACCATCTCCCTTCTACTAAAAGTTCACATGGGATTCCCTAGGAAAAAAATTTGAAGATTGAAAGATTTTCCCAATATTCTATCCAACTGAATCTTATTCACATTCATCTCTATTGGTTCCATATGATATGAAGTAATCGATATCTCCCATTTACATGAAATTGGGTTAACTTTAAACTCTACATCTCTTGCTGTTGGAAGACTAGAGAAGTCATCTAGGAAAATTTCAACAAAACTATTACAACAATGGGAAGATCAACAATAGAAGAATCATCATCATTAATAATCGCAATATTTGAAAAATAAACAAATAAGGTCTATTTGGTAATTTCCAACACAAGCAAAGCTCAAGTCTCAATCCCTGAAAACACATGAGATCTTCCATTTCCAGTATGAAATGAATCACATCAATGATAAAAATCTACCATAGATAAACGATTAACAATCCAATCAAAAATAACCATGACATCAAACATATCTAGAGCAGGAATAAGAAAATACCGTACCAAATCCACCTTATTTATAGTTAATGAATAATAAAGCCACTAAGACCCATTCTCTTTCCTCAAACAAAGATGTGTCTATAACTCTTTACAAAGGGAACTTTTAGAAAATATAAATAGTATTAAACATATGTGAAGATAAAAATTATTGGGAGGAACCATAATACAATAAATCAATCTCTATAGAAGATGAATTAAGGATATTTCCTCACAATATTTTCATACCTACATCATCTTCCAAAAGAAACACATGTACTGTTTGAATGTGTTTCCCTTTTAAGGCTTATGGCTAGAGAACTTTTCTCCTTGAATCATATGACTTCCCCACTGTATCCCTTGGACAACGAACCCTGATCATAACAAGGAATTGCCATATCCTAAGATATGTGATGTATGTAACCAATCCATAAACAATTATTTCATACCTTCACTATCATAGGAAATTAATATTTTCTTTTTCCACCCATTCCTCATTGATAGAAAGTGATCGACACATTTTTACCTACATAAGACGGCATGGAGGAGTCTCGATACTGAGACCCACCCCCACTATGCTTGTGTGGCACCTTCCACTTCTCCTTATTCCCATACATGCCACTAAAAATACCACTATATTCATGTGTAAGGGGTTAAAAAAAATTATTTTCATATTGATATCATACATCATTGAACTATCTACCATCACCGCGTCGGTCGAATTTCATCATAAACAAAAACTATCTGATAAATGGTCTCAAACCCTATAGTTACTTTTGACCCTTCTACTGGTCATTCTTCACATCATCTAGAGAAAAACAGACATGCTCAATAAACTAGTAATTGTAATTTGAAACCGAACACTATCCATTTTGCAAAGTAAGGAACTCCAGGGACTTTTCTAGAATCAATGACTCATTACAAAATTTCATGAAGAATGGGGTTTTGAAATACATCCATTCCAAGTCCAAGTGTCTATATTCTTGGCCTATAAATCCAACCATAACTTTCTCTAACCCTTAAGCCTTAATGCTGCCCAAATTAAAACGATATTTAAAATAGATTCCATAATGTTTATGATTTTCTATATACTATACAGATAATATTCATTATATATAACTTCCTTCATTTCTTTTTAAGGATAGAGGATTATCATGTAATAATTCTCACAATCAATCTCTCTCTCCCCTAGCTCTTCTATATTCCTTATAAACTATGTTCTAAACATAAGGTGCAACATGATCATTAAAATGAACTACCCATATGACTGTTTACATGAGATTGTGATATATTGGATTATTCCCTTGAGGTGAATCATTTGCATCCTCCTAAGTAACAAGTGGGAGATGTCATGGAAGAATACTACTACACACTAAAATTGAATGAATTATTAGACAACAGATTAAATCTCCGATCAAAATTGAAAACCTATATAAAGAAAGAAATAATTAATGTGAAACCCATAAATAGAGAAAAATATCTCAATTCCCCATTCCTTATTAAGTCTTATCATTACATGAGATGTCCATGAACATATTTCTACATACCTCCCAAGTCATTGTAACCCTATATATAGTTTAACAGACATCTATGGACAAATACTATTGGGGAGATCCTCTTATTCAATACATTTTTAATGAAACAAACTATTTCATCCATATATATGGAACCTATCCTTATCTATTACAACACCAAATGGCATTCACCATCCCCAAGATATGGCGTTAATCACGATGGAATCAATCATCAGTCAAGAGAGAATTATTTTAACAAAAATTATCTATCACATGAAATCTATATATAAATATATATAATGTGATTAGTAGTAGAGTTATGTTAATAAAATATATTCCATAACCGTAAGAAAAATCATGGAATATAAGGACTATAATAATAGTAAAAACTCCAATAGACAGTCCCTATTACAAAGTACCAAAAAATAAATACTCCATTTGAAGGCTTGGAAAACACCTGTCATCTCGCCACCAGCTACCCATCCCAGCTATCCTAAAACTTCACCATCTCACTATGAATAAAAGTATTTCCCTACATTGGTATACATACAAAGTCAATGAATCATCAATGTTTGGTGTATGGTGTGAACTAATAATCCAAGTAGTATCTCACAAAATTGATTCAAAATATTTCACTACAGAAAAATTCAGGTCTGATCATTTAAAAAAAATTAATGATAACAATTAAATGAGTTTTATAGAAAATAGGCTAAACATTTCCCATTTATCATAGTTTCAAAAACTAAATAAGGTATAAAAATTTATAAGAATATTATCCCTATCATAATCTTCATGTATAAACTTGAATATCATGGAAAGAATAACAAATACATGAAATTTAAAATATAAAAACATGTATTAAAAAAATTATCAGTATACATTATTGTAAAAGAGAATACATATGATAATCAATGATGTTAACAATCTGGTTCCTAGAGAACATTCCTAGGAAGAAGAGGAATACCCCACGAGTAAACCCCTATTAATAATGTAAATGTCAGTCCTCTAGAACTATGAGCCTAGGAAATTGAGGAAAGACCCAGGAGGAGACCTCCCGATAATCACAAAAATAAGAAATGGCCTCAAGCTAGAACATCCTCTTATTAAACAGTTCATTCTCCTAATACTCTAATATGGTATGATCCTCACCCATATATGGAATGTAAAATCCCATGTAAAAACATATAAGAAATGTACATCATTTGTACAATAGTTACCAGACCTTCTTGTGTACCCCACTAAGTCAGGCCACATATATATCCTTATCATGTAATACATCACAATGTTAATCTGACACAGGGTTAGTCTGAGTACCCAACCTATCCATGTATTTTTCTGATATGTGTTCTGATACATAGCATGTAGCCAACCTGGGGTATGTCAATGTACTTTACACATTTTGTTACATATACATACTCTACCTAGTCTAGTGTAATATTGCACTTCCTTGTCTTAGAACATTATGTGTATACCCTATACACATTCTTTACATTATTAACACTATCCTCCCAAAACCTAAAGAAAAAACACTTATTGTTAAAATACACAGGGTGTATTCATTGATTCCAAATTGGAATCCCATAAATTATCCCAAAAAACCAATTTTATTCTAAAAATGATTAGATAAAATATTAATGATTCATGAGAAGTGATAACATAGTTTTTAAAAATATAAGTGATAAATATATATTGTTTTATGAAGAAAACAAAAATAAGAAATAGATATTTTATGAACCCACATATTAATTTCCCACTTCCACAATGCACGACAATTGCACAACAATTCAGATTCTCCTATGATTTGCTACAATAAGTTTACACCTACTATTTATCTATCACCATATTAATCATTTTCGATTCTGCTTGAATGTGGAATCCCACGAGGGTTTTCCAAAGAATCAAAGGAAGGAAAGTAATATAAAATATTGAAAAAGTTGAAATAAAATAAAAGGAAGAAAATGAATGAATATGAAAAAGGATCATGTGCCCATCCCCGATACGAAACATTATTTGATACCATATAATAGAAAAAATAACCATTATGGGTTCAACTCCATAGATGTAATTTCAATTTAATGATACATTAAAAAGAACTTGCTAAAAGAAAACACGAGAATTATAACATATCAAATTAAGTAATTATTATGTATTAATTATTCAACAAATATTTGAATTGTTGGAAATTCCTATATATACCCTTCATATGAAGGACACCTTACCAGTATAGTTTTTATATAAATGATATGTATTCACATTCCAGTTGGAAATGATAATTCATCCCCTTACAAGCAACTGAACAAAAATATTCAATTTTTTTATCAATATTCTAGTCCGAAGAAACATAGATCATTATATAATGGTGGTAATATAAAATTAATATATTATTTATATACCTTATCATGTTGAAAAACCAATCACCAAAATAACAACGTTCAGATGAATCTCTTCCATCCATCCCTCCATAAATTCTTCGTAAAAAATATTTAAATCATTATCCGTCGAGGATAAATAGAGAATAATCATCTATAAGAATCCTGATACATATCCTTTATCAAATCTTCCATGGATTAAAAAAACACTGTTTATAAAAAAATTATTCAATTGTAATCAAGGTAAGACATAAAATCATTTCTCATCATCTCATATTACTCTACGCCGTCATAATGTGCCTCTTTAATCATAGTTTGGATAGACGGTTGAACAACTATTTGAGAAACAAATGATTTCTCCTAATTTTATCAAAATTACAAGATACTTCCTATTTAAATAAGTAAATATTATATCTTTTCTTATCCCCATCAAGGATGAGATATCATAAATATTTTTACTCAAATCGCATTCCCCCGTGTTCGTTATCTATAGTTGTAATGTATAGACTTGTCATAATCATTAATCTTCTCCCATTATCTTTAATGATCAAATTCACCTACTTCTATGTGAATATATACATAAAGTGTTTTTTATTAGTATATAAATATATCAATCATTTATAAATAAATCTAGTTTTGATATTTCATTAAAAAAATTCCCATAGAAAACATCAAATCCTATGTTGTGTAATTTTTTCAGGAATCATTAATTATTATTTTAAATAAGCTAAAACATTATCATTGTACATGAAAATTCATCACAATCCACTCATGGATGTGTTAGTATAGTTAAAACCCCCTTTATACTAGAGGATAATGGATGCATTTGTTCTATGAAGAAATATGCTCTATTTTTTCATTATATTTCCCTAATATTCATAAATCGATATGAATATTAACCTTTTCAAAGATTTCCTTTTGAATGGATTATATGGTCATGAAAATATTCTCATAGACTATAAAAAATATTAAACTTATCTAATAACATTATGGATCCTAGTCGATATTATTTTTCTAGTCCAACTAACATTATTCATTTTCTCTAATATATTTACTGATATACCTTATCATGAGATTATATAACCAAAAATGAATCCTTATTTATCCAAAATCCATCATTTGAATTTTTTATATTTTTTCTATAATGCCATGTGATTTTAAAAGAGGAACATTGAATTAAATAGAATACATGACTTGTATTACCAAAATTATAAATGAATGTAATACTAAAATTCATTATAATATATTACATTTTTTATAAATTGAATCTATCTAATAGTTTACGATTCATGTAATACTATGTTTAAAAGAAACAGAACACTTCATTTAATAATATTATTTAAACATTTTTATTATAATGTTATCATTATATTGGAACGTATAAATTTAACTATATTGATTAATGATATTATATGGTTTATGAATGTACAAAATATATTCAATGGTTATCTACAAGAAAACCATAATATAAGGAAAATCTAAAAGAAAGATATATGAATTATAAAATAATGTATGTTAATAAAATTGATTAGTCATGCTTTGTTCACATAATTTAGAATTATTATTCAAAAAAGTGATAAAATATATTTAATAGAATAGATTTAAGTTTTAAATATAATAGTATGAATTATCTGTCTATATTTTTTTGATATTTATTTAAAATTAAAAATGGTTTTGATCAATATTGAAAAAACAAATTTTAATTAAAAAACAACAGTATCATATATAGTATTTTGAATGTTTAATTATATTTCTTTTTTTATTAAGAGTAAAAAAAATTAAATTGTATTTATATTTATAATATTTAGGTACATAGAATAAATATCATATTGAATTACCAAAAGAATAATTTTTAAAATTGGATAATTTTTTTGGAAAACAAAATTTTTTAAAACATAAATTCTTGTTTTTTATAAATTAAATTATTTCAATTCTTTTAATTGAATTTGGACTGATGGATTTCATTTTTTCAATCAGAATACATAATATAATAAATCAATAATTGTAGTATCTAGAGAATTTATGATATATTTTTTGTTAGAATTAAATCAAATTAATTATTTATTATGTTACATCAAGTACAATTATTATTAGTAATCACACAAAACAACATGTTTATCATTCATTTAATGAAACACCAAATTTATTTTATGACCTATGTCACACACATGCCTGAATCCAAAGAAAAAAATATGGTATTAATATTATTATGAGAGTGATCTCTAAGAAAATGAAATGGAGGAAATTAATTAGATTAACTTAATTATGATATTATATATTTCACATGTTTATAATATTAATTCAGTTGATACTAATTATATATAAATGAAATTAATTCCATTTGAATATAAAGGATGAGATTAGGTGGAAAGATTTTTTTGACAACATTGGTGTTTTTCTTAATTAAATAAATTAATAAATATTAGTAAAATATATTAATTAAATTATTATTATATATATTTAATAAAATTTTATAAAATTTAAAAAATATTTAATATATGCTTAATATAAGAAAAATATCATTTTTTAGAACAAAAACAATATATTTTTAATAAGTATTTTTATAGTCATTTAATGGAATATTTTTTTGGTATAATTTTTAAAACTATATTAAATTATATTCAAAAAATGAATTATTATTTTGAATGGGGGATATAAAAATTTATATTGGTATAATTTTTGATATAAATATGAGAACTTACATATTTCGATGAATATTAAATAATACTGATATTTAATTAAATAATTAGTTATTTAGATAATTAATTTATAGGTTAAAATGATATTTCCAATTTTTTTTTAAATTATAATTTAACCAATTTCATATAATTTAATTTAAATTAGTTCATTTTAATAAATTTAACATAGAAATTGGATAAACAAACATTTGAACTTTTTGAACTTTAATATTTCATAACACATTGTTTCATCCCACATGTGAGATTAATTTTAAATTAATCTAATATAATATTATTTAGGTATTTTTAAAAAATCTATTAAATATTTTAAATTAAATATATTTATAATTTATTATTATATACATTAATTTTTGAAAAAATTATTATTGAAAGCTTTTGATATTAATTACAACAATTTTGAAAAACAAATCTGTTTACTATGACGTTAAACAATAATACTAGTTTCCCAATGAACACAAAACATGTCCAAAACATATTTTCATGATAAAAATAGAATATATCCCCACTATTATGGAATATGGATCATTAGATTAGTCACATAATGTAAGGGAGGACTCCCAATTTTTTTTTCATTTTTATATTTACAAGTGTAACAGTTGTCTTACACTATAGAAATGTACTAAACATGAACAGTTTTACACATCTCTCAATCCAGTTAACTGATTCAATATATTATTAATAATCTCCCACATATAAGCATCATATATTTTATAAATAAATCCAAATATATCCACTTGTGAAAAAACGTGTTACCGAATGAAGATGTACCATTCTTCAACAAGAAAATTTGTTTTATTTCATTAATCACCATTTAAATCTGTATTATTACATGGTTATATAATAATCATATCATCCATTATATAATGATATTTTTTATTTTCATTTTTTTAATAACACCTATAAACCATTCCTTCAAATGGGTAACTAAATCTCCATTTGTGTATATGAAGTACTGTGGCCTCACAAAGCTGTGTCATTTTTTTTGTATTACAACCTATAATGGTTGGTAATTTGTATGTAAATAACATATTTATATGAAATATATATTAGTTTTGATATCTTAATATTTATTTAATTTTTATATGTCACATAAATTTGTTCTTTCAGTTTTGTTGGAATAGGATAACATCATTTGTGGACGTCTAGACTACGACCTCCTAAAATTTATGTGATATGTTTATAATTTACATGGAATCTATTATAGATGTGATTAATAAAAATATATGAAAATTGAAATATATATTATATTCATGAAAGAGGAACCTTTCTATAATTATAATATTTCATTTTCTTTATTATCCTTTTCACACACTGAAAAAGCCATAATATCATTTGTGGCCGTGCGTGCTATGACCTCCTCCAAATGATGTCATTTATTTTTAATAAAAAGAATGATATGTATAAGTATAAATTACTAAATATAAATGTATTGATGATATAATTATATTTATTTGACGATAAATATTTCGTTTCTTATTTCTATAATGGGAATTAAAAAATGGGAATGTTACTCATGTCCATATACAACTTACAGTCTCTATGATTATACCATGTGCTAATTTTGCATAACTATATATCATGATTGGTATTTATGGTGTTATTTAAATATAAAAATGAAACTTATTTCTTCATCTTTATTATGGAAATTTTTATGTAAGGACCTCATTATCTATAAACAAAAATTATTTGCCATTTTATAAATACATGCTAAATATGGTCAAAACTGAGGTCAAAGAATTACTCGTTTATGTAGTTGTATAAAACATTATAATAAGAAAAAAGTGTTTTTAAACCAAAAATGGTTCTGAAAAATATATATCATTAAAATAATTTTTATATATAGGATGATAAATAAAAGTGCGACAAGTCATACTCAAGCTAATAGTCTTCATCTCAAGATCCTTTCATTAAAGAATATCTTGGTGTTATGCACCTATATTTTTCTATAAAGTTTATATACTACATCATATACGTGGTATATAATAATTTTTTCGTTTGTCATTATATTTTATGTTTTTTAAAATTTTACCCTTTCTTTTGATTTTTGTTTTAATTATTCCATATTTAAATGGTAAATGTTGAATTAAAAACATCTTTTTAAATGATTGATGATTTAATTCCAAAATCATTGCCTCTATATAAATATTTTTTGATATTTTTTTTATGATTATTAATATGGATATAAAATAATTATAATGGAAGATTTATATCAATATTTATATATAATAAATGGTTTTCAAAAATTAATCTATTTATATATTTCATACATAACATTTCATAACATGAGAAATAAAATGTTCCATTTTTAACATAAACCATGTAAATGACTTTTCCACCTCCATGGACATTATTTTCTTCCAATATTACATGGGAATTTTCTTGATTTCAAAAATAGAATAATTATTATATATCTTATTATTATTATATAATTTAAAATTATATTTCAATGAAAAGGATGTGTTGGTATCATAAATTGGTTCTTAATAGAATTTGGTATTTTTATATGAAATTGGATTTCATATGATTTTAAGATGTGTTTTTAAAGTATTTTATTATGATATTGTTTAAATATAGTTATATAACATGTGAATTATATGCAATTGGTGATCAAGATAATGTTTATATAATGGATTTAACCCCATTATATCTCAAATAAAATCCATATATAGCTTTTACATGCATCTAAGCCCAATTATTTCTCAAGAGAAAGACATGAGTCCAATATATATATTATTAAAAGGTGTGTGCTTAATTATAGCTCACAGGTATGCCCGATATCACTAATATATTGGGTGATCTTCATTTTAAATCTCTAATGCATATTGAAATGAAAATTTCAGAAGTCTTATATAGTGTTATTCAAATTAAATGTGATTTGAATGGGTTTTATGTATATGATTCTGTAATAAACCTACAACATTTTTTATTTCTTTATACGAGATTTAATGATTTTCATTATGTGTACTATATTCATCGAATGTAGTTTAATTTTATGATCAAGGTTATATTTGTATGAGTTTTTATGTGTTAAGTGGACTAACATTTTTACTTATTTTATATCCCCTAATGAGATATTTTTTTCTCATCGCATATTTTTAAATATTTTTTACAGAATGGTTTAGGGAACTGTGGATTCATGTGGAATTTGATGAAAATATTTCATAAATAGATCGTGATGTATTATTAAATGTTATATATGGTGAAAAAATAGATATTTATTGGATATTTCCACATTATATTTTATGGTTTTGTTATGTGGGAGATATTTCATAATTATGTAAAACTATAAAAAAAAATATACTCATTATTAGTGAAATTTATTTCCTAAATAAATATAATTATTATGTATTGATTACTACCACTTAATTATAGATGGTATTAGATAAATGTTTTTTACAAATTTAGAGGTTTGGATTGTAATAATATCATACCATTAGAATATTTTACATTATGTTTATGTTATATCATATAGAATTTTATGATTTTCAAGTTATGTAATATATTATGTATGTTTAAAATGACATTACATAGAGGAAATAATATTTCTTTTCTATAAATGCATCATGGGGATATTTAATTCAAAATCATCACCCCAAAATGGATGAAATTGGAAAAGTTAAATTTGATACAGTGATATATAATTAAAATCATTCCATAAATGGGTGTGATATTAATTCAAGAAAGGAAATCAATCAACCATATAAGAATATTTATATATTGGAAAATTTTAGGAGGAATCGACCCTTACCTTTCAATAGTTCATATGACTCAATGATACCTGAATTATGGATCAATGTCATGGAAAATATAGTTGATGTCATGGGATGTTCATAATCATAAATGTTAACTCATTCCCTCTATCCTTTTAATGGTTAATCAGATCAAAGGGGTTATTTAGTTCAAAATGATTGTGAAAAATATCATACTGATGACACGAAATGAGAAGTATTTAAGTATATTTTCATAGAGAACTATTTACCAATCATTACATGGAATAAGTTCAAGATAAAATTCATGTAATTAAAGTTAAATGAGGAAGATTCATTTGTTGAATATGATGAAAGAAACATAATTTTGGAAAGGTATATTCTATATTTCATTAAAATCAATTAATGTAATGTTAATAGATTTCAATCATGATTTATTCCAAGTGTATAACGATATTAGGATGCTATATTGAACAATAGTAATGAAAAAGTGGATTATTATTCTGATAATTTGGAATTTGTGATTTTTATCCTTAGATTCCATAAAATTACAACATTAATAATGAATTATGTTTTTTTAAAATTTATAAGAAATAAACAATGAATTCAATAGGCAATCCAATATGATGTTCCATTTGTGTAAAATAAATATTGTGTAATGTATTTAAGGATTAATATAGTGTTACATGTGTGGTGTGTTTTTCCACATGGTTATTGAATGAAAAAATAGTCTTAATGAATAAACTAACGAGATAACTGATTGACAGGCAACGGTACGATTCATTTTCTTTAATGAGGTGTGACGTTATCCTAATGTGTGTATGAATAATGGAACACAGAGTGAAATTACTATGGACTAGAAGAATGAAAGGATAGGGAAATAATTTTCTAGTTCTACAAATGGTCTTAATCCACCTATTAAAATATCAACACATACACCAATCTTATCAATTATTATGGTTTTTCAGAAGGCCAATTTCTATAAACCAACAATTTTAATGTTTTAAATGATAGAAATAATATGGGTGAAAATTATTTTGATTCTATATATGAATTATGTATATTTTTAAATTTATATTGTGGATGAATACCACTAATATTGTGGACATAAATATATGGTTATTGGTGATCATTAGGGTTATATATTTAAAGAATAATTTAGTTGTATCTTTGTTTATTAATAATAAAATTTATAGAATAATAAATTTTATAATAGCTTTAATGATTCAATTATCTTATTATCTGTTAATCATTTTAGTTTTGGTTAATATCATTAGATTAGAGGAAATTATCATTAACCTTTTTTAGATTACGTTATCCATTAGAAGTTGATTATAGTGCTTCATGAATGAAAAATCATATAAGATACAAATTTTTTCTAGAAAGATATATGTATTTTTTGTAAATTAAATAATGACTACATAACTACACTTCATGTATGTATATTTTCTTATACTCTTAGTATTGATGGTGAAATAATCCATTAACTCAATGACAAGGATCTAGAAATAAAATTTCATCATATTTCATTATATTAAAATGATATAAAAGTCATTCTAAAAACCTATTTGTCTTGTGGTATTGACTAGATTGAAATCCTCTTGACAATTTTCTCTATGAATAATTATTAGTCTATGAGAATTAATTTTCTCTTACAAATCCATTATTCAATTTTACATATGATTTCTCACAATATGGAATACTAATTATGAGTATCTTCTGGTGAATTTTTTTACCACATAACGTTTTAAAATGATGATTTATTAATCGTTTGTTAGATGTGGGATTCTGTAAATTAATTCTAGAAATGTCAATCCTATAACAACCAATAATAAATCTTGAAGTAGAAATTTATTTTAAGGTTCATAGATAGAAAAAATATATATTTTATGAAATTTAGTATTTCATGTTAATTTTTATTAAATATTATATTTCATCACATTAAAATATAATATATCATTAATCACATGAGGAACCATGTTTATCATTAATTGAATACAATATCAAGTTCATTTGATGACTTAGGATACACACAAGTACAGGTCTTACATAAATAATATAGTACTATAATTGTTGTGATAGTTATTCATTAGATTTTGGAATGGATTGTGTGAATTTGATTTTCTAAATATTTACATTATAGATTCCAATTCTTGGAAAAATTAATTAAAATGTTACAAATTTAATTGAAATGAAAATAAAGACCCATTGAATACAAATGATATGTTTATATTGACAACTATTTATCTGACCAGAATAATATTTTATCATAATAAATAAAAATAACCACTATTATTTAAATGAAATAATTATGTTTATATATTTAAAATTTAATATAATATAATAAAATTCTTCTAATAAGTCAGATAAAGTTAATATATGAAAAAAATTATAATTTTAAGCTTTCATAATAGTACTTCTCAAAAGGTAGTTGTAAAAAAAATTTATGTACAAATTTTTTTAAAACTAATAATTGACTCATTTATAAATTATCATTGAAAAAAGAAATTTAATTTTAAATCTATGGATAAAAATTTTACATTTGGTGAATTTTTTTCTATAGTTTGATAACATTCATATTTCGATGAGTATTAAGTAATATGTAATTTTATTTCACACACAATTTTTCATATTAGTAATTTACAATGTAAAATTATATTTTTAATTGTTTTTGAAGTATAATTAGAAACATTTATTATATATTAAACCTATGTTTTTAAGTTTATTCAAATTCACATTGAAATTTCATATCAAAACTTTTAAAACATTTAACCTTTTTTTACTTAAAAACATGATGTTTCCTCTTTCTTTAGAGGTTAATTTTAAATTAATTACGTCCACTATTGTTATTGTAATTTTTTATAAGGGATTAATTAAATAGAATAAAATTAATTTATAATTTATAATTTTTTAATTTTTTAATTTTTTTGTGAAAAATAAATATTACTAAATATGTTAAAATTACATAGAATTATTGGGTTAAAAATCTGTTTAATTAGTGGTTATACTTTATTAAAAAATAGAGAAATGAACAATAAACATTTACAAAAAGAAATTATGGAAATAATAATATCATATACCCAAAATTATATAATTTACATCATTATTTAAGGCACATAATGAAGGAGAGACAACCCAATATTTATTAATGTTTTATATTTACAAGAATTCAACTCTACCACCACTATAAAAAGGCAGTCTCCCTCCCCACTTATTAACATCTCTCAAGCACTTTTTATTTTTCAAATCATTACAAATATGCTCCCAAATTATATCCTATAATACTATAATCCTTATTATTTTATGAAATAAATCCAATTAAGTCCAGAGGTGCAATCCATAATGATTTTCCAGAATAAGATGTGACATTCATCAATTGGCACTTTTGAATTATTTCATTCTCCAAAAAACAGAATTCTTTATTATACCATTGTTTTATAATATCCATAATATAATAAATATAATAATATTATTTAGGTTAATATTTTACCTAGACATAGAATATTATCAATCAAATAGATAATGAAATAAGCATTAATGTTTACAGCGGACAACCACCTAAGGGAATGAAGTCTTTAGTTATACTATTTTAAACTCCCATGGTTGGTAATTGTGATGAACATAAATTTCATATTATATATATATCATATTTATTATGTATTATAATTATTTAATTGTTATATCACATATACCTACATGTTTTCATTTTTTTGTCTATATGATAACATCTTTTTTGGTTTTGTGGTCTACTACCTCTTGAATGAGATGTGATACATTCATACATTACATTGAATATAAAAATGATGATTTTAAGAAACATATGTCCCATAAAAGAAATATATATTATATTCTAGAAAATATTAACTTTTATAAAATATAATATATATTTTTGTTATTACCCTACTTGCACACTAAAAAAAGTGATAAATCATGGAATTGTAGACTACCATGTCCTAAATGTTATGTCAGTCCTTTTACATCACATGAGTAATATATATATGTTTATATAATTAAATATATATTTATTAATGATATAATTTTAATTATTAAAATATTAATGATTCTTACCATCTTTCTATAATTATCATTGAAAAATTGGAATTTCACTCATTTGTGTATACACGATATTGTCTCTATAATTTATCATTGTTTTATTTTTTAATACATTCATTCATTATAGGGTATCAATGTAATATTGAATTAAAAATATGATTATTATTTCATTATAATTATTATGGGGGTGTATTTATACATACCACATATACCATTATTAATCAAACATAGTCATATATTACACATAAGTCAGATATGGTAAAAACTCCCAACATGAAGACAATTTTATTTATATATTTATGTACAATAGTTAAATAAGTGAAATAAAAATAATAATAAAATCTAAAAACATTATATGAAATTTTAATAATTAATATTATATATTTATTTTTGATGATAAATATACTAGTGATTACTTAGAATCATGTAATTTACTTCAATTCAATCTTCTTTCATTAGTACATATCATGATGTTTTGAACCATTATTCATTTAACAGTTGTATATGCCTCTTGGTATACATTATATATATATATTAAATTTTCTAAATTTTCATTATATTTATTTATTTTTTTATTTTACTGTTTAATTAGTTTTATAATTATAATATTTTATGGTCGAATGTGAGATATTAATAGTAAAATATATTTTAAATGTTTAAGTATATAATTCAAAAATATTTTTTATATATGTCCATAATCTTGATCTTAATTAATATTTGTATTAATATTCCTATAATAACATTTTAATGGATATTTTATATCTAGATTTAGTTTCAATAAAATTTTCTAAAAATGTATCAATTTTTATGATTTTTACAGAATATTTTGAAAAAGAAATATAAGGATTTCTCCATTCATAAAATAAATTTTGAAAATTAATTTCCAATTTCCATGTATACATATTATTTTTGGACTAATTTTAAATATTTCATGTTTAATTAAATAAAAAAAATTAACCATTTCTTTATTTTGGTATTGAATTTGTTATTTCATTGAAAATTATATCTTCATATTGAAAATGGGTTCTCAAAATAGATGAGAAGTTTTTTCCGATGGAGTTTTTTTATTTAGAAGAGTTTTTAAATTGTATTATTATGAGATGTTTTTAGTCCTGATATATAACTTGATCATTATTTGAAATAGGATATCCTGATACAACTTTTTCAAATAATTTATCCACATTATAGATCATAGGTGAGACTAGTATGTCTTATAGAAATTGTTGATAACTATTATAGATCATGTTAAATAGATGGGCCCTTTATAAATTAGAGAAAGGGTTTGAACACATTATAGCTCATGGGAGATCCTGATATAACTTATTCAAATGGTGATCACCAATATAGATATAAAATGAATTATGTATTTATATTTTAGTAATTAAGATTTATGGTTAATATAATTAATTTTCATATAGGTTTTTATGTATGTAATTCAATTGGTAACCAGGAAAAGATTTAATTTCATAATATTTGTTTTAATGATATTTATTATTTTTTTTATTCATGTAAAAAAATTTGATGATCCATGAAATCATTAAATGAGTATTCATGTTTTCACTTGACTAATGGTGTCTTATTTTCTATCCCTTACTATGATTTCATGTGATCGTCCAATGTATTTAAATGTTTTTCTCTCTATGGGTAAGGGAATGAAAGATATCAGGTTGAATTCCAGGAAGAGTTTTAATATAGGATAAAAGGAATTAGTTTTTAAATGTTTTATATGGTGGAAAATATGAATACTAATCAGATGATTCTGTATATTATTTTATGGTTTTGATTTGTATGAGTTATGGACAAATTTTATAAAACACTAAACATTAAAGGATCTTCAATGTGAGAGATATTATTATGATGAATAAATATAAGGATTATGTAATGTTCATGTATATTTAATTATAATGATGAATAAATTCTTATACTATAATAAATATAAAAAATATTAAAATTTAATTTTTGCAGTAAAGGTAAACATGGGTTTAACGGGTTTCAAACATTAGGGATACAGGTTTAAAATGATATAAAATTCTTCCAAAAACTATTTTATCTTCATATTTATACCTTATCCTAGGTAATGGTTTATAATTAATTATATTTAATATTTTTTAAATTTATTAATTTGTTAGTAGTTGATTTCATTGAAATAACTAATATTGTGTCACCTCCCCCGTATATAAAAGGACACTCCCTCTCCTCATGTATTCACCAATCTAAACCCCATTATTTCATCCAATTGATACATACATAACATAATGTCCCTTTTCACATCGTAGTGTAATTATTTATATCATTAATATAATATTAGTAGGCCTTAGGTTATACATAATATTGTCTCCCAAAGAAGTGGTAATGTTTTTAACTTGTCATTTACATTTAATTTCATCCAAGACTAGCTATACTTATTCATGTACTACAATATAATATAAATATTATCTTTGACATACTAAGATGATATTATTTAAATGTAAATAATTTTTCCACCCCACTTCCATCAAATCTGAAACAAAGTAGTCAATTTTGGTGATGACAATTAACCGACTCACAATCCTATGTAATTAATTTTAAATAACCACCCATAAAGGCTATATGTACTGCTGGATTTCTAAAATTATTATGTTTTAATATAGGTTTATAGTTAATTAATTATGATGAACTGTATTCCTTATAACATTCCATTCTATGAGAGATATAGTCATATTACTCCTGCGTGTAGAAGAATACCACCTTTTGAAGCAATGTGATTATTTTTTCTGTTACACATTTTGTAGAATTTAGAAAGGATATTTTAAATGAATGTATATTATATTTATGTTAAAATAATGTAATTGAAATATAATATCACATCAATATTATTAATTTCAAATTCATTTTAAAAGTGTAACGTTTCTCATGCATAAACACGGTATACCACAACCACATATCGATGTGAAATGATTATAATTTTCTTTTTCTATAGATAAAAATGAAGATGGATTTTAAAATACATTATATAATAAGAAAATAATTACGATTTCATAAATATTAAAAAAATACTTATTTTACATTCATTCCATTATCCATGAAATTTAAAATAGCATTCAATTGTATAAATGACCCACCTTCTTCGTCAGTAGAATAATGCATTTTGAATTTATAATAGTTATTTATTAGTATAAGTAAATATAAACTGAAAATATATGAAATTTATATAATGTTTAAAATTTAGTATATTATAGATCCTGTATCATTTTTATAGGGTAAAACCATATCAAAACATATATGGAAAAAACATTGTTATTACCCCAATCAGTTATTTTAACGAAGAATTATTAATTATTATGAGCTAAAATATCTTATGTAGATCATATATTGAATGAGATATATGAGAATATTTCAATAATAAATTTATAATATACCTATATTTATTTTAAAATATCACGAACCAAAAAGAGCAAAGTGCTACTTAAAGTAAGGGTCTCTAGTCTTATTTATATTCCTAAGAGACATGTTCCATATTCACCACATATTCCCTTGTGTGTAGTATATAATACCTATCTTTTATGTTATAAATTGAATAGATATTTTTACATGTTTTTGAATTCAATATTGCAATTCATTCCATTCACATGTCATATGATTCAAATTTGAATAAAATGGAAATGGTGTATTTAATAATCTCATCATTATTAAGGATTTTTTATGTTTTAGTATCCAATGAAGGATTTTTTTTCATTTAGTAAACATTATATAATATCCATCTTTATAATTTTACCCTGAACACAATAATTTAATTTTAACAAAATTTAATTTTAGTTATAGTTAATAATATTGAGAATATAATTTCAGTAAAATCATTAATTATTTATCTTTTTGGCTAAAATTCACTTTTCATCCAAAACCATGTTTCCAAAAAATGTTTTCTAAAAATGTTTTTACATTCCAAAATTCAATTATTAATGATATTTTTACCCCATATTTAAATTTTTTGAAATATTTTGAAATGAATCCCCATGTTTTCATCAAGATAAGTATAATTTGGATTTCACCAAAAAAATGAAATGAATCCTTGGTTTACCACATGTTACATGTATATAATTTCCCACTATGATGATAAATAAATATTTTAAAATACAAATTATTATTCTAAAATATTTTTATCAATGAATGAATTTTTCAGAATATTTTTCAAAAAATTAAAAATATTAAAAGTAGAAATTTAATTTTACTTTAATAAGATTTTAATTAGAATTTTATGTTATTTTAAATAATCAAGGACATAAAAATAATAATAATATTAAAATATTTTTTGGAATATTTTCTATTAATGACAACATTTCTATAAATTTTGATGGTTTATGATATTTGTTGTTGATGATATAAAATTTTATTACCATCAAGAATATTACATTGAAGGTCTTATGATTATTTTTATTGTTGGGGTTAATTAATAACATATTTTATTTTATTTTTTTAATTTGAATGTTTATTTTCATTATGATTCTATAATTTAATTTGAGGAATCTGTTGGACATGATATATCCCCTTGATGCTTTTGTAGGTCTTGTGATAAAAATGATGTTAAGGTTTTGGATGAAGCCCAATATATTTATGTAATGTGATTTGGAAATATGACATGAGGGCATGAATATAATGCCACTCATTTGGAACTCCATAATTATGATAATATTTATTAATAACTTTGTGATTATTTGATATGTTAGAAAATCCATTAAATGGTTTCATGCTAATTTGATTACAGAAATATAAATATTTTAGAATTACATATTCCTCCCATATTATTCTAAATTTATTGATAAATGAAATGTATTTTAGTTAGTCAAAATTAGATATAATTATACATTATTTAATTCATGATTCCATATTCTCATAAAATTTATGACGAATTGATCCCACCCCTTTCCAATTTTTCTTCCACCATGATGTTTAAAAGATTACTATGATTGATTTTTGGTTATTATAGAAGAAATGTTGATTCAAATGCATTTTTTTCTTAATTATGTTTTCATTTGTAAAATTAAATTCATTTATTTCTTGTAGTTTCCTAGACATCATCACTATTAGGTTTTACGGATGACTTTACTTATATCACATTCAAATTTGATAATGTATCTACTTACTATGGGATACTAGTGTTGGTTTATTTGTATTTGGTATTAGATGATCTTTTGTATAAACCATGGGAACTTGGTTTAAGGGAACACTGCCTATTTAACATAATCCAATTATAAACATTGAGTATTATAATAGAAGAACATATTAATGTTTTGGATATGGTAGATCTTATCATGTGTTCCGAAAAAAACATCCTAATTTGGATACTATAAGTGGACATGGATGTGGAAAAGATTTACATAAGGGTTAAAAATATTAAAAACACATTACACCCCTGACTCAAGAATTACCTAGTAAAGAAAAATTTGATGTTCTACAAACCAATTATTACAATCACTAGGGATATGTTTTCTTAATTTACATATTAATTACAAATTGGTAAATATTATCTCAAAATAATATTACGATTTGAAACCATTTCCAATTAAAACATGTTTAAAATTAAATGATTATCCATGTATAAATATTAATTATGACCCATCTTATAATGAAAAAATGTTATAAATATTAATTAATTAAAAAAATTGGTAATTTATTTGGAATAAATATAATTTTTTTAGAGAAGTTTAGAAAATACGGAGATAAGTTTATTCTCATAGTAGGAATTAGTGACATATAAAAGAATTATTTTAAAGTTTATCATATATATTTCATTGATGATCATTTCTATTCATTGATTCAAAATATAACTGATAAGGATAAAATGATGAACATGTTGTGGAAGGATTATAAGGAACTTTTATTAATGAAATTCTTTCCAAGCAATGAATGAAGTGATATATATATTCAATTATTTTCATGAGGGAAAATGAAGAGGAAATTTATTCAATGTATGAACCCAAAATTACAATATTATCAATGAATCATTTATAATATGTACATAAAAAATGGTAATGATTTATAGTTAATTTAATGATTTTATAAAAATTATATTAAAGGAACTAGCCTCTGAAACATTCCCATGATGTTTGTCCCTTGTATCATGTGGTATAAATATTGCGAAATGATTATCCAGTATTTATGGATTCCATTGGTAGTGAGATAAGAATATGATGGTAGATAAAATTTCGTATAAAAAGAAGAATGGAAAGGAAAATATTCCTTCGTGTTATATCTATAAAAAGAATCACTGATGTTGTTTTCCAAATTGAATGTATGTTTGAAAAAATGTTGAGTGAAATTATATATTGATCATGATTAAATGGTCATGAAATATTCATTAAATGTGAAATTATAATTTTTTTAATGATATAGGGGGTCTAAAAAATAATCTACTCTTAAGTCAAGTGAATATATCACAAAATAAGTTAAGGAACAAAGGTTAGGTTTATGCTATTTGGAAGAACCCTATTTGTTAAGAGTGTTAAAAAATATGATAGTTAATAGGAAATGAATCCCCATTAATATAAGAGAGTATAAGACCATAATTAATAAAGATATATTTATTTTTATATAACATTAATATATTTGATATCCTGTAATGAACACAATAATTTTTTTGAATAAAATGTTGAAATCTATTGAAATATAATCACTTAATCAGGACACTATTAACCTAGTATTTAAGATACCGTTTATGTATAGTAAAATATAAATTATAAAAATAAAATTTTATAGACATTTATAAATGAAATTTAATGGTTAACAATGAATTATAAACAAAATAAGAAAAATTTTAATGTGAGCAATATTTTTCCAAAAAATTTTAATTTTTTTGAATGGTAGATTAGTCATGATTTGTGTATATAAATTAAGAGTAATTATACGTAAATTTATTAACATTATTTAATAAAATGAAAAAAATTTCTGAAAAGTAAATATAAAAATTATCAATGGGTAAATTTTTGGAAACATGCTAAAATAATTACTTTATTGATGAATCCTGAAAAATATTTATTTTTATTAAAAATTTTGTTTTGAATTTAATTATATTCAAAGTCAATAAATATTACAATTAATTTAAAATAAATTTATTTCAATTATTTTTAAATATTTATAATGTAGGATATTAAAATCAATTTAATAATCAAATTTAATATTAAATATTCCTATTAATTTAATAATTATATTTTTGGAAAGCATTATTTCTATCACACTAGCCTGATTGGTTATAAATTAAATATTTTCACCTATTTGTTCTTAATATGATAAAATCGATTCAATATTTTTATTCAGAATAAATAAATTTATATAACATGATAAGATTAATTTTTTATATGTAGTTAATATAGTAATAATAATTACCTTGGAGAAGGACAAAATGAATTTATAATGGGGTAAAAAAAAATAAATGGATTAAAATCTCCACAACATAGAAACAATATCATTCTATAGACATAAATAGACCATTACCACCGTATGATCAGTTTTTATGAGTTTTTTGGATAGATTTCCTTGAATTTTAACGTTCTCATTTTTTGGTAATTTAAAAGAAAAAATCCCACACTCTTTGTTTTAAATTTAAATTATGAATCAACATAGTGAAAAAATTAATAACATAATGATTTTAGATTATAAATTTGAGAAAAAATAATAACTTTCCTTAAATATAACATATTATAAATTTTTTTAATCATATAATTAATTAAAAATCATAAGAAAGGCCAATTTAGAAATTAATGGAAAAATAAAATAAATTATAATAAAAATAATAAAATCAAATCAAATTGAATGAATACTAGTTTTAAATAAATTGAGTAGACAAATATAAAATAATATAAAATTTTTGAAAATAATATATTTATATTTCATCATTTTCTTTGTAGTTTTTATGTACAAATTTAATTAATAATGTTCATATTGACCAAAATGTTATTTTATAACAAATGATATTTTTTAAAATCAATTAAAATTTATTAAAATAATATACACTTACTATTGATAAGTAAATGGTTAAAAGATATGTTCCCTTAGTGGTTCAATTATTCTCTTATAATGACCATTTTGGCCCATGCATAGTAAAAATGTTGATTGTGTGGTTGTGGTTAAAAGGTTTTTTAATCACATTACCTGAGTTCATATTAAATTATAAATTAATCTTATTTTGGTTTTTTATTTTATTTTATTAATTTAAAATTTAATATAATTATTTAAAAATTATTCTATAAATTATCATTTTATTTTAGTTTTAATGGATATATTTTCGACTATAAAAGAGTAATTGTTCTTATAAAAAATTATAATAGTATAACTATAGAATAATATATATAATGGATAAAAAAGTTTAAATTTTTCTTGATAGAGGATTATTTTTTCCATATATTCCATTAAATATATAAATAAAAATATTTTGAGACCCATGTGGAAAGAGGGACTTCATTTTCTTCAATAGTTTTAGGTATTTACAAAAATATTCTTCCGCCATTATTATAAAATAATATTCACTCCCATTACATAATCAACCATATAAAGAATTTAATCCAACCAAAATTTCCAATATCCCCCAAGAAAATCGTTATCCTCATTATAAAGGTTCTAGTATTACTAAAATTTCATCTGTATTGTCATTAATAACAAATCCTTTGGTGTTTTCTCTATATGATTTAATGAGATTAATGAAGCTGCCTATTATTTTATTTAATATTATTTTTGTTAAATTGTGTCCATAAACATAAAATATAATTGAACCAGTATATAATATATAATAATATGGTATTATTTTTTTCCCATAAAAATTATCCTTCTGACTTCCACAAAATGTAAATTATAATCTTCAATCTTGTGAACGACATACTACCACATCACGAAAATTTATAAATTGTTTTGCATCAAAAAAGTCAAAACATTATAAAGTAATGGTTTTAATTTATATATATATATATATATATTTTATTTTGTAATTATAGTAATCATGTTATAATATCATATATAACTTATTACATTCCATTATATGTAATATTCTATATAGTTGTTCTTGTTTCTGGTAAACTACCGCCTTGTGAAGCGATTCTGTTCATTATTCAGTTATGAATTACATTTAAATTAATAGAGATATATTTAAGTAACATATGTAATATATATTATATTATATCAATTAGAAAAAAAATTATATATAATACATTTTATTACAATTCCCCCCTTTAAGAGAAATATTTCGTCACTCCTACAAACCTTTGACATTACCACATCATAGAGCATTGTAATACGTTTTAATTTAACATATTTCAAGAATGGTTATATATATATATATATAATAAATTATAATAATATTTTTAAAATTAATTTAATTATGATTATTATGTAACTATTTCATTTTTACATGAAACATAATATTAATAAAAACTAATGCATGATAAAACAATGAATTTAACATCGGAAATAATGAATATAATGAAATATTATTAATAAGTAGGTAGTAAAAAATATTCAATGGATTATATATTCTATGAGATATATGAATATTTTGGTGTAAAAAATATATAACAAATATATATTTATTATACATGTGTTTTTCACCCATATGAAGTATGTCAAACCTGAGGTAACTGTTTATCATATCACTTTAACATCTAGGTGACATATACCATATTCATTAGTTATTCATTTTCATTGTGTTTTCAATTAAATTTGTTTTGTAATATAATAATACCATTTTTCTTTTATATATATTTAAATATTATATTTATGATAATTTATTTTATTGGAATTACGATTTAGATGATACCAAATTGATATGGGTGAATTTTACAATCCAATAATTATTCAAGATCATTTTTGTTTATGTCACCCTTGGGGGAATAGTAAAATATTTATATTCAAAAAACAATATATATTCTTGTAATATGATTATATTTTTTTCTTCAATTAATTGAAGAAAAAATATACACATTATTATATAAAATAAATAAAGAAAAGTATTTATACATATCTGATATTATTTCTCTCTTCGGTGAAAAATCAATTTTATTCATAATTATTTTATTATATTAATATTTTATTAAATGTGTTTAATAATTTCCAAATTATTTATTAATTTTATTTTTACCCATTTTACTTCTTATAATTTTTCTTAATTGAATATACATGTCTCTTACAAAAAACAAGGTGTGATTGGATTTTATTATAATCCTAAATGGAATCCATATTATAACATGTAATGCATATAGGAAAATTTCAAGTATCATGGCCACTATATGTCTTAATATAATTTTATAGGATATAAGATTTTATTTTATAACAAAAAAATTTTTAATGTATTTTTTGATCATTTTTAAAATGAAATTGAAGGTGAAATTTTCATTTTTCATTATAATTATTTATAATTTAATTATTATTCTATTTATGTTCAACAATGACATAAACCCTTTATTATACATATGATCAGTATAGGAAATGTTGTATTAGTATAATTCTTATTTATTATTTTTATTTTTATGATCATTTTGACTGAGGTTGTACATTTTTTTCCATGATCTATACAAATCTAGATTGTTTATAATTATATTTATTTGATTGGGGTAAGTATTAAAATTTTATGTGTATGTTTTTAATACCATTGTTTGTGATAAATATTTTTCACCACTCAAATATGAAAAAATAATTTTACAATTTAACTTATTATTAGGGCTCATTTATAGATATTTCATTGGTGCATTAATTTTTCTCATGAGACAAATATAATATCCAAATTGGATTAGAATAAACCCAACAATTTTTAATATCATGTGAATGTTTATGACTATTTTATATGCTCAAGATGAATACTTCCATCGTCATGAGATCAATTTTTGATTTCCATGTGAACATTTGATTACATATAATAAAAATGATAATGATTCTAAATCCAGTGATTATTTATATGGATTTATTTTATCATCATTTCATTCATCCATAGAATAGTTATTTTTTTATTTAAATGTAATGAGATTATGTTTTTATATATCCATAGTGATTATGATTTTATATTTATGATATAATATATTTTATGGTTACCCTTATTGTGAATATGAGATCACCCATATTTTATTTTATTTTCTTAGGATATGAGAAATTTTTTACTAATATATATGCAAGGGTACAAAACCAAAAATAACGATATTCACAATTGTTTTATTTTATATTTTCAGTTTTTATGATACATTTCATGTATGTATATATTTTACATTGAAACATTTAATATTTGGTCCTTTCATTTTTTATTCACTGTATAATCATTCAATTTAATAATTTAGAAACTATATCTATGTTATTGGAGTTAGTATCAATGTAGTTGGTAACAAAGGTTGGTTTAGTTGAATACATACAAACTAGATTTAGTAAAACCATATAATAATGAATATAAACCAATGTATTACATTACGAATATGTTAAAATACAGTATAAAAAACTAAAAACTTTTAATGATATGGATTATGTTAGTCTTCTAGAAATAAATCTCAATCAAGATGCTACATGTGGAAGTTATTTTCGGAAAAATGTACCTATGTGTAATAACTCTAAAAATACACATTACAAGATGTTTACGTGATAGAATTAAACATGAATAACTACTAACCAGATTTTGAAATATATTATAATAAGCTTTTGAAATCTTTGACATCCATTATAAAGGATTTTAAAAATATTTTATGATTTAAAAAGATTCTAATGAAATATTGATTTTTAAAATGG
Organism: Viscum album; assembly: GCA_963277665.1. Lineage (NCBI taxonomy): Eukaryota > Viridiplantae > Streptophyta > Magnoliopsida > Santalales > Viscaceae > Viscum > Viscum album. The sequence goes on along the minus strand of OY728164.1, from coordinate 61,791,421 downwards.
GATAATAAATCCATGTATTATTCAATTTATGTTATGTTTCACACCTGTTGTATGATTATAAATTATGTTTCATATATTTATCAAGTAATGTATTATATGAAATTGTTTCAAAATTGAACCTATAAGATTGAATGAGAACTCTATCGATGAAAAAAATCCATTGAGTATAAGTGATCTTCTCTTTGATGGGATCAACCCAATATAACCAAGGTAAATTGTCTACCAAACATTCGAATCATACTAGAACATTATTTATTGAGCTAAAATGATAGATAAAAAAATTATAGATGTCTTATGGTATAATATGGATGATATTGTTGAAAATAATGGCAGAGAAATTGATGGATGGATATAATATTGTATAAATGATTTTTCCCATTGAGATAATTTGGGAATGAAACAGTATGGTATATTTTTATTGAAATTGGATAATTTTAAAAGTTTGAATAGAATAAAAAACATGATCATGATGTCATGTGAGTGAAATTATGATTTTATAATTAATATTTAAAAAATAAATATAATGATAACTAAATATTATAATTCTTTAAAAATATAGTAAATATATCTTATTATAAAATGTTCTATCATGTTAATTTTTATGCAACTACTTTGAAAAAATTTGAATGAAACATTTTTTTCTATAGTTGGATTAAATAATTATGTTTTAGATGTATTTTACCAAAGATAAGAATAATAATATTTAAAATGACTAAATTGGTGTAGTTTTTCCTTAAGGATTTGAAGAGAAATGTTGAATGGTATCAATGACTAATAATTGTGATACAATGGAATGTTGATATTTTTATAAAATGCACGATTGAAGTATTATAGGCCTTACTATATTGTTAAATTAATATAATAGTGATAAATATTTGTTTATCAGATATTACAGGTTACCATAAATTTGGATACCAATTTATGTATATTTTTTTTGTTAGTTTACATATTGTTTGTATTTGTTTAATATTTTCAATAACCTACGATTCGATTTTTTGAAGCATTAATTCTGTAATTGTTATTTTATATTGATAATGGTATCAAAAAAATTGGAATGTAAAAATAAGGGATACATTATGATATATTAGTAATATAATGATTATGTATATATAGCGACATACCTTATAAATTTTTTTAATTTATATTTGGTGAGATATATTTTCTAATGTGGTTAAGACTAACTATTTATGGTATAGATTGATTTTAAAATTTTTTTTCTGTGTAACTAATTATATCCATTTCTATTTTGGAAAATATCATAGGATATACTAGTTATTCATTAATATATCTTTTGAAATATTAAAATTTAAATTTAGTGCCTTTCTCATGATAAATTTGGCTTCAATACTCTTTATTTTAAAAAAATATGAGAATATTTTGGGAGTTAATTAATGGAAGAAATTATTTTTTCAAGTATATAGATTTTCATATGCTCATATTCTAGATGGTAATGTAATTCCGAAACTCTCTGAATTGGATAGAGAAACAGAAAAAGGTATAGTAATACCTTCATTTCCAATGTATAAAATTATCCATTGACTAATAAAAAATACATGTATTTTTTGTTTCTCAATTTCCCTTGGTCATTAACATCCTTGTGATCAATGTTCAATATTACCCAACATAATTATTTAGAAATTACACTTTTGATCCATGATTGTATGTTCACTTCCCTACTATTATATTTTTAATGGAATGATGGTTAAGTGATTATTCCAAATGAACTTCATATTTAACTTTCCCAACTATAAATAATATGTTTTATTAACCATTCACAAGATGTGTTATTTCAAGAAGTATATTTTCAAATTTCAAGGCTTTTATTATTGATATGAATATTAAATTGCAAAGCTGAAATTTTTTGAGGAGATTGAATGTTACACAACATGATTTAAAATATTAATATCGATTTGATAGTGTATACAAAATGCTTCGACAAAATTAAAATATAACACCAAAGGTATTTAATTTATAATTTTTATTAAATAAATTCAATCTCTTCAATATCTTGTAATGTAGTCAACAAAATGTTTCAAAAAAAGAGGCAGTATATTAAATTGTAATCATTCAAACATGACCATTGTATGATTGTAATTATGATGGTGGGTATGAAAGGAAGTAAATATTTTAATAAATAATATGGTTTAATAATTTATTAAATATATTTAATTGTAATAATTTTATTATAAATAAAATTACATAAATTTCAAGTAAAATGATTTATTTTCAAAAAATAACATTTCTTTGAATGGATGGATAATTTTCCATTGATAAAAAAACAAATAAAAAAATTGTAACTGCATTTAGATATAGATAAATTAATATGTAGATAATTATTCTAATATAAATGATACCAATATTCAAGGGAAAATTTTTACAATTTTCTAAAAGGTTTTATTTTATGAATATTTTTGAACAATACATATTTTTATTCAAATCCTCATTTTAATTTTTTTAAATTTTAAAAGATATTTATTATTTATTATTTTAATCATTGAAAACATAGTCATATTATTTTATAATTACATAAACATTGATATGTTGATCCAATTTCATATCAAATTTTGTTATTGGATAATTCTACACCTATGTGAATTTTCACCATGAAAACACATTTATCATCATGTGTGAAAGGTTAATTTAAAATTAAATAATACCACATCTATGAGATATATTATTTCATGAATCGACCTAAGACACCCAAAACCCATCACTAGTCCCAGTCTGCAGGAAGGCCTGATGGGTGTTCCCAATCCCCATTGGCATGAAACTAGTGTTTGAAATCAAAAGTAACATGTGGTAATGATTTAATTAACACAAATTAATGAACAAGACAATATGAATAAATGGTAAAAACTAAAGACATAGGAAGACTAAAAATTGGATGATAAATTAATCGAAAATGATTTTATTACAAAATAATAAAAAAATGTAAGAAGCTGGATTCAAAACTAAAAATAAATCAAATGAAACCATAATACTACTAACATGATATCCATGTGACCAATTGGTCCCAAAAAAAACAAGATCATCTCTACTCCAAAAAATAGAAAAACATCTCTGAGAAACTGAACAAAATAAAATATACAGTAGAAATATAAATAGGCATGTGCAATGAAATGGTCAGTAGGGAAGCATAGATAAACAATGGTTTTCAAGTATTTCACTTCCTAGAACATCCCCTTAACTCTAGAATTAAATAAAATTATAAGAAATGTATCCAAACATTAATAAATAACATATATTTTCTTTCAAAACCACTTAGGCCACATTTACATTTGTTCAAACAAAATACCATTAAAAAAATCCTAAACCAAATATTACTAAGGATGTGATGAAAAAAATAAACATGGTAAGATGAGAAAATATGTACATAAAAACACTAACAAGAAAATAATGTGTTTACTAAACAACATAGATAATTACCATGGCTGACCTTAAAAAACCTAGAATACTCCTGGATTTATGAATTCCAGAACCATGTGCCAACATATATTGAATCCCCTATGCCAATAACCATCTAGCCACAATAACCTAGACTCACCTGTGGAACATCCCTCTTGGTCGTCATAAAACTCCTTTATGAACTAAATCATCTAATCAGGACCTGGAGGAAACTGTCAATTGATCATCAAAAAGACATAGAATAACCCATGGTGGTTGTAATACAATTTATATTGGATTCACTTGCATTAATGAATCAACATACCTTCCATCACCGCACTTCACTACCCCTAACACAGACACCCTATACGATATCCAATAAAGGGATATCCCTTCTGTTGAGGTTCCCATATGATATACGTATAATTATACCTCATATCATCTAATGCGCCAACCAGTAAGTCATGTAACATGAAAAATTGAACAACTTCACAATGAACATAATGTTTCCAACTGGTGTTACAAATTCTGAAAAAATCAATCCTTTCTATTAATTAATACAAAAATCAAAATAAAGTTGTAAGTTCCTAACGGGCCTTTAGATCAGCATGCCCAAAATCCCTTTACCAAAAACATTTCCAACCCCCCATTTAAGGAAATGATTAAAACTAGTAATACATACGAAAAAGCCCTACAAGTCATGAAAATACAAAAAACACACACCCAAAATTCAAAAAGGATTTCCCAAGAGAATCAGTTTTAAACATATGTTTTTTCAACCAAACAGAAGACCCAAATACATTAAGAAAATCCAAACAATCTTCACCATGTTAAAATTAATTTTCAAAGCCAAAAAAATGCATAATGAAACACATTGCACCCTTTTTTCATTTAAAATATCATTGAAGAAATATTTTAATTATATGTTAAAAACATTTCAATGTACAATACAATGTTTTTCTTTAATATTTCACCATCTTCACATGAAAATTCCAATTTAAACTATATTGCATTTTCAACCCCATTGAAAACAACTCAAACACCTTTTAAAACCGAACACACGTCACTTGAAAAACCAAATAATCTATTTACCTAATTAAGGGAACCCTTTCACATATAAAAGAGACATTATGAAAAATTATTCAACAATTTTCAGAATTAACAGTTGGATTAAAATAGTAAAACACACTCAATAATTCATTAGTACTAAATTCACATTGACACCACAACAAATCACAGTTTGATGTCATTTCAAAGTACATAAAAGAATAATAAGTTACATATTATTGGTTTTCCTCAAAGAACACACTCTATATCACATGATGTGCTATTAAAATACGTCAATAAATACTAAACATTATAAAAACTGAATTCGAACAAAAAAAAACTAACTAGAGACCATTCTGAAAAATGAAATAGGAATAATTATTCATCAAATAATATTTATATATGGAATCAACAACACATAATAAAATACTTATTCTAAAAAATATTTTTTACAATTTTAACTATAAAAAACAAATCAATGAATTTCCTATGATACATATAGAGATAGAAATGATATTTAAAAATTATTTTGAAAAAAAGAATTGTTATGGGTAGTGTGGGAAATGAAAATTTTGGAAAATTCATAACTCAAATATCATGTGGACATAATAGTAAATCAATGGAAGATATTACAATTTCCCATGGACCAAACACACACCTCATGGAATTAGAAAACCCTACTAAATATTAATTTTTTCATTATGGATTGATAAAATAGAGAAAAACACATATTCTTATGGAATGTAAACTAAAGGGGAGGATTTTGTGCATCAGGGATGAGGCATAGGAACTACGAAGGGGGCTCTGGTTCGCATCTGTAGACCACAGATGGGGGTGGGGTCTTGGTTCCCCAGAAACAGGCCTCCATCACGAGGGACCCCGACTTGTGAGTTGGAGGGCACTAGAAGGAGGGCTCATGCGTGCACAAGGGAGGAGGCCTACTGCTCTCATTTTGGTGGTTGGGGGTGTGGAAGAGGGATAGACCATCATGCGAGAGGGATGGACCACAGATGTCTTGGTGTGATGTGAATGAACCTTGGGGTTTGGGGGTCTGGGTGCACCATGTTAAGCATGCATGGGAGAAGAGGGGAGAGGGGTGAAACCACTAGTAATTTCCTTTATATTATTACAATATTAGAAATATAGACAATATAAATTATTATTATTATGATAATAACACAAATAATAATTATAATAATTCTGATAAAAGTGTTATTTTATTAAAATTAAATTTATAATAGAAATATTATAAAAACATACATTGACAAATATTGAATAATAACCATATTTATAATAATTTTAAATGATAATAATTGTATTAATAAATTTTAATAATAATATTATTATTATCTACAAAATATTATTATTATAATTATCCATACATTATTATTATTATCATATTTGAAACAATTACCTTTTTATTTTCTTATAAAAGATTATTATTTTAAGTAGTGGGTTGCCATATGGGCACCAATGTTGACCACACAGTTACTGCCAACCGTGTGGTGCCTGTGCACCAGTCTAAAACCCCCCAAAATCATCGAACCTCAAAAGAATTAAGACGGAATCGAACCCAACTTCAATATAAGATTCAAAATAAAAAACTAATTAAATACAAATGTAACCAGTGGTTGGGATATGAAAATTATACCCACCACAGCTGGCCATTTTCCCATAAAAGTCACCTAGATGAAGGTTAATTAAGAATTGTGTCCATCCCTGAAAATCACTATAAGAAACATGGAAATATGATGTGAATATTTATTTCCCATGTCAAGACCAGAAAATCTGGTTGAATCCACAACCCACAATAATAGGAGAACACATGAATGATCTCTACACAACACGAATTACAAAAACAAAGACACATTAGAATCCAAACATAGCTAACATGGGAACTCCCAAACAATTTGAACCAAATTCAATAGAACAAGTGAAAAAACACCATCATCGAATTTAGAAAAATTCCATGCTGGCCAAAAACTCCCAACACCAGAGGTATCCCCCAAAAACAAAAACAAACTAAATTAATAACCACCACACTAGAAATTAATTCTAATATACTCTAAAATCTCCAAAAAATTTCAAATTAAACACTCAAAAAAATTATTTAAATTAGAAATTTTAAAATAGGTACAACCAATTAGATTAAAATGGATCAAGTACACCTGAATCATAAAACTAATCAATTATTGTAAAACATTAACATAAAAAAAAGGAATGAAAAATCATTAACTATTCTTTTATGAACACAATACTTGAAACCCAGATCGATGTTTCATATCCCCAGAAACATCTGACTATGTGTAAGATTTACTCTAAGAACTGAGGCTGGGGAACAGATGGATGATGAATCTTATGCCTCATTGTTAGGCACTATTATCCCCCAGTTAGAATATTTTCATCAAGTGGCACATTCTACAAAACATCTCTAGACGACATAGATAATAGAAATGATGGAATGACTTTTCTGGGATGCAACATGATGTATTTGATTTTCCAAACAAGCCACATTAATGGAACACAAGTAAATGGAATAACTAACTGGAAGTCTGAATCAATGAATGAGATTTTTTAAAAATATTTATGTATGGCACATCCTTCTCAGCAAATGGGGGACCATCACGAGCAATTGGATTTGTTGGATTTCCATAAATTTTTACACTGAAGACCATCTATTATAGGAACACCTTATCCACCTGATTTTTGACATGAAGATTATCAAAAAGGGGTACCATATCTTTGATCTCTGAATAATGACTCCAAATAAAGAGTGATGTCTTTATCAAATCGTGTGATGCTACCTCTAGATGAAAATACACATGTTCGTTGAAATGGTCAACATTGGTAGTCACCATAAATCAGCTTTGATGGATGAACAAGAGTTATTCCTTTTTCATTACCTCCGCCTCTTCAGTTGTGAATCATTAGAAAAATAAGTATTTGAATACATCCCATGTAATCCATACTTATATTGATGATGGGGTGAACAACTCACATTCATCCAGAGCTGCACATTCGAACATACCCAAAATGGAATTCACACTAATATCCTTGAGATATCCTACTACCATTATGATTCTGGTGATATATTTAATCCACTCTGGTGCCTCTAAAGGACCCCGATCATTGTGCAGGACATGCAACATCCAAGTAGGACCAAACACTGGGAAAACATATAAGAAACCTTGGGGACCATTCTGGGTTGTGTTTTCAAAACAAAATATAAAACAAATATCCAAAAAATATCATGTTGAAGTAGCACCAATATTGTAAACAACATCCAGATAGAACCAAACAAATATAAACATAGAAACATTTTTAAAATCCTCACTTTTATTTAAATATTAAATTCTGCTTCAAAATTTGAAAAACCATTTTGATGAATCAAAATTATTTTCCGTTTCAACCAGCATTCATTTTATGAACATACTCACACTAAAAAACCATAATGTAGTAAAATTCACACAAACCACCAAGAATGAGGAACTGGTACTCTTTCTTAATCAGATTACATGGTTGAAATCCATGAACCAAGCATAACATAACACAAAGAGGACCTTGAACTATGAACTGAGGATCCACATGGGTCATTACTCCATTTGGGGTCACATCATGATACCAATTCACCTCCATTTTCATCCCTAAATCTTAAACAATGGAAAATGACTGAAATATGGGATTTCCCCTAATAACCCATGTCTACTCACGAGTGGTGTTCATCATGCACCAACCTGTAACCAACCTCATATGCCCTGAAGAAACCTAATCTCCATTTTCCACGAATCCGAAATAAAAAGGGACCAATCTAAAACAATTTTTAACACACCAACATGGGTTGATCCTGAAACGATCACTTGAGCTGGTCCACGGTATGTCCATGAGGGAATTCCCAATACACGATCGTTGAAAAATATAGTTGGACATAAAAACTGACATTTGGGAATGATTTAAGACCCAAATATAACTGCAATGGTCTCCATAAATAAATTCTGCAAATTAAATACACATCAATAATAACATTTAAATATCAAACGAAAAACATGATTGAATTAAAATATAAAAAATGTAATGCAGTGAGAAACTAAAATAAAACATAAAAAATGGAACCAAGATGCTAAAAAAATGATCACCAATTGACAACAAGGTTACCAGCATCCACAAGACTGACTCTACACCAACAATAGGAAAAAGAACTAGGAGAACATAAGTGAATTAAAACCTCCAACTAAAAAGGTAAAAAGGAATTTGCACTGAAATGATCAGTATTGATGCCAAGATAAACCACGAGATTTAATTATTTCCTTTACCATCATTCCCCATTATCCCTAGTTTGAAATAAAATTTTAAAACCTATTTGCACACTTTATTATATATCATATCTTTTCAATGAAACCCACTCAGACCACAATTCCATTTATCAAAAAAAATACATTTTTAAAACAAAACCCAAACCAAATAGTACTAAGACTGTGTTGAAAACCAATAAATATAGTAAGAGAAAAAACTACCAACAGATAAACACAAACATGAAAATAGTAAATGTAACAATGAAGAATAGATAATAAATATGGGTGAACCAAATCAACCCTTGAGGACACTTGTATTTACTTTGTTAGGAACCACATCTTGGTGAATGGTGAAGCCCCTATGTCAATAATGAACTAGATTCCCTATCCTAGAATCACTGTTGGAACATCCATCATAGCCTCTCTAAAAATCTATGTGGTACTACACCATCTTATTGGGCCTAGTAATCAATTATCACATTATAATCTAAAAGTCTCTCAAGAAACCATGGTTTTAGTAATACTATGTAAGTATGGGGCACTCAAATTCGTGACTCACCTTACCGACCATCGCTATACTAGGGGACCCAAAACATAGACCCCCTATATGATAAACCATAAATGGATATCCTTCATACAGAGTTTCCAAGAAGATATATATATATATATACACTTGTATATGCTATATTATCCATCGTGCCAACTAGGCCACCATGGAACATGAGATATTAAACCATTTCAGAAAGCACATTATGTTTCCAGCAGGCCACACACAATTCCCAAAACAAATAAATTCTAAAAATTATCATAAAACCACTTTTAAGTTGGATGTTCCAAATGAAACTTTAGCACGATGCACCCGAAATCTAATTACCAACATCATTTCTAATCCCTAGTTTTGGGAAAATTATAAAAATAATATACCATAACAAACAACCCGATAAGTCAAGAAATTACCAAAATCATAGATCGAAATGAAAAATAGTCATTTCCCATGGGATTAATTTTTTTTTTGTTTTTTAAAAATAATAAAAGACCCCATAAACATATTGATAATGAGAACTATATTCAAAATATTGTGATTTTTTTTCATGCCCTAAACAAACATAGAACAAAACACTTTCCACCCATGATTCTCTTTTCTAATATCATTGAATAAATCATCTACTCATTTTCTAAAACATTTCAATGGAAAAAACAAAGGATTATTTTCAAATTTCACCAACATCACATAAAAATTACATTTTAAAATTCATAACATATCTAAACCCATAGAAAAAAACTCAAACCCCTTTCAAAAAAAAACTCACCCCACATACAAGAAAAAATAAACTAATTTAATAATTAAAATAACCATTTAATAATTAAAAAAACCTCTATGAAAAATTATTCGAAAATTTAAAGAAGAAACACATGGAACAAAACACCAAATAATCAAACCTTCCATATGAGTAAATGCATATCAACTCCAAGTCAAAAAATAGTTTACAGTCATTGAACGGTTTATAAAACACTAATAAGTGACACGTAATGGGTTTTCATCAAATAATTCACTCTATATGAAATGAAATGATACATATATATGTCAATACATGTTAATGTTTCTAAAAACGAGTTCACACACCAAAAAAATTAAATAGAGAACCCGTGAAACCAATTAAACATGATGAATGCTTCATCATATAATATTTATAAATGTAATATCCTAAAAATAATCAATAACATATTCCAAAAATAAATTTTTTATATTTAAATGTACAATAATATTTTCAATAAATTGTTTTTCCTTCTTATGGAGTTCAAAATAATATTCAAAAATTTATTTAAACCAAAACATTTCCTTGGTTATGTGCAAAATGAAAAATTTATTAAATGGAAACATCAAATAAATTTCAAATGAAATTGGACATCAATGAGAGAGATAAAAACTCCCCACTGACCAAAAACACATCTTAGGAAATGAAAAATTCATGAAATACAAACAATTTCATTATGGGTTGGATAATTGATGAAAAAAATCATATAGATAACTCACTAGAGGGGAGGAGTACACACACCAGAGAACAAGTGTAGATGTTGTTAAGGGGGTTGGGGATTGTGCCTGAAGACCACCTTATAAGGGTGTTTTGGTTCTACCAAAACAATCCAACAGACTAGGGTACTCAACCAGGTGAGCTAGATAGAACTGGGCGATGGTCTCCCACATGCATAAGTGAGGGGCATACTGTGCGGTTTGAGGAGGAGGTTGGTGCGGCTGAAGAATTGGACCACCACATGAGCGGGAGATGGTTGGATAAGACCTGGTGCTTTGGGATGGGACTGGGGGTAGGGGGTCTGGGTGAATATCACACAACATGTAGGAGATAAAAGTTGGGGATATTCCCCTAGGGTTTTCATTCCTATTTTTTATACTAATAATAATAATAACACTAATAATAATAATAATAATAACAGTAATTATAATAATAATAATAATTCTTGATAATGTTCATAGAAATTTAAATAAAATTTTTAATAGAAACAATTTAAAATAAATAACATTTACAATAATTTAATATAAATTATATTAATAACACTTTCAAATGATAAAAACATTATTAACAATTATAACAATAATAATATTATTAACAACACAGTATTATTATTATTTGTGTATTCGAATAAATTACCCTATTTTATTTGTTTTTAAATTTGATTATTTATAGTAGTGGGATACCAAAACAGCACCCAGCTGACCACATGGTTACCGCAAACCATGCGGTTCCCATACTACAAACCGAAACCCTCCAAAACCATCAATCCACAATAATTTAATGTTACGACCCAATCCTGAACTTAAATTAAATATTCAACTTTACAAAATATTTAAGAATAAAAGAAACACGAGGTTGGGGTGTGACAAATTCTATGATATGGAAGATATATTTTTTATCATAATTATTAATGTTATTTAATGATGTTAATATAATTTATTTATCTAAATTATTAGATAAAAAATTAAATTATATAACACATTTATATTAAAAATTATATTAATGTGGGGTTAATAACATATAAGAGTTAAAAGAAATAAAAACATTTCAAAATATTACATTCTATAAATATTCATATCATTATAACTCTAGGATATATTTTAAATGTTTTTAGGGATATTTTCTAGGAAACATACCATAATAATAATATAATTAATGAAAAATAATAAATTTCATATTGTGACTCTTAAATATCAAATATCTTTTCACATTAAAAGAAATAAACATGAGAATGAATATAGATGGTTATTTGTAGCATGCATAAATTATCTTATTGGGGAAAAATTAGTATTAATTTTATTAATCATTATATTATATTAAATTATAAACCTATTCCAATATTATAATTATTTAATTAATTAAAAAATAAGTTATACTAATAATATAAAAATTAAATTACATAGATTGAATTATTGCGTTCCATTAATTTGTTTCATAAATATATAATTTAATACTGGTCATAAAATAATAATTTCTCATTCCAACATATATCTGATAATTATACAAGGAAAATTAATTTAACAATGTCAATTTTTTATTAGTTTTATTTTATAATAAATGATATTTTATTTATTGATATAGAATTCCGAAAAAAATATTTCTTCTGAAACTAAATATTAAATTTTTATAAATATAAAATGTGATCTATTAAAGGTAAAATTGTTATTTTATTTTATATATATCATCCACTAAATAGGAAATTATTTGTTAGAATGGTTTTAGATAAGTTAATGCTTTTTCACATTATATGATCGTGTTATTTAATTAAATTTTGAGCAAAAATAAGATTCTTTTTTGATAAATTGGATTACATAATTATTATGATTGTCCCAAATCCATCTAATATGTTTCATCTTCTTTTAATATAATAGGAAAAACTATCTTGTTAAAAAATACATGTTACTATAAAGGAAAATTATAGTGATAAAAGTAAGGAAGCAAAGATGTTATGGAACAACATGTTTATCCATGGGTTATTTATATTCTAGATTTTTGGATCAAACATATCATACCTAAACCAAGTTAATTATAAATTTTAGACACTCGTGTGGTGAGAGTGACTTCCAAATATAGAATATGATTGGGGAATTAAAATTATACCCATTAGGATAATTTATAAAAGGGCACCCACTACCCTTATATATTCACCCTCCTCAAACCCACAAGATGAAAAAAACCTAACAATATACATTCCAAAAATCCTTATAAAAAATATAGATATGATGTGATTCCCATTAAACTAGTAATATTGTCATTATTTTTGTGATCAAAAGTATGATTTTTATGATATTTAAATCATCATAATGGAAATATGTTTCATTTTCATTTTTATATTTCCATAATAAATTATAGATTATAATTTCTAATATAATAAATAATTATCTCACATGAAATTATATGAATTTATTTTTATAGAATTATATTTATCCATATCCACATCTATCATATGGGAATCGAATTCTTTAATCATGTTTATAACAATCTAGGAACATGGTAATTTATATGAATCATTTTTCATCGACAGTAAAAATTTATAATTATAATGATGGATTAAATATATGTAAATACTATTTATAATATAAGAAATAAAATATATTTAAAATATATTATATCACTTATTACATTACATTTAATTTAAAATATGATAATGTCACTCACTTGTATGGAGAAATTCATCCTTCAGTAGTGATGTGAGTCATATTAATTTATGAATTATGTGAAATGTTATATGGATAATTTTAATGAATATATGTGATAAATATAACATGATAAAATTTATTGATTATTTATATTTCGTACACATCCTTGCCATTATCACCCATTAAGGGAATGATATCATCACTTTTTCATACATATGATATGCTCTCTCCACGATGTGAAGATATTAATTTTAAAAGGAAAAATCTAAATAGAAGTTATAAGGCTATCTCTATTGTAAAACATAATATTTATAACATTAATATTTTTTTTATGAAACTATATCATATTTACATGATCTAGAACATTCATAACATATAATGCTGGAGGAAAAAAAGGATATAACCCCAGAAAAAAAATAAAATAAAGAAATATTTACAAAAAAGTGGTAAAATGTTATAAGATGATCATATATAGATTGATACTTGTGAATATAGATATTTAACTTATCTATAACAAAACAATATTTATAATACATGTGTATTGTAAACATATGATGAAATGTGATTATGAAGTAAGGGTTCATCATGTAACTTTTACTATCTTGAGACACACAGGGTAATATTATTTAATCCTCTTCATAGTGTTTATAATACCCAATTTATATTTATTATATTAAATATAATTATACTATTTTTTTAATATTAATTTTTTGATTATTTATTTTATAGGTCTAATGATTCACAAGTTACAAATGATGTATGGGTTTATTTCATAATCTCATCATTTGTTGAGATTTTTTTTGTTTAAAAAATCAAGTGGAATTATTCGATACTTCATTGGTACGCACAATTTACACTCTAATACTATGATTACTATTTTTCATTTGAATATAATAGTAACATTTTCAACTCCATGGTACTTATAAGAATTATCCAAATGTTTTTAAAAATATGCGCCTTCAATTCCACATTCGGTCAAAACATTGATTTCATAAAAAATTGTGTTCATATAAAAAATTTAAAATGATTTTAAAATATTCCCAATAAATTATGCATGAATATTTTTTGATTTTTAATTTTTTTTAAAAATTAATCAAGATACCATAATTCCATTCTCATAACAAATCATTTATCAATTTTAATGGAAACATTAATGACTTATTTCTTTTGATGTTTTGGACATGAAGGGAATTTTCCATTGTCATGACAAATCTATATTTTAAATATTTTTTTACAATTTTTTATTTTATCAATGTAAACATAATGTAATATATTTAATACATTTGAAATAAAAAAAATTCAATACGAATGGTTTATTTTCCTAGAAAAAATTAAGTCCTTTTTATGTTCTTTCTATTCATCAAATAAATCACCTCTTAATTGTACATATAATCTACTTGGGATATATTGTAATTATATCATAGATATTATTTAATTAGATTGTTTCTGATACATTTTTATTATGATCAGATAATTTATTACCATTCATCATATTAATATGGATTGAACACAAATTTTTTTATTTTATTTGTTTATGTATTAACATTTCATTTTTCTATTATTTAATACCAATGTGTATGTAGATAATGATTCATCTCGTTTATATAATGTTGTCAGTGGAAAATATATGTTATGGGTGGGGACCTATTGTAGAAGTCTCTTAGAGGCATCAACAAGTAACTTGAGACAAATCAATAGGGAAAAAAGAAGTGTGTTTGCCTATATATTTATTATATCTTTTGAATGTTGTTAAAAATTTCAGATGCCCTAAATTATGTATTCCCTCATTATGGTATCATTTATCAATTTATGTGTGATTTTTTATTTAAATAGAATAACAATTGATATTTTTCAAGATTATATGATTATGTATATATTGAAATTTGACCATCTTGTATTTATACCATTTTATGTACATATTATATATTAAATGGAATGTGTTTCATTTATTTGACATTACATATTGATTATTCACATTTATCAAGTTATCTATTAGTGTACCTATACCATTAATGAAAACATAATCCAACCCATTATTAATTCCGATTTTCTCTAATATACTATGTACACTTATGTGATTTATATGCATGTATATTCTATAAGGAATATTGGAATTATCATAGAAAACAATTTTTGTATTTTATGTTTTCAATTGTAATTATAATTTCAATTATGTATATTATTTCCGATAATAATAATCTATTTTTTACATTGGGGTGTGTTTCCTTGTATCTTATTACAATGTAATAATGTATAATGGGGATTTGAGTCACCCGAGTCAGTGTCTTTACACTATTACTATAGATGAATTAGAATTGTTATTATAATTTTGCTTGTGTTTAACAATTTTGATATACTAATATCTTTAAATTATGTTATTATAAAAATAATTAAACAATGTATAAGTGTAATGTCTTGGACCACTCTGGTCCACTCCTTTTCAAAAATCTTTTGTATGAGGTGTTCTGGGAGGTTAAGGTGACATATCCCCTATACTTTTCTATGTTCCTAGTTTCGTGAATTGTGTCATTGGCAGCTTTAGGTGAATAGTGCAACAGTGAACTAATATGAACAGTGTCATCAGTAACCTTAGGTGAAAAATGTAACGGTAACCTCAGGTGAATAGTGTCATCAGTAGCCTTAGGTGAACAGTGCAACTATAACCTCACATTCCTTTTACAAATTTCATGTTCATGAGCAGTGTTTCCATAACATTGTGGTTCCAACAGTGACCACATTCTTTTGCCAAATTTCATGTTCAGGAGTAGTGTTTCTAGAATGGTGAGGTTCTAATGGTGACCTCTTTCCATTACAAAATTTCATGTTCCTGAACAGTGTTTCCCAAATGATGAGTATCCAATGGTGACCGCATTCCTTTTCCAAATTTTATGTTCAAGAATAGTGTTTCTAGAATAGTGAGGTTCCAACAGTGACCTATTTCCTTTGCCAAATTTCATGTTCATGTACAGTGTTTCCCGAATGGTGAGGTAGCATCAATTATCTTTTACCATTTCCAAATTTCATGTTCATGAACAATGTTTCTAGAACAATTAGCTTCAAACAATGACCTCTTTCCTTTTCCTAATTTTGTGTTCCAGAACATTATTTCCAAAACGGTGAACTCTTTCCTTTGCGAAATATCATGTTCGTGGATACTGTTTCTATAATAGTGTGGTTCCATTGGTGACCCCTTTCCTTTTACAAATTTTTAGTTGATCAATAGTGTTTCCATAATGGTGAGGTTCCTGAATAGTGTTACTAGAATTCTGAGGTTCCAATAGTGATGTTATTGAACAGTGTTTCCAGAATAGTGAGGCTCCAATGGCGAGGATCCTGAAAAGAGTTTTTCCTTTTCAAAATTTCAGGATCATGAAAAGTTTTTCCAGCTTCCTACAGTTTTCCCCCTTTGATGTTTCCTTTGAAGTTACATTCTTTTAATTCCTTGTATTAAAGACTCTTAGGCCAATTAAAAGGCCACAAATCCTCTATTAATTTTTATAAGGATCAGGATACTTTTACTTATTCAAACAGTATGGTTTAATGTTGTCTTCTTTTAATGTAAAACAAAACGTATCTTAAACCACTACCGTGTTAAATGTTTTAAAGGGATGATATATCTTCCTCACTAGTTCTTCCTCCCTGTTATTAGCTATGTGAGACTCGTAACTTTCATTCCATCAGATAGGGGTTGCACAATCAATCTTTCCTCCATGGATTGGTTCCCCTCTGTTTTGATGAAACCATTAAGTATCGATCAATATTCGTTATAAGGAATGTTCTATCAAAATTATATTGGGTTAATCTCCATCTATCTTACCTCTCCTTTTTTATGGAATGTTATCTCCATGTTTCCAATGTGTTTTTCTTGTGTGTTGACTAGTGTGGTGTTGTCTCTGCATCCTTGGGTGGATACAGTTGTCATGGATGGAGGAGATTGTAACCCGTTTTGTGGCTCGTACATGAATAAATAATGTAAAGATCCATTTGATGTAGGGTATTTTTTGATTCACATTTCTTTTACGTGCAACTGTATAGTTATCATGTTTTATCCCACCAGATCTAAATGGAATATACTTAATAAATATTTGACCTGGATAAATAAATTAATATCCAACGTACATTATTTCATCTTTTTTTCTATATAGTGTGATATCTATGCTTTATTTTTTTATCTTTTCATTCATGATGGATATTGGTAGAGAACGTAAAGTTGGAATTAACTTATAATTGTTTGGATAAAGATAAAGAGGCATGTAATTGAATCTGGTTCTTCATGTTTCAATTTTTGTTAATAAAATTGGTACAATAAAAACTATTAATTATTTGTGATACATTAATGGTTTGGTTTTCCCTAATATGAAACATAGGAATAATAAATCGGTTAATACAAGATAGATTACAGAACTTCTTGTATGTGGAATGAAAATTTCATGTACGGTTATGAGTTACCATCTTGTTTGTTTAAGTTCCAAGATCCCAATTGATATGATGTCTATTTTTCTATTTCATGTTTTATGATGTGAACTTGGATGGTTGTTTTGATATGTGGGTGCATGGAGGACTAATGGTAGTGGAAACATTTTACACCTTGAGTGTTGAGATGCATTGGTTTATGCATGTGGGTGTCAGGGAGGACATCAAGGATGATGAAATGGGTTTGATGTGAATATTTGGATTCTGGCTTATTCTTATTGGTTTTTTATCTGCTATACTTTCCCCACTACTCTTGGTAGCTGATCTTGCATACCCTTATTATGAATGTTGAGAAGATGCATGTGGTACGCCACTTGCTTTCCATGTTTAGCTTTTCAAGGGGTGAATGGTCTACGCTCTTGCTATAGGGGCCAATCACTCGACTGGTAGTTCATCTACTCACCGTGTAAATCCCCCTTGTGGTTTGTAGGATTGAATTTTTTTAAAAGAATGTCTAGGAATATGGGAATGTAAGTCTGAAAAATAAATAATTGAATAAATGATGTTATCCATGGGTTTGGATATTTCTCGGATGCAATGCTATGGTTTTAATTTAAAAGGATAGTAGATTTCTGGTTTGATGCTATTGAAATATAATGTGGAATTGTTAATTGTTAATTAATGATTAACGAATTAATTAAGATAAAGTGAAACTGATAAAAATGAAATGAAGTAATAAATTAAAGATATTTAAATGGTTTCTTGTTTATAAGATACATAGTCGTAGATGTGGCAGTCGAGATTTTGAGAGACCATAGCTACAGATGAGTTTAAGACTTGGTTATGGCCATTGTGTTGTTGTGAGATATAGTATATTCTATAATTTTTGTGTTTATACCCACTACACCAGCCCATCAGTTAATGAAACTGACACCCCAGGGATTCTAAGCCCTGGGGGGTTTTTTCCCCAAAATTCTATTAGGAGGATGGATGGATGACTACCCCCTTTGTCCCCACACTCATCTCTTGGTAGTTACTTCTGCAGATGAGCAGAATAGTTTTTTCCCCATATATATTTTTAGAGGGCTGTAATGGATTATGGTTATTCACACACATATATTAAATATATAGTATCATATGGACTACTACTGGCCTAACATTTATAGGTTGTGACGTCTTGAGGATTATTATTCACTTTGTGTTGGCTGTATTGGATTGATGTATAATACCTAACGTATGGTACACATTATGGTAGCTGTGGTGGCTTCTAGAAACCACCTGGTTAATTTCTTATGTATACATGGTGGTTTTGTTGCATGAGGTTCATATCGTGGTGCTTCTCCTAGGTGCCTTTAGGAAATGATTTTTGGAGAGAGATGCTTAGTACATGCAACGTTTGGGAAAATAGGCCAACCAGTGGGGAAGTATTAGTGGGGTTCCATTAAAATTCATTACTATATTATATACTCTTGTATGGATTACTTTATGATCATAAACATGGTGAGGCTAGGAACATAGAGTACATGTTTATGTGAAAATAATGTTTCGCTTGTTGTTTATTGTGCATTAGCATGCTTTCTGTATTTTTCCACAAGAGGATTCAGGGAGTATCCTTCTGAGTATACGGTTAAAATCACCCTATATTTTATATAATCAATTTTTTTCACATCAATAGAAGTAGTTTGGTGATCATGCTGGTTTCTATAACCATGGGGTTGTAGGAGCTGTTTGGGGTTTGTGGTTACTATTTTTTTTACTTTTTTGGGTATATGAAGTTTTCCCTTTCGATTTGTAGAAGTTTTTCATGACCTTAAATATGTTTACTTGGGTTTTCTATTATATTTTAGTTTTATTTGGAGTTGTATTGTGTCTATATTATCTCTATCTTTTTCATGTGTTCTCTTTGAGGGAAATGTCTTCCACGTCTGTGTTATTATACCCTCGGTGGTATTCGACAACCCAAGGCCTATTGGAGGTGGGACTCAGGCGTCATTATCACACTTCTCACATTGCCAGAACATGAGGGGTACACTTGGTTGGTAGGGGGTCATGACAGAGTGGTATCAAAGGCTCTAGTTGATGGATGGGATGGAGTTTTGTTTTAGTCACATGTTAGGATGCATGAGTTGTTTTGGAAGCTATGTCAGTCTTGTTTATCATGCGATGTAAACAATGGATATGAGCTACGACTATGCCATTTAGGGCCCCTTATAATTTGATGTACGTACCTTTTTATCTTCAATGGATACTAAATGAGGTGATACTAGTTGTAGGGTAGAGATGAGGGAAAGGATCATGCATCACTATTCATTGTGCATCTGTTTAAATGGGTAGTCCTTGGGATATGATAACAAATAATTAATAAAACAAAACAATTAGTTTATTAATTAATGTCGAGTCTTCCATATTTCAGGTTTAGGGGCTCTAACTATTTTTTATTATGCAGGTATGGATCTTGGTCAACGTCCTCATCAGAATCGCATAGAATTTGTCCAATTTTCTATTCCAGTAGATTTCCACCGAGTAGAGGTTGAATATGATGACAATTGGAGGAGGAATCTCTTAGAGTTTCAATGCTAGAGTCAGTAGAAGTATGAGAGACCATTTTCAAATGCAGTGATAGAAAATAGGTTGGAGGAGGATGGGATAGGCTTCAATTTGATCTGTGCTCGGACGGAACACTGGGTTTCTAAGGATGTGGTGTCGCTTCATGGAGCAGCAAACTAGTGGTGGTTCTTATTCCATGGGGAACGCGAGGTGACAGTGATCTCATCGGAGGAGTTCTGAGACATGTTTAGAGATGAGTTTATTTCATCGACCACAAAGTCATCCAATCGCCCAGATCTTAATACCCATCAAAAGGGGAAATATAGTGTGTAAGTGTTTGGAATCAGTTTCCGGAACCTTTTACTGTGTGCTTTAGATCTGTTTCCATATGAGAAGGCCCAGTTGAGTCATATAGAGGAGGCTTTGTGTCTAATATCTAGTTCTAGGTCACAATATTTATGATGAATATGTTTTTTGAGGTGCTGGGAAGGGGAGAAATCATTTAGAGGACATTGTACAGAACCATATCATCATTATAGGGGAGTTTTCATGATTTATCACGAAGAAAAGAAGTGGTCCGGGGTTACAAGTTTTCAAGGTAGAAGAGTTTCCGTTCAACAGGGGGCAGGTCTCGGCCCTCAACATCTCATTTCTCTAGGGGCATCAACTCTAAGACCTATACCTAGGGAATATGTGCTTGTTTTTCTTTTGGTGGTCGAGGTCATCAGCATTGAGAGTGCCCGACATTTTAGAGTAGTCATCATGCACCAGGTTCCCTGGTCGAGGTTCCTCGATTGTGGAAGTTTCAGACGAGGAAGAAGCTGCAGGTTGCAACAGAATTAGATCAGCAGAGGGTTTATGGGGTAGGAATAGGACAACCCCGTGATAATCCCCATCCTCAGAGATAATAGCATGATCACAGAGGTGGTTTTCATAAGTGTCTGATAGGTCATAGAATAGGTCATGGTCAGCATTATGCATTAACATTTCCATATTCAAGAGAGCCAAACATCGTTCGAAGTACCTTTATCTTGTTTTATACCTTATTTTATGCCTTAATCTATTGAGTAGTGACACTCTACTTCATATCACCTACCCTTGACCTGGATTTGGGACTTGAGGTAGAGAGGCTTCCAGTGCTCATGGAATTGACTACGATAGTTAGAGGTCGATATGAATTGTTTGATGTATGTAGAGACTATGAGCATGTGTTGGGGAATCACCACTCTTGGGGATATTTCTTATGTTTACAAATAAAACAATATGATGTCATCTGTTTCATATATTGGTTGTATGCGGTGCAGGATATCGTGGATTGCATCAGGAGGCATGTTGTTTTCTTCAATGCAGATGGATAGGTGGTGGTTTTTGTTGGCATGTGAGACACTCGGATGGGTCAGAGGAATGTTCTATCCTAATCATCCATGATAGCTGAGCCGATGATGAGGGCTTCATAGGTTCAGCAGTTGGTGTTTCCAAGGGTCGTGGAAGAGTAAACTGATGTCTTTTTATGAAGAGGTTGTAGTATTACTCCATGAAAATAGATCGATTTTGGGATCAATCTATAACCAGGAGTGTCTCATATATCCATGTCTCATTATAGGATGTCCCCTTCTACGTTACAAGAGAAATTTTTATTGATTTATTATTTATTACAATGCAGTTTTGTTTGGATGAGTGTGTCACCATGGGGTGCTATAGTTTTGTTCGCGAAGAAGGATGACGACAGTTTGCAGTTGTGGGTTGATTATCATTGCATAAACAAAGTGACATTGATAATCGCTATCCTCTTCTGTGTATTGATGATTTTTTCAATCACCTGAAGGGTGAAAGTTTGTTCTCAATGATCGAATGGCAGTCGGGATATAATCAGATGTGGGTGAGGGAAGAAGATATCATGAAGAATACTTTCCATTATCGTCATGGGAAATATGAGTTCGTTTTAATGTTTTTCGGTGTGAAAAATTCTTTAGTTGGGTTTATGGGATTGAAGAATGTTATGTTCCGTGATATCATGTACATGTTATTGGTGGTCATCATCGATGACATCCTTGTATACTCCACGTCTGAGGATGAGCATGTCGAGCATCTACACACCGTTTTGGGATTTCTTCATCAACAACAACTTTTTGTGAAGTTGTCGAAGTTTGAGTTTTGGGATTGAGATGCCTGTTTCATGGGGAATGTTGTTTCCCAGCTAGGAGAAGCTGCAGAACCATTGAAGATTGTAGCATTTGTGTCTTGGGAATCCCCAATGATAGTGTAAGAAGTTTGATGTTTCCTAGGTCTTTCATGCTACTACATGAGGTTTGTATTCGATTTCTCTCAAGTTGTGACTCCTCTGATAGCGTTGACTAGAATGGATCTAGCATTCAAATGGACGGATCAATGTCAGTTAGATTTCGAGTATCTAAATTAGAATATAGTAAGTGATCCAGTTCTCTATCTTCTAGCTGAGGGAGTTCATTTTTATGTTTTCTGTGATGCTTCATATTTGGGATTAAGCTGTGTTCTAATGTAGTAGAGATCAATTGTTAATTATGGACCTTGACAGTTTCATTCCCATGAACATAACTATGCCACCCCTGATTTTATGCTGGAATCTATGGTGTTTACTCTGACGAAGTGGATACATTACTTTACTGAAGAGCGCTTTGTGTTTTCACTGATCATAATAGATTGACCCATGTTTTCTCCCAGTTTTCCTTAACCTTGCGACAAAATCGATGGATGGAGTTTGAAAATAAATACAACATTGAAATATCGTATACACCTAAAAGGGGTATGTTGTAGCTGATGCACTAGGCAGGATGTCACGTGGTGATGCAGTGCGTGAATCTGGTGATTCTTGGAGAGTAATTGAAGAACTGTCAGCATTACATACATGATATAGGAGAAGATGGGAGTAGAGTTTTAATTTTTTCGATGATGGTGCAGTCATCTTAGGTGTAGTTGGTTGAAGAGTCCCAGTTGGGGGACCATGAGGTGGAAGTCTGAAGTGACTGAACCGTTTGTGGTGAGGCCCCTGATGGTTGGTCTGAGGATGAAAAACACCGAGTGTTTTATTAAGGAAGAATTTTTGAACCTCTGGCGTTGCATAAGACGGTTCTCATAGAGTTCCATTCTTCACCTTTAGCGGTTCATCCTGGCATGACAAATATGTACCGAGCCTTGAACAGTCAGTTTTGGTGGCCCGGGCTAAAGTGTGCCGTTGCAGAGTATGTGTCTTGTTGTTTTGTCCACTAGAAGGTGAAGGCTAGAAACCATGTTCCTAGTGGTTTTCACCTGCCATTATCTATTCATTAGTGGAAGTGGGAGGACATCTCAATTATTTATGTTACAAGTTTACCTCAATCTATGAAAGGACATGATGAAATTTCTGTTGTATTGGATCATTTGATGAAATCATCCCACATTATAGCTATCATGGAATCATTTTCTATTGAGTTTTTTATGAGGTAGTATCTAGGGGAGGAGGTGAGACTTCATGGAGTCCCAAGGATGATCATTTCTGATGGAGTTCCTCAATTTACCTCTAGGGTGTGGAGAGGTCTGAGTCATGATTTTGGTTTTCAACTATTACTTAGCACTACTTTTCATCCTCAAATGGACGGTTAGATATAGCGAACAATCAAGAATCTTGATGTCAGGTTACTCCCTTATTTCATGGATTATGGAGGTTCATGGATGAGTCACTTACCCTAGTTGGAGTTCACTAACAAAAATTGTTTTCACTCCACCATCAGTATGGTCCAATTTGAAGCGTTGTATGGACAACCTTTTTGATCTCCATTGTGCAGGACTGGGGTCAGACATCTAGCAATTCTCAGACCTGAACTAGTTAAGAATACAACAAATAGGGTATAGGAGATTCGTGAGAGCATGAAGACAACTCAAGATCAACATAAATTCTATATCGATCGAAGGAGGATACCCCTAGAGTTTGATGTTTGGGATCATATGTTTCTGAAGGTCATTCCCCATTATGGGAAATGAAGGTTTGGTTGTGGTAGTATTCTTTCTCTCCGGTTTGTGGGCCTTTAGAGGTGTTAGCTCAAATTAGAGATATGGCACATCATGTAGCACTTTCCCCTCACATGATCCAGATACAATATGTTTTTCATATATCACAGCTATGTTGTTATCTTCATGGAAACTCTCATGTCCGAAATTGTTGAGAGACTGATGTTGATGATGACATGATAATTGAGGAGCAACCTATGGAGATCCATGATCGTAAATAGAAGGTGTTGTGTGGGCATTCTATACCCTTGTTTCGTGTCTTGTGGTGACATGGTGTCATGTAGGAATGTACTAGGGAATGTGAATCACATATATGTGCTCAGTACGTAGTAATGATTGATGTTTAACACTATTTATGTAATTATGACCCCATTGTGGTTATATACCATTCCTATTTTGTGGATGAATTTCTTTGGAAAATTATTGTGGATTTATATCTTTTGAGATGTATCACAATGGGTGGTTGTTCATACATTATTTATGTTCCCTTTTAGGTAGGAATTGATTTATTGAAGGCATGAATGTATTGAGAGGTATCTTATGTAATGGCACAGACCTCTCTAGTCCATTCTGTTAAGAAAATCTGGTGTCTGAGGTGTTCTGAGAGGTCATGGTGACCCATCCTCAATACTTTTCTCAGTTTATAGTTTTATGAACAATGTCATCAGTACCATTAGGTGAACAGTGCAACAGTGACCTTGTGTGAATAGTGTCATCGGTAGCCTGAGGGTAATAGTTCAATGGTGAACCTAGGTTAACAGTGTCATCAATAACATCAGGTGAATAGTTCAACTGTAACCTTATATGAAAAGTGTTATCGGTAGCCTCAGGTGAACTATGCAACAGTAACGTCACTTTGTTTTTCCAAATTCCATGTTCATGAAGAGTGTTTCTGAAATTGTGAGGTTCCAAAGGTTACCTCTTTCCATTTCCAAATTTCATATTTATGAATAGTGTTTCCATAATGGTGAGGTTCCAATGGTGACATATGTCCTCTTTCAAATTTCATTTTCATTAACAGTGTTTCCAGAATTGTGAGTTTCCAATAGTGAACTATTTCTTTTTACAAATTTCACCTTCATGAACATTGATCTAGAACAGTGTGGTTCAAACGATGACCACTTTTCTCTACCAAATTTCACATTCATGAACAGTGTTTGCAGAACAGAATGGTTCCAATGGTGACCACTTTCCTTTCGAAAAAAATTCAAGTTCATGAATACTCTTTCTAAAATGGTGAGGTTCCAACGGTGACCTCATCCCATTTACAAATGATGAGTTCATGAACAGAGTTTCTAGAATGGTGAGGTTCCAATGGTGACCTCTTTCCTTTACCAAATTTCAAGTTCATAAACAGTGTTTCTAGAACGGAGATGTTCCAATGGTGACCTCATAAAATTGCCAAATTTTGAGTGAATAAACAGTGTTTCCAGAATGGTGAGGTTCTAAAGGAGATGTTCCAATGGTGTGGTTCATGAACAGTGTTTCATGAATAGTGAGATTCAAATGGTGAGGTTCCAACGTTAATGTTCATGAATAGTATTTCCATAACAATGTGGTTCCAATGGTGAGTTTTCAATGGTGAGGTTCATGTACAATTTTTTTCCTTTGCCAAATTTTCTGTTCGTGAAAAGTTCTTTCACTATCCTATAGTTTCTCCCCTTTTACATTTTCATTGTCATAAAATGACATTAGAGACATGTGTAAAGGAATCTAAGGCCGATTTAAATGCCATAACTTTTATATAAATTTCAATAAGTCTTGGGATACTTTTACTTGGTCAAACATTGTGGTTTAATGTGATCCCCTATTAATGAAAAATCTAACGTATCTTAATCTACTACTCTCTTAAATCTTCAAATGGGAAAATATATGTTCCTCCCTAGTTCTTACTCCTTGTTCTAAACTGTGAGTCACTTGATCCTTTCATTCCAACCCATATGTGTTGCCCAATAAAACTTTCCCCCTTGGAATGGGTCCCCATTGTTTCTATAAAACCATGCAGTATCAATAAATCCTCGATATTAGGTATGTCCTATTGACATTATTTAGGGATCACCTCCTACTATTTTCCTTCTCCCTTTTTTAGGGAATGATATAGCCATGTTCCTATTGGGCTTTTGATAGGTGTTGACTGGTGTGGTGGTGTCTCTACATCATCGGGTGGATATAGTTGTCAAGCGGGGGGGGGAGCAGATCATAACCAGTTGTGTGGATCATTCTATTATAAATAACATCATGAACCATTTGATGTAGGAGATTCGTTGCTTCTCATTTATTATTCACGAAACTGTGTAGTTAGCATGTTTTATCCCGCTTGATCAGAATGAAATTGACTTAATAAATATTTGAACCAGATATATAGATTTATATCCATCGTATGTTTTTATATCTTATTTTTCTTGAGAGTGTGATATCTATGATTTATTTTTTTTAATATTTTCATTCACGATGGAAATTGTTAAAGAATGTAAAGAAGGAATGGAATAATAATTTATTGGATAATGATAAAGAGGCGTATCAGAGAATAATGTTCTTATTGTTGATATTTTATATTAATGAAATGGTGCAGTATGCATGATTAATTAATTGTTATTGCTTAATGTTTAGGTTTTTATGAATTTGGATCATATGAACAATAAATCGTTTTACCCATGATGGATTAAAGAACTTGTTGTATGATGAATGAAAATACACCGGAGGGTTCTGAGTTACCCACTTTCTTTTTTTAAGGACCAAGAGCCCAATTGATTTGATGTTTGTTTTCCTGCACTTTTTGTTGTGTCGTAAGCCTGGATGGTTGTTTTGATATGTGGGGTTATGGAGGCCGACTTTTGAGGCAACAGTTGATGCCTACAGGGGTGAGATGCATCAGTTTATGCATGTGGGTGTCAGGGAGGACATTGAGGATAATGGGAATGTTTGGATTCATTATTTTTCTTATTTGTTGTTTTTCTTCATTAATTTCCCCACTACTCAAGGAACCTTCTCTTGCTTACACTTCTTATGAAAGGGGTGAAGATGCGAGGGGTATGTTGCGTGATTTCTGTTTTTATCTTCTCAATGGAGGGTGGGACTATGCTCTTACTATAGGCAGAAAAGACTCGACAGGTAGTTCATCTACTCACCGTGTTGAGCCCCCTTCTGGTTAGTAGAATAGAATGTTTTTCTGGAAAGCCTGATAATATGGGAAAGTGATTCTGTAAAGAAATAATTGAATAAATGATGTCATCCAATGGTTTTGAATCTTGCTAGGACACAATGCTGAGGCTTTAATTTAAAGGGAAATTAATCATTAGGTGTGATGCTAATGAAATATAATGTGGGATTGTTAATGATTAATTAATGTCTAATGAATTAATTAATGTATAGTGCAACATATAAAAATGTAATGAATTAATTTATTAAATTTCATTCAATGGTTATGTGCTTATAAGATTCATAGTCTTAAAAGTTCTGCTAGGAGTCTGAGAGACATTTGATACAGTAGAGTCGAAGACTATGTTATGCCTATAGTGTGGTAGTGAGATATAGTATGTTTTGTTATTTTTGTATTTCTATACACTACTCAACCCCGTGAGTTAGGGAAACTGACTCCTTGGGGATTTTGAGACCTGCGAGTGTTTTCCCCAACATTCTGCTATGATGATAGATGGATGACTACCCCCTTTTTCCCACTCTCTTCTCTTGGTTATTACATGTGCTGATATGTACTAAAGTTAGCATTCCCCATATATGTTTTATAGGATTTTAATGGCTTGTGGTTATTCCCACAAATATATTATGGATATAGTTTCACAAGGTTTACTTTAAGCAGAACTTGTAAAGGGTGTGACGACCCGAGGATTCATACTCGGTGTGCTATCTATAATGGCTTGTAGTATAATTCTGGACGTATGATACACATTATGTGAGCTATGGTGGCTCCGAAAACTACCTATTTACTTTCTTCTTTGGATGTGGTAGTTTTTTTCCCAAGGTGCAAGTTGGGATGCTTTTCCCAGGTGTCTAAGGGAAATCCTTTTTAGAGACAGATTCTTAGAATGTGGGGTGTCGGGGAAAACGGAAAACCTATGAGGAAGTAGTAGCGGGGTACCATAGATATTCATTATTATATTATATACACTTTTATGCACTACATTGTGTGAATAACCATGGTGAGGCTGGGAACATAGTATACTTGTTTAGGTTACAAGTTAGTTTCTCTTGTTGTTTACTATGCTTTAGCATGCTTTCATTACATTAGCATGAGAGGCTTAAGAGAGGATCCAACTGATTATACTATTTTAATCATTCTATGTTTATATAAACTGTATTTTTCAAGTCACATGGAGTAGCTTGGATATCAGGCTGATTTATTCTAGCTTGGGTCTGCAGTAGCTATTTGGGCTTCATGGTTGCTGTTGTTTTTACATTCTTTGGGGTACATGCAGTTTTCCACTATTTGTTGTATTATTTTTGCTGGACATTACATATGTGTAATATAGTTTTATTTTAATTTTCAGTCTGAGTGGGAGTTGGTTGGTGTCAATATAATATTTGACTTTTTCATGTGTTCTCTTAGAGGGAATCACCTCTCGTTTGTGTGTTTTTATACCCTCAATACTAGTTGCCAACACTAGGCCTACTAGAGGTGGGACATGGGAGACATTGTCACCCCTCTCACATTGTCGGCCCAGCAGGGGTACAATTTGTGGGGAGGGGGTCATGCCAATAATTATTTTACTTTATTAATGTATGATTATTTATTTTTTATCTTTTTTCAAATAATATAGGTGATCAGAAAATGTGATTCAGTAGAAGGAAGAACATATTGAAAAACACTTTATTATTGGAGAATAACGCCAAATATGTTAACATTAATGAGAAAGTAATTATAAATAGATTTATATTAGATAATTACAATGATTTATAGATTCTTATAAATTTTATGTTGAGATAATTTTGAGTTAATAAAATTTGAGAATATTAGAGTAATTATAAAAAAATTAATGAAAATAGTTTGACATGGATGCATAATAATAATCAAGGAATCCTAAAAAAATGTTCTAATAATAAATCCTTATCTATTGAATCAAATGGTTCTTTAAATAATCAGTGATTTATGATTTTCAGGCCAATAACACGATATTTAACATTCTAATTTTTATGATCAATGTCTCATATCACTCTCTTTGAGTATTTGTGTTTTTATTACATGTATATATATATATATTAAATTCAACTATTTTCCTCCAACATGGAATCCTTGTTATGTGATATGTTATATAGTAATATTTTGTATATTTTCTACTATCATGATGATGTTTTATAATCCTCTTTATGATTTTCAATTCACACTATGGTATTTTCAAATGTAGAGCCATTAACTTCATAGATTTAGATTAAATTCATAGGAAAAAATTAGTTAAAGGGGAAAGAATATAACATCAATATATTTTAAAAGAGTAAAATAATTAATATAGCAAATATTACATGAAATAAAAATAAATGAAGAGAAAGAAACACCATAAGACTTTTTGATATATTTCTCTAAAATGGAATGAATCTATTTGAAATTTTATGAAGAATTTATCCACATGTTTAAATGATACTAGATTCCCTATTAAAATAAATTTTCTTAAAAATACAATGACAAACTATGAATGAAGATGGTGATTTTTAATATGATGAAATAAAATAATAATATTATGTTGTCTATAAATGGATAAAATAAATTCAATTTATATATGTTTATAAGTGGTAAAATAAGAATCATTTGTGGGAAAAACATGTTCTGAAATTATATATTTTCTAAAAGGATATGTTTTTATTATTTGGGAAAATATTTTTCAGAAATTTTTAACTAAATAATTAATATATATTTTACAAATAAAACATCATTATTTAAATGTACTTGAAAAAATAAAAAACTGGTGAATTTTTTTTGACTTCTTGGAAATGAATGATATTTTTTATGAGTATGAAAAATACTAATTTCTTGAAAGATACAATTTCATTATTAATATTTATATAGAAAATTAATATTTATCCTTAATTTTAATGTATGAACTGGTAACTTCTCTAAAATTGTTCCATATTTTAGATATTTTAATCAACGTAATATTGATTTCTATTGTAAAAGCATTTTAATATTTTTAAACTTTTTCTTTGGAAAAATTTATTTTTTGATGTGTCTGTGTGTTTTATTTAAATATAATTTCTTCCACATTTAAGATAATAATTTTTATAAAGTGATTTAGATTTTGGAATCATAATAATCAATATGTTATTATATTTTTAGATAATTTTATCATTAAAAAATAAAATTTTAAAATATTAAGAATTAATTATTACACTTAAGGATAAAATGGTTTTTATGAATAAATAATCCTAAAAGATACAGATTTAATTGAGATAAAAAACATTTCAAATGGAAATATTTAGTCTTTAACAATTATAAATGTCGATAATATCACATTTTATAATATTTTTTTAGGGAAAAAAATATTTGAATAGATTATTTTCAAATATTCTATGTGATTCATATCCCAAATTTATAAAAGTCCACCCATCTCCTACCCCATTAACACATTAAAAAAAAATTAATTTGGAAAATATCATAGAAAATATCATACATTTTTACCATTCCATATATTATTTTCCTTGGTTATATTATGAATCATCTTTATGATTTATTTAGGATGAACCTAATCAAGTATCACAAAGAAGAGGTATTGTTTTCAACTATGGATTTTCATTGAACATATTATTCTAACTAATTATATTATTTTTAATGTAATATAATATAAATAAAATATTATATATATATTATTATTATTTACATTTATGTAAATCGATTATATACTTCTCTTCTCTTATAGAATGTGAAACAAAACTATTGATACTATGCATGGAGTACAACAACATCACATAATGATGTAAACTGTTTTGCATCACCAACATCCATAGATTGATAAAATAATGTATTTAACAAATTTATATGATATTACTATCATTATTATACTTATTATATAGTAATTTCATTTGTACATTCTTATATTACATTCCATGGGGATATGATAATGTCGATCGTTTGTACGAAAGACTACTGAATCATGGAGTTATGTTATTAATTTTTCACATTGGAATTACACAGAAGGAATTAAGTAAAAGATAGTAAATAAAATTAAAATTTATATAATAACCACAATTATAGTAATATTGTTTCTCTTTGAACATTATACGTTATAACCAGTAAAAAATATTAATGTTACCCATGCGTATGTGTGTACTACCACCTCCTCATATGGATGTGAATTATTTTTCATTTATTATAAAAATGAATATAATTAGGTTGGATTTTTGTAATATAAATTATATATATATTAAATAATTATAATTTTTCATAATGTGTTAATATATATTTTTTATATCATTCTATCTGTCTAGAGAATGGAATCATTGTTCATCCATAATTACGACCTATAGTCTCCATGAATTTGTAATGAATTTTCCATGTATGACATATATAGATTAATAAGATACATATATAATGAAATATATATATATATATATATATATATATCAAATTTAACATTGTAGATATTATGGATCCATGATCAATGTTAATGGTACAAAAATACCAAATCAAAACATACATGAGATACAAAATGTTTATTACCAGAAACATTTATTTTAACATGAAATTGTTAATGAGAGGGAAAGAAATGGAATTTTTTATATCATATATTCTATGAGTTGTATGATTGTTTTTCTATAAATTATGTATAATAATTCCATATTTTTTATAAAGGAGGTTTAAAAACATATTACGAATATAGAACATAAGGAAATGGTTTCTCCCCACACTCCATACATACACAAGTCATATTAAATATTCACAAAATATTCCCTTTGATAGTGTATATTATTATGTTATTTATAATTTATATAATGAATAAATTTCTATTCATTTTATTTAATGTTTAATTTTTTTTAATTTTTAGTGGGATCATAAATGAAATATTAGAAACTAGTGTGGGTGTATTTCATAATGTAATCATTTTCTTGATATTGTTTGTTTATGTATACAATGTGTCTTTATTTAATATTTTTTATAATAAATACATTTTATTCAACTCTAGTTGCTAGTTAAATTTTTCATTTTATATTACCGTTTTTACTCTCTTTTATAATAATAATTATTGACAATAATTTTAAGAAAAAGTCACATAATTTCACTCTTCTATCAAAAATTAAATTTCCTTCCCAATTAATTTTATCTAATATTTTTTTCAAAAATATTATTTAAATCTCCAAATTATTTATTAATAAATATTTTAGACATCATTTATTTTTTACTAATCTTTTTTAAATGGATCCTCCTTGTCATTTTCAAAACATGACATGTTTGGCCTTTATTACAAATATTAATTCAATATTTTTTAATACGTACTACAAATAATGAATTTCCCAGAATCAAAACCCAAAAATATTGGAAATATTAATTTAAATTTTTAGATTTTTATTTTCGAGGAAAATTATGTTCAATATATATTATTAAAATTCAATTTGAATTATATTTTCAAATTGAAAATGAAATTTTCATCAAGAATGTTATTACTGTATTTTTTATGAAATATTTATTCATCAATAGAAACAAACCATTATTATATATAGGCTCTATTATGGATATATTACATTTATATCACCTTTATTCTAATTTTCGATGTATTATAGTTATTTTTACTTATGATGTATAATTTTATTACAATTTTTCATATCTTCAAGAACGGTTTTTTTATTATGTGTATTGATTGAATGAATTATTAACATTCAACAAGTTAGTTTTTTAATATAAATGTTATTTTTGTTATGTTTCCCCTGTTACTAATGATATATATATTGTAAATTGTATGTGATGGTTTGGGACCGATAAATAACAACGATTCATTGAAATCAGTTATGATACAAATAGATTGGGTTTTTTGATGAGGGATATCCCTTTTAGGTATGCTGTCTCAGAATGGGGACATCATAGTATGACTATAATAGCTAAAATCATTAATTCCCTCAAAATGAGATTTGTAATTTATGGACATGTGATAATTCTATTACAAAAACCATCAATAAAATGTGTCAAGTTAATGTTATTTTTTATATGAAATTATTTGAAAATTATTTATTCATATAATATTATGGAAAATTTATTGATTAAATGGTATTTTTTATGTTACTTTTCCCATATTAAATGTGAATTGATTATTCATAAATTCCATTTTAATCGTACCCTTAAAAATGATTTGAGCTCAATCATTTCCTATGGTTATTCCCCATGGGTTATAATATGAGTATAATAAAGGTTATAAAAGGTAATTCTAGGGAAAATAATGATGAACTTGATGAAAAAACTATGTTTTAACTCATATTTTTAATTTTAAATGATATTAATGTATTTATATAGTTAACATGAAAAATAAACTATTTGGTCAATATGGATGAGATTCCATGATACTTATTCTAGTTTAATAAATTAACCATTATGTCAGGGAGACTATGGTTAGGGTCGTTACAATTTATTATTCTTTTGATTTATCAGTAAAATTCAAACATGATAATAATGGTATTCCATAAATATTGAATAAATTTGGATATAATCTATAAATACTTTAAAAAACATATTACGTTAATATCTGAATACTCTTTTCATATTTTCCATGAATAAATTGGTGGAATTGGAAACAAAAAATTACTTCACATTATTATCAAAGTGTTCATACAATGTATAAAAAGTTATCAATGGAATATACTCTATCTTGAACCTTAGTTAATGATTTCCAGAATAATGAGAAATCATTGAAATGTATTGATCTCCATGAATTTGATCAAGCTACTCCTAAATATGTTGTAAAAGTTATGTTTTATTAATTTTTTTGTTGTTGAGATTTCGATAATGATCACCATGTCACAACGATACATTATTCATTTTTACAAAATGAACTTGTCTATTGCAAGGTGAAACACACAACAAAATGAATCAGTTGTAATGGTTCTCCAAGATTTTGTTCTTCAATTTTATAATAATAATAGTATCCATTATATAGAGAGGAATTGATATCAGGGTGGATCTAGGTATGAGATTTATTGATAAATCAGATTCCCATTTCATTGGATTTTATATGATTATTAATTTAAGCTGACAATAAAATTCTATATAATTTGAATATCATTATTTTATTGTTTCTCAGGAACAATCAAGGAGGAACACACCATTTGAATGTGAATAATGAAACTTACAATGGATGTTATATATATATATATCCTATTTTTACCATTACAATTAAACTAATAGATAATAATAGTATGTATTTGAATATCCAATATGAAATCCCTTTTTAATTCATGTTCGGTTTATTTAGATAAATCCAATCTATTCCAATTATTAAATCCAATTCATGGATTGGATGAATTATGAGGTTTAAAGGAATCACATTCCAATAAAAATAAATTGGTAAGTAATCATGCCTCAAACCATGAGGCAACTGGTTCCTCAATCCTTTCACACTGACGTTCATGATCAACATCATTGTCAACAACTTCACCGGTGAGAAAATAGACTAGGCATCATCATAACCAACTGCTTCAACCATGTCCACTCAAACATCACCAAATGAAATCCAAAAAAATGTTCACCATTTAAAACCTCAATTTCACCTAGAAGTGATCAATTGAATAAGTGGCATAAAAGATTCGTCCATCAGCCAATGAATCATAGGATTGTTATATGATCATCTAAACATTATAATTACTCACTTTTATCTAAATATATAATAATTTTGGTAGAATTATGAAACCCACAAAAAAAATCAAATATAAAAAATTGTGTATATCTAGAGTCAAATATGAAAATAGAAGTTCTATAGTTGGTGGTTTACATATGGTTCACCACTTCGTAATCTTTCACAATACATGAAATAATGATCACATTAGATTTATCCTTCTCAATTTTCATAATAGGTTTCAAATGATGATCATCAACATTAACCATTAAATTTTTTACATTCGTAGAATAATGCCCAAACACCTTTAATTAGAAGAAAATAAGTATCGGAGGTTTATTCTGTTGATATATTTATTAATTAATATAATTAGATAACTTATTCCAATCACTTCATCATTTATTGGCTCGAAGACCATCCTTTCCAAACATACAACATTATTAGTCCTCTTAAGACAATTGAATGCATGTTTTCTTCCATGCATCGTGATTGGGAACAATATCATCTTCTCCTCGACATGATTTATATAGTTTCCTTTGAATTATGTATTTCATTTATGATCAAATCCACGTGATATATGGGAAAATGAAATTTATTTATCCATATTAATTTCACATCATATAAATTATTCATAGTTACCGATATCCCTTATGGAAAATTATTTCTCAAGACTTCGATATAAAAATCCAATGAATTGATCATCCTTTCATTCATGTTTTATGATAATACTAGAATCAAGCCATGAAATAATTACAAAATATTCCTCATTGGATCCAATAGATTAATCATCCTTCTTTTTTGGATAAATGAATTACTTACCTTGTTTATTATAAATAATAAGAATAAGTTAATTATTGATAAATATTATCATAAACTCATCCCCTACGTGGAGTAATGAAAAATTTTATTAATTTTTATTATTCATAATATTCAAATATTGATCGAATTGACCAACCAAATGATAGATATAAAAATTGGTTTTTTCTTGATCTCAACACTATATAATGAAAAATATATTTTCAATGATAATGATACATTTATCTAAAACTATTGTATTTTAATACCCACTAAATTAATAAGGATGTTTCATCATGATGGAATCAATAGAATTTTTTTATTTATTTATCATTTGGATGTTTTGCATGATTCATATCCAGATTATGTTGTGTTAAAAGAAAAATAATATTATTCATTCCATTTCCATAAACATTTTGTTTCTTAGAAATAAAATCAATTGATTTTATGGAAGATTCTATATTAAAGTAGTTCTTTTCCGCTCCATCTATTGACTAAAAAAATTAACAGTGTATGAATTAATAATCTAAGTCAAAAACCACAATATTATGAAAAATATTTTATTTGAAGTCAATATATGGGAAGTTTATTTTAAATATATTAGTCAATAGTTTTAACCAGTGTCAATATTAAAATCCTTCATGATTTTTCACAATGAGAATTTCAATACCACTACCTACCTCCATGTTAGTGTCAATTATGGATTGAAGTAAATTATGTTTTTTACTCAATAATTCCCAAGTCACGATCACCATACCATTTTTAGAGTTATTAACCCAAGGTACATCTATTATTGAGAAATTTCTACTTCTAGTATCCAAACATTGATAAATTTTTTGTAATATACTTGAAAAATAATTCTCTATTATTATATGAAATTTTCTGATACATATTATTATCCTTATACTAATACATATATATAACTGTAGGCATCTCAATATTGTTTTCTAAACATATTTACAATTTGTAAAATAAAGCACTTTATGATACTATTATGAAGAACTAGGCACTATGTAGATTAATATTACACCTTAAAAGATTAATATTCCTTATATAACATAATGATCCATTCCGAAATCTGTTAGGTACAATTCCAGTAGAAATTTGGACACAGAAAAAACTAATCCATAATTTATTTTTATCAACTACCAATATGTTATTTATAACTAGAACCCTTCAA
Organism: Viscum album; assembly: GCA_963277665.1. Classification (NCBI taxonomy): domain Eukaryota; kingdom Viridiplantae; phylum Streptophyta; class Magnoliopsida; order Santalales; family Viscaceae; genus Viscum; species Viscum album. The sequence goes on along the minus strand of OY728164.1, from coordinate 61,754,311 downwards.
ATACATGTCATAAATAATAGATTTTTAAATACTCAGGGAATGGAAACAGAAAAAATACTATCATGTGATTCTCATATATTGTAAACATCGGAGTTAAAAAATAACAAATAAGGGTATAAGAATGTGGAAATAACATATAGAAACATATAAACTTCATAAAATAGATAATTAACCCAAGCCATCAGATAAAATGAATAATTTATTGAGGCATGAATCATAAAATAATTGAAAAAAATTCCATGAGATCATAATGTTTGTAAAATATATAGATTATTGGAATACTCATAATAATGTAAAATATTATGTCAAGGATACCCACTGAAAAATTAATAACAGGTTTTGATTGTGCTACTTAAATGTGTTCATGAATCCATCATTGGAATATCATATTGTACCCCCTTTTGATCATGGAAAAAACATCTAGATAACTATAACCAGGAATGGGATATCTTCTTGGTAACCCTATTTTCATACATAGGATAAATATAATTATACCCTTTGATGTCATATAAGACTATTAATTACCCAATATATTATAGAGTGATATTTTTCCCCTGAATATAATAATATATTGTTTTCACACAATCATAAAATAATCATCATATCATATCCCATGAATATAAACGAGTTATGAAATATATTAATCTTAGACATATAAATTACTCAAAACATACTATTATTGAATGACTATATCATATACCCACGAATGTATTAGTAAATCACATACTATAATTTTAGATTGATAATTATTTTTAAGGATCACTTATAACATCTCATTGAGAAAAAATAAAATCATTTTTCTAATCATTTATTAAATATAAATCAATATCTTTAATTTTAAACAAAAAATTTTAATTGAAAATTAAATATGAATATTTTGAAGCGAGATTCAAATTATTGAGTGTTATTTTTAGTTTAAAATTAATTTTGGATGTGTACATTAAAATTATGATTCCATTCACACATTAAGTAAAATATAAAAAGTACCTCGTTTGAAAAATGAAAACAACATTATGTTAATTTTTTTTGAGAAAAAGTAAAATATGGGTTAAATTTTATATAATAAATAAATTTAAAATCTTAAAGAAATTTTTCCAAAAATCATTATAAATCATTTATATATAATAATAATGATTTTCCACCAATGAGAGAAATAATGTTTGATTTTCATAAAACATTATTTTGAACATTAAATTACATCTATAGAGGTAAATGAAAGGAATTGATGAATTTTAATGAAATAAATAAAACTAAATAAAATTATTTAGTTTCTTGAGAGATATGTCATAATAATTAATAGTCACAAAAAATCATATACACTCACAATCAATAATGATAATGAATAATAAAAAATTTACTAATTTTTTATCATTTGAATAATAATCACCCTGAAATAAATAACATTATACAGTTACCTAGACAAAATATTTTATAAATTAAATAATAAATAGTATTCATGGAAATAATATATACCACACATATGAAATACACAGTGAATAAGGAATATTTCTTATAAAAATAAAAGAGAGATGAAAATCTCTCATCATAGTTTTCAACATCCTTTATTAACATTTATAAAACTTATTTTATAAAAATAGGAATATTAAAATTTTATTAATAAATATTAGTAAAATTTATCATAACATACATAATTTTAGGACATTTTATTACCCATTTGTAAATAATTACCTATAAAAATCATGTTTTGGCTAATAACTACTTAATATTTCCTGTCTGTTCTGGTTTTCAAACATCAAAACTATAATTTTGATCCTGCCTCCATCATATATATATTATTAAACATGATATAAAGATCATTTATATTATTTATATATATATTTAAATTAATCTATAAATGTTATATATATATAATTAATGCCACCATTCATAGAGATGGTTGGCCAAACAGTCACATTAATAATGTTCCAATTTTTTTAAATGATAAAATGAAATGATGTAAAATAATATATTCTATTTATAAATTTTTTTTTCATATATTTAATAAATAGTTATTAAATTAACCATTATTACTTCCCATATAGAGTGTTTGTGAAAGCGAATCATCTCTTTGCACAGGGCGGTAGTTCATCGTACAAACGAGTGATGTAATCACACAACAATATATTGGAATGTATGAATATATAAGTGATATTATAATTGAAAAATAATAAATATATCTAAAATATCATATATAATATATATATATATATATATATCATTTCATCATGTTGTAATAGGTGGCATTGGAAAACAAATAATAGTCTTACTCGAGGAGGTAGTTTGTCGTACACATGAGTGATTGGGTTTTCCCAATCGATGGAATAAGAGATAAGTATATATCATTATATAATCATAAAATAATCAAATTATATTAAATATAATTAATAATATTATATTAAATTACTTCAATATGATTTTATGGAGTTGGAATAATATATTCCAGAAGAACACAAGATTCGGAATGTTATCTCTTATTCTATAAACTTCTTTAGTATTTTATCCATTTCCTTCATAATAGAGGTTAGAAATGAAAAAATTGAAAATATTATGTTGGAGGGAATTATGAAATTTATTAAGGAACTTATTTTCTGAAAAAATTGGTTTGGATGTTGGAAGTGGGGAGGAGAGGTGGTGGCCTTTTAGAAGTAGTTGAAAGTAAATACAATGTTTTTTTAAAAGGATAAAGTGTAAAAATATTTTTCACATTTTAGAAGGATAATAAATGGATAATTATAAAAACAATATTTGATATAATGTTGTTATAATTCCATAAATTGGGTTTTGAACATTTATATAGCCTATTTTCCATTATCTTATTTATGTTAACCCTATGTAAACATGTTTGACCAAAACTATAATAATTATTTTTTATATACATTATTATTAATATTGAGGGTAAATTAATTTTAATATAGTATCACGTATTAATTATGATGATCAATAATTTTGTATATATATACTGAAATTAACTTTATATAATCTACAATATTTAATTTAAATTATACCTTCACAAGTGATTAAAATAATTTTTCCAACAAAATAATATGAAAAGTTTTAAATATTTTACCAAAAAATCCACAATTAAATTTATTAAAATAAAAATATATTTGAGTAATAATAATATAATTTATTTAAAAACACTATTTAAAAAAATTTAAAATAACGAGCCTTGTAAATTCTTTAATTGAAAATAGAAATATTCTATAAAAATAATCATTATAAAAAATAATTTCAAAATTAGTATATTAGTAAAAATACCAAAAATTATACTTATAATAATTTTATAATGATGATTATGAAAAAGAAAATAATATTTTGAAATATATTTTTTAAATATTAAAAAAATTCGTTTTATCATTTGTTCATAAACATATGAAGAAATATATTTTGGGGAAAAATATATATTTCAAATCATATATAGGATTCAATAAAATATTTATGTTCTTATTTATCAATATTATTTAATTTTGTAAAACCATAATAATTAAATTTTAAAATGTATTTATACCTATTATTTCTTTCAATTTTAGCTAATAGTTATGTATGGTTAGTATTAAATAGTATTAATTTTTTTTGAATTTCATTAAAACTCTGTGATACATTTAACAGAAGAAATCAATGAAAATAAATTAACTTCAAAAAAATATAAATGTTTTATTATTAACAACATTTATTACGTATGGAACTAGAAAAATCTATAGGCTCTAACATTAATGATAAATTCAAATATTATGAACCTTGAAAATCACAATGAGTTTTTTTAATACAATTTTGGAGTTCTATTGGTCAAGAGGATTCTAGTTTGAAATATGATCAAATTTAAAGGTAATTTTATTTATCTTTAATACACTATTACATATTTCATATGAACTAATTAACTCATCCCCAATTTAAGTGTGTGATTATGTACACAAATATGCATGATCATATCTAGTCCATGTGTTTGATGTGATCATTATATGTACTAGAGGTTCCCCATATAGATCTTATTAATTCACGAGACTTTGGATTATTGATGATTTTTTATGCTCTCTATATTTTCCAAATATCGGTAATTAATCCATATATGTAGTAATAATATTTTGTCTCATTGTGTTTGTTAACAATTTTTTTCCAAGGTTAGTTGTGGAGGAAAATGGAATTGATGCACTAGAAGTGGTACAAAAATTTATTTATATAAGGTGGCACTATTTTCAAGTGTTTTTAAAAAATAATTGTGCCTATAATATAGAAGATGACTCACAATTTTTGATTTATTTATTTCTATTAATAATTAACATATATATGTTAATGTAATTGTTTCCATGATGATTTTATTCTCACAATGATTTTGAGCATTTCGAAGTCAATAAGTGTCATGAATGTTTGAAGGTTTTCCAATGTGTGATGAAAAAATGGTAAATCTCTACAACTATGTGAATATTTACTGATTGATATTTTTATATAGTGATTTGAAAAGATTGTTATGTTCAATAACAAGAATGCGTAACTTCCTGGAGGGATAGTGGTGGGGATTAAAGCATCATGAAATGGAGTAAATATCATTAAATAAGTATCACCCCACTTATAAAAAAATATTCAATAATGTAAATAAAAATGATTCTATTTAGTAATGTTGTTTCGTGATGGATTTTTCTTATGATATTTTTTACATAGGATTATCTATTCCATTGATATTTCGTATTCATTAAGTCCGTGTATTCTTCACAAAATATATTATAATCACAAATGTGATGAGATTCAAAAAAGATATGTGAGCTCCACGAAAGGGTTTACTTTAAGAAGGAAATGTAAGTATTAAAAAATTCCAATATTTTAAAAGGATTGGTGATATCCAAAAATGTTATTATATTATTTAATTTTTATTTAATATTTCATAAATTTGATCATTTATTTTAATAATTGTTATATTTTTCAGAGTCTATGTGAGATTTGGTAAAGTAGTGAGAATCACATATGTGATGATACATGAATTCTAAAAATATATGGGGTAATATGTATTCATAATATGTATGGAAGTGGAAAATATAGATTTAAATATGGTATGTAAGAATATTAAATCATGTCATCAAATTAACAATAATTTATGGAATCATTGATCACACATTAGTTGATAGATACATGATCCTTCAAATAGTTATTTTCTCAATAGAATGCGGGATACAATGTTTTCTACAAATATTATAATAATAGTGTGCATTAGTGGGTTTTGTAATTATTAACATTTTATCTTTATGATAATTGTACATAGCCCAATGTGGGGATCCATGAAAAAATGTTTTTTCTTGTTCATGATTTTATTTTATCTCATACATTTTTAGAGAAAAGAAAGAGAAATATTATTTTAATGAAAAACAATGATTTGAATGGAATGTAGTATTAATCTATCATATCCTGATTCACCAAGCCCCTTATATTGATATTTAAAATTTTTGGGATAAACTCTTGTATAAAATATAATGATTAATATCAGTGTTTATATGTTAATGGTTTCAATAGTGGTTTTCAATCATAAAGGTTTTGTGATAATCGATGGAAAGAAATTAAAAATATCGATGAATCAGATGCATCAATACTTCCAATATTTAGTAATGGATTTCTTTATTGTATGGATTCATTGTTTTTTTAGAATGTTCGGATATTTGTTCTATATGAAAAGCTAACTGAAGAAAATTGGATTCAATCGCCAATGGAATTAATGCATCTGGGGGAGCCATATCTAATGTAAACTATTTTAACATGATAATGGGTATGTCATCTAATTAAAACTATAATATGATTCGATATATTTATTAGGGAGACTCAAAAGATAGATAATAAAAATTATAATTAGAACATAACAAGTACATGAATTTGAGAATGAATCGTAAAGAGTTTATAAAGTAATTATTTGACCACATGAATGTTGTTTCAGAATAAATGCATTGTCATGGAAAAAAATTTAATGATGTAAATAATATTAAGAACATAATGAGAATACATCCACCTTAGTTCAATATAATGTCACTATTCTATAATATTTTGATCTAAATAATTAGACAATTGATAGATTTCATAGTTCTCTTGTGATATGAAAAATAAGAAAAGTAGTAATCGATTCTATAGAACATGGAAATTCCAATTATGTGGAATTCCGGGCCACAAAGAATCGCAATATTTAAGATTTCTAAGAAGAATAAGAGTTAAATGAGGACATTTCATTCTATACCTAAAATTTACAAATTGGTAAAGGAAGGATAAATAAGAAACAACAACTCATTTTAATTAAAGGGGGAGTGATTGTACCTATTACATAAAGGTTCCCCAAGATGATTCAAGATGAAAATGATATATAAGTAAAAACAATTTTTCATAATCCATTAGTCTATATTGTTGGAGTGAAATATTTTAATTCAATTTTTTAAAAAAATTATGAATATACTTTGCAATAAAATTATATGTCTTGAGAACATGGGGTTGAACAGATGGGTAACTACAAGTATATTAGATAAAATTATATCGTGGTAGTTGCTGGTAGCTCCCATACCTTGGGATAAAAGGTCTGTGATAAAGTATAATGTGAAGTAATAATTTTTTATCATACTAAATTAGAATAACATCTTGATTATATATATATATATTTAAATTCAGATCAATAAAAAACTATAGAGTGGTCCTTTGTGCCAAAATTTGTACATAGAAATAGGATGAAGAGTATTACGACCGAGATAAAGAAATTTAAAATCCTAATTCTTCAATGATGAGAAGTTAAAAAAATAATTTGGGCTACAAGAATAATTTATGTGAATATAAAAGGGTTATCTATTCCATGACTATCACAAAAAAATATCCAATCAATCATACTGAATAACATGGAGAGGATGTTTTCAAGATCTTAATAAAATTAGAATATAATTAGAGAATCATTACTCACTATATAAATTTTGTAAAACATATTAATCTAAAAAAATAAATGATAGAATTGCGGCATTGAGGCCCAAAATCTTTTAAGAAACATTAAAATTCAAATGATAAGGCCGGTATGGGTCTTAAACTCAAATAGATTTTTTTAGTGGTTCATATAAGATGGAATGAATGGAATCTGAGTATGAAAATTAACATGGGTATAAATTATAATTATAAAAATAATAAAACCCAAAAAATAACATGTCCTATAATAATATATAATTACACTTTGTATCACGTGTTATTTTAATGGAAATATGGTAATTTATAAAAATTTAGGTTCTAGAGGCAAATGGTATGGAAAAGGAGAAAAAAGGAGGCCATATGATGTTCAACATTCTGATAATGATATTGATGGTCACAATTTTTAGAGTGAAAGATTTGAACAATTTTTCTCATAATGTTCATCAATAATGAAGAAGAATGTGTCGATAAAAATGGTCCACTATAATATTTTTAACGATTAACCATATTAGTATAAGACACAAAGCCAATTACTATCTCTTCAAGATGAAGATGGTTTGTCGTACTCTGTGGAATATTGAGAACAGTTATCGATAGTTGGTATGATTTTAGAGACTTGGATAAAAAAAGGTTGAGAAGGAAGTTGTTGTAGAGATTCCCTTTCAGTCATCTGATCGTGATGGTGTATGGATCGATGATAGTGGATGAAAATCCCATATGATTGTAATTATGGATATTTTTAGAGGAATAAAATATGACAGGAATGGTGTTGTCAAATTTGAAAATAATGAAGACCTCAATACTATTGGCTCATCAAAATTAGTATTTGGGGAAAAATATGAGATTCATGATGTCATTACTATTGAAGGAATCATCAACTCCATACTACTTGTATATCATTAATATCACTTTTGTGATGCCATATGATTTTACAAGTTGTTTGTTATCATCACGATAAAATATGGTATTGTTGTTTTATATGTTATGAACATGATTAAAAATCTCTACATTGTGAGTGTAGAAAAAATATATATGCCTTTTATACAATGAGTGAAAATAAATATTAATGTATTAATGGCGTGGCCATCAATGAAAATAATCACTAGAAGATTTGGTGAAATACGATGGAAGATGAGATCTCCCTAAGATATCATATGGTCGTACTCACATGTGTGATTATTGTCAATAAGGGGTGACTATAGTACATTTGAACAATAAAAATGAATAAATATCAAATATATTTCTTGAATTAGTGGATGTAAATGATTGCGGACCTATCATACCATGTCCCATAGATGAGAATCAATATTATCTTATTTTAATTGATTATTTTTCCACGATTTCATAATGATTTATCATTTACCCTAAGTATAACAAATTGAGTTTCATGAAAAATATTATTGGAAATTTAATAGGAATCATAGACTAATAAATCTAATGTTATATATATAATTTTATTGAATTCGCTAATATCCATGTGGAATATTACGTCCAGAAAAAATTGGATAAGGAATAATTATTTCGTAGAGATATATCCCCCAAAAGGATTGATTGATATGATTAATCAAAACATAGTCAACATGGATAAAACCATGATGATTGAAAATGACATATGAGTGAAATTTTGGAATGAATTAGTCTTGGCACTGGTCTACATGAATAACATGGATTTATTATATTAGAAAGAATAAAATAATCAATACGAGATGTGGTTTAGAAATTTTCAAATACTGAATACTTTTGAAACTTTGTAAGTATGTGTTTTATTCTCAATAAAGACAAACACATGAAATATTTATCTTCTATAGATTAGGTGATATTATATGGAAGTTATTTAAATATAACAGTCTATAAAAGTGTCAATAAGAGGGTAGGAAATGTAGTTTAATTTAAGTATGTCAATGTATTAAAGAATAAAAATAATCTTCATGAATATACAGATGAGGAGGTAAAACTCTCAAGGGGAGTAGAAGTAAAAAATTATGATTCAAAATAAGATAATGAAGATGATAAGGGGAAGTAAAATCAATATCAGAATAGAAGACAACAAGTGGAGAAAAAATGGACTGAAATTATATCATTATTGATCCTGAAAAACAGGTTCAAACATAGAAAATGATGTATTTACAAGAGATTTGTTTTCTATATCAGGGAGTGAATAAATTTCACAATGAATAAGTAAGAGATGAGAAGTGGGGTCATTTTTTTAATTAATATCTAGAACAAATTGAGTAGAATCAAACATGGGATGTCGTTTATAGACTGTAAGATAAGAATGTCAGGAGGGCCAAATAGGTCTACTGAAAAAATATATATGTAATTTTAATTCATAAAAAAATAATTAATTTAATGCAAGGGAGATATCAATATCAATTTAGTATATCTTTATGGGAGACATAAAGTTATTTTAAGGCTCCAGACTATTTGTTTATTCTTGGCCATTAAACTGAAAAATAAATTCAATGTTTTTGAGAATGAAATCATATCAACTTTTCTGAATAGGGATCTAGAAGAAGAGTTTTATATTTTTATGGATTAAAAATTGAAAACTCAATTAAGATAAAGAAAATAAATTTTTGGTTATAGAATCCATTTTATGGTTTGAATAAAGAACTGAGAGGATGATATTAATGCTTCATCGGTTTTTATGATCCTCATATTTCAAAGTCATTTAGATATATTTATATATTTGTCAGCAATTTTAGATATCAAATGATGATGATGTTGGTTCATGTTGGAAAAATAAACATTAGTGGATCAAACAAATCCTTTTGCAAATAGTTCCTATAATTCATTATAATTTAGATCAAAATATCAAAGTATGTTGTAATGTCACTTTTCATTTGTTTACAGGTAACATAAAAAAGTAATGGAATATTTATTTTTAAATAAAAATATTCCATAGATTTTTTGTTAATATTTTTAATAGAAAATTCCATGTATATGATGACTCTAGTGGCTACTCAGATGAAATTTTCATGAGATGATAAATTCCAAGTAGTTAATGTAAGAAATACAGGTAGATCACTAGCAGTAAATAGTACATGACGATGATAAGAATTGATAATATTTTTTTTTACAAATGTCAGGTATTATTAAATCAATATAACCCCAAATAAATCCATATACATTTATTAAAGAAAAATACATTGGATTATCAATTTGATGGTAGATATTATATTGTTGTTTAATGAAAAAAAATCAAAAAGAGTTATTAGGATGTAATAATGCATATTTTTCTAGTTTAAAATATAATTTAAAATCAAATTTAGGTTGTAAATTATATCTGGTAGGATATTTTTTCATGGAGTAAAATATATAGTAAGTCATTTCATTAACCATTGTAGAATTTTAATATATTGCTACTACTCAAGATTCCACGCATTTGGTGTGGATTCAGTAACAACATGATGAAATTCTAATTGATGTGATGCCTCATATTAGAATCTATTAGGATAATTCAAGTGATATAAATTTAACCAAAAATATAGTCCATTAGTCAATTATGAAGAACATTGAAATCATGAATCATTTTATCAAGAATAATGCGGTGTGTGGGAATGTCAATTTGAATGATGTTTCTATAGAACAATATTTTTTTGGACATTTTGATGAATGATTTACATGAATAATAATTTAAATGTTATATAGTAGATTTTAGAATTCATTCAACCCACCAAACCTGAAAATTAATATATGTGGGACAACCTCTTCAATATATAATGTGTATTTTCTATTATTTATTGATAAGCTTTCTATACATTGTCACGACCACAAAAGAGAATCCATTTGGATCATTTAAAATGGGGAGAAAATTTCTTGATCATGATAGGGGTGAATCTAATAGAGAAATATTTACAATAGGTGGGGTCCATTATATAAGTATGATAAATTTGATATATCATTGTTTATATATCACAATCAATGGGGTTCTTGATAAATGGTGTTGACTGATTTTGGAATGAAGTTATTCAATGTTGAACTCTTAATGACACAATTGTTTCCATGCGGAGCATGGATTATTTGGTATTAAATTGTGTTATATAATATATTTGATCTATTTATTAATTGGAACCATTGAATATTGTTAAATTATATATGATGAATTAATAAAATATCTTTCTAAGAATATTTTTTTTGTCAAATATTAATGTAGATAATGTTGGGAAAATTTCATCATGGTAATATTGTATTGTTTTTGGGTTTATTGTTGTTGTAGAAATATTATGTTTCAAATTTTAATTGTTGATTTATAATTTTTTAGCAATTTATGTAGACAAAGGCCCATGATAATGGAATTTATTACATAGAGTTTATACAACATATTTTTTATAAATGGTGGAACTGTTTTATAGTGATTTCGAACATTCTGGCATCCAATAGTTGTAGGATAGCTGAAAATTTTGGAATATTTGTTTTTCAGGATTGAGTATTCATATATATTTTAATGAAATAGTTTTTGGATTATTAGAGTTTTTTTGATGATTCTGATAATCAGGAATAATTATGATGGCACAATTGATTAAAGGTCCTTGTGTGTGTGATGGAAAGATGGTAAATATTAATGAATATGATATGTTGCAGGTGTAGAATTATTTACCCACTATTTAATCATGATAGTGTGTTTTGTGAAATAGATTATAAATATTTCAAAAGAGTTATTGGAAATGTTGAGTGATTCAAAAATTGGTGGCATCATCTAGAAATAGTTCTCTACCATCATCATTAGAAGAATAAATGATTAACAAAAAAAGTATTTTAATTTGAGAAGGTGAATCATGAAATATGTTTCATCTATGATGGGATTCATAATATTTGTGGATTCATATAGAAATGTAATTATTGATGTCTAGTAATGATTCTAAAATTATGTGAGTATCACAAATGTGTGGTGTTTCATGAATACTATGGGAGCTTCATGAAAGTTGTTTCGTTTTAGAAGGTTGTGTGTGATTTGTGAAAGTGTTGATATTCACATATGATATGCTATATTAAAGTAACTATTGATCCTCAAAAATGTTTTTGGGATCATGAATGCTTAATATTATGGTGAATAATTCTTTTGTTTCCTGAATTATGTATGTGATTTTTGAATTTAGTGACCATTGTTAAATTTTTGTGAAGGGTTTGACCAAAAAATAATTTGTAATATTATATTATACATTGGAATAAGAGTGTAAAATACCTATAATAAAATGAAAATAATACATATTGATAAACGATATAAATTGAGGAATCAACTAATGGATCATTGGGATGAAATTAGTTGAGATACTGGTGATCTTCTAAATTATGACATGTTGTAAACCAAGTGAAATAATGATTCTACTTCAATCATTGTAAGAATAGTATGATTTAGTGGATTTGTTACATATGGACATTACCATTGTATTCTCCCTGTAAATATCCCATTGTGGGTGAAGCATGTATATTTTCTTCCCCATTCATGCTTTCATTTCTGCACATTCATTTATATGGGATTAGGAGGGAAATATCCTTTTTATAATGATGAAATTTTATTTTCAATGACCATAGTATTAATCATTGTTACATAGATTCACCACCAATGGTACTTATCCTATATGGGATAACATCCACCATATATGTAGGTGGTTGGTGTTTTGGTTTTTTTATTTAACTTCGATGATAAATTCCATATAACGTCATATAATTGGAACCAAGACCCGTAATGATGGATTAAATTGGTAATGGGAAAATAAAATAGTGTTCAAACAAAATTAATTTTTTTATTTATTATTTTATGAATATGAATAATATCCCATGTTGTTCAATAAATGGTCGAGTCAAACATAATAAAATAATTTTGACAATGGAGGCACATACATTATGATTAAGTAATGGTCAAAATATATATCTATACCAATTTGAGTAATTATCTTGGTTAGAAAAATGAAATATTAGAATATTAGTCAAATTAAAATTGAGATTAAAATTTGATTTGAATGTTTTAATCATGCATTAGCCTCCCTAGGATACCAGACTATGTTATTGGGTATGGTGAGATTGTGTTTTAAGAATTCATTTAGAGTATCTAAATAGAAATTATTACAGTGTTTGATTTGGTAATACACCAGAGAGGACATCTGTGTATTTAAATTCAAGAGGTGTTTCATAAATCAATGTGATTAATGATAAACATGAAGATTATTTTGACTCAAATGTAATTGATGTATTTTTCAGGTCTTACTCCTTTGAGGATTCCCCATCATTCAAAAACAATTATATTTCCACGACTAAGTATAAATAATGATAAAAAGTAGGAGTATCATGATTAAATGTAAATTTAAAATATGATCAGGGAATACAAATAGAAGGAATCCAACATATTTGAAACTAAATGTACTAAATATACTTATGATGAATAATGACATCCTTAATGATTATCCTAGCTAAATGGTAATTGATGTGTTGGTTTTCTATTATTCTTAAGATGATTACCAATAGAGATTTCCATCTCCCACCTGTTCTACTTTTAAAAGGATGATAAATTGAAATTATTAATGTTAGATCATGCACATAGTATAATGCGTACACATATAAGGGAATATCAAACTAATGTGAATATAAATACATCACTTCTCAATTATGTGACTATAGTGATTTAATTCATATATCTTTTGAATGATATAAATGATTCTTCCACTTTATGTTTCTAGAATATCTACACAGCCTTAGTAGTAGGTCGTGAAGGTGCTTAGTCAATATGATGGATAGTGATGGTTCTTAACCATCATTTGAGGACCGAAAAAGATACCTATCCACTGTGAGGTATCTTATAAGATTATATCCAATGTGAGTTCATGAATAGGTGCATATCCCATTATAGTGTGATGGAAGATGTACATAGCCCTAATGAATGATTATGAATCTTCTTTACCAATGAATGGGCTTGAAAATGATTTAATTCAAATTCAGAGATAGAGATGGTGTTTATTATACATTATATGGCTCGAAAAGTGTGTTAGAAAAGGTGTGTTCTTGCAATGATCATAACTATATTGAGGTATTTTGATTGTTCATGGAATTTGTGAGAGGTTTTGAAAAGATTATTATCCCTAGTGAGGGATAGATAAATTGATTAGCCTTTGTGGGGGATAAAAATTGTGAATAACGAAATTGAAGAATATATAATGTTATTATACTATTTCCGGGATAGTCAAGGATATTATCCTATGATAGGTATAAATATGGTTCCTAGTAAAAGTGATAGGTTTAGTGAAGGATCATAGGAAATGTGAGGGAGATAGAAAATAATATTATTCCATGTGAGGTCCAGTAAATGTAATTCACCAAAATGGTGGTGAAAAAAGTTTTATAGTCCTAGTGATAGGGATAGAAAATGTTATTTTTCCATGTGATTGAAATAAATTTTTTATTTTCTATGTGAGAGGACTAGAGGAATTTATCAGGCATAGTGAGCACCAATATTTTTTCTTATCCCACTAACTAATTCATTGTAAGGAGAAGACTCGCATAGGTGAGATGCCCAATAATGTGTTTATTATTATTTGCTTAATATTTTTCATAGAATATTTATAAAAATGTTTTCAAAGCTATCTGTTTTCACCTGATTTCACTGATAGTACTTTTTGTAGAAATCTGTACAAGCTATATATTCTAGTTTTTTGTGTAGGTTGTCTATCGAATATATCTATGATAACTATATACGAAAAATTTCAGGGAATTTTTACCATTATAGATATTCGTGCGTGCTCTCAAACACTAAAATCATAAGTAGATATCAACTATATATGTCTCCAATAATTTATTTTCATTCAAGATACATATTAGGTACATTCATGAGATATGTAATCCTTAAGAGAACATTCTATAAGAATCATCATAAGGGAGTGGGGTTTCTTAAGAGAATGCAGGATGAATAAAATATATATTTTGAATTGGATAAGGTTAATTCATTATAGTTATATTAGAAAATTATTACATTGTTTTTCCTTTCATACATTGGTGTATTTGGTATTCAATCACTTAATTAATCATAATTAATATTGATTACTTCTAATTTTATAGAACAATCAGCTAAATGGGGGTCATGAAGACAATGGTGAGTGAATTTTGCTCATATAGATTTCATCTCTCATTATGTCTTAATAAAATTTCAAATTAGGATCCCAAGGGTTATATTCATATTAATATATGGGACCCTTGGTTAAGGACTGAATATATTAATGTTCTCTTCCAAGGCTTCTTACAAAGGTTATGTAGTATGTGCAAGTGAGCCATGTAAGTCTTCTATGTTACTAATTCTCATAACTAATTCATGAATGTTATAAATGAATGTATTTTAGGGTTGTGTTAGACATAGGTGGAATAGGAACATTATCAATGTAATTTCTCTACAAATGTTATCCACACAAATGTTGCAACATATTTCTCCCCAATAAGGCTACATGTTTGTGGTACAAAATTTTTATATAATCACATTATCTATGAAGGTTATCCATGAATTTAAACTATCTATATAAGTAACTAAGGAGATAGGTGTTGGTGATAAGAAGGTAATATGATTTTGAACATGAATTCCATTAGGAAAAATGAAAAAATTATGACACCCACAAGTTTTTTTTATTTAATTACTATCTGTCTACATGATCATTCTAGTAAAATCAGGTGAATAAAACGATTATGATTATTATGTTGTACAAACCCACAAAGTATGTATTATTTTTATGAAAATATAATGAAGAAACAACAAAAAGAATTTATGGAGTTATAACAAATTTATAATTAATTTAAAAAATCCTTGTCCCGCCCTCATAGGGTTCTAGTCACAACCACATAACCAGATTGGAAGGATTTATAAGGAGTCTCCTAGACATGGTTTATGGGAAATATTGAAGCACATGTATATATGGTCTACCAATTATTATAAAATTGAAAAACATTTCCCCTCAAACAAAACATGTGTTGTCTATGTGAGTGTATTATCATGGTCCAGGTGGAAAAGTGTGAATCCTGATTTTTCGATGCCAATATTGACTATCATTGGAATCCACTCACAAAATACCATATTTATTATATAATGAAAACTATATAATTTCTTAATTGATGAATAATGTCACACAACCCTATGTATGATACTATACATCAAAACACTACCACTAGTAATGCTAAAAATTTTATTAAATGGAATACGTTGGAATTATTGAGTCATCGATAAATATTAATATATTAGTATAATCTCATAATATTAAGAGATTTTTTAATGAGGAATTATATTTGTATCATTGGTGGAATGAGGTGATCCCAAATGGTATATGAAAAACTATTAGATTTCTAATAATAGAATTTATATATATATATATATACAAGGCAGTCATTAAAATGACATAGAATTATCAAACTACAAGAGGGGTTAATGGACCGTGGAAAAAAAGTAATCATTGTTACGTGATCAGGTGAATATAATCATATGGTGGGGTGGGGTGGACACCCATGTCTTAAGAGGATTGTAATTCCATGTAAAATATTACATTTTTTCTCTGTTTCATGGTTTATCATGATAATTTTTCATTAGATTCGGAATCCATGAATTCAAAAAACATAGAATTTTTTGGATTTGTATTTTTCTACACATGAAAAGTGAAATTCTTAGGAGTGGAATAATTGAATGATCCATCATTTTTTTAAAGGAACTCATTTGTGGTGTTTTTTAATTCCTTACATTTTCAGGTTATTAATGTAACTCCCTAAAATTTCATAGTACGTTATCTCTTCAAAATAATTCAATAACATGAGCTACCAGCAACACTGAGTTCGAGCACACCACGACTTCTAAACAAGCCGTTGAAAAAATAGTTATGAATAGAATTAACTGATGTTTTAATTTTATATACTTCGCATAATTTAATAATCTACATTATGTTTTTCATATTCATTATATAATAACAAAAATATTTTTTTTCAAATAGAAGAACTATTTTTAAAATAATGTTGTTTTACGTCCTTTTAAAGGAAAACACTTTTCTATAACAAATATTTGACACATTTATATATTCAATTTAATTAAATAATATTTTTCATCAGAATAGTAAAATAAAATTTTAGTTTGGATAAATTTTTGTAGATTTTCTGATAATTTTCATATTTAAATGAATAGTGAAAATACTATATTTTAATTGAAAACATCATTTTTAATCGAAATAATATATTTGGGTAAATTATGCATCTGAATAGTTTGGAAGTATAATATGATTATATTTTTATCCTTTAGTATAATTTAATTAATTATAAGTAATTTCACATTTAAATTTAACCCAAACAAATGTCAATCATTTAATAGTTCTTATTTTTTCAAAACGCACTTTTTGGTTTTGAGAATGAGATTTAAATTTATATTAATTAATTTAAATTCAGTGTTTTGAATTGGGTAAAATAGAATTCATTTTTTTATTCTGAATATCAAAATTATATTAGGGTGAATTTTTAGTATTTTTCTAAAAACATTCATTTTTATGAATAATGAAAAACACTCTGTTTTTATCTAAAACCGACATTTTTATTTAAATAAAAATTTATTATATTTGAATTTTTAAGTCAAAATATATATTGAATTCCTATATATGTTCAAGGTAATTCTTTGGTCTCATTATATAATAAAATTAGATTTATAAAATATTATTGAACTTTATAACGTCTTTTATCCTTCTTCTAGGCACAGTAAAAAATTTTCATAAAACTTAATTATACAGCATTAGGGAATTGAATTTCAAAAATTAAAGAGACGCGGTTGACATTAGTAAATAAAATGTGGTTCCATAAGATGAAAATAATTTTTGGGTAATATTATATTTTGACTTTTATTTACCATATTTAAAATTAAATAGTGTAAACACATGTATAAATCATATTATAATTACCCTAAGACTTGTCCTAATACTATGGGATTAATGTATTTCGAATATAAAAAACCATAAGAAAAAATATGATCATTTTGATCAACATGGATTAGATTAGTTCATTTATTATTATTTTCCTTAAAGAAGAGTTAAATGTTTTAAATGAAAACTTTAATACGTAATCCATTTTTAATATATGGTTATACATAAGATAAATTGGTATATAAATAATAATTAAAAAGATAAAAATATTGTATACCTAATGGTATTTTATTTATAATTATTGTAGTTTATATAATAAAATTTATTTATGACACAATGATGATAAATTAATTACTTTATCAATGAAAGATTAAAATAATTAATATTATAAATATAAAAATAAATTTTAATTAAAGATTTTGATTCCATTAACGGATTTTATAGTTTAATATGACAAGTTGGGGTTTATTAAATAGATTTTTTTGAAGTGAGAATGTAGTTATGACTTTAACTAAAACAAAATACCAAATAGTGTCAAAATTGACATAAATGAGTTTTTAAAACAGATACAATTTTATTAATTTGTATACTATTTATAAAAATATATAGATATTTCAAATAATGTAGATAATGTCAGATATAACAATAATTAACCACTTGAGGTTGGTGTGGATTTTATTACTATGTTTATTAATAGTATATTTTAATAATACAAGAGGACATGGTAAATGTTAAATTGTTTAACTAAGAGGAAAATCTATAATAACGGGTTAATATAGTGACCTAAACATGTCTAAAACCTATTGGTTGAGATTATTTGGACCCATACCCAATTTAGTTTCTAAATGAGTCTTTTTGGTGCAATTATAAATAGAAAATGATTTTATAATAAAATAGTATTCCAAACATTTCCTAATGTGACCATCACCTCTCTTATAAAATGGTATTTTTCCTTCCATAAAAATCACACCTCCAAATCCATTTTCCTCCACCAAAACCTGCCAAATATCCTCTCAAATTCAATAAAATAAACATATAGTCCTTTCTATGAGACGAAATCCAACTTATGTTTCCATTTTGTTCAAATCAAAAGGTAAAACCCAGAGAATAGTTAATTATTTTATATCCTCTTTCAATGTTCTTTCCTTCTTCCACTTTTTCATTCATTGTTATTTCCCTAGAAAATATCTAATCCAGTAACTTATACAGACTCTGATATTATTATAAATATGGTACAACTATAATCATTATTTTAACCATCATGTGAAGGATTAAGTAACATGTGTGTGTGCGTATATCATACCATCTCCAGGTTATGGTGTAATATGTTATTCAACACTGTATTTTTTGATGGATATAATTATGAGAGATATATATATAAATAATGAAGATGACATGTAATTTTTTTTAAAATAATATACCATCAATTCCGTACATTTTAATCATTATGTAAATGGTATCGTCGCTCGTGTGAATATAAGGCTTACCGTCTCCACAACATGATCAAATTCATTTCAAGTTCACCATTCAAAGAATATTATAAAAATATGTTATCAATAATTATGTAATATATGATATATATAGTTATACATTATATATATATATATATCTACTTATATATATATCTTATTCACTTATTTCAATTTAATACGATATGAAAACGCAAACAACGTTTATGTACACGTACGGCCTATCAACTCCATAAATGGTGTTTTCCATTTCATATATATATCTATTACACATATTTATATTATAAATATATATAATATATAAATCATTTTTTATATACTGTGTTTATTTAAATCATGATTTAAATGATATAATCAAGAATGACTAGTTAAAACTTGTACTATAAAGAATGTGATTATTACCTGAAATGTTAATTTGACATGGAAATCATAATTAAATGAGTATTATAAAGTAAAAATAAATCATGTATGATATTATACATATGAACCTGGTTATTTTCTAATTTAATAACATACTATGGTCAATATACAAGAGGTTAAATTAACCATCGACCAATTGAATGTGTGAGTTAAAGGTCAATTACTCTATCTCATTATTATCTGAGATTGTTTATATCAAATCATTTTCAGGGAAATATTTATTATCATACTACATGTTTCATAAAATAAATTTCAAAATTAATATTTTAATGTACTCATTAACAAAAAAATCATTTTAAAAGTTTAAAATATTTATTGTGATAAATATTTCTCATTAATATCCATGTTTTTAAAATGGGTTTAACGATTTATTTATATGTACATGATTGTTTTAAAATGTTAATTCCACTTAAAAGTTTAAAATTTATTTGGGACCCCTTGATACAAAAATATCTTTTAAATGACTTAATTTATAAGTTTGTGACCTTAAAATGATTTCACAAAAATGTATATTTCTCCCAAAAACTTTTTCTGATCATTTACAACTATGTCAACATCATTTACATGATATCATTCATAATTAATGTTGATTTATTAAAATAAAATCTTTCATATTGTATTGAATGAGTTATGATATGTCATACAATGGATGTCATATTTTTATACCCTTCATGGTTTATGGTAGACGTATTTACATTTTTTATGATAGTTTTAATACGAATGTTTATGTTATGATTCAACATATTCATATGAGGAATACATTGGACATAGTAAGTGATGGGTGGAGCTCGTTATAGCCCATAATACATTGGTATCTCTCATTAGACAAATTACTGTCTTGGAAAAAGGAATTGAGAAAAATATTATTTGTAGTCTTGGCAAGAGGACTTGACTATGTGGTAATGATGTCCAATATTAGGGATTCCCTAATTATGATATTAATTATCACATTTGGTTATTAGAATAGTAGAATATCCATGTGCATATTTATATGGTAATTATTGATTTATTTTCTACATATTCTATTGTTGTTTATGTTTAAAAGGTTCATGTTTTTATTACACATCATTCCATAAAATGTTTATAGTTTACACTAAAGTATTTTCTCTTAATTGGCATATTAGCCTACCGCTTTCTTATGTTTTGTTATCTCAGGATTACATGAAGTGTATTATGTTTGATATACAGGGTTATTCTAGGGGAATAATAGTGATCTCAGTGGATTATTTATGTAGTGTTTTATGTTTGAATGTTCAATGCAATGTTGATGCATGTAATCTATTTTCTAAAACTACTAATCTGATTGGTCCATCATGAATTGATTCCATGAAATCATTTCAATGTATTAAAATAATGCTCTAGCTCGAGGCTTCTGGGGTATGGGAATTACAATTGTGGATATAGTTAATTTTGTTTCTCCCATATCCAATGGTTCCTTATATATTTTGTGGTTTTTTTGAGATGGGTGTATAATGATGTTGTTGAGTTTTCCTTACATCAATAGGTATTATATATGCCACTCACATGATACCCAAATATCGACAAACATATTATGATGAACCATACATCTATCACCATTATATTGGTGACACATACATTGGTCACCAATAGAGAGTAGCAAATTGCAATAAATATACCATATTCTAGTGAAAGTCTATGGGGTTTGAAGACCCCTATATGGTCAATATTGTAAGGGTGAACCAAATGAGTTCACTCCTAAAGGTCCACCCTTATGTGGTTGACTCGAACATGAGTAGCCCCTATATATCCACCAATATTTTTCCACCATTATTTGGGTGAAACGTTCCAAGGTGACCCATAAGTAAGTCACCCTTACGTGATTAATATATCTACTGATGACCCTTATGTGGGTTATATTTCAATGGGGATAGAACATCACTAATGAAACATGTATGTTTAGTTATTTGATGGATGGGAACATTTTTTATAACCCTTATTTGGTCCTATGAATCTTTCATGGATGGAAGTTACAAAAAATAATGAAAATTTCAATATATGGGAAGGTAGTCTAAAATTCAAATTTGTGGTTCTGGATGATCGATCAATGGTTTTTAAGAAGGTATTACATATGTTTTATCGTTAATGAACCAAATTCTTTATCCTTGGATGTTATACAATAAGAAGAAGACATCTAGTAGTGAACATCATTTAGTTATTGTATATGTTTAGGGTTCAAATTCTAGTTTATCATGGGCATGAGGAAGAAATAAATTATTTAATTTCATATATGAATAATTGAATTTATAATAATAGTAAATAGTGATTCTAAATATTATGAATATTATTTAAATTATAAATAAATCTATTAAAATAGGTTTTTTTCCTACACCTTTTACAACATGGAACCAAAAAATGGTGGGACTCTCACCAATTGTTTTCCAAAAGGGAGTATCTCCCACGATAATTAAAGGATTCAAGTGTCATTCAATATTATCTAAAGAAGTATATAAATCTAACTCCCAAAATAAATATTTCCTTAAATTAATCTCCTATTTATCAAAATAGTTTTTTGAGACCTAGACTATGGATTTAGAGATGATTCAATTGAATAATTTTTTAATTATCTAAATACAAAGGGGGTTCAATTAATCATTGTTAAAATGAAAAAAGTAACTTTTTCTATTAATATTTTTTTTTTCATTTCCGTTCCCCAACTCAAAAAATTTATTTTTTATAATCTTTTAAAACAACTCCAGTATCCTCATGATAAATGAATGGTTTTATTCAATGGGTTTTTCTAGAAATACACACTCATCCATCGACTGGTTGGGAACATACTATTTTTATGTACGACAAACAACTTCCTCATGAAATAATGATTGTTCAAATTTCCATTACCACCATTCATGGTGGTCATTATGATGGACACATTGTTAATATATGTTATATATTATAGTTATTATATATTTATATATATTTATAACTTTTATAAAACATAGATTTAAATCATTTCATTTTATGTTAATACTATTACATCGTTTGAGAAAAGGTGGTCTACTGCCCCCTCAACGAAATGTGATTCATTCACACGGTACAAGGAATGTATAAATGAATGGTTATAATTAAACATATGTGACATTAAAAATATAAATAATATATTCATAAAATTATTATCTTTTTAAAAATATAATATTGATATATATATATATATATCATCTCCTTTATTACACTTTCACACACTTTAAAAGAGATAGTGTTGTTCATGAATGTGTTAACTACTACATCCCAGACATGATTTGATACTTTTGACATCATGTAATTATATATATAATAATATATCAAAAAATTATAACTTATTTATTATATAATAATCATTATGGAAATATTTTGGTTACATCCCTTCTTTAAACAATTATCATTTAAAAAGGATAGTGTTACTCATGCGTACGTACGACTAGCCAACTCCATGATTGTAATATTTTCTCACCTTAAAACCCAAATTTTGTGATTAGTTTTAAAATTATTATTTATGTATTAATATTAAAATTATTTCATTGTTATCTTTATGTATGTGGTATATAGTGATCCACTAGACTATAATTTTCTAACAATAGTTGATTTGAGACATAAAAATAACATGGTAAAAAAACACCCGATGTGAAAAAATTGTATATGATGGTGTAAAAAACAAGGTAATAAGTGAAATAAATTTATTTATAAACATGATAATTGTTTTTAATGAAGATTAAAATTAAAAAATGTTAATATTTTGTTATTTTAATTAATGTTCACCCAAAATGAAAAACAAGGTAAGGATTTACATCTCTCTTTTTTACATTCGTGGGATAAATGTCATATTCACCAATTACATCTTTTGTGTGGTGTAACTACTACCCTGTCATCACCCTTCCTCAGGCCCCGTGTCGTGACTACCCCAAGCCCGCCTTCAATAGGCCAGAGGTTGGAGACTAGCACCAAAGGCGTAAATCTAAATAAAAGGGAAGGCATTACCTTTATAAATAAAAAAACACCACAGATTACGCAAGCTGAAGTAAACACTATGTAAACTGAGTACAAAAGCAAGTGCTGGAAAATAAATGGGCCAGTATACAAACCCTACTGAAAGTACAGTACAACTGAGAAAAAAATTCCAACAGCTGAAAACTAAAGTAGCAACCACCATGGTGTCCTCCGAAAACCCCACCTGAAGGGTGAGTACATATAGTCTCCTCTACTCCCCGAATCTGTCTTTTCGCACCATGTATATCCTACCTGATGGACCACCTCCAGATATTGTCCCACTCCACAATTCACAACCACAATCAGCACTGTTCTTCATCTGTATCCAACACAACGTAGTGTGGGCATAGCCCGTGCAGGTGTGAGTATACGATACTCAGTAGGGACACTGAAAGAGCGCTGCCGTGGGAGCCCTCAAATGGTTAATGTGAATTTGGGGTACTTAGGTGCTGTAGAGTGGCTGACCAAGGTCATCTCTCAATGGAGGAAGTGAATTTAACAAATTATTAAAGGTATTCTAAAAAAATAGAATAGAATAAAAACACTACATTAATGGATTGGGTTTTGTTATATTTTATGAATCTAGAAGATGTTTTCTGGAAGAAGATTGTATATTTTTTTGTTTTTAATTTTGAAATGATGTTCGATTGAAATGACACAACAAAAAGATGTTTTTTAGACAATATTTAAAAGGTGTAATCAATATAACTCTACCTATTCAATCATTTATTAATCATTATCATTTAAAGTAATATTCACTTAATTATTATCTCTTAATTTTTTAAATCCCGAACCCTACGAGAATTAACTTTACCACGAAGATGATGTGAATTTAACCTTAGGCTAACTTCAGAACATGAAATCGCAACACCCGACTTTGATTGATTTTATAAGATTAGATTATGTTCAGTGTTAAATTAAGGCACATAACCACTCTGAAAATGAGGATTAATTGAGTTTAGGGATTGTATTTGAACTCTACAAATTGATCCCGTGTGGTTTTGAATTACCGGTTAATGTTGCGCTCTCACAGTTCACACAAATCCCGACCTCGCGTGGTTTGTGTTAACTATTCAATTGCTTGCTTAGTTTCATTTAAATTAAAAACTCAATTAATATATTTTAATATGTGAATTAAAGTATCTCATTTATTCAAAATAAATTAATGAAGAAGGACAGAGTTCGATTGATTACTAAAAAGAACTACTCTTCCATGGGTGGCATAATCATCGTAGAAGCGTTTTGCATGTGCAATGGTTTATAATGGGTATAACCCAATAACGCTTCTAATCAAGAATTCCAGCCCAAAGAGGATGATTTATAGAAGTATAAATTTAAACAAAAATGAAGAAAAGAGAAGAAATAAATGAACAACAAAGAAGATTATTACACAATCAAAATCATTACAACATGAAGGAGAAGAAGAAGGCTTCGTCGAAGGGATCCTTGCTACAAGAGATACCCTTATTGAAATGGTTGGATAATTGGAGTGGATCCACTTCTCCTATTCCCTCAACTTCCCAATATACGTCCAAACCCAACAAAACGAGAAAAACAAAAATTAATATAGTTGTGGGGAGGATAGGTTCAAAGTGGTTTCAAGTGTGAATGGGGAATGTCGGCCAAATATTTTATGCCAACTTGAACCGCCCATTTGACAACAGAAACGGGTGAATTGTCCGGCCTTCCAGAAGGATAAGATGTGCGGATATGGGTTCTCTATCTCATATAAATATTTGGGCTTAATCCAGGCCCATGTGAAAGAGTTATGTCCGAAATACATACGATTCTCCATTTTGCCGAGTCCAGCCCAACTTTGGCTTCATGGCCCATTTTCAACAACCAAATGCACTCTTTAGCTCTTGTGTCCTGAATAAACGTTATCTATAATTATGTTAGTAACACTATTTCAAAATTTCAAATTCAAATAATAAATATAAAAATATTTATCTTCGAAATACTATAGTGTACTATTAAGGGTAAAACATGAATTTTCACCAAATTTTCAAATGAATGATCAAATCCCAAATATTTTATAAATAATCATATTTAAAACAATGTGAGGAAATTAGTTTATTTATTATCAATAAAATATTCAACAAAATAGTGTTTTATCAGACCCCGAGACCCCTGTAGGCCTCGTAGAATCCAGAAAGGATAAACCAAAATGGGAAGATACAAACACGAAGTATCAACCAACTCTACTTAGGTATATACCCATACATATACCTAAGTCATCAATTCCAGTTCTTCTCCAACTTCTGAGCCAATGATCAACCCTAGTCCACATAGGAATGTACAACCCAATCCAAACAGGAAAGAACAACCCAATCCACACAGGAAAGCAAGTAAATCACATCAGAGATAATTATGGAAAGTCATGAATCATCTCACACAGGTATACTACTCACGAAAAAGGGTGGAGATGACTAAATTTAGCCTCTGAACCATCTCCTTTTCCAAAACCACATAGGATCCATGTAAAAATGCCATTGATTCCAAACCCACATAGGATCCAAGTACAGTAACCATCACTGCCGAACACACGTAGGTTACAAGTACAGTCGTCATCGCTGCCGAACCCACGTTTTATCCATGTACAGTCGTCCTTGCGGCTGAAACCACATAGGATCCATGTATAGTCAACATAGTCATCACAATCGCAGCCATCTCTAGGGTTCCCGAACAAAGCATGCTCGATTTCCTGAGGGTCCGCTCCTTGAGTAAAAGATCGACACATCAACTGTCACGAAGACCAGAGTGGATGTATCCCGTCGTTCCTTCCCACTTCATAGGGGAAAAACCAAGAAAAATTTTCCCATGTCACGAAGAACAAGACGAACTATCCATTTTACTAATGTACACAGCGTGCAGGTAAGCGATACATGCCGTGTCATTAGAAACTGTGTACTGCCCATGTGATATAGCCCATGTCGCAGGGTTGGGCATTTAAATAAGTAAGTACACAGCGTGTGGTATGGTTACACACCATGTCCCAGCCTCTATGGTTGGTTCCATGTGAGATGGCCATGTATGGCCGTGTGGTGGAGTATATTCCCCAAGACTCCACTCTATGTCTGTGTATTCCCAGAATACACGCCAAGTCATGATGAAGCTGCTTCTGCCACGGTGAAGGTAGTACACGCCGTGCATCTTGGTCATGTGGTTCTGC
This sequence comes from Viscum album, assembly GCA_963277665.1. NCBI lineage: Eukaryota > Viridiplantae > Streptophyta > Magnoliopsida > Santalales > Viscaceae > Viscum > Viscum album. The sequence goes on along the minus strand of OY728164.1, from coordinate 61,727,501 downwards.
CTGTGTCTGTGTATCTCCTAGATTAAACGACGAGCCTCGCAAAGCCTCTTTTTCCTTTCTATTAATATAATATACGCTGTGCCTCGTGGCCATGTATTTATTTCTGTGTCCTTGAATTTTACTTAAATACACACCATGTCCATCGAAGTCTCCTCTGTCAAACTATTTTGATAGTACACGTCGTGTGACTGGTGTCACTCATCATGTGTCACTTCTTCTTATGTATGTTACTTTTTTCGCCGAACGATTGTACTACACGGTGTGAGCTTTGGAAAAACACGACGTGTATTCTAGAATTTTCCAGAAATGACGCATCTGGCCATTACGCCTCCTGAGGCATCCGTTCTTTATTCCGATGATCCGTTTGCTATAAAACTCCCGCTATTAGGTCATTCCGATGTTCCAAAGACGTTCCCGATGTTTTCGGGCCGCCGACCGGCTCTGAAAACATTCCTTGATTCACCGCTTAAGAACGGTAGGAGAACACCATACAACAAGAATGGTGTCGGAATCAGACAATGTTAGTTTGGTCCGGTTCCTTCCTCATTAGTTCAATAGCAATTGGTTTAGAGAGAACCAACAACATGTAAGGAAAACCAACGTTTCACAATAAAAACACACCCCTACCTCAAAGGAAGTTCACGGTTGTCAAGTTCTTTGAATGATGGCAACGATTACGTCACCATCGGTGTCTCCTCCCTTGTCGCGGAGGAAAAAGAGGGTAATGAAACTGGGGCCACCAAATCAATGTTCTTCGTCGGAGAGTTGGTGGTATTCATTGAAGATAAAGTTCTTCAAGATGAAATTAGAGCTCTCCCCTCCAATCCTCAACACAACGAGCCAAAACAAAATAAAATAAGACTCTTGTTATTTTATTAATGTATGGAATGCATTTCAAATCCAAAATTCAGAACCAAAAATCTATTAATTGATTAAATTTTTTGGGATGATTTAATGTTGGTATATGAGAAGACATCCAATTAATGTGGTAGTTTAACCATGTTAAGATGCGTTACACAATATAAGAGGGGGTATAGAGGAGTTAAGGAATGTGGAGGGTTGGGCTCATGTGGGCACCAACCCACCTTTATCTCCTCATGGGTTGTTAGTAACTAGTGGGTCCCACACCAACACCCACTCCTAGGATAAAACCACTTAAGCTAGGAATAAAATTTGTACCACAAATTTTATTCAATTTTTTATTAATTCCCCAAATTTTAAACAACTACTCCCAGGAAAACGCACCTTTCCTAAAGGACCTATTAAGAAATTATAGTCGCTGCAGTTTCATCGGTGCCCTCAGATTTAAATTCTAACCACGGATTCAAATGATAGAAAAACCCACTCGTTCTTTCACCGAATGTACCGATGTTAAACATCATAAATTGATTCTGGGTACACCGGGCCTCAGAATCCGGTGCTGTCAGAAACTGCGTACTCATAAAATCGTAAATAATTTAAGAAAAAAAATTTCCTTTAAATTTACATGTCATTAAATACCCATTTTAAAATATTATATAATTAATTTATTCATAATAGTTGTACTTAGATGTTTCATTTTATGATTATCCCATTTGATTCATTTGATTCATATGTACAAGATTTTAATCCTAGATTACATTACCTTGATGCTTAATATTATTTTTGCACAACGATTATTTTATATGTTGTATAAACTATCCATTAATATATATATGAAGACTCTTAATACTCTCATGATATTATTAGATTCCTTTGATTTTATTCCTTCATGATTATATGATTTACTATGTTCCAAATTGGTATGTGACACCTTGGAATGTTAAAATATCATTATCCTCATCAATAAATGTAATGATCTTTTGAAGGTATTTCTATTAGATGAAATTTTATAAACATTATTCAATGAACCCTTAAATTATTATTCCATTTTTTAATTACCATTTACATGTTTTATTTTCCAAATTGTATTCATTGGTAGCTAACATGTTCTAGAAAATATTTTCATAGAACCAAACATTATTTCTCTCTCTAGTCAGAAAACCTAATTTTCTTATAAAAACCATTATTTATTAATATGTTTTCTAAAAGTTTATAATTTTATTTGGTAAAGATGTTCTTTTTATTTTTTTTTCTTTGACGAGTGTTTTCAGGGAAATCTTCTTTCTACTTTCTAATGGAGTCATTCTCTAACTGTTTGTTGTACAAGAGGAGTATTATTTTTTTACCATGTACGACATGTATGGATTCATACATAATCAATTCATTGACGCATACTTTTCATGCCAAAAAACAATATTTTTAATGAAATTTATTTCCAAAATGTTGTTCAAAAAAATTATTTTTTCCCTCAAAATATTATTAAAAGATAATCTTTTATTTCATTAATGACAACATCCCCCTATTTTACTCCATGAGGGTATGTTGTATTGAAACCATCCTTATTCATTCTCTCTAATATTTATTAATTATTTGTCAAATGCTAGTTTTCACATTCACCAAATCGATTAATTATTGAAGTCCCCTTAAAATATTAATGATTATATGATCATTGAGAATTGAATTTTTATTAATTATTCAGAACAATTAATATTGATATTATTATTGAATAAACAATATCACATTGTACATATGGTGCCTAATTTGAGAGTTATATGATTAATTTTGGAAATATTGGAATATTTTTATTACTCACTAAATATAGTTATTTGATAAGTATATTATTTCGTATGGTTATTCAATATGAGAAATTCATTGGACTGATAATGACAGGTGCATGCCTTACATTATATAGCACCTCGATGCATCGACGAGATTTAATGAGATGAATTAATGCACAAATGTGTTTATAATCTTAGTTACAAAACATCTTGTTAATGTTTTTTAATGTAATAAATCCTTAATTCCTTGATACATGACTACCATAAAGAAATTATTTACCTCAGAGTAGTTTCATTTTTTATTCATCCATTAGATATTGCATCGACATATATATATATACGTTTCATTTCAGTTCATTGATTAATGGATTGTTTATTTGTTTCGTACATTATCTTTTTTATTATTCCATGTATAATTATATTAAATATATATATATCTAGTTATTTACATTTCTATATTGTATATTCTCACTGATGAGTTATTTCTTAAAATATATTTTTCCCTTACTGAGCAATTGACCTCACCCTTATTATGTTTCTTTTGTCAAGAATCCAAGAATAATACAATGAAAGATATAAAGGAATATACTAGAAGTATTAGAGTTAACCATGATGTTTTTTATTTGTTTACATTAAAATAAGATTTAATTATTGTATCCATTTATAATACAATTTACATTTATGTATTTAGTTTTGAATAGACTACTAAACTGATCGGCCTTTCAGGGCATGATTCCTTGTAATCATTCAAATGTAATTGATAGTAGGAATAGACTCTATGTTATCTGGGGCTAGGTCGAAACAAATTTATTATATATTATTTCATAATTTATTTATGGTTCATTAATAAATATATAATAAAAAACTATATATTTTCATTTTGTTTGTATACGATAACATCATTTGTGGATGTGTGGACAACAACCTCCTCAATAAAATGTGATTAATTCCCATTATACATAAAATTAATTATGTTGTTAATAATAATAAATGAAATATGATACATATATATGTTATTATAATGATTATATAAATAATTATTTTATATATATATATATATCAATTAACTTTTAAATACAACATGGAAATAGATGTAGCATTTATGTGTTTGTACATCTTACCACTTCCATGAAATAATCACTTCAATTCATATATATAAATACTATGGAATATTATACAAACATATTTAATGAATATATTTTAATTAAAATCATGGTTTACACACTAGATATGATGAAATAATTATATACATAAGAATAAGAATGACAGTAAGTTAAATCAAAGTAACAAGCATGAAAATTTACTGTCGAAAACTATATATTTTGAATGAAAATTTACATAATAGAAATAGATATTATATTAAGATCATATATTTTATTTTAAATATGAGTATGAAAATTTATAATATAGCGAAAAATTAAAATCATTTCAACTGAATTTAAAGGGAGTTTAATTTAGAGGAAGCCAAAAGAAATGGATTTCCATCTCACTACTTATATTTGTGAGATATATCTCACATTCACTGGTTACTTAATTTTGGTAGGGTATCTACTGACCCATGTGATATATTATATAATGAATAATTATATCACAATGGTCATTAATTAATTGTATTGAATAATCTCATCCAAAGTGTTTTCAACTAAAAATTACGATGCGGTAAAAGTTACCATTTCAATGTCACAATCTTTTTTATTGGTTACATTATCTTTAAATATTAATATTCTTATGAATATTTTCCAATATATGTAAAAACAAAAATTATATGATATGAATCTACTTAAATTTTAGATCATAAATTCATTATGGGCTTAAAAAATTATTATATATCATTATTTAATAATTATAGTTCCCTTCTAAATGTTAGGAATGGAATGAATGAATGAGATTATGTAAAATATGCTCATATATATTAAACAAGTTTTCAAATTTAATTTATTGGTTACAAATTATTTAGAAATATAACCATATTAAATAGAAATACTTTGTTTTCATAAATTGTTTTTTATTCCCCCCATTAAATTTTATATTAATTAACAAAAATTAACACTAATCCTGAATGTTAACAATAGAATTTTATTATTTTATATTCAATCAAATATTATTACATTCATCTATAACATTTTATAGGTATATAATATAAATAAAACTAATTTTGAACATAAAACTATATATTATTCTAAAAAATTTATTACTTACTTTTAATGGTGAAGTAGTTTAAAATATAAATTTTGGTACACTATTATATTATATATATATTAGTCATTATATTCTAATGCATTATATCAAAATTTAAAATGGTTATTTTTTTGTATTTTCTGATAAGTTTAATTTTTGATTAATAATAATGCCACTATTAGAATAATAATGTGACCGTATGGAATAATAATACATCAATTAGGAAAATGAACTCACCTATAAATTTATAATTAATATTTATACATATTAAATGTTGTAATATGATTTAATTATAAGATAATATATATAAATTAAAATTATTAAAATTATTAATGATATGTTGTTATTTTTGTAGGTCCTAAATATTAAATTAAATTAATATAAAAAATAAATTTTTTTAAAACAAAATTTATTTTCATAAATTTTATTTATATATTAAATTGTGTTCTTCTTAATGTTTTTTGATAATTTTATGAGACCATAGTTTTTATTAAAGTTTTTTATTATAAAAAATATAATTTAACATATTTAGAAACTTAATTTCATAAAATGGAGTTTATTTTTTATATATAATAGTGTAAAAATTATTAGGCTGATGTTTTACGGTTTTTCTAACGTATATTATTTTTTTTGTAAAAATGAAAATAAGATAAATTTTTATAAATGTTATATTCATGAATTGTGGAGTCATATATGATATATGGATGATGAAATCCCATAATATAGAAATATAATTAATAATTTTAGAAAATTTTATTATAATTCCACAAATATTCAATGTCTTGAAAAAAATAATAAAAAATGAATAATATAATTAAAAATTACCACTATCCTCAACTATAAATACCACCCCTTGAAACCATTTCTCCTCACACATTCGAAGCATTGGGAAATACCCATATTATTCCCAATACTCCTCAAAATATGCATCACTATGTACATGGCTTGGTTGTCTTAACAAAATTCCAAAACCAAATGCATTTAGGAGGTTCTATAGGAGTAGAAATCTAGAGGTAAAATTCTCATTCCTTTTCATTTAAATTTCTTTCATGGTATTTTCATTTGAAATCAAATCCTCCACCCATTTTTTAAAACTGTAATGATAACTAGAGAATATTATATATACTTTAATTATTTCATATTTATGGAATATCATTCATTAAAATATGTTCTTCTATTTGTTTTCTATTAAAAAAATGAAATCATTGCCTCTTAGATTTTGATTTACGACATTCTTGGGAAATGGAATTTTGTTCATCACTTACTACTTAAATGATACTCATGAAACCAATTTTATCGATAAATCAGACTATTATATTTGTTCTAATAACTATTTAATGTTCTATAAAAACTAAATGGTCATAATGTTAATTTATATGATTGAACTAGTTCATAATGATCGAAAAACATCCAAAATAATCTAATTGATTTAAACAATTATTTTATCCAGTGACTCATTCTCATAATAAAACCTAATGAAATATATTTTAATTTGAAATTATATAATTTCAATAATACCAAATAAATTTATTTATTCTTAATTTTACCCATTACACATGATCTTCAATACTCTTATACTCGTAAAAAAAATCATGAGAACCAAGAAAAAAATGCTCTTGAATGATGAAACTGAACTCTATAACACATTAACAAGTCCAAAAATGGTGTTCATAAAAGTATAATAAATAAAATTCATATATAAAAGGATATAAATTGAATAATTTTTGAATTTTATTCTATTATCTTGGATATTAAGAGCAATTGCAGATCACATTCAGACATAAATTAAGGTTTTTTTTATCTCACATTCATTTGTGTGAGATATTACTTATTCACTACTATATTAGTTTTAGGGTGTATGTACATATACCATTGATGTATTATATCAATAATATATTAATTTTAATGGAATTCTACTTTTCATTTAATTATTATTATATTTTGGGCATATGGTTGATTTGATTTCAATGTAGAAAAGAATTCGGTATAATGCCTTTGTTTTACTTTGAGTTACTCATTCTCTATCCTAACTCAAATGTAATGCTTCTTTATATTTTACAATTTTTTAGAATTATTATTTATATGTTAAAAAATAATATATCCATATCATATAATCCATCTATAATAGGTCTATACATGTTCTATAAATGTTCTCTTCGTAATTATTCCCAATAAACAAGCGTGATTAACATGAACATTCAGATTTCATATCTATTTTCAATTGGAATTGAAAAAAATACGCGAATGTTATTTTTATAAAATTAATAATCTTATCAAGGAAAACATTATTTTTTAATTTCTAGTATTATGAATTCAAACATGCTTTTCGGGTTTAAAATCTATTTAGGAATTTCCTTAAACTACAGTAAGGTATTTTATTTCTATTGTTTCTTTAAAAAAACATTTACACATGATTTCATTTCTACAAGACATCAATTTTTCCTCACATATTATTTAATGTTTTATTATTTTTATTTAATGATTTATAAATTGTTGAAATTTTATTTTATATAAAATACCCATTATTTATAAAAATAACAATTCATTCTAAAGTAAAAAAGAGGTTTTCTCATATCACTTTTAATTTTATGAGATATATGCCTTTTTCACAACTTATACATTGTGTATGTGGTGTATGTACTACCATATGACATATCATATCCTGATTAATCTTATTTTTATGATGTTAAGTATTTAATTTATTAATTTCATCTAAATTATTATTATTTAAATGTTTCAAAGTTTTATGTGACACATTAGAACGTTTAATGATTATATTAGTCAATAAATTTTCAATGGTATATTCATATATATGAAATTATTTTTTAAAACAATTTACTTCATTGAGAATTATTTCTTGTCATACCATGTACTAATTATTTTTATTGTTTATGATCAGTTTACCGTGGATGTTATATTTGACATGACTCATGGTTAACAGTTAATTTGTTCACACTTGATTTCATATATTTTCAATAAAAAGGTTTCGGTTTTTATGTTTCACTAATTTCATATGAGGAATTTAGTGAAATAATTATTTGATGGTATTGTCTATAAATATCTCATCAATGCATCAATATTTCTAATTAGACAAAATATACTAGATTTTAACCCATATATGTATGGGGTCAGGGTCGAGGCCGTGACGTTATGCTTATGATGTTCAAAATTATGAATTCACTCATTGTTATTGTATTGATTGATAAATCGTGTGATTATTCGACTACTAGAATATCCAAGGTTAATATTCATGTGATTATTTATATTTTATTATTTATTCTGATTTTATTTCATTAACATTATTATCATAAAATTTTTTTAACAGAATGTGTTCTTTTAGTTAGTCATCGTGCCTTATTATTTATGCTTTCACTATATTTTATACCCTTAGTAAGAATTTGATCTCACCACATTATTGTGATTTATTTTAACCTAGGATATGATGATTAATATTAAGAGCGACTTTTATTAATTTTAAATGAGTTTATGTGTGTTTCCAAATGTGTTTATGTGTGTTTCCAATGGAATAGAAATGTTTTTTCCTTTAATTTTGTAATATAATGATTGTGGATGTAATATTAATTCCGAAACCACTTAATTGATTCATAATTTGGTATTCATTTATTATATCAATTACAATATTTTAATACAAGGAACCAACTTTGGGTGACATGGACTTGGGTATTTATAGTTGGTATCCGATCATGATGAGTTAAAAACATTGAATCTATATTTAGTAAACATAGATTATGGAGCATTGCCCAAATATTGTTTTTGAGAATAATTATAAAATAATACATTTTTGTTATGTTAGTTATTATGTTGTTCTACCAATTAATACATCATTGTATGTATACTAAAATTGTACAGGGTTCTGGAACATATGTTCATAGGAGTAAAAACTCTTACATGGTGTCTTGAGCCTAACTTGGGGTAAAATGATAAATGACAACATTCTTTATTGGTCAGCTCGTTTGACACTCTAGGTGGATAAGCTTATGAAAATTCATAGTATCATTACAAAACCATTATTATGTATTTATGCATATAATGAAAAGTAATGACCTTTTGTAAAATATAGGAATGATAAATGGTTAAATGACTAAAATGATATTACTCATGTAAACAAGTTACATCGTCTTTTTAGGAGACTATATGATTAGAACTCCATAATTAAGTGTTCTAGGAATGATGTACGGATCAGGATGAGTGAACGTCTGGGATGATTTATTGGGTGTGTGTGAGTGAGGAAAAAGCACACTAAAAAGTACATGTTTTGTCTTGTGGGGAAAATCATTAGTCGGATGACCCATTCGTGCATGTGTGTGTGCCCCTGGGTGGGGACCATGTTTCTACGGGGAAATCGATCGGCCCAGACCTGATGACCTTGTTAAAGAAGGGTGTATGTTATGTCATCGGGACACAATTGTGACATTTGGTTTCAAAGGAGGGGTTTACCCAACATTAATTAATGTGCCCTTCCAGGGAGGAGATATAGGGACCACAACGATGGTGTTGTGCTCTAAATGGTAGGGGGTGAATGTAACACCCCAGACTGGTAAAGGATTAAATGTGTAAAATTATATGACTAATGAAAACATAGAGGACCATCCATTTTTAGAATTCTACCTAATTAGAAATCCATATTTATGAATACTTTTCCTGTAATAATTAGTGGTATCCTATAGGGAGTGGCTCGGAAAATAATTTTTTTCTTTGGGTGTTTGTTGAATTTTGTCTTCCATGTTAAAACAATGAGAAGTCATCCCATGGAGATGAATCTGGTTGTAGATCTTTTGTTTTGGAGGGTTTTTTCCTTATAGTCCTTGGTGTTGTATTACCATTTTAGTACTTGGGTTTTATTACATGGGGATTTTTTATGCTTTGTTGTATTCAGGTACGTCACTCTTAGGGGGTGTTTATTTTATTATGCATACTACATTGTTTTATTTTACTTACCCATTATTGTTGAAATTTTTTCCCACTTTTATTTCGTAAGATGATTGGTTCTAATCGTTGACCCATTTGGATCAAGAATTCTAATTGGACCAACCCCGGGTTGTCTCGGTTATTGGGTTACGAGGGTACCCAAGATGGTTTATGACAAGGTGGTAGTAGAGGGTGGTTGGGTCATCGATGGCTAAAGATACAATGGAAGAATGCCCCATATTTTGTGGGATCATTTGAGGTTTTTAATTAGGTGTGGAATGTTGATTAACATATATCACTACCACCACAACTGCCATTGTTACTTAATTATTTTCATGTATCTCATTTTCAAAAGCATTTATTGGACCATTTCATGTTCTTAATTTGAATGATCTTGAAGTGGAACCATTTTTATCTATAACTGATTGACCATTCAGGAATTTTGATTCTAGGACCAAATAAATTTATTATAGGATGATATATGATGGTTTTATCATATATAAGCGTGATTGTAATTCTCATGTGATGTGAGATGTAGGCATTGTTTAGAGAACACTGGCATTATCTTGTTGATGTAGAAGCTTCAATGTAGACATTTTGGTGATACAATGTTCATATATTGCAGATGTTGTAACATCCCATTATAGATTAAGGTATACCTAATCCTTCTTATGCTAAATTTTTATTATGATTAATGGGAAAAATGGTTTATCAATGAAAAGTTACATTTCTGTTAAACACATAACTGAAGATTAAAATGCCCAATTAATACTCCAGAATATTTAGTTTAATATTTTTTTGTTAATGACTGAGTATGTATGAGTTATCAATGTCTACAAAGCCTTAAGGAGGGAGAAATAATGATATTATATATATTATTTTATGCATGATAAAGTTATTTAAAATAATTTAATAACTCAAAAATAGTGCAACATTTGAGAAACTTGAGACCACAAATATACTTGAATTATGGTGTTTACCTTATGAGGCACATTACATTCGAAGGAGATAAATATTTGGATTCCTCACACATCAGTTAATGTTATTAAATAATATTAATTATATTATTTATTAAAAATAATTAAATACTCCAAAAGTGAGACATATGATAATTCCAAGACCACCGATGGGTCTGGAATGTGCGGTTAACTATAAACGATGTATAATATTAGTATGCATCAAGCGTTCAGATTAACCCCTCACAAAAATTACAATTTTCATTTTAATTAATTAATTATTCCAATTTATCATAAATAAATAATTACCATATGTCAAATTAATCATTGTTTGTAAAATATGAGACCACCATTGTGTCTGGAACAACCTTTTTATCCTAGATGGGTCATATAATCTACGTGCAGTGGTCATTTTTTGATCATTAATTTTATAAATGTTAAATAAATAATTTTAATAACATAATCAATTAAGGTATACTATTTATCATCCCTATCAAAAATGTTCCATAACTTCAAATTCATGAAGGCAGTAAAAACTTTATTTATAAACTATTTTTTACAACCTTATATTTGATGTGTATTAACAGAGTGATTTAAAACACTTCGTTGGAGATTAAACAATAAATAATTTTTTGTTCGTAAATTGGGATGAAAACTGACGCGATGATGGGTTTTTCTATTAGTAGAACCACCAAGTTTCAATCATGGGATGTGTTTTTCTTAATCTAAGTGTTTCTAATGCTCTATAAGCACAATATAAGAGGTATAAATTATATTGATTGGCATTGGAGGGAAATAATTATCTCCCCATCCTGCTTCTACACAATGTGTAGGTTTCCTATTATTTTTTATTTTTTTCTTCTATCTATTAAAAATTAACTATTTAAGAAACAATCAAAAACTTATTCAAGTAATCATGATAAACAAATAATTTGAATATGATAATTTTAATTTCATTATTAAAAGATAAACATAAAATAAAATAGAAAACGATGATTATCAAAGATTACTAATGGGTAATTTTAATTAAAATTATTATCTTGGATAATTTTATTCAATTTACCCAAAAATAATTATTTTAAATTGTCGAGTAATAATTATAAAGAATCCCCATATGATAAATTCTTATTTTTTTGGATAGGTACCTATAAAAAATTATAAAATTTTAATTATAATAAATAATCTTGAGATAATCATGGGATTTCCAAATGATAATTATTTAAATAATATTTCAATGGATAATTATTTTAATAATATATTTATAATTATAAAGGACAACCACATGTATTATAATTTTATTTATAATATCTAATGTGGTCTATAATTATTCTACAGAAAATATAATGAGCATATTAATACACATAAAATAATAATTATAAATTTTATTATGGAGATTGGAAGTATCGTCGAACGTGATAATCAATGTGATAAATTTAGAATTATGGAGGAGAGAGAAATTATCACCGCATATAATATTTTAATGGATAATTTAAAAAATATTAATTGGAGAGAACAAATCATCACATATAATATTTTATTTCTATTTAAAATGAAATAACTAGCTTTGGATCTTGGACCCCTTCATTAACAATGATAGTTGGTGTGACCACATTTTCATTAATAATACTGTTAGAAGGTGTAATGAACCACACATGGTGGGTTATCTTTGTCTTTTAATTCAATGACCTTGACCAAGGTGGTTCTAATAGAATTAGAAAATTTTATTATCATTGCATTGCTTTATTTATTTCAATTATTGATTTAAATTTAATTTCTCAAATTTTATTTCAAATAAATTGATAAAAGACTAATTCCAATTAATCAAGATATTTGAATTTTTTTTGGAGTTGATTTTTAGAATCCCCCAAATTCCATTTAATTCTTTATGTTTATGGAAAATAGTTGATTTAAATTGTTTAATTTAAATTGGGGATTAAATAGAAATGATTTAAATTAAATTGTTGAATATAGTTGTGGAAAAAATTGTATAATGATGTAATTGGTTTTCAATGGATTTCAAACTGGTGAAAATGGATTTAAATGATGTGATAGAAACCCAATGGTTTTATCTTGTAAAAAACATATGATTTACAATAAAAACCTATTTTGGGATTAAATAGAAAAAAATTGGAACTTTCGAAATGGATCAATGGGATTGATCCAATTATTATGTAGTAATAAAATACCACATCCATCATGTTAGAGCGCATACAAGACTTAGGTAGTTTGTGATTTTTTTATATACACTCTACACTATGACAACATTATGAAACATACTTGTGGAGGGTCACAACCCTGACTGGTTGGTGATGAGTATACTTTGGAAATTGATATGGGAAAATTTGTATAGATATTTTACTAAGATCACGTAGAGAGTGCATAATCCTATAGCTAGTTAAACCTATTTTACCTCATGGTAGATGACCATATTTCTCACATGATTATTTATATTTAAGATATAAATGAATACAAATTCATTTGAACAGATTTACATTCCTGAAAAATATATATAAATTATTTTGTATAAATGTTTTAAAAAATCATTTTTTAGAAATATTACATTTTTTGTAAAATAATTGATTAAAATATTTAACAATATCATTTTAAAATTGATTGTTTATTTTTATTAAATATGATTTTCAATTACCAACCCTGTTTACATTAAATTTGACATTTTTTTCTTTGAATTTTCTATATTTGGCATCTATTATGGAATCTTTGATTGTATCCTACTAAGCTTAGGCTCACACCCTAATTTTATCATTGAGTGTTTGACGACATTATTATTCAATGTTTGAGCAATAAAAAGGTAAATCTTGGAAATAAATCCAGCTCTTGAGATTTTTTCTTAGTGTGTTATGTCCTTAGGGACCTTGGATTTTCTTCCCATTTTATTACTTAGTTAGTAGCACTTTGAGATTTCTATCCCTTTTTGAATTCTTGGTAAATCATTCCCAGTGAAGTTTATTTTTTTACGTACACAACATTGTATTCTTTGGATTATGCATTCTTGTGGAAATATCATTCCCACTAGTATGTTGTATTATGAAAGGTGTTAGTTGCCATCCTATGGGGATCCGGAACACCATTTGGGAAATGTCAGGACTAGCTCAGTTTATTTGGTAATGAGTGTACAAGGTTTAGTTTGTGACTCATTGGTTAATAAGAAGGTGTTTTAGGAAGAAAATAATGTGTCTTCATATTCTATAAAAGATTATAAAAATTTTCCACTCTAGAAACTATTACTCACAATATGATTTTTTTAGTTAAGATAATGTCTGGAAACTAGAATATTCGTTTTGTCATTCAACATGATGGGAAAGGTAGTGTTGATGATCAACATAATGGGATGTTGATGGGAGTGAAATATACCACGTTCATCTGTAATCATTTTTTCTGACATTTTATTAATATCTTATAGATTAACCCACACCCAATCCAAACAATGAAGAGACGAATGTAGTATTCTATGAGATCACATGGTTGAGACCATGGATATAAGAATGATCGAAATTCATCATTCTAGAAAAGTGTAAGTAGAAACTGAGTAATGATTATCAATGGAATGGACAAATACCTTATATTCGGGAAGGAAAGACATAAAGCAATGATATTTGAGGAAATTTGATATGTATAATGTATGGAAATAAAACTAATCCTATGAATCCATTTATATATACTTTCTTTTAATGTATTGGAACTATTATTTAAATTATTCAATTACCTATTCCGGAGGATGTCATCTATTCAAAGGACCTATATAGAAATAAATGTTGGATGTATTTATGTATTGAGGGATGTTTTGAAAATCAAAGTTAAAATAATGTTTACTTATTGATCTTATATCTGGGATGTCCATAAAATTTATTTAAGTTTCTATATGGTTTCAGAAAAAGAAAAAATTGCATGTAGGGTGGAAATTCATTGTGTCTGGAATGTCTACAAGGTTTTAAACCACTACCAAATGGCGACAAGGGTGAATCACAGACTACTATCCCACATGAAGTACAATTTATCATTAGTTTTTTTAGTTAAATCATCTATCAAATACATTTTATTTTGGATTTAAGAGAATATTTATCTTACAAAATATTTAACTTTGGGATTGGAAACTAATTTAATGATTATTCGATTAATGTTATTGCAGAAGACGTTCAAATTTTTTGTAATCATATATGATTTTGGAAAACATAATATTTTAAGGATTAAATGTTGAATTTTATTTTTGAGTGAAATATGATTTTCTTGTGGACATATGGTGATAGAAAATATTTTTCCGAAACAGATAGAATATCTTGGAAATTATTTGATTGGGGAAATTTGATATTCTGTATAACACATAAAGAGATATTGATTTAATTTGGAAGACTATAGTAATAAATGATTTCAAATTTGGGAAAATTATATAGAATATTTTTGGATAAAAGATAATAACATATAAAATTATCATTGTGGAACATTGATTTATTACATTTCTATTTTTGAGATTAAAGTTGTGTTTCATGAAATAATATATTATTATTTTTGGAAAATTATCTTATTTTTCCATAACCATTTTTAATTTGGATAATTTATAAAGATAATATGAATATAAAATTATACATTTTTGGGATCTGAGATTTTGTAGAAATTTATTCAAATTCTTGATGAATTAAAAACTCATCTTCAATGTTTATTTCTAGGAATTTTGAATGAATAGAAAATGGGTTGAATAATTACAAAATGATGATATTATTCTTATGGAATGTAAAGTAATCAATTATTTTAAATTTAAAAAGTTATTATCAAGATATAAAAATAATCCCTAAACTATAAGAAAATTATTGTTAGATTAAAATGTTATCTATTAACATTCATTACTAAGTGTTCAGTGTTATTTTTAAAGATCACAATATTTATGGATTTAATTGTTAACTTTCTATTTATTGTATACTATATCATTATCTGTAAACCCATGTTGGTTATATTTATATTTAATGTCTTTTTACACATCCCAATAATATTATTCTTTTCAGAATCCTAATATTGTGGTGACCATTGAATTTTTTCATTCCCTCTCATTAAGAGGATGTCTGTTAACCATAATTTTTATGGGGGTTTACCACAATTTAATTTTCAAATATAAGCCTATAATTTTTAAAGTGGAATATAAATTTTTTAGTACGAAATTTATTGATGTAGGGGAGAATGTAACCCCCATGAGAATACAAAATGAATCTTTTCTAATTTATATTCTTCTCCTGTATTTGAGATTAATAAATAATTAATATCAATATTTAATTAAAATTGTTACATACTAGCTGTTTTGAATTGAAATAAATAATTATATTAAGTAAATTATTAAAATATAGATTACTATAAGATTATAAAATTAATTCACTAATTACCAATGAATTTGAAATGAAATCAAATTAAATATAATGGATGTATTTTTATAAAAATATTTTGTATCCCCAATATGAAAGTTTTAATTAAAAAAAAATTAATCACCATTTTTGAAATATATTAATTAAATTTAAATATTATATATTCAGTTGAATATTTTTTAATCATCCCAAACATTTTTAGAGGCATGAGATAAGAATAATTCCAACTATACATATTAAAAGTACATATTTATCAAAACACAATTTTTCAACTTTTTAATGGATAAATTGACATCTATATAAATTTTGACACATTCATAAATTATTTTCTTCAAACTAAAAAATAATTTTCAACAAGAAATACAGATATTCATTGTGGTTGAATATTTTTCTGGAATGTTCCATTTTGTAGGAATTGTAGTGTGGCAATTGGAATAATAACATGACTGATAGGAATGTTATTGTGGCCATTAGAATAATAACATCACGTTTTAATTTATAAATTAAATTTACTCACCATCAGATTGGTAATATGATATAATTATCACTTTCTTTATGTAAAGGAATATATTAAAAATTATTAATTATGTATTCCTATATTTGTAAGATATAATTAATTATTTAAAAATTATACAATTAATAAACTGATCTATATGAAACATAATTTTCATAAAATATTTTCATATATTACATATTTTTATTAATGTATGATATTTTTATTATACCTTTGTAATTTTTTCAGCGATATAAAACTAGTTATAAGTATAAAAAATTATTTTTTATGTATATGATGATTTTAATTAAAAATTAAATTCCACATATTTATAATTTTTTTTAATAATATGGAATTATTTTTTGAGTTCCATATGTCGAAAAATGGTTCGATATAATTTGTAGTTATTTTCTAATATACATGATTTTTTTGTGAATAGTAAAATAGGATAATTTACTATAAATGTTAAATACATAAATTATGTGGTCATAGATGATGTATGGATGATATATGCCCAATATCTCAAAATATCATTCATT
The DNA here is from genome assembly GCA_963277665.1 of Viscum album. Taxonomy (NCBI): domain Eukaryota; kingdom Viridiplantae; phylum Streptophyta; class Magnoliopsida; order Santalales; family Viscaceae; genus Viscum; species Viscum album. The sequence goes on along the minus strand of OY728164.1, from coordinate 61,710,401 downwards.
ATTATAATAAATTTGATGTTAATTATCATAATATTCCTTGTACTGTTCGAAAATAATTAAAAAATGAATAAAATAATCAAAAAACACCCCTCTCCTCCAATATAAATTCCACCCCTCAAAACCACTTCTACTCACACCTTAAAAGCTATGAGCATTTTACATATAATTCCAAATAATTTCCCTAATACACATTCCCATGTGCGAAACAAGTTTCTCTCACTAAATTCTCAAAACCAAGGGCCATACAATGGTTCTAAATGAGTACAAATCAATAGATAAAAGCTTCATTCGTTTTCATTTAAATTTCATGAAAGTTCAATATTTTATCATATTCACCTCTACCTATCCATCCATGTAATAATGATAAATCCATAATCATATATATATACATTAATAATATCATGTTAATTGAATTAACATCATCAATATCCTTTTATCATTATTTTATTTTATAAATTATATCTTCGTATGTGAGGTGATGATTTACAACCATCGTGGATGATGGTTTTTCATTCATCAATTTCTCCTTCAAGGATGGTCGTGAAATAATTTTTATTGATAAAATATTTATAAAATATTTATTACAACCCATTTAATGTTTTATAACTATTATATTTTCATTATATAAATTTATTTGACAAAACAAGTTCATAATGATCGAAAATCAACTAAAATAATCTAAATGATTATCACTAATGTTGTATCTAATGAATACATTTCATAAAATATAAAAAAAATTCCTATAATAATTTATCACTTATATGTTCATTAATATCATATATATTAAATTCTGAAAAATTATACCCATTATACATGAACATCTATATACATATAAAAGTAATCCAATCATGAAGAAAAATAAAACGAATGATCCCAAACGATGAAACTAAACTCTAAAAGAAATTAATATAGACACAAATGAACATAATAAAACATTTATGAATAAAATAAATATATTAAAGGATATATATTAATAAATTTATTTATTTATTTGGATTATTAAATATATTATGTTCAAATGGAAAACACATTCGAACAGATTGTAGGGGTTTTCAAATCAAATATCCATTTTTATGAGATATTATTTATTCACTACAATTTATTTTATATGTTTCATGTATAATTCCAATGGATCAATCATATGATTAATTAATTTATTTTAATGGTATTCATTTTATCATTTTATTATTATTAATTTTGGGGAATATGACTTGATTGATTATAATGTGATTTGGGATTCTATCGAAACCCCATTTTTATTTGGAGTCAGTCATTATAAATATTTAATCTAACGTAATTATTAATTATTATTTTTATTATATATTATGTGTATATGTTCTAAACTCATATACCCTGATCAGATCTCCCTTATATGATAGGGATATACATGATTAGATTGGTTCCTTTTCCAGTTATTCCTGAAAAACAAGCTCCATTGATGTGACATTCCCGGTTTTGTAACCATATTAAAGTTCCCACTATATTTATTTTCAACAGTAATTAGTTTTCTTAAAGTAACTAAAATTATCATGAAAAAATATCCTGGATAACTTAATCTATAATTAAAACAAATATTCCTTCATTATGTAATGTCTTTTTAAAATTTTCTTTTAAAAATACTATTATGTTTAATTTCCAATGTTTCTTAAAAAATATTTTTACTGGATTTCACATCATTATGGAATCATATGTTAATAAAATATATTTTTAATTTCAATAACATGTTTTTTCATAATAACATGAAGTTCTATGTTTAATTTAATTATTCTATTATAGTGATTATAATTTAAAAGTTACAAGGTGGTATGGGACACATGTAAATGTTTAATGATAATTTCCCTCAATAAATGTTCAATTGTATATTCATATATTTAAAAATAATTTGTTTAATAAATTACATCATTGATTTTAACCACTTTTTATACCATATATCATATTTTTTTAATTATATATGATCAATTCACTAAAGATGTGATATTTGATACCATTCAGGGATTACTATTAATGTATTCACACATAGTATGATAGGTTTACATTAAAAAATTTTGTGTTGTCTATATTTTACATGTTTCATATGAAAAATTTATTGGACTAATTATGTGATGGGAGGACCCTATATAGGCCTTTGATGCATTTTTAGGTCTCATGAGACAAATTATTACTGGTTTTTTACACACATCTGTATGGTGTCTTGGAAAATGCCTTGATGGAATGTCTATGATGTTAGGAATTGTGAATTCCATCATTATAATATAAATAATTAATGAATATTGTGATTATTCAACCTTTTGATTATCCGTAGTTAAAATTGATGTTTTTATACATGTGGACTTATTTATTCTGATTTTATTCTTTCGATATTCATCTAAATATTTTGTTTTAATGTCATGTGTTCTTTTTTTATTCACAATGATTTATTATTTATAATTATTATGTATTAATTACCCTTATTAATAGCTATGATCAACACTTTTTTATGAATTATTATTCTCCATGTTATGAAAATGAAAATTATGAACGACTTGCAGGAACAGTCTACTAGTTTATAGGTGATTCTAATTGAGATAAACTATTGTTTTTTCATACATGTTGTAATGTAATTTTCATGTATATAATATATCTTCCAAAATATCTAAAACAAATGGTCATTTAATATTTATTTATTGTATCTATGACAATGTATTAATATTGGGCCCATAAAATGGGCTATTGGGGTCAAGGTATTTACATTTGATGTATCATTTATTTTATTTATCAATTCTTTTATTTTATGGATGTAATTATTTCATGATCAATATACCATTTTTACAAATCTTTTGTACATTATACTTAATTTATCAACTATGGATATACTGATAAATATGCATCTTTACTCAATATAAATATTTTTTCAAGATGCTTTTTCAATAATTAAATTACTTAGTCTATATGTGAGGAATTCTTTAGATATATGTGGAACGGGTGAAGCTCGATCATATATAGATCAATGATAAAACCGTAGTCTCATCAGATGAACCATTTGTACACTCATCTAGGTGTTTACTTGAAATGTTATAAATCATATTCTAAAATATCTTGACGGTACTCAATCCAAGTTTCTATGAATCTTGGAATCCATTAATTATGAATTTCATTCCTCCCGATTAATTTATTACTTATCAATGATATTTTCAATTTAACATTATTGGTAAATATATTTCATTATTGGTTTGTTGATTATATGTTATGTTATTCAGTTACATACAAGAACATATTGATATTAACATATTCATTTGGATAATTGACATGTTTGCTCAATTATTTACCTTTAAATATTGAATATACTCATTAACTCAATTCTAATTATGTAGTACATACCCTTACTAATCTTTTGAGAAAACCCTTATTTTTTTCATATCAACATGATATGTAGAATAAATATTTGAATTAGCTATCATGATGGATTTTCATTACATTTTATTATTCAGCAGGAATTATTTTATATTTTAAAAATATAATATGGGTATCATGTATGAAATATGGATTTCCATAAATTATAATATGATGAGTTATTTAGGATTTTATTCTATTTAATTATGAAATTTTAATAATGTAAGAGCTTTTTTATTGGATTCTGGGGTCAGGGTGCTACAGTTTTTATCAAATGGATTTTGGTAGAAAACATAGAAACTAGATTTATGGAAACATTCCTTACAGAACATAACTCTATGATCAAATTTGTGGATAATTATAGTATAAAATCATAGAATTTTATAATGTCTGAAATTATGCGTCACTTCCTAGAATTTCATCCCTCCCATTATTCTAAAATTTTACATGGTTCTAGAATAAAATTTCAAATGTTATATAACAATTTAAATAAGGGTTCATCCTAACTAGAGAATAATCTAGGACATAAAAATGGGACATAGTGCGGTCCTTGTATGAATCCCATTTGGGATACACAAATGAAAATTCTCAATTAATATACAAACCATTAAAAAATATTTGAAATTAAACATATCCCTAATGAAACCATGTTTATTATTATGGGATTATGTTATAAACATTTTATCAATATATGATAATTGTTTCACTTGGATTTTGATTATATAATATGTTAAATAATATCATGATCTAATACATCATATTCCATTTTTGAAAAATAGATCCTCATAGGAATAATGTTGTAAAAACTGGTGAAAATGTATATGATTCCCAAATAAGAAATCTTATATATTTATATTTGGATGTAATAACATTATGGATATATTCGGGAAGGATAATCAGGTTATCAGACATAATCATTCTCAGATGGGGCATTGTGTTCCACAAAGAGATTCTTGTATGATAGGTCAATTTATGTAATAAAACCCTTATTTTTTAGTCAGAATACTGAATCAATAGTGGCTCGTCAATGTATTATGTATTTGGGGAATCTATTCATGGAATTTTCATGTAGTAAAAAGTAAAAGGTTACAATAATTATGTATTGTCTCAATAGAAATTTTGTTTATTGGTGGTAACTGATCTAGAATACTATAAATTAATAGGAAATATTAATCATTCAATGGAATTTTTTTCAAAAGAAATTATTTTACAAATATTTCCCTCGTGAGTAACAAATTGAGATGAAAAAAATGTTTCTAAGATTAATGTAAAGGAGGATGATGGTATCATAGAGTATGAATATTCATTTACTAGGTTAGATATGTGTGTTACATATTTCATATTCATCATATAATCCATGATTAATAAATTCTTTAAAGGGAGTAAGTCATTTCTCTGAAGGGTGATTGAGTCTCAAAACCTTTTCATCATAGGAATAAGTAGTTTTATTTACTCAAAATAGAGAAAATAAATTATCTTAGTATAATGGATAAAATGGAATCCAGATAAGAATATTATTGGATAATAAATAAAACATAATGGTAAATAGTGAATGAATGATTTTCTAACATGTGATAAGCATGGAAACAATCACCTAGGTAAATGCTTGAATTTCCCAACCAGTTTACATTAAAAATGAAATAATTTCATAGGATAATATATATTTGGAATCCTTTAGGGACTATTTGATGGTATCCTATAGGGGTGTTGATGAAATATTACTTATTTCTTCATGTTTTTGTACGCTTTAATCATCAAGGTTCGAACAAAGGGAAGGGATCTCTTGGAGGTCAATCCAGCTGTTTAGATGTTGTTTTGGTGAGTTTTGTCCTTAGGGACATTGGGGTTGTTTTTCCAATTTTAGAAGATAGTTTTTATTACATTGGGATTTTTATTCCTTGTTTTATTCTCGTACTTCAATCCCATTACTATTTATTTTGTTAGGCGTTATTCACTTTTTTCATTTTCCTTAGCATTCCTGTAGAAAAATCGGTCCCACCTATATTTTGTATGGAACCATGCTCTAGTTGTATGAACATAATTTTTCCATAAGGAATGGATCCTTTATCATTTAGTCTAAATCATTACTTTGTACAAAATTTTGATGCCTAATGAGTTAGAAAAGGATCTGTGGGTGTTCTGGGCTTGTTTGTAGCTCAGAAAACCTCTTTTTGTGAAAACTGGCCATGTTGCCTAGTTTTTTGCACAGTTTGCACATCATTTTCCTAACTGTGTTGATTTTTTTCCCAGAAAGTGAAACTATGCATGGCTTACACTCACCAGTGAAGCCAAGCTATGTTGTCGGCCCTTTTTTCTAGGTTCATGCACAATCAGTTCACACATATTATAGATAGATTGATGAACCAAGCGGAAAAACCATTTGCAGGCTAAAAACCTATGAAAATTGACCAAAACTAACTTAATGATGTATTAATCCTCTTATTTCCTAATAATCCATGATCATGTTGGATTTTCTTCCATTTCCTTCTCATTGATCCTTTTTGAAGGCCTACATTAGAGATAAAGAGATCTTCTTCTTCTGACATCCGATCGAGCATCCATTAATTATGTTGGATGTGCAATGGTAAATACTTGAGTCATATTTATCAATTTTTACTCTCTTTCTATTATGGCCCGACCTCTCCGATCCATTACATTGTGGAATTTTGGTGTTGGAGGTGTTCCGGGAGGCCAAGGGGACTTATCCCCAACCCTTTGCCAATTTTCCAGTTCTGTGAACAGTGTTTCCATTTTTATGAACAGTAAGAGATCGGTCTCACCGATCGGTTTGACAGATCGGTCTCACCGATCAGTCTGACAGATCGGTGTGACAGATCGGTTTCACAGATCGGTCTGACAGATCGGTCTCACCGATCGGTCTGACAGATCGGTCTCACTGATCAGTTTCACAGATCGGTGTGAGAGATCGGTTTCACAGATCGGTTTCACAGATCGGTGTGACAGATCGGTTTCACAGATAGGTCTGACAGATCGGTTTCACAGATCGGTCTGACAGATCGGTTTCACAGATCGGTGTGACAGATCGGTTTCACTGATCGGTGTGACAGATCGGTTTCACAGATCGGTGTGACAGATCGGTTTCACAGATCGGTCTGACAGATCGGTTTCACAGATCGGTTTCATAGATCGGTTTCAGAGATCAGTGTGACAGATCGGTTTCACAGATCGGTTTCACAGATCGGTTTCACAGATCGGTTTCACAGATCGGTGTGACAGATCAGTTTCACAGATCGGTTTCACATATCGGTTTCACAGATCGGTTTCACAGATCGGTTTCACAGATCGTTGTGACAGATCAGTTTCACAGATCGGTTTCACAGATCGGTTTTACAGATCGGTTTCGCATATCGGTGTGACAGATCAGTTTCACAGATCTGTTTCACAGATCGGTTTCATGTACAGTAATGGTGGGTGAACAGTGTTTCCAGACTCCTACAGTTTTGCCCCTTTTTACGTATCCTTTGACGTAAAATACATTTAAAGCCTTATTTTAAGGGTTCTTAAGGCCGATTAAAATGCCATAAATCCTATATTAATTATTCCTAAGGCTTGGAATGTTTTACTTGGTCAAACCGCGTGGGTTAATGCGATCCGTTTTTAATGGAGAATTAACCGGATCTTAAACTGTCACCTCGTTTAATCTTCAAAAAGGGACGAGATATCATTCTTCCTTATTCTTTCCTTTTGTTCTAAAATAAGAGGCACTATAACCTTTCAATCCTTTCCGTAGGAGTTGCACAATCAATATTTACTCCTAAGATTGGTTCTGCTCTGTTTTTGATGCAACCAAGCTGTGTCGATCATTCTTCAACATAAGTTGTCGCGAGAGAAGGATTGTTGGCCGCTGTGTGGATAAAGGACGTCAAGAACTCTTCGAGGTAGGGGATTCATGGCTTCTTTAATTGTATATGTGCAATCGTAGAATTAGCATGATTTATCCCCTTGGATCACAATGAAATTGACTTAATTAAATACTTGAACCAGATTAACAAAATTGGTTGATCGTATGTTGTTTCTTTATACCGTGATAACGGTTTGCCTCATGTTTTCCTAGATATAGTGATATCTATGTTTTCTTTGATTTGTTGTTCGTTCAGGATAGAAATTGATAATGAACGTAAAGCCGGAATTAATTGTTAATTAATTGGAAAGATAAAGAGGCATGTAAATGAATCTGGTTATTGTAGTTGTTGTAGTTGTTCTAATTTGAGGATAATCAAATTAGGGAAGGAATCATGGTTGTTTAATTCTGATATCTTTCTAATTAGGTATCCATTATTGGAACCTACGAATAACAAATATTTTAATTCAATACGGATTAGAGAACAGTTTATGTGGGAATTTCTAAAAGGGTTCTGAGTTACCCTCTTGTTTGTTAAAGGGTCAAGAGACCATGATGTGATGTTTGTTTTCCTGCTGCTTGTGCTGTGATGTGAGCCTGGATGGTTGTTGTGAAATGTGGAGGCATGGAGGCGTTGTGGTTGTGGTAGAACATGACTCCTATAGTGGTGAGATGCACTAGTTTATTCATGTGGGTGTCGGGGAGGACACCAGGGGTGAAGAAATGGGATGGATGTGGTTGCTGGTTGCTTACGGTTTTCTTGAATGTTAATCTGCTTTGCTTTTCCCCACTGCTCAAGGAAGCTGGTCTTACTACCCTTCTTCCGAAGGAGGCGAAGACGCGCGGGGTATGCCACGTGCTTTCCGTGTTTATCCTCTCGAGGGAGAATGGGTATATGCTCTTTCTATAGGTGGAAAAGACTCGACGGGTAGTATATCTATTTACCGTGTTGAGCCTCCTTTGTGTTTAGAAGCATAGGATGTTTTTCTAGAATTCCTGGGAATGTGGAAAAGTAATTCTGTAATGAATTTTTGATTAAATGGTTAAAATCCACGGGGATGGAGATGCTGGAATTTAAAGGTAATGTGAATCTTAAAAAGGAGCAGTTGTTTTTGAATGTGATGCCAATTCAGTTTAATGTGGAATTGTTCATTCTTAATTAATGTTTAAAGAATTAATTAATGCACAGTGGAACTGATAAATGAGAACAGAGAAATCTAATAAATCTCTTCAAATGTTTGTGTGCTTATAGGATACCGAGTCTTAGAAGTAGAAGCCTGGAGTCTGAGAGACGTTAGCTGCAGTTGTATCTAAGACTAGGTAATTCCCATAGTGTGGATGTGAGTTAATTATATATTCTGTACTTTTTGTGTTTCTATACGCTACTCCACCCTGTCGGTAAGGGAAACTACAACCCCGGAGATTCTAAGCCCTAGGGGGGGGGGGTGTTTTCCCCAACATTCTGATGGGAGGTTGAATGGCTGACTACCACCTTTGGCTCCGCTCTCATCTCTTGGTAGATACTTGTGCCGTGAGGCACAACGGTTAGTTACCCCATATATGTTTGTAGAGGGATGTAATGTCTTGTGGTTATTCATACACATATATTCTGTATATAGTATCCTACGGACTACTATAGGTGTAACGTGTATAGGCTATGATGGCTTGAGGATCCTTAGTCGGCGTATGGGATGTAATGGCTTGAGGTATTATACCCGACGTATGATACACGTTATGCAAGCTGTGGTGGCTCCCGGAAATTACCTGGTTACTTTTGGTTATGAGGACGGTGTGGTGCTTGGACCAGGTGTATGCGGGAAAGCCTATGTGGTGCACGAGGTGCAGATTGTGGAGCTTAGCCCAGGTGTCTGTGGGAAAGCCTTGGAGAGAGATGCACAGGACGTATGTCGTTGGGGCAAAGCGGCAAACTAGTGGGGAAGTAGTAGCGGGGTACCCTTGATATTCATTACTATATGCTATATTCTTGTATGCGTTACTTGGTGAGAGTATCCATGGTGAAGTTGGGAACTTAGTATACCTGTTTAGATAACGAGTTGGTTTCACTTCTTGTTCACTGGGCTTTAGCATGCTTTCTTTACTTTTGCACGAGAGGCTTGAGGAGGATCCTACTGAGTATACTGTTATACTCACCCTATGTACATATAAACTGTTTTCAGGTCACTTGGAGCAGGTTGGAGATCAAGCCAGTTACTACTAGCTTGCAGTTGGAGGAGGAGTTGTTCGGGCTTCTGGTTGCTGCCGTTTTACTTTCTTTTGGGTACTTTTAGTTTTCCCTTTCAGTTGTAGTACTTTTTCATGACATTTCATATATGTACTAGGGTTTCTTTTATATTTCAGTTATGAGTTAGAGTTGGTTGGAGTCTATTCTGTCTCTCTCTTCTGCATGTGTTCTTTTAGAGGTTAATGCCTCCCATTTTTATGTTATTATACCCTCAGTACTAGTCGCCAACCCGAGGCCTACTGGAGGCGGGACTCGGGGGTCATTATCTCCCTTTTCACATTGCCGGCCCAGGAGGGGTACACTTTGTGGGGAGGGGGTTGTGACAGAGTGGTATCAGAGGTCAGGTTGAGGGATAGGATAGAGTTTGGAGTTAGGCACATGTGAGGATGCATGGGATGGTAGGAAAACAGTGTCATTCATGTTTAGCAAGTGGGGTAAACACTAGATACCGGCAGAGACATAGGCGTTCAGGGCCCCCTATGATCTGTTGCACGGACCTTTAAGTTTACGATGGCTACTAAACAAAGTGATACTGGTTGCAGGGTAGAGACCTAGGAAAGGATCATGCATCATTATTCTTTGCGCTTGTGTTTGAATGGGTAGACCTTGGGATAGGTAACCTAAAATTAATAAAACAAAACTATTAATTAATTAATGTTGAGTCTTCCATATTCCAGGCTTAGGATCTCTAACAGTTGTTATTTTACAGGTATGGCTCCAGGTCGACGTCCTCGTCAGGTTTGCGTAGAAGATGCCCAGCAGGCTGTTCCAGCAGATCGCCGCCGGGTAGAGGTTTACGACGATTACACTTGGAGGTAGACACTCCGAGAGTTCCAGTGCCAGAGTATACAGAAGTATGAGGGCTCCGTTTCAGATGCAGTCACAGAAGACTGGTTGGAGGAGGTCGAGATAGGCTTCAGTTCGATTCGTGCTCGGAAGGAACATTGGGTGTCCTTGGTTGTGACGATGTTGCATGGAGTGGCGAGACAGTGGTGGTTCTTGTTCCTCGGGGATCGTGAGGAGTCAGCGATCTCATGGGAGGAGTTTCGAGATAGGCTTAGAGTCGAGTTTCTTTCATCGACTGCGAAGGCGTCCAGTCGCCAGGAGCTACTCACCCTTCGACAGGGGAGCTCCAGTGTTCGAGAGTTTGGAATCCGTTTCAGGAACCTTCTACGATATGCTTCAGACCTGTTACCAGATGATGAGGCCAGGGCGAGGCATTTCGAGGAGGCATTGCGTCTAGAGATCTAGCGCCAGGTCACCCCATTTATGATGAAGACATATCTTGAGGTGCTGGTGAGGGCAGAGGTTGTTGAGAGGACTTTGACCAGGACCGGATCGTCACAAGAGGGGAATCTTCATGTTTCATCACGAAGCAGAGCTGTGGTCCGGGGTTCCCGGTTTTCAGGACAGAAGAGTTTCCGTTCACCTGGGGGTAGGTCCCAGCCCTTCCCATCTCGTTTCTCTGGAGGCAGCAACTCTCAGGCATATGCCAAGAGATCAGGCGCTTGTTTTTCTTGTGGTGGTCGTGGTCATCAGCAGCGGGAGTGCCCGACTTTTCAGAGCAGTCATCGTGCACCAAGCGCTCCACTCGAGGTTCCTCTGCTGAGGCAGTTCCAGCCGAGGAAGCAGCAGCAGGATGCACCAACTTTAGATCACCAGAGGGTAGATGGAGCAGGCAGAGGACAGCCCCATGACTCTCCCCGTCCTTAAAGAGAAGAGCGCGGCCGTGGTGGTGGTCGTCATCAGGTTCAGAAAGGCTGTGGAGGTGGTCGTGGTCAGCTTCATGCTATAGCGTTGCCAGCTCCAGGAAAGCCAGACGTCGTACGAGGTACCCTTTGCTTGTTTTCTACCTTGGTGTATGCCTTGTTTGATTTAAGAGCGACACACTCCTTTATATCCCCTACCCTTGTCCACGCTTTGGGACTTGAGGTAGAGAGGCTTCCAGTGCCCTTGGCGTTGACTACGCTAGTTGGAGGTTGAGTTAGCTTCTTTGAAGTATGTAGAGACTGTGAGCTAGTGTTGGGGCAACACCGCTCTTGGGGAGATTTCCTATGTTTACGAATACAACTGTATGATGTCATCCTCGGCATGGATCTTTTGTATTCGGTGCATGCTATTGTGGATTTCTATAGGAAGAAGTTCGTTTTATTTGATGAAGATGGAGAGGAAGTAGTGTTTGTTGGTGAGAGAGATCCTCGGATGAGTCATAGACGAGTTTCACCCTTATCATCCATGATGACTGGGAAGACGCTGAGTTCTTCAGAGGTTCAACAGCTAGCGTTTCCTAGGGTCGTAGAGGAGTACCCTAATGTCTTTCCAGAAGAGGTTGTATCCTTACCCCCTCGATGAGAGATCGAGTTTGGGATCGAGCTACAGCCAGGAGCGTCCTCTATCTCTATGTCTCCGTATAGGATGGCCCCTTCTGAGTTACGAGTGCTACGTATTCAGCTCGATGGTCTGTTGCAGTGTTGTTTTGTTCGGCCAAATGTGTCACCTTGGGGTGCACCAGTTTTGTTTGTGAAAAAGGCTGATGGTAGTTTGCGGTTGTGCGTTGATTATCGTCTGTTAAACAAAGTGACAATAAAGAACCGCTATCCTCTCCCACAGATTGATGACCTATTCGATCAACTGAAGGGTGCAAGTTGGTTTTCAAAGATAGACTTGCGGTCACGATATCATAAGATGCGTGTAATGGATGAGGATACCCCGAAGACTGCTTTCCGCTGTCGTCATTGGCATTATGAGTTTGTTGTAATGCCATTCGGCGTGACAAATGCTCCAGCTATTTTCATGGGGTTGATGAATGCTGTGTTCCGTGAATTCCTAGACAAGTTTGTTGTGGTTTTCATTGACGACATCCTTGTGTACTCCACATCTGAATAGGAGCATGCAGAGCATCTACGATCCGTTTTGGGAGTTCTTCACCAACATCGGTTGTTTGTGAAGTTGTCCAAGTATGAGTTCTGGGCTCAAGAAGTTCGTTTCTTGGGACATGTTGTGTCCCAACAGGGAGTAGCTGTGGATCCTTCGAAGATAGAAGCAGTGGTGTCTTGGCCAGCCCCCAAGACTGTGTCAGAGGTGCAAAGTTTCCTTGGTCTCGCAGGCTATTATAGGAGGTTTGTGGCTAATTTCTCCCGAGTTGCGACTCCTCTGACATCTTTGACCAGGAAGGATCAAGCGTTCATATGGACTGATCAGTGTCAGACAGCTTTCGAGTATCTAAAAGAGAAGTTGGTGAGTACTCTAGTCCTTTGTCTTCCAACAGAGGGAGTCCAGTTTGATGTTTTCTGTGATGCTTCACATCTGGGGCTAGGATGTTTTCTCATGCAGCAGAGGTCATTTGTTTCTTATGGGTCTCGGCAGTTGCGTCCCCATGAATGCAACTATGCCACCCATGATCTTGAGTTTTCAGCCGTGGTGTTTGCGCTGAAGTTGTGGAGACATTACCTCATTGGCGATGCGCGAGACGGTTCTCCGAGAGTTCCATAGTTCACCCTTGGCGGTACATCCTGGTGTGACGAAGATGTACCGATCCTTGTTGAGTCAGTTTTGGTGGCCTGGGCTGAAGCGTACAGTTGCAGAATGTGTGTCTTGATGTTTAGTCTGCCAGAAGGTGAAGGCCGAACACCGTGTTCCTGGTGGTCTTCTCCAACACTTAGAGATTCCTCAGTGGAAGTGGGAGGACATCTCAATGGACATTGTTACAGGTTTACTTCGAGCTCTGGGAGGACATGATGCTATATGGGTGGTAGTGGATTGTTTAACTAAATCATCCCACTTCATAGCAATCAAGGAGTCAAGCTCAGTGGAGGTTTTGTCGAGGCAGTATCTGGAGGAGGTGGTGAGGCTTCACGGAGTTCCTAAGATGATCATTTCTGATCGAGATCCTTGTTTTACCTCTAGAGTGTGGAGAGGTCTCCAGCATGCTTTTGGCTCTCAACTATGCCTTAGCACTGCTTTTCATCCTCAAACGGATGGTCAGACAGAGCGAACCATCCAGACTCTTGAAGACATGTTGCGCTCTTGTGTTCTTGATTTTGGAGGTTCATGGACGAAGCACTTACCCTTGGTAGTGTTCGCTTACAATAATAGTTTTCACTCTACCATCGGCATGGTGCCGTTTGAAGCCTTGTATGGCCGGCCATGCCGTTCTCCGTTGTGCTGGATTGGGGTCGGAGAGTCCGCAATTCTCGGACCAGAACTAGTGCAGAATACGACAGAGATGGTTCTAGTGATTTGTGAGAGGATGAAGACAGCACAAGATCGTCAGAAATCTTATGCTGATCAAATAAGGAGACCGTTAGAGTTTAATGTTGGGGATCATGTGTTTCTAAAGGTGACTCCCCGTCGTGGGCAGCGATGGTTTGGTCGTGGAAGTAAGCTTTCTCCCCGTTTTGTTGGGCCTTTAGAGTTGTTAGCTCGTGTTGGAGGAGTGGCGTATCGAGTAGCACTTCCCCCTCAGATGAGTCAGATACATGATGTTTTCCATATATCGTAGCTCCGTCGTTACCTTCATGATGAATCTCATGTTATCGATTGGGGAGAGATCGATATTGATGATGATGCAACATTCGAGGAGCGACATGTGGAGATCCAAGACCACAAGGAGAAGGTGTTGCATGGGCATTCTATCCCCTTAGTTCGTGTCTTGTGGCGACACGGTGGCATGGAGGAGAGTACCTAGGAGCGTGAGTCACAGATACGTGATCAGTACCAGAGTTGTTCAATGTTTAACTCCTTTCATGTAATGATGTTTCATCTCTGGTTAGATCTTTCATGTTTTATTTATGTACCTTTGATGTGATGTTATGTTTGAATTGTTTGGGTATGGATTGTTTGTTCCCATACTCCCGGATGTCGTAGTTTTCTTCCAGATTTCGAACAACTCATGGTGGTTTTCCCCTGAGAGGTATCTTATGGGGTGGTTGTTCGGACCCCTCTTTTCTTCTGGGTTGGTTTTTAATTCTCGGGGACAAGAATGTTTTTAGAGGTATCTAATGTAATGGCCCGGACCTCTCCGGTCCATTACCTTGTGGAATTTTGGTGTTGGAGGTGTTCCAGGAGGCCAAGGGGACTTATCCCCAACACTTTGCCAATTTTGCAGTTCTGTGAACAGTGTTTCTAGTTTTATGAATAGTAAAAGATCGGTCTCACCGATCGGTCTAACAGATCGGTCTCACCGATCAGTTTCATAGATCAGTGTGACAGATCAGTTTCACAGATCGGTCTGACAGATCGGTCTCACCGATCGGTCTGAGAGATCGGTCTCACCGATCAGTTTCACAAATCGGTGTGACAGATCGGTTTCACAGATCGGTGTGATAGATCGGTTTCACAGATCGGTCTGACAGATCAGTTTCAAAGATCGGTCTGACAGATCGGTTTCACAGATCGGTCTGACAGATCGGTTTCACAGATCGGTTTCACAGATTTGTTTCACAGATCGGTGTGACAGATCAGTTTCACAGATCGGTTTCAGAGATCGGTTTCACAGATCGGTTTCACAGATCGGTGTGACAGATCAGTTTCACAGATCGGTTTCACAGATCAGTTTCACAGATCGGTGTGATAGATCAGTTTCACAGATCGGTTTCACAGATCGGTTTCACAGATCAGTTTCACATATCGGTGTGACAGATCAGTTTCACAGATCGGTTTCACAGATCGGTTTCACAGATCGGTGAAACAGATTAGTTTCACAGATCGGTTTCATGTACAGTAACGGTGGGTGAATAGTGTTTCCAGACTCATACAGTTTTGCCCCTTATTACGTTTCCTTTGAAGTAAAATACATTTAAAGCCTTATTTTAAGGGTTCTCAAGGCCGATTCAAATGCCATAAATAATATATTAATTATTCCTAAGGCTTGGAATGTTTTACTTGGTCAAACCGCTTTGGGTTAATGCGATCCATTTTTAATGGAGAATTAACCGGATCTTAAACCGTCACCTCGTTTAATCTTCAAAAAGGGACGAGATATCATTCTCCCTTATTCTTTCCTTTTGTTCTCAACTAAGAGGATCTAGAACCTTTCAATCCTTTCCGTAGGAGTTGCACAATCAATCTTTACTCCTCGGATTGGTTCTGCTCTGTTTTTAATGCAACCAAGTTGTGTCGATCATTCTTCCATATAAGTTGACGCGAGAGAAGGATTGTGGGCCGTTGTGTGGATAAAGGACGCCAAGAACTCTTCGAGGTAGGGGATTCATGGCTTCTCTAATTGTATATGTGCAATAGTAGAATTATCATGATTTATCCCCTTGGATCACAATGAAATTGACTTAATTAAATACTTGAACCGGATTAAAAGAATTGGTTGATCGCATGTTGCTGCTTTATACCGTGATAACAGTTTGCCTCATGTTTTCCTAGATATAGTGATATCTATGTTTTCTTTGATTTTTTGTTCGTTCATGATAGAAATTGATAATGAACGTAAAGCCGGAATTAATTGTTAATTAATTGGAAAGATAAAGAGGCATGTAAATTAATCTGGTTATTGCAGTTGTTGTAGTTGTTCTAATTTGAGGATAATCAAATTAGGGAAGGAAGCATGGTTGTTTAATTGTGATAGCTTTCTGATTAGGTATCCATGATTGGAACCTACGAATAACAAATATGTTAATTCAATATGGATTAGAGAACAGATTATGTGGGAATTTCTAAAAGGGTTCTGAGTTACCCTCTTGTTTGTTAAAGGGTCAAGAGCCCATGATGTGATGTTTGATTTCCTGCTGCTTGTGCTATGATCTGAGCCTGGATGGTTGTTTTGATATGTGGAGGCATAGAGGCCTTGTGGTTGTGGCAGCAGATGACGCCTAGAGTGGCGAGATGCATCAGTTTATGCATGTGGGTGTCGGGGAGGACACCAGGGGTGATAGAATGGGATGGATGTGGTTGTTGGTTACTTACAGTTTTCTTGAATGTTAATCTGCTTTGCGTTTCCCCATTTCTCAAGGCAGCTGGTCTTGCTACCCTTCTTCTGAAGGAGGCGAAGACGTGCAGGGTATGCCACTTGCTATCCGTGTTTAGCCTCTCGAGGGAGAATGGTTATATGCTCTTTCTATAGGCAGCAAAGACTCGACGGGTAGTATATCTATTCACCGTGTTGAGCCTCCTTTGTTTTTAGAAACATATGATGTTTTTCTAGAATGCCTGGGAATGTGTAAAAGTAATTCTGTAATGAATGTTTGATTAAATGGTTAAAATCCATGGGGATGGAGATGCTGGAATTTAAAGGTAATGTGAATCTTAAAAAGGAGCAGTTGTTTTTGAATGTGATGCCAATTCAGTTTAATGTGGAATTGTTCATTCTTAATTAATGTTTTAAGAATTAATTAATGCATAGTGGAACTGATAAATGAGAACAGAGTAATCTAATAAATCTCTTCAAATGTTTGTGTGCTTATAGGATACCTAGTCTTAGAAGTAGCAGCCTGGAGTCTGAGAGACGTTAGCTGCAATTGTATCTAAGACTAGGTAATGCCCATAGTGTGGATGTGAGTTACTTATATATTATGTACTTTTTGTGTTTCTATACGCTACTCCACCCTGTCGGTAAGGGAAACTGACACCCCGGGGATTCTGAGCCCTAGGGCGGTGTTTTCCCCAACATTCTGATGGGAGGTTGAATGGCTGACTACCCCCTTTGGCTCCGCTCTCTTCTCTTGGTAGATACTTGTGCCATGAGGCACAACGGTTAGTTACCCCATATATGTGTGTAGAGGGATGTAATGGCTTGTGGTTATTCACACACACATATTCTGGATATAGTATCCTACGGACTACTATAGGTGTATCGTGTATAGGCTATGATGGCTTGAGGATCCTTACTCGGCGTATGGGCTGTAATGGCTTGAGGTATTATACCCGACGTATGATACATGTTATGCGAGCTGTGGTGGCTCTCGGAAATTACCTGGTTACTTTTGGTTATTAGGACGGTGTGGTGCTTTGCCCAGGTGTCTGTGAGCAAGCCTATGTGGTGCACGAGGTGCAAATTGTGGAGCTTAGCCCAGGTGTCTGCGGGCAAGCCTTGGAGAGAGATGCACAGGACGTATGTCGTTGTGGAAAAGCGGCAAACCAGTGGGGAAGTAGTAGCGGGGTACCCTTGATATTCTTTACTATATGCTATATTCTTGTATGCGTTACTTGATGAGAGTAGCCATGGTGAGGTTGGGAACTTAGTATACCTATTTAGATAACGAGTTAGTTTCACTTGTTGTTCACTGGTCTTTAGCATGCTTTCTTTTAGTTTTGCACGAGAGGCTTGAGGGGGATCCTACTGAGTATACTGTTATACTCACCCTATGTACATATAAACTGTTTTCAGGTCACTTGGATCAGGTTGGAGATCAAGCTGGTTACTACTAGCTTGTGGTTGGAGGAGGAGCTGTTCGGGCTTGTGGTTGATGTCGTTTTACTTTCTTTTGGGTACTTTTAGTTTTCCCTTTCAGTTGTAGTACTTTTGCATGACATTTCATATATGTACTTGGGTTTCTTTTATATTTCAGTTATGAGTTGGAGTTGGTTGGAGTCTATTCTGTCTCTCTCTTATTCATGTGTTCTCTTAGAGGGTAATGCCTCCCATTTGTATGTTATTATACCCTCGGTGCTAGTCTCCAACCCGGGGCCTACTGGAGGCGGGACTCGGGGGTCATTATCTCCCTTTTCACATTGCCGGCCCAGGAGGGGTACAATTTTTGGGGAGGGGGTCGTGACACGTTCACATTCGACCTAGATAACATCAATTGAGAGCTTTTCAACTTTTCATAGATCTACACTGATCTAAGGGAAATCAAGGGATGATACCAGATGAGTAGTCTCATACAACCCTATGGTGGGTGTTCTATGACTCATCCATAAAGTTTGTTGTTTTTAGAATGTTTTCTGTGGGACCAACATTTTCATTGGAAACCATTATATAAATTATCATTTCAATATTATATTTGTTTGAATCATATGATTTTCACTTTCCAAATTTGTGATTATTTGTTAGTTGTTACACCCACAACTAAATCCGCTTATTGTCAATGGTTATTCATTAATTGGGTTTTAGTGTTTCGGCAGGTTTGTTCCATCGTTCGGGTGTGCATTTTATTGACCTTTCTAATTGTGATCCTCTTTATTATAATGACTATTTTTTATTGATATTATAAAATTGTAATGTTCCATGAACGAATAACACTTTCCATGCATAAGGAATGATATTCGAAATGGTTATTAAAAGTGAATTATAAAATGTGAAATGGATAGTATACTAACTATATAACATGAACATATCAAAGGGATTGAATGATGGTTAAGAACATGTATCACCATATTCTATGATGATAAAAGTTAGTGGAGTGGACCTCAATTGTTGAATAAGACCTAATTGCAAACTAGGACTTTATTAAATGGTCGCTACGCAACATGTCTTATCCACACTAATTGTAGACAAGTCGTGGACCAACAAATTCATCTCTACATGACCTATCAACACTAATGGAAATAAACCCTTGAAACAAAAGAATAATTAAACGATTAAAATATCTAATAGGCATGGACTAAATCGAGATCAAATTGGATTTTGAGAGGAGAATACATTGGGTCTCAAGAACCCCATTCTGATTCTAGGATATGGTTTTCTTAGGTGATACCCACCTAGATTCTTCTTCTTGCCTATTCATTAGATGCCGAGAATACTCTTGTTGGGATCATTTAATTATTACCTAATAAGTTAGATACACTCCCTAGGTGTAGCACTAACTAGTAACCACCATTGATAAATCCCATAGGGACATATCTTTGCTTATCAAAATTTTACTTTGTTCAATCACCATGTACATGGTAGGTGCATTATTGTAAAAAAATCCCATGGACGAAGCTTCTTGTTTTACATTCATACCCTGTAGCTAGACTCAGATACTACTGATTTACCTTTTCATAAGATTACATTTACCTTATTTTAATCATGGAACTCCCACAATAGATATCATTTCCTGGTATCCTTATTACATAGTGGGGCATTCACTAATTATACAGTCGCGATGAGATGTTTGTGTTGGATATGACTCAAGTGACCTAATTATATGAAATTATAATTGTTTAATTAATGTAATAGGTACATATTTAGAGACCAACCGAGTAGTGAATCTGGGACATGGTAAGATAGTTATTTTGTACAACATTCATTACATTACATATATGCCTTTACACTACTATATTGCATTTCACGGGTCAATTTTTATACACACCATTACTGGTGTCATACTGATATTTATCTCACACCCTCTACAGGGACCATTTTGTAACTAGAGTATATTACCTAGTTAAAGGTGTTAAAAAGGAGAATCATGCAACTCCCAATACTTGATTGTGTGCTGATAGGATAGAGTTTCATAGCAGATGACCGAGTAGGATCTAAAGATTCTTGGAGTATACATTATTTAATTTTACCTTGGGGAACATGTTATTCTAATTTTCTTGTTATCCTGATTTTCAGTTTTATAGTGACATGACATTACATCATCATTGTTCAATTTGATACAGTTATTTTTATTCTGGTTTATCTATTGCATTAGTTTGTTTCCTATATTTATTCATACTACTTATAACATTTACTTTTCATATATATCTCTTCCTCTGTGATACACTCTTATAATGAGGTCATCTTCTTCCCATAGACACATTCTAGGACCTCTCTATTAGTCGGTAGCCTCTGGCATTCGAGAAGATTCACTTGAGGATATGTGGCCCACCGGGATTAGGTCAACTGTTAAGTGGAATCCAGATCCGAGTCATAAATAAGATGTATCATAGATGGTTTCATTTCATTATTGTCTATTTGGAGACATCATATTGGAGAATATTAACTCTTGGTACATTGTTATAAGGCATTCTTGGGAAGATGCTCTTGAGGCTATATGGAAAACAATGCTTGGGGAACCCATTATGTGGCATCCGGGATTGGGTTATCACACTAGTCACCACCCCGCACAGATCAGGAACTGCCTTTGGACTATGTTAGGGGCGGCTCAGTTATCAGGTTACGAGGGTACTCATGATAGTTTATGACACCTATGATAAATATAATGTTCATTAGTTTGAATATAATGTAACATTATATTCTATAAATGATTATACATTTCTATCACTATGGAAATTGTTACTCACAAAATAATTTTCTGTATTAGGGATTAACTTAATCCTAAACGATTTATTTTAACATTTAAAATGATTAAAAAGTTTGTGGTGATGATAAAATAAATTATTTGTTTATCGGAGTGAAATATACCATGTATTGGCCTAATCAATTTTCCTGAAATATTATTAATAACATAGAGATTAACCAACTCCCTAACAAAAAAATGAAGAGACAAATATAGTTTTCATAGTGATCAAGTGATGGAGGCCATGGATAGAAGAAGGCTCAACATTTATCATGCCTGAAATGTGGTTGGAGAATACCAGGATTGTGTCAAAAAGGAAATGATAAATTTATTTATATGTTGGAAAGGATGACATAAAGAAAATAATTTTTGATGAAAAAAATTAGAGTACAATGGATGTAAATAAAATTGATACTATGTGTATATTTGAAGTTATTTTCAAAAAATGAAGTGGAACTATTAATTAATTGAGGTAATTACATATTATATAGGACATCCTTTATACTAACGACCAACGTAGAAATAAATTTCTGACATATTTATGAATTGAGGATGTATTGAAAATCCATTTTAAAATAAATTTTATTGATTGATCTTATTTAAGGGAAGTACATAATATTTATTTTGGTTGTACTATGGTTTTAGAAAAAGGTAAAACTGCATGTTGGGTGACAACTCATTTTGTCCGAAAAAGCTACAGGGTTTGAACCCACAACCTATAGTGAGAAAATTATTCATGACATACTAGTAACCTACATGAAGAAATTGTTATCATGAGTATTTTTTTTAAATAATATAATGGATCAATTTTATTTCAGATTTATTGGAAATTTTTATTTACCAAATATATAACGGTGGGATTCAAAACTAATTTAGTGATTATGTGAATATTGTTATTTCAGAATATTTTTTGCAATTTTTTAATTCATATATGTTATTAAAAAAATATAATATTTTTACGAATAAATGTCTAATTGTATTTTGGAGTGAAATATGATTATATTTGGGACTTGTGGTGATCGAAAAAGTTTTAGGAAATAGATAGAATATGTTGTGGATTATATGAATATGGAATTTAGATATTTTGTGTAAGAAATTATGAGTAATTAATTTTATTTGGAAGTGCATATGAACAAATCATTTTAATTTTTTTCCATTAAATATAATATTTTCTAGAGAAATGATTTTAACATTCCAAGTGATCTATGTGGAATATTGAGTTTTACATTTATATTTAGGATATTAAATTTTTGTTTCATAATATAATGGATTATTATTTTTATGAAATATCTTATTCTATCCTAATGATTATGATTTTGGTTAAATTATGTGGTTAACATGATTAAAAAATTATACAATTGTGGAATATATTATTTTAAGAAATTTATTAAAATTCTCAATGCATTGAAAATTCAACTTCAATGATTTTTCCCAGGAATATGGAACGAATTGAAAATAGATAGAAGCACAACCAAAGGATGATATTATTATTATAGAATGTAATTTACTAGTGTATGTTTAATTTAAAAAGTTAATATATAGATATAAAAGGAATACCATAGTTGTAGAAAAATGATTTTGAAAAATAACATTATCTGTTAACATTCCATACTAAGTGATTAGTGTTATTTTTACTGATCAATATATTTATAATTTTGATTATTATATTTCTAATTTACTTATCTTATATCATTATCCATCAAATTATGATGGTTATATTTATATTTCATGTCTTTTTTATTCTTACCACAAATATTCTCCAATTCAGAATCCTGATACAGTGGTGACCATCACATTTTTTCTTTTCCCTCTCATTAAAAGGATGTTTCATCAACCATATTTTTGATTGGGGTTCCCCAAATGTAAATTTTCAAAATAATATTATGGTTTTCATATTTAAATATATAATTGTGAGTACATAATTTATTGAATTTGGGGAGAATGTTACCCACATGATTTTAATTTACGAATATTTTTAAATTTAACATCTTCAATAGCATATGAGATTAACAAATGAATAACATCAATATTTAATTACACTAGTTAAATAATATATGTTGTGAATTTAAAAAATCAATGATATTAAATAAATAATTAAAATATAGATTATAAAACTTGAAAAAAATAATTCCTTAATTACCAATGAATTAGAAATGAATAAAAATTAAATATAATTGATGTATTTTAAGAAAAAAAATTAAACCCCCAATGAAATATTATATTATTATATTAAATTAATAACTATTGGTGAAATATAATAGGTATATTTAAATATTATATATTCAATAAAATATTTATTTAGTCATCCTAAACATTTATAGAGGCATGAGATAAGAATAAATCCAATTATACAAATTAAAATTATATATTTATTAAAATATAAAATTTCTACATTGTAATGGATAATTTGACTTCAATAAAAATATTTAATCATTTATTAATTTATTATATCCAAATAAACATTATTTTTTATATTTTAATTCAAAAAATATTTGTGGTTGAATTTTTTTCTAGTATGATTCATTTTTGAAGAATAATAATGTGAAAATTGGAATAATAATATGATCTTTAGGAATATTAGCCTGGGATTTTGAACAATTACCTCACCGTAAAATTTATAAATAAATATTATACATACTATAATTGAAAATAAAATATAATAAAATATAATTGTATGTAATAGAATATTATAAAAATTATTAGTTATGTGTTTGTATTTTTTCACTAATAAATATTTATTTGAAATTATATAATTAATTAAATGATTTATAAGAAAATTTATTTTCATAAAATTTAGTCATATATTAAATATTTCTGTCTTATTATTTTAATATATTTTTATTAGACCATAATTAATTTTTGAGATTTTTATAAAACCAGATAAAAATAAAAAAATATTAATTTTTCTTGTCTGTGATGATTTTAATTAAAAATTAAATTTCACTTATTTAGAGAATTATATTCATAAAATTTAATAACATTATTGAATTATAAAAATAGATAATTTGTTAGGGATATTTTTCAGTGATTTTGTAAAATACATGAATTTTTTGTGATTAGTAAAATATTATAATTTATAGAAAATGTTAAATACATAAATATTGTGGTCATAGATAATGAATGGATTATATATGGTATAAATATTAAAATATAGTTCATTATTCTAATATATTTTATGTTAATTATCATACTATTAAATTTATGGATCAAAAAAATTTAACAAATGAATAAAATATTAAGAAAACTCTCCTCTCCTATATTATAAATATCACCCCTCACCACCACTTCTACTCACACTTTTCAAGCATTAATCCTCTTAAAAATTATTCCCAATAATCATCCAAATAATATTACCCATGTTCATGACTTGATGATCTAACAAAAAATGAAAAACCATGGGCCTTGAATTGGTATTAAAAGAGAACTAATCAAGAAAAAAACACTCTTTCTTTTTATTTTAAATTTCACTATAGTTTATTCTTTTATCATCATACTCTCACCCCATATATACAAATGATAATGATATCAATAAAATAATACATATATATTAATGATATATGATTAATAATATACCATTCATAAAAATCCTTTATCTCTTTATTTTATTGTAAAAATAATATCATCTTACGTGAGGTGATGATTTACAACCATAGTGGATGATGGTTTTTTATTCTCCTGTTTCTCCAACATGGCTGGTCGTGAATGCATTTTTATTGATAAAAAAAATATTATATATGTATTAAAAACTACTTAATTTTCTATATTCATTATATATTCATAATATTAATTCGTATTACAATAGTAGTTTACTATGATTGAAAAATCGCTAAAATAATCTAAATGATTATCGCTAATGTTTTATCTAATGAATCATGCTCATAACATATAAAAAATTAATTATATAATAATTTAACTTCTATATGTTCATTAATATCATTTAAATTTATGTCTGGATAATTGTTCCCATTATACATGAACATATATACTAATATAAAATAATCCAATCATGAAGACCAATTAATTGAATGATCCCAAATGATGAATCTAAAATTTAAATCCCATTAATATGGACAAAAATGAACATAACAGATAATTAATTAATAAAATAAATATATAAAATATTATTGATTTTTTTTTATTTTATTCGATTATTCAATTATTTAAAGTCATGTGGAGAAAACATTAAGACACAAGTAGAGGTTTTATAATCAATCACCAATTCCTTTAGATATTATTTTTTCACAAGTATTTATTTTGTATTTTCTATATATAAATAAAATGTATCTATCATATAATGAATATTTTTATTTTATTGGAAGTAATTTTATTATTTGATAATTATTAATTTTTGGGCATATCATTCAATTGATTACAAAGTGGTGAGGGATTCTTTTCAAACCCGTTATTTATTCAGAGTTACTCTTTCTCAATACATATTGATTGTAATGATTAATTGTTTGTTAATTTATTATATATTCTTTTTATATGTTCCAAACTCATACATGTAAATAAGTTCATCCTTCTCTGATGGGGATATATAGGATTAAAAATGTTTATTTCCCAATTATTCCCAATAAACAAGATCTATTTAATGGTAATTCTTGATTTTTACCCTTATATAAGTTCCCTAGAAATTTATTATTACCCCCCATTAGTTTTTGTAACATCACTAAAATTTACATGAAAAACTCTATTAGTTAATTTCCAATTCTATTAAAACAATGATTCTTTTACAATTTAAAATTTTCTACATATTTTTTTTAAATTTCACTGATATGTTTAATTTATAATATTTCATAGAAAATATTTTTCTATGTGATTTAAAAATTATATGAAATCATATATTTAAAAAATATTTTCTTAATTTCCCAATTTTTTTTAAGATATAGTTTTTCCAAATATGATTTTATGAAAAATACAACTGATTTTCCAAAAGAACACTTCTATCCAATGTAAAAATTGTAATTTCCCATATCATTGATACTTTTATGGGATATATACCTTCTTCCATAATTATTCATTTTGTGTATGGTGTATTTAAGGACATTTAATATTCTATATAATCAGTATCCATAATATCATGACATTCTATGATTCATTTAATTATTCCTTCATAGGGATTAATATTTAATTGTTTTTATGTGGTATAGGAAAATGGGAATGTTTTATTATTATTTTCATCGTGAAATGATCAATTGTATATTTATCTATTTAAACATCATTTTATTAAGAATTTATATAATTGAGGTTTACCACTTGTGGTACAAGGTATCATATATTAGTTGAATAATATATGATCAATTCCCTGGGGATGTCCTATTTGATACCATTTACGGATTACTGTTACAGTATTCACACTTAGTAATCAAGTTTATCAATATGATTGTCTGGTTTGAAAATGTTTTTCTCTTTCATATGCATACTGTATTGGACTTATTATGTTATGAGAGGGCACTCTACAGACCCTTGATGCATATTTAGGTCTCATGGGACTATTTATACTGTGTTTTTACCCACTTTTGTATGGTGTCTTGGATATTGCCATTATGGAATGTCTATGATGTCTGTAATTTAAAATTCCCTCATTATAATAACTTGTAATTGATGAATCTTGTGATTATTTCACTATTATAATATCCATGGCTAAGATTGATATTTTTTATTTAGGTGGACTTATTTATTTTCTTTTTATTCCATCCATATAAATATCAAGACTATGTTTTAATGGACTTTGATATTTTTCTAATCATCATGCCCTAGTAGTTATACTTCCATTGTGTTACTTACCCTTACTAAGAGTCAGAGATCAACCCTTTTTTTTTGAATTATTATTCCCCTGCATACTAAAATTTATATTATGAATGAATTTAAAAAATATATAAGACATTATGGGTGTTTTCATTGGATATGACCTATTTTTTTCTATAATTTTATAATGTAAAATTCATGTATATAATATACCTTCCAAAACTGATGAAATTTTTGGGTATTTGATATTTTTTGTCTTGTATCTATGACAATGTATTAATATAAGGCCCAAACAATAGGATATTGGTGTTGGGAATTTTACATTTGAAATAATTTTTATTTTATGTATCTATAATCTTATTTAATGGTAGTAATTATATCATGATCTATATGAAATTTTTAAATATGTTTTTTACTTTATATTTATTTGTTTAACTATGGAAATATTGGTAAATATTTCTCTTTTTCTCCATATAAATATTTATTCACGATCAATTATATAGAATTAATCGGATTTTTTGATAGAAGAGGAATTATTTAGACATTTATGAAACAGTTGCGGCCCAGTTATGTAATTATCCTTGCTACATCTGTAGTCTAATTAGATGAACCATTGGCCAATAAAATAGGTATTTACTTGATATTTTTAAATAGTCTTCTTAAAGGTATGAAGATAACGATACCATGCTTCTAAGGATCATGGAATCCAATAAATAAGAATTTCATTAATTTTATTTTGTTATTACTTATCTGGGATATTTTCTATTTAAAATTATCATTAATTATAGTTTATTATTTGGTTTTTGATTATATTTCAGGCGATTCAGTTACATAACAAACCATATTAATATTAGCTTTTTCATTTGGCTAAATGACATGTGTGCTCAGTAATTTAACTTTCTATATTAAATATTCTCAAGAATTATTTTCAATTTATGATTGACATAACATAAATAATCCATTGAGCTAACCCTTATTTTTTTTATATCCACAGGATATGAAAAATAAATATTTGAATTAGATATCATTAATTATTTTCAATCTATTTTATTATCTATTAGGTTTTATTTTTTATTTTAAAATATAATATGGGTCTCATATATGAAATAGTGTTTTCTCAAAATTTTAATATGATTGGATCATTAGAATTTTATTCCTTGTAATTATGTCATTTTTATGAAGCAATACATTGTTAATGGGGTTTTGGTGTTAGGACGGTACAGTTTTTGTCAAATAGATTTTAGTAGAAACCCTAGACACTATTTTTACGGCATCATTCATTATATAAAATAACCATATGAATGAATTTGAGGATAAATATAGTAGAAAATAGAAATTTTTTTTGTAATGTATATATTATGTGGGACTTTCTAGAATTTCATCAATCCCATGATTCGAACAGTTGACATGGATCTAGAATAAAATTTCAATGGGTAAACACGTCAAGAAATATGTGTTGAGTTGAACTAGAGCATAACCCGTTACTCAAGAATTAGATGTAGTGAGCACCTTCTATGAAACATCATTGAGATTCACTAATTTAAATTAACAATTTATAGAAAAACCATTATATTGTATTTTAAATTAAACATATCCCAAATAAATTCATGTTTATTATTATAAGATTATTTGAGAAACATTTTTTCAATACCTGATATGTGTTTCATGTGGATTGGGATTATCCATTGGGTTAAATAATTTTATCATCTAATTCAGTAAATTCAATTATTTAAAATTTGCTTGTCGAATGATTAATTGTAAAAATACCCATGAAAATGTAGATGAATCCCCCACAAGAAATATTATATATATATATATATATATATTATTAAAAATAAAAACATTATGGATATTTTGGGGAAGAATAATTATTTTATGAGACAAAAACATTACCAGATGATGCAGAGTGTTCCATAATGAGATTCTTGGATGTTCGGACAATTTATGCATTAGATCCCCCATCTTTTAGTCGGACTACTGAATCAAGGGCGACTGAGCATTGTATTTTGCCTTTGTAGAATATATTCTTGGGATTTGGATGTGGTTAAAAGTAAAAAGTTATAATTGGTGTGTATTGTGTTAATGTAAATGTTGTTAAATAGAGGTAATTCATCGATAATTATATAATGTTAGATAAAATAGAACTCCTGGAATGGAATTCTTTTCAAAAGAAATTATTTTAAAAATAGTTTCTACATGAGTAAGAAAATAAGATGAATAAAATGTTACATAGTTTAAAGTAAAAATATGAAGAATGTATTATGGAGTGTGAATATTCCTTATCTAGGTACGGAATGTATCTTACATATTTCATATGAAACATAGAATTCAAGATTGATCACTTCTTTAAAGAGTTTATTTCATTTCTGTGAATGTTGATGGTGTCTCAAACCTTTTCATCATACAAATAAGCAGGATTATGTGCACTCAATAGAAAAAATAAATTATCCTAGTATAATAGATAAAAAGGGAATCACGATAATATTATGATGGAATAGAAAATATCACATAATGTGAAGATGTGAATGAATAATTTTCCAACCTGTGATAACTATTTATATAATAACCTTACTAAAAGCATGGAAGGATAGGAGTATTCTATAAGTTTGGAGAAAAAGGTTCACCGGAAAAATACTGCTAAATGAATAAAACAACAAGATTAATTAAAAAGTAATTTCCATTGATTTCTTATAATATAACTCAGAAATAACTATGTGATCTAAATCAATGTATCAGTGCAATATTATATGGAATGTATTTTTAATTTATCCTCTTTGATATGACACTTCGAATAAAAACCCAATGTTAAAGAAACAATAAAATATTATTATTTTCACACATACAATATATCCTATCGATTGGAATGGGCTGAATTAATGTTATTAACTAAATTAAGAAAATATATTTTAAAATTAAATCATTAGTTACAAATTATTTAAAATGGAAATTTAAAAACAATATAAGACAATGGTTGTGGTTTTAAAAATTAATTTTTATGGTAAAAATGGATTTTCATTTTAAAAAGATAAATTGATAATTATTAGTGGAAGATAATAATAATATTTATATTTTTTATATTCAATCATATATTTTGGAAATTTATGTAATATTATTGATAGGCTTGTGATAAAATAAACTCAATTTTGAGCATAAAATATATGTTTTTTTTAAATAATGTTTTCAACCTTTCGATGGCAAATTCATATGAAATATAAATTCAAACCCATATATTCATTTAGTTATGAAAAATAAATATCATTTTTTCAATTCATTGTTATAATTTTTTTTATGGTTATTTTTTGTTATTTTTCTAATAAGTTTCATTTTTTCTGAATAATAAAAGTATTATATTTTATATGAAAAATAAATTTCTTTATAATAAATTTATATAGATAAATTATAAATTTTTTAATGTATAAAAAATTCAAAAATAAATTAATAAAATCAATTTTGTTAATTGGGTCCAATTTCACATTGATATTTGATACAAAAGTATTTCAAACATTTCAAATTTTCTCTATTAAAACTCGTTATCTATTTAATCTATGTGATTAAATTAAAATATCATTTTTTCCAGTTCTGTTAGTTGAGTAAATTATAATATATTCTAATTTTTATTACTAATTCCAAAATTATTTTTTAAGGATTACTTAATATTTATGTATAAAAACGTTATTATGGTTAAAATATTATTTAACACTGTATAGGTAAAATTGTGGAAAGAGATGATGTTAAAATGTATAATTATAAAATATAAAAGAATTACTATGTATAATTTCTAGTTGGGGTATTTGTTGACCCAAACAAGCTTTAAAAACATTAGTTATGAATAAATTTCTTGGCTATTAATTCCACCTTGATGTGGTTGGATTTAAATATAAAATAATCATTATTACAATCAATTAAACCACCCTATACTGATGTATAAATACCACCCTCACAAACTGAAATTTCCTAAAATCCACAAATATCCTAAAATATATACCAAAATAGTTCTTCTTCACTATACCCATTACCTAGTTCTTAAGGTATCACCAAAATAACAAATCAATTGTCTATATGGGTCTCTCATGGAGGTGATATTAATGATCAAATTTTCTCAATGTACCTTTGTTAATTTCTTTTCATCTTCTATTATATCTCAAAAACCATTATCAATCCTGTAATAACAATCCCAAAATTATTCAATTAATGTAATGTTATGTTGATAATATAATATCATATATCCATCCATTTTTTACCTCCAATATTCAATAAAACAAAACTATTGTACAAATTATGCTGGTTATTTGACATTATGAATAATGTTATTATTCATTTTCAATTACCTCCTTAATCGAAGGTCATGGAACTATTATTTTTTAAAAAATTAATATTTTATAGTTATACTATTTCCTATTTCATGTTTTGGAAATAACATATAATCATAATGTGAAACAAAAAAACTAGATCCATGTGGTTAGAAAATCCCAATATTAAACAAAACAGTTATAATTATCATTTTATCAAATGATTCATCATAATTTATGAAATAATAAAATAAAAATAAGACCATTATAACTTATATATGTGAAATAATAAAATTTTATTACAAATCTATCATTTGATAATAATGTCAATAAAAATAAAAAAATGAACCAATCATGAAAATCAAGAAATGAACTCACCTAAATAATGATAATATTCAATATTAGTATTGAATAGGTCTTAATATACCATAAAAATGCTATATAAGGCTTTTTAGACATTGATAAAGTTTTATAAAAAATTAATAATATTATTTAAACCATTACAAGGAAGGGTGATATACCAAAAACTAATGTGAATTGTGAGGTAAGGGTCTCACTCCTACATTTTAATTCACTATGATATTTGCATAATTAACAACTTATTTCATGTTTCTATTGTATATACTGCCCCTGGACATATAGTATCATAAATATAATTAAATCGATGTTATTTATTTTTTTATTTGATAATTATTACTTTTATGGGTTATTCATTTCAATTGATTGTAAAGTGGTAAGGGAATTCATAACATAGCCTCAATTCATTGAGATAACATTTTAAATAATTGATTATATTATGATACTATTAATAGTGTTTTGAATTTTGATTTATAAATGATTCATTTAGGATTTTTAATTTTCATTTACCTTGAATAAACGAAATTTAAATATTTCTTTATCACTTCAATGATTTAATTTTTATGATGGATTTTATTCAATTAATTTTTAAATAATTCCTAAAAAATAATTTTTATTTCATGTCCACGTTAGAATTAATTGGTTAAAATTATTTTTCTACTATTCTGTTATGAATTTTAATGCTATTTTTAGTCATTTTTCAATTTTTAAAATATTAAATGAAATGATTCCTTTTTTCATATTCAATGATATGTTTTTATTTATATTTCAAAAACTATATGGTATGAATTTTGAAAATTATATGTCATGAGATGATTTTATAGACATCATGAATCATTAATGTTATGACTCTAACAATACAATATTAGATGGTTATTGTCACAACCCACCATCACCAAGATGAGGGAAGGGATAGAAGAATTCCATACCCTTCCTTCCTCAAGTTGTAGGAGATATAATGACCCCTGAAACCCACCTTCAACATTTCTCGGAGTGGGGACTACATCCAGGGGTATAGAGTCACACATATAATGGAATGAATTTCCCTTTTTTATTTAGTTTGATTTGGAGATGTGATAGTAAATCCAAAAAAACACCAAAACTGGAGGTAAAAGTAAATCTAAAACAAACCAATCCAATATTAATGATCCAAAATAATGTGATACAATGAACAAGAGAAATCCAAAGGAATGTACCAATGAAAATTAATGTAGATACAAAACAGCCCAAATGCCTAAACTAGTATGGTCCTATACTATCCTCTATGTCCTCCTGGAAACCTGAAAGTAGTTTTATATATATAGGGTGAGTATACATGTATACATAGTAGGGAAATTATAAATCTATAATTCACAAGTGGGGAGTCATAATAATGCCCTGTAAAAAAAGAGATATCAATGCACCAAGAAAGTAAACAATCCACCCAAACATCACTAAGGCACACTCCCCAAATAAAGCAAGTAAAGTCAAGTAATATTAAAATACATCGTTGTTTGGTTACCCCATGACACTCTCCCACTAACTATTGAAGACATCTTACTCATCAAACCTCTCCTGCCATTCTCACTACAGTCCCACTACCATCCCCCACTCACACAAACCTATGCTACCACAACCACACATCCTTCCCGTAAACACCTTGATCTCTACAGCAACATGTAATCACACCCATAGACACCTGGTCCAGACCAATAACCACCACGCCTTGAGACACCTAGACCTCATCCCGAAGGAACTTAGGAAACCACCTACACACACACATGGGACAACCACCACAACATACCCTACATGAATAATATGAGGCTATAATTAACTTCAAGCAATAAAAAACTACCCAAAGAATCTTGGGATACATGAGAAACAAAGAATAAAAGGTCCTAATAAACAACCACTTATAAGAGTGTGGGGTACAATACCCTACCCCTTGAAATGGGGGTCTTCGGAATAAAGTGATGAAATTGAGTTGGGCGTGAATAAAAAACATAAAAACTAAATTATACTTATAGGTAACAATCACACATCTCAACCTAGGGGTTCTAAAACCATCTCATATGAAATCACTATCATTAATAATCATTCGTAACAAGCACCACTACAACAACCATGTCACAACACATTTCCAGGGAACAATTCCCCATTAAACCTATTTTTTTTCTGAAAACATTTATTCCATTTACACAATTATTCACTACTAGGAAACTAAAAGGCATATCCACAAGCCAAGGATGGAAAAAATCCAAGAAAAAATTTAATAATTCACACCTAGTTCACTTGTAATGTCTAAATAACACAAGGGATCTGTGAGAACCCTCAATGTACTACCACCAAACCAAGCCCCAACAAATATCCCCACACGGCCTTAGGTCTACAAGACATAAACTAATGAATAGGGGATCCCATCCCCATACATTTCACATCACAATAATCAACTTCATACATCACTAGAATAGATAAAAAGAGTTTTCAAATTTTATTAAGCCATATATTTAGTTATGATTTTTCTGTTTTTTTAACCGGGTGATCAAAAAAAGATTCTTATTCATTAGGAATCCATATAATCAATCGAGTTTCCATGATTTACCGGTTTCCATGTTAATGAAATTCCATAACATAAATATACAGAAAACATAGGATCATTAGTGCACAACAAGGGAGCACCAACAATAATGATTTTAACTGGACATTAGCCCATACAATTAAAAACATATAAGTAAAGGTAAAAGAGTACCACAGTATCGTCAAACACACCTAGTCATTCCTTACAACCATTTATGCTTCATCCATCCCAATAAAGACATTATCATCCCCCCTCCTCCCCGCGAATGATACATATTAAAGAGAGATTATGGAAAAACTCTAGTTTCGTGATAAAAAATTGAATTTTTTCTCCTAGTGCCAACAATTGCGGATTCAAAAATTGAAGGGGAGGAACTTGGAGGACTCCATGAATGAGCATGAAATGGTCCAATAGTGGTTACCCAATAAAAAATGGAAATGGGATGCCAAACACACCATGGAAAGAAGGAAACTATCCTTGAATAAGAAAGAACTAATTCTTCTGTGATAAAAAGACGGGAACCTGGAGTTACGGGATATGAAAAAAATATGGAATGTCTTTAAAGGAGGATGGTTGTATCTACTCAGAGTTAGATGGTTACACATAATGGAATTAATTTTTATTGAATAATTATCATCGAAGGGGTTGCCAAAATAGAATTGCGTTAAAGGATTTCATTTAAAGAGGGGAAACCAAGTCTGTTGAGGGTCACCCCACTCCTAGGAAATTTAAGACATTGTTTATGACACTAAAAATGGCCCTGAACCACTTTAAAAACATATGAAGGCTTAAACGTGGTATTATATAAAATAGTGGGAAATGAATCCTTGACACCCCTTTTTGGATGATTGGTGAGAGAGATAGATGAAACCGATCCGTGGAACTGATCGGGTGAAGCTGATCGTGTGAAGCTAATCCCACAAAGCTGACCCCATGAAGTTGATCGGTGAAACTAATTGGGTGATTCTTATTGAGTGAAGCTTATCTCATGATGTTAATCTGTAAAACGAATTGGGTGAATTCAATCTTGTGAAATAGATTGCGTGAAACAGATCTATGAAACCAATTGGGTGAAACCGATATGTGAAACCGATCGGGTTAAACCGGTTTGTGAAACCGATGGGGTGAACCCGATTGTTGAAACCAATCTGTGATACCGATTTGGGTGAAACGAATCAGCGAAAATGATTGGGTGAATCCAATATGTGAAACAATTGGGTGAAATCAATATATGAAACTGATTGGGTGAAACCGATATGTGAAACTGATTTAGTGAAACGTATCTGTGAAACTGATAGGGCGAAATCGATCTATGAAACCGATTGGGTGAAATTGATATGTGAAAAATATTGGGTGGAATAGATCTATGAAAATGATTGTGTGATTAAGTTTTGTGAAACCGATTGGGTGAATCTAATCTGTGAAAAAAATTGGGCGCATCCTATCTGTGAAACCGATTGGTGAAACCGATCTGTGAAACAGATTTGGGTGAAACCGATTTTTGAAAATGATTGAGTGAATCTAATTAGGTGAATCCAACATGTGAAACCGTTCTATGAAGCTGATTAGTGAATCTGATCGGTGAAGATGATCTCTAAAGCTGATCAGTGATGTTGACTAGTGAAATAGATTAGTGGGACTGGTTGATGAGTCCAGGACACCACAACATTTAGAATTTGTCAATGTAATGGACCAGGAAGGGTTAGGCCATTACATCGGATACCTCTCAAAATTATTCTTGCCCTCAAGAATACAAGATTAACCAAACAACCACACTAGAAGAGACCTCTTGGGGAAAAACACCCCAAACAGCCATACAAATCCCAAGGATCACATTTTCCTGACACATGGATCAGGGAGTTTCCTCCTCCATGTCAAGATAATTTCCACTAGTGCGTCACTGAATTTCCCGAACGAGTTTACCCACACCTGCGCTAATGCATATTGATTAGGAATCAGGTTACCCCTTCCCCAGATATCTTATCATTTCATAATCAATCTCAGTGTAGGGAAAAAAATCATCTTAAAAACCCACATGGTCAAAATTACATCACATCAAGTCACAAAAACAAGAACAACAAGGAAGAATAAGAACATAAACTCAAAACAGCTTTGGGTACTGGGTGGGCATTTGAGATTCTCTCTCCCAAGTACTCTCCTAGATTCCACAGTGCCACCACAACACAGAAACAAATGGTTTGGTTCATCCACGAAGAACATTCTCATATCAATCTTTGATCCTCAATGGTCGCTCCATGAATGTAGAATCATCCCTTATATTCAACTCTCCCCAGCCAATGACATGTGAGTCATCAAGTATATATTGACGAAGTTGGGAGACATGGAAAACGTCGTGGATCCTTTCCAACTAAGGTGGAAAATCCAACTGATATGCCACCACACAGACTCATCCAAACACTTCAAAAGTACTGATGAAACTAGGAGTGAGCTTTCACACCTTGTCGAACCATCTCTACCCACGTTGAGATGAAACCTTATAAAATATATGGTCTCTAACCTCGAACTCCATGGGCGTCCTCCTAAAATAGGCATACGACTTATTCTGGTCCTTGGCAGCCTTTATCCTCTCCCACATAAGTTGAACCATCTCTGTTGTGCTCTGCACTACCTCGAGGCTATAAACACTTGCCTACCCAACCTCGGAGTAGCACATGGCAAAATTACCCGGACTCTTGTAGAAGGTTTAAAATGGTGAAATGCCAATAGTAAAGTGATAACTGTTATTGTATAAAAACTATAAAAAGGGAAAATGGCATTCCCATGGTACAGAAGAGTCCAAAACACATTCTCTTAGCATATCATCCATTTTGTGGAAGGGTTTGCTCTGTCTGCCCATCTGTCTGGGGGTGGAAAGCAGCGATAATGGGTCGGTGGGTACCAAAAGCATGGAGCAATCAGCTACAGAATCATGAGGAAAACCGTGAATCCCTATCTGAGACTATAGACCTCGAAACTCCATACAACCACACCACCTCATCCATGTATCTATGTGCTAAAGTATCCACACCACACGACTCCATGATCTCCAGGAACTGAGTTGATTTCGCCAACCGGTCTACCAGAACCTTGATATCATCACATCCTCCTTGAACCCAGGGTAGTCCTGTGAAGAAATCCATTGAAATGTCATACCAAATACACTAGGGTGAAATTTAAAGGATGCAACAAACCTCATGGGAAACGGTGTTCAGACTTCACCTGCTGACACACTAGGAACCTCAACACGAACTCCGAAACTGACTGTTTCACTCCAGGATTCAAAATTGTTCCCTTCGAACTCGGTACATCTTGGAAACTCCAAGGAGTACTGCTAATATTGAGTTATAGAAATCATGGATAACACCCTCCATCATCATCTTTGGGACCACAAACATCCCTTGAAAAAAAAAATTGATTCTGACAATACTCTAAACACCCTTCAGAAGCATAGCCTTGGTTTACCCAATCGTACATCACTTCAGTCTCTAAGACGCCACAATGAGACTCCTCCACCTTCCGAAATATAGAGGACTGCACTGTCATCTGATATAGACAACCTCCACCACAATCAACCATTGCATCTATGTGTTGGGCATCCAACCCCTCCATTGCCATCAAATTATGTAGATATTCATTAACTGCTTCCCTTCATGACTTCCTTTTCAAGGCATCGGCCACCACGTTCCCCTTACATTTAGTGTAAGAGATATTGAAGTTGTAGTCCTGAAGAATCTCCACCCACCATCATTATTTCATGTTCATGTACCCCTGAATAAAGATATTCCTCAAACTCTTGGGACCTTTGAAGGACAAAACGTGATCCATGATTAGGTATTACTGCCACAACTTTAATGAGAACACTACGACTCCATCATCGAGGTCATTAGTGGAACAGTTATTCTCATGATGAAGTAACTACCTAGACCGATAAGTTATCTCCCCACTACTGCATCAATACAAACCCCAGTTCATTTCTAGAAGCATAAAAAATTACCTCATACAACACCCCTTCCAGTAGAAACAAGTGCATTGGAGTGCTGACCAATCATTCCTTCAGATAGTTGAACACTTCCTGAAACTGCATATGCCATACGAATGCCTATTCTTTTCTAGTCATGGGTATAAAAGGGACATTAACACGAGAGAATTCAGGTACGAACCTCCGATAATAGCTTGTCAGGCCTAGAAAACTACTAATATTGATCACATTATTGGGTGCTTCCCATGAAATAACCACTTAAACCATTGAATGATCAACCACTAACCATGATGAGACACCAGTTGTCCAATGAAATGCACATCTCATGTCATCAACAGGAACTTGGACAATTTCCCATAGATATAGTGATGTCGAAGGATCTATTGGACCATCCTATGGTGCTTAGAATTTTCATCCTCTGATAATGAGTCGATTTAAATATCATTAATGAACACAATGATGAAATACACTAGAAACTCATAAAAAATAGTGTTCATGAGCCCCAAAAACACAACATGTGCATTCGTAACACCAAACTACATTACTACGAAATAAATGTTCCCATACATTCACCTGAAAGCATTATTGGGGATATAACTATTCTTCACCATTAACTGTTGATACCCAGACCACAGATCAATCTTGGAGAACCTAACTACTCCCCTAATATGGTCAAAGTGATCGTCTATCCATGGGAGAGAGTAATTGTTCTTGAATGTTACCTGATTCAGTCTCTGGTAGTCTATGCATAGTCTTAGACCACCATCTGCCTTCATCGTGAACAAGATTGGAGCACCCCATTGAGCCACACTGGGTCATACAAAACCATTCTTTATCAGATTTTAAATCTGAATCCGCATCTTCGGCAACATAGAAGGCATCATCTGATTAGGAGACATGGAAATAGGATGGTCACTAGGTTGTAAGTCTATCCCGAACTCAACTCCACAACAAGGGGGTAGAGTCACAACCTCCTCGGGAAAAACATACAGGAACACTTTAACAAATCTTGGAGCATCCATCATCTATGCATGCATTGATCTTGCTGAAAGCTCATCCAACAGAGAAAAGAGAGGCTCTACCCACCGTCTCCCCACCTAACAACTCTGTTCACCAACAAATGATACACATTTGCTTTCCTCATCAAATAACATGACTATTCTATGCAAGCAGTCGATTACAGGGTTCATAGAAAACAACCATTTGATGCCTATGATGAAATCATATGGATGTATTTATAGAAAAAGGAGATCCACACTAGACTGATGCGGACCCAAAATTATTCTACATCATCGACAATCATCAAATAGACTAGTATAAACCCAACTAGCACACCCATCACTAGGGGCATAGAGAGTCTATCTGTGTCTATATCTAAGGAATGTTCTAGAATGAGTGTAACAAAGGAGTGTGATTTTCCAGAATCTAACAAGGCATATAAAATAGTGCTAAACAAGCTTATCATACCTCAAAAGACATCTTACCCTGGTGGAGCAGGTGCCTCTATGGCATGCACTTGACCATGCCCAGCTCCTCTACCCCTCGGTTTTCAGCCACCTCCATAACCATGCCCTATTCAAGGTCCTTGAGGAGAACCCTGGGGTCATCCTCCTCCTACAAAGTCTGATCTTGGTGGAGCGGGAGATCATTGTCCCTGTTGTGGCTACTGAAAGGGCCTGGCTACAAACTGTTGTTGCTGGGGTGGGTGCTGAACCTACCAAACCCCATTGTACTACACTCTGTCCAAGCACTGATTCCAACGGGGTCCATGTATCCCACTTATGGTGAACCTCGGACTTGGGACTGTGAGGAAAGGGCGAGGACTGGAGGATCAGAACTAAAAATGTTGTGGCATGCTCCTAACTGGTCAAAACTTATAAGGCAATGACACTAGAGACCTACTATTGACACCATTTCAATTTGATGAGCTCAAATGGATCCCCTCTTTTAGAACACGTCCGAGCATGTGCATCCTCGCCACCAATTAAGCCTTTTCTATACTTCCATGTACGTCAGTTTAGTGAAGGGAGAAACAAAAGAATGAAGAGAAGGTCAACATGCCTCCTCTAAAAATCTCACCAGAGACT
Organism: Viscum album; assembly: GCA_963277665.1. Taxonomy (NCBI): domain Eukaryota; kingdom Viridiplantae; phylum Streptophyta; class Magnoliopsida; order Santalales; family Viscaceae; genus Viscum; species Viscum album. The sequence continues at coordinate 61,670,755 of OY728164.1, read as the reverse complement.
CCTCATCCAGAAAATGGTCCGGAACAAAATGAAGGATATCCATGAACATGATTCCTAGCTCCTTCACATACATTCTCCCCTACTAAAGGGATAATAGTTCCTATATATTCTATTCCTTCATCGTGGAAGAGTGGAGTTCTACCTGATATTCATTCTCGATGTCAATACATGAAACTTCAGACTCCCTCTTCTCCCCATGATAGATTCTCCACCGCTGATGCACCGCTCCCCACATTTGGATTATAGCAAGGAGAACCCAGTACACTATTGGATCCTGAATCAAGCTGAAAGAAATCACCAGATCCTCATGCCAACTCTCTGTATCCATGTCCAAGATGCTGCACTCATACTTTCTGAGGGTATTCCGATGAACAGAATGAATCATCCTCAATAACTATTCATCCTCCTCCTCACGATAATCCCTCTGCTGATTAGTCAAATCATCCTCCAAGGCCAATATTTCTCACACTACTCATGGTGGTCATCTTGGTGCCACATCAACGAGGTAAACATGTAATTCCTAATCCTGAGTAGTGTGGATGATATATGTTAAATTTTCCTTAAAACGTTTTATTTATTTAAATTCCCAGACTACCGAAAACACAGAAGGACAAAAGTCATTATGATGAAAACACCTTTCCTAGCATCTCTACCCTGTAATAAATGTTTCCTTAGTAGGTAGATTGGTAGGTCTTGAATCCTTGAATCAGATCATGGGGGATCTAAAATCACATGTCCTAGCTAGTCTTCACTGACCTATTTCACTCAACATGATTGCCTAAAACTTATTACCTACCATCCCACACAATCCTCACAGTGCCTAACGACAAGATCCATCATATCTATCAATATTCGATTGATTCCATTAAGTCAAGCCCCTCCATCCCAAAGATGAGGGAAGGGGAATCTGATTGTTAGACCCTTCCTCAAGTTGAATGATAGATAAAGACCCTCAAAACCTTCCTTTAATAGGTCCTGGAGTGGCGAGTAGCACCACGGGTATAGAATAACAGATTAAATGGAAGGCATTAAAATTTTTATTTAGTCAGATAAAGAGTATAGATAGTAAATCCCAAACAACACCAAAATTGGAGGTAAATGTAAAACCAAAACAATCCATTCCCATTTGCATGTTACAACAGTTAATTCTACAATGTATAAGAAACCATCATAGGAATGTACTAAAGAAAAGAAATTAAAAAACATCAAATCTCCCAAAGACCGAACTAGTATGGTCATGCCTGATCACCAATGTCCTCCTATAAACCTAAAAGTAGTTTTATATACATTGGATTTGTATACATGTATACTCAGTAGGGAAAACTAAAAACTCACATGTACAAGTGGGGAGGCATACTAATGTCCCGTGAAAAAGGAGATATCAAATAACTTAGTAAGGAATCTATCCACAAAAACCTTTTGAATCACACTCCCCAAATAATGAAAATAATGTAATAGTAAAACACATCGATGTTTGGGAACCCCGTGCCACTTTCCCATAGTTTATTGATTACATATTACACGTTAAACCTTTCCTGCCAGTATCACCACAGTCACAATACCATCCCCCACTCACAGTCACCTAAGCTTCCACACCCACACATCCCGCCTTTAAACACCTTGGCCACAATAGCCACACATAACCACGCCTACAAAAAACAAGTGTTTGAACAACTACCACCATGCCCGAAGACACCTAGGCCTCATCCTAAAGTAACATGGGAAACAATCCACCCTCACTCTCCTGGGAAAATCACCGAAACATACACTACTTGATGAATCTGGGATATAATGGACTTCAGGACATGACAACTGTCCTGATGACCCGACCCGCCATCCCACTGGGCTTAACGGGCTTGGCCAATTCACACAGAAACATTAATAACTATAAGACCGCGCGTATGATAGATGTTTAGTCTGTGGAATTAGGACCCTCGTGATGAAGAGGTCCTTTTTTGATACTCTAAGTGAGTTTCAGACAACTTTGGAAAATGGCAGGGATTGGAATGAGTGTATTTCCAAACGGGCCCCTGGAATGAAAAAGCCAATATCTCTCAGACTAGGAATCTTATTGATGAGTTGTCTATCGCATTAGGTTCCTTTTGAAGAGACAGAACATTAGAATACATCAAATATGGTCGTTTTTATAGTTGATGTATTGACCCCTTTCCTCGAGGAGCCGACCCTCTCGGAATCGAGCTTGTTGTGTGCGGGAACACAAGAGATGGTTGTGACTGCATCAACTACTATACTGTAATCCTCCGTGGGTTCGACATCGACGATTACTATACTGGAATCCTACATGGGATTGAAAGCGATGACTACTGTACAATTATCCTTCATGGGTTCGATAACAATGACTACCATAATGGAATACTCCGTGGGTTTGATGATTATGACTAATGTTCTTGTATCCTGTGTGGGTCCAGCAGTTTGACCTCTATACTTGTATCCTGGGTGGGTCCGGCAGAGTAGCTGGTCTTGTATCCTCTATGGGTCCGAAATATTAGCTGGTCTTTTATCCTGTGTGGGTCTGGCAACTTAGATGAATCAGTGACTACATTTGATCATCACTATCTCTATACAAAAGATGTATACCTATGTGAGTTGAGTCTTGAATTTCAATCATTATCATCGATGTGATTGATTTCTTTCTTCTATGGACTGAGTTGTGCATGGCCTCGAGAGTTGGATCTGAACTATTATTGATAACTTAGGTATATGTATGGGCATATACCTATGTAGATTTTGTTGGTACTTCTTGATTGTATCCTTCTTTAGTGGTTTATCCTTCATGGATTCTTGGAGACCTTTAGGGATCTCGGGGACCCTAATGAGTATCATATAGTCACCCCTACACGAGCTATTCCCACACTCTATTTTGTTTGATGCAGACGATAGATAACACTGATCGAGGTGGAGTCTTGTGGATCATGACGGTACATGGAGGTGGACCACTTCATGAGACGTTCACGGAGCGGACAGTCAGACCTGATTTGTTGTAGAGGCCATATGTACCCACCCTGTAGGTGGGATTTCCGAAGGACGAATAGATGGTTGATGTTTTACATTACTGTAGTTGTACTATATTTTCAGTTGTACTGTACATTTTGTTAGGCTTGTATTTCTGGCCCCCTTTCCTTCCATAACTAACTTTTATACTTAGTATACATAGTTATTACTTCAGTTGTGTTCTCTATTGTGTTTGTTTACATTTATAAAGGAAATGCCTTCCCAGCATAGTAAATTATGCCTTTGGTGCTAGTCGCCATCCCCTAGCCTATGGAAGGCGGGTATGGGGTAGTCACGACACGGGCCCCGAGGAAGGGTCGTGAAAAATTGGTATCGGAGGAGTCGGTTCTACCAGATAACTTAGGACCCCGATCTATCATACAGTGAAGTAATAGTGTTAAGAGTGTTGAGTGTGGTTTTTAGTCCAGGTAGTCCAATTTTGGTGCGGCGGCCGACGTATCCATACACCAGGACCCTGACCTCTGATTTCCGACTCAGTGCACGAAAACACAGATTGTGTGTGTGTTTCCTTAGAAGATTTTTCTTTGTGATTACTTTGTGTCAACTCACCATGTATAATGTTTTTACCGTGACACACCTGTTTCTTATTAGGATGGCCACATGAAGGTATCCATTTAGGGTTACGAGTTACGTGCAAGATGGTAGCCCATCGAGGGATGAAGCATCGCTGTAGGGCCCCATCACAGCGGAGGCACCAGCGGTACCACTACCCGCTGTTCCACCGATACCACAATCCATATCAGCAAAGAGTGCATGCCAGCTGAGTGCATTGCACAAGTTCCATCGATAGTGGCCTCTAAGGATTCAAGGCGAGACATATTTTCAGACGGTTGGGTGCTGGCTGGAGGTTGTAGCACGAGTTTTCCACAAATTTGGGACACCCGCTGACTTGATGGTGTACATAGATATTAGTCTCTTTCAGGGAGAATCCTAGAGGTGGTGGATCCTGATGCTCCAGTTTTAGGATGAGGTGACTCTCACCTGGGGATACATCGAGGGTGTTTTCAGGGCATAGTTTTTTCGAGAGACTCTACACTCTGTGCGTGCTCAGGAGCTGCAGTCATTGCCACAGGGATTTCCGACACTAGACGAGACATAAGCAGCATGTAGTAGGCAGATGACATGGGGGAACAAGTGGGTTAGATCAATAGTTGTATGAATACGGGGCACCTGAGGCCGAGGGAGCTCAGAACGAATGAGGTCTATTTTTCTTGTAGGGAATGGGGTCACAGAGCGCGTGATTTTCCGACTCCATGCACATTTGATCAGTAGGCGTTGGATGTGCCACCGAGATAGAGGCAGCGGCAGGAGCTTGAGCAACAGCCGAGCAGTGGACGAGGTCGTGGAGTAGGTCCTTCAGCAGATGGTGATCAAGTCACCGAGCACTACTACTACCACAAACCATAGACATTTCTCCTCGAGCTCTGGGAGCTGGTGGACAAGAACAAGACTATATCCAAGCATAGTGGCCATTGTTCAAGAGGCTTCTAGCTTTTTTGTTTTCATTGTTTGTGTTTTTTTGTTTCTTTTTACTATGAGATTAATCAATAAAAGGAACATGTCCATGTGATGTTTCCTTCCCTATCAAATTGTGTGGTAGATACTGAGGGGTATTAGTTAAAACCGTTGACTTTTCCCTCACATTCGAGATTCCTACTGGAGGAGATCTAGTTACGACACACTGATGCAAATAGTGTGACTCAACCCTTGGAGGTGATAGTAACAGTTGGATCTCTTGGTAGTGGGTTTGAGGCCTTATGAAATCGTCCATGGAATGAAATAATATTGTTCATGTTAATATTGACTGTATTAGGCAAATAACGTGGTTCATACAAGGTATGAGACCAGATTTCTCTTTTCGGCAAAGGAGAAATCATAGAAGCCTTTGTAAGATGTAAATGAAAAGGGGTATAGTTGATTTTGTTACAAATGGCTAGTCACACCCATAGTTTTTTGATCCAACAATTTACGGTTTACTCTAATATCAAAGTCTCGTGTGTGTCTTCTCGTAGAAGGACTTGTACCTAAGACAGTGTTGATGGCTCGAGTTCCTACAGGACTCTGACTTTAAGATAGTCTACACTCCTGGGAAGGGGAATGTTGTAACAGATGCTCTCAGTAGAAGATTGGGAATTCAGCTGCTGGGAGTGGAGATGGAGCAGATAGCCGTGTTGCAGATATCCTTTGTGGATATTGATGGAGCGGCCTTTCTTCAGTCTCTCATAGTCACACCTCCACATCTTCAGCGAGTCAGGGAGGCACAATGTGGTGACGTAGACTGTGAGACCTGAAGTTCTCATATATCCTCAGGGAAGGAACCTTTTGGATTTTTCTGAAGGAGGGGAGAACATAATACTCTTCAGGGGACGTACTACGATACCATTTTCACTGCAGGAGGAAGTGCTGAGAGAGTTTCACACTTCACCTTTATCGGTACATATAGGAGTGGCAAAGATATACCAGGACCTCAGACGACAGCACTGTTGGCTGGGTATGAAGAACTTTGTAGGAGATTTTGTATCATGATGCCTCACTTGTCAGCAAGTTAAGGACGAGAACCAAGTACCAGTGGGCTTGTTTCATCCCTTAGAGGTTCCAGAGTTGATGTAGGATGGTATATCCATGGATTTCATGATGCGGCATCCACATACATCTAATGGACATGACTCTATATTGGTGATCATAGACTGACTCAGCCCGTCGGCCCACTTTCTACCAATCCGAGGGAAGGGATATGTAGAGATCTTGGGACGACTCTACATTCATGAGATCGTACAAATTCATGGTGTGCCATCGTCTATCGTATCCAATCGTGATGCTCATTTCACTTCCCGGCTATAGAAGGTGTTACAAGAGGCTTTTGGGATGCAGATACTTTTGAGCACCTTCATCCATACAAAGACAGATGACCAGACTGAGAGGACCATTCAGACTCTCGTGGACATTCTCTGTGCATGTTTCCATGACTTTGGTCGCAGTTTGGAGGATCGCCTACACTTGGTGGAGTTTGCGTACAACAACAGCTACCACTCCACCATCAGGATGGCCCCTTATGATGCGTTGTTCGACCGACCTTGCAGATCCCCTCTCTGCTGAACCTAACCTGGGGAGTCAGCACTTGTAGGACCAGAGATGATTCAAGCTTTGACGGAGAAGGTGCAGATCATCCAGGAGTGGATGGAGACTACACAGAGAAGACATAATTCCTATTCTGATAAGATATGGAGACCATTGGAGTTCAAGGATGGTGACCACGTCTTCTTATGGGTCTCACCTCGACAAGGTCTATGAATATTTGGACGGGGCGGGAAGTTATCTCTGCATTTCATCAGTCCATTCTAGGTCCTCAGCATAGTAGGTGATGTGGCTTACCGCCTGGACCTTCCACCTCAGTTGCACTAGGTGCATGACGTCTTCAAAGTATCTTAGCTGAGGAGATACATGCATGAACCCTCCCTCATCATAGACCACGTGGATCTAGACATTTCTGATGGGGAGACATTCTCAGAGGTCCTGGGGGAGATTAAGGATCGACAGGAGAGGGTCCTACGTGGGCGGTCGATTCCTCTAATGCGCATTCGCTGGCAGCATGAGAACCTTTATGAGAGAACATGGGAGTCGGAAGCTCAGATGCATGTATAATACCCACTTTTTCCCACTAGTGTGTGTTGTAGCTTTACGGGGATGTAAATCCCTGAGGTGGGAGTAACGTAAAGGCCCAAAAATTTCATGAATTATTTTTCTTAAATACTTTGGAATTTTACGAGTTTTCAGTTTCTGACAGCACTTGATTCCGAGGCCCGGTGTGTCTGGAAAAATTTCTAATGTTTTCTTCGAGTACAATCAATAAACGTAAATGTGGGTTTTTCTATATTTTGAATCGGTGCCCGGAATTGAAAGCATATGACATCGGGAAACTCGCATCATTGGTATTCTCTTAAGGGGAACTTTACCGCAGTGGAGTTTTATGCGGGTTGAAAGTTAATTTTTTTGGTATAATAAAAAAAAGTTAAATAAAATTGTGGTGAACAATTTTATTTATCTTGGGTAGCTAAATACGACATGGGGAAGTTATTCATGGGTCTCACACCGACATAAACTCTCATGAGAGGATATTTGTGAGGTGGGGCCCACATGAGCCCTAAACCATTAATCTCCCCATAACTCCCCTAAACTCCTTTAAACCCCCATTAATTAATTTGTTAACTCCACTATTTTAAATTTAAACTCTCCACCTTCACTACATTACGTTTTCCAACTCAATTAATTAATATCCTTATTAATTAATTGGCACAACTCTTCTTTTTGAATTAATTTGAATTGGTTGGAATTTCATTAAATTTTGGAGAAGTCTAATTTGATATTTGTGATAGAAATTATTTTTGGTGGCAGAACCACTGGAGAATTAGAGAATCTTCGTTCTTCAATGATGAACATCATTCTTCCAATGAAGAACCACTGAAAAGTGATGATGTCTACTTCAATCTTCGGACAAGCCAAAGGAGAAGGAGCCACCCGCATGGAACGTCGATGACGCGTCATCATTGGCTCCTTCTTCCCCGATGTCAAGGAGTACACATCGTTTCCCCATGACCCTTTTTTCTGCGATGCTCAATTACACTGAACCTTATTTCGAACTAGGGGTTTCATATAATTTATAACTAAATAACTTATCTCTAATATGTTGATTTATTTGGAATAATATCAGCCAATTGTTACCGCCTAACGCAGAGGGCACGGGCTGAACAATCACAGCCTGACAACCCAACAATGTTTTCCTGAATTTATTCGTGATTGAGGCATAGTGGAAGAGGAAGCGACGAGCGAAGGCGGTGGCCGCGTGTCGGCCGCATGCGGAGAACCGCTGCCTGCAACCGCATGCCGCTCGGATGATGATGAACCGGCCCTCTAATGCCGACCGGACCAAAGGGACCATGTTGCCATAAGGGTTGACACACTGTAGAGAACCACTACACATGCTCCACGGGCCGCTCGATGGAGAACCATCCAACTGGTCAGCCGACCGGGATGAAGGAGCCATCGCGCCAGGAAGGCGCCTCACTGAATGGACTGCAGGCCGCCCATGTTTCCCCCTCGCGCTAGTGAGGCTGACAAGTTGGTAGGGCGGCGCCACTCGGTGCTGCCGGTTTTTTAAAGCTCCCCCCTAGATTTCTCGGCCACCCAGGCCCAGCCGCTCGGCCACCCAGGCCGAGCCAGTCAGGCTAGCCGGATGAGCCACGACTAGCATGCCGAGCCGCGGCCAGACGGGCCGCGCCGTGCTGCGCCGGGCCTGGGCGCATGGCTCATCGGGCTGGTCTGACCCTCTATGAGGTCGGACCCACGAAAACTGGTTTGAACCAACCAGCCAGCCCATTAGGCTTAACAGTATGAGCCCATTATCACTTAAACGTAAATAACAATAATACGGCGCGTCTGATCGACGCACCGTCTATGGCACTGGAACCCTCATGACGAAGTGGTCCTTTTACGATACTCTATATGTGTTTTGTACAACATTGGAAAACGGTCAGGTTTGGAATGAGCGTATTTCCAACTGGGCTCCTAGAACGGAAAAGCCAATATCTATCAGACCAGGTGTCTGATTGACGCTTCGTTTTTCGTGTTTGGTTCCCATTGATGAGAAGAAACTTCTGGATACATAAACTCTGGACATCGTGATATTTTATGTATCAAACCCTTGGATTAAGGTGTGGACCCTCCCTGAATTGAGCGTGCTATGTGCGGGAACCGTAGAGCTGGTTGCGGCTGTGTCGACTACTATACTGGAATCCTCCGCGGGTTCAATAGCGACAACTACTATACCAGAATCCTCCGTGGGTATGATAGTGAAAACGATTGCACTAGGATCCTCCATGGGTTCGAAAGCGATGACTACCGTACTTGAATCCTCCATGGGATCGATGGTGATGAAGACAGTTCCTTGAATGCTATGTGGTTCAGAGAGTTCGACCTCTATACTTGTATCCTGTGTGGGTCTGGCAGAGTAGCTAGTCTTGTATCCTGTGTGGGTCTGATAGCATAGCTGTTCTTGTATCCTGTGTGGGTCTGAAATCTTAGATGAATCAGTGACTACATCGGATCATCTCTATCACTATACAATTGATGTATACATGTGTGAGTTGAGTCTTGACATTGAATCATTATCAATGATTTTATTGACTTCTTTCCTGTGAGGACTATGTTGTGCTTGGGCTTGAGAGTTAGAGTAGAACTGTTATTGATAACTTATGTATATGTATTGTCATATACTTAAGTAGAGTTGGTCGGTACTTCGTGATTGTATCCTTCTTTAGGGGTTTATCCTTCGTGGATTATGGGAGACCTTTTGGATTCTTGGGGTCCCTACCAAGTATCGTATACTCACCCCTGCATGGGCTATGCCCGCACTACGTTGTGTTGGATATAGGGAACATACAACACTGATTGAAGTGGAGGCTTGTAGAGATCGACTGTACCCGGAGGTGGACCACTTGGCGAGACGTTCACGGAGCGGACGGTCGAACCTGAGGTGATGTAGAGGCCATCTTTACCCACCCATCAGGTGGGATGTCTAGAGGAAGACTCGTCAGTTGCTGTTTTACATTACTGTAGTTGTACTAGTTTTTCAGTTGTACTGTACTTACTATTGGGCTTCTATTTCTGGCCCCCTTTCCATCTATCACTTACTTTTGTACTCAGTTTACATAGTTCTTACTTCAGTTGTGTTCTCTATTGTGTTTGTTTACTTTTACAAAGGAAATTCCTTCCCAGTTTTTGGATTTTCGCTTTTGGTTCAAGTCACCAGCCCCTTGCCATTGGAAGGTGGGTTTGGGGTAGTCACGGCACAGGCCCCAAGGACGGGTCATGACACCCATCTCTATGAACTGTGCATTTAATTTCCAATCTCAAAATTTTATATATTATACTATATATATAATGAATATATATGATATTTACATCATTTCTAACAGTCTATATAATATGAAACAATTATTGGTCTAATAAGAACAAATATAACAAGTCAAAACATACTCAATAAACATGTTAATTAACACATGAAATGATTAGAATAATGAATGATTGTTGTCAAATTGGTAATGAGGTATTATAAGTAGATTATATATGATAATCTAAAACTTTGTATGATTTTTGTTTATGTTAATAATATTAGTAAAACTATTATTCCATATTTGAATTAGTTTTCATCAAAATGGGAGTGTAATGTAATGTATTTTCATATCAATTTAGAGATATGTGAGACAAATGTCATATTCACCAATTACTTTTTTTGGGTGGGGTATCTATATACCATTTTCATATATTATGTCATTAATACAATAATCCTCTTGTTATCTATTGATTTAAATTGAATTATCTTATCCAAAGAGTTTTGACATGAAAATTACCAAGTGATAAAAGTTATCATTTCAATCTCACTTTATTATGTGATTGTTAACATCATATATAAATAGTAAAATGTTTATAAAAATTTATCATTGTAAATATCATTTATTTTAGATATACATTAAATTATTTGATGGTTATATTTATTTAACATACTAAATACCATATTTACTAATGATTTTTAATTTCAAGTTCATTGATTATTTGGGAATTTTTTTTCAAATCCATGCTTTTACATAATAAAGATATTTGATAAGGCACATGTCCATGAATTAAATTGACTATTCAATATATGATAATATTTTACATGAATAAAATGGTTGGGAACCAGTTATAGATATCCTCTTGATGAATTAAAAGTCTCATAAGATGAATCATTGGGCCAGTCAGATGGGGTTTTACAATAAATGTCATAAACCATATTGTGAACGGACTTAATAGTTGGTGTAAACTGAACCTTAGAAACATGGTGTCTAATAGTTTAATATTTAATTTATTATGGTTTAGTTATTAGTTTTCCATGTTATTTTATAACTAAAATTATTTATAGATATTGTGCATTCTCAATTTATTAATTAAATGGAATGGGATATAGTTACATATCATCCATATTGATATTTCCACGACCAATTATATAAATTGAATGTGTTCCTCATCATTTACAATTTCAAGTTGGTCATTTTCACTAAATCATTAATAGTTATTTTGTACATACCCTAAATAATAATTTTATCTTACCCTTATTATATTTAATTTTATAAGGATATGTAGAAGAAATAATAGAATTATAATATGTAGACGTTATCCATTTAATTTAATTATGTATCATGTTTTATTTTAAATTCCGAATGTAATATGGGTATCATGTATTTAATATTGTTTTAAAAAACTACAAAACTGATCATTCCATAGAGACTTGATTCCTTGTAAACAATCCAAATTATTATGTTGGGACACATAATTTGAGCTTCTAGGTTTGGGGCATTAACAACAAAATTGAAAAAGAATCATTATAAATCAATAATAAAATTATTATTTATACCCAACTAATGATTAATTTTTTTTATAAAGATACAAATATAATGGAATTATTATAAATGATCAAATCTGTAAACAATATATTTCCGAAAAGGTTGGATTCATGAAAACATTACTATTTATGATGATTATAAATGATTGTAGATATTATTAGTAAGGTTTTTAATTATAAAATTAAAATATTCATATTTTTTATATATTTGGATGGAGTACATTATTGTCAATCATGATAAGAGGTAATAATATTGCATCAATAATTTCTCTCGTTGAGATATCTTTTATTTTATGTTCCTTATTTTGTTTATACCATGAAATAATTCTTAGTTTATATGTTAAATCATAAAATTAATTTTTTCGTCAACAATATCGATCATGTTTTTTCACTAATTCAAGAGTCTATTATATTATTTAATACCATATCGATAAGTGTGGTTTCTCTATCCCGATATTCATTCTTTGGGACTCATGTTATATTGAAATCATATTTCATTAGGTGTACATAGTAACAAACATTATAATATATTTACCTCATTATTAGTGAATTTTAATTGTATTAAATGTTTATATTATTATTCCCCAATCATATTTATTTGATTAATGAGATACCATAACCATTGTATAACTAAATCATTTCCACGGTTAAAATTCTATCTACATTTTTTTTAATAAAATATATTTATGTTTTCATAGAAAATACATCAATATATATATATATAATTTTATGTTGATAAGTTTGTGGAACATATTCAACTTATGAAAATAAAAAAAAGTATTGGTTGAGAATTATATCAATACTCACTCGGATGCATGATGAATTGTACTAAGACAGAATACATGGATATACACTATTAGGCTATGTGAATTTAAAATTATCACCTACCCTTTAAGATAAATGATGGAAATATGGGGGAATTCCACTAGAATAATTGAATAAATATATTGTATATTTAATCCAAATCAAATAATTATTAATAATTTTTACATAGATTATGAAAAATAATGTCTCCCAAGTAGGGAGACACACCAATGTACAATATTATGTAATAATTTGGGGATACATTATAAAAAATACCTCTATGATTTTATTGAATTACTAATCTATAGGAAGTTAAACAATAGATTTATTGTTTATAGATAATATTTCATATGTTTTTTTGTAGTTAAAATATACAATTATTTATTGAAGTCTATATTCCGAATGAATACCTAGATTATTGGTGTTATATAATTAAAAAAATTAATTATTGGTATAAGATAATTTTGACTGAATTTATAACCTGTATGGTTGTATTTTACGATAAATAATGTCCTCCTTATATTAGAAATGAAATGGAATGTTATGTCTTTAATATTAGACAACTATTATATGAATCATTTTCCAAATATGAGGAAAAATATAAATGTTTATCCCAGCATACTATATAAAATGTAGATATGCTTGAATGAATGAATGGAAAATTCATTTATGGGTTAATGATGATCCAAAAAAATTGGTTGTTCCCATATAACTTATTTTCATATGGTAAAACAATATCAAAAAACATTTTGTTAAAAATAGATTTCTCTATTAAATAAATACTGAATGATGGTCATAATAATAAGGGGTCAGATTAACATTGTAGGACAAAAAATGTATAAAATGTAGTGAACAATGGTGTTGGATCTCCTGAATGTTGTAATTTTAGGAAGAAACTTCTAGGGCTTGTAGGATGGCAACACAAGTTTGGTAAATGTGATGAATAAAATTCCATACCATTCATGAATTAAAGTGAATATCTGAAGTAATTAATGATTATAGATTTAAGTATCGGTAAAAGTGGCATTTAGTGAGAAATTATATAATAATTAATGGTATTTAGCTCTAAAATTGTAAAGTGGGAAAGAAAAACATTATGTCATCACCCATGTTGTGGTCAATTTTCAAACGTATGTAGTCAAATTTTCATTTCCATTTCACAATATTATTATATGTTTCACTTTATTCTAGATCTTCACACATTTATATATCTTACACATCTTCCAAAAAAATTAGATTCTTCCCCAAAAACTGTGTAATCTAATTACAAATAAAGATAAAAAATGGGAATCTTAACAAAAGAATGATATTTTATGTAGTTTCAATTATGAATAATATGATTAAAATATTTTTTTTCATGTATATAATACCATGGATAAATTTGATTATATCATTGGTATGTATTTTAATTTAATTATATTGAATAAAATATTTCTATGAAAATTACATTCAGGTCTGCAATGGAATGGTCAAATATAGAATCAGTATAGTGGAAATATTACCATATAAATAATATTTTTATTTTCCCCATGGTGTTCACATTAATGTAAATATAGGAAAAGAGGAATCACTATTCAATAAATTTATGATTATTATATTCTAATAATATATGATGTGTCCTTGATAAAATATCTCATTGAAATTTTTATCTAATAGTATCTTGTACATCCACTAGATCATGATATTGATTTGTTCATTGAACTATATCCTTAATAAATACATATTTATAAAAATCATAAATATTTTGGCATGTAGATTTCTAGATTCATAATAAAATGAGGCAATAGTAGATTGAAAAAGTATTTACACTCCCTAGAGCTTCATCATGAGGGCACAATACTATTCGTGAAAAATAAGTATAAGTCTACTATATTTTACATTGATTATATATTGATATATGTATTCAATTGAAATAATAATTATCCATTGACATTGATTGATGACTTATTTAATTCAACTTAAATGGTCTCAATTGGTTTCCAATGTAGATCATTTATGTCATTCTAATTTTTAGAAGGGTTATGAGAAATGATACTGTGATGTTGATATTATGAATAATTTTTAGACATTATGTGTTATTGAAATGCATATGGAAACGAATAGTGCCCCTTCAGTCATTTTATATATTATTGATAAATTATTCATATTGTATATTGATTAAATTGTGTTTTTATTAATTGATGATATCATGATATACATTATGATGTATGAACGTGACAATAAGAATCGTAAAATATTTACTATCTCCTTAAGAAATATATAATAATAATGGATGTATAGAAACTCTAAATTTTATCTCAATGACATTTCATATCGTGGAAATATTTTCTCTTGGATGAAATATCTATTTACATCATTGTTAATGGTTCTAAAATAAAGTAAATGACTGTTGAAAATAACTAAGGTCTAATGTTCAATGTGGTTAGTAGGTTACTATCAATAAATCATCAATGATGACACAACATTTTCAATAATTTTAACCAAGTTAACACATGAATGGGTTATATTAACATGATCAATGAAATGTAATTAATTTTTTGTTAATATTATAATATGATTGATAAATTAACTTGTTTGGAATCTGAAATTATGTTTTGAAGGATATATAATAAATATTGACACATCGAAGAAGGGATTTTGTAGTGTCATTATGAATAATGATAGGTTATTTCCATTTCATCATGACCATTGGAAATTAATTTTTTAAATCTATAAAACCCATGAATATAAAATTAAAACAATAATATTTTCTTGGAAATGTGGGAGGAACTTCCTATATAGAGAATTTTGTGATTTATATTTTTAATAAATTATTATGATGTACATATTTCCATATAATTATATCAACATATGGAAATGATGATAGTTGTAACTACTCTGGGATATATATTTCATGATTCATTACATCCTTATGAATGAAAACAATATAGCTAGATCATTAAGTATGAGAGACCATGGAAATATGACAATGATGGTGAGTAAAAAATTCATCAAAGTTAGAGATATAATAATAATGGATATTTTTATTTCATAGAAATGTGATCCATCAATACATATCCACGATATTTTGAAAGAATTTTTATTAAAAAGGATATATATATACCATAAGGATAATGAAAAATTATGAATGAAGATTAATGTTTTATATGATTGTAAATTGATATAAATCATATATTATAAGGTACTGTTAATGTTCAAGAAGAGTTTATGTGTTTCTATATCACATGTCATTAAGCTCTGAGAGAAATGCACTAACCTCTTGAGTGTGGTGGTGAAAAAAGTTAAAACACATTCAACCTCTAGCTACTCTCCCAGATCAACATCCATATCTCCCCCTACAAACATCATTCTCCTAAAATTTAATCTTCATAGATGGTTCACCCATTATCTCTCAATTCTTTATTTGGTGGTTTAAAACATATAGCAAGATATGTCTCCATCTATCACAAGTGTATCACCTCATATACTTATATCGAGAAGGTCAATACAATGATTCCTAAATAAAAAAACCTCTATCAAAGAATCACATCCATAAATTTATTAAACATCAAGGTCCATATTTCTATCATTGTAAACCATCTTCCAAAGACTCAACCCATATGTTCCCACTGCTAACACAAAAATTCAACATTTACTCCCCAGGAAAAATTTATAACAATGTACGACCCTCTAGAACCCCAACATAGGTATGAATTCATGGAGGAATCACATTACCTCAAATGCCTCTATGCAATCATCTCTTGTAGGTTCGAGATAGAATGAACTGATAAATCATGATATCCATCGAGTGATGATATTGGATGGTTAAAATAAATTAATACTCATCCATAGTCGTATTTCACTAATGAAGTTGTATAAGATCATAGATAAATATACATCTCACCATACTAAAAAATAATTTTCACTAAAAGGTTATAAATCTTTAACAACATAAAAGTCTCCTCAACACATGACTAGGTCACTAATCATGACCACCATCTTACATTTTCATAGAGATGGATCATTGAAAAATAAAAAATCTTATCATCTAGAGTCCTGAAAAAAATTTAATACATACATCACATAGTCAAGCAATTGATCAATTTCCTACTAAATTTTTTCGCATCAGAACATCAGAGGCTATTGTCACTCAAAATTATAAAGAATGTTCAGCATATAAAACGTTTATTCTAGAAAAATGTGCTCCATCATCTTCTTGATAGGTTTTGGTAAAACATTTCCACCAATATCAGGAAACAAATTCAAAACATGTACCTCTATAAAAGCCTCATCATTTCTGTGAACATTAACATGATCCCCATACTGAATAAAGTATATAATTTTTCGTGGTGGAATCTATTAATTTAAATGTTATAGCATGGTCAATTATTATATGTGTATAGATAAATAAAAATATATATTCAAACCACAACCCATTCTTATATGATGCATGTAGAACTTCTTTTCCATGAAATAGTTCAACATGTACTTATTCACCCTTAATATAGATAGAGTCTTGGGGAATGGATCTATTTACCACCACACTAACACATGACTCCATGGTTAGATAATAGAAACTGAAACACATAACACTATATCCTAACTCTAATAAAAATATATATATAACATATTTATAACTGACACTATGATACATGTATTTCATGACCCAACATAATGTGGACTAAACCACAACTACAACAATTCTACATCCATTAGGGAAAATGTTGGTGACTAGTGCTAAGTTCGAGTATCTCTCACATGGGAGGCCTTATCCTAATTTACATGTTAAAAAGTCCATATATTCAATCCCATTGAATGATGGAATGTAAAAAAATGGTAACTATTAAATAATACATCTAAAACCCACCATCACAGTATAAAAACAAGTATTGTAAATAAATTTAATTTCTAACATTGCATAATATAAATGATATAAATATCCTAGATGGATAGTTCTAACTTAAAAATGATGACTATTTTTATAAATGTGGGTGTATTGATATAAATAAACTATTATGATGTATTTTCTATGTTTGGAAGAAAATATAATTCATCAAATATACATTATAGTTTAAAATTGAACCAATACATGATGACACATCTAAAATATCCCTACACACCATGGTTTCGTAATGACGAGTTACAATTTCAAAGGGAATATGTTGTGAGACAGAATTCATTGTTAAATTTTATACTATGCACATATATATTTTTTAATTCTATCTTAATGAATCTAAAAGTAAACATACCATGAGTTATATGGACCATATTCTATTTTAAATATTAAAGGGAAAAATGATAAAATGGACATTTTAATAAGGGTTTTTGGGGAATGTAATTTTATTGTATCTAAATATCAAAAATATATTATATCAAACTTAATAATGTTTTTTCATAGGTCTGTTGACAATGAGAAGTACATAGGCAATGCCTAAAATCCCCAAACTGGTAGGATGTTTAATCGGACTATCTATTGATTGAAAGGAATTACGATATCATATTCTTTTGACATCCATGGTATTTATGATAATTATCATACTCTATTATAATTTATATAAAATAAAATATTACATTTTTGGATATTGATGTACCCATATAATGAATTAAATGGAAATATTCTTCATACATAAACATATTTTGATGAAGTTGGAGTAAGAAGTCTAGTCAGGATAAGACATTTCGAGGAGATGGCTCTTAATGAATAGAATATTATGGATCATAATAATGATTCTATGAATTAAAAAATAAATAAAAATTATAATAAAATCACTGAATTTTATTTCATGTAGTGGATTATATGTTATTGAACTATTTTCAGGAAATGGTTTTTAATTATTCAAAAACAATATAACGTTATGAACTCGGAAAATTGGTACATTTGAAAAAATAAAAAAAATTAATTATCAATATATATATATATATATATATATATATTTACATTATAAATTTCTCCCAACCATTATTATTTACATTATTATTCATTACTAACAGAAATACATGTCATATGCCACGAAAGTTCTCAAATCTAGGGGAATAGTGTTGGTACCCAACTATTTTTTCAATGGAAATCCTTCTAGATTCATGACACTAGATATGAGATATTACATAATCAGAAAACATAATTATAGAAATTATTGTAAATGAATGGATGACTAGAAGTTTAATTGATTGTTCCTTTAGTATCTATGAGAATTTCATATATACAGTTTTCAATTGATAAATTAGAACCAAATTTCATAAATGAAATTATTTTTGGGGAGTATAATATAATACATTTTCCCCTAATAATTAAGCTAAATGTAATTTCATAGACATTAAAAATATAATTATCATGTATTAAATAATTATTTTAACATAATAATTTTATCAATTTTTTAATTATCAATCATTATTAATTTTTTTATTTAAAAAAAATTGCATAATATTACCATTTTTTTTTTCTAAATATGATTGGTATTAGGAAATAATTATGGTTTTAATAAAACATTAATTTTTTTTGTTTTTATCATTATATATGAATGAACTAGATGTTTAAAAAACCATTTAATTAATAATATATTACTTTAGTATATAAAAATATGAAATTTAATAAAAAATCTGCACTTTTAAATCATATGTACTATGTTTTTTGAACTAAAGAAAATTTTCAATTTATTAAAAATAGTATTATTTTGTTAATTTAATGGAAAATTTTATTTTTAAATAATATTAGGTTTCATATATCCTTAAAATACTCATATCTTTTTTTAATAAAAAAATTATGTAATTAAAATGATAATCTGAATGAATTTAAATTTATATATAACATTAATTTTTAATATAATATTTCTCTAATAATTATAAATAGAATATAAATAGTATTTCATTTTAAAATTACATTTTAAACCAATAGAATAATATATTTTCAAATTATTTTAAAATTTGAAAATTTTTGTTTCGAAATATGTAAAAATTTATATATTAATACATGTTAGAAATATTAATAAAAATGCATATAAATTAATAAAAAGAAAAATTAAAATAATTTAATTTCCTATAAGATATAAAATGAATCAGTTAAACAGTCAATGTTTCGTAAAAAAAAATTGGTGACGTTCAACCTACATTAATTTTAGTATCATTTTTTGTCAATTTTTTTCTTTTTCTAATTTGATTACAAACCATAAATTATTGAAAATACAATATGTACTATCAAAATTATCTTGGACTTTACTTTAATAGTTGAAATAATAACCACCTCATGTCTCAATTGTCATTTAAATATCACTATTGAAACTATACAAACATTCTCCAAAAATCGTTTACTTGTTTTAATTGAATTTAATTTATTTGGATTTTCATGATCCACATAAATGGATGGAATAATGGAAGATATTAAAGGAGAAATATTATTTTTATTACCTGGTAATGTTAATTTATGACTAATTTTAGATCATATTAAATAAAATCATTTGTCATTTTTTCTTTTAAAAGAATCACATCTAGAGGATTATATTTTATTGAAAATATAGCTTATTTTCATATAAATTATTTTTTCCTATAGATAAATTATAATTCATAGATATAACACATGTAAATATTAAATATGATAATGATAATTTTATTATAATTATATTGTTATAAAAATGTTTAAAATAATTTTTAAAAAATGATATGTTTTTATTTTGTTCAGTTTCACCACTACATGAAAAATACAATAAGAATTCATAATGAATTAATAATAGGACATAATTAATAATATAACATAATATCAATATGAAAATACTATTTTTATAAATTTATTTATATTCTATATTAATTTTTAATTCATTAAGTAAGTGAAAAACACTTCGATAGTCAAGAATTACCAAAACATGCTTATCATTGATCTCATCCATGATAATAGTGTGTAAGAAACAAAATTGAATTGGAAACAAAATGAATACTTCATTATAGTATATACTTGTAACATTAATGATTTCATATTTTCAATTTTTTTTTGAATAATGAATAATGATTCAACTATTATAAAACCAATTCAAATAGTGAAAACTATTAACACAAGATGTGGAATTTTTGTAAAATTAATATATAAAATTTAAATTTATAAAAATTATGAATGAAAATTAAAATTATTAAGGTTTTTAATATTTTTATTATGATATCTATTTTTTGGTTGGATTAGTACTCATCATAGTGTAATTAGTGATAAAATTTAAGGGGATTTCAGTGGAAATTATTCTCAAACCATTTTATTTTATAAAAAAAATAATAGAGATTTTATATCATAACATGATTTTATTAACATTATTTTAAGTTAATAATTTAGAAAAATATTTCAAATGGTCATGATATAATTTCTAAACAAGACATCAGTGGGTATTCCACATCATACTTAATATTATTTAAGACTCATTTTTTATTCAAAAAATATTTTTATGGTGTATACATGTCCATTAATGGGATTTAAAATAGTATTCATGAAATTGAAGGGATTTATATGTTCATTTTTTCTATCCATAACTTTATTTCATTGGATTATTTTATTGAGAAAATTATAATAAAAAACAGTCATTTTAATAATGTAAATTCATCAAATTTTTTTATAAATTATAATTATTTTTATTTTCTTAAAAAATATATATTTTTCTTCATAATTTAATATGGATAATTTTGAGTAAAAAATTAATCTATTTTTAATCACCTATAAAGGGTTTGGTTAATTATTGAAACGGTCTACCATCTAACTCATGTTCATAGGTATTAGGACTAAAGACCTGAATAGAAACAATAGGTGGATATAATTATGAATGCACACATGATCTCTATGAAATATGATGAGTGAGTTTTCTTAAAATTAGCATAGTATCCTACTAATTTAGAATATAGAATCCATTTACTATATTCAATGTATACACAAACATATTTTTATGTAACATAAATTACATATTTCATTAATAATGGTACTTCGTGTTTCATTGATGATTACCTATAAATTCAACATTCATTAATAATTGTTCTCCAAAACAAGAAAATTTATTACTGATTGGGATGAATTAATTTCATTTTTTTCATTATGTAAAAAAGCCATGTTTTATTTTTATAGGGGTACTATACTATAAGGTATAAAATTCCACAATGACAATTTTTGTGACGACATTTGAATTAATGAAGTGATTGGTGGGGCCGTGAATTTTGTACATCATGACGAATCAACAAGTATGATGAGCCAATACATGTTATTTTTTTTAAAATGACTACTCTTGTGATAGGATCCTTTGTATTCATAAGATCATGGAATTATATTTCATATGACTAAATCAATGAATTCCATCAGTATATGATGAATGGTTATTTTTTATTCATGTTCCTCTTATAATAAGGGATATACAAAACCCTCTATTTATATTGATTAGGGATTTACGTTGTTCATTTATTCATAACATATCTAATCATCCTATTTATGTAATGAAATTATCATAAATATTTTTCTCTTTTTCGAGAATCTAATTATACCCTTACTTATTTTCCTTTCTACTGAATCGTACAAGAGGAAACCATTTAATTGTTAGGGATATGTTTCAATAGATAATTATGTCCTCGTAATATGTACATACATTTCCACATGTTAATAAATTTATTTAATATTTTCATCTAATAATTTAGGTCAAAAATACTTATGGATCCTTCTAGAATTATTTTATTTTAACCAATAATATATTTTATCTACCCGCTCTTTGTCTATGGAGTCTAGTATGTTAAAAATACCAAAGAACATCATTTGGAATCAATGTCCTCTAGAATATGGGGAGGGATGCCTATGTTAACAATGTTCCAATGTCTAGGACAAAAAATCATTAGACTCTAGCGGATAAACATCAACCATGGATATTTCAGGGAAAAAATACACAAATAACCTGAAAAATATAATTCATTTATTTTACATTAAGATAAAATGGATATGAGAATTCATTGAAGGGGGAATTGGGATGATTCATAATAAATGATTTTCATGTTGTATACCTGTTTAATTATAACACCATCAATTAACTATGTAGTTTTACATTTTTATTTTTAAATTGAATTTGAAACAACAGTTAAAAGTATCTAGTAATCTTTTATCTTAAAAATGGTATATAAATTGGATGAGAAAATATTTCATTCCAAAATTTGATAAGGTTTTTATAGGTAATCACGAGCACATTGTGATGAAAATGGTTGAAAACAATAATGTACTCTAAATATAAATTTTGTAAAATCTATGATGATTAAAAACTATATCATTTTAATACAATAATAATTAAAATATGTCACTAAACAACATAGTCTTATAAAGGGCCGTATATTTGGAATCTAATTCGATGTTTTACATATGATGGTTCATCAAAACATTATATTATTATTTTTGTATATATATTTATTTGATAAAAATTAGTCCATATTTATAATAAAAATAAATGATTAAATTTAATATTATCCACCTTAAAAATGAATAAATGGTTTCATATATACCATAACCATAAATTCCCAAATCAATTATCTCACAATTATCCCTATATTAAATTTAAATGGGATTTAAATGTTCATATCATAATTAGATAAATTTTTACAAACATAAATTATTATAGAACTTGATGTATGTAATAAATTTGGGTATACAATATTTTAAGTTTCTATGAATTATATAAACCTAATCATTTTCGGTAAGATTAAATTTGAATATGTTGGATTATTTAATACTATGAATGTTGTTAATTATCTTTAATATCATTATTTTTTTATATAGATTAATTTTTGGTTATTTATATAAAATATATTTTAATGAATAATAAATTTTAAATTTTTTTCTTATAGATTTGAATATTTTCATTGTCATCTATGATTTTTAAAACTGAATCAAATTTATTATTTTAAAATACTAGCTATGATTTTTAAAATTATTATAACTTAAAAAATTTAGTTATAATATTGTCCAATTTATATTTGAAAATATTTTCCCTAATTACATATTTTTATAATATTCTCTGAGATATTTTATACAAGTAAATTTTCAGTGATTTATTATGGGAATAATCAATATAATCAATTGAAGCATCATATAGGGGTGAATATGGAGTTTCCTTATTTTTATTTCCAAAGTATCTTAGATTCTATTGAATCAATGTGATTATTATACTTATACTATATATAAATTTTTTTAAATACCAACAAGTATACATGAATAATACTTGAAACATTGTTATTATTGAAAAATAACTTCGAAAAATTCTTCTACAATTTATTACATGGACATCTTAATTAACCATATGCAATCGTGATCTTCTTTTTTATAACAGCTCATAACTTGTAGAATTCTCGACAGCACTAAATTAACACGTACATAGTAGATCATCAAAACACTATACATTATTTTATATTTGGATTATATGACTATGTATATCATATGAATTTATTCATCATCCATTTTACATGATTCAAAACTAATAAAACATTTTAAAACATGATTTGAACATTTTTATTCACATTAAAAAGTGTTGTCCAATATTTTAAATAACCTTAGTACAACATTGATTCCAAAATTTCAAGTAACACTCATTTAAATTTATTTTCCAATTCATATTTTTTTATCCCATTATGAGTATAAAATCCACCAATATATAATTCAGTACTAATTATGAAAATATTATTTCCATACAAATTCTCATACATGGAGTTCACCGATGATCTCAAATTTATTTTATTTCATAAAGAGTTATCTTATGTGATATTATAGGTGTTCCCTTTGTTCATCCATATATAATTTCTCTGTATAATTTGTCTCATTTATATCAGAAAGAAATAAAAATTATAGATCCTTCTAGTTTTATAGTTTCATTATAAAGACATTCATTCATCTTTATTATCACTAAACTAATAGGATATCAAATTTAATTTACATATTCTCAAAAAACAAGATATATTTGACATAAAATTAAAGTATTTTTGGCACATTCATCATCTCAAATTAACATAACTAACTATATTTGACTTTAATCTATTTTATTTTTATATTGAATCATTTTTATGTGTCTCAGATCATCTTTATGTATCTAGAGTGATTTATTAAACACTAATCACTAGAATGTGATTATCTACAAATATATGTTGATGATCAACCTGAGTCATCCAACATTCATATAAATATTGAATCACATTTCAGTAACACATTTCAAACAATAAAATTAATTATAATATTAACTATTTGTCGTAATTTTTAGTTGTAATAAATCAGGAAGATCTTATTCACACTAAAAGTATTTCCCCAAAATTCAACATAAACATTGATTATATAAAAATTTTAATGGAACATAAATCATCATATCATAATTATATATAGATCAATTAAAAATGGATCCATGAACAATAAAATAAATTTATACATCAATATTGATTATCATTATTATTTCAGTATCTAAATTTCAAAAACAGTTGTCCAGTAATTTTATAATTTTTAATGAGATTGTGAATCGTTTTATATTTGTTTTATATCTTGAATGAAACAATAATATATGTTTTGTTGATTTTTTATTCAATTAGTAATAATACTTTTACCATCATAATTATTTTATTTATTCATATATAAAATCCTAAATACATGATCGTTAATATGAAGTTTTTATAAATCGTTATATGTATATGTTCGACTGTATATTATTTACTACAATAAATCATGAGTTGTATTGATCACATTTCAATTTAGATTGATTATGTGTCATATGAGGATAATAGATAATGAGATAATATACCATATAAAAAATTACCTGATTATGTAAATTGATTATATATATCAACTAGATAAACATGAAAGTATACATGGTGTTATGGAATTAATAATAAAATAACTAACCAAAACAACGGTTATTGGATTTACCATAAAAATGGAATTAAACTGGATTACTATTTGTAAGATATATCAACCAAATATTCAGTTTTTAGATATACCACAAGGTCATGAATAGACCACATATAGGGGATCTATCAGGAACATACAAACATGTCCAAATACATAAAAATATTTAAAATACTATAACAATATTAGAACTAAATACATTCATTTTAAATCACACATAAACACATTATATAACCTTTCAGATTTCAGTATTATTTTTTAAACTACATTGGTATAACCCCATGTTATTATTCATGATAATCGTAATTCATTTCTAGCATCAAAATAGCAATCACAATACATCGTCCAACTATTTATTGTCAAATAAATGAACAAAAACCATGATATATAAGGAAAATAATATTCTCTACCAATGTTATGGGAATTCAGAAAAATATATTCTATCCTAGAAAATATGATTATAGTTAATTTTATCATAATTAAAAATTTCCATCTGATTCCATGTTCCAATCAATTGTATACAGTACCAAAATAATTTATTCATCACCAAAAATGATTAAATATTATCAGGAGCAAGTATAATCATCTGATTTTAGTGTTTCATATAGAACCAATATAGATAGATATTTCAAATTTCCTAACACCTCTATCTTAATTTTTCAAACATTTATGTTTATTTTATGTTGATTCAAATTCAATCATTCATTATCCATAATACATGGGAGGTGACTATATTTTTCATCAATTGGATTGATAAAAACAACATCACAATAGATCCATGCACACAATTACTTCAATATTATTCATTATTAGTGTATATGAAATATAATATAATATTCATCAAAACCCTATGAGACTTATAAGTCTCATATTAGATTTTTTTTCAAAACCACTTTCATCAAATGTCAATGTTTTTTACAAAAATATATGATAATGAATTCTATCTGGTGAATCTTTTCTCCCCCATAATATAGTGGTTTTTCATCAACATAAAATAAAATTATAATATAACCATATTCATCCAAGGTTTATTGTGAAGGATAGAACCACAATATTCAAAACAATGAGATATTATTACTTAAAATATATGTCTATTGGAATTCCCAGAATATACAATAATATAGAATTTAGGAAAATATAATGGAAATATATGGAAATTTCTAAGTGTGGAAGCCCCTAATAATTACAATTATCCATAATTTTTATGATTTATTTCCAAAGTAATGTATAAAAATATTTTATTCTTAACATATAATTCATAAAATTAAAATTTATGTAATATTCAACAACTATTATATAGAAAAAACTGTACATAAAAATTGAAACAAGTATTCATCAAAAGGGGGAATGATTGTGCTTTAAATACCTAAAATATTTTCATATTTTTTGAAAAAAATATTTAATATTATTTAATATAATATGATATCTGGATGAAGTAATTTATTCAATCGATTCCATTTAAGAAATGGATTCGAACCTATATCAGAATGATGGCTTCCTTAAAAATACAATCTATATGATATTACTATACAATTAAAAAAATTATATAATTTTAGTGGGTAATAATTGAAATTATATCCCACCCTGATGTCTTTTCATCCTAGTTTTACAAAAAATTTCTCCCTCATTTTTATAAAACCTTCTCTATTAAATTCTAATCGGAAATAATTATAAAATTTTAATGGGTAATAATTGTAAAGTGACTCAACACCTCCAAAAATGTTGGAAAGCGGTAGGTGATGGAATGTTCTATGATGTTTCATAGGCGGAGGAGGGTATCTCTTAGCCTTGCAAAGAGCATTGAAAATCTTATGTTGGAACTATCGGGGGCGTGGAAACCCACGAACAATTCAGATGCTCCAGCGCCATTGTGAACAACGTCTCCCTGATATGGTATTTTTTTCTAAAACTATGATGGATTACAAGGAAAAAAATTGCATCACTCTCAAATGTTGGTTTCAGGGTTGCCTCTCTGTTCCCCTCCAAGGCCACATAGGGGGACTGGGCTTTCCCTGGATGGAAAAGGTCAACGTCAGAATCCTCTCATATTTAGTGCATCATGTGGCTACATCCATCCATGATGACCTCTCTCTGCCTTGGACTTTTGTGGGTTTCTACGGCAAGCCTTTACAAAGCAATAAACGGAAATCCTGGGAACATATCTATTCATTATGAGAAGGTATTACTTTCCCTATCCTCTTTTGCGGTGATTTCAACAATATTTTATTCCTTCATGAAAAATGCGATGGAGCACATAGGCTCATTCCCTCGATTCCATACTTTTATGATGTGATTTCTATATCAAACATGGCTGGTCTGGGCCATGCAGGAAGCCCCTTCACCTGGTTTCGAGGGAATACGGAAAGAACACTTATTTCGGAGCATCTGAACAGATTTCTGGGATCGACGGAATGTAAAATTATCTTCAAGAAGTTTCATATCGACCACTTGGCTCTGAAAATTCCAAACCATTACACTATAGTTATCGACTTCTCTCATAGTGGCCGCAATTCAAGATGCGGGGAACCCTTCCGGTTTGAAAGCTACTGGGCCAAAGACTGTGAGTGTGAAGAAGTTATCTGATCATGTTGTCATGGTGTATGTGCTTACAAGTATCACATAAAAGAGATCATATCAAAAAACCATAACCCTTAAGGCTACTCCTCTACTACATCCCCTATAGTTTTCCAGTCTACCACATCATCTCATTTCTTTATACTTCTCTCCCCTAATGTATGCCAACTATAAAACACCATGGATTAATATCACTATATATAACATGTGAATAAAATTATCAAATAATCATAGATAAAATTTTAATATTGTAAAAAAACATTTGTTATGATCCACCATAACTAATATGTCCTATATAACACATAATGTTTTATGATTTAATACATGAAAATCCATAAACAATATATATACCTCATGCCATCTCAGCTGATACAAATCATAACATTAATAACCAATTTGATACAATTTATATTTATATATGGGTTAAAACTAACTTCAATTGATTACATCACATTACATTCATTTTCGGGAAAGTAAGAACCATTCATACAATCACATAATTCTACCAAGAGAAGAGATAGGAGATTATCGGTGATGTAAACCATAAAACTTCTAACATGGTTATTAGAGAAATGAACCTCCAATATTCTAATAATTTTTTGTTACAGTAACGGACCAGGGTAGGGTGGCATAAAAATCACATAATATGTAGGATACTATATATCTCACACCCAGAATACAGACATAACCTAGGGTTAATCAAGAATGTATATATCATTCGTCCGATTCCCAAATTCTACTTCTAGGGAGTAGATATCCTATATTTAATCAACCATTTTAAGTGATAAATAAATTAAATTAGATCCTTGTTTTCATTTCCGTTCATTAAGAATTTTAATATAAATGAAATTACAATAAATAATATACCAATATAAATTACAGTAATCAATATAATGATGTCTATTCAGTAAAGGGATTATCCAAATTGAGTCCAACATATATCAATATCATCTCCTTTTCATTCCATCATTGACCCACCCTATTAGTTAATCATTATTGAACAATATTAAAAATATTATATTTATAGTTTCTCTATGATGACAATCCTAAATATCCTTATATAAAATTATTAAAAAAATGTCATCCAAATTATTAAATCTATGGGAAAATAATTGAAAATAAAAAGTCACTCATCAATCTATTAGTCAAATAAAATTACCAAAATAAAAAAACATTATATTAAAAATAATATTAAATACCATCTTTAACCCATTTGATCACCCCTTGTGTCCTCTAGAAAAATCACATAAATATCCATAAGTATATTGATATCGTTTGTATCAACTAAAACCACATCATCATGGCCTCTTCTCTCCATATCCAATCATCCATCACATGTACAACTATCAATAAATATTATCACATCACATGCAAATATAAAATAACGATATCACTATAAGTTAGAAAAATATCATTATTATCATATTCGAATCATTTTCATAAAACAATTCATTATGATTTCACTTATATATGAGCTCTCAGGGATCCCAACACATGTCATTCGTGTCATTATGAACAAACAAGAAATCACATCCATAATGATCTAACTTTTTCGAAAAAACTATTTTTTCTTTTTAATATAAACAATTAATTTTCTAGATGTCCTATCTATGAGTAACCTAAGTTATAATGTATAATAATAAGTCAGAATTTTTAAACATGATATCTAGAATAATTTTTTTATCAAACTATAATAAGAAAAGCCTCATTTATCATAATATTTATTTATTCTAAAAAATAAACATATTGATTCATGTTTGTTAAAAATTTAATTAACACATGGAACAATATAGTAAATTAAACATGCTCAATTGAATCCAAATTATTATCATCAAATTACACGAAACACTAATTACTAATATTTCCACAATTTTATTATCCAAAAAATTAATCAATTAATTTTTGACTTATAATCATTAAAATTTATCATAAATTTCAACAATATATTCCAATCATTGAAAAAATATAAAATCATAATATAGATAGAGAACTATTTAGAAGAACAAGAGCTATATTGTTATCATAATATCAAATATATACATGCTACCACAATCATATTACATTATTAATACTGCTAAATATTTATTTTGAAAATTCCATTTCAATCCAATGGAATAAATCATAGTAAATTTACTATTTAATAAAAATAAAAAGGGATGAAATGAATCTATTAAATCAATATTTTTATTAATAGGAATAAGATATTGTAAAAATTTATTTTATCATGATCAATTATTATATATATGGGATCACATTTCCATGGAATAAGATTGGATGTTCGGAATATATTTCCTTGAAGGGATCTTGAAATTCATGAATTATTCAACCATCTACCAAGTGTTTTGAGAGGAATAGCCATATTGTTTTGAAAAAAATCATGCTATTATCTATAAAATTCAATGTACAATTTGGATTTACAAAGTGAATTGTCCACATTTATCATAAATGGAACTTTTTTTCTATGAAACCTATTTAAAAAAATTCATCAATCTATACAAACTATACTTAATTCAAATAAAAAAAATTATTTTTATAGTTTAATTTCCGTGGGCATAAATACTCAATTCCTAAATCCCATTATGTCTTAAGATTTACGTAAACAATAAAAACAATAATCATTAAATAAACCACAGATACACAATAAAACACACATATATTGTGATCTACTATTTATGGAATAAAATCTTCATTCATCTCCCTTTTAGTAGGAAAACACTAACCGACCAACATTAAACCTTTTTCAAGATCATGGGATTTTGAAAAATGAATATGGTTAGGATATCTTGGAAAATTAATTTACATTAGCTATATTAAAATTTTATAATAGTACAAATTACATAATTATAATTCCATTTATGACCATATTAAAACCATTAATAAAAATTTTATTTAAATTTAATTTTTAATCAATTTATTAACATTTGATAACTATTTATTTTCATAGGTATTTTTTTTATTGGACATTATGGTCATCATACACTAATAATGGTTTTATAATCATTGAATTTTAATCATATCACAAGTATCATATTTATTATTAAAAAAACAATTATCATCATTTATATAAAATATTGATCAAATTTGAATGGAACACATCATGTTTATGGTATTCTGTTTGTACACATGAATGTTTATTCTACTATTTAAAATATGAAATGAATTAATGGTGAATAATATTTCACCATTATATAATAATTGTTATATAATTAATATAATAAACTGTTCATTATTTAAATAATTAATTCAATTTTAAATACGAATTAAATTTTAATCACTAAGGATGATATTTTTAGGTTTAGATTTTTAGATAAATTTTTTACAACTATTATATAGGAAACCCACACATTATCAGTTTCACACTTCTTCATTATATTTATTTTCAGAAAATAAAAAGCATTGAATTAGAATCACATTTTATCTTCAAGAAAAATATTAATTATTTTCAACCTCAAATAATAATTTTTCATACTAATCCAAAATATTTTTGAAAAAAATATATAATATGGGATAAGATAAAAAAATTCAATGGAGTTATAAAATGAATAAATAATAATTTTTTTCATTTCACCAAAATGAGACCATAATTTTTTATTTTATTTTAATATAATTATAATTTAGAATAAATAATTATTTAATTACACATTAAATATACACCACTGGCCTCAATATATGATTAAAAACAATATATGAATATAGAATATAATATTTATATTCTTGATGGTTTGCAAGAAGACATTATGATTAATGAATAAAAATTTCATAAAATGATAAACGGTATAAGAAGAAAGAGAATATCTATTTCATTAAATAATGACCATTATATTGCATTATGAAATAAGATTATATCAATGTTAAATCATCATTATGGATAAAAACTTTATTTATGTGACATGGTATATTAGCATCCTTGAAACTGTAGTACAACCCTCAAAATAATCCCTACATGTTGGAAAAAAAATTTAATGCATTTTCTAACATAATACATTAGAGAATATAATCATTACATAATGAATTGTAGTGAAATAATGTGATTTCCCAATAATGACCAATTTCCTTGGACCATTACTAAAATAAATGACATAAAATATATTATTTCCTTCATAAAGATTATAAAAATATCAGTTTCAACCCATAGTGAAATTGTTTTGGATATTTATATATCAATTCGGTAAAAACTAAATAGGAAAAACAAAAATTCCTAGAAAAAAATAAGGAATGATATTGTTTGATAAATATTGATTTTTATAATGGGATACAAATAATAATATATTTGGTAAAACAGATAAATATTCAAATAAAATCATAAATTTTAAATTAGAACCTTAAGTCTTCATTTTCCAAAGAAATTAAAAATTATCGGAAAAAAATTGTAACAATGATTCCTCATGAATGACTTCTAATGGTTGAAAAAATTATCATAAACATTATATTATAATTCATTTATTTATATATAAAAACATCGATAAATTAATTCTAATAATATGCGTATTAATGAAATTTATTTGTAAAATAAATTATTAAAATGATGAAATTTATATTTTAAGGTAAATCTTCCCTTACATTAAGACATAATTATAAAATATTTAATTTATATTCAAATGTAAAAATTATATAATAATTTTTTTCTATATTTATATGACTACACGTTCATTATTGTATCATTTGAACTTTTCTATTATTCATAAAAATTATTTATACAGTTACATAATAAGTAATGTTTGTGTCATCTGTTTTGATTACCGTTATTTCATATTCCCAAAGTAACATTGGTTGGATGAACATGGTTACATAATTCATTATTACATCATATCGCAAAAAATAAAAATAAAATAAATATCATATTTATTAAAAATAAATTCATTTATTTCCATGGAAAATGGTTAATAAAAATAAAATAATTCAAAATAAATGACATGTTATGTAGTACATATGCATTAATAATGTTTCTATTTTTTAATTATTAAGGAAACAAGGTAAATATTATTTTATCTATATAGAATTATTATTACATCATTAATACCATATTACCTCTTAAAATTTTCATATAAATAATGTACATGTTATGTGTTTATGAAAGATGAATCACGTAGCATCATAAAGGTTCTAAACCACAGATATGAACAAAATATTTTAGAATTCTTTAATGGATTTAACGATAGAAATAAATATATTGTATTAGATTTCTAAAATTCTAATTATATCATAAATATCATATTTTCCAACAATTTGACTTATATTTAAAATTCATGTGATTCGTTAATAAAAATATTTACATAGCTTTGTAGGCCCGAACATTTCCATGTACGCATGGATGACGATACCATTTATCATTTGATATAATTTAGAGAAATTTTATAATATGTTATAATTTATAAATAATAATTATTTGATAATTATAATATATCTTCCTTCAATTATTCATTTCATCCTTCTGTAAGAGGCCATAAAGGAAAATAAATTACATCAGATTACATGGGTACAATTTTCCATAAACTAGAATGAGAGTTCCATATGTAATTTTATGGAATATGATTTTTATATAGGTTATTAAATTAATATAATAATATAAATTTATTTGGAAAAAAATTAAATATATTTTTACATTATTTTTTAAAAAAATTATAGAGGTAGAAAATGAAAAAAAACCAAAACTAACAATACTATATTATACATATTCTATAGAAAATATCATATTCTTCAAACCTTGAAATTTGTAATGATGATGTATTTAACCAAAAAATATATATAGGATGTGGGGGAGGAGTTATGTTAATAATGTAATTAAGAACGTATTTTTGGAACATAAAGGCTCTTGAATAGAGCTGTAGGGATAGGATTGTGTGACCAATTATATGTTTGGTAGAAGAAACACATTTTATTTTTTTGAGAGATAAAAAAAATTTAAGGTACCAAAATTAGGTTAAATAATCCCAAAAAATACTAAATATGAATATAAGGTGTGATAGGGTTGTAATAATATTATCTAATAACATTGGTTAATTACTACATATAACTTAATCCTTATCTCTTAGTTAGACAAAATTAAACATAGTTTATCCTTAACTGTGATGAATTAAATTATTTTCATGATAACATAATTATATGTAACTAAATAAAAAATAGATTCTAACCAGATTTTAAAATAATGATTACAAATTATTATTCATGTTTATCTTGTCAAATTTTAAAATTCAAAAGTGATTGCTTTTACCAAATGAATCCAGAACACATGAAAAATGTTGTTCAGAAAAATATATTATTTATGATTAGAAAACATTATATTAAAAATAAGTAATTTATTTTTTCCCAAAATTATTATTCTATATAATAAATAATAAAATACTGAATACATTTTTATTAGACTAAAAATATTTTAATCATAAAATTATAAAATAATCTAAATAGATTTTTATATTTAGATTAAATAATTCTTATCTCAACAGAATATTTGTTAGCATTCTGAAATTAAGAAAACATGTTTTAAAATACATTATTTAAATCCATAAATAAATATTTCATTGAAAAAATATCTATTAAAATAGGAAAATAGATGGTGTTATACATTTTTTAAATCATTATCAAAGTGTTTTATAAAAAGTTTACCTCTTTCACCAAGGGGACAAGCATTTATTATGCTTGTAATTATTAGTAAATAAAAAATAATTTGATTCAATTACCATATTTAATTTTTATCATCTTAGAAAATTTTGATCAATTTTGTAAATGTCAAATAAAATATTGAGTATAATTTAAATTTAAAACACAATAATTTGATGAAATGTGATTTTCCATTAAAATGTATTCTTACAAATAAAATGTTTTTATATCAAAATATAGTATATTATTAATTATATTGGTTATTATTTGATTAATAATAATATGAATGAAAGAATGGAAATTGTAAACTATATTTAAAAAATATTTATATCTAAAGTTATTTAAATGGAATGATAATTTTCTTTTACAAATTTTTTTAAAAAAATCTCTAAAAAATAAATTTGTTCCAAAACATCCTAAAGAATAAAAATACAATAATTTCGATAGTATCATATCTGAAATTAAGTTCATTTTTTAAAATTATAATTTGAAAATTTTGAAATCATAATGTTAAAATACCATATAATATATGTTAACCAATCTATTGTGGAGAATATTGTTTCCTTGTTGACTAGAAAACATAATGATATTTTTCTTCATTATATAACCCTATAAATTATAAACAATAAATTTAATGAATTTATGAAATTAATATGGTATTATCATTATTTTTTTACTTTATGAAAACATTTTAAATTTTTTCATCACAATATTATACCCCTAATAAACTAGAATGAATATTTTCCCTTCAATGAATATTCAGATTCCAATGTTTCCTATTCCTTCGTTTTGGATTAAAAAAATAAATTTAGTCACAACAAATGTTCAGTATGGCCATGTATAAGATACATGTTTTCCTTATATGAAAGAATTTGTAAAAAAAATTTCTTCCTATGAACCATAAAATTATATTTCTTATTTTAAATGAATTCATAATATAATTTTATAGTGATACGTTAATAAATATATTATCAGTAAAATTGAATGAATTAAAATTCATCCAATTGTTTTTAAATAAATTGACCCCACTTTAATGTATTGCTTTATGATTTTGAATAATATTATTCTTCCTAACTATATCATATTCTAGTTCTACCCCTAATAAAAATGTTTCAATAAATTCATCCCAACAAGATAAAGTATGTCCCACGTTATATATAATACTTCAAACTCTTTAATACGTATACTAAAATAAAAATTATTACTATAATAAAATCAAAATATATAATTTTTCTTATTCTAATATCTCATGGTAATCCAATGTGAATGATCATTTCATGTCTTATAATTTCAACATTATTTTGATAATTTTCTACTAGAATAATGATAGGTGGTTATTTTAAAATTTAATTTACTAACTAGAAAATTCTGAGTACTTTTCAAATATTTGGGGTAAACATAAGACATTCATCAGAAACAATAGAGGTACTAAGTATATGTTGCCTATATATATCTTTTGAATATAGATGAGGAATATAATATACCATAATATTATATCAAACATTGTATTGTCGTTTCCCAAGTTTCACTCATCGGTGCCCCAAGATGAAGTCTCACTTGACCTCAGACGCATCTCCCCATATGTTAGATGATGATGTCTTACTGTGAGGGTCTAATATCACATGGAGAGACTATAAATTCTTTTATTAGAGTAATAATGTAGCGGAAGTTAAAAAAACAAAATAATGTATTAATAAAAATAAAGGACTACCATGTTCTTACGATTGCCAAAACTGAAAGATAAAAATCAAAATGAAATGTCAAAATTCCATGAAAGAGTACATAACATGGATAAAATTGAAAAACCTAATATAAATACACTGATGAATCCCAAGAGGGTCATGAACCATGACTAGTTCCCACAACCACATTACATCATGATCCATCCATCTAACATAGTACATTTTCCATTATTCAATACTGAAAACATGAGATCTATTTTAGTACTAATCATAATTCCCATGTCGAGTTTGAGTAAAATATAGATGGCAACCACCAACGATGTCTGAAATATTATCAGTCAATAAAAAGTGTATGAAATTGTACAATGAATATTTTATATTTCCAAAGGAACAAGTGAAAAAATTATCAATTAATCCTTAATTAATAGCACAAACCCATGCGATCCCAAGGAAAGAAGTACCTCAAAACCTATATATCCTTATATCCGATTCTAATATATTTCACATTATCATTTCATAATCCATAAAAAAAAATTTATTTCATTATATATTTCATTTCATCAATTTTTTTTAATTAACTAATTGGAAGAAAATAGCCTTGATTTTTTTGGCTCTCGGTCAACATGCCATTGGCCCCCTTGTCATAGTAAGAAGAATACAATGTCCCCTAAATATTTATCAAAATTTGCATTAAAATATATATACCATGTCTCTTACAGGTGGGATTTCAAATCAATACACCTTGTTCCACAAATATTTTTCAAACAACATACCACTACTGGCTTTGGAATTATTACACCATGTATCACACACATTTCTCACATATATAGAAATATCTATATATCACATCATTTATATTAATCAACATTAATCCTATTTTCATGATCAAACATCATAATATTTAATTAATTATTACAAAAATAAATCAATACATGTTCATTATTTATATCAAAAAAATAATTAAATATATCACTATATTAACATCCAACAAATAATTAACCAATTAATTATCCCTAATACAATGATTTTAAAATCTAAAAAATTATCTTAAAATTAATTGAAGAATATATTTACACAATCCCAAAACTAAAAACTCCATAATATACTCAAAATTTATTTAATAAATCCACACATCCCAAAAGTAATAATTTGATCAACATTTCATCAATTTATTTCTACAAATCCACAATTTATAATATTCAATAAAATCATTAATTCGTCCATTAATTAATTGAACCTATTAATTAATTCAATTAAGAATTCCAATTAATAAAAATGCTCTATCAATTCTACATTAACATTAATATAATAGATATAATTCCTATGGGAATTGAATAATAGACTGCCTACCAAAAGATTGACGAAGAACTATTTTCAGTGGAAATAAGCTAATCTCAGTGGAGTAAGAGTATCAAACAAGATCCTAATATACAACCCTTAACAATTATTAACTAAATAAAAATATTTTAGATATAGAATTATATCCACAATACCATATCTTTATTTATTATACCAAGATCTATGTCCATAAAAATAGATGATGTAACCCTCTAAAATAATGCGATAATAAAGAGAGGATAACATAATAGTAATGGGATGAGATCCTTATACGGGGAGGTGTTAATATAATAGATCTGTGATTTTAATAGTGAAAAAATTATTGAAGAAGGTTTTTAATTAATATGGGAGATCTATAATCATTAAATATGTTATAGGTTTAAATGGGGGTCGATATGAGATTAAAATGTTAGTTCTATAAGTATTAAAACTAAATTTCAGGTTAATTTAATTCTTGTTCATGGTTTTCCTTAATTATATTCCCAAACTGTGTTCTTATTTTATTGGGTTTCACACTTACTAATATGTGGATACATGGTGTGATAAACCATGTTGCAACAATAAAATTCCCTTCTATATAGGGTTGTACGATAAGATGGAATGTAGCACACGGTTTGAGAAAACTGTTCACAAACCATACAATGCACAATTTTGTTCATTTATCCCAATTTACCCCTATACATGATCCAAGTTAAAATAAATAAAAATGTACTCAAACCAAAATAATAGAGTGCATATAAACGAGTCTGATACAACTCCAAGAATGTTCAAGATTTTTTTATATCAACACCTTATAATAAATCACTCGTGAGTTGAACTCCCATGAATTTATAATTGTCTATGTAGATAATATTAGACCATTTATCTCAAATATCTACTAAACTCAACCATGATTACCACATCACACTACCATGTTTCCATAATACATGAACAATCCACACATTTTTTCCATTAAAAAAAATCTCACTATGATCTAACACACATATCAGATGCACCCCAACGGTTGGGCATATATTAAGAACAATATTATATATGATGATCAATTGAAATTGTTTGGATTGATACCTCTGTATTTTTGACACAAGGAACAAATCATGAATATCACAATATCTCCATGAGAGAGCCAACTGATTTTCCACTAGCCCGATTATCTCTACAACCTCAGATGGTCTGACTAACCTGGGGGCTGACTTCCCATCTCTCCATATCCTATTAAGGTCCAATATAGGTAAAACCAAATAGAATAATTTTCTATACACTATAATATATATGGTTTGATGATTTCTATCGGTATATAACTATTGTCTACCTGATCTATGACGATATATTATCGACGCAGTTGTTGTATCTTCATACAGAACTAATCAAGACTCGATCCAATGAATTCAAACTCGACTTACATTATCCATCATAGAGGTTATCTATATGGCCTAACATAAATTGCCTTAAATAGTTTGTATGTACATTTTTTTGATAACTATTATTATAGATGATATTTAAAAAATCTAGGTCATTCACAAAGTGTCATCCAAAGTCAAAAAACAATTTCTCACAATATATCATCATGCACCTATATAGTATGCTCCGACTACCAATACTTCAATCTGTGGAAATCCATATCTATAAAAAATATGTGCCACATTCTATCCTTAAAAACTTCTAGAAGAGTGAAGCAATTCATTAGTAATGGTTTCAAACTATAGTCTGTGGAAACCCATGAAGATGTACTATTTCATGAACATGTTAATCTCTCAACTACACCACTGAGAAAGTCTCCCATATATGAAAAAAAATTACTCATTTCATCAGTAGATCTATAACAACGCAAATATAATCATTATTATAAGGTATCATCGAGAGACAAAAACAATGTCCATAGACATGCCATCTCACATTTATTCTGAAATATAAAAAATAAATAGTAATCCTGCAGGTAATTGATTCTCAATCATCACATCCTGATATGTGGAGCATCAAGTCACAATCCTTGTTATTTAGTTTTTCATGCTCATCCACCAAAAATGTCATTGTAAGCCACAACACATTTTACTCATGCTTAGATGTACTGGCCACATCGAGGTGTGAAACCCACAGATTAGCTTCTACTACATATTCGTAGGAACAACAACCTTGTTCATGGTAGAGGTGATATCATCCTAATCTATGATCGAATCAGAAGTCAAATCTCTACCATATATAATTTCACTCAAGGGAAAAAACATTGGATCCTCAAACATCCTATATATATTCTGTCTCAAAAGCATATAGTCCAACGAGATTGATACTGGAGCCATATTATCTTGGCTCTCATGAACCACCACATGTATATCATCATGAAAAGACATCAACCTCCAATATTAACTACAATCATAATCAACCTCAGAGTATGACTTCCTATACAGATTTTTGGGAACGTTGTTCAGATTTTTGGGCATTTATGCTATCTCAAAATCAAATGACTCTATATACTCGAACCATATACACTACCAAATATTCATTCTCACTATAAAAATATATGATTTAGTATCTTATGATTAGTAATCTCTATAAACTTCCCACTCCATATATAGTTATTCCAACACTACAATGCATATACAACCATTTCCAACTTGAGATCGTGTGATCGGTAGTTGTGTTCATGTGTCCTCAACATCTAAGACCCATACACCATACTCGGTCTCCCTACATCATCACTGATCTAATTATAACTCCATAAGTGTAACAATAATCCATATAATTCATACAATTATTTGTTAGGATCATGATAAGTGATGTTTGAAAGAGCTTCTTTAGTTCCTAGAAGACATTGATATATTCTTTAATCCATTATATCCTTATTCCCTTTTTGGTCAATCCTATATGTGGAACTAAGAATTGGGAAAAGACTAGGTATAACCTCTAGTAATATAAATATAATCCATGGATTTTTTAGATAATGTTAACATTGTTATTATAGTGCCTATATAAAACTTCCTTCAATATCACTATGTCCACACACACTGTTTTCTCCGATATTTAGTGACCATGGAAGTGCACCTGATAACTCCAAAATGGACACCTAGATATCCTGGAATATTGATGATTATCTTTCAATGCACACATGAAACATCCAAGACGATGGGTATGATCTTAATGATTCATGGTATACACGAAGATATCATCCAAAAACATAAACAAGAATAGATATAGGTAAGGATGGATGATTTTGTACATCCAATCCATAGAAATTATGGTCTCATAAGACAACCCACATGAAATTAATATGTACGTATAAAGACCATACCTTATTCTGAATAATTTCCACTAAATATGATATGTTTGAGTCCTCAACTGATGATGCCCGAATATCAATTCAAACAATAAGAATGCACAATATCCTCTCAAATGGTCAAATATATCTTCAAAATATAGAAGATATACCAATTCTTCACAGTCATCGGGTTTATATTCTTGTAATCAACACACATTCATCGAGTCGTGTCAACCTTATTTGAGAAAAATAGGTGATTGGAAAGGTGATGTACTGAGATTGATAAAACCTTCATCCCCCAAATCCTATAATTGAGTCTTGGGGTCTTTTATCTTTATAGGTTCCACTATATACGTTGGGATTGAAATTAGGCCAACATATAGAATGTTCTAAATAGTGAAATAAACAACTACCTTAGGTGAAAAACCTGAAAAATATTATGGAAACATATCCTGAAACAAATCCACTATTAGTGGAATGACAAAAAATTTCAAATCTTTATAATCTATCAATTAACAAGAAACATGCGATTGACATCACACATTTTCTAATTAATTGGTATAAGATAGCCAACCCAAATATCCCATTACTTCTAATAACTATTAAAGTAACCCTTATGATATGTAAATGATACCTTCTAATTGTAAAAATAAATATCATATCAGTATGGAACTATCTAGGTCATAGACATAATTAGGTCTAAAAATTGCATGTCGAAAATATAAAGATACACTAGAAAACTGTACTCCCAGATCTTGAGGGAACAACCCTTGTACAAACAGAGGTCTCTAGATCATACACTCAACGGTTTATCAATAGTCATAACCATTATATAAAAATAGACCACGTAGATTACCTGTTAATGAGTTTTGAAGATATAATGGAATGATAGGTACAATTATAAAATATGGAACTAAAAAACGATAAGGCAATAAAAATTGAACAACTCATTATTGATGAACTAAACTCCCTATCCAAATGTGTATGCTTCACTAAATTTAATTATTCTACCCCTATTCAATGTGATGAAGTCTAACTCGCTTGAGTTGCCCCACATTGATAATACAGTCCCACATTCCCAAAACACCACTTCCACTTACTCTACCACCTCGACTATTAGATGTCCAGATGCTAGAAATAAATAGTACATAATACAAATTTTATAATAGTATATCTTTTTAACTCATCTATCAATAACCATCTATCAATGGTTTCTGTAAAACCGGTTCAAATGAGTCATATTTCTATTGGATCAATACACTAATACATTACTGGTAAAATGATTTTGAAAGTGTCTCATCCTTCCACACTTGTGGAAAACCACATGGGTTATGTCATGTGTAATTGACCCATCCCCATGGTTACTTTTCTTTCCACTACTCTGGGATAAATTCTCATAATGAAAAAGCATTCATTTAGAATTCTCACTTTTTAATCATCCGTCCAAACCACATGTTGGCCACTAAAAACCTCTTTTAGGATCCACGTTGAGAAATGATCCAAATATAACACTGTTGGATACTTCTTTCAGCTTACTGACATTCACCCAGGACTAATTTTATGACCTAATCCAATATTGAAATAAATTATATAAAAAGTACTAATTTTCTTCCATTTCTAAATAAAATTGATGATTTTTTGAAGTGTCCAGTATTTTCAATCGTTGCCATGCTACCCTGAGTCAATATCAAGATCATATATTCCCTCCAAAATCTCATCATTTCTTTATAAAATTGATCCGTGAAATTACCTGGATACCCTTCCACCCCATTTTCATCAGTATTTTAACCTATATCTGGATGTCCAACCATTGATTCACTAGAACGCGAGACATATATTTATCTATTCTGAATCACATCTAATTCATAGTTTTTATGTTATCATGTTTTTTATGGAAACACACAATCCAAAAATCAACTACCTCTGGTCCACCATCTCTAATAAATATCAGAAGGTGTAGCAACTAGAACTATATTTTTAGTACATACGTGCTTTTCATAACCAGCCCTGGGACCCATTCATTGAACTCTATGAAGTGAGTGATTTCTTTTGGAAATACTCACTTATATACTCAACTAGAACTATCGGTGACTCATGTTCCAAAACTGTTGGAGCATCTCTAGTCATATCCTCTTATTTTCCATTTAACATTATTCAACCTGAAGTAATATCTCTAAAATGAAAACCACACATCTTAGTACTCATAAACAACTTTATTACATTTATGTAAATGGAATTTAACATTAATTCACAAAAATTCCATCCCCAGTCCTCGCTACTTAGCTAAAACTATGGCATTATCCTTACCCCATACCATCATTCACATAGGTTCTAGTTAAAAACGAGTAATCACATTTTCATTATTAATTTTTAGTTTAACACTCGCATACATATATATTGAATTATTTTACTAATTCTCATTTTCTTATTAACAACCACTTTCAACTCAATTAACAAGAAAGAAAAAAATTGGTCAAGTTCAATAACATACCCAAATACGATTTTATGTGTGTTCATTTAATAAATCATGATAACAAATAATCCTGAGATTCTATAATGATGAATGCATTCTCAATTAGTGACCTTAACCGGGATAGAATTAACTACAAAGAGAATATAAAAAAATATATGAAATAATAAGTAACATAAAAATATAATTTCGATATCAAAATTGAAATAATATCCAACTATGACAACACACGTAAAAAATTCTAATCCCACTTTGGGTACATGGGTTTCATCTAGTACATCGGTATGAAACTCCCATTAAAG
Organism: Viscum album; assembly: GCA_963277665.1. NCBI lineage: Eukaryota > Viridiplantae > Streptophyta > Magnoliopsida > Santalales > Viscaceae > Viscum > Viscum album. The sequence continues at coordinate 61,627,424 of OY728164.1, read as the reverse complement.
GGCACATGTCCATGATCAAAATTTCCCTAATCTAATGTCAAACATTCCCAGATAGTAATGAAAAAAATTAAAAGAAATTAAAATTCCTTTGACAATAATTTTTAGCATCCCTTCTATGGTGTCACTCATTAGTGTCCTGATCCAGAATTCATCATGACCTCATGTGTGCCTCCACGTACACTAGAAGCTGCAGACTTGTAGAGAGGGTCTAAAATCTCATGGGTGACTGTGGCCTCTTTTATCAAACATATATTTCCCCATAAAGAATATAATATGTATTATCTAACATATAATAAGAAAAATAATAGTTCAGAGACATAAGATGATCAAAACTGGCAGGTAAAACTGAATCGTCAGTATACATATCCCATAAAAGAGAATTATTCACGATTAAAAATAAAAAACCCTTAAAAATACACTGAAATAACCTAATTTGGACCCAAACCACATCAGTTTCCCAGAAAAATGATATATATTGATCTATACATCTAAAAAATATCCATTTACATTCTTCTATCCATAAAATGTGAGATCTATTCGGCCACTAATTAGGAAGCCTGAGTAGGGTGTGAGTAAAACTCAGTAGAACACCCAAAAATGTTCTAAAAATATCTATTCAATAGAATGTGCATGTATTTGTAAAATTAATTATTTATAATTCAAAAAATATCGATATCACGTTATCAAATAGTCAATATTTTTCCACAGAAACCACTCATTTTCTTGAGGTAAATAAAACCCTAATACTTTCTTAGGCTCATACTCAAGTTTGAATAGTCCCTTATTAATATATCATTATCCATATTCAAAATGGAAATTTATTATCCATATTATTTAATAGAAATTAATCATACTTATATATTGAACCATTGCCCAATGCCAACAATCTTGGACTAGGTCATTATTACTAAGTCCCCATGGTGTTTGGAAGTAAGAAACCATGTCCCACAAATATATAATAAAATGGTCTTTAGAAGTAATGAACCATGTCATGAACATGTGTGATTTGGAAGCTACAGACTATGTACCAAACATAATTATAAAAAAATCTTTTTGGGATTCAGAAGTAGTAGGCCATGTGAAACAATAATTTAGCACATATATATAAATATCACTATATCACATAAATCAATTTTGTTAAACATGAATCATCTTATACAAAATAACAATCACAATACTTCATTACATAATTCAAAAATCATTTAATCCATGTTAATTAATTATTTCAATAAATTATTAATAATTTCACTATAATAACATATAATAATTATTTCACCAATTAATTTTCCCCAATCCAATGATTTTAGAATCACAATAATTCTAATTAAATTAATTCAACAATTAATCTACCCAATCAAATAACTATATCTGTCGTGATGAAATAAAATCATTATTTTTTAAATCCTCAAATTTGATAGTCAATCCTTTGATAATTAGTTCATCAATTTATTTTCTTAATTAATCAATTTTCATTATTCAATTGATTCCCCAATCCCTCTATTAATTATTTGACTACAATAATTAATTTAATTAATAATTGAAATTACTATAAAAAACTAGAAATTATACTATCACTTATTCTTAATTAATGTTCTAAAAATGTTATTTTAATTATAGACTACATAACTCGAGTATGTTGAAGAACCCCTATAAAAAGAAATTCTAAAAATTCAGTGATTTAATGATCTTGAATGAGATCAGGATATATAAACATAAATAATAATTGAAAATATAATACCCACATATATCTCGATTTAGATCAAAAAATACTCGATATTGATTTATAATATCTACATCATGATCCATCAATATAGAGTATAACATCCCCTAAAATATAAAGATAATAATAGAGGAGGAACAAGATAGCTACATGATATGGTGCACCTAATAGTTGGGGTACCGATCTATGATTTGGGTTTTGAATTGTGATGAATGGAGGTTGGGAAGGATTGCAATTCATTTAAGGAGTCCCAAAATCAAGAAATAGGTCTTAGTGTTGAATGGGGGGTATATGGGAACAAAATAAGAGTTTGTGGATTTTTAAAATTAATTTTCTGGTTAATTAAATTTTGGTGAGTAGATTTCTATGAAATGGTACACAGTTTTCTCTAACCATGTTCATAAACCATGAAACTCTTATATTAGGGTTTCATTGTTATGCCTAAGTGGGATGAAAATTCTAAAAACTATGAACCAACTATGTAAATCCCCTCTTCCCATTGATGCATTGTATTATGTTTTAGGGGCACAGTTTGGGAAAACTTTGTACCAACCGTGCACATCCCTATTTCCATCAATTTTTTCTCAAATTATCCTGGAATCACTCTTCAAGTTAAAACCCAAAAAAATATGTAACAAAAAAAATATTACATATAAACAATCATCAGTATTCTATATGAAATCCTTTATTATTAAAAAATGGTGACAATGGATAGAATTTGTTATAAAATCAATGGAAAACCAAAAAAAACTTTCATATATATCTTTTTGTTTGTAATAAATCCATGAAATCCATAGATATATTTTTCAATATTTTCTCTAAACCTATAAATTTATAAAAAATTCACATCTTCATTATCATTGTGCAGTAACCAATTAAAAATGAAATTTTACCCATACAAACTAATGAGTATAAATTTTAATTCCATAGTACTAGAAATTATCTTGAAAATATCTTTAAATCATTATACTGCTATGCTTAATGGTGAACAAAGAAATATTGACTTCAGACATCAATTATATAATCATTATAGAGTACAAAGACAAATACTGTATAATTTATAATATGATAACACCATAATAATTAATTTCAAATCAAATCAACATTTCATTATTAGAAAATATCACTAATATAAAAAAAATTTAATTCATTAAGAGCTTTTTCAATTTGGTCAGAAAAAGTTGACATCATTGAAAAAAAAGTGATTGTTTTTAACGAATAATATCTAGACCATCATTAAAAAAATTACAAATTGAACTTGATCCAAATGAATCATATTTATTCATTCATTATAATTATAACCTAAATAATTATATAGTCTATATAATATTTTTGTATAGAATAATGTATTCATTATCAATAACCAGTCATGTTAAACATCATTATCTCATGTCCAAGTATTTATGTGTTATTATATATATAAGGAATTTAATGAAAAATTTATATTTCATTGTTTAATTAATATAAATTTGGTCAATATATTTATAAAAAACCCCTAATGTTTGTAGATAAATATCATTTAAAATATAATTTAGCTCATGATATTACAATTTTCATGATGCAGTCACATTTCATTAACCTTATACATTGGAGGTTTATTATTTCCCAATAAAGAAGCATCACTGTAGATAACAATGTACTTATTTTTGGATAATTTTTCTAAAACAATAGAAATCACAATATATATGTTCAATTCCCAAAAATATCCTTATGATGTATTTATGTTGATGAATTTAATTCATATTAATTTTAACATCAATAGTTGACTAATTAATTGATATTTTTTTTAAAAAGCGACTTTAGTATCCCTATATAAAAAAATCCAAAAAATCCATATGAATATTTTAGGAAATTAAAATTCATCAATGACTACTATTTTATACATATCAATAATTATTACATCTTTATTGAAAATACTCCTTAAGATGAAAATAAATTGTAACCAGAATATATAATTATTAAATATTATGTATAACTATTTATAGTCAATTATTCAAAAGAAACCCATAATTGTTTCTTATTATAATCGTAAATTTTATTATATGTCATTATTTCATTAATAATCACATCAAAAAACATATCCATGAGATAATGGATGACTATATTTATATGTTCCAAAAATATAGATAGAATATTTTTCAACTAAATTGGAATTAATAAAATCTCATAACTCATGTTTCATTTCAAATATTGTATTTGAAATATTATCCCCTTTAACATTCATCTGATTCTTCCTATTCAAAAGGTCAACATTTTAGAAATATTGAACTCCCTATGGATGCTCAAAAAATGCATTGATAAGAGGAAAAAAACTGATTCATTATAGTAATGTTATTCATTTATCTATAATAAATTAATTTTATCTTCAAAGAATATTTCATTTTATCAATGACTACAAGATCATCCCTTATTTTTTATGATCCATGAATCCTTTTTCTTGAAACTATTGTAACTACCATTAATATAAAATTACATACACCTAAACAAGTTGATAAGGAGGTAGTGATATTGGATTTTCATAAAAAAACATTTCGAGTAGGAAATTAAATCACTTAATCAAGTATAAACCCTAAAATTAGTTTTTAATTACATAAATATATTATGTTACAATGGAAGCATCTCTAGTTAAAATAGTATAATTATTTTAAAAAATATGTGACGTATAACATTGATTTAAATCAATAATAAATTTCAAATCATATTGATATGTTGTTATTGGTATGAATTCATAAAATTATACAATATGAAACTCATTCTAAAAAATATATTTAACTATTAAATATATCTTATCCTGAAAATCATAAATCCAATCCTTACATTGAAAAAAAAACACAATATAGGAAAAAATGATGGTTTATAGAAAAATCATTTAAACATACATAAAAAAGATGAACCTTATAACATCATGTTACATTACTTATTTAATAAATTATTATTAACAAAATACTTACATTAATTTCATGTGGAGAAATTTAATATTTATGGAAAACATAATGGAAATGAAATACAATGTCGTCCCTGAATTAATGAATAAATTGTAATTATTTGATTAAAAATTAATTTTATTGGCATAATCTCCTTTGGTGGACCAACATCTACTAGAGTAATTTCAAAGGATATGGAAACAGTATTTATCTTATAATATTCACTAAATACATAGTTTATTACTATCTTTTTGAAATTACTTCCATAAAAACCAATTCCATTAAAATTTATACATTTTATTATTTCTGTTGAATTATTTTCCGAATCATCATTGTGATTCCATTAATTATAGTAACAAGATGAATTTATATAATGAACACAAAAAACAGATCACAATATTTTATACGATAGTCACTAGGGTTCTTTCGAAAACAATTATTACAAGTTGAAAGCATTATTTTCTTACCTTAATATGCTCAATAAATTTGATTCCAAATTTACGTCCACATATTACCATTATTTCTCTACTCTCATAATATTCATATTTATATGAATATATAATTTTTCATTTCTTTTCACATCAAATGATATTATCATAACATAAAATTACTGGGAATCGATTTTCCTTAGATATATTGAATACAAAAAATGAGTAAAAAATAATAATTCTTGTATAAGGATTTTTAAAAAAAATTGTTGTGTGCATTTCGAAATTAATTATTTTTCATTAAATTGAATCCACTAAAACATCAAACATATCCATATAATTTAACAAATGGTTTTTCATTCTATTTTATGAATCAATATGATAATATATCATAATAAAAATACTGATAAATAATGACTATTTTAGGGGATCCGTGTATGTTCTTCATCAGATATTGTTAACCATTATCCACCAGTAATCTGATTCACATACAAATTGGAGTACCAAAATAGTCAAAATTGGATATTTTAAACAACCCTTAACTTCAAATATCACCTTGATTTCATTAAAACATCATGTAGCTATCAAAAATATTTTTATTTGGTATTCATTCATAATTTTCTGAACTATAGAAATGTTCATATATGGTGAATATGATTTGGATCTCACATGTAGACGCCCATTATTTTTTTACTATGATTATTAATCCATCACAAAAAAAAACAAACTCCTATATTATAATTCAAACCATTGCATGTTGATGATTTTTATGATATATATAATTCCTTGCCCTTAATCATTACATAATATATAAATATATAATGAAATCACATTGTAGATATTTATAGGTTTATAGGTTAAGGTAGTTAGGAAATTACTCTTACATAACATCATAAATATTACAAATTATACATTTGGACTAACAATCATTTTTTCATAATACTTATTTCTTAAAAAAAGAAACATTGTTCTAATTCTTATTTAAATATCTAAAGTTTTTCATGATCTTATCCTTGACACTATTCTATCTTAAATCCTATGAAAAACATTTAAAAACATGGTATGTCCAAATAAATACCATAAATGGATACGCAAAGTGGAAATTTTTTTATTCTTGTGAAAATATGTAAACAATGAATACCATATCATAACTAATGGAATTCCACCTCTAAGATGATGTAAATACTTTCCAATGAAAATAATATTATTTCATAGAATTTTTTCATCAATTTTTTTTTCACAAAACCCATATAATGGACCTAGAGAAAATAATATTAATTGTGGACACAATCATTTGTAAATAAAGAATCCATTCAACAAACATTCATGAATATCGCAATTACAAATAGAATATCCATATGGTTAACTTCCATATCTAATGAATTAGGGGTTACAATGTAACAACACATCTTTGGTTAACTATATAAAATCCCATAGTTTCATTATCATAGAACCACCCATATTTGGATTATCTGGTAACCACATGTCAAATGTCCATTTTATTTTATATAATCATAACAAATAAAATATTTGATTTATCAACATTTCACTCATTAAATATTATTTGGTATTAAATGAAATCATTTAAAGACATTGAAATATAAATATTGCTTTAAAACCATTATTTTTACCAAAACAACCAAAAAGGTAATACTGTATTTATAATCCTTTTAAAAACATTAACGCTTATTGAGGATTCAAAATATAAAATTATGGATATGACGGTGAAGAATTCATTATTTATTGATATGTTAAAAACAATAATTTTAACGTTTTTATTGAAAATTTAAAAAATTAATATGTATTACTTTGGAATGAATTCGAATTCACAAGGGTTGATTATACGCCTTATGAATTAATGTGGTGTATAACACGAAAATATTCCTCACTAAAATGATATAGAGATGAAGTCCTTTACCTTAAGTCTGACTTGTCCTGTACAATCATTATATTGATGAATAAATAAACATAGTTTAAATATGTACATGGTTAGGATATTTTATAAATTTAATTATTCCGTTTATATTAGTATTATCATGTCAGAACAATTAAATAATTATTTCTTTCATGATCAGAATTTTGTCAATATTGGCTACTATAGTCAAAGATGGACATGGCAAGATGTCAATAGTCCACGAGTTCATAATTCCATAATTTCCAGAATAATATTCATTACATAATAATCAATTATATACATAAAATTATACGATTAAATGTATTTATTTAATATGTATATGAAAAATGAAAAATGATACAATCATGGAGATGGAATTCCATTTGTAGTCATGAGTACCGTTTTCCATATTTCATTGATCATTATTAAAATAAGGTATGTATTATTTTATCACCAATTAATTATCATTAGATCATTAATAACATATTAATTATTTAAATATACTTACATATATCAAACATCTGAAGTTGGGATTAAAAAATCACATCACATCGTGGGGGTGATTGTTCACTCATACACACACATGAAATTATAATTTAAATATGAATTAAATATAAGAAGATAATTATTATATTATAAAATTATAAAGTTAAATATGTCTCTAATATTACATATGAACAATAAGTCCATCAATATAAATAGTCATTAATAGTGGTTATAAAAAATGAACTATATTGGTTTGCAAGGCGGTAGTCATCCATACACATGAACAAACAATTCATCACCAATTTAATGAAATTGAAGATGGATTCATGTGATGATTTTCAACTATTGACATCCAATTATATTTAGATTACTGGAGTTATTATTTCATCTTGTTTGGAGGAGACATTAAGGATGTCGAAGAATAAATTATATAGAAATACATAAAGAAAAATATAAAACCTCTTCAGTTGTTCACCTTTGAAGAACATTCTAACACATTTAAGTAGGGAATTATACCTTATATAAGCACTAAATAATATGGTGAGGTATTTTAGAATTTTTTATTTGTTATTAGAAAAACCAAATGGATATTTAAGTGTGATTTAAAGAAAATATTCATTATCTTTTTATAGGAGATATGGGGGCACCCTCTGAAACACATAAAATATTAATTTAATATAAATTATTTAAAAAAAACAATCCCAAATCGGTTATGTCAAATCATAAATAAAAATAGTTTTAAATTATATTAAGCAAAAATATTTAATCTTATTTTTGTTTCCTTTTAATCCATATCATTGTGTTTTACACTTAATTATTTTCATTTAATTTTATTTGTGACAACAACATTTTAATCATTAAAGGGCTATAAATTTAAGTTATATGTTTTAAATTTAGCATAATTGATAAATTAATGATAATTTAGACCATATAATATCCAAATTTTATTTTTAAAATATTTTAAACATTTTTTATTAATTTAATAATATATTATTATTATAAAATATAATTTGTGTCAATAGTGTCACTATTCATTTCATTCAGTTTAAATAAAATCCAAACATTGAAATAACATGGAAAGAATCCATGAAAATATATAAAATAAGTCATAGACACATAGTAAATTCGTGGAGTATCCTAATAAATTATAATTATAATTATTTTAGTAATTTTAATATCATTTGATTAGTATTTCTATGAAAAATTTAATTACTGCATCAATGCTTTTTCAATATTTATGGTAAATTTTTAATCTAAAAAAAATTCAAACAAATACCATGATTTAGATAATTTCATTATAACTTTGAATATTATTTATGATTTACGTTTTTTAATATTAATCCATATATTAAAATTAATAAAAATTAATAATTAATATAGTTACATGTTGTCTCTTTGTTTTGTAAAAATAATATTTATATCATGTTCATGTAAAAAATACCATTCAATGACTCCATTAAAATGATAATGGTTTAATTTCATACTTTTATAAATCCAATATGATTTTTTCAGTTTCTCGGTAATTTTTTTATTTTTATCATTATATTTAATACCCTAATTAACCTAATTTATTATTAATAGTGGTAAATAAAAGGTTCCCTATTTACTATTTATAATATCAAAAAAAGCTAAATATTATCTTAATTTGGGACTACTGATTACAAATATGGAATAAATTTTCTAAAATATAATACAAATATGTTTCTTTAAATAAACTAAAATTATTCTTCTAGAAAAAATGAGAATGTGGGTTTTTTAAAAGTAATAACCCTGAAAAGATTTTCATGTGTTTATATAAAATTTCAATGTGAAATTACATTCCATGAAAAATTTTATTTCTAAATGATAAAAATAATTTAATAATATATTAGAAACAATTAAATGTTTTATATAAATATATAAATAAATTAGATGAAAAAGCTATTTTTGAATTAAAATGCAGTATTTTAAATATTTATTAAAATATTAATGGTATCTAAAAAATAAAAAATTATATCCAAACTAAAATTTGATAACCATAATTCAATTAATAACATTTTTTATGAAATAAAAATCATAAAATGGTAAAAAAATTATTTAAAATTTGATCCTCATCAAAAGGAGGTAAAATCTTGAAATGTTTGGAAAAATACCTCTTTTATCTGATAATTTAATTTGATCTTATTTCATTACTAGAAAATATATAATATGAAGTGAAAACATTAAATTGAATATATAAAAAATATTTTTCATTAATAAAATCCATCACGAGTAATTTTATTCTTTTATAAACATTGTTATTTTTAGATAATGACATGAGGGAGATGGATAAAGAAAAGAGATCTCTTTATGACCTGGAGAATGGTGAAAAGGCTCATCTGAAGGATCCTGTGATTAGAGAATCATCAATGGTTCCTCCTCAAGATCGTATTGGCCACACGGATATATTCTCGCTATGTGATCCTTTACGCCGTGGTCTTTCAGATCATGCGCTGAATGTGGCACCTTCTTCTTTGAACATAAGCTTTGCAGAAGTGGTCAAATCTACTACTCAACCCATATTCTATGACATTGAATCCCCCACCCCTAGTCGGGCGATCAGAAAAGGAAGGATTGCGCATGTGGTGGCCAATCAATATGCGGTGGAAGCAAGAGTTAATTTTTGTATATTCTCGATCATTGCTCGAGTTATCACACCTGAAGGGGAAAGGATGTGGCCATTCCATGAATTGTTCAAGAAGATTTTTGTTGCATGGGGCTTTGACAATTGGACGATGACCGCAATGGGTCGGGGATTCTTCCACATCGTCTTCCCTAATTATGAACTCAAAAGAAAATCGTGGGGAGTTTGATCCATTACCCTCAAGCTAAGAAATCTTCGAATACAGGAGTAGGGTCGAAATTTTGATCCTTTTATTGTCTCTAACACTCTTATTCATGTTTGGGTTCGAATCTACAAGCTCAACTGGATTTATTGGCACCCCCAAATCCTATGGTATATAACATCCTCTATTTGGAACACAATACGAATGGATAGACAAACTGATAACCCAAGATTTGGTCATTTTTCCCATGTATTGATTGAGATTGACATGCACTTTGGTGGAATAAGTTCTTCTTACCACCAGGGATGATATCATTTTACTGGGAATATTCTATGAATGAAAGCCAATGCATTTCCAATAATGCAATCTCTTTAGTCATTTTCCTGAGGAATGCATTGAGGGCATGCATCTGCTCCTTCTATAAAGACAAAGGACATAAGTAATATGGTTGCAGAAAGAAGAAAATATCCCCATCTTCTGATGTCCATCCTCCGATCTCTGAGGTTTTTCAGGATGATTTAATCTCTCTTGCTGAAATTGTTGCAATTGAGAAGGCTATGAAAGAGATAGATGATTCTTACTTGAACACCAATGTTTGGACACAAAATTTGAATTATTATATGGAAAACCTTATTCAGGTTATCCCCAATGATTAGCCCCTGGATGTATCTAGAGATCCAGATGCCTCTCTTGGGAATTTAACTCCTCTTGAATGGAGACACTCTGGGGAATTTATGAGTGAGGGAACCAATTTGGTCTATGCTGATGGTCATGAGATTCTGGTTCCCACTCCTGCATCAACTGATAATCCCACAGAAGTGAACGTGCCTGGTAATCAGTCAGACATCAATGAAGGGCGTACTCTATAAGTGTCTGAGCTTCCTACTGAAACAATTGATGAACCTATTAAATAGCTGATCATCAATGAAGGACACAATATTCATGTGTATAACTCTCATAACCAGGATGGGAACACTTATTTTACACAAGTCCCCATAAGTCAATCTGTTAAAAGGAAGAATGGTAGTGATCTTGAAGATGGAATTGATACTTATTTTAATCGATTCATCCCTCTCACTGGAGTGTATTGGTCAGATGACCAGATGGACAGTGATAATGAAGCTGAGAAACCATCTGAATCAGAGGTATTGCATGAAGACAGAAATGGAAATGGGAAGGGAATAATTAAAAAATATCTCCCTAGGGTTGGGGCTCAAAAAAGGGTCATGACTGGCTCAAAGAAATGAATATCCTATTCTAGAATTGACATGGTCTTGGGAATTCTCCCATGGTTAAGCCCCTTCAACATGTTCTGATGACCAAAAAACCTCTCATAATTAGAATTTCTAACAAATAATGAAGTTTTCCAATTGGAATTCCTTTAAATGTGAATCAATTGGGAACTCCTTTGTTAATCACAACATTCATTATTGGAATGCTGAGAGTTTATGGGTGCTTAAACATGATTCCATTATTTTACTCTCCTGTACACAAGGGAAACAAATTGTACTTGTCTTGGTTTTTTTAAATGTGTTTAACTATTTAATTTCTTATGTTTATGCTGATAACTCCTATCTGAAATAGAGGGATCTATGGGCTGACATGCTTTCCTTATCATCTCAGCTGCCTTCAAACTGGATCATCACTGGCGATTTTAATACTATTTTGAGACAAGAGGAGAATACTGGACTAAGTTTTAACAGGATTGCAGCCAAGGTTTTCTCTCAATGCATTGACATATGTAATCTCATTGAGATTGATATGGTGGGTGCTGAATTTACATGGGGTAGATATACTAATAATGGAAGACATGCTAGAATATTGGATAAATGATTTCTGCAAATTCATGATATTAACAGCACCCTTACTGCCTCTGGTATTTTTCTTCACAAAATTCACTCAGATCATAACCCCCTTGTAGTGGATATTTCTTTTGGGGGGACAAGACTGTCATGTATTCCCTTTAAATTCAATAATTCATGGATTATTATCCAAGGGTGTCGAGAGACAGCCACGGCTTCCTGGAACCCAGAATCTACTGGATCTGCATCTCAAATCATTTATTCAAAATTGAAAATAACAAAGTAAAGGCTAAGAGACTGGAGTAAAAACATATTCTATAAAATGGATGAGGACATTCAAGAGGATGAAAATCATCTTCTAAATTTTCAGAATTTCAATCAGCTATGACATATTCCATCCAGTGATGAAATCCAAGCACTTTCAATGATGGATAACCTACTTAAAATTAAAGAAAATTTGGATATGTATTTTTATAATATCAGGTGATTGAAGGAAGAGGATAATAATTCAAGGTTCTTCCATCTTATTCACAAGGAAAGGATACTCATAAGGGGAGTTTCTGCTCTGAGTATCAACAGTTCAATCTTCTATACAGAAGCTGAAATCTCATATGCAGTTGGGAGTTCATTATCTGAGAATTATTCTGAAAATGGTGTTCATAATTCTAGCAGAATTTCTCACAACGTCATGCCATCCATTTATGAACAAACTAATGATAAGCTTGTGGAAATACCAAGGGGAAATGAGTTAAGGGAATCTTTTTCTCCCTTAACATTGATAGTGTTTCTAGGCATGATGGATTCACCAAAAAAATCATTATGTTCAACTGGGAGTTGGTCCATGATGAGGTTGTAAATGCAGTAAGACATTTCTTTGTCACTGCCTCTATGAACTATGGCTCAAATTAAAATTTTATTGCCTTGATTCCTAAGATGGAAAATTCCTTTGATATTAAGGATTTCAGACCAGTTGCTATTGGGAATACAATTCCTAAAATTTTCTGCAAAATCATTTTGAACAGGATGTATCATGTGGCCAAAAAAATTATCACCACAACCAGTTTGGGATTGTCCCTGGAAGGATCATTCAAACATGCATCATTATTTCATATGAATGTATCAATTCTATGAGGAAAAAAGAAAAACCTGGTATCTTTTCCGTGAAAATTTATATCTCTAAATCCTTCGATACCGTGAAATAGAGTTTTCTCTTCTCCATTTTGAAAATATATGGGTTCTATAGAAAAGTTATCAATTTTATTCATGTTATCCTCAAGAGCGCTAAGCTTTCTGTTCTGATTAATGGATCTCCAAGGGGATTTTTTAGTGCTACATGGGCTTTCGGCAAGGATATCCGCTTTTTGGTCTTCTTTTTGAATTTGTTTGAAGATTAAATAAGTCTCTATCTTGATAACCTCGTCCAAGGTGGTTTGTATTATAAAATTCAAGTTGAAAAGGATCATCCTGCCCCTTCTCATCTGTTTTATCATGAAAATATCATGTTATTTGGATGGAAAGATTTTAGAACAGTTAATTCGATCAAGGATATCTTCTCCCACTATGAGGATGTCTCATGACAGGTTATTAACTCCCTTAAATCCGTTTTTGTCTTTAGAAAAGGATTATCTACTAGAAGTAAAAGGAAACATTCTAGGTTTCTTGGAGTTAAGAAGGGTAATGTACCTTTTAATTATTTTGGTGTACTTCTTTTTTGGGGATGTGATAAAAGATCTCATCTTCAGCCCATTTTCACACGTATCACTGATCAAATGGCTAATTGGAAGGGGAAGGAAATGTCCCATGCATGAAGAATCTATCTTGTTAAATCTATCATCACATACATTTTTGTTTATTTTTTTTGTTTACAGATGGCCACAGAATCTCATCAAGGGGATTTAGAGGCTTATAAGAAACTAAAATGGACTGGCCACATGTATGAAAAGAAACTGGTGGTTGTTCCCTGGAAAGAATGCATCAAACCAATTGATATGGGGGGTCTTGGTATCAAGGATATGGCTCTCTTCAATGATTCCATGATCATAAAATTTACATGGAATCCCATAACATCCCAAGATAATTCTATGGATTTTATTGGTTCCTGGTTTATATCAATATTATAGACTAGATATCCTAACTACCTCTCATCCTCAGTTTGGCCTGCTATAAATTCTTCCATTAATAGGATTCTTATATATTCATATTGGATTGTTAGTAGGGACTCAAATATGAAAGTTTGGGAAACTTCCTAGCTTTCCAGACCTCTCCCACAAGATGTTATTATTCCCCAGAATATGATGCATGTCAAGATTTCCTCGGTGGAGAATTCCAATCCCGAATCTCTGGATCTCATCCCCTCCAATTTGCATTCTGAATTCCTGAATTATAAGTACATGGATTAGGATACTCTCATCTTGTAGCATATTACCAATGGGATCCTCAATACTAGAGCTATGTAAAATTATTCTTGTGTTGGACAATCCCCAACACCTAGGTGGATACATTCCTTCAAGACCTGCTTCATCCAACCCACTAATTTTATGCTTTTATGGATAATATGGAGGAACAGATTATAATTTCAACCCAACCTTGAAAGGATTGGAATTCTTCTTTCCACGGCATGCCCTTTATGTTATGGTTCTGTGGAATCCCTTGAGCATATTTTCGTCTCTTCTTCCCTCATTTTCAGGTTATGTAACTACATTCAAGACATGACAGGGTGTTCTTTAAATATCTTCTCGATGGAAGGGATGCTTTGTTCTATTGTTGAAGATCAATGCAGTGAATAGGAGATGAATCTGACAATGGTTGTTGTTGCAGCCTCTATAAGCTTCACTTGGAAGGCCCATAATTACTATCTCTTTAATGACATCACTCCCACTCTTTATACTGGTGTCATAGCTATTCACAGGGTGGTTTTCACAACATCCTGGATTCAAACTGGTTGCATAAAAAATGAGATAAATGACTTTTCTTTTCAAAGGAATTTTGGTGTTAGTGGTAGACCCAAAAAAACCTTAATTCTAAATTCCATTAGATAGAATCCCCCTCATCCGTTCCTGGCTCAAATTTAATGTTGATGGAGCGGTTATAGGGACCCCTGGACCTTCAGGCTGCGGTGGTGTCTTTCGCACCTAGCGAGGCATTGTCAAAGGCTGTTTATATAATTTCATTCGGTAGGTATCTGATATTGAAGCTGAATTTTGGGCTATTATCAATGAAATCAGATATTCTATTCATTTTGCTTGGCGTTTTATATGGCTCGAATCTGATTCTATGGTGGTGGTGGATTTAATCAAATGGAGATCCAGGAATGTCCCATGGGCTATGATGCCTTATTGGGTTGAATGCCTTAACCATCTTGATGATATTATCTTTGATGTGACTCATGATTAAAAAGAGTCAAATCAAGTGGCTGATGACCTATAAAAGTTGGATGTTGAAGAGTCAAGTTCTAAATGGTCCTTTATGGCTCTTGAAAGTTGCATGCAATTCGTTGAGGCGGATGCTTGTGGCACGAAGTTTACCAGACTTTTAAATCTTTTTTTCTGATGCTTCATTACTTGCCATTATTTTTTAATAAAATTTAGTAGGGGTGGATCATTGATTCATCCCTGGGCGTTTTGGTTAGTTATTTTTATTTAAATAGTATATTAGAAAAAATTCATTTTATATAAAATTTTTTATAAATTCAGTATAATTAAATTTTGACCAAATTTAATTATATATATACTTAAACCATATTTTTATTAAATTAATTAACAATATTTACTCCTTCAAATTTAACAAATAGGTTATGTCATACCATTTAATTAATAATATTTATTAGTAAAATTATGTTCAATGTGGAGAATCATGTATGTTATGGAACATAATATATCATTTAAAAAATTAGGTTGTTACATTATATTTCACTAAGATCCTTCATAATTCAGATTCACTATATTTACTGTAGTAATCTATTCATATCAGACTAATTTTATATTAGGATCCATGATAATGTTATGATTTTATATCATGATAACCATATAATTGAATCTCTTATGGTTAATTAAATGAATTTTCCTAATCTAAAGAATTATATATATCAATATACATTATCAAAAGTTAGGTCCCAATCTTTAGTCATACCATAATTGAATTTTTATATTATATTTTATTTACATTCATTAAAATATCTCTTTTTAATATTATTTTTTAGTGATTTTATATATAAATATTAAAAAAAATATACATTACAATTTGGAATCATCCATATTATACCAGTTATTTCTGCAATAAAATTCTTAAAAAATGATACATATACTCTTCTCATAAAAAATTTTCATTATTTTTAACAATGATTTATCATTTTTCCTACCATCAATTAATCCTTGGGAATGTTTTATATAAAACAGAATGATAAAAAATTTAACAGTAAGATTCATTTAGAAAATATCAAGGTCATTCATTTCAAAACAATATGATCATAATATTTATATTTTTTATACCATAATAAACATTGAGAGTAAATAATTGATTACATAAAAATTATATCATATTTAAATCATAGTCATTTTATTTAAATAAAATATAATAATCATGCTCTAAAATTATTAATCACATGTTTTTCATTAAAAAATGACATTCAATGAAAACAATTATTATAAAAATTAATATTTTTCCATAATGTGGCATAATCATTCGATTTTAATCAATGTCCACTATTATAAAATAACTAATTAAAATATTTTCGTGAATATTAATTTGAAATAATGAAATTGATAATTGGTTAGTTTTGACACCATATTCATAGAACTCATAAAACAAATACTAAAAATGTAATAAATACATGGTCAAAATCCAATATAATTCACATTAAAATATATACATTACCGAATGCAGTGGAGTGATATACTAGGATCACCTAAAACAAAACAAAAAAAGCCCAATACTTTCATAAAATACGTAAAATATTTTATTTGAATTATCAAAAACATAAAAATATAATTTTGACCCAAAATAATTAATCGTTTCATAATATTAATATATGCTAATAATTTTGAAACTAACATTAAAATGTATATTAAACAATAAAAATTAACTAAGGCTTCCAATTGGAATAAAAATGTATGATTACTACTGAACATAAAAATATATTTATTATTATGGATATTGGAATGTACATCGATTTCATATAATATAAAATAAAATATATTATTTTTATTTTGTAATTAATTTTTAAATGTTCCATATAAAATTTGTAAAATTAATTACTTTTCAAAAAATTTAAATGAAATAAAAATGATATATAAAATGATATTTAGAATTCCTATTATTCAATATAAAGGTATAAAAAATATAAATGTAAGAATAAAGAAATGGAATTAAATTTTGTTTATAATAATCAATTAAAACAGTTACAATGAGGTTGTAAGTTAATCTATCCCTTTCTTCGAGTACAACATATTATGTAACATCATTATCATCATGAATTAAAAAAACATGTAAATTATTTTGTGACATAAGAAAAAAATTTATTTGGGTTTCAATATCATTATCCCTTTAATATCATCTATGAACATGTTATATTTCTGTATTTCATTAGTTATGTTTTCATCATAGTTTTTATTGATGATACATTAATAAACCAAGATCAACATTGGAAGAATGAATGTTGTTAAAGTGGAAATTAATACATTACAACAATATAAATAACCATAATATAATTATCATATCATTCATTATTTTATTAATATTAATGATGATATATGATAGTGAAAATAAATTATATCAATATCACGGATGATGTAGGTCATTCATCCACAAAAGTGACATTTTAATTTTCCTGAATACAAGATGGAGTGAGGGGAATTATTATTTTATATTAATATTAATATTATAA
Source organism: Viscum album (assembly GCA_963277665.1). Lineage (NCBI taxonomy): Eukaryota > Viridiplantae > Streptophyta > Magnoliopsida > Santalales > Viscaceae > Viscum > Viscum album. Next base: position 61,609,485 of record OY728164.1, on the reverse strand, counting down.
TATCATTTATATAATATTTTATAATTAAATTACCTTATAAATAAAATTATTTTACAATGTTTATGATTAAATATTCACATAACATAATGTGTTTTGAATCCATATCTAACAATGAATGAAATTATTAAAATTTAATGGAAGTGAATATTTAAAAATAGTTGATTTCATATCTTTAATGAATTATTATTTTTCAAAAATATCATTTTTTATAAAAAAAAATAAACTTATAAACACCATCCATGTATTGTGATGATGAAAAATAAATCACTTCGCTTCTTGGATGTGATAATATTGTTATAAAACGGAACAATGTTATGATATTTTAATGTATGGAATGGTCAGAAAAAAAGTTATTTTAACTTAATATAATTGTAACTATTTCATGAATATCATGTATAAACACATTAAATAAATCATTATATCTTTCATTTAGAGGATGTGACAGAAGATAAATAACATTATTTCATAAGGAATGAGTCCTCTATAAATAAAATTTTGTTTTGATTTCCATTTTATGTTATAAGATAATGATAATGGTTATTACATCAACATAATAACATCTTAGTATGTTGTATAAACAGATGTTATTATTTGAAAAGGGTTTGAGTATATTTTTGGGAGATATACGATGAAATAATATGAATAATCATGTTCAATAAAATTATTATTAATCTGAAAACAACCATTATTTAAAAGTATATTCTTTATAAGGTTGGTAATATTCATAAAATAACATTAATAGGATGCGTTGAGAGATTTTTGGATGTTATTTTTATAGTTATTGTATGAAATACAAATATATCGATGTGATGAATTGATATTAAAGAGGGTGTACTTTTATATGTATGTTGGAGAACACATATCACAATTTCCAAATGATTTTTACATATATATATAATTATCAACCAATTGTGTATGAAGATACTCAATATTTGCATTATTATTTTTATAGAGTTTATATAAACTAATCAAATAACATACTGAAATGTGTCAGTTTCATTTTAATCCTTAAATCATTGTTTAACAACTACAAAATACTTTTAAACATAACCCTATTAACTATAATATTTACCCCATAACATAAATATAAAACAAAAAATAATAGGGCATAAAAAATATATACAAATAATGATACAGAATTTGGAATATATTTTATAAGGATCAATTTCTTGTGGGTATAGAAAATAGAACATTAATAAATAAAACCATTTCATGAATTTTCTATGATGATACAATATTTATGTGTCAAAATATGTTATTCTAAACCCATTTTAAAATTCATTTCCCTCGATATTTTATTAAATGATAAAAATATATGGTTTTTAGATTTTCACATCATGCTAGATCTAAATTGAATCTATAAACCAAATCATTATGTAAAAATATCAAAAAGTTGATTCTAATATGAATAAATTATAACATATCATCTTAAAATATATTCTAAAATACCCAAATTGATTATATAAATTTAGGATAAATTATATACCTCACTAAAAATATCTTTGGTTGCAAAAGTAAATATATGAGATCACTATAATGTATTAGAGTGACTATAAATCATTATAGAATCATTTTAACGCAGTTTTACCATATATTCAACGGTGAAAATACTTAATTTTGGTTTATTTTGAGAATCCTTGAAAAATAAGCTGAAAATATTAGTATACATTTATTATTATAACAGCAAATACGGAATATATTTTATTATTTATAATCCTACTATGTGGCATAATATAAAAACATTATTTTCCAAGGAAACAATGAAAAATGATTTTCCATAAAAAATATGTGTTCTTATGTATAATTTTATTATATAAAAATCAATTATAAAATTTATTAAAATGATATTACTAAAATCAATCAGAAAATGGTTCAATATTGACCTGAACTATTATAAATAAAATTCCTATTTTGTTTCAATTAAAACTTCTTCCTCTTTTTATGGAAAAGACATGTAGTTATTTTGAATTATTATAACCTATTAAATTTAAATTTCCATTAGAATTTTATAAAAGTGATAAAATAGTCTTCAAATAGTGATCACAAGACCAGTATAGGTATTGGGTTTTAACAAATCCAATTTAAGAAAAAAAGAATGTAATGACCTCATCCCATGGGATCATGCCCTATGAAGCCAATTTATCAAAGCATTCATGGGAGACAGAATCATTGTGTTTTTCCCTTCACTAATCCTTTGTAGAGATACAAGAACTTATGAATGAGTGAAACCATTAATGGGAGAAGTTCATGCTCATCGGGGTAATGAAGATAACATTATATGATGAACCACCCCATGAAAATCTCACATTTGTACACCATGATCTTATTTCTTTTGATTGTGCATTAAAAGGGCATCCATCAAGAAACTATTAGTATTATTATATACATTTTAATAGAATAATAAATATTTATTCATAATGTTATTATTACTGAATAAGTTATTTATAAATGTATACTAAAACACATTAATAGTTTTTTTATTTTATTCTAATTAAATTGGTAGTTTATTCTAATGTATTGTCATATTTTTAATTTAAATAATATTTGAATATTATTATTTAATAATTTTTATTCAATATTAATTATTATTCAATATTTATGTTTTCAAATATAATTTTTACACATGTTTTAAAATGATTTTTTTTAAAAAATCATCATTTCTCAATAAACGTCGATTATTATTTTAAAACGTATTTTTAATATATTATTAAAATAGTTTAAATAATACTTATATTATTTTTGGAATTAGAATATTAAGAGTATAAAATTTTGATTTTTTTTAATTTTTTTATGAAATTGAATTTAATGGAGAATCAAATTAATACTATAGAAATTTATGACATATTATTTCATCATAATGATCAAAAATTGATACAAAAAATATTATGATATTTATACATGACCATATATAAGTTCTACGATTAAATTAAATTAATTTTATTTTTATTTGATTCTTTTTTTAAACCCCTATGAATCCCAGTTGTCAATTAATCTATTTTATGGTTTAAAAAACATTCTGTAAGGGTATTACCCACAACCACATAATCAACAGTATTGTATTATAATGATTATCCCTTGAAAATATAAAAATATTTAAACCACTCACATTTTTTTTAATGCATGCGATTGATTGTGGTTTTTGTAATTTTTTATGTAAAGACCAAAACCTATATAATAATTAAATACCACTACTTTTCTATATAATCCCACCAATATATGACTTCTATTGACTAAGACTCCTTTCAAAAAGTCCATACTTGTTTCTCCTCTCTATAGAGTAATACCAAGGCACATTAATTTCCCATGAAGCCCCACTAATTCATTTTGAGTTAGACACTAATGCAAGGGATGCAATCCATATCTTATTTTTTTAAGATTATTTTTATATTTCGATTTATATATACCATTAATAAAATGCAAATATTACATTCCAATTCATTATTTCTTCCCATTTAATATCCAAATTATTAGATTCATCCTTTTCTCTCAAAAATGATTTTTTTTATTTTTTAAGGGATGTCATTATGCTGCTGAAATTTTGTGTTAATATTTGTTGCCAAAAAAATCATGTGGTGAATACAATACTCATTTCCAATAAATTGTATTTACATTAATAATAATATATTTATTTTAATTGGTCATTAAATGTATTTATTCCACACACCTTTATTGTGGAATAAAATATGATGAATAATGGATCCATGTTGTATGATCTATGTGGAACTCATAATAATGAGGAGGAAATGAATGCGATGAGTCAACCTATAATTATATAGAACACCAACGAATTAGGTGATGTTTAGTCTCATGAGACATCATTTTAGGATTGGGAGTGGACCTGATTATTTTATTTTAATTTTTACAACATGTTTTTTGGTAGTTAACATTGACCTGGGTGTGTTATTCATTGTTTTTAGTTGATTCCAAATTTCCCATGTTTTGGTTATAATTATATATCATGTTTCATTATTCATGTTTATGATTATTACTATTTTATTAAAAAAATTATATCCATATATTCTATCTTGCATCACCTTATTCCATGATTAGTCCCTTTCAAGACATTATAAATCATCCCTTTCTAATGTATGTCCCTAACTTATCCCATGCAGTTTTATATGAGAGCGTGTGAATGATATTTCAATAGAATTATTGTTTTACTATTAATAATTCTTGTATAATTTACTAAACATCCATTAGAAATATGCTTATTGATCTTAATTTTTTTATTCAAATTAATTTTTTTAATAAATAAAATTTCTTTAAAAATAGAACATTGTGATTAATGTGTGAATCAATGGAATGTACAATGGTTTTCAGGATAAGATTAAAACAATTCATGGAAAATCATTAGGGGTAAAAATAAGTATAAGTAAAAATCAATAAATTTTGGTAATGATAGGAAATGTATTTTATCAATAATGTATATCCCTATCAAGATAATATAAGTGGACGTGGTTCTGGCGCAGATGTTCCATGAATAACAACACTGAAATGGTGTACTGAGTATGAATCTGGTTAACCTGTTACCCAAAAACTGGCCTAATAACACACTAGGTATGAAACTATATTGGGATATGCACTGTTATATTCATACCCCATTACAATCAATTATTACGGAAAAAATAATTCCAATAAGAATATGTGTTAAGAAATAGGCCATTGATAAAAAATTCTATAGGATTAAATTCTATAATTTAAGATAATTAGTGTAATTCATATATTATACATTTAATGTCATTGAATTTACAATAATGGGTATATTTGTTCAAAAATACTATGATAACCCAAACAAGATGTGATTGTGTGATTTATGCAACAAAAGCCTCTGACTTTTAATGGTTCATCTGATTTATTAATCAATAAATATTGTATAAAATCTATTGAGAATATCATTTATATCCTTCAATGTTTTGAAAAAGACATGGGTATACTATTTGTTTATCATATATATTTATATAATCGTATTAGTGGTTGAAATTGCTCAAGAATACGAAGCCTATGGATAAGTTCGATATACTATGGTGGAAGTAATTAAGGAATATTTTATTGGTAAATATTATAGTCCCACAATCATATTTAAAATAGGGTGATTTCAATTCCATAAAAAGAGTGATGAATCAGATATCAGGTTATATAAGTATAACATCACAATATTTGCATGATAGACCTATATGATTATATTCACCCCTGGATTCATGGTTGGCCACATCTTTGTTACGATAAAACACAGGGAACCAAAATCTATAAGGACGTGAGATGTGGATACCAATGTGAAATTTTCTGATGTTCCCTCAATGATGAGAAAGTGATTAATGAATTTCAAGGCTTTCACAAGGACATGAAGCTGAATGCAATGTTTCATTTTGGTGGCTCACTATATAAATATAAGGGTGATATGAAATTTCAACATTCCATAAGTCAAATATAGATAATGATGTTCCCTGAAAATTTTTTAATGGGGGCTAGTAAATGATTTATGTGTGGGAAGGAAGGGTGCCTAGATAGTGATTTTGAATATATAAAACCAAAAATTCAATGGGAGAAATGAATTAACTAATGAAACAACTGTTCACTGTTTATTTATTCAATAAAAATGATCCATGTAACATCGTAATCAATTTCTATATGCCATGGTATTTTGAAGACACCCATCAATCTACAATAATGAATGAGTTGAATTTTTTTCATAAAAATCACAATGGTAAATTCTGATAATTAAGTAGTGAAATGTGTTCTAGTTAATCATTTAGAAATAGAAAAAATAATTTAGTTTACGGTTCTATTAATTACATAATAATATTATTTTTTAGAAGAAATATTCAAAATAAACCACATGTAATGGAAGTGGGGGTTCCTTGAAAATGGCAATTTGGAAAATAATTCAACAACTATATCACTCCACCCATGTCAACATTTATTTTCTAAAATTCCCACAAAAAAATTATCATACTCTCTCTGGTTTAATTTGATTCAATTCATTGAATTGATTAGTATTCCCTATATAGGGATGACATAAATTTATGTGATGTGAATGTCACTATCAAAATTGTGAATCGATGCCCGATTCATTACATGTAAAAGTAGAAGGATGAATCTTTATTAGAACCATCAACTTATGAATTGATATATTATTTACCTTTGAGAAAAAAATAAAGGACAAGTTATTGAGTCTATATATTGAAACACCCAAAAAGAAATTCAAATTTTGGGAGAATTCTGTGAGGTTTTTCTCGAGGAATTTTTTGGTACACAACCTAGCAAGGAGGTTCGATTATAAATCAAGAATACACATTGGGAATTACCATTATACAAGAATATATATAGAATGACTATTATGGAACTCTATGATCTAAAGAATAAACTACTAAATAACCAAGATAAAGGGTTTATACACACAAGTTCTTCCCCATGGGATGAACTAATCCTCTTCATAAAGAAGATGGAAGGGTCAATGAGGAATTGCATTGATTATCGGGAGCCCAACAAGATTTCAATAAACAATAAGTACCCTATGCAATAAAATGATCACTTTCATGGTCAAATATATAGATAAGAACACTTCTCAATGGTTGATCTTTGGTTGGGATAAGACCATGTTATGTTGAAGAAGGAGGATATACATAATATCACTTTCTGTAAAATGTATAGTCCCTAAGAGTTCATTGTAATTTCATTTATACTCACACATTATCCTGAAATCCTGATGGACATGATGAATATAGTCTTGAGACATTACCTCTAATGAGTTATTTTAATCTTTATAGAAGATACAAAAATATTATTCACATCCAATGATGGGTAAGAGGTGAATTTGAGAACTTTGATATAGTCACTACCGAAGGAGAAGATATATGACATGTACATGAAATGTGAATTTTTAAAGGAGGTCTCATTCATGGAAAATATAATCATAAAAAATAGGAAATTTGTATACCCTTCAAAAAAATAAAAAATTAAAGGATGGTTGAGGCCAAAAATCTATGACTGATATCATAGTTTCCTTGGAATAGAATGGTATTATTCTCGATTTGTGAGAAATTTTCATTGATTTTCAAACCCTCTAATGGATCTGTATAAAAATTATGTAATGTTTTCATGAAATGAAGAAAGGGAAGAGATATTCATGGAGTTTAGAAACCTTAGTATCACCACCCATATGCTCATAGTACTAATGATTGGAGAATGTTTTGTGTTGTTCAATGATCATAAATATTAAATTATGGAAAATTTACCTCTTCTATAGAAATGTGTATTATATATGGATCACAAAATCACTATGCATATATTCATGTATAAGAAGTTGAATATGTGTTAATGAATATTGTTAGAGCTAATCAAGGACTATGAATTCTATATTCACACCCATCCTGCTATAGAAAATAAATTGCAAGATAATCTGAGTATAAAAGATCCCAAAACAATATCATTAAATATAATTGAAATTGATCTAATTTATATAGACTATAAGATGATTGAAGTGTGATTCAAAATAGAAGAATCATAATCAATGATTTAAAAAATTATTTCTCACCAATCTCATCTAGAGTAGATAAAGGATGCTCAATTAAATTATGTGGGAATTCCGATGAATATAGGAAATAAAATAAAAGGGATATACTGGGAGTTCAATGTCGTTGAATACCAAATTTATATATTTTGTTCATAACATTGAATTCTAAGAAACACTAAGTTAATAAATGAAGTATTGGGTTATTCACATGTCCTAACGTTCTATATCCACACAGAAACTAGAAATATGTATATTGTCATCTAGGATAACTATTTTAGGTAAAATATGAACAAGGGAATAAGGGAAAATACATTATGATTTTTTATGTCAGTAAGTGAGTATAAAATAAAAAAACCAAGAGGATGATGAAACCATTACCTCTATGAACCTGAAAATTGTAAAACATCACCATGTACATTATCCCCGTAAATTCGATGAAATCATGGGGAATAATTATATCAATATTGTGGTGGAGTATAATACTGAAACTACTAACTTTATTATTAATCAATATAGTTTCTCACTCAATCAACTTACAAATATATATATCATAGAAGCATTAAGTCTACATTGAGTACAACAATAATTGGAATCAGATCAATATTCTAAATTCACCTAAATGTTCTAGAAATGTCTCGAAAGTGATCTAAACATAATGTTGAACATCATCATTTAATTTATCTTTAAAACTTATGTAATGAACTGGAAATTCCATGGAATGTTTTTTCATAAATACATGGGAATATTACGAGTCCGTGAAAATTAACGACACGTGATTCTGAGGCACAGTGTGCCTAAAATCAATTTCTGATGTTTTTTCGGGTACATTCAGTAAACATACGAGCGAGTTTTTATAAATTTTGAAAATGTGTTCAGAATTGAAATATGACTAAACTGTTGAACTCGTATCCCCAATATTCACTTAAGGAGACTTTCACTTAGATGACAATGGGTAGGGAATAGAAGTTATTTTTTTGGTTTTCGTGGAAAATAATAAATAAATGAGCTTCAATTTATTTTTATTTGAGCTGTCATGTGGGTGTCTGTTGGTTTAAACCTCCTCATGGATGATTGAAGTGGGACCACCAGATCATAACCTCCCATGAGAGTTTATGGTTGTGGGTCCCACCTGAACATAACCTCCCATGAGAGTTTATGAAATGGGGACCACACAAGACTAAAATCCCCTGTTAAAGGAGGGAGAGAAAAACATCTCAAATCCCCTCATTAATGAGGGAGAGTCTCTTGACACTCACCCTCCATTATTGGTGCCAATTCCTAAAATAACTTTGTGCCAATCCTCACCATTAAATTAAATCTTACCCACACTCATTAATTAATTTAAGGGGGGAGCCGAGTTAATTAATTCACCATTTTGAATTCTATGCCAATGAAATAATAGATAAATCAGTCTATTATTTTTTTGGTTTGCATTTCCGATTTTGGTGGAATATTGGTGAGAGGAGATCTTGTGAGGATTATAATTCCTCCAACGACGAATGAAGAACGCCTAAAACGATCTTCTTAGAACTTCTTCCTCAGTCACCTATCGACGTGGATAGTCTTCTACAGCCAACACAACTTGGGATTGGAAGTGTGTGGTGGATGTGAAGAACGACGATCTTCTTCATCTACATTCCAGGAATTTATTGTCAAACAACGATCAAATGTTGGGGTTAAAATTTATTTAAGTATGATTTATTCCAATTTTCTCCCTTTCTACCAAAACAAATAACGAAGGTTGTTGTGCTTCCCACTTGTGACCATCTTGCTATCACCCTAAACATGGAGGGTGTGGACAAAACCAACATGGTCTGACACAGTTGATGATATTTTTTGTGATGTTCTTCGAAACAGAGGAAAGCGGTGTCTAAGGCGATGAACGTGATGAAGGCGATGAAGGTAACGAACGTGCTACCCATAGAATCCACATCCCGGCCCCCCTCGTGGCACTTCGGCTGAACTGACTCCCGGCCACTGACGGGCTCCCATTCGCCCACCATCCACATGGTTGCCGGCCGGCCTCCCAAGCCCCATGGCCGACCCCTTCATCCTGCACCGGCCCAGGCTGTGCTGAACCACCCCGGACCAGCATGGTTGTGCCCTTCCTGGCCACCCTCCTGGCGCCCTACTTGACCGCCTTGCAGCTTGGCTGTGCGGCCCAACCCCCCGCTGGACCACTCGGTGCCCAGCCCGGCTTGGTCGAGCCCTACCTGGCTGCAGCCTGGCCTGCTCGACCATCCACTAGAATGCACGCCAGCCTGCCCAGCAGCCCAGCCTCCCAAGCTGTCCTGCGACCAGACCGGCGCCCGGGTTGCACCAGCGTCCCGTGCCGGCCCGCGACCACCCTTGCGGCTCCCTGGTCGAATTGGCCTTGTTGCGCCCTCGGGGCCGAGTAGCATCGGGTCACGCCCTCGTGACGCACTAGGTCGAACTGGCCTCGATCCCTAATTGAACCTCCCATGTGGCCCACTGTGAGGGGCCCAGTGGTCCGGGACGAACCTAACAGGCTAGCCCGCTCAATGGGCTGAGACAGACCCAACGGGTTGTACCGGATCCGTCCGACTAGGTCAGACCCAACCCGGGTCCACTACTCACCCCTGTACTTTCATTGCCCATATCATTGGAACCAGACATCCGTTTGACGATCCGTCAGCAGTGGTGGTAATATAGAAGTGATATGGTCCCTTTAAGTATACCCCAATGGTTTTTGGTGTATAATTGAGTTACGGTTAGGTTGGACCGTGAACGAATCCAACTGGGCCCCCGGGACTAAAAGGATAATAACTCACAAACCATGCATCTGATTGACACACCATTTATTAATTTGAGACACATGGGACATGACAGACCTTTTATATACTTATTCATGATACTTCATGACAGTTGGAGTATCGATCAGTAGCACGTGGAGTGGATCCTTCCGGTGAAGAGTGAGCAGAGTGTGGAGACCTTGTAGCTGGGTAAAACCTGACCATTGGTGAATGTTTTGACTAACATTGACTCTACTAGCCCAGCGCATAGTTCCATGGTGTCGCAGAAGACCCAGAGTGGGGAGTTCCTTGGTGTCGCGGTAGACCCACGGTACTCGAGTGGAGGAGTACCTCAGCAGGCTACGAGGGGAAATGCCTTGGTCACTCAGTAGACCCACAATGGGGAGCACCTTGGAAAGGTAGTTGACCCACAGTTCTCTATAGGAGGATTACCTCACCAGTCCAAGGTTAGTGGGAATCTCCTTGGTGTCATGGCAGGCCCACTATACTCAATTGAGCAAGAATTATCCAGCAGCCAATGTTTCGATAACAAAATCCTGGTTGAGCTGAGTCAGTATCTTTTGTGTTAAACTCATGTTTGAGATGGAAAAATTGATATCATAGTTATATGTATGGTAATATAACTAAGAGAGTCTAACTTTTTAATTCATAAATTTTGGTTTATCCTTGTTGGATTTGTGAGACCTTGAGTGTCTCAGGGTCCCAACTGAGTATCGTTAGACTCAACCCTGCACGAGCTTTGCCCACACATCATTGTGTTGGATGCAAACGATGGACATCGCTGACTGAGGCTAAGATTAGCAGGACTGGATGGAACCCGGAGCTGGACCTTGTGACGAGTCGGTACACGGAAGAGACTAAAGGACATGGAATTCTGAGTAGGCTATCTTTACCTACCCAGTAGGTAGGAATCCCATCAGATAACCCAACAACTATTTTACCTTTATTCTATAGTACTTTTTTCAGTTTTACTTTTACTTTCCAGTTAGGCTTGAATTCTGACCCCTTTACATTCAGCACCCTCTTCTAGTTATACAGTTTTCTTAGTGTTTCGTATCCAACTATGTGCTCTTCATTGCGTGTCTACACTTTATAAAGGCAATGCCTTCCCAATTTTATAGGATTATGCCCTTGGTGCTAGTCTCCAGCCCCTGGCCTATGGAAGGCAGGTTTGGGGTAGTCACAACATGGGCTCCAAGGGATGGGTTGTGACAAATTGGTATCAGAGGAATCAGTTCTACCGCAGAACATATTACTATAATCTTTTCTGTGAAGCAATAGTGTTTAGGGTTATAAGTGTGGTTTCCAGTTCAGGTAGACCAGTGTTGGTGCGTGGTAGACGTATCATATACTAGGACCCTAACAACTGATTTCTGATTCAGTTCATGAAAACATTGATTGAGTGTGTGTTTTAAAAAGTTTTCATTAAGTCATCTCAACCAAGTCAGCTCACAAGGTATAATCTTTTGATCGTTTCACATCTGTTTCTTTTAGGATACCACCATGCAGATGACCAGCCAGAGTCCCTAGAGAGGTACTCACAGTTATCCCACCAAGGGATAAGGCCTCAGTGCAGGGCCCTCTCCCAGTAGAGGAACTAATGAGGCACCAGCGATACCATTACACATTTTTCCAATGATTCCACCATCCCCAACAGTAGATGGTGCATGCAGCTTGTGCGTGTTGCACGAGTTCCAATGCCAGAGTCTACCCATATTCATGGGAGATATGGACTCACAGATAACTAAGGATTAGTTGGAGGCTATGTAGAGAGTTTTCCGACTCGTAGGGACACTATAGGACATCATGGTGATTCTTGCTACCAGCCTTCTACAGGATGTTGCGGGCTGATGGTGTTCCTGATGCTCTAGGTGCATGACGATGAAACAGTACTCTGGGTAGACTATAAGTGCCTTTTACGGGCAGAGTTTGTCCCAAACACCCTACGTAAGGTATAGATATAGGAGAAACTTCACCTACAGTAAGGGAAACCTGATGGTGTGACATTAATCAGCGAGGTTCACTGACCTCTCACGCTACTCCACCTATATGATTCGGGACCCATTCTTCAAGGCCTGGACATTTGAGCAGGGGATCAGGTGAGAGATCAGGGCTTCGAAGATCTCCCTCAGCATCCCGATGCAGGTAGGAGTGTTAGAGAGAGTGCTATTAGTGGAATGTTTCCTTGTTGAGAAATCTACAGTAGCAGGAACCACCACTAGTCTGCATGCAGCGAAGTCTTCTACTGCTAGTAGTTGAGAAATGTCACAGAGGTCCAAGAAGACCATACTTACAGCTGGATGACTGAATGACTCAGGATCGGTTTTGCAGGGCATCAGGAGTGGAAACATACCTGCCAAGAGCGGGCAGTGTTACTCATGTGGCGGGTAGGGTCACATGGCTTGTGACTGTCTGACCCGACGTTTGGATAATCATCATACAGTCGAAATACCTCCCTTGCATAGACAAATATTTGATCGAGGTAGACCGTAGGGAGCAGGAGGACGTGGAAGAGGAGTTAATCGAGCAGCTGGCAGGGGCGAGGTTTGGATGTGTTACCGCCCCCACCACTAGGTGGTCCACACAGACTGCAGGGAGCAGGTGGACATGTATGATCTCAGCTTCAGGTAGCTGAAGCATACTTCCAAGGCACACTAAAGATGATTTGAGGTATTATCTGTGTCTGCTCCACCTTATCTGCATCACTTATAGACACAGGTTCCAGTCACTCTTTCAATGCCACTGCTTCGTTTGGATTTCGGATATTTCGATGGAGATGTTGGCTCGATCCTTATGGCTAGAGACTCCTACGAGAGAAGACTCGAGGATTTTGCACTAGTTCAGGTAGTGTGAGCTTACTCTAGAAGAAGAGAGCTTTGGATATGATCTTCTAGTAAAGGTATCGAGTCCTTATAACTTCATCTTGTTTGTGGATTGGTTATCTATAGTCTATGCTCAGATCGATTGTATTAGGCACAATGTGAGGTGTGTCCACAGGATGGGACTAGGTTTACCTTCACTGGTGAGAAGGGTGCATTTATAGTACGAAACCTACTTACATGGATGAGGGTGAAACTGATCACTAATCAGTTGGGTTGCCTTACCCTCAGATCAGTTGATGTGGAGTGTCCATGTTACCCTGAAGTGTGGACCACTACACAGATATTTTCACTGATGATGTTCCAGGACAAGCTCTTCAGAGAGGGGTGGACTTCTACATTGACTTGTACCCCTAGGATGGCACTAATATCCACTCCTATGTATCGGATGGCTTCTTCAGAGTTACGCGAGTTACGTGTCCAACTAGAGGACTTATAGGGGAATGGATTCATCTGGCCTAGTGTTTCTCCATGGGTAGACTCGATTATGTTCACCAAGAAGGCTGATGGGATCTTGAGGCTTTGTGTCGACTACCATCACCTAAAATAGGTGACCTTGAAGAACATGTACCCACTCATGACTAATGAAGACCTATTTGATCAGCTAAAGGGTAAAAAGTGGATCTCAAAGATATACCTCAGAACATGCTATCACCAACTCAGAGTTAGAGATTAGGATGTGAAGAAGACAGCTTTCAAATGTCAGTATGTCCACTACAAGTTCCTGGTTATGCCATCCAGCATAACCAACACTCTAGCAGTGTTCATGGGACTCCTAAACATGATTTTTCAGCCTTACCTCGATCACTTTGTCATAGTCATTATGGAAGACATTATGATCTACTCGACTTCTAAGGTAGAGCATGACTACCATTTGCAGGTAGTACTGGACACACTCTGAGAGCACCAGCATTATGGTAAGCTCTTGAAGTTCTAGTTTTGGATTCGAGATATTCACTTAGTGGGAAACGTCATCTCGGAGGCAGAAGTATCAGTGGATCTAGCGATGATTGTGGTGGTACAAGCTTTATAGCCACCCAGGAGTGTGACGGAGGTATGAAGTTTCCTCAGTTTGGCTAGATACTACCAGAGATTCATTCCAGACTTCTCCAATGTTGCAGTACCACTATAAACCTTGACAAAGAGGGATAAACCCTTCGTGTGGTCGAAGTCATGCCAGCAGAGCTTTCAGGAGCTAAGGTAGAGGGTGGCTAGTGCCTCCATTATGAGGCTTCCAGAGGAAGGTGTAGGATACATAGTCTACTACGACGCATTGGGGACCCGACTCGGGTATGTCCTGATGCAGGAGTTAGCAGTGACCACATATGGTTCTCGGAAACTTAGACATCATGAGACATACTATGATATCCATGACTTTGAGTTAGTATTGGTGGTATTCTCCTTGAAGATGTGGTGACACTATCAGATGGGCAAACATTTTACCATAAACTATGACTATAAGAGTCTCAGGTATCTCTTCTCTCAAAAGGACCGGAACCTGAGAGAGTGACGATGGATTGAGTTTTTCTAGGAATATGAAATCTAGATATTCTATACTCCCAGAAAGAAGAACATTGTAGCAGATTCACTTAGAAAGAGATCTGGTATACAACAGCTAGGTGAGGCGACAGAGCGGCTGGCTACTTTACACATATTCTTTGTGGATAGAGATGGGTCTGCCTTTCTACAGTCTCTTACAATAACTCCCCCGCTTCTTCAGGGATTCATAGAGGCACATCGTGGAGAAGTTTACTACAAGTCACGACGTGCTCAGATATCCATATGGCAGGCACCTGATGGATTTTCTGAATGTGGGGAGCACATCATCCACATAAGAGGATGTACTATGGTTCCTGTGTCATTTAAAGAGGATGTGTTGAAAGATTTTCACACATCCCCTTTAGTGATACATCTAGGAGTGGCGAATATGTACCAGGATCTCCGACGACATCCCTAGTGGCCAGGTATAATGAAGGAAATATTAGAGTTTTTCTCTCGAGGCCCCACTTGTCAGCAATTGAAGGAAGAGCACCAGGTGCTAGATGGCTCGGTCCAGCCTTTATATGTCCTAGAGTAGAAGTGGGATGGGATATCCAAGGACATCGTGACAGGACTTACACGTACATCTAGGGGTCATGAATCAATTTGGGTGATTATTGACCAACTCACCAAGTCAGCCCACATCCTACTGACCAGAGATCAGTGTAAAATAGTGATCTTGGGACGCCTCTATGTGTAGGAGATTGTGAGGCTACATTGAGTACCTTCATCTATTGTCTCTGATCATGGAACACAATTTGATTCTCAGCTATGGAAGTGGTTGTACAAGGTTTTTGGGGCATAGCATTCATTGAGAAATGCCTTCCATCCTCAGATGTACTATCAGACTGAGTGGACCATTCAGACCCTCGAGGACATGTTGCAAGCCGGTGTCCTCAACATCAGTGGTAGCTAGGAAGATCAATAACCTTTTATGCAGTTTACATACAATGAAAAATATAACTCCACCATTGGGATGGAACCTTTCTAGGGGTTTTATGGGTGACCATGAAGATCACACGTGTGTTGGATAAACCTAGGGGAGTCAGCACTGGTGGGACCATAGATTGTATGAGATACAACACAGAAGGTGCAGATCAACCAGGAGCGGATGAGAACTGCTCAGAACAGACAGAAGTCATATTCTTAAAAGAGATGGAGACCTCTAGGATTCGAGGATGGCGACCTCATCTTTATACGGGTCTCACCTCGATGAGGACTATGAAGATTTGTCATAGAAAGAATGTTGTCTCGAAGATTCCACATAACATTTAATTTCCTCAGCTGAGTTGCTGAGGTGGATTACCGCTTAGCCCTTCCACCTCACTTGCACTTGGTGCACGATGTTTTCCACATATATTAGCTGAGGAGATACTTGCAAAACACCTCTCACATCATCGGCTATAGGAAGTTGAACTTCGATGATGGGGAGACATTTACGGAGGTTCTAGTGGAAATTGAGGATTGACATGAGCGAGTCCTATGTGGTTAGTCGATACCTCTGGTGTGTGTTCGCTGGCAGCTCTGGAACCTCCGGGAGAGCACATGGGAGTAGGAGGCTCAGATTCGGGCTTAGTACCCCCACTTGTTCCCTTAGTTCGTGTTGTAACATATTGCGATGTAAACCCCTGAGTTGGGGAGAATGTATGGACCCAAAAATCCCATGAATATTGTTTATTAAATACATGAAAATTTAATGAGTCTGCAAAAATTGATGACACGCGATTTCGCGGTCTGGTGTGCCCAAACAAAATTTCTGATGTTTTGTTCTGGTACGTTCAATAAACGTACAAGCAGGTTATTAAAATTTTTGAACCGGTGCTCAGAATTGAAATCCAAAGACATTGTTGAAGTCGCAGAGCCGATATTTTCTTAAGGAGACATTCACTTCGATGACATTGGGTCGAGAATAAATGTTATTTTTTTGGTTTTTGTGGAAAATAATAAAAAAATTGAGCTTGACTTTACTTTTACTTGTGCTTCCATGTGTGAGTTTGTTGTTTAAAACCTCCTCAAGGAAGTTGAAGGGGGGACCAACACACCTTAGCCTCCCATGAGAAGTTATGTTGGTGGGTCCCACCTAAACAGAACCTCCCGCGAGGGGTTAGGATGTGGGGACAACACATGACTAAACTCCCCTATTAATGGTGGGAGAGGAAAACCTCTCAACACCCCTCATTAATGAAGGGTACTCTATCCACACTCAACCTCCTTTATTGGTGCCAACTCCATGAATAAAATTGTGCCAATCCTATTCATTAAATTAACTTGTGTCAAATATCATGAATTAATTAAAGGGGATACAAGTTAATTAATTCACCATTTTTAATTAAGTGCCAACGAAATAATAGATAAATCAATATATTATTATTTTTTGTTTTCATTGCTAATTTGTGGAATATTAGGGAGATGAGAGCTTGGGAGTGTAATAATTCTCCCAATGAAGAACGTAGAACGCGTTCTTCCAATGAAGAAAGACATCAACAATCCTCTTCGAACTTCACCCTTAGACACCTACCGACATGGAGCGTCTTCCACATCTGACACAACTTGGGATTGGAAGTGTTCAGTAGACACGATGAATGGTGATATTCTTCGTCTATTTTTTGAGACTTCATCATCAAACAACGATCAAAAGTACGGTTTTAAATTTATTAAATTATGATTTATTCCCATGTTCATCCTTTCTCCCAAAACAAAGATAGAGGGGTTTTGGGCTTCATACTTGGGAGAAAATTTCTACCACCCTAAACGCGGAGGGTGAAGACGAAACCAACGTGGTCCGATCCCTCCACCTATTTTCTTTGTGATGTTCATTGAAACAGAGGGAAAAGACGTCAAAGGCGACGAAGGTAATGGCCACACTACCTGAGGACTCTGTAACCCCCACCTCCCTCATGGTGCTTCGGCCGAATCGGCTCTCGGCTGCTGCCGGTTTCTCAGGAACTCGTCGTCCACCCGGCCACCCACCGGCCTCCCACACGCGCCGAAAGTCCCACGCCAGCCTACGCCATCCCATGCTGTTCCGAACAGCACCGGCCCTCCTGGAAACCTGCCTGGCCGCCCGTCGGCCCGTCTGGCACCCTTCCCGGCCACCTTCGGGCCTGCCCAGCCTTCTGATGGCCCGCCTGCCGACCAACCCGACCGCCCGACTTCCTGAGAGGTAACCCAACCTAAGAGGTGCCATTTCCGTGCCGACCTCCTGATCTAACCCACGACCCCCCTCACGACACCCTGGCTGATTTGGCCCGACCCCACCCTCACGACGCTCTAGGACGAACTGGCCTCGAGCCCGGGAAGAAACGCCCACATGGAATGCTCGGCTGGGCACAATGGGATGAACCAAACCTAACAGGTTGGCCCACCCAATGGGCTAGGCCAGTCCCAGCAGGTCTGACCGGGTCAATCTAGACAGGGTTGGACCGGACCCGAGTCCCCTGCTGACCCCTTTACTTTCTCTGGCCATATCTTTGGCACTAGATGTCCGGTTGAAGATACATCAGCGGTGCTAGTAATCATGAAGCAAGATGGTACCTTTGAGTATACCCCACTTGAGTTCAAGGAATAGTTGAGTTATGGGCAGGTTGGACCATGCACAAATCCAACAGGGCCCCACGGGACTAAAAGGCTAATAAATAATAGATCGGGAGTCCGATTGACGCACTGCCTGTTATGTTGATACCCCTATGACATGGAAGAAATTTGAGAATGTTCTTCATAAAACATTGTGAAAATTTAAGTATCGACCCGTAGCTCGTGTAACAGATCGTTTCGGTGATGAGCGAGCATAGTGGGGAGTCCTATTAGTTGGCTGAGACCAGACGACTGCTGATCGTTTTGACTCAGATACACTCTACTAGTCCAGCGGGGAGCACCATGTTGTTGCAGAAAACCCATAATTGGGAGTTCCTTGGTGTCGCGACTGACCCATGGTACTCGACAGGATGAGTACCTTAGCAGTCTATAAGGGGGAGTACCTTGGTGACACGACAGACCCACGGTGGGGGTGCCTTGGTGACGTAGCAGACATACATTACTTGATAGGAGGAGTACCTCAGCAGTCCATGGTTAGTGGGAAGCACCATTGTGTTATGGTAGGCCCACTATACTGGATTGAGTAGGAGTTCATCAATAGCCAAGGTTTCGATAACTAAAATCCTGGTTGAGCTGAGTCATTATCTTTTGTGTTTATCTATTGATTGAGATGGATTACTTGATAACTTAGATATATGTATGGAAATATACCTAAGTGAGATTATCTGCTGAATTCATACCTTTTGGTTTAGCCTTGTCGGATTTGAAACACCTTGAGGGTCTCGGGGTCACTACTAAGTATCGTTATACTCACCACTGCATTGGCTATTCCCACACTTCGTTGTGTTGGTTTCAGATGACAGACATCACTGACTGAGGTCGAGAGTAGCTGGACTGGACTATACCCGGAGGTGGACCATATGATGAGTCGGTACATGAAAGTGTCTGACATATGTGGATTACTGAGGAGGCTATATGTACATACCCTTCAGGTGGGAATCCCTGAGGATGACCTAGCAGATGTTTTACCTTTCTTTTGTTATACATGTTTTTTAATTGTACTTATACATTCATGTTGGGCTTGTATTCTATCGCCTTTACATTCAGCGCACCCTTTTGGTTATACAGTTTTCTTAGTGTTTTGTATCCACCTGTGTGCTTTTTTGTGTGTGAATACCCTTTATAAAGTCTATGCATTCCCAGTTTTAGATAATTACACCTTCAGTGCTATTCGCCAGCACCTGGCCTATAGAAGTCAGGCTTGGTGTAGTCACAACACGATCCCCGAGGGACATGTCGTCACAAATTATTTCCAAACTAAGAATACTATCCATGCACTTTTGTAATTGTTGAGATCATTCCCAATTGACATTATTGGATTGTGGGACAAATATATTCTTTTGGTCGAGTTCTCTTAGCACAAGAATTTCTACTAAATAATCCGCATGGATACCTATAAATTTATTTTTGGTAATAGGATAAGAGAACCTAAATATCAGTATGATATTGGAGAATGAAAAAATCTAGGCCCTGAAATGGTTGATGAAATATTGGAAATATAATACCATTTAGCAGCACATTAATTATTCTAAGAGCCGATAGAAGAGCTTTTCATAAAATCATCAATTAAACCAATTTATTGATTTTGATGAATTTTTATTCAACATAATATATCAATGGATTAAATTCATGTTATTTTGGAAGAAGGGATATCTTATTTTAATATAAAATGGTCACATTGAGATCATTGATCCCATCAGAGTGGTGGAAAACCAAGTAGAACACCCACATAAGCTATCTCTATTACATGATATATTCCTTGAATGACTCTTGATAATGAATATAACATATACCACAGATTCAATCAATCCATTGTTGGTGCAAGTGTATAATTACATTTCAAATGATGAGAATTCAAAGAATTTCATAGATCCTAGAGACAATGATTTGTGAAATATGACAATTCAACATGTCAATGTGTGGTGGAGAACCTATAATTTTTAGGAAGCAATTTGTAAAAAAAGAGGATGTGAGGAAACAGAGGCACCCTCATCTATTTTAGTCTATGAAAAGAAAATTATAGAGGGTGAAATTTCTCAAGTGGGGAATATTGTAACCACCGAAAATGTCAAAAATAAAATTCCACATAGTTTTATTTAAAATGAATTATTGTATTTATAGAAAACACATTCAATTATTTATTTTTAAAAAATACTATCTCATTCAATTAAATTTATGGAAACAATAACAATGATTAAATTTCCATTGATTAGTAATCACATGAATTGATTAAATATTGTGTTTTTTGCATTTGTATTTGACATAGAAAAATGAAGTTATGGATTTGAGTAGTATGAGCGTACCCTTCAATGAACATTTATCTATGAATCCAAGGGAGATATAAAAATTTGGATTTTCATGTTACCATACCTAATCTGAGATCAAATTAAAAAATAGTGAGATTGATCCTTTATAGTAGAGGATAAAGCTCATCGTTATCACAACCCAAACCAATTATGTTGAACCTCCCCTCAATGTCTCATCATCACAAACCTTAATATTATTGTTTTTGAGGATATATTTAAATTATATGTCTCATGACCCTAAAAATATGATTATACACATTAATTGTGGTATATAAATGAATATATTCTCTTCCTATTGTGGTTAATTTATAAATAATATTTATTTTGGTATTATAAAAAATTTAAAGAATTTTTCCAATATTAAAATTCAATTAATGAATTTATTTTTATAAATTAAATTATTATTTAAATAAATTGTATCTCTATAATATTATTAATGAATATTTATTATATGTAAAGATGATATAAATTTTATTAATTTATAGATAAATTTATTTAAGGGTTTAAAAACTATTACTGTCAAAAACCAAACGTTTTTCAATAAATGTTGATTATTATTTTTAATATGAAACATCACATATTAAAAAAATAATTTTGATAAAAATTATTTTACTTTAAGAATAATATGGTCTCGTTTATCCAAAATTCAATTATTCATAATTTTTGGATGCATTCAAATTTTTGTGAACAAATGTAATACAATATTAATATATTGTGTCAATTTTGACAATGTAATGTCCCAGTAGTTATGTAATAAATACAATAAAGTGTAAACATGACCTATTAATTATTTTCCCTTTATAAGTATATATTTTTACGTTTATATTCTAAATTTTATAAAACCATTATTCTCTAAAACAATAAATATATTTTATGATTTTAATATCATTCCTTTATGTGTTTGAATTATCTCCACATTTGATATTGTATTATTGTAATATTTAAGCCCCTAGGCCTTATCAAATAATAATATCCACTCCCATTCATTATAATCCCTAGGAAAATCCATGGTGTGGTTTTTCATTTTGGTTATTTTATTATGTAGAGTCCAGAACCAAATTAATTAAGAAATCCCCATATTTTCAAATTTGAACCAACAAATGATCGATTTTATTTTTAATAATATTCCTTGGATCGTGACCATAGTATTCCATCATCTTTATAGATTCCTCCCAAGGAATCCTCAAACACTCGATAATCCCCTCAGATAAATTTGAAGTTATACAATCAATTAATAGATCCTTGCATCATTTTCATTATTCACATTTACTTTTATATTGGGATTTATTTTTTCAATTAATAATGTAGGGATATGTGTTTATATGTCCCTATTAAAAATTATTTTATATAAAAATGATGTGATATCCCTTGCACTATCATCAACCCATTTTATGAATTTTTAAGTGACCTCGTTATGCTGCCAAAAATTACCAGTTTTTTTCCATGCCAAAAAAACATGTCGTGAATATCATAATAATTTATTTTCAATGGTATTCACCATTATAAACATGTAACACATTCAAAGGGTAATTAAATGGTTTTATTTCACACTAATTGATTGGGGAATATTATATGATGATGAATGAATAAATGTTTTGTAAAGACCCGAAGCTTGACGTACATGGACATTACATTACATTTGCGGAATACTTAGTACATAACAAAAACACACACACAAGGATCGTAATAGTTTAGTGTCTTTGGAAACTCGGAACGTAATCTTCTAATCGTGGTAAAAGATCTTCAATATCTCCCATAAAGATCTTCCCTTTTTTTTACCTAAAACCTTTCTTTATATCCTGGGGAAAAGAAAACATAAAAGGGTGAGCTCAAATGCTAAGTAAGGGTAAACAAAATAAAAATCAATCACATCATATTCATAAGAACATAACTTTTGGAAATCTTAACCTGCAAAAGAGAGCATAATTTCATAACATGGGATAAATCATAGTAGTGAAATGAAATCCCAATAATCATAACTTAAAACATGATTCTTTGTGGCATACACACATAATCATAGAGAATCATTTCATGTTAGTCAAGACTCATTGCCAAGACTATATTAGTGGACAAAGTCCCTTTCTGAATCGAGTAACCCTCGTTTCAGTCCTGTTTCACTGAACCGGTATAACCTACCATTTCAGCCATGTCTATCTCATGAGATATAAAATCTTTACCCAATGCATTGGAGGGACATATAGGTCCCACCCATCTCATAATTATACCATTCTTATGTGTGCCACAAAATCATAAACCATGCATCATTTCATAACCCACGTAATAAAAATGGGATTCTTAAACATCATGACATAATAAAACAATTCATATAAGATAAAAGAATTCATAAAAATAATTCCATCACAACATAACCAAATCAATGTAATAATAGGGATAGAAACAGAACCCTATGTTATCATAGATGGAAAATAATTTTGATAAAACACTTGAACTCCATTCTTGAGGAAAATATCCTTTCAACTTCAAAAATACTTTTCCTTTCTTAACATGTCATACAATTACAAACTAAAAGAATTTGATTAAAAATAAACTTGAAAACTTGTAAAGGAAGATTCTTGGAAATAATGTTTTAAAAATCCATTAATTCCGTATAAGTTAAAAAAAACATTCTTCCTACTTTTGTCAGAAAAGTCAAAATGTACCTCGTACGAAAAACGACAAAATATTCCTTTCTTATATTTTACTAAAAATTCACCGAAGGGTAAAATTGGATTTAAACAATTGTAGGTGGATGGAAATAATATTACATATTGAGGAAACATGTATGTGGATGATAAAATACACCCCAGTAAATGCCAAAGTAAAAACAATCTCGGATAAAAATGAGATTGTGATATTTTCCCTTACCTTATGTTCGACTTGCTTTGTATGTGTCCGAACCTCCTGTATAATGATTTAAATAATGTTATTGACTTATTCCAGAATCATATTCATTGTTATTATATCATATATGGTCCACTTATGACTTTATAGTACCTGTTCTTTTGTAAATTCATGTTAAAGTAGCGTTTTGGGTAAAATCGTCTCATTTGTCGTTCGTGTCTTAACTTGTAAATATTAATATCATTGGTTAGATCATAATTACTTAATTCCAGAATATAAAACATGATTTATATATAATATATATTAAGAATATACATATATAATAATTCATTAAATGGAAAGAAATACACCGTTCATGGAGACGGTAGTCCGTACGTACGCATGAACGCTGTTTTCGTTTCCTTATTGAATTGAATGGAATTAAGTAGATGACATACATATAAATATAAATAATTCCAGTATCATTATCAGGTCATATATTTCATTATTACTTATTATATATACTTAATAATCATTCATGAATTGGCAATCATTGAGAATAAATCTCATCGCGTCGTGGAGACGGTAGTCCGTACGTACGCACGAGCGATGATATCGTTCCCATGGTCGTGGAATTGTGTTGAAGTGTATGTATACTATTCCAGTATCAATATCACTTTATAATAATCATATATAGTTACTAATTACACCTTTATACCCATCCAATTAAGGTGGTGGCGGAAAATAGATTACACCACGGCGTGGAGACGGTAGTCCGTACGTACGCACGAGCGGTGATTTCCTTTTTCCGTAGGACGGATAGAAGGTTAATTAGAGTTGTTTCATATTTATAATAACAAATCAGTATATAAGAAATACTTATGTTATTACTTTATCATGAAACAACTAAAGAAGAAGAAGTTGAAGAAGAAAGAAATTGAAAAAGATCGGTAATGGATATTACCTCTTTTTGACGCGCCTTTTCTTAGCCTCCACTTAATGAACTAAGGATGGTCATTGAAGAAGACCAGGACCTCTAAGATGATACTAGGGAAGTGGAGAAGGGATTTTGGCAGGGGATGGCCGAGCTTGAGTGCTCAAATTGGTGTGAGGAGGAGGGGGAGGAGGTGTCTTTTTATAAGGGAGGAGAGGGGCACCTTAGGAATATCTCAAAATATTATTTTATATTAAAGTCAAAATCGGTTTATAATGGTTCCAAAGGGTCTTATTTCGAAGCTAAAGTGGGGATGGGTCGAAATCCTATCAACCAATAGGATTTAGACAAGTTTAGGTAATTATTTTAACCTTATCAATTAGATTTAACTCTATGTTAAATAATATATCTTTTACCGTGTCATTTTGTTTTCTTACACTATATGGTTAATACACTTACTATATCATGCCAAACGAACCCCAAATTGTTTATTATTAATATATATATCCTTATCTATGACATTTGTCAGAACCATAGATTTTTAGGAATAAAATAACAATTAATAATATAATATTTGATTTAAAAACTATTTTGTGTCAAGTTTGACACTATTGGATATGTGATTTTTGTTAAAGTCATAAAAGAATTATATGTGCTAAAAAAGTTGATTAAATAAATACTAATATATCATAGTAACCTATAAAATTAGTTTAATTCATAAAAAGTCTCAAATTACATTTATTTTGGTGTTTATAATGTCAATATTTTATTAATAATATAATTACTGCATCATCATTGTGTCATAAATAAATTAAATTATATAATGTCTAAAAATTAAAAATAAAATACCATTATATAGGAAATCTTTTTAAATTTCTAATGAATATTTATAGTCGAATTTATCTTATGTATAACCCCATATTAAAAATGATTTACTTATTAAACATTGATTTTAACTATTTTAACTATTCATTAAATAAAATAATAATAAATGTCATAATCTAATCCAAGTGGACCTAAATGGGAATATTATATTCATAAGGTTGTTTTTGGTCGAATTACACTTATCCAATAGAATTAGGACATGTGTTAGGGTAATAGTAATATCATATTTACCATTAGTTACCCTATTTACTATTAACCGCGGTAAAAAAAGGTAAAAAGTTACTATTCACCAAAAATTATTTTCATCTCATTGAACCACATTTTACTTTCTGACATCAACCGTGTCTCTCGGATTTTTGAAATTCCATTCACAGAAGCGGTAAAATTATGTTTTATGAAAAATTCAGTTTTTTAACAACCACTTAGTAGTTTCACTATTCATCAAAAATTGATGTTTTTCAGAACAATGCCAAAATATTATCCTAAGCTATATTTCATATTCCGAATTCAAAAATGAAGTTTATTTTACCAAATTCATAACATAGAAGTTGCATTAATTAATTTTATAATTAAATCCCGCTGTTAAAACAAATAGCGTGTTTTTAAGAAACAATATCTATCAAAAGATTGACACTTGATTATGTCTGGTTTAAATGTGAAATTATAACCAATGACCAAAATTGTATTAAATTGTAAAAAAATATTCTAAATATACTTTAAAACCAATCAAATTAATAATTTATACCTAATAATTATTTCAATTAAAAAATTTGTTTGTAATTATAATTTAGTAATTTTCACTATTCATCAGAATATGAAAGTTATCCGAAAAGTACCAAAATTTCACCTTAGGCTAAATTCAATACTTTGAATCTAAAAATGAATTCCATTTTGAAAAATAAAATTTACAAAATTTCAAAAAGTGGTTATTACTCTTCATAACGGCTAGTTTTAATAATATTTTAATAGCATATCGTTGTTTCGTGAAACTTAGTATTGCGTACTACACACGCTATCGAGGAAGGTTGCGATTGCGTGTAATGCAAGGCAAGTCAAGGATTCGTGTTGTGCACACTCCTTTTGGTGTAGCGTACAACACAAGACATTAGTGAAATTAAAAAGAATATTTTTCATAAAATCCTGGGGTGTTACATTCTACCCCCCTTAAAATGAATTTCGCCCTCGAAATTCGTTGGGGTTATAAATGGTTTACTATTAGAAAGTTTATTTAATAGAAACCCACATTGTAAAAAGGAATACCAAAACGAATCTTTAAAAACAAAAGTATGAAACGTAACGGTTACCCAAAAAACTAATCACTGGGTTTCCACATAGGTGAAAATATGGATATGGAAGAAAAATCTAACCATCATGTTCTGATGGAGAGTGGTAGAGAACATGGCTATGGAAAAGAAAACAATCAAAAATCCATAAATTTGTGACGATATAAGGTACCATCCGATTAATCAGATATATGAGCACTAGGAAAACATTTTTGGTTTTCAAGATCATTTCCCTAATGTTGAAGAATTTGAATTAGAATAAATAGTTACTTTATTCTGGTATAATCTCACTGTTGTTCGTGCCTTGAACAATTTACACTTCATCTCTTAAATAAATGAATTTGAATTTGTTATTCGTGAAGTGTTAGCAGATCATGTGGTAGAATGACAGGTCATTCCATCAAAAGGTTAGAAAAAGTTATTAAATATACATATGTCATTCTAAAGTGAGATTAATCATATATGGTACCTAAAATGGACTTATACTTCATATATCATACTGCTTAATATAATAAAACTAGTTTCTACTAAACATGGACTTCTTGTAGGCCAGTGGTAGGAGATAAAGGCATGTCGCACTTCGGTTGTGGGTTCGATTCCCACAGCCTTGTCTGACGCGATGGGCTGTCGCCCGTCCTGCAGGTTGTCCTTTTTCTAAAACTATAACATCCCATCAACAATATCGAAAAAACATCTATCCTTAAACAATACTAACTTATGTCCTACATAATTCATTTCAATCTTTAGGCTTATCCATAATACTGCAGTCCACTCTCATAACATAGTGAAAACGATTTCCGGAGATTTAATACCATCGTTGATCCCCATATATCATAAGATATTTCTTGTTGGTCACATTCTAAACATTCAAAGGACTAAATCATGTATTCTCTTGAATACCCATTGAACCTTATTGAAAACATGAATTCAGTTAAACGTTAACACTTTCCACATACCAAAATCCTCAAAATTCTATATACTCAAACCAAGATATCACTTAGTCCTTATATCAATCATGAGCTCTTGAATACTGTCAAGCATTTCATTTTCTCTTTATCACATCATTATGCGCATATCATCCACTTTCCAAAAAATATCTGAATAACCTTTCATTGTTACTCATACCATTCATCATAAACTTTCAAAACATAAGGAAAGACAACAGTGTAACAATCCTTAGATGTCTTTTTATTTTATATTACAACATTACACTTGATAAACATGTAATAATTCCACTACCTTCTTAAACCATTGACCGAGCATCAACAATTCTTTCATCTCACATATCATTTGTAGTATCTTCATCATCATCAACAAAAATACTACCCATACGACCATACCGATTCTCTTCATGAGACATTCCCTTAGGGCATTGGTTTGCATAATGCCTGTACATTCCACATTTAAAACATTTAACCATTGTTGATGTCGTAACAATACCATTAACCTCATCCATGGTGTTAACTGAAACTTTTCCATTGGACTTACTGGCTTTGTGTCCTTCTTTTCCACACTCAAATCATCTTCCAGTTCCTTTGAAACATTCTCCTTGATGCCTCTTCCCACATGATTTACATAGGGGAAGTTGACCTTTCTTTCCTCTATGATCATCATGAAACTCCATCTTTCTCTTATTAGCCGAGTCAGGAAACTTAACAAATTTTACTTTATTGGTCATATTATGAGATTGCTGATTCAGCATAATAATGATGTTTGGACTTCCAAATCCCATTTCATTTGATTTCTTATTAAGAATATCATTCCATTGTCCATCATATCCTCCATTATCGTGAATCATCTTGTTTCCATCCATTTTCTAAAACCCAAAAAGAATAGTGTTAGATTCAAAAATCATAATAAAGGGGGAGTAACTTCAATATCTAACATATTAGGTTAAATTATAAGATCATTACCATAGTGCTAGGACTATATCCTATACATATACTTATCCTTAGGGACATCCCTAGACATACCTTAGAAATATCTCTAGGGATCTCACTAACGTTTTCGCGTCCTAGTTTCCAAAGGTTGACTAAACCATTCCTCTGATACCAACTGTAAAGACCCGAAGCTTGACGTACATGGACATTAAATTACATTTGCGGAATACTTAGTACATAACAAAAACACACACACAAGGATCGTAATAGTTTAGTGTCTTTGGAAACTCGGAACGTAATCTTCTAATCGTGGTGAAAGATCTTCAATATCTCCCATAAATATCTTCCCTTTTTTTACCTAAAACCTTTCATTATATCCTGGGGAAAAGAAAACATAAAAGGGTGATCTCAAATGCTCAGTAAGGGTTAAAAAAATAAAAATCAATCACATCATATTCATAAGAACATAACTTTTGGAAATCTTAACCTGCAAAAGAGAGCATAATTTCATAACATGGGATAAATCATAGTAGTGAAATGAAATCCCAATAATCATAACATAAAACATGAAACTTTGTGGCATACACACATAATCATAGAGAATCATTTCTTGTTAGTCAAGACTCATTTCCAATACTATCTTAGTGGACAAAGTCCCTTTCTGAATCGAGTAACCCTCATTTCAGTCCTGTTTCACTGAACCGGTATAACCTACCATTTCTGCCATGTCTATCTCATGAGATATAAAATCTTTACCCAATGCATTGGAGGGATATATAGGTCCCACCCATATCATAATGATACCATGATAATGTGTGCCACAAAATCATAAACCATACATCATTTCATAACCCACTAAATAAAAATGGGATTCTTAAACATCATGACATCATAAAACATTTCATATAAGATAAAGGAATTCCTAAAAATAATTCCCTCAAACATAACCAAATCAATGTAATAATAGGGATAGAAACATAACCCTATGTTATCTTAGATGGAAAATAATTTTGATAAAACACTTGAACTCCATTCTTGAGTAAAATATCCTTTCAACTTCAAAAACACTTTTCCTTTCTTAACATGTCATAAAATTACAAACTAAAAGAAGTTGATTAAAAATAAACATGACAACTTGTAAAGGTAGATTATTGGAAATAATGTTTTAAAAATCCATTAATGCCATATAAGTTAAAAAAACATTCTTTGTACTTTTGTCGGAAAAGTCAAAATGTACCTCGTACGAAAAACGACAAAATATTCCTTTCTTAACTTTTACAAAAAATTCACCGAAGGGTAAAATTGGATATAAACAATTGTAGGTGGATGGAAATAATATTACATATTGAGGAAAGATGGATGTGGATGATAAAATACACCCCAGTAAATGCCAATGTAAAAACAATCTCGGATAAAAATGAGATTGTGATATTTTCCCTTAGCTTAGGTTCGACATTCTTTGTAAGTGTCCGAACCTCCTGTATAATGATTTAAATAATGTTATTGACTTATTCCAGAATCATATTAATTGTTATTATATCATATATGGTCCACTTATGACTTTATATTACCCGTTCTTTTGTAAATTCATGTTAAGGTAGTGTTTTGGGTAAAATCGTCTCATTTGTCGTTCGTGTTTTAACTTGTAATTATTCATATGATTGGTTAGATCATAATTACTTAATTCCAGAATATAAAACATGATTTATATATAATATATATTCAGAATATACATATATAATGAATCATTAAATGGAAAGAAATACACCGTTCATGGAGACGGTAGTCCGTACGTACGCATGAACGCTGTTTTCGTTTCCTTATTGAATTGAATGGAATTAAGTAGATGACATACATATAAATATAAATAATTCCAGTATCATTATCAGGTCATATATTTCATTATTACTTATTATATATACTTTATAATCATTCATGAATGGTTAATCATTGAGAATAAATCTCATCGCGTCGTGGAGACGGTAGTCCGTACGTACGCACGAGGGATGATATCGTTCCCATGGTCGTGGAATTATGTTGAAGTGTATGTATACTATTTCAGTATCAATATCACTTTATAATAATCATATATAGTTACTAATTACACCTTTATACCCATCCAATTATGGTGGTGGCGGAAAATAGATTACACCACAGCGTGGAGACGGTATTCCGTACGTACGCACGCGCGGTGATTTCCTTTTTCCGTAGGATGGATAGAAGGTTAATTAGAGTTGTTTCATATTTATAATAACATATCAGTATATAAGAAATACTTATGTTATTACTTTATCATGAAACAACTAAATAAGAAGAAGTTGAAGAAGAAAGAAATTGAAAAAGATCGGTAATGGATATTACCACTTTTTGACGCGCCTTTTCTTAGCCTCCACTTAAAGAACTAAGGATGGTCTTTGAAGAAGACCAGGACCTCTAAGATGATACTAGGGAAGTAGAGAAGGGATTATGGCAGGGGTTTGCCGAGCTTGAGTGCTCAAATCGGTGTGAGGAGGAGGGGGAGGAGGTGTCCTTTTATAAGGGAGGAGAGGGGCACCTTAAGAATATCTCAAAATATTATTTTATATTAAAGTCAAAATCGGTTTATAATGGTTACAAAGGGTATTATTTAGAAGCTAAAGTGGGGATGGGTCGAAATCCTATCAACCAATAGGATTTAGACAAGTTTATGTTATTATTTTAACCTTATCAATTAGATTTAACTCTAAGTTAAATAATTTATCTATTACCGTGTCTTTTTGTTTTCTTACACTATATGGTTAATACACTTACTATATCATGCCAAACGAACCCGAAATTGTTTATTATTAATATATATATCCTTATCTAAGACATTTGGCCGAACCTTAGATTTTTAGGAATAAAATAACAATAAATAATATAATATTTGATTTAAAAACTATTTTGTGTCAATTTTGACACTATTTGATATATGATTTTTGTGAAAGTCATAACAGAATTATATGTTCGAAACAAGTTGATTAAATAATTACTAATATATCATAGTAACCTAGAAAATTAGTGTAATTCATAAAAAGTCTCAAATTACATTTATTTTGGTGTTTATAATGTCAATATTTTATTAATAAGATAATTACTGCATCATCATTGTGTCATAAATAAATTAAATTATATAATGTCTAAAAATTAAAAATAAAATACCATTATATAGGAAATCTTTTTAGCTTTCTAATGAATAATTATAGTCGAATTTATCTTATGTATAACCCCATATTAAAAATTATTTACTTATTAAACATTGATTTTAACTATTTTAACTATTCATTAAATAAAATAATAATAAATGTCATAATCTAATCCAAGTGGACCTAAATGGTCATATTATATTCATAAGGTTGTTTTTTGTCGAATTACACTTATCCAATAGAATTAGGACATGTGTTAGGGTAATAGTAATATCATATTTACCCTTAGTTACCCTATTTACTATTAACCGCGGTAAAAAAAGGTAAAAAGTTACTATTCACCAAAAATTATTTTCATCTCATTGAACCACATTTTACTTACTGACATCAACCGTGTCTCTCGGATTTTTGAAATTCCATTCACAGAAGCGGTAAAATTATGTTTTATGAAAAAATCAGTTTTTTAACTACCACTTAGTAGTTTTACTATTAATCAAAAATTGATGTTTTTCAGAACAATGCCAAAATATTATCCTAAGCTATATTTCATATTCCGAATTCAAAAATGAAGTCTATTTTACCAAATTCATAACATAGAAGTTGCATTAATTAATTTTATAATTAAATCCCGCTGTTAAAACAAATAGCCTGTTTTTAAGAAACAATATCTATCAAAAGATTGACACTTGATTATGTCTGGTTTAAATGTGAAATTACAACCAATGAACAACATTGTATTAAATTGTAAAAATATATTCTAAATATACTTTAAAACCACTCAAATTAATAATTTATCACTATTAATTATTTCAATTAAAATAGTTGTTTTTAATTATAATTTAGTAATTTTCACTATTCATCAGAATATGAAAGTTATCCGAAAAGTACCAAAATTTCACCTTAGGCTAAATTAGATACTCCGAATATAAAAATAAATTCCATTTTGAAAAATAAAATTTACAAATTTTCAAAAAGTGGTTATTACTATTCAAAACGGCTAGTTTTAATAATATTTTAATAGCATATCGTTGTTTCATGAAACTCAGTATTGCGTACTACACACGCTATCGAGGAAGGTTGTGATTGCGTGTAATGCAAGGCAAGTCAAGGATGCGTGTTGTGCAAGCTCCTTTGGGTGTAGCGTACAACACAATACATTAGTGAAATTAAAAATAATATTTTTCATAAAATCTTGGGTGTTACATGTTTTATGATTTATATAGAACATATAAGAATGAGAATGAATTTAATTGGATGGTTTTACCCTGACTTATATAGAGATCCAATGGACTAGGTAATGTCTAGTATCTAAAAGAATTATTTTGGGACTACGTTTGAACCTGATTCATTTAGGGGATTCTTTCATTCTTGATGGCTTTTCAGTTTTCCCAGAACAATGCATATGATTTTGTGATTTTTCATTTTCCCCACATTTTTAATGTTAAAATTTTTGGGGTATATCATGTCTCATTAGTCATGTTTATGATTCCTACTATTTTATCCTTCATTCATATTCCTATTGTA
Organism: Viscum album; assembly: GCA_963277665.1. Classification (NCBI taxonomy): domain Eukaryota; kingdom Viridiplantae; phylum Streptophyta; class Magnoliopsida; order Santalales; family Viscaceae; genus Viscum; species Viscum album. The sequence continues at coordinate 61,576,390 of OY728164.1, read as the reverse complement.
TATCATTTATTCCCTAATTCTATGTTTATTCTTTTATTTGATTTATATGTCACCACTTTCTTGTGTTTTTCCTGTAGTTATCCCATGTAATTTTAAGTGCGATCATGTTAAAAAAGTTTTCAATAAAGACGATGTTTTTCTGGATTTAAATTGTTATGCAATGAAATAATTAACCATAAAAATAGACTTCATAATCATGCAGTTTGTATTAAGTGTACTATTATCTGATAAATCAAGAATCAATATGGAATGAAGAATTTATTTGGTATAGAATTAATTAAATTTAATTTGAAACCATTTGAAATAATCTCTCCATCATAAATCATAGAACATCTTTGCAGTTCTCAATAAAAATTATCATTTTCTACTATCCACCCAAAATACTATTTTTATCATAAAATTCAAAAAAATTTCACCATAAGATAATTTATTATTTATGATATAAAAATACATTTTATTTTGAAACATTTAACTTTAAATAGTTAGATGTAATGATTTTATATAAAACATTCTAGTAATTGTAAAAAAATTAGAATGAATAAAACTACCTCCATTTTTAGAATAAAATTACATAATATAAGTAAAGTGATACTATTCTAAAATATATAATTAATGGAAATTAATAATTCATGAAATTGTATTATTATTAGAATTATATAGATTTTATTATTAATATAACATTAACACTTTAAATAAATAATTATTACCATTAATATAAAGTTTAAATGAAAAAATATTATCACATCATAGTGTATGTAGTAGTCCATATATACAGTTTAGTGATGTTGTCATTTCCCAATGAATGGGATGGTAATAAGATTGATAATATCATATCATTATCGACAAAAATTTATTTCAAAATATAATATATAACAATATAATAAATTCTAATAACCAAATATTAGTTATTGTAATGTAATATTAATTATAACTTTATGAGTTGTTAGTAGTCCACATGTAGACATGAGGGATAGATCTATTTTCCATTTAAATTAAATACAATAGGAAATTGTTTATAGTAAATAATGATAACTTATACTTTTATCACAGATACAATATTAAAACTTTTATAATGGTTATATTCGTTGAATAGTATGTCCTATAATAAAAAATAATAAAATTTCACAATTATAATTTATACCTCATCCTTAAGTGGCCTCCTTAGGATTTGATAATAATCGAAAATGATTAGAATAATGAGAAAAAAGGTGATCTGGGTTGAATGGAATGAGGTTTTGAGGGTTTTTTTATAGTTATTGTTATAGGCATAAGTCGAAAAAATTTATTATACAGGTGTAGATATGGTGACATATTTTTATTTATTGATATGACAATCATTGAATTGCTTATAAGATTATAATAATATAATTTTTTTAGGTGAAATAATTCTAAGAAGAACTTAATTATAATTTTTTATAATATTTGTTATATATATCTTAATGAAATAATAATTAGATATGTTTATATAGAATTCCAAACATTATCCCTTAGTTTATTTCCTTCCCCCGATAAACCCATTTTAACCAAAACATAGTAACCTTATTTTTATTTTTTACTATTCATTGTGATAAAAAAACATGAATCGTGTAAAAATTATAATTTATAATAATATATATTGAATAAATTATATAAATTATAATTTCTATAAGTAGCCTAAATTAATTAGTATAGAATCTTGAAAATGACAATTAATACAAATTGTATAAATATACATTTTTAAGAATAAATTTAGTTACTCTTATTTAACACTTAAAAACATAAAATGGATGTTAAGATAATGTATTGAATATATAATAAGTTTTATTCAATAAATATATTTAAAAAAAATTATTTAATTTTATTAGGATAATAAATTTCCAATAATAAATATTTGTTCAAAATATTGTTTTGAAGTACAAAAAAATACTTATATAAAAATAAAATATAATGTATAAAACTAAATAAATATAAAATAAATAATAATTATTTAATGAAAAAAATGAATATTTATAAATATTGAATTTGTTTTGTATTTATTGTGAAAATTTTTAAGGAAATTTAAATAATTAATGTTAAGATAATGTTGAACAGATGATTGAAAATATGAAATTAATTACCTCTAATATAATTTATAAAAATATTTAATTTTAATTTTAATTTATGCAAAAAAATAAATAAAAAAACACTTTTGATAAAAACTAATTTTCGAACCATAAAATGACATTGCTGAAAATTGATGAATTATTTATTATGAAAAAATCAATGATTTAACATTATTTGTTATGATTATACATATTTTTTATAATGTGGTACTTACTATTAATGCCATCAAATTTAATATCTATGTTATAAAAGTTAAATTAAAAAATATAGTATATCACAATGTATATAAGGGTCAATGTTGCGTGTTATACAGTCCATGAAGCAATGCATTCAAATGTTTTGGGGTATTAATACACAACACATATCTTAGTATATTCAAAAAGATTTTATATATTTTAATTATTATATCCCTATAGACTATATGTAAAATATTTTCTATGCATTCTACCATATATATATATGAAACTATTTCACTAAATTATTTCTCCATTGTAGATAAATAGATTTGAAATGGATTATTCTATATCTATAAGATAATTTTACATCATATAATTTTAAAAATTCATTAAATTATAGAACATCTCTAGGAATTCAAACAAAAACACATTTACAATTCTAACTACTTTCCTTATTCCTATAATGTAAAATTATTTCTTCTTTACTTAGTATGATGATCCCATGATCTTCTCTATCTAAAATCTCTTATTTTACAAATCAACGAATGAACACATAAAAAATATGTTATCATGGAATTTTTGTTCATATTTATTATTATATTTTAGCAACTGATATCACATTATATTATTATTTTTCATTTAACATTGATATCCAAATGATACAAGTTCAATTTATATGATTTGATCACAAATATTCACATTTCATAGTATTAAAAAACAATTACGTATTTAAGAACATTCACAAATTCTCAAAATGTTTGAAAAATATTCATCTGGAAAACAATAACATAAAAACCACCCCTCAATGAAGGAAACAATAAAATGTAAGAACACATAATATAAGATTTATTTACCATTACCAATATATTATTATACAAAAACTATAAATATTCAAAGAATTAAAAGCGTCTAAACACAAACCCCGGTATAATAAAACCACATAGTTGATAGAAGTTCTAATTTGAAGATTGAAAATCTTATATTTTAATTAAAATAGTTTTAAAAATAAATTAATCAAATTATATATTTTTTAAATCATTAATCAGATTTATTTTCCATAAAAATCATTTAATGTTTTAATTTTATGATATATGAAAAGAAAAAGTGAAAAAATTTGAATGAATATATATGCATCAAATGATATGAATGTAAAGACATTTCAAGTATATAATGTCATATAATTCCATTTCCTACAACATCATATAAAAACCATTGATTAACATTACATGATAAAACAAATTATATTATAAAAATACATAAATTACAAAGTACACTATCATTATATATCGAATCAGTTAGAAAATATGTTCTATACATAGTATATAATATACATGGAAAAAATCTGATCCAATGAATTATGTTTCCTTCCATAATATTTTGATATATAAATACACTAGTTCTTCCAAACAATTTATTGTTTCATATTACTATTTCCAACCGTAGCAAGGGTTTCATTGTACAATTCATGTAGAAATGCATTTTAAAACAAGTGTAACCATTTTTTAAATAGTTTCCCATTCCATCCCAAAAAATCTATGTTTCAAAAAACCATTTTCAAATAATAAATTTTTGTTTTTTAATGAAACACCCTTTAGAAACATTTATCTTTCAAGAAATCAGTTAAAACCATAAGTCAATTCCATTCAATAAAAACCCATAGTAATTTATCAAAAAACGAGAATAAATTCATTAAATTAACCAATTACAGTAAAACACCTACCTAAAAATTGTATATACCAAGAATCCTATTTAAAGGTAACTAAATACTAAGATATTTACTTTTTAAAGATAAGGAGGGTTATAAAATGTTAAAAGATCAATTGGAAAAACATTCCAATCATGAATATGAACAGTAATAGAGGCAACATAGTGGCCAAAACTATATGAATGAATAAAAATATGGAACTCTCAGTCTGAGAGGTGTGATATGATAGTCTGAATGATCAATGATAGAACAAGAAATCCAAATTGAGAGAAGATCTCTATAATTTCATGGGTGACCAATGGGTTGTGAGATGGAGGCTTTAATCATAATGAATGAATAAATACCCACATTTCACCCTAATATTACAACCATGATAATTACAGGGAGTGTAATTCTATTTAATGATGTGAATTCCATTTGGGATATTAATTCCAATAAAAACATTTACACTATTTTTATTACCCAAATTTTAGACATTTTATAGTTTAAACTATAAAATAATTTTATTAAATCTTCAATCAATGAACCGGATTCACGTCATAAATCTAATGAACATTATATTTCATGTAATCACATAACATGGAATGCAATCTCCAAATAGACTTCTAACAGTAATATTTCTATATAAAATCACCACAGTACTGGGGAAATTCACCAAACACAGGGAGAGTAATTCAAATACATTAACCCATTTATATATTGACTCAATTCATTGAAAAATAAAAACATCCCAGAACAATATCTCATTATTCAAGGAAATTTTTATCCATCACTAATAAGCCTGCAAAACTAGCTAAAGTATGCATATAATTATTTTATACTATGTGTTATTGAAAATGATGCTATTATATTAATTTATTTTTAAAATATTTGTATGAGGTAAAATAAGAAATAAAGAAAAATTCATCTTCTTCAAACAACACATTCATGTTTATAGATAAAGATTTCATAGGAATATTTTTTAATGAATATAAAGAAATTATGACACGTGAAATGATGTATTTAAGGAATTCTATATAGAATTAGAGAAAAATAAATGTATCATAATTTGTAGTGTGTAAAATATATGGGATGTCCTTTCATAATTTATGTGACATACAAAATAATAAATATTCAACACTTTAAATTATTAGTATTTCAATTTCTTGGAAAAAATGTTCTAAATGGATCATATTTGGATCTAATAAGTGTATTGTCAATTTAAAACAAAACAATGTATTTTAAAATCCGTGTACACAATTTTTAGCATAATCATTTTAGTTTTTTCCCAGGTAAACATTTCCTTTTCTTAATTTTTCTAAAATAATATAAATTCATGTTACTATTCGCTATTAAAAAAATTATGGTGACCTTGCCACCAAATGTTAAATATGAATAATATTGATATTTAATCAATTTTATCAAATTAAATTCATCATAGTGGAATGTTTTAATTTAATATTAAACAATAAAAAACATCAACAATCATATTTCTATTGAAAATGTTTTATTAGAAATATAATGTATTTACATAAAAAGTATACATCACAATAATAACAATGATACATATTTTATTATAAAAAACCAAATTCATATAATTTTAATTTATATCAATTTTAAAAAATTAATCATTTTTAAATATTAAAATTTAACTTCCATTGTTATAGAAATATAATTTCTAACTATTCATTTAATAATATATACTTTTAGAAGTTATGAAAAATTCAATATATACTAATTGTAAAATAAATATTTAATTTTTTTCCAATTTTTATCATTATTTTTAAAAATATAATTATATATATGATGTAACTTATGAAAATTCTTCATCTAGTAAATACATACTAAAATACAAAATTGGATTTTTCATATCACATCTAAAAAAATATTTCATAAAGGATAAAATATTAGATTTAGTATATCAAATGTATAAATTAAATTTATATAAATTATTAGTATTTAATAATTTAATTCATTTTGTGAAAAACACATTCTGTTCATAAAAAAATATACTAAAAAATTCATATGCATTCTAATTATTAAATATTTCATTTCAAATACTTTGATAACTAATGAGTTTATTATGAACATGTGTAAACTAAGAGTTTTTCAAAATTAAATTACATATATTAAAACATATCAATCGATTTTATGGGTGACAACTATAGATTTAACCCATAATATTATAATAATATATCCACATTTCATCAAACTAGGTGTTATCTATAATGCATAATATTCAATAAATTAAATATATATGATAAAAAAACTTTAATTTTTTTTCATGTAAAATTATACTCCCCTAAACAATAAAATCACAGTAGCATTCCATTAATCTGATATAAACAACTATATATACCTCTTCCTCATCAAATCCACAGGTTCCTATGTACCTAACATGGATAAGAAGTTTTTCAATATAACATTGACCTGGTGAGTAGTCTTGTTTCATATAATATTATATATATAATCTAGAATGTCTTAAATTTGTTAATCAATTGAGATAAATTTCTCTAGTGATATGGCCTATTATTTTATTACATGTTAGTTTTAGGTATGTCCTTTTTTATTAGAGATATATGGAAGACATCATTAACATAATATGGGTTACACGAATGCAGTTCCAATAACCTACGATCATGAATCAATCATGAATATTTAAGACACAAATATCAAATGGGATCATGTTTTTTCGACTTGAATATTATAACCTTCATCCATATAGAAATTTACAAAAACATTATATCACTAACATTAAATAGCAAACTTCTCCCATCACTCTCAGCCCATATTTTCTACCAATTATTGTTGTACATAAGTGTTCTCGAATAGATCTAACATTATGAAACATTTATTATTCCAAATATTTCCCCACTGGTGTCCTCTAACCTAATTAATTACCCCAAATTATTGTCTAACACATTATTCCATCAAATGAATCATAATTATCTATCATAAATATATTGTGAAATATATTTGTGTAAGGACGCTCAATTAAAGGAAGGTGTTGACCACAAAGACCATTGAAATATAATGGAAATTTTCTCAACATATCCTCTAGGATTCTAATTGTTCTTAATGATTGACCATATCCTATATATTGACTTGTAATACTAAAACATAACTTCTTATAAAGAGAATACTATGGTCTTCACCAAAACGCGGTGAAAACAATTATATTCCAATTAGATACAAACTAATTAGGTACTTCATGTAACCTTACAAATTATATAATATATATTTTTTAAGATGATAAAGATAGAATTATGATATATTCTCAGTGATGTGTTATGAAATCATATTGTGATTAAATAGAATAATAATATCATTATGGAATATATATTTTCTGGGGGATCTGATGATAAATTTTGTGGTGATTTTTTTTAATTTAAATTATGGAATGTGTAATCTTTATAAAATCACAATATAAATTTCTTTGATAACCTTATCTTTATAATATACTATGCAACGTGATACCTAAATTGTAATTTCTATCTTCATATATTCCTCCATGAAATACTCATTGGAATCTCCATACATAATAATACTTCCGTGATAAATAGACAATCGTGAACTATGAGCATATTTTAACTACTCTTTCTTCAAATATAGAATTTATGGAACACATAAACTATTCAAAAAAAATATATTTCGTAAAAATTGTTGAACTAGTGGTCTTTTCTCACATTAATACATTCCTCTACATCTTCCATCTATGAATTTTTAATATTAACATCGATAGATAGTCAATCGTCCATTTGAGAAAGTACATTTTAGTCCCATTTTTTAAAGACATAATAATCCATTCATTTAAAATATATAAATATTTTTATCCATTTTTATCTTTGTAATTGATTATTGAATATGTTCCTATTAGTTCAATGCTTCATCCCCCATCTATGCATTACCAAGGTGGTAATTTATTAAAAATTCATAGTCATTATCATTTTCAAAAAATATTCTACCGTTCATATTCACTACAATTTTTTATTAAATATAAATATTAATATTTCATTATTAATATATATATATATCACATCTTTCTCTTCAATGATAATTTTGATATAACATTCAAGAAAAATTTAACACTGCTAACGCTATATCAGGTTTTGTGTAATTATTCGAATGAATTTTCAGTTTTCTTATGGAATAATCTGTAACTATATGTTTTTTTCTTGGAAGAAATATTTTTACATTTTTTAGTGAATCAATGAAGAAAATAACTCATTCTCCATTACTTGATAATCAAAGAACATGTGTGTTAACTAACCTTCTCTTCAATTTTGAAAAAATTTCCCCACATTATTTTATTGATGGTACTAGGACATATTCTTTATTAATGTGATCATTATATTAAGAGGTCTTGGAAAATTATTGACAATGATTTATAAATATAAAACTAAAATAATATAAATATGAATCTCATTATCCACGGTTGGTCTAGGAAGTTTCTAAATAATTTATCTCATTAAAGAATGCAACGAAATGCCATCACATGATCTAATAAAGCCATAGAATGAAATTTTCATAGAAAAAATTAATACCTGGGTAATTTTTGATAAAATTTATCATAATTTAGTGAATTCAAAATTATTAACAAATGGTATTCGTTTTCTTTCATTATATTTTAATATATAATAATACCATGCATAAAAATAACATGAAACTGGTCAAACATTAATCTCTAATTATAAAATTAATTATATATATATAGTGATGGAAAATTAAATTGTAATAAAAAATCAAATCTATATAATTTCATAGTCACTATAACAAGGATGGATGGATGACATGAGTATGTATTAAACCTCTAAAAATCTCTTTATCAACCCATTAATTTAGGGCATGAGATATTTATCATGATAGTGATATTATTATGTTATTTGTTTCCAATAAAATGTCTCAATGAAATATATTTTTTCCAAATAGAGAATCGTGTCACCCCAAGATGACCCACATGTATGAATATGACCTTTTTAATGATTTTCATTGAATTTATTCATAAATATTTCTACCCGATTTGATCTATTTATTAAGGATAGTATGAAATAGGTGTATCACATGTTAGGAGTTCTATTGAAAACACTATTTTACTATTTAGTGGGGTAATATGTTAAACATCCGGAAAGACATTATGGAACTTCTAAACAATATTCATATCATCAATGTTGAGTTTATACCGAACAATAAAATATAAAAAAAATTCATTGGGAATATTGTCCCATAAAATTTAAATGATTTCAAAAATTATTCAACATTTATCATTAAAAATAAAGAGTATAATTTCTTTTTTTAAATAGATTACTAGATTTCCATTCCATTATAATTAATATGGGTATTATGTATTAAATCATTTTCATTCGAATGATAAAATTAAATTCACCCATATGTAGAAAAATAAGACATTCAATAAGCATATAACCAAAAACATATTTTATAAAATAATACAACACAAGATATGTGATCATCATGCCATAGTGGGATTTAATTATTATTCAATATAAAATTTTTGTAGACATGAATTGAAAATCAATAATTATTTTTTGTATTTATTTTATTTTAATAAACTAAAATAATTTTGGGTTCATCATTATTTTATCATTACTGTATCCACAATAACTCTTATAAATCTATCTTAAATCCCAAAATAAAATAAAAATTGTTTATTGAATAACACAAATCTTGGATTAGTATGATCAATCATGAAAAATCATTCATATTATATAAAAATTCTAACAACATATTTTTAATCTATGAGTCCTTGTTTTCTACCTAGGACATCCATGATAATTATTTATTGAACACCTCCATTATGTTTCATAAATAAAATTTTAATTAAAAAATGAATATATCATTATAGATTCATATAAGGTTTGTATAAAGGGACCACTTACCATTCACTAGAATTATGGATGACATATACAATACCAACTCATTTCAATATTGTAAATACTAGATGAATCTATTCGAGAACATGACTTCTGATTATATATAGGTAGAGATGTAATACTATGAGTACAAAATATAATAATCCTTGCCAAAAAAATATTATGAAATCATATATATATATATATAATTATAATTATCCCCATGTGTTTTTACTAATATTTTCTAACTATAACACATTGATCGACAAAACCCTACCACATATACACATAATATTAACCCTCATTTTTAATACATAAATTTTATATCATATTAGATCAATATTAATTATATTTCCAAAATAATTGCATGATTTCAGTAAATATACAATGAATTTTTGGTCATGGTAGAAAATTTTATTACTTCCTAAATCAATTTCACCGTCTCCCAAAAATATCCTCTCATATTGCACACTTCATAAAAATACCATAATTGAAAACATTTTTCATTACATGGAGAAGAAATCCTAATAAATGTTATCATTGGGATCTTAGATTGGGTAAATATTGGAGAATTAATCATTTTATCAGATGAATGAAATAGATAAGAATATAGTTATGAAATTATGACAATAAATTACAAAAGTACATTCCAAATAAATCAAAATCATAAACAAGAGTGGCGGCATAAAACATATCATTTAAAAAATACATGAATAAGAAGTGTGATAAATCGTCATAAATTAATTTTCAACCATAGGTTCATGTCCTAAAAATTTGGAGTCGTCATATGTATAGAAATCATTTATTATGTTAATGTTAACAAAAAATAACCTAATCAAATTTGATTAGTAATACCAACAAATTTCAAATATCATAACATATCAAGAGTCACAACATTCATCCTATTGTGGATTAAACACATTTAATTTCACCCAATAGTGTAATAAGAACATTAAATAAATTCCAGGAAATATTCCATTAGATATAATGATTTACCCATAGAACTGGATTGATATATAACACTAATCCAACCTTTCATATATTTGAAAAATATACAAATGTGTTCCAAATGATCTATAATTCTCTAATCATATTGAAATAAATTGAAATAATATAGGTATCTTAGATATTTCATTAATCAACTATATCAACCTCAATAGAAAATAAATGGATCTCAGAAAAATATCATCATCATAATAATAACATATCCATATAAAAAAATTTAATTTCCATATTGGATCATATAACCATTAAAAATAATAAAAACAATGTTTGTATTAATTTATGAATTTTAATGTCATAATTAGATAATTATAAACATTACTTATGAAAAAAACCATTCTATTTTGAAAAAAATTATAATCATTAAAATTATATAAGATTATGGAAATCATTTTAATTTAATAGAACATTAGAACCTTCTAATATAATAATAAATATATGTAGTGGCTATGGTTATGGGAATTTCCCTTCATTCCATTAATGTTAGAACAAATAATTTAGGTCACATTATTGAAAAAACATACCAAGTACCTAATTTTTAAAATGATAATAAAATTATTTTTATCCAAATTTATTAAAATTAAAACAATGGTAAAATTTAAAAGAGAAAATAATTTCATAATATTTAAAAACATATTGAAATAATACTTAGAAAACATTGACATGAATGAGATATGTTCTTATCCAAATATGAAAACATAGATATTATCCTTAAAAAATCATTAAATATCTTCAGTACATAAATTATTAAAAAATGGAATGAAAAAATTTATACATTAAGAAAAATTAGAGGAAAATAATAAACAATGAAATATATTATGCATGTATCATATAATTTCATTAATGGAAATTATAAAATAAATAGTTCTATTTTATAATAAGACTAAAAAATAAATACCTTACGCCATATATACATATTATTCAAAAATATTTATACCCATATGTATAATATATATAGTATTAGTATAATGTTTTAATGAACCATACATGTTTCTATTATACCATTTTTATTTACATATTAAATATTAAAACTTGTTTATTGAATTTTTTAAATATAAATCATTGTTCTGGGTGATTACTATATTGTTTTGAATGGATGATTCAGTGCCCCGGTCCTCATGATTATATATTGATCATGGTTACATCATATCTGAATTTTTATTAATGGCATAAATTTAATATATTTTTATTATTAATTTTTTTATTCATCCAAAAAAAGAATATAAATATTAAAATAAATTAAATTGTTAATTGAGATGGTATTTTATAAATTCTCATAATCATCGTTTTTATTTTTCAGCTGACCAAATGAAATAAAGATAAATATTAATTAACATATTTTAATATTTAATATATCATAGACATAATATATATTCATCCTAACTATCCTTATTATAGATCATTTAAAATTGGATCAACAAATACATAACATCTCTTCATAGAGGTTGTAGTCCAAAAATACCCACAAGAAACATTATAGATATCAATTAATTGAATTATTATAAGGTATATGTGATATTATAATTCTTATATAATAATAAGTTAAAAAGTATCATATATATAATTTAAATCATTTATTATTTTAATTTATGAGTGGATGTGATGGAAAATAGATTATATCAATTTGTGAGGTGGTATTCTTCCACACACATGATCAATGATATAGTATCTCATTGGATAAATATGGGGGTGGATATAAGTACTGAATTTACGATAATAACATATAGATTCAAGGAATATTATGGTGTTATTATTTCATAAAATTGGATGAATATTTGTTTGATGTAGTGGTAGAAATAATATATAAACACGTAGTTATTATCTATAACTGTTCTTTAGACAACCTCAGTTGGATTATAACTACTGAATTAATAGTACAATTTATTGATCAATATTGTCATGGTAGATCATGGTAAGGTATTTACGGATTGGATTTTGGAATGTTTTTCTAATACAAAAGGATACATAACTGTGGTGGAAAATAGAGGATGGGGTGTACTTTTATAATTGATTTCAGTGGAAATTTTGTAATTTAATAGTGATTTCATCTCTTTTCAGGTATGTTTTAGGGAAATAAGGATTTTAAATCGTGCATATTATGAGGTGATAATAAAAATTACAAAATAGAAAATTAATATTGGATTTTAGAATGTTTATAGGTAATTTTAACGTTTATCTTTTTAATTTAACTCCTAATAATCCTTTTTAACACTAATCACGGTAAATGATTTTATATTGGATTAACTAATCATTATCACAAAGAATTGTGATCTACATATTACCTATAGTTAAATATTTTGATTTCAAATATGGAATCTTTTTTAAAAACATTATTTAATATATTTTTCATAATATAATCTAAAATTAAACATGTGATTTCAACAAAATGTGGTTTTCTAAACAATTGTTTTCAGATATATAAAAATAATATTTTAGGAAAAATAAATGTTAAATAAAAATAAATGATCCAAATTTTATAATGAATATTTATTTTTCATAATGTAAATTTGAATACATTTTTAATACTATGTGTCTAATTTGTTAATATTAATAAGAAAATTAAATTTTAAATGAAATTAAATATTTTTCAATAATAATAGAAAAATTATTACTTATAATTTTCAAAATATTAATATATGATAATTAGTCTTTGTTGATTTCAAAAATAATGTTAAAAATTTCAAAAATATTTTGTAAAATTAGATGTAATTATTTTTTAAATAAGTGATAAAAATTGATGAATCAACTTTTTAGAAAAAGAAACATTTGGAGAATAAAAATATATTTATTCTAGTCAACTGTAAAAAAAAATATATTGTGGAATATAGATTTATTACTGAATATACAATATATAAATTTCGTTACATTCAATTAATAACAGTGAATAGCATTATTTATTAACACAAAAATAAATTTTGTGAATAAAATTATTTTTTTATAAATATACTAATATTAATTTCAAATGATATATAATTAAATTTATTATCAATTTATTTCCAATTAATTAATTTAATAATTGTTCTAAAAATTGTTATATAGTAAGTACAATTAAAGAACATAAGTCCAAAATCATGGAAATTGGTATGACATTAAATAAAAAAACTAAAGAGTATATCACAATTCTTCAATCCTTGGCGTAATGTCTAGTGCTAGATATCAATGAATGTAAATTTTTTTGAGATTTTTTTTATAAATACTCATAATATTATAATGTTTTCATTTGAAGCATACCAAACCAATTTAATTAAAATATATGTTGTTTTTGTGTATATCAGCAATATGACATAGCCCATGAATAAACATATCATATATCTGAAGTTAAATATGGTCAAATCAAATCACATAGTTTGGATGAAGTTGATACTTCATTAATTGAGATACATGAAATACATTTTTTATGAATCCAACTCATGGTTATAGATCCAAAAAAATATTGTGCACTACAGATATAATTATTCATGTACATGACTATTTTAGTTTCTTTATTATTTAATAATCATACATTTTTCTAATGATTTTTCAAATTAAATTTTGATTCTGTATTAAAATTTACATCCATTTTATTGGTTTAACAAAACAACACATCCAATCATTCATTTTTTATCATTGAGACATGTGAAACAACCTATTTATTAAATTATTTTTTTTCCGAAGGAAAAATATGAAGCAAAATAATGTTGTGTTACATTCTATCCCCTTGATTGAATATTTTGAAAATATTCGGGGGACCCTCATATATATAAATTTCTAGTAACATATCTAGAAATAATCACGATCTATTAATTATACACCACATATGATTACCCATTATACCATATTTTACCTTTACTATGGTAAAAGAAATCACCTCAATATATATGTTTATATCCAAAACATTAATTTACATTTTAAAATAATTTTGAAATCTCGACGATAAATTTTTACTTTATATAACAAAATATATCTTCATAATATGACATTAATATTATTTAATTAATGATACATATATACATCATCTCCTCTTCAAAACTCATTGTTCACAACCTAATATAATGATAGTTAAAAAATGAATTATTCTTATAAAATATATTATAAATTGTATCAAGAAACTATATTAATAATTTAAAATTAGTCAATTAATATTATTATTTAAAAATATATATTAGTAAAATTTAATTTCACTGAAAAATCTATTTTTTGAGATTGAAATATTGTGATGAGATGCTATTAAAATTAATTATTCATCTTTTAGTAATTTAATTTTATAAACATATTTGTATTAAAATCCTTGAATAAAAATTATGAATACATAAATTAGTCATTTAATGATAAAAATAATAATAGGATTTGTAGTAAAAAAAATTTATAAAAAAATACAATTATATATATTTTTATTTAATTGATGAATTGTAAATTTATTATCAATTTGATTATATATTTTAATCGTAATATAGATAACTATTAGATTTATGTGTACTCAATGATCATATATACAATGACCATATATAGAATAAAAATATTTCAATGGACTAGAAATATAATTGTAATATTTTATTCATTTATATTTTCTTATTTAAATTCATGTATTTATTTAACATTATTTTTTAATTCTCAATTATTCTGTCTATTATTTTATGATCAATATTCATTATTTCTATAGTTAAAATAAGTGTTAAGAACATTATGTAACATCACATATATAAAGTTGTAATGTTAATAAAATTTTTTATACATGTGTATATATTTCACTTATAAATTTATTAATATTATTTCAATTAATATTTTCATCTTTTTTTTAATTAATCATCCATTGAAATATTATAAATAAATAGAATGAATGATGGTTTGTTTTTAATATTTCATGGTTGTCAAAAAATCTATTAAAATATTTTAACATTTAATGAAAAAATACATAGTCAAAACATTTGTTGTTACATTCATCAAACTGAAAAAAAAAATTGTTACAAATTTTCTGAATCCAATTAAAAATAATTATTGTAATTATGAATCATCAATCATTTAGGTTCCCAGGTATATTGTTCTAGGAACATTATATTTCATTATGGTATGGATCCTTTTTTAATTAATCATGAATACATACTTTTACCCTTATACATATTCCTAATAGCTTATTAATGATTTTGACAGGATTTGAATCATATTCAGATCATAAATAACAAAATATTAGAGAAAACATGATAGGCTCACAGTTTGTGCATAGTTTTTGCTAAATGTGAAAAAAAATTGTGTGGCTCTAAATGGGTGCTACATGTTTTTCTAACCTGAATAGGTGGCTTAGTCGATGAAATGATAAGGTAGAGGGTATGTACTATATAAATATAGGTTTTCAAATAGTATTTTGTTGGCTATGTGGTGTTTTTCTCCATAGGATGTTCTGCTCAAATGTCTGGCAGAAGGGTTGGAAAACAATGGAGCCAAACGATGAGAGTTTTCTCTATTGGGAGATGGAAAATTTATTAACCCTCTATATAAATAAATCACCCCTTTATTTTTCATATACAATAGAATACATCAACATTTTCCCCTCCCATTGGTAAGGATTCTTCAGGAATAAAATATTACATCAGAGATCTATTCCATATGGACTTTGAACCGACATCTGTTTTGATCATTGGATTAAAATCATCAATCACCCCAATGATTGGGTTTCATTATTCGTTATTCACCATATCAATGATGATTTACTGCGAGTTATCATATTTATTATTTCAAGGGAATTCATCAATTATTGTGTTTTTATCCCATCTAGCCAAACTAAGGGATGATACTTGATTATGAATATACTACATGCATAATGTAGAGGGACTATGAATTTTTCATTAACATAACACCTTTTATAGAACAAATTGTTTGTTCCATGATAATTTCACATCAATTTACTTCTAAAAACTAATCATCCTCAATATAACTTTTCTAGATTGTGTTCTAGGGCCCTAATGACACCTTTCAATAACTTTGGACGTTGTAACATCTAGGTTGACAACCCCAAGTATGGTTTTTTCCTTATCATGCCTTTAGTGCCTTTTATTGATTTTATATGGGACATCGTTTGAGTGTTCTCTACATGATATCAAATATGGTATATGTTCCATAAAAAATTAAATTAATCATTACATTGTTATATAATATATATATATATATATCAATTGGAAATTGAAAATGTATTAAATTTTTTAATTGGTAGAATTTCCTTAATTAACCCTAACCAATATAATGAATATTAAAGTAATAAACCAAATTAATTGAAAATTTCATGATTATTACTGGGCATATGATTACATATGAATATAAATAAAATAACTATAAGGTGCATATTTCATTTATAACATTATCATATTGATAGTATTGATAATACTTGATCCCAAATGGGATTCCCTATGTAATTATTTGAGATCTCAAAGGGCATCATTTAAATTCATAAAGATGATATCCATGGGAGATTCATAACATATAATATAGTCATTTTCATTTGTTTTTAAGGTGACAATGATGTTTCAATGATTCACCTAACTGTTTCTTGGATACTAAAATGATTTTGATACATTCCATGGATTCATATTTATGTCTTCAGATATGTAGATCCATGTTACCACTCCATGTAGCCTCATCATGGTTAGCACATTATTACATTGGATGGGCACCATGGATATGGATAGACTCATTTATAGTGGAATGTATTTTGTGAAACCATTATATTACAATCATACCATTATTTCCATATTGCATAAGATACAATTATGGTTTTCCTCGACCCATGAGGTCAAGGATGTCATTGTTCACCAAATAATTTCATTTAAATTATCATCCTTATTACTCTATGTGTAGAAGTATATTATAATTTATAACACCTAGTTAATAAATACATGCTCACGTGTTTTGATACATTTTTATATTAGGATGTAATTTATTTGGGTTCTTTATTTTAACATGACATTAATGTTATATATACCTACATACAATTTTTGTTTTTCTTTGCATAACGGATTTGTAAAGACTGCTTAGTATGTGCCCTACATAGATTTATCTCACACACTATTCATGATGATGTTTTTGTTGAGGCGTATGATATGATCACATGGTTGTAAAATGGTATGAATAGCTATTTAGATAGTCCGCTCATTTCTTTTATATGGGCTCAAGGTAGTAGATTATTGGGAAAGTGCTCAGGATGTCAGCGTTATATGTTTCCATAGTTTATTATTTTACATATCATAAATTGTAATGTATTCATGCTACTATGAATGCTTTTTTCATCATTTAAAGACATTCCATCACCTTTTTATATAATATTGTTTACATGATTTAATGATTATAACGTTATTTAATATTTATTATTATTTCAACTTCCTTATTCATTATTGTTACTGTTCGATTGTTTTCATTATATATCAATGTTCTTCATCTCTCTAAATAGAGGGAATAGTCTCCCCATGTATACACATGACCCTATTTATTATCGTTGGTAGCCTCTATAATGCATGGAGGTGTCCTTCTGGTCATGTGTCCTAGTGGGTTCCGTTACTCAGTTGTGAACCAAGTTTGGGATGTCTCAATTCGGGATTAAAGGGGAAATTTTTTTCATTTTGATTCATAAATTTATAAAAGATATTATGAATGTGTAAGAACATAGACATAAGTAGTTACTTAATGTTGGTAACATATTTTCAGCATTAAAACCATGTTTATTGTCATTAGGGTATACATATTATATATATATGTTATTAAATTTGATATATTTTCATCATTAGGTGATGCACATGAATTGTGTTATTGGTTATCCTTTATGGAAAAGTTACCATAGACTAGTATGGATTGGATCATTTCACCATGTATTTTTATTGTTTCCTAGGATTCACAAGACAAGTATTTTAAATTCCGTATGGGTGAATTTTACTTCATTCAATGCATATGTTTCATGTGATTATTGAGTGTTCCATGGTGGTGATATATGCATGTTCCACTGGAAAACTCTATATGAATGGGAAATTGTTTGTTTATGTCTCAAACACATCCTAACTGGTATTTCACCATATATATATTTGGTGGAATCATAAATAGCCAATTTTTAACTATGTAAGAAATGTTACTGATGTTATATGAGGAGGAAAATGGTTGTAATTGATTGACTACCAATTTATATTTTTAATTTGTTTGTTCATTTGTAAAATTATAAGTGTAATTAATCGAATTGATACATTGTATACTGACGGTAACATTCTGAGACTGAATATAGGGGCTTTTGTATGTAATGAAATTGGTGTCAATTTATATTAATTAAGATTATGTTCCTTTATAATCTGGGAATGAAAACCCATTTAATTAGAAATTATTTATGTATAAAACCATTTATGTATTTAAGATATATTTTTTTAATAATAAATGTCATATTTTCAAGTAAATTAAGAGGAAAATTTAATTTTAAAAAGTATTCCATCATTAATATAAAATTAATCATCCATGTAATACAACCCATGTAAAGAAATTGTGAACACATTCCACCACCCAAACATTATAAGTGGGTAGATAGGGTTGTATGTTATATTAAGGACCACTTTAATTTTCTTTGTATCCATGCGAGATCATATCTACATTTTTATCTTGTTTCAATGTGTGTTCATGGTATTTTTAGAGTTATTCCACAATGAAATATCAGGTAGTGTAAAAGAAGGGTGACGAAAACTATGAAATGAATGTTGTTGTATCAGAGAAATAATTTTTAACTAAAGTAGTACCATATGGGGAACCACATACAACTCATGAATTATGAACTGATGCTCAACATGGAGGGTGTGTAGTTGAATTAATTTATTCAATACATAGTGCTTCAGGACATGCACCTATGTTGTAAGATATCATCATCATAGAGAAATTTTTTATTCAGAAAAAGAGGCACACTGACCCAAAGCTAATTGAAATCATGGGGGTCTGATGTAGTGAAGACCGAGGGAATACCCTCAAAAAAATTAACCCCGTTACATTTCAAGGAAATCACATTGTGGAGGACAAGGGGGGTGGTGCCATAAAAATCAAGGGAAAGAAGGTAATCTGCAACCTGGATCCTTTCTCTCCACACTTACAGCACACTGATGTTGTTTTGGATAATGCCTCTACCCTTTATGACTATGTATAAAATTAACTAGGGTATGGGACTAAGGACAAGAATGGAATTAATAATGTTTTTTTAGTATTTTTCCACATCATATAATAATTTTTCCATCTGATGACATAAAAAATACGCTAACAAAGAATATCGGCCTCTACTTGATGGGGGGACGCAGTGCCAAGGTGTGAGGGGAAAGCGTGGATTACTGAACATTTGTCATTGCAGACCACTCTCCCACCATAGAGTACCCCCGAGAAACATGAACCATCAATGTTCAGTTTCAGAGCTCTGGAAGGGTATCCATCTGACCCAGTGCCTTTCTCTAGAGTTATATCCTGGCTAGGCGTCATGGGTGCTTCATTGGAGAAAGAAAAGCGAGAGATATTACATCCATTTCATCAAGATATATGAAAAATATATTAGGGAATTTTTGGTTCTCATGATGATGGAGATGCCATAGGTGGGTACCCCATAATGTCTCTCATTATTATGAGCATGCCATAGGTTCCAAATCCCAACATGTTAGATAAGGTTTTGAGCCTCCTTCTCTTTGACCAAATCTCCGGAACCATGAAACCACCTCTCTAGGAATGGATCATGAGAAATGCTGGGAGCAGTGAAGGCTGTGAATTCACCAGGGGAGTTCTATACACGACATGCTTAGTCACCCAGGAAGAATAGGTGATCTACAGTATCCTCCATGTTGTTCCAACAGTAGGAGCATCGAGACACAAGAGGAATACTGCATTTTTCAAGATTTTCAACCATAGGAATGTATCAGTTTCAGATTCATTATGAGAGAAAGTTATATTTTGATGGAAGGAACTTGGGATAGATTGTTTCATTTCATGACAAAAATTTTCCCTTTGAGGAATTGATTCATTGGATGTCCATGGAAGAGAAGAACCCTATGGAGGAAAAAGTAAAAATACACCAGCACGGTTCTGGGGAGAGGTCGATGATAATATATGTTCCTTGTTGATCAGCGCCCAACATTTTTTTGGTGATGGATAGCTAGAATTTGGAATCTCTGAAAGATATATTTGGATATGGGAATCTTGAAAACCAAATGACATCCAATACCTAGTTGTTGTGCCAAAACGGTATCTCTCCCAGCACTACGATCAATGGAGAGTGTGGTTGGAGTCTAACAAAAAGGGGCCAAATGGTAGACCAGTGTTGAGAACCTAGGATGGTCTCCGATGAGGGATTAAGAAAATAAAATATGTGAATGGAAATCCCCCACATCATTCACTGTTCCAGACTCTCAAAGGAGAGTTTCGCATGGATGCAGATGGAGGTGGCTTTGTGAGAGCGTATGTTGATGCCACCTTCCTTGTCCGAACAACCACATTCTTCTAGGATTAATAGTGGTGCTTTCTTTCTAAAACAGGGTCCCAGATGAATGTTTCCAAGAGCTTGGCGATGTTACAAATCACCCCCTATAGGGCTTTGGATGAAGAAGGTACATGCACATGGGTTGTAAGAATCACACTATTGATGGTATCAATACGACACCAAAAGGTAGATATTTTTTCTTCCAGTTCAGAATATGAACACTAATCATGAAAGATAGAAGACCAATTTCTTTGATAAGAATCATATATATGGACATAAGGAATATGAGATAATCAATGATTAATAATCCTCTGTTCATGTCAAGGAAATTTGAGACAGTCATGGTCCGAGTTGGAGAAAATGTGTTAGAGATATATAAGGTTATTTTTTATTAACTGACCTATTGGCCACTATAGTTGGAATACTCCTACAAATTCCTCATAAGGATCTTGATGGATTTCTTTCCTATACTACTGAATATAAGATTATCATCCATGAAAATCATATTAAAAATGGGGTTGGATCACATGCTTCTTTTAAATAAAATCATCTCCCAATTGTTGATCTTTTTTTTTGTGGTGGCGAATGAGAATATATTGGTAGAGAACAAAGAGACTTGGATAGATCAGGTCTCCCTCCATAAGCATACAGGTTGATTTAAGGAATCCATAAGAAATCCCTATAGCAGTATCCACTATCCACAAGGAACTGAGACACCAAAATAGGAGATCAGTATTCATGCGGTCAAATGACATTACTCAGGCTGGTTGTCATCATGACATGGTTTTTGGGGACTTCCAGAGTTCCTCATATGATAAAAAATTCCCCATCAGTCTATGAGATGTCTAATCCTTGTAGCTATTTCACAATAAGTATCATTTTTTTGTTTCACATACAATTTTACGTGATTCATTATGCTTCATCCCTTTTCCCCACATATTGTCATTGATGATAAATATAGAGATTGACAATTCAAGGATTGTCTCAGGTGTTCCATCTATAGTAAAGTGAGTTTTTTCCATCTATATTCATTTTCTAATTTCATAAATAAATATTGTATCATAAAAAAACTCGTGAGGAAATCAGATGGAAAAAAAGAATAGCGGGACATTTCCATGACATTGAAATTGTTCTTATAGTAGTAGTATGCATAGCCATGATGATTCTCATAGTTGTAGTGGATTATTTATTATATGAAATGGAAAATATTTTGAACACCATCAGTGTGGATCATATTGGAATGTGAAGCCATGTGTTTAATGATTCTCGGTGGAGTGTCATTCTTGAAGCCTGATGGGTCAACATTAGAGTTTTTATGAACCATTACTCATATTTGATGTGGAAATAGTCCATCACCAACTCCACAATTTGATGAATGACCAGAGTCTCCATGTGTGGGAGGATTTTGGTGTAGCACCATCTATGATGGTCGAGGATGAGGTCTTGGTAGAGGTATAAAATCATCTAGTTTTTAGTGATAGTATAGTTGAACTCATCTAGGTAGTATATTTATAACTCATGGATATATATCATGATAGTTTCACCCAATATTGTAGACACCTAAGGATCCAAGTGAAAGACCTTATACTGCATGAGTTTCCAATATTATACCCTCCACTATCATATATAAATTTTTTGATATTGGTTACTAACACTCATTTTTAAATATATTGATTGGGGAATGTACTTGTATTAAAATTCTATACTTTAGCGGGATAAAGGTGATATAAATACAATTGGGTGTACATTCATAGGTTATATAGAAATGAAATTATTTTCCAATTTTCATTTTTTATTTTGTTTGCTTGGGGAATTTATTTATCCTTAAGATAAAATGGATTAATTTCAAAGCTGGGACGGGCTTCCACTTTCCATATCATACCTAAATTAACTATTATCACCAAAGGGTGAATGTTATATCTCCCAAATGGTTATTTTAATCCTCAAAAGGTTCATGTGCGTTTATAGACTATTGGGGATGGGCCAAAGCATAGTGGGTTTGTTTTTAGTGAAATCCTAGTGTGTTATCCTTAATAAGGTGGAGTAGGGAATACATTAGGGTGATTTTCTTATCGTGGTGGTTTTTTCAAGGATCCATTATACCAAAAAATATGTAGGACTTCCTCATTAGATAGAGAAATATTTTTCAATTCACCACATTCCAAAAGAATCTCTAAAATCTCCACATATATACAGGATGGAACAATGTGAGCACTATGAGCTCTATATATATTTGGAGGATTTGGAGTCCATGATTTTTTCGACCCATTACCTCTATATAAGATTAGCCTATCCTTTTTTCACATGAATTAATATGGAACCGTAAGGATTTATTTTGTATTACCCACAGTTGAAAAAATTTATCATTAATATTAATTATCAGTTTCCTCTAATAAATTATATGATTAACCCACACTAAGGAGTTATATAATTATGGAAGATCAACCTGAGATCTGAATAGAATCAGGTGAATTCCAAACCAACAGTCATTAAATGAAAATAATACCTATGATGGTATATTTTATATGATTATCAAGTTATATAATTTATTATTGGGTGTTCACCCATCATGTTCATTGTCGTGATGAATATGGTTGTAGACTCATATTTTGATTTTTTTCATAATGGTTCTTCGGATTAAACATTGGTGAATTTATATACTATATGATACCATGACACACAACTTGATATTTTTTTTAATATACTAAGATAGAAAAAAATATATGATAATATCAAAAATAGGAACATCAAATTTTACAAGGTTCACTTCATGGGTCACATTATATTAGATTCAAGAGTATTAGTAGACCTAGAAAGTGATAGTAATGTAGTTTCTTATCAGAAACCAATGATTGTGTGTGATATAGGAATTCCCATGGGATATTTGGATATTACATTAATATTATATAGAAATTATCATGATGTATGAATATTTTTATTGAAATCGTTATGAAGGTTGTGAAGTTATAACAATCCAAAGAGTATTAGATTGACCTTCATAAACCAAAATTAAATGTTTACATCAATATAGATTATTATTTTCTAGATCATGGATCATATTATACATTTTTATTTTATTCCTCAATAATAAAGAAATATATAGTATTAAGCTAATAGGAATGAGTCCATAAAATTGATTCTCTCCATTTGAGACATCATGACCATAATTACCCCATGCATGAACTGGAGGTTTTTTATTCTGTTAATTCCTTGTGTTGTTAGAGGCATAATGTTATTTTATAGAACATTGAGTTATATAAAGACCATATGATATTTAAATATATATTCACAAAGAATGAGATGATAATAAAAAAATAAGATAAGTTGAATACATTTAGTATTTTTAAATTGAGATTTCAGATATTGAGCATATGGGAAACATAGTAGCCGATGTTCTGAGAATAAAAACAGAGGCACAAATGAATCAGGAAGCTAGTGATGAATTCATTCTAAAAACCCCCTTTTCTATGATCCATCTAGTGTTTGATGTTACTCATGGTTAGAATTTTCTTGAATATATTTTAGTTAATTCTTTCAACATTAATATGGTGAAGAGAATGAAATTTTAAGATCCCAATGTTATGTTTTTAGAGAAATAATTTATAGAGAAGTCATGCCTCTAAATTAGTCTATCGATAGATACGGAATCTTACACTTATGTGGTAATATAATAGTCCATATTGAAATTTTAAGATAAAAAAATGTACGAATCATATGGTTTTTAATTGGTTGTGAATCCACGTTTCTCAATAATGTGTCATGACATGTGCCGTCTATATTGTTTGTCAGTGATGATGCATCAGATCAACTATATTATCAGAAGGTGTTCCAACTGTTAATATTTGAATATTGTACACTAGTGGTATGATGGCTTCATGAAGTATTTAATGGTCCCATAATCAAAATGGGATTTCTATAAGATGTAATTTTTTATCATTAACATGTTTTAGAAGAGGTATAAATGTGGTTTGGGTAGTCATGGGTCGACTAATAATGGTATTAAATTTACTTCATATCAAAGAGATTATTTTAGTCGATGAGATATGAAGTTTGTATTTCTATGTGATATTTTATATTCATTGGTTACATAATTATATCATTTAAAATAGTGATTCACATCTTACCTTGAGGTTCTACATAGGGATATAAAAATAATAGTGTACTCATGTACTTCTTAGAACATATTTTCATCATTAGTATGATGGTCAGTCTTAACATACTAAATTGTTCTTGGAGAATATAATATGATGATGAATCTATGTGTGGGGTTCTTTTAGGATGAAAATATTCCCACACCAATTTTGTTTTATACTAATAGTTTTGAGTAAAAAATTCATATTTCACATTATGATACCTTATGTGTTGGGATGTTGCATTCAACCCCGTTTTTTCTTATGGATGGGGAGTCTCCTTTAATTGATCCTCAACATATTCATTAATCTTGAGAGAATTCCATTCAGATTTCTAACAATATATTTACAATTTATTCTAGATAAAAATATTATTCTGAACAATGTCGATGACTTCTGGATTTTTGGTTTAGGGATCATGTTTTCTTGTGAGTTTCACCCATATATTGGCAAAAATGGATATAGACTTCTGGGAAGCTTTAAAATTATTCTTTCAGGCCCTTTGAGATCATGGATTGAATTGTGATAATAACCTATTAGTTTTTATACCTCATTGGTCCCATAATATATTTATTTCTTTAATGTATCCCACAAATCATATTTTCATGCAATAATGTATCATAATTTTAATCATGAGTAATTTGAATTTGATAGTTATGCTTCTTTTGATGAGTATATATTCTAGGTCATTGACTAGAGAATGAATGATCTATGATAAAGGTTTGTTATATTTTTATTTGTAATATGGAATAATTTACTCTTTCCTATAATACATGGTAGTGGAGAGATGATGTACGTTCTCTATGAATAGAGAGATTCTTAGTTGAATTTCAAACTCCCATTGAATGAATACTCATGAATGAGTTACAGTCATTGGAAATACATTAAGAATAAAATTTATTATTATTGTATGGGTTGTTTTAGATTTATTTTAAATCATGATTTTTTTAATCATAAATATGAGAAATCACTTATGGATTGTTTTAGGAGAGTTTGTAGCTTTTTCATTGTCTGGATATGAAATTTTTGGGGACAAATTAGAGGTTCATTGTTGGAGAAATTGTATTTCTAACAATTCATCTGAAATGATGGGGCAATGAAAGGGATCTATATTGTTTTTATAATTAGTGGAAGGGGGTTGAGGATATTTAAGGCTAATTCATAGTGTTTTCCTTGGGTACAATAATTTTGTGTATACATGAACTACATATTGTGTGGTATGTGCTCTCTTGGTAGTTGGGTGCACTAGGTTGGAGTATAGTTGTAACACCGCGAAATTTTATGAAAAATATTATTTTAATTTCATTAATGTCTTGTGTTGCGTGCTACAACAAGATTACCTTGTGTTATACGAAACACCGTATTAGCTTACAGTATATGTAACACTATTATTGGATCGTGTTACACACAATTTTGATAATAGTTATTCTACGCAACATTGAGTGTATATATATATATATGTGTATATATATATATATTCAATATATAAATGAAATATGGTTCGATTCAATTATACGAAACAACAATGGATTCTTGCATAACATGCAACCCTGACTTGCCTTGCATAACACACAATCACAACCTTCCACGATATCATGTGTAGTACGCAATACCGAGATTCACTAAAAGAAAAATTATTATAATATTATTATGAACTAGCCGTTATGAATAGTAATTCCCACTTTTTGAAATATTATAAATTTTATCTTTCAAAATGGAATTCATTTTTGGATTTGGAATATCGAAATTAGCTTAGGGTGAAATTTTTGTACTTTTCGGATAACATTTATTTTCCGATGAATAGTGAAAATTACTAAATTGTAATTAAAAACAACCTTTTTAATCAAAATAATTAATAGTGATAAATTATTAATTTGAGTGGTTTTAAAGAATATTTAGAATATATTTTAACAATTTAATACAATGTTGGTCATTGGATATAATTTCACATCTAAACCAGACATAAACAAGTGTCAGTCTTTTGATAGTTATTATCTTTTAAGAACACGCTATTTGTTTTGACGATGAGAATTAATTTATAAATTATGTAATGAAACTGATATGTTTTTAATTTGGTAAAATAGACATAATTTTTCATTTCAGAATCTCAAATATAGCTTAGGCCTAATTTTTGGTATTTTCTGGAAACTTTTATTTTTTGATGAATAGTGAAACCACTAAGTGGTAGTTAAAAAAATGAATTTTTCATAATACGTAATTTTACCGCTTCTGTGAGTGGAATTAAAAAAATCCGGGAGACATGATTGATGTTAGTAAGTAAAATGTCGTTAAATGAGATGAAAATAATTTTTGGTGAATGGTAACATTTAACTTTTTTTTTACCACGGTTACAAGTAAATAGGGTAATTAAGGGTAAAAATGATATTATTATTACCCTAACTCATGTCCTAATTCTATTGGATAAGTTTTATTCGACCAAAAAAACCTTAGGAATAAACAATGACCATTTAGGCCCACTTGTATTAGATTAGGACATTTATTATTAATTTATTTAAAGAAGGGTTAAAATAGTTAAAATCAAAGTTTAATAAGTATATCATTATTAATATACGGTTATACATAAGATAAATTTGACTATAAATATTAATTAAAAATATAAAACAATTTCCTACATAATGGTATTTTATTTGTAATTTTTAGACATTAGAAAATTTAATTTATTTATGACACAAAGATGATGCAGTAATTATTTTATTAATTAAATATTGACATAATTGATGTTATAAATACCAAAATAAATGTAATTTGAGACTTTTTATGAATTCCACTAATTTTATAGGTTAATATGACATGTTATTATTTAGTTAGCTGAATTTTTTAGAACTAATAATTCTTATATGATTTTTAAAAAAATCAATTACTAAATAGTGTTAAAATTGACATAAAATAGTTTTTAAAACAAATATTATATTATTAATTTTTATTTTATTCCTCAAAATCTAATGGTCGGACAAATGAATTATATAAGGTTATATATATTAATAATAAACAACTTGGGGTTATTTTGGCTTCTTATACTAAGTTTATTAACCTTATAGTGTAAGAATACAAAAAGACACGGTAAAAGTAAAATTATCTAACTTAAAGTTAAATATAAATGATAAGGTTAAAATAGGAACCTAAACTTATCTAAATTATAATGGATGAGAGTATTTAGACCCATCCCAACCTTAGCTTCGAAATAAATCAATTTGGTGCTATTTAAAACCGAATTTGGATTTATAATAAAATAATATTATTAGTTATTCCAATGGTGCCCTTCTCCTCCCTTATAAAAGCGAACCTCCTCCCTCTCCTCCTCACACCAATTTGAGCCTTCAAGCTCGGCCAACCCCTGCCAAAATATCTTCTCCACTTCCCTAGAAACATCCTAGAGGTTCTGGTCTACTTTAAAGACCAATCTTAGTACCCTAAGTGGAGGTTTTAAAGAGGCGTATCGAAGAAGAGGTAATTTCGTCTCCTGATTCTTTCAAACTTCTTTCTTCTTCAACATCTTCTTCTTTTGTTGTTTAATTATAAATCAATAACATCAGTATCAATAATATACTGATTTGTTATTATAAATATGAAACAACCCCATTTCACCTTCTATCCATCCTACGGAAAACAAAATCACCGCACGTGCGTACGTTCGGAATACCGTCTCCACGCCGTGGTGTAATCTGTTTTTCCACCAACACCTTACTTGGATGGGTATAATGGTGTAAATAATAACTATACATAGTTATTATAAAATCATACTAATTCTGATATATTGTATCATCCACTACAATTCAATTCAATATTTATGGAAATGATATCATCACTCGTGCGTACGTACGGACTACCGTCTCCACGACGCGATGAGATTCATTCTCCATGTTAACCATTTAAGAATGATTATAAAGTATATATAAGCAATAATAATGAAATATATGACATTATAAAGCTACTGGATTTATTTATATATGTATTTAAGCTACTTAATTCCATTCAACTCAATAAGGAAACGAAAACAGTGTTCATGCGTACGTACGACCTACCGTCTCCATGAACGGTGTATTTCTTTCCATTTATCGATCTATTATATATATGTATATTATGAATATATATTATATATAAATCATGTTTTATATTCTTTAATTATGTAATCATGATCTAATTAGTTATATGAATAATTACAATTCAAAACACGGACGAAAAATGAAACGATTTTACCCAAAACACTCTTTAACATGGAATTTACAAAAGAATGGGTAATATAAAGTCATAAGTGAACCATATATGATATTATAACAAATAATATGATTCTTTATTAAGTCAATAACATTATTTAAATCATTATACAGGTGTTTTGGATACATACGAAGCATATCATACATAAGGTAAGGTATAATTTTTCAAATCTCATTTTTATCCGAGATTGCTTATTTGTAAGTATTTACTGGGGCTATTTCTATCATGTCCATGTTTTATAAAAGTGTTTTCATGTATGTATAAAGTCCTTTTTACCCATTTTTGACTTTTACTACATGTTATGTATGGAATATTTCTCTTATTTGCGTTACGAGGTACTTTTTTGACTTTTCTGACAAAAGTACGAGGAGAATGTTATTTTTAACTTATACAGCATGAACGGATTTTTACAGTTTTATAATGCATTGTTTTCCTGAAGCTTCCTACAAAATATATCATGACTATTTTCAACAAAATCCTTTTCTTCTAAAATTTCATGACATTTTGTGCAAAGAAAATGATTTTGAAGAAAAAATGATATTTTCCTCAAGAATTCATTTCAATTGTTTTATCAAAACCATTTTTTATCTAAGATGACATTATTTCATATGTGTATGTTTCAAGTAAAATGTATCTATGATTTAAATGGTTTCAATTTTCTTATGATGAAATGATATCAATTGGTTATGGATTATGTTATTATGGCATGATGTTTAAGAATCGCTTTTTATTTCATGGGTTATGCTATGATGTATGATTTATGATTTTGTGGCACACGAAAGAATGATTTCATTATGAGATGGGTGGGACCTATATATCCATCCAATGCATTGGGTAAAGATTTATATCTCATGAGATAGGCATGGCTGGAACGACAAGTTATACCGGTTCAGTAATACAGGACTGGAAAGAGGAGTGAACTCGATTTAGAAAAAGACTTTGACCACTAAGATGGTCTGGGAAGCAATGCCTTGGCTAGTATGGAATTCATATCATGTGCTTAATGGTTGCCACAATTACAAGTTTTATTCCCATGCTATTTTATCATGGTTTATGTTCCATTATGATCTATGCCTTATGTAATTCCATGTTTTATGTTGTTGCTCAAGATTTTAATGTTTAAACATTATGTTCATGTTTTTATGTTCCAATGTATATGGTATGTTTTATTTTATCCATGCTTACCCTTACTGAGCATTTGAGCTCACCCTTTTTATGTTTTATTTTCCCCCAGGATCAAAAGAAAGGTTTTAGGTCAGGAAACAAAAAGTGGATGATCTTTATGGGAGATGTTGAAGAGATTTCACCACGATTAGAAGATTACATTCCATGTTTCCAAAGACACTAAACTATTACAGTCCTTGTGTGTATGTTTTTCTTATGTATTAAGTATTCTGGAAAAGTAATGTAATGTCCATGTATTTCAAGCTTCAGGTCTCTACAATAGTTCTGAGAAACATGCATCCAAACCATGTGACTATTAACTATTGGGTTATATCTCATTACATTACCCCTACCACTTTATAAATACATTATTTATTTAATTCAACTTATAGAGGTCAACATCACATTCCATTCCCATTGGTTATCCTTTTAATCACATAACCTAGGAATTGGGATATGTCATATAATTAAAATCTAAAAGAATATAATTATTCTAATTGGATTCGTATCAATAAACTCTTTAAGCCATTCTTTCAATATTCGAGTCTTCATCAAATTGAAAAATATATTTTTTGTGAGATATATCATAACACATTTTAGGTAATTCATTAATTTTTCTACTCTATTTTTATTTATAAAACACTAAGAGTTGAAAATGGATGAGTCATCCACTACATCCACAAGTTATCAGGTCATTGAATTTTACCTAAATGTAACACATTTAATAAATTCATAATATTTTGAACTCACTAGTTTCACGATGAGTTTCTAAAAAAATAATTTTCATCAATTATATTTTTCTAGTTTGTATTCTAAAGACATAGTGACACATCTTGACTTATTTGGTTCTTGTAACCATTATATTTTCCAATCAATGTATGGTTTTATCATCATTAGGTATTTGGTGATTTATAATGAGATTATGTGGAAAATTATTTGTGTTTTCTCTAATTGTCCTTAAATGAGGTATGTGTTCCACCACCATTAAATGAAATGTTAAATTGTCAAATGATATGTATATATATAGATAAAATGTTTCTTATAAAAGGTATTTAATTGGATAACCAGTGGCCTGTCATTAATTCTCTTTGTCACATATGCTGAAAGGTAACCAAATTAAAACACTAAATTGAAATTGGAAGGATTTTTACATGACCCATGGTAACATATGTATAAATATGTAATGTGTTTAATGTGCCTATTTCATTTGGAAAATTTTCATATTTATAAAAGTGATCAAACATGATACCAACCTAGATTTTAGTGGGAATTCCTTCAGAAAACATAGGATTCATTTTTGATTCAATGAGATGATTTCCATAGGAGATATCATTAATGGAATCTCATCATTATATTATTATGTGAATTCTATAGTGATGCAATAATTAATATTTTAACTATATTCTAAGTGTTAGAATGTAGTGGATATAATCTTTGGATTCATCTGGATTTATGATGTCACATAGTTCTTGGGATTCACCGCATCTATACTAGTCATTATTAGTCCAAGATTACAATGGATGAGTTCCACAGACTCAATTTCACTATATTTTAATTTATTTACTTTGGATTACCAATAGGAATAGAATTATGACCTTTTTTTAAGACTACATGATTTACCAATATGTGTTTTCTTGACCACTAAGTTCAAATATGTCATTGTTCTCCTCAGTTTTTCATTCACATTATCGTCATTATTACACCATGATTACTAGAATAATTTAATTATGAACCAGTAGATAAAAATTAAATATTATAATGTTGAGAGAAATTTTTTGATTAGGATGAAACATTATTGTGTTATTTAATTTATAATTTCAATAATTTTATATATATATACAAACACTTTCTGTATATATTTTCATTCTAGATTTGTATAGACACCGTTGGTGTCGCATTTTTAGGATTTCTCTCACACACTACCTAGTACTCTATTAGTACCAATTAATATTTTATGACTATTGGTTTGGATATAGGGAAGCATACTTCTATAGAAAACTGATTTCATGAATTTGGATGAGAGCATGGTAAAAGAATATTGATCTGATTCTTAGGTTGATTAAAACTTTTTTTTCATTTTCAATTTTTTTATGGAATATTATTTATATTTTAATTATACTAACAAGAAGTATTATTTTAATTTTTTAAAAATTCCATCACCATTTATATATATCAAAGTTTACATATATTGATTCATATTTCTATTTTTTAAAAATATGGTTATTTCCACTCCCTTATTCACTATTGTTATTTTTTTAGTCTGAAAATATATATCACCACTATTATTCACTATTAAATGAGGTAATAATATCCTAATGGTCACAAACATGTCCCAATTATATTATGTTACCTCATGTGTATTGGGAGGGATCTTGAGGCCATGTTACAAACAATGATTGGTTAAATGGATGTGGACAATGATCAGGATGTCATACATCAGATATTTAGATTTTTTATTGATAAAAAATTAAATGGAAAATGGTCATGGTGAATATTATTTTACCTATAATATTTATTATTTATAAAAAAATTCCCATTATAAAAAACATTTTACATTTCTATAAATATTGAGTTCATCACATGTGGTGGATCGGGGATTTGCATCCTCAAAATAAATAAATGGACCACATCATGCACAAGGGTGTATTTCAAAAAAGTTAATGATGATTTTCCACTATCCTATCATAATAATGGATTTTAAAGGGGATACTATATCATGGTATCAGCATTGCATTAATTATGATTCACATCACCTTATTCCATAATGATATTCTACAAAATAAATTGCCTCAAATTTGAAAATACAGATCTTGTTGATGATGATTTTCATTTTAATTTTCTCTAAATTATATTATTTTAATGAATATAATAATGTAATGAATATAGATTGTCATTGAATATTGAAAAAGTCACCCCATTACACTATTGGAACAATATTTATCCCAACACTTTTCGGTTTTTCTCCACTTCCCGAACAGATTCCGATACTGTTCTACATGAATACATGATAGTAAATTGTTGTTATATGAGATCACATATCGGGGAAGGTGTTAATATGAATATATTTTAAAATATATTGAATATAATAACACTATTATATATATATATATATATATAATTATCCTTCCTAATTGATGATTGTAACATGGATGATAGGCTTTGTCGAATCACATTTATGAATCCAATGCATGTTGAATAATTCTATAATACTTTATGTAGATATTGTGTCTCAATATGGTATAATTTTGATAGGCAATATATTAAATAATAAATTATTTTAGATATATATATTTTTATATGGTAATATCAGTATATCTCAAAAACTATTCATATGAAAATGAAATTTATGAAAATCATATGATTATTTTCTTTAAAAAGATTGAATAAATTTTATTATAAATTTTAAGGATGAATGAAATCATATCCCTGATGATATTTCTATAATTATATATAGGTATTGGTTTCGGTTTCATAATCCCCTTATAATAATATTATTTAACCCGGAAATGTAGTAAAATTATAAAAATAGATAAATACTCTAAATCCACCCATTTCATATTTCCTAACTGTAAATGATTATTTGGAGATTTATAAATATTTTTTAATCCTATATAGATATAAAATAAGGGTATATTTTTCATAATAGACTAAATTTTTGTTCTACATAAATATGTGTTGAACTATTATTCATTTATGGAATCATATAATTACATTCTTCTAATGGTAAAACTAAATATTATTCCATAAATTCATCAATTAAAAAATATCATATTTATATGAATTGTTGGTCATTATTTGGAGGGATTATAAATAACCCATTTGGTTAGGATAATATTTCAAAAATCCCCTAATGATTTGAAATCCCATTACTAATAAATCCATTTAAACATTATAATCTTTAAATATAGAACATGGGTAAGGTCGAATGATCCTTCCATTTTAATGAATCATCCACCTTGTTTCTTTCTAATGGTATTTTCATTTTGTTCATTCATAGTCCATTAATACCAAAAACCATATATATGGAACATATTATCGATATTTATCCATAAATTTTTATCACGATATGATTAAAAATACTTTCCATATAGCCAATGCCTTCATATCTTCAACAAAAATATTTGTCATACATTCTATAAATGATACATTGGGTAATTTGTAGTGTGAATATGTAATTAAAATTATAAAAACAATTTCACTATATTATTTTTAATGATACAAAAAAATACCTCAATTGATTAATAATTAGTATAGTATTATCCCTTCTCATATTTGGTGAAATAATGAGATTGATGTATTGACTAAACATTTGTCAAGTTACTTCAAATGTATTTTCACATTCATCTAAATTGAGTGACATGTACACCATATAAGTTAATTGGATAGTTAATTATTTAGAATGAAGATGTTTATTATAATTAATATAAACTATCAAGATATTAAATGAAAATATTTCATCACAAATATTGTAATTTTTAAATAAAAATATCCAATAACATTTTTATTGTAAAAATTATTTACATAATACATTGTTTGTGATGACAGAACCTATGCATATTTATTTCACTTGAGTGAATTCATGCTTCAATATTATTTAATAAATTTAATATTTTATTAGTATCATCAGTATAATAGTAAAATTATCTTAATTATTCATCTTTTTTATAGAATATATTTAAATTTAAATTGTATGATTAGAAAATGATTATATAGTTAATATATAAAGACTCATATAATTTGGTCCATTAGAATGGAAAGGGATTTTATAATTCCAAATACAATATTAATTACTCTATAAATCCAAAGTCTTGTAAAAAATAATGTGTTAGATACATCCACACTTTTATACCATAATTAAGGATATCCATATCAAATTAAAATCATTGATATGTATTTCACCAAATAAAGAATATTAATCTGGACATAAATATTTTATTCTGGGTACTTGTTCTTGATCCTGATTTTTATGTTCATATTAGTCAATACACAGATTCATCGACCATTAGTTCCCAAAAACATATAAGATATTTGAAAACCATGGATATTCAATTGGGTTTATAAAATACTTTTTTATATTTTTTGTTTTTATCAACATAACATCATCAAATTTAGTCAATTCCACTCTATACGGAGTAATTGATATAGGAAAAGAAGTATGTATGAATCAAGATGGAAGATAATGATCACAATTTGGTGAAATAAGGGATAACTATTATGTAAATACATTAACATATTCCCATAGCATAAATGTATCATTCATTTCATGTATATACAAAACCATTAATGCTACATAACCCTTTCAAATGCCTATTAAGGTTGATATAATGGAATTAATTTTCATAAGGAGTTTATTGAAAAATTTTAACTAAAATATATTGATATGTACAATTGGAATATTAAATTTTATTTCAAAACCATTAACTCACAATAAAATTATCTTAATTACAAAAAAAGAAAATTTTTAGTGTTTAATAGTATCCCAAATAGACAATGCATTAAATTAGATTAAAGAAAATGGAATTTTAGTTAATAATTCCCAAAAAATGTAATGTACGTGATCCATGGTCCCTTTTTACGCACTAGTCAAGGTTGAATTTCAATAACCCAAATTCTTCGTTAATTCGATCCACAAATTAGGACAATATTATACCCTAATAATTGTGATATTCCTCCAAAATTATACACTTACCATTGAATAAATGAATCAAAATTAAATATTTGGTGTTGATTCTATTCCTCTTTAAATCATTAGTATTGAAAAAAACACAATTTCATGTATTTTTTGACATACTAAAAGGAGGGATTTGGAAAAAAACATATCATCTACAATCTTATCCTTGGAATTAAATACTATGTCTAAAATTATAGAAACATCCTCAAATTTTTCCTTATAACATAGAATTTCCATCCCATATTTTAGGTTATGTTGAGAATCATATACTATAATGACAACCATCTATACTTATGATTCGTTTTTAAATTAATCATTCCATTCTTCTATGAAATTCATTTCATACTATTGTCAGCATGTTGAGTCCATTACCATGATTTCTCTAATACCTCACCCCATGAAACCATATCCTTTACCTACTGATATATTAGTATTTGGTTATGGTATTTTATAATAATTTTTATATTTATGGCTATATTCCATTTTTTAACAAGAAATTTCCCATAGTTATAACCATAAATCATATTTTTCATCATTGCTCTTATGATGAGATTAGTAACCCAACTGTTTTTTAATCATTTGAATTGAATGGTGAATGTTTCCCTTGATTTTTTTACATCCCCATATCCTTAAACTATTCATTGGTCCCTCCCACCATGTTTTTATTAGTGGTTTATTTCATATCCCTTCAAAAGTAACGATTTTATATCCATATGATTATTTAGTACACAAAGAATATAATCGCTATTTCATGAACTTTTTTTGTTAAATAAGAACTATTCAATATATCATGTATTTTTTTCTCATATGGAAATTATGTAGGGGAAACATGAATTGGAAACTCAATCCACCCCTTGATATAATAAATAAAATTCTAATATATAACACTATCATCCTGTTTATATTCCCTGAACCCATATTTTAAATGGGTTACAAGGATATGATGTCCATCCAACCATTGGAACTAAAAGAACATTTCATGATATAAATAATATACAATATATTCCAAATTCCTAGAAGGATTAATATGTACACTCTAATAGTCGGACCTGAAACCCTATATTGAAAACAGTAATGAAGGTTTCACAATCAGATCAATGATGAAAAAAACTGACTCAGTATAGAAAATGAATCTCATGAAGCAATTGTAACTGACCACTCAATATTAATCAAAACTAACTAAACTGGTGCCTTAATAATATACGTATCGAAATAAAGGTGTGGTTTTATTAGGAGGTTCAATTTAATAGATCCACCATCATAACATAGAAAAAATAAAATGATATTTACAATAATACAATGAATAGATTTATTTTTCAGTGTGAAATAGGAATCCTAGTAAAATAACCATTATGGATACTCTAAAGGGGTCCAAAATAATGCTAAAATCATAGGTCCATAAGATAATGGTGAGGGAAAATCCATTATCATATAGATGGTATCAAGACTAAGAGATGTAAATATCATAATTTTGATTTCAAAAAATATTAATTTTGTGATAATACATTTAACCAATCATTCTATGATTATTAAATCTTAATTAAACATGTATGACATAGTTGAATGAATCTACTGATAGATGAAAATTCGTAAAATGATGAACCAGTTATTGGTAGGTGAGAGAATACAATTCGGAGAACTCTAACTGGGAGATTTGATGATTCGATATTGCTTCTCGTAATGAGGGGACCTTCATGATATGTTATACGGTGGAAGATTAATGGGATAATGGATGAGTCTAAGAGGAAATATGTTTAGGGTGAGCCAAACAAAGGCTATCAAGGGAGTAATTAAAATTGAATTTAATCATCATACTACAATGTGTTTTAAATTATATGCCAATATCAAAATGTTGTTCAAATATATTAATAATCATATAGGCCCTTCATGATATGAAACAAGTCCTTGAACTATGATCAAATAAATAGACTAAACAATTAAGAGTACCTACTAGGAGAATAATTTTTTGGCATGATCATCCCACCATTAAGATTTCTAAAATGGATATTTTTAGTATTAATAAAAACATATAAATTTAGGATATAATATGATATGAAAACATTTCATATGATTTCATAAATTAAGGAACCATCACTAAAACCTAAAAAATATTCACTTTATCAGATATTGTATTAGGTTCATTCATATTATTAATTTTATGTTTTTGAATAAATTAACTAAACTCCACCATGATAGAAAAACGATAATCTGAAAACATAATACACATTGAATCTATCGATTTATTTGTCCATTCATTATATTTCACAATAATACACAACCCATAACAGATAGTATTAATTTTATTTGATATATGAAACATAAAAAATATTCAACAATATCTTAATCATCATTCATTGAAATTTTTCTGACATAAAACCCTATCATAAAATTCAGAAATAAAATTATCCAACATAACTTATTGAATTAGATTATAATAATGGATGATCTAAATTTTCTATTTTTGGTAAACAAAAGACAAACAATTAAAAGATCATAAAAGACCATTTAATAAACATGTGACTATGAAAATATAATAAAGGTAATTATTCTAATCAATAATAAATTATAAAAAATAAAATATATATTTTAAATCCTATTTCATGATAAGCCGATTTTGGAATATATTAAAAAATATATTTTATGAATGTACAATCGTTAGTTTGTAATATTGATCCATAAATACCAAACATTGGAATATGAATTTTCGACATATATACACATTGAAATCAATTTCTCATTTTATGAATAACTTCCATGAAAAATATCACATACTATACGAAGTCCGATAGTGGATTGGATTCATACCCCTTTTCCAAAAAATGGTGGAACATATCTTATAGCTGATTGAGTACACTATGTCATCCAAAATAATGCCTCTCCTGATATTGAATAAGATACCTAAGGCATTATATATTATATAAATCCATACCCATATAAAACATAATTAATAATCAAAAATTGGATTGCATTATGAAACTAAAATAATTATTAGGATCATTTCTTAATTAATCATTGAAAATAATTGGGTTTCATGATAACATGCGTAGTACATTACCCTATGATTTCCTAATATAGAATACGGATAATGTCATTAAATCATGTCCTAAATAATGAATATGAAATATTAATAGATATTAATGTAGATCAAAATAACTTTATAAGATATTTATTAACTAACATGGAGAAAATATATGAAACATTCTTATATATTATTAACTATTATTATTTCATAGATAATATTTCGACAATGTTGAGAACTAATATTACCTTATAAACATATCTAGAAATGAAATTATATATTAATTATGTAAAACAATGTTATAAGTTATTGAAAATGTCTTCCTACTTAATTAATTATATAAGAATATTCTTTTCATAATTTTGTAAAGAGAGTCAAATATTGAGGAAA
Source organism: Viscum album (assembly GCA_963277665.1). Taxonomy (NCBI): domain Eukaryota; kingdom Viridiplantae; phylum Streptophyta; class Magnoliopsida; order Santalales; family Viscaceae; genus Viscum; species Viscum album. The sequence continues at coordinate 61,536,528 of OY728164.1, read as the reverse complement.
ACAACCACAAATTCAATGTTAAAAGTAGATTCTTTTTAGAAATTAATTTTGTGTACATTAAAAACTAATTTATGAAATATAATAATTTGAAATAATTATATCAATTAAACAATATATCTAATTTGGATATGGATTAGATAGATTCAATACAAAAATAATTTAAAAAGGTATTACCTTCTTATAAAAATAGATTGGATTTAATTATGAAAAAGTGAGATGAAATTGTAATATAATAAGTAAACACAAATATATATATGATTAGAATGGAATAGAATGTTTATAGAGATTATAATATATAAATTTCTTATATGTAACTTCAACTAAAACTAATTTCTATTTAAAGAATAAATATTTAATGAGATATTGAACTTTAGTTTAGAAATCCATGATAGTCATTTAACCACTAATGAAATTATCACAATATCCTCGAGATCATATTTAAAAACCATAATGATATCGATTTCCTTTTTTAGAAATTAAATATATACATTAATTACACATATATTTGATATATATTATTTATTTTCCTAATCGGTTGTTTATTATATTTGTTATTTAGTAAATGTTTTTGAAATGGATATGTTAATCAAAATTACATTATAATTGTTCTATCAGTAAAGTTTTTTTCCATGTGTAGACGTAATTTAAATTAAATGGTTTATTTTATAACTAATTAAATAATAGATCATTTCTATATGCTTTACAAGAATTATATTTATGATGAATATTTTCTGGGTAATATAACAATTCAAAATAATTAAATAAAATTGATCATTATTTTTTAAATATATTATATTAATATCAATATAATAAATAAATAATGGTTATGCAATATTACCAAAAAATATTTTTTGATACTCACCATTGTTGGAGATGGATATTATCATTTGGAATCATTTATAGACACTATTGATCCAGCAAAAACAAATAAAATATCATACTAATGAATGATTAAGAGTAAAAAATATATAATATTAATTTCATTTTTATAAAATAATATTATTGTTACTATAGTAAAATTACATTGGATAATTATATTTATAAAGACTATATAAGATATGTTAATTTCAAAATATTATTATGAACAAGGTAGTTGATGAATTCTGCCCTTCTTATTATTTGTGTCTTCTAAATGAAGGATTTAGAGTTTTTTTGAAACATGAATTCTATAAAAATTATTATTTTCATTTAAAGGGGTTTAATATGATTATATTTAGGAGAAAATAACATGACATTAAATTTACTGGATGGATAGTGAATGGTAATTTTTTTTTTAGTTTTTATATGGAATATCTATAAATATTCTTATCTTATAAAATAGAATATTCTTTCGAAAAAATGGTTAAAAACTAAATAATATTGGATATTGTAAATGAATCACATAAATATAAAATTTTATAGATTAGATTTAATGGTTTTATTTCCATTACCACATAGGTAATCTATAATTACCAATTGTTACATATACAACAGTCAATAACTATTAACATTGAAAAAATGTTTTTATGAAATGAAATTGAATTATTTCTCATAACTATGATGTTATTATGAATGATTTTTAATTAAATTAATATATTTAAATTTCTAATTATTACAATTTTAAATTATAATAATAAAAATTATATAGGACTTATTGTTTTATATAAAAATATATTTTTAAGAACTATGTGTTTAAAATGATACTTAAAATTTATTTTCTGAAATGGTAATTAATAACATATTTATAATAAAAATAATACTCAAAAAATATTGTTAGTTAAAATTTAACTATTTAATTTATTATGATGAATATAAATAATTATTAAAAATATTTGTTATGAAAATATCATTTTTAGAATTAAATAGTTTTATCCACATCGTATTAAGATTAATTTTCATCTTCTAAACCTTATAACATATCATTCAATTAAAAAAATAATTATACGATTTTCAAAAACATAATGTCAATATTAAATAATATAATTAATGATTATATATGATTTCTAAAAATATATTTTCATATTAAATATATTTAACTAAATATTTTAGTTTATTTTTATTTCTAGAAATATGATTTATATTTAATTTATTTTTATGTATAAATAAATAACATTAATTGACATATTAAATAATATACTATCCTACAACCACATATCCAACTATTATGTTTCCTAATACAAATTTTTAGTGGACTTAATTATATCTACAAAATTTCCTCCTTATATATTTTCTTACATGTATTCATTGAATTAGTCATCGTAATGATTTAATTCTATCTCTATATTATTGTAATATTCAAATTATAATACTTGTTTCTATAGTTTCAACACTAGTTATTATAAATATATAATAATATATGTTAAAATATTTTAGGGTCCTAGACAATTTATTCTTATATAAATGTTTTCTATTTATACTTTTGTAAATGTTGTCAAATATAGAATATTGAAATAAAATTTATGTTTAACGTGAATTTTAATAATTTACTAATTATAATATTTTCTGTTTCCATATTTTTTTACCATGTTATAGTAGCTATTTAATATGGTATTTATTTAATAGAAAGAAATATATTTTAAAATTATGCAATGTTATATTAGCAGAATTAGGTAATCAATGGAGAGACCTAATTAGTGTTTTGAGGAAAAGGAGTGATTTGTTATATAGTTTAATAATCTATGAGTGGGTACCATGTTTAGTTTTAATAATGAAATTTATTATATATGGGTTTTATCTACACTAATAATATACAATATTAGATGGGGATCATCAAAAAATACCATTCGAGGCCAATTAATCTTATAATAGATAAAAAAATTATTTTAGATTAAATAATTACTTTCCTAATGAAAAATTTTAGGAGTTCATCTACAACATAATTTAGTGATGAGTTTGAATGGATAAAACCCTAAGTGAGATTTTACATATATGGAATAATTTGAGTAATCATACAAAATATTGGTGGCCATGATTGTCCATGGGTTATTACCTATCACGGGTACATAATTTTACTATCCATCCAATGATGGGTCAATTTTAAGAACCACATCATGATAATGAATATTTATGAAATAGAGTCTCTTATCACTATAGATTAGATTATTAAAGATTATATGATAATATTTGGATATACAATCCATATAATTTATACTAAATTGAGAGATTCATTTGATACATCTAGTTATAATAACCAAGGGTTCGTAGATTGACATCAAAAATCATGTTCCAAAAAAGATTGGATGTGTTATTATATATGGAATTGAATTGATATAGAATCAACCACAATTTCAAATTTTATGATAATTTATATAATTTAATATTAATGGGGATACATAGTGTCTATTTTATTAATGAACATACAAGATAATATATTGATAATTTGATAGAGAGATATATAATCATATTCTACTGACAATGATCATATGGTTCCATAGAATTTTTTTATTTCTTGATACTTATTTAATATATTATTTCATATTCAAAAGATTTATCCAAATAGTGATCAATTATATAATTTCCATGGATAATTATTTTCCTTAATATATATTTTATATTTGACTATGTATTGGTATTTTTTTCAATCTTGTTTTCTAATATATAATTATATTAATATTGTATTATTTTTATTTGAGGATCTACATTTGATTTAATTAATTGGGTTAATATTATCCAAATTATGAGTCTTACTAATCCTAAGAATAGTTGATTTTTTAGTGAATGGTCTGACATACTATTACATAAATAGAGGAATTTTGGAAATATCATTGTGATGTAATTTTCAAAGACCATTAAATTTTACAACTACTTGGTTGATTGATTAATACTATATGGTCAAATTTTCCATCAAATTGAGAGTATTGGTATTCTGTGGACTTTTCTATTTTCTAACAAGTTATGTTTATTACAATTACCAATACTAGTAGATTTCTGAGATATTATGTTGTAAATGTATTCCCAAGATAGGGTATTTAATACATACTGGTTCATTAGATGAATTACATGTATGATTTCTTTCCTCCAAAACATTTTGATATATTATTATATAGACTATGTTATCATTCTACTACTATTGTGTATCATTATACTCTATATTGACTTTTTTACTTTTAACATTTTGAGATACATTCTCATAATACTTGTTTTCCTACATGTTAATTGTTTAATTTATATTATAATAAAATTGGTTATATTTCCATCATGTAATTTCATAATTTATACATGTTGGATGGGTAATCCACATAAAATTATACTAAAAACCTATTTATGGATAACATAGACTATCTTAAAAAATTAATTCTAAAAAACATATTAAATTCTTCACAATACTAACCTGTAAATGAGTAATACATGAAATATGTTTATTATACAATTTGTGGAGGTTTATGTTGTATTTTGACATTATATTTGAATAAATTACGTATCATATATATATATATAAAGGCATCTTGTGGTTAAAAATATGATTTATTTGGTGGAATTTTTATTAAATAAATTTTATTATATTAGGGGAACATATCTGTTGTCATCACATATTTTATTACCTTTACAAGGAAATGAACCATAATAGATGAATATATAAATGTTGTCATTCATTTTGAGGAAATGACCTCTTCATCATTTTCCATGTGTTGAACAAACGAAAAACACCATTGATTTTACCGGTTTAATCACCTTGATTGAGTTTTAGTAGTTTTAGAATTTCTCATCTATTTTATATTAGAATACCCTTTATGAGTATAAAATATCTCCATGATATCTCAAATAATATTTTCAAATATATGTATACATATTGTATCATTATATGTCCCCATATTTCCCTCTAGATGTATCATTAATCTAACATTCAAAAGTGTGGAAAATAATACAAAACCCTATTAAATTTAATGTTAGGATCACCTCTATAATATCTCAACATTACTCATGAATCATTGTATAAATTATTATTCAAGCATGATTACCCAACAGTATACCATATAATAAATCATCCCCATGGAATAATAAAGAATATGAAACCTAATGCACCAAAAATATTATAATGATTTTATTTATTTACTAATTATATCATAACACATACCTTCTATTTTATATTGATTATAAAACTACATATGGAATAACCCGTAGATTTATAGTGGGTAACTCCAACCATATATGACCATTAATTTATTCTATACAAAGTTTGAAAAATGATTCTTCACCATGTCATGGTCAAATTTTCTAAACAATCTCAATGAAATGTATATTATTTTCATTATATGTTGGTATCTCTTTAATGGGACCTATATAATTTTTCATCCACAAAATTACACTTGTTCAACATCGTATGATGGAAAAAATTCATGAGGATACCACATATATTCAATGTAATGGTAATTTATAACATCTTACAAACTACATATTATGTGTTACCAAATCATTTATGAGTCTTATTTCATTGACCATTGAATATTTTATATTAAATATATTTTATAGTTTTAGAAATAATAAAAAATGTCATGGATTTCTTTTAATTTTTACTTCTAAACCAAAAAAACTATCATTAACCCAAAACAATTATTTGGATTCATTCACACATGTTTCCTTATTAGGATATCAACTTAATCTTAGATTGACATCCACATCTAGGTCAAAGAATGGCCATATTTTTCACTACGTAAATGCTATTATTTATATACTGAGAAATTATAATGTATTAAAATTTCTAGTGTCATATATTTTTACTATAATGACAATAATAATATTCATTATAATTATTACCTTTCTTTGAGACTGTAAATTATTTAAAAAAAATTATAAACACATTTTCAAGACATTACTAATTTAATCCCATAATGACTAATGTTATCTAAATATAACTATAATATATCTTCCTTATATATCATAAATTAATATAATAAGAATTATTTGCCTTTTTGTACACTATATAAGATGTGATATTAGATCAGTTAAAACATCATAATATATAGATTATATCTAACCAAAATTATAATATAGAATATAATTATTTGATTGCGATTATATTAATGAAAAATTAATAAACAATAATAACATTAATGAAATATATAAGTATTACCATTTTTTAATATATATTGACTTCACAAAATTTAAGAAAAAAACATTTTTATTCATCTATTAGAATAAAAAAATAAATTTTTATAATTTCAATTAATAGCCTTGTAACATGTATAATATTATTGAAATTGATATCTTAATATAATTTCAAGGGAATGATATCTCAATTGATCATCGTTCATTTATTACATTTACTAATAATGATACATATATGAATCATATGAATGAATTGTTTTGATGTGTAATGACTACTATATGCAATAATATTTCATTAAATTTTGATAAAACCTAAAAAATAGATGATTATGAAATATTTTATGTTAATAAAAATATATATCATTAAAAATTTAAGAAATAATTATATGGAAAAATAATAATTTATGTAGTGTATTATGTTTGATTAAACCTCTTTTTATTCACATTTTCTCAAAACTGTTAGACATATAATGAAAGTGGAAAGTCTTTATTTCCCTCAAAAAATGATATAGTCCTTGACAATAACATACAATCAATTTTCATATAATTTTCATAATTCAATACAAAATTCAATATGATGAATATTGATTATAGTATTCTTGGTAATAATAATATATCAAAACAAAAAAAATTTCACACAATCATGTTGATGTAAAATAGATTTTATTAAATCATTGATAATATGAACAAAATAATTTATAATTATAAATTTTTAAATTTTTTAATAAAAATCATTAATTAATCATTAAAAATTAATGAAAATTCACTTTTTAATAAATAGACATTTGATGTGGGAATTTTGTCGATAACTATTTTTGATATTGAAAGACTTTGGAGATGTTTTGACAATAACATGTATTTATATTATTGAAATAAATTTATCAAACTCTTAATATATTGATGTATATACTATACATCATGATAATTTTGTGGTATTATAGATCAATTTAGGCAAAATATAATATTGATTTTGTGGGATTTTTAAAAAAGTGTTTGTAATATATTTGTATTTGTTGCATTATTTATGGGGATAATAAATTTTCTTAATTTTAGTAAAATTTATTTATATCTGGAAAAATTATTCACATAACATTTATAAATCTAATTTTATATTTTTATAATCGAAATGTAGGTTTTCCTCTTACTTTTACTTAATGATTAACAAATTTTATATTTATAAGAATTATTTGTTTTTTGTATATGATATTTTATATAATGGCATACTCATTTTGGATAAAAAAATTCCTCTCTGTAATATACATAATGATTACTTAAAGAATTAATGGATTAAATTCAACATATGTATCGAAATTTCCCTTAAGTTATAAAAATAGTAATCACATCAAAAAAGCAATTTTTATGAATTATATGATTAAAAATAAAATCATTCATTTAACACATTTTAGTATATTTATTCATAAAAGGTGTAAAAATTCTTTTAAAGGGCGCGGTAAATGATATATGGATTTATTATATTACATAATTTTTTTTGTGGAATCCATCATGTAATGTTTCCCAATGTAATTTCTATTACCCAATTTTCATTACTCAAAATATAAGTATTTTTGGGTACGATTAACCAAAGATACCTATTTATGAATCCAATAAAATAGTCATGATTATCATATACTGAGTATAAAAAACAATAAAAAATATGGATAAAATATATAATATGGTCAGAGAATATTATATTCATTAATTTCATTCTATGAAATATTATTATAGTATTCTATAAAAACACACTCTTCAAAATATATAATTTATATGATTGTGTTTGAAACATTGTATGAAATATTTATATACATTGTTTGTCTATTCAAATGTCATGGAGACATTACAACTTCTATATGGTTTTGTTCATAGGAAAACATATCATTTATAAAAATTGTGTTATATATATGGGTTTAAAATATACACCAAATTATATATAGGTTTTTAAGAATCCAGTTTTTTATTTTATTAAGATTGGGGGTTTTGAGGTAAATTTGATATTCATTACCTTATATAATCCAGAATAAAAATATCAAACATTTATATATTATTGTTCAAAATAAAAATTTGATAATTATTTATCCATAAATAATTATAAAAAACAATTATACATTAATATATATTGTTTTCAAATAATGTATTTATTTCCAACAGAATTTGATAGATTAAATTATCAGTAAAAAAAATTTAATTCTATAAATATAATGACCTTTCAATGAAGGTTTAATTATAAACAAAAATGGTCTTTGAAAATTAATTCCAACAATATAAAAAACAACCAATAACATATATTAATACATTTTATGTTATATATATATATATTTTTATTTTATTAATGTATTTTAATTGTCATTTGAATATGATAAAAAATCTTAAAAAATATTATCATTATTTTTTGCACTCATAAATTTTTTAAAGAAGTGAAATATAGAAAAAAAACCATGTGAAAAAATTTGGATGTGAACCTGGTACATCCTATTGAATGTTTAAAAAAAATTAAGGAATATTATTCATTAAAAATAAAAAATATTTATGATATAGTTTATTTATGTATATATCACAATGTATATAATGTTTCTAAAAATTTAATTTTGATTACTGAATAAAAATTTCCCTGGGAAGAAATTGTAATGACCCATCCCATGGGTCCAATATCGTGACTACCCCAATCCTTCCGTTCATAGGCTAGGGGATGGCGACTAGTACCAAAGGCTTAAACCCCCAAACTGGGAAGGCATTTCCTTTATAAACTGAACACACACAACAGAGTACCCAACGTGAAGTAAAACACCATGTAAAACTGTATATAGAAGAGAGTGCTGATTGTAATGGGGGGAGGAAATAGAATCCCAATAGTAAAGTATATAGAAATAGAAAAGAAAAATAGCAAATAAAAGAAGAAATGTAATGCTGCCACTGGGTCATCCTCTTGGGTTCCAACCTGAAGGGTATGTATAGATGGCCTCCTCAGCACTCCACGTCCGTCTGTCCGCTCTGTGCACCATCACACTGAGTGGTCCACCTCTAGGTACCGTCTAGTCCTGCTACTCTCTGCCTCAGTCAACATTTTCAATCATATGTAACCAACACAAAGAGGAGTGGTAATAGAACGTGCAGGGTTGAGTATAACGATACTCAGTAGGGACCTCGTGACCCTCAAAGTCTCACAAAATCCAACAAGGATAAACAAAAAAGTAAAGATTCAATGGATAAGAATTAATTAGGTATATGAACATTCATATACCTAAGCTTTCTAGTAACCCATCTAAATCATGACGAACACACAAAAGTCATTAACTCAACTCAAAACCAGGATTTTATTTAGAGGTTGTAACATGTAACACTCCCTATAAAACTATCGAAACATCGGTTGTTGCTGTAATCTTCCTCTATAGAGTATTGTGGGCATTCTGTGTCACACATAGGTTCTTCCCACTATCATGGACTATTTTGGTACTCCACATATCAAGTACCATTGGTCTGCTACGTCACATAGAGGCACTCCCCACTATGGGTCTGTCACGTCACGTAGAGGCGCTCCCCCTTGTAGTTTGCTGAGGTATTTCTCCTGTCGAGTACCATGGGTCTGCCTCATCACACAGAGGAAATCCCCACTGTGGTTCTGTCACGTCACACAGAGTCACTTCCCATTGGGCTATTCGAATCCCTCTGAGTCGAAAGGTTAGTAGTTGTCTGATATCAGCCAGATACTAGGTCTCCGTACACCGGTCACTCGCCTCCGGAAGGATCTGATCCATGATCTAATGGTCAATACTCAAACTATCACTAATTACCATATAGAATTATCTCAATGTTCTTAGTCATCATAGGGGTCTTAATACAACATACGGAGTGTTAATCAGATGCCCGTTCTTTGAGTTATTGGAATTTCCGTCCAAGGGGCCGAGTTGGATTTTTGGTTCAAAACAACCCGACCATACCAAAACTATGTTCAAACCTCAAGTGGGGTATGTCAAAAGAACTGTATCTCTCTATTATTTCCATCGCTACAGACGGTTCATCAATAGGACACATGTAGCGCATGATATGGGTGCAAAAGTGAAATATTGTCAAACGGGTCTGGGTCCGGTCTGACCCAGTCGGACCGACCGTACCCGTCCCGAGTTTGGACTGGGGTCCGACCCAGTTCGCAGGTCCGACCCGGCCCGAGGGTCCGGCCCAGCCTGAGGGATTCCTGGCCTGAGGGCTACCCAGCCTGAGAGGGAGGCCCAGCCCGAGTGGGCGGCCCAACCCGAAAGGGCGGCCCGAATCTGCTGCCCGCTTGGCTCGGCTGGCTGGAGGCCTGGATGGCTGGCGACCCGACTTGCTGGTAGCACAGTGGCCTGCCCTAGTCGCCTCTAGGAGGAACCATTGGCCCCCTGGTTTTTGAATGGAAAATCCGTTCAGATGTGGGCCGAAACTGGTGCCAGGTGGCGCAGGTCCAGAACACATAGGACAGACTGGGTCCTGCTCTTCCTGGCTATCTGAGTGGCCAACCGCTCCATCTCATCTGCCTCAGCCTACCCTAGCCACGACTACCATTCTCCGCATGACATGTCGGTGTTGCGCTGCTCCATCCGACCATCATGGACTGCCTGGTCACAACCCTTCCACATGCATAGTGCGACGTTGTTGTGCCCCTCCAGTGTCCGGAGGGGACTCTTTGCTCCGATGCAGGCCGTGCTTGCCGTGGCCCAGTTCTCCATGCAGCACAATGGCGTCGTGCCCCTCAAGCGAACCAGAAGCCTTCTCACCACTAGTTTCTTTCGCAACTGGCCCGTCGCTGACCTCCATTACTCTGTTGCGGTCCTCTCTTCAGGTGGCATCATTGCGCCGCTGCCGCCGTCCAAAAGTGAAGTAAACGGAAGGAGGTCGGTCCATGTTTTTTTGTCCCCCACCCTTCATGATAGGGTGATAACAATCGACCATAAAGAGCACAACATAAGACGAGGGAAAGAGGGTAAAACTCATACATAAAACCAAACCTACCTCATTATTCAATCGTTGACAGTGGAAAAAGACATTGGAGAAGATGAATTCAAAGACGACATCGGCATTCTTCGAGGGTGACGCTTCCCTTTCTTGCATGGGTTTAAGTTCGTTATTCATTGGCATAAGATGGGTTCTTCCCTTCCCCATGATCCACTAAAATGATAAGCCAAAAATAATATTGGAATCGTGTATTATTTGATGGAAAAATAACACAAAAAGTTGTGTCTAATTAAATGAGACAACTCATTTAATTATTGTTGTGGAATCGATTCAAATTCAAAATTAGGGGAGGTGGAGAGTTTTAATTAAATGAAGAGAGGTTTTAAAATAATTAATAGAGAGTTAATGGGAGTTTAAAACCCATGTGGTCTCCACCAAGGATATCCTCCCAAGGGAGTTAATTTGTTGGTGGGCCCCACTACCATAACCTCCCATGGGAGGTTAGGGTGTGCTGGCCCCCACCACTAACCACATATTGGAGGTTTTCACCACCTCAAAAATAAAAATAAGCTAACACTTATTTTTATTTTACTTTTATTAAAAACCCCAAAACCTATCTTCCATTCTCAACCATCTGTCATCGAGGTGAAAGTCTTCTTAGGTGCATACCGATGTTGCGAGTTCAACTCTGCCCTCAGATTTCAATTATGAGCACCGGTTCAAATGTTATAAAATCATGCTCGTACGTTTACTGAACGTACCGAACAAAACATCATAAATTGATACTGGGGACATCGACACTCAGAATCAAGCACCGTAAATATTCACAGACTTGTAAAAATACAATGAAATTAAGAAAAAAATTCCCACTAAATTTTGGGAACATTTCAGTCTCTCCACCTTAGGGATTTATTCCCTTGTAAGCTACAACTCGAAATAAAGAAACGAATGGGGGTACTGAGCATTCATCTATGCCTCCCGCTCCCATGTTCTCTACTGGAGGTTCCTGTGCAGCCAGCAAACGTGCACCAGAGGTATCGAATGTCCACATAGGACCTGCTTCTGCGATCCTCAATCTCCACTAGAACCTCCGTGAAAGTCACCATTTCATCAATGTCCAGCTCCATACTATTGGATTATGTGGGAAGGGTCATGCACATATTTCCTTAGATGAGATACGTGGAATACATCATGAACCATGTGCAACTGATGTGGAAGAGCTAGGCGGTATGCCACCATTCCTACTCTGCTGAGGACCTGGAAAGGCCGATGAATCGGTGAGATAACTTTCCACCTTGGCCAAATCATCATAGACCTCGTCATGGTGAGATAGGTAGAAAGACATTGTTGGAATCCTCAAACCCTAGTGGCCTTTGTATCCTGTCAGCATACGACTTCTTCTAGCTCTATATAGACTATATCCACTTTTGGATGATGTACACCAAATTGGTAGTATCTCATACCAACAGGGTTCCACTAGTGCTGACTCCCCTGGGTCTGTCGAGCACAGTGGTGATCTGCAAGGCCGAAAATACAATTCCTCAAAGGGTGCCATACCAATGGTGGAGTGATATCTGTTGTTGTAGGAAAACTATAACAAAAGTAATTGATCCTCCCAACTATGACCAAAGTCTAAGACACATGAAAGAAGCATGTCCTTGAGTGTCTGGATGGTCCGCTTAGTCTGACCATCTGTCTGAGGTTGGGAGGTGATGCTCAGACGTAGCTGCATCCCAAAATCCTCCTGCAACCCCTTCTATAGGTGGAAAGTAAACCAAGTGTCACTGTTAGAGAAAATAGAAAAATTTACTCCATGAAAACGCACAATCTCATGCACATAGAGGCATCCCAAGCTATCTACTGATCTCCACTCTCTGATCAGTAGGAAGTAGGCCGACATTGTGAGTCTGTCCCCAATCACCCATTTCGAATCATGAATTCTGGATGTACGTGGGATACCCTTCACAAAGTAAATGGATATCCCATCCCTCTTCCACTTTGGGACCTCTAAGGGTTTTTTCAAGACTGCTAGTACCCGGTGCTCTGCATTCACTTGCTGAAATGTGAGGCAGTGTGAGACAAACTCCGCTACCACCTTCTTCATACCTGGCCACCAATGTTGTTGTCTGAGGTCCTGGTAAATCTTTGCCACTTATGGATGTACCATTAATGGGGAAGTGTGTAAATCCCTCAACAAATCCTCCTGAAGTGGAACTGGTACCATGGTACGTCCTCTAAAGATGATGACATGCTCTCCACCTTTAGAAAATCTATCAGGTGCCTGACCATTGGATATCTGAGCATGTCACACCTCGCAGTCAGCATCCCCAATTTGAACCTCCCTGACTCACTGATTAAGTGGAGGAGTGACTGTAAGAGATTGTAGATAGGCTACTCCATCACTATCCACAATGGATATCTGTAAGGTAGCAAGCTGCTATCTCACCTCTCCTAGCAGCTGTATACCAGTCCTTCAACTCAGCGCATACCTAACAATATTCCCCTTCCCCGGAGTATAGTCTATCTTGAAGTCATAGTCCTAGAGGAACTCATGAAAAAGATGTTGTCTCAGGTTAATGTCCTTATGAGAGAAGATATACCTAAAAATCTTGTGATCAGAGTACATGGTAAAACATTCTCCCATCAGATAGTGTCTCCACATCTTCAAGGTGAATACCACATCTGCTAACTCCAGTTCCTGGGTAGCGTAGTTCTCCTCGTGTTGTCTCAGCTATGGAGAACAATACGTGGTCGTAACTCACTCCTTCATTAGGACACACTTGATTTCGGTCCCTGATGCATCACAGTAAATTACATACCATACACCATCATCTGGAATCCTCAATATGGGGGAACTAGTCAAGCTATTCCTCAGCTCCTGAAATCTCTATTGGAAACTCTCTATCCACATGATTGTTTTCCCTTTATTGTCAAGGCTGATAGTGGGAATTCAACTCTGGAGAAGTCTGGAATGAATCTCCGGGAGTATCCAGCAATGACCAGGAATCTCCATACCTCTGTTACACTCCTGGGTGGCTCCCAAGAATGTACAATCTAAATACTTTATGGATGTACTATAACTACACCCTCCGAGATGACAGGTCCCAAGAAGTGAACTTCTCGAATCCAAAACTGGCACTTTGAGAGAAAACCATAATGCTGGTTCTCTCAGAGTGTGTCCAGTACTACCAGAAAATGGTAGGCATGATCCTCCTCAGTATTCGAGTAGATCAAAATACCGTTGATGAATACCAAGAAAATGTGATTGAGGTATAGATGGAAGATCATGTTCATTAGACACATGAACACTACTAGAGTGTTGGTTATGCTGAAGGGCTTAACCAAGAACTTGTAGTGGTAATATGGACATCTGAAGGCCATATTCTACACATCCTCATATAAAACTCTGAGGTGGTGATAGCTTGATTCGAGGTCTATCTTTGAGAACCATCATGCTCCCTGGAGATGATCAAATAGGTCCTCGATCCTCGGGAGTGGGTACTTGTTCTTCACGGTCACCCGGATTAGGTGACGGTAGTCGACACAAAGCCTCAAGATCCCATCCGCCTTCTTGGCGAACAGAAGAGGGGCTGTCCAGCGGAAACACTGGGCCAGATGAATCCCTTACCCTACAAGACCTCTAGTTGTACCCATAGCTCAAGAAGCTCAGCAAGAGCCATCTGAAATGCTGGAGTAGATATCAGTGTCGTCTCGGGGTACAGATCTATGTATAAGTCCACCTATCTGTGAGGAGGTAGTCTTTGGACATCATCAGAGAAAACATAGGCATACTGGTCAACCACTAAAGGATAACTCGGACTCTCCACATCTACATCTTTTGGAGTACGTGCAAGCCAACTGGTGAGTGATCAGCTACATCGTACTCTGAGTATGTTTGTCATGTGATGCAAAGGTTCCCTTCTCTTCGGTGTAGGTGAACCTGGTCCCATCGGTGTGGACAAACCACACTTTTCACCTAATACAGTCAATCGGAGCATGGACATTAGATAACCCATCCATACCCAAGAAGACGTTTTAAGGCCTCGATGCCACTACGAGGAGATCTCAGCTGATTATATTGCCTCCTAGATTAAGCTCACACTCCCGGCACCAGTGCAAATTCGTCGAGTCCGCTCCTGTAAAAGTATCTAGCTGTATGGATCGAGCCAATGACTATGTCGGAATCACCGAGCTCTGAACAAGGGCATTGGAAACGAATGAATGCCTGACACATTTTTCTATTAGAACTACATCTAAGGTGTTGTAGACACAGATCGTACCTCAAATAATCTTTGGATCACCATGGTCATATGCCTCAGCTGCCTGAAGCTGAGCTCCACCATATCCACCAGCTCACTGTGGTCGGGGCAGAAATACTGGGGGTGGTGGTGGAAACAACTTGAAACATCATCCATCGCCAGCACTCAACTAGGTCATCGGCCACGTCAGCATGCTCGATGCAGATCACCTCAATAGAACCTCTGCCTTTTCTGGGGAGGTCCCTCAGCTGTCTGCTGATCCTCTAAACAGTGGGTTGGACAGTCACGAGACATGTGACCCTACCTTCCGCATGAGTAACATTTCTTGCTCCTAGAAGGTAATTCACTTCCTCAGGTGCACCGTACAACTGATCATGTGTCCTACGGTTGTCCACCCATGGTTCTGGTCCTCTTGGACCTTTTCTTCATCTGTTTACTGCCAGCTGCAGATGACTCCACTGCAAGTCGACTAGTGGTGGGTCTCACTACCGGAGACTGGTCAACAAGGTAAATCTCCACTAGGATTTCTATCTCTAACATCCTCGCCTTCTTCTGGATGCTGAGGGAGATCATCGATGTCCTGATCTCTCAACTGAGCCCCTTCTCGAAGGTTCATGCCCTAATGAATGTGAAATGCACCATATCTGTGGAGTAGCACCAGAGTTCGGTGAACTATGCTGAGTTCTGTGCTACTGTCTTGATGCCCTGTTGCATAAGAAGTACCTCCTATATTTTCACCACTCAAAGGGTATCTAGAACAAAATCTGCCAGAAATAGGCTCTTGATGTCTTTCCAGAGTAGTGTCACATCGTCGTGGACCTGAAGTATCGGGCTCCACCATCTGCCTACTACACCCTGAATGAGACTCATAGCAAGGATCGCCATAAGGTCTTATGATGTCCCTACCAGCCTGATGACTCTCACCACAACCTCCTACCAATCATCAGCCACATGTTGGTTCATCTCTCCCCAGAACCTGGTTGGCCACTAGCAGTGGAAATCATGCAATGTGCTCAAGCGGCGTGCATCATCTATTGTTGGGGATGGTGGCATCGGTAGCCCAATGGGATGTCGTAACGCTGCTGCCTCAACCAGTGCCTCAACTGGAAAGGGTCCCTGCACCGATGCCTTGTCACTCAGTGGTCTGTCCGAGCTTGTGAATATCGAGGATATATGTGGAGGCATCCTGAATGAAATAAATGCGACATGGTTAAAAGATTATACCTTCTGATCTAACCTGGTTGAGCTGACTTAAGAAATATTTTAAAAAAAGACACACATAATCAGTGTTTTTGTGCACTAAGTTGGAAATTAGTAGTCAGAGTCCTGGTGTTTGGATAGGTTGGCCGCCGTCTCCAACATTGAACACCCTGAAATGAAAACCACACTTAGTACCCTTAACAAGTTTTCATCACAAAAAAAATATCATAGTTCTAGGTTCTATGGTTGAACCGACTCCTCTGATACCAATTTTTCACAACCCCTGCCACAGGGCCCGTATCATGACTACCCCATGCCCACCTTCCACAGTCCAGGGTCTGGAAACTAGCACTAAAGGAATAAATCCCAAAACTGGGAAGGCATTTCCTTTATAAATTGAACACACTCAATATTGTACACAACTGGATGAAACACACCAAGTGAAACTCTATATTAAATACAGTGTATAATTTAAAGGGGACCGGAAATACAATCCCAACATTTAAATAAATTAAATAGAAAAGAAAATGAACAACTGAAAGATGAATAGTAATGCGGACACTGGGTCATCCTCCGGGGTTCATGCCTGATGTGTAAGTACAGATGGCCTCTTCATCACTCCATGTCCATCCATCCGCTACATGAACCGTCACACCGAGTGGTCCACCTATAGGTAGAGTCTAGTCCTGCTAGTCTCTACCTCATTCGGCACTGTCCGTCATCTGCAACCAACACAATGGGGTGTGGGCATAACCCATGCATGGGTGAGTATAACGATACTCAATAGAGACCCTGAGACCCTCACAAAGTCTCACAAAATCCAAAAAAGATAAACCACGATATAAAGATTAAACGTATAACCATTACTTAGGTATATTCCCATACATATACCTAAGTTGCCTAGTAACCCATCTCAATAATGAGACTAAAACAAAAGTTATTGACTCAGCTCAAAACCGGGTATTTATTCTAGAGGTGGTAACATGTAACACTCTCAGTCAAACTGTCAGAACCTCGGCTACTAGTGTACTCTTACTCAATAGAGTATTGTGGGCATGCTGCATCACATAGAGGCGCCTTCCACTATCCTGGACTATTGTGGTACTCCTCCTATCTATTATTGTGGGTCTTCTACATAACATAGAGGAACTCCCCACTTTGGTTCTGCCGCGTCACACAGAGGTGCTCCCCCACGTAACCCGCTGAGGTACTTCTCCTGTTGACTATCACGGGTCTGCCGCGTCACACAGAGAAGATCCCCCCTATGGGTATGCCATGTCACACAGAGAAAATTCCCACTGGGTTGTCGAAACTCTCCGAGTAGAAAGGTCAACAGTCGTCAGGTATCAGCCAACTAATATGTCTCTGTACACAACCCTCTCACCTCCAGAAGGATCCAATCCATTAGTTACTAGTGGATACTCCAACTTTCACAAAGTCACATGTAGAAGTATCAAAATGTTATGCCTATTTATATGGGTATTAACGCAACAAAAGGCTCATTATCGGACGCCAGGTCTGTGAGTTATTGGCATTTTTGTTCCAGGGGCCCTGTTGGATTTTAGTTTCAAACCAACCCAACCATACCCCAAATATGTTCAAACATCAACATGGGTATGCCAAAAGAACCATATCTCTCTAATCCTTCCCTCTTCACAGGCTATTCGTCAATTGGACACATGTAGCCCATGATATGGGTGCAAAAGATTAATCGGGTGAAACTGATTTGGGTTCGGTCAGACCCAGTCAGACCGACCCGACCCATCCCATGTCTGAACTGGGGTCCGACACAGTCCACGGGTCAGAACCAATAGGAGGGTCTGGGCCAGCCTGAGGGGGATGCCCGGGCCGAGGGTAGCCCGACCCGAGGGGGCTACCCAGCTCAACGGCCCGCGTGGCCCTGCTGGCTATCGGCCCACATGGATAGAAGCCCAGCTGGCTGGTGTCCTGGTTGCATGCCCTAACAACGTCCAGAGGGAAACCTCACGCCCACTGGTTCCTAAATGGAAAAGCAATCCGGGTGTGAGTTGAAACTATAGAACGGTGATGGCGATCCTGTACACGCGGGACCCGTTGCGTCCTGCTCTTCTGTTACAGCCTGCCCTGGCCGTGGCTCTCTACCTCTGCGCTGCACACAATCATCGCACTGCTCTGTCAGACCGCTCCGGCGGCCCGGTAGGCTGCATTGCTCCATCATGGCCTGCGCTGGTCACGTCCCTATTCTTCACGTGGTGTGACAGCGCTGCACTCCTCCGGTGACCTGGTGGCCTTTGCACCACTAGTTAATTTCACAGGTGGCCCGTTTCTGGCAGCCATTTCTCTTATGGGGTCCTATCTTCCGACAGTGCTATTGCGCCGCCGCTGTTGTTAACAAGCGAAGAAAAACGGAGGGTGGTCAGGCCCTGTTTGTTCGGCCCTCCCCCTCCGTGTTATGGTTGTAACAATCATCCAAAAAGAGCACAAAAAATGACGAATGAAGGAGGGTAAAACTCATATATAAAACAACCCCTACAACGTTTGTCGATCGTTGATGGTGGACAGAGTGTTTCGAGAGGACGATGTCGAAGATTATGTCGAAGTTCTTCATGGGAGATGCTTCCGTTTTTCCCCAGTTGAAGTTCATTCTTAATTGGAGGAAGACATGTTCTTCTCCTCCCCATGCTCCACCAAAATGCTATGGCCAAAATAATAGAGGAATGTTATATTATTTCATGGAACAAAAAACAAATAGTTATGCTTAATTAAATGAGACAACTCATTTAATTATTGTTATGTAATTGATTCAAATTAAAAATTAGGGCAGGTGGAGTGTTTCAATTAAATTTATAGGGGTGTTCAAATAATTAATGGGGGGGTTAAAGGGGGTTTAAAACTCATATGGTCCCCACCAAGGATATCCTCCCAAGATAGGTTATGTGCTAGTCGGCCCCACCCCCATAACCACCCATGGGAGGTTAGGTTGTGGTGGATCCCACCACTAACCAGCTATTAGAGGTTGAAACCACCTCCAAAATAAAAATATGCTAACACTTATTTTTATTTAACTTTATTAAAAACCACTAAATCTAACATCCATTTTCAACCATCTTCCGTCGAAGTGAAAGTCTTCTTAAGAAAATACTGTTGCTGCGAGTTCATCAGTGCCCTCCAATTTCAATTCTGAGCAACGTTTTATAAGTAATCAAATCTCGCTCGTATGTTTACTGAACGTACCTGAACAAAACATCAAAAATTGATTACGTGCACACCAGGCCTCGAATTCAAGCGCCGTAAATTTTCATGGACTGGTAAAAATCCCATTAATTTAAGAAATAGTATTTGGCATAATTTTTATGTCATTATAGAAATGAATAAATAAATTAGAAATATTTTATCCATAATAGTATATTATATTATTTAAATAAATAAAGTTATTTCTAATAGTTAATTCATGTATTGAATATTTTTTGAGGACGTATATATGATATAATAATATAGTTTTTAGGATCCCAAAATGTTTATTTATTTTCTTAGTTTTTTTGGTCTGTTAATTTGGAAAATTATAAATGTATGTGTTTAAATATTTTTTTTAGACTATAATGGTTTTCGAATAATGTATTTGTATTATATAATTTGCATTGGAAATGAAATCTCAATTTTAAATTCATCAAATAATATGATGTTTCATTTATTCTAAAAATTTTAAATTGGGGACATATATAATTTATTTGGAATTTATATCTATATTGAAATAACTAAACTAGTTCATGTAAATGTTTATTTTCAAAAGTCAAATTGAATAATATAATAATAACATTGAAGATATTGAAAATTTTATAAAATATCAATATCATGGTAAATACTAGTAAATTTTATTTTGATTTTATCTAATATGATCGAAAATTTGACTCAAAAATACATTTTTTTAGTTCCTGTAGTGGATTATATTATTTATCCCTTATCAAATGACCTGAAAAAAAATATCATGAAAATCTATAATATATATCTTATTATTGTATACATATAGTGGAATTGTTTTTTCAAAATATGATTTTGATACCATTTGTTACCTAATTAAAATCCATAGTGTTTTCATTTTGAAAATTTTATATCATATAATATTTATTAATAAAAACGTATTATAAATCATATTTGGACGATGTAAAAAAATGGGTGATGATATTATAAATAACCCCTTGATTATATTTACTACATTTTATCTCTTAATGATGGTCTACATATTTGGGTAAGATGATATGGTTATAATTATTGTAGTATAATATCTAATATAGGTATATGATTTATCAGACATTTGATATATTTGGTGAACTATATAACAGATTGAACAACTCAATGTACACTACAATGAATTTCATATATATGGTAATGGTCTAAATAATCTGAACATTTGAAAGAGATATTTTTAAATGGGGTTGTTAATGATGTTCCTTAATTGAGAGGTTTTATAAATTGAAAATTATATATATTGATATTTATATTATCTTAATTAATGGTATTTCGGTTATGAACTAGTCAAGTTGATGTATTTGATTATCAATGATACGTAGTATCTTCCCATTTAATATTTAAAAAATGACATAAATATAATATAGAATATGTGATTTCATGTACATTCAACGATAACTACATGTAATATAATTATCTACAGTTTATTATACCATTCAATTTAGTAAAGAAATAAGGAATAATGGATTTACATCTTCCAAGTATCTTTTATTAATGCAATGTTAAGAATACTGGAAATATTTATTGGAAAATTTCATATTGGATAATTTTCATGTTGTGTTTATTAACATGGACGGTGAAAGATAATTAATGAACATTATAATGTTTATGAAAATACATGGATGAGTATCATAATTTTGTAAAAAATTCATAACGAAAGTTAGAGATAATGTTTATATATTTTATGTCAATATATGAGATATACCAATCATTTTCACTAGCTCTGTTTGGGAAATTCATGAGTAATGGATTTCACCATAAATAAGCCTCTATAGAAGGTTGTGTTGTGGCTATTCAACTGAATATAAGTATTCATGCCTTGAAAGAAATAACATTTCATGATTTAACTTCCCATAAATTTTAAAATTCATGTACATATGTTTTGTTAATGGAGAATATATTTTGGGGCGATAGAACTAACATTTTCTATTAAATACTTTAGTCAATGAAATTTTATAGATTTTATTATGTAATAATTAATATGTTCTTTATATAAATTGTTTTTTATGTGTTAATAACACAAAAAATTGATTGTTATTTAATTATACGAATTTTGTGGATTTTGGGGTTGTTTGATGTGTTTCTATATTTATTAAAATGTTCATTCAATGAACATTTGGATAATCAAATAGAAAAGAAACAATATTAGTGTAACATAAGTGGAGTTATATATATTATAATGATTGTATTTTTTTATTGTTTATTATTATAATTTATTTGAAATTGTATGTCGGGAAATTATTGGAACAAATTTATAGACTATAATTCAAGAAAGAAGTATAACCATATGGGTATATTTCCAAATTCTATCAGAGATATGGTAAATTGTAGTTTTAATATGATTTTCCCCAAACCAACATTGTTAAATTAAAAAATGTGAATTTTTCATTTCGTAGTTTTTAAATAATTGAATGGATTCCCAATTAAATTGAGAGAGAATTTATCAAGAGAATGATGATGGCCAGGGATCATATGGGAGAAGATAATTTTGAGTGGTATTCCATAAATGTGTTGGAATGATAAAAAATAAGTGGAGGAATTATGGATTTATGATAGATATTATATAATATGAAATAATTGTCCACATTTACTATCTTAGAGGATGACATTAATTGTCATTAGTTGGATAAAAGTGGAGTTGATGGATACACCATTGATCCTATAATAAAAATATCGATATATTTATATGGAATACATTTTACCAATATGATAATTGATAATTTTATGTTAGTTAGAGGGAAAATATATATTTTATTGGTTTGAAATACAATAGGGTAGGGTGGACACTTAACGTATTTATTAAATGGTTTTCATATAGATTTGTAATGTACATTGAATGAACTTTGTAATATTAATTGAATGTGATTATAGTTTTATTATCTCAACATATTTTTTGAGATATAAGGTGGTGTTCATACTAATATTTGATAATGATTATTGGTGAGGGTAATTTGTGGAGTTAAATTATCCTAGTTTCATCCACCACACTTTTACATGTTCTTACCATAAAATTGATCAATAATTAGTATCATAGAAACTGATATATAACTATTATTTCCTATTTAATGGAAGGGAAATGATAATTAACTACAAGGGAGTTCTGATATGTGATGAGATAAATATCTATTTATTGATGAATAAAATCCAACAAAAATTCCAAAACATTTTCAGTAGATATGTTTTGGTATTATAAAAAGGAGACTTTAGTCAACATGCAAGGTGTAATATTAACAAAATTATACAAATTTATCACTTTCTTAACACCAAAAAGGTCAATACCTTTGAACATATTTTTACATTTTCATATACATGCAAGCAATTTAATGAAAACAATTCCTTGACCAGTGAGAGAAATCTATCCATATCATTGATTGTTATTCTATGTTATCAATATATAAATTTTTGGTTATGTGGATCATTTACTAAGATTTGAGTATTTAAAATTATGTTCCCATTGGTTAATTAATTTAACAATCAATAATTCTTATTTATGAAATTATTGGAATTTGTCAACAACTCAATGATATCAATACCATGAGGATAATTTCAGGAATATGAACAAGAATAATCAATATAGAGTCCTTGGTGTTCAATAAGAAATAGTAAAAAGAGTTTATTGTGAATAGATACCATTACAAAATTCTTTCATATAATATAGTAACTATTAATAATGAATCATTGGAATAGTATATCTTTTATGAACATAAATTAAGTGCGACGAACAAGATAAATGCATAGAAATTCTAAACAATATAGATGTTTTTAAAAAAAATTATATCCTCTAGTGAAAAAATATATATGTAAAAATATATCTCAAATTTAAGCATACACATAACTTATTTCAATGAGGATGTTTTAGGAATTCCATATAATTTTCAGCAAATAAAATCTACTTGTAATTTTAAGATGATTTACCTAGATAAAATTAATCTATGTCTGTTATTAATCATGGAATTTATAATATAATTTATCTAAAAAATACTTACTTGTTATTATAAGACATCTCATACTCCTATGAAATTTACGGGGATGTTATTAAATAATATAAATACTACTAAAGAAACATTATTGTGGATATTATAGATAAATTATTATTTGGTGAAAAAATAATGAAATTGGTGATTTTAGGGAAAAATTTACCACAAATTTGATTTTTGAGAGACTCATAATAAAATTTATAATTTGGTAAAATAATAAAATGAAAATGGATTTTTATGTTTTACAATACATTATATGTGGTTGGAAGAATATGATATGTTTGAGTTAAAGGCAGAGTTAGAATGACACAAATATATAATTTATGTATACTTATTCAAAATATATTGTAAAAAATCTAAATTGAATACAATTCCTAGATAATTATTGTTTTGAATTTTTTATTAAAAAAATTTCTCACAATATTTGAAAAATCTAATGGTGAATTCAACATAATGTACAATAAATGTCTCCAAATAGACTTTTTACTATTGAAGTATCAGTGAGATTTCATGGTTTGCATAGATGTCAATGAAACAACGGAGTGACATATTAGGTCAATGAAATGTTCGTTATATTCCAAAAAGGGAATCATTTTAAAAATAAATTTATGTGTATTACACCAATATTCAAAATAAAATAATGTATTACATGTAATCATAAAACTCATATTTGGTTTTATTATTGTGTAATAATGGGTTATTAAAAACTTGTGACTTCCATATTTTTTTATTTTAATGTATATGAGTAATAATAAAATAATATAGATCCAACACATAGTATGATATTAAAATATATTTGTTTATCTTTGATGAATACTGTTATATATATTTGAATTTATCATCAATTTTATGAAAATTGGTACACAATGATCACTAAAAAATTATATATTATCTTGTAAACTGATCATCTTGCATATTGAAAATAGATAATAAATTCATCCCCCTAAATATCTTGTTTGATTATTTAATCTAAATATTGGACAACATGAGTCACTATAGAAGAAATTTAAGGAGTGAATATAAACTAAAAATATATAAAATTTGAGAATATAAATTTCTTATAAATATAATTATAAAAAACTATTTGATATTGAATATGGATTGAAAATAATGTTTTTTTTTGATTTATTGACAAAAAAATGATTTTTTTTTTATTTTTAGGAATTACAAAATAGATGGTGATATTTAATTTTTATTTGATTATGGTTCGAAAATCCTAACAATAGAAAACCAGAATCAGATCCAATGTAATAACACACCTCAATGTCATTATTATAAAATGACATGGTAATTACTCATTAATCATTAGTTTCTTGAGAGAATTTTTAAACTCCATCGATTTAAAGTGTAATGATTTTATATAAAAATTATAAAAGCATATAATTTTAATGATATGAATATATAAAAGGGGGTATATCAACATTTAAGGTGTATATTTTGAAATTTAACATCTATATCAAGAAGAACCAAAACATTTATTAAAATAGGGTTACCCACATGACTCAAAATTAAATTTGGAATTTGATTTTAAACGATAGATAACATTAAATATCACTTCATTCATGTCATTAAATCAACCCATGTAATAATTTCATAAAAGATAAAATAAAAAATGTAATATAAAATAAAAATGATATGAGATTATGATTATTTCGTTAGTTGGTGGATAATAATTTGTATCATATACTAATATAGAAATATATCCTTAGAAAATTTACATATGTGTCTTTCATTTTTTATTATATTATGATGGAATTGGTTATACTCAACTCTCACCAATATAACATTTTTAATTATATTACAATTATTTTGAGATGTATGTTATTATTCATGGTTGTATTATTTTGAAATAGTCATATAGAAAATATAATGATTGTTAGAAATTGATTGGTGATAAAAAATATCATAGATTTAATCGTAAGTCATTATTGTTATAATGATTTGACTCCAAAGAATTATTTAATTGAGAGGGGAACATAATAATTAACAACATCTCCGATATTTTTTTTACGATTATCAATTAAATATATTTTGAATGGAATAATTCTTATACAGGTATATACCTATAAAATAAAATTTTTGTTTCAGGGAGAAGAGAAGACACCAACAGTCATGTCGTATAAAAAATACCCTATATTTATAAAATTTTTACTGTTCTTTTGTGTTTTATTTATTATCAACAATGATAAGAAACATAATTTTTAGGATAAATATAATTAGGGTATATTTCTTGAAAAATAATCCATATTAGTGGAATATATAGTTCAGAATACATGTACTATAATAAATAAAAATATTTAATGCCAATCATATGTAAATTGAACCAACCCCTTAATCATGTAAATAATTTTTTCAGTACAATAAAATATAAATTTCATGAAATGTGACATTGAAATTCACATCCTATAGAGACTACATAAGTAATATATAGAATTAAAGAGAAATAGTATTGACAATCTGAACATTAGAGTAGTTTTAGTAGTTAAATATATTGATGATAGTATTTTAGATATCAATGATGAATAAATATTTTGGGGTAGAATAATTCATGGAAAAAATTAGGATAAATATTTTAACATAAATTTTTTTTTACCTCAGGTAGAATTTTTTTGTAAATAGGTCAATAAAGGTAATTAGTTGTTAAAATGATAAATTATGGACATGACCTAACAGAGAAGTTTCAACAAAGGATATTTATTCTATGTCTAAAATTTACATACTCCATTAGATATATATGGCAGTTAATAAATGAATGAACATAGAATTATGTATAATAACATAATATAATTATTGTAATTATGAGATTAACCAAATAAATTTATGTATTTAGGATTATAATTTTTATATATTATCAAATTAAAATAATATTTTTAATGCCATAAAAATAATAACCTAGTTAATTTTCATGGTGATAAAAAATAATATTAAATCATGATTCCATTATGGTGTCCAATAATAAGTGTACATTATTGAAACATATTGTTTAATTATAGATAAAAACATTAAAAATTTGTTTCATTTTATTATGTAATTTGTATAATCTAATGAAATCATTGTAGGAGTAGTATTATAGGATTGAACAATACCAATGAATACGTGGATGATTTTGAGAAAAATATGATAACATTCTATACATAATGATGAAGAATTATCAATGGTTTTTTTGACTGAAAATTAATTTTTTTTTCAAAATTCATTTAAGGAAAAAGTGGGAAACCAGAACAATGTCCACATCCAAGGGGTTACCATAAAAATGTCCCAACAAAGTTATCAAAAACAAGACTAAGGAAGTTTGAGTCTACCACCCTATAATGAATCCAATTAAGAGTTGTTACCTGAGTATTTGGATCATTCCTGAGAAGAAATTCTAAAAAATCTTCCATCTACTCCCAGGTTTGGTTAAATTCTTCCTCGTAGATCTCCCTATCATTGA
The DNA here is from genome assembly GCA_963277665.1 of Viscum album. Lineage (NCBI taxonomy): Eukaryota > Viridiplantae > Streptophyta > Magnoliopsida > Santalales > Viscaceae > Viscum > Viscum album. The sequence goes on along the minus strand of OY728164.1, from coordinate 61,509,487 downwards.
AGACCTGTTACAAGATGAGGTTATTTTTGGTGATCCAATCCCATTTTTCATCATTAGTCTCAACACTTAGCATCAGCTTATACATTCTGCAGACAACCTTCGGCGAGGCATTGATCATGAGAGGTTTTTCAAGCCTGTCCCCCAAAGAATGTAGGACTATTTATAGTCTTCCCCCATTCCCCGATTCGGCCTCATCTTCTAATAATCTTTTGGTACCATCCATGGTTGGATCAACGTATGTAACCATGGTTACTCCATTGGAGGTCATGTCTTCCTTGCATTGGATTGGCATTCCCAACTCATCAGATTGTTACTGACCATTTTCAATAGATACTAGGTCACCCAGTCCTTTCTCAATATCATTTTCCCTAGACTTCCCTGAGGATCTATTAACTGTCTCCTTCGGGGTGTTTGAGTAGTATTTACAGGGTCTTGACTTCCCCCTTTATTTGTTGGGAAATCCCCAAAGTTAAGGATCCCTTGCTTTCCCTTTTTCGAGCCGAACCCATCCATAATTTGTGATTGCTCCTCATAGTCTGTTGACACCAAATATTCTATTTCCATGTCACTTGGATCAATGTCCTCGGAAGACTATTTCATTACCTGCTTGTGTTTCCACTTTGACGTGTGCGTTTTCTATCCTTTCGGGTTGGCATTTTCCTTTCCATAAGCACTAAAGCATGTGAAATGATTGTGAAACTGAATTGTCCCTATTGGTTATCGAGGATGGGGAACATTGAACACACCTGGGGAACTACGCAACTCAGATAGAGAAGCATTTGGACCAGAGGAAACATACTCCTCAGAAAACCCCCTTACCTCTACAAAGGCATCATCAACACTGGGAACAACAGAGGGTATGATCTCTTGTCCATTACCAAAACCACCAGATATCACGTTATTATAAAAATAAGAAACAAACTCACACATGACCTGCTCTAACCTCTTTCCACAAGCCAGATCACTACCAAGAATAGAAAAAACATCCACCATGCATGGGTAAGGGATATTAATACATGGTTTAACTTGGAGGTCCGCAGGATTACGGTTGTTCTCACGCTCTAGAGCATCAATGAAGAGGACCCATGGGGCCTCCACATATTTCACTACAACTGATGATCCTCCCATGACCTACCCATCCATCACTATAGTGGTTGTCATCACCCATGCAGGACTAGTTGAAATTGATTCCTCCATGCCCGCCGAACTAGAAGCGTCGCCTTCCCTAGCTTCCACAGTGATCATCTACCTCTGAACAGAGGTCATTCCTAGCCTCTCCCCCGAACTGTCGAGCATCCCGTTCATACCTCCACCAAGGAAGGTTGGGGACAAATGGCCCAATCAATAGCATGTCAAAAAAAATCAATCATTGATTCAAAAACAATAGATTGTTTATGAATATTTATAAAAAAATATAATATTATAGAATTTAAATAAACCCAATGAGTGGTATTTATATATTACATGAGGTACACATACATGATTTTTATATTGGGGAGTTAACATTTGTTGGGGTTAATAGGTGTCCTATAAAAGACATGGAACATGTATTTATAAATCTAATTATTCTAAAAAAATAACCAAGTGTTTTTATGAATATGATTAGATGACAATGAAAATTGTAATGGATACCTTGTGGATTTTTTCACATATTATTAATAATCATTTCTTATGTAACAAAATATAAATAATTCAATTGAATAACATTACACCTGATTATCACCAGACAAAAAATTGACTTTTCTATTAGGCAATCCAGATGAGTCCAATCCTGTCAGAAGGATATATAATTTCTATTAGTGAAATGCATTCATTGATACATCAATATAATTGATAATTTTTTTAATTTGTTATATGAATTTCAATCGAATATGTTAGAGAGATACATTAATATATATTGGGAACATCATGTAAATTATTTTAATTCATCAATGGGTGATTCATAATATAATATAGTTTTATTTATTTATTATCTAACAATGAATAAATTATTTCACTATGAAATATTGTAGCATTTTATATTCTCCATATCCCACCATGGACCTAATTCTTAAATATAGAGAATCAAGTTGAGGTTGTAGGATATTATGTGAAATTTCCCATTACGACAAGTTTTGATATCTCTAGTCTTGTTATTCATTGGAAAAAACATATCAATTAGTTTGATAAAATGTAAATAGAGATAAATTATCATTAAATCATTAATAATTTTCTTAAATTTTTCTTCATATGAGTCTTTATTAACATCTAATGTTGTTGTAATCATCATGAAAGGGCCCAAATCATGAATTATTTGTAGAGTAATATGTGGGAACAAATATTACATCCATTTCAGTCAACCTGTAATATTTGTTCAATGGAAAAGCACTCCAGAATAGAATAATTTATATATATAAATGTAAATTAATTCACATGAAATAAATTTTTGGATTTATAACACACTCTTGAGAACATTAATTTTATTTCTCTTTAGGGTCAATATTATGGATTAAGAGATACCAATGAGTTTCAACTAATAATTATGGTATAATTTTAGGTAATTTTACCATGTAGATTCATTTGTTAAAAACTCATTGGAAATTTCATTCAGATTTTGTTAGAATAGAGTGTATACATTAATGTAAATTCATGAGGAGAATATTGATTTTGATGTTTTGACCTGGGTATTTTCATGGAATTGTTTTAATTGGGAACATATATTTTAAATTTTATTTTTCATAAAATCAGGACACATGTGGGAATATATATATTCAATAATATTTTATTTAAAAAATATATTATTGTTTGGTGTTTCAAACTATAGATTTGAATAGTCATGAATATTTTTCATAAATAAGCGAGGAATCATTTCAATGGGATTTTTTAACAAATATTATTTTGTAAATTGTTAAATAAATTATCGTCGGAGTATTTTTTTTGTAATTTGTTTGGTAGTATAATTATTAAACACGCAATGGATGTCAAAATTCCCGAGAAGATTTTGGGAAATTTTATATATCACATTGTAACACGCCTGGTAAATAAAGAATATGACATTTTTATATTTATCCATATTTTTGAATAAAATATTAATATTACTTTAAAGGGAACGCTATGCTTGATGGCTTACCCAATAAGAAACAATGAGTTCCTTTCAAATCTTACGTTGTACTCTAATAATAAAATTATTTTATATTAACTTGTAGTTTACACCTAGCCGTTGTAATGACAGGAATGAACAGAACTAACTACAAAATGATTATATATGTTTGTCAAATATTTTAACATTTTACAATAAATGTTAGAGGATTAAAAATGCAAATGAATCCAATTTTAAGCATAAATCTTCTAATATTCCTTAAAAGGTCGATTAACAACCTTTTGATGTAAAACCATTTTTAAATATACTTTTGACATTTTTATATGTTGTATTTGACAAAATAAAATTCTTCTTTAGAATCGGGACAGCAAAATTTACTTTGTGTAAATTTTTTTTGTATTTTTCTGATAAAGTTCATTGTTTAATGAATAATGATTAATGTTGTATTTTAATTGAAAACCTCTTTTTAATCTAATTAATTTATATGATTATATAATCTTTTTAATTGGTTTTAAAGTTAAATTAGAATATGTTTTTACCATTAAATCCAATGATGGTCATTTAAATTAATATCACTTTGAGATTGGACATAAATGAGTGTCAGTCTTTTGATAGATATTGTTTCTTAAAAACACGCTCTTTGAATTAACAGCGGGATTTAATTATAAAATTAATTAATTGAACTTATATGTTATGAATTTGGTAAAATAGAAATTATTTTTTAAATATTAATATCAAATATATCTTATGGTGATTGTTTGGTATTTTTTGGAAAAACCGTAATTTTTGATGAATAGTGAAACCCCAAAGTGGTAGTTACAAAAACTGATTTTTTAATTTAAATGGAACTTTACCAATTCTATTATTTGAATTTAAAAAATCCTATTTAAATGATATTTATTATTAATTAAAGTGTGGTTCAATGGGTTAAAAGTAATTTTTGATGAATAGTAACTTTTATGTTTTATTGATCGCGATTAAAGGTAATCGGTGTGATTTAATGAAAAAATGATATTATAATAATATGAAAAAATATTGACAGTTGTCCTAACCCTATTTTATGAGTCATGGACGACCAAGAAAACCCATCGGTAGATTTTTGGGGCCCCATGGAGCCACTCGGGTAAGATAATGACATTAATGCCTTTTATTTAATGTAAAAGTAAAAATGACAGAAACATGTATTGTTTTAATAAATAAAATTTTACATGGGGTTATATAAGTCAAATATTTGACTATAAATAGTCATTGGAAAGCTAAAAAGATATCCTACATTATATAAATCTATTTATAATTTTTATTCATTAAATTATTTAAATTATTTATGACATCATGATGATGCAGCAAATACCTCATTATTTAACAATTTATATAAAATGAAAACATAATGTAAAATCTAAGACGTAAACATGTAAGAAACCTATTTTATCGGTGGATTGAGAACCATTATCACCTTATCCTAGAAATATATAAATGTGGGACCTTTAAAATACGAAACTCATTTGAAAATAATGTAACTTTCTTGACTTTCCAATACTGCCCCTCTTCTCCTCTTATAAAAGGCCCCCACCTCTACCACCATACCCACAGCTCTCAAGCCGTTGTCTCAGACAAGATCTGATCATTTTGTCTCTCCACATACCTATCCTCATCCTATAATCCTTGACTTAGTCATGAAGCTCTTAAAGAAACCCTTTTTGTTCAACCCAAAGGGAGTTACCTGATTTTATGGTAACGTCTTCACTTGTGCTCTTTTGTTTTATTTTTCTTCTCCATCCCCTTAAACTCTTTTTATTCATTTATTTTGTAACAAAAAAAGTATATCCCATATAATAGGATGTTATTATAATAAGGATTCGAACTAAACATACCCACACCTACATGTGATGGTTATAGAACATATTGTTTCTATGGATCGTGAATTTCTGCCTCACGAAACGATGATTGTTCAATATTATTTTAACACCTTCAATGGTGGCCATTAATATTTCACTATACTTATATATGATATATAATATGTTTATTTTATCCTTAATATTATGTATTTTTTATTTTATGGCATACCTTTATGGTTTCCATTATGGGTAAACACGATATCTTCATTTTAGGAAGTACAGACTACCACCCCCTCAAAGTTATTTGATTCGTTAATAGTATATATGGTATGTATAATGGATATATTTAATGATATTATATATGATACCATACTGTAATTATAATACTATTATGTATCATTATGTTTTAATTCCATTAAATATGAAATAGAAATGGATGTAGCGTTCATGCGTACGTACGGCTTACCGTCTCCATGAAAGATGCATTTGATTTCTTATCTCTAAATGTTATGTAATATTATAAATTCATGTATATAATGGATATATGTTATATATATGATTTCTACATAATTAAGATACTTCTGGATATAATGGATATTTTTCTTCATTAACATACATGTAATTATAAAGAGTTTATTTTCGACTCAAGTAGCAATGATCGTTAAAACGACCGTTATTAACATAAATAATTACATAGTGTTCATGACATGGTAATAAGTGATATAATATTAATAATGAACGTGAAAAATGTTATTAAGAAAGTAGAAATTAACTCATGTTTATTATTCAGGAGATTAAAGAACGATCGAGTCATGTCGGATAAGAGGTAAGGGATCCGACCTTTCTGTTTCTTTTTTAAGTAATCCCTTTTATGTCATTTCTTTTAAGATCATATTTCTTATGTTGGGGGATGTTCTTTTATATTCCTATTGATGTAAATTTTATGTTAATATGATGGGATACCATATTTTATCTCATCAATCCATTTTTGAAGTTTTATGTGGCGTCGTTAGGCTGCCGAATTATCCTAAGGGGATTTTCATCACACTTTTTATTCCCATGGGATTCATGCTATATTGGCCACTATTTCCTTTTGTTCAGTATATGTACTGATATTTATTTTACTATTTGTATATTATAATCTAATTTATGGGTAGTTACATCTTCATTTTATGACCCTTCATTCATGGGGTGTACGTTTCGGAAGTTACCCAATTCGGTAAGGGAACCTTTCACCCTCCTCATTTTGAAAGACTTATTTTTTAGGTTTTTTAATCATATTATGATGGTATATGTTCTTATATATCCTTTTTTATATAAAGGTTATGTCTAAGTAATGAGATACCCCTTTTTATCTCTCATCAACTCATTTCCTGAATTTTGAAGTGACGTCGTTAGGCTGTAGAATTTTTGCAAGGGAACTTCTTAACACAATTTTGATTCTTTGGGATAAACATGTACTCCTTGAAATATGTCATTATATGAATATGTGTGAATGACCTATTATTTTTTTACACTTAATATCCACTTATATTTAGTGTATTCATTTGTCACACATAATTATGTAATTGATTTATCCGTAATCCAAGGATACCCTCTTTGTAAGGGACTTCGTCTCAATCTCCTTTAATTCATGCATATTTTGTTCTAATACAAGGCTTTATTTTATACGGTGCATAAAACCCTTTGAGTTTTAATTTCATACAAAAGGAATCTTTTTCTACTAATCTATTTACAAAATGACAAAAATGGAATGATTCTTTTAACGTACGCGGTGATGAAGAACTTTTCCGTCGCCGCGAGTATTATTTGGTCTTTGGCATCCTCAACAAGACTTAATGTTTTTAAAATGAAATAAATACCATATACTCTTTTATGTATTGTGGTATTGAAAATGGTTTTCATAAAGGATTTTTTATGTTAATATATTTATGTTATATATTTTGATTGGAATGTGGAAAAGTTTTCTTCCCATTATATTTAATTTATGTCTTATGATTTTATAATGGTACATAAACATTTGACTGGTTTTTACTTGATAAACCATATGATGGGTGGTGCCATGAATACCAGGACTGGTTGTTACTTTATAACCTCTAATGCATTTGGTATGGAAGTCAGCCGTATGGCTATTCCATTAAGTATGTGTGGAATTTTACCATATGGTTATTCTATTTTAGTATGTTTATATCCCTAGTTAACTTTTTATATTATGTGTTCTTTATATGGGTTTTATGGTAATAGTTTGGTTACATAAGGGTAAGTAATGGTCTTTTATTTAGTGAAGAGTTTTTACTACTTCATAAAGGTGAAAATTATTTCTTTGGTAAAGTATTCATGGTTTACTTGTTGTTTTGAAAAACTAACAATTTTCCTTCTTTGTGTATCCTTTACTAGGCTTTTTATGCTCATCCCAAGTTTTTGAAATGTTTTCCACAGGACGTAAAGATGAATAGGGTCAAGGATGGGATCAAGCAAAGACATTCTATCTAAAACATTAAACTAGACATGTTTATTTTTATGTGTTTTTTTTATTTTATGGAAACATAGTAGAATTGTCTACTATGTAATCTTTTGAGATGTAATAGTTATGACCTAATTCTCTAAAACTCTAAACCTGACTAGATACTCTATGCGAATTATTCATTTAATTCATGATTAAGTAATGTTTATGGTCGGGGCCTTATAGTTGGTATCAAAGGGAGGTTTAGATAACTTTAGAGGTTTGGACATTCTCTAAGCATAAGTGACATTACCATAACAGTTAAGATTTAAGAAAGAACCCTAGATTTAGATAAAGATAATGAGTAAGTATATTTTAGTGTTTATCTTCTTAAATAGTACAGGATGGTTTTGTTGATATACTCACACTGGACTTTTTGGTTTTAGTAAATGGCTGGATATAGCAGGCACCAATGTAACAGAGGATGTGAAGGAAACTGTGACAGTTTTCAGAGCGAGCAACATAATGATATGGGAGCAGCAATGAGAACTCTTGTGTTTATCCTCAACCAACTATCTAGAGTAATGATTGACCACCTAAACCTTGGTGATTTCAATAAGGCATCATATATGAGAGAAACAAATCCCTACAGAACTATAGGTAATAATCATAAAGGTAAGTGTGTTCAAAAACCTATGTGTCAATGATGTGGAAAGAAACACCTAGGAAAATGTTTTAAAGGGACAGAAATATGCTATAGATGTGGAAATGAAGGTCATAAAGCAAGAACCTTCCATGGAAGAAGGAAGCATCCAGTTGACTCAAGGAAAGGGAAAGAAGTTCTTTCTGAGGGATCAATTGAATGTTTTAAATGTGGTGTGCATGGTCATTATACAAACACATGTCCTATAAAGAAGTTTTGGGAATGGGATCACCAAGATTGTACAAATATTCATTTACCAATACCTAATTCCATTCCGATTGAGGATTAGGAAACTGACAATGACCAATCAAAGGTATGGATTATTTCTTAAATGTTGTTTTCCGATTTTGGAATCACAGGATATGATTCATGATTTTGTTTGTAAAAAAGAAGTATTTCAGAATAATTTGGAAAGGAATGATAAATGGATCATGAAGAATGTTGAATGAGTAAGAAGTCAACATATATGGCCTTCAAGAGTTACGATGAAATTTTTAAGAGTATTAAGTATTTTTTGATGATGGGGTTATATTAGAAGACTTTTTTATAGTATGTGTAACCCTAATGTTTGATATATGAAAATTTTAATCAAGGAATAGTTATCTGTTCTTTTGTGGACATAGTTATAATGAACCATTTGGGTTTATATGATCCTTACTTTTGAGTTAATAATGGGTTACTATATTTTATGATGGAAAGTGAAAGGAATGAGATAAAATTGAGGTTAAATTATGTTATGTTTATTTTTGATGATTTTATCTCCTTTTGGGGAATGATTTGAGAATTATATAGTTTGGAAAAAAGACAACACGCAGACCGTGTGACAACCCATCATGTCGGACAAAACTATTGGAATCGATCCACAAACAAAGTGCGACTGGTATTTATCACCTACCACTAGACTACGTGAAGTCCTAGGTTAGTTTGGATAATTATTTTTAGTTAGACGATTTTATGAATTACGAGTAAGTTGATTCTGGGTTATCTATGGAAATTATTAACCTATCATGGATGATATTTGATTAGGTTATTTACTTTCCAATACGAGACTTTAAGAGCAACTGATGTTGTTTGGAGATAAAATTTATGGTTTAACTTAGAAGTCTATGTGATTAAATCCTTCAAATATTTGGGATTCAATGTTAGTTTGGTTTACTTTTGGTCTTCATTGAACTTTGGGTCTTGTTGGACAAATTTTGGAGAATAAGAATAGATTTCATTTTTATAATGGATTATCCTTTTTGGGTATTATATGATCTCATACTAGCTTTTTTTGTTTTAGTTTTGGTTAAGGTATAAAGACATGGGATGTATATAGTTCCCTTTTGTGGATTAGGTGATTCTCTAGAAGTTTATTATAGCTCTCTTAATGTAAACAAGTTATCCTAAATACCCAAGTTTCTTAGAAAATATGAGTTTGTCCAAGAAATCTAGTAAATGTTGAAAGTCAGCATGACAAGTAAGTTTGTTTCCTTATGTTTTAGTTAAGATCAAAAAACTAAATTCCTTAATGAAAAGTAACTAAAATAAATGTTTTCCGTTAACTTTTCCTACTGGGGAATCCAATAGCGTTAAACCCATCAAAAGTTTATGATTTTATGGTGATTAACATTCTCTTAAACATGTTTTCTATCACACTCCCTCAGAACATGACCCTTTATTTTTTTTCCATATCCATGTTTTCATACAAGGAATCCTAGTATTGGTCAACTCGGGTGACCTTTGTACTTCCCTTTCTTTTTTATGTGATAGTTTAATTTACACCTTTTCCGATGTGGGGCTTTCAATGATGTTTTCGAGCCAAATTTTAAAATTGCGAGGATGCAATTCCCAAAAGGGGGGAAGGATGTAACACCCCAGGTAAAAAAGAATATGAAATTTTATATATTAATCCATATTTGTAAATAAAATATTAATATTAATTTAAAGGGAACACTATGTTTGATGGATTACCCAATAGGCAACAACAAGTTCCTTTGAAATCTTACGTTGCACTCTAATAATAAAATAATTTTATTTTAAATGGTAGTTAACACCTAGCCATTATAATGCCGAGAATGAACAGAACTAACTTCAAATGATTATATATGTTTGTAAAATATTTTTACATTTTACAATAAATATTAGAGGATTAAAAATTCAAATGAATCCAATTTTAAGCATAAATCTTCTAATATTCATTAAAAGGTAGATTAACCGCCATTTGATGGAAAACCCTTTTTAAATATACTTTTGACAATTTTTTATGTTGTAATTTACAAAATTAAATTCTTCATTATAATCGGGATATCAAAATTTACTTTGTGTAAATTTTTGGTATTTTTCCGATAAAGTTCAATTTTTTATGAATAGTGAAAAATGTTGTATTTTAATTCAAAACCTATTTTTAATATAATTTATTTATATGATTAGATTATCTTTTTAATTGGTTTTAAAGTGAAATTTGAATATATTTTTACCATTTCATCCAATGTTGGTAATTAAAATAAATATCACTTTGAGATTGGACATAAACGAGTGTCAATCTTTTCATAGATATTGTTTCCTAAAAACACGCTTTTTGATTTAACTGCAGGATTTAATTATAAAATTAATTATTGAAACTTAAATGTTATTAATTTGTTAAAATTGACATCATTTGTGAATTCGTAATTTCAAATATATCATAGGGTGAATTTTTGGTATTTTTCTGAAAAACCTTAATTTTTGATAAATAGTGAAACCACAAAGTTGTAGTTACAAAAACTGATTTTTTTGTTTAAATGGAACTTTTCCACTTCTGTGAGTTGAATTTAAAAAATCCAATTTAAATGATTTTTATTATTAAGTAATATGTGGTTCAATGGGATGAAAATAATTTTTGATGAAAAGTAACTTTTAAGTTTTATTAATCGTGATTAAAGGTAATCAATATGATTTATGGTAAAAATGATATTATAATAAAATGAAAATATCTTTACACTTGTCCTAACCCTATTTAATAAGTCATGCCCGACCTAGAAATCCCATGGGTCGATTTTTGGGACCCCATGGAGCGACATGGGTAAAATAAGGACATTAATGCCTTTTATTTAAAGTAAAAGTAAAAATGACACAAACATTTACTGTTTTAATAAAACAATTTTTATATGGGGTTATACAAGTAATATTTTGAACTAAAAATATTCATTGGAAATCTAAAAATATTTCATACATCGTAGTATTTTTTTTAATAATTTCTAGTCATTAAATAAAATAAATTATTTATGACATCATGATGATGCAGCGATTACCACATTATTTAATGATTTAAATAAAATGAAAAGATAATGTAAAATATAAGACCTAAACATGTCAAAAACCCATTGTATCGGTGGATTTCGAACCCTTATCACATTATCCTCGAAATATATCAACGTGGCGCCTTTAAAATCCGGAACTCATTGGAAAATAATGTGACCTTTCTTGACTTTACAAGAGTGACCCTCCTCTCCTCTTATAAAAGGCCCCCACTTATACCACCTTACCCACACCTCTAAAGCCTTTGTCTCGGAAAATCTCTTATCTTTTTTTCTCTACACATCCCTATTCTCATCCTAGAATCCTTACATTAGGCATTAATCTCTTCAAAAAACCATTTTGGTTTAAACCAAAGGGAGTTACCCGATTTTAAGGTAACATCTTCACTTGTCCTCTTTTGTTTTATTTTGCTTCTCCAACCCCCTAAACTCTTTTTACTCGTTTCTTTTGTAACACCCCCAGTATCGTACATATACTATGATGTTTTTATAAGTATTATTCTAGCTACAGTTACACACACCTACATCTGATGGTTAAAGAACATACTGTCTCCGTGGATGGTGAATTTATGCCTCACGAAACGATGATTGTTCAATAATCTTTTAACACCTTAAAAGGAGGAAATTAAGATGTAACTATATTTATATATGATATTTAATATGTTTATGTTCTCCTCAAGCTTCTTTATTTTCGTTTATTCCATACATTTATGTTTTCCATTATGGGTAAACACAATATCTTCATTTTAGGAAGTGCGGACTACCGCCCCCTCAAAGTGATTTGATTGGTTTATACCCTATGTGATACGTATAAAGGATATTTTTATTGATATTATATATGATACCATACTAAAATTATAATAATATTATGTTTCATTATGTTTTAATTCCATTAAATATGAAATAGAAATGGAAGTAGCGTTCATGCAAACGTACGGCTTATCGTCTCAATGAATGGTGCATTTCATTTCTTACCTCTAAATGTTATGTAATATTATAAATTATTGTATATAATGGATATATTATATATATATGATATCTAAATAATGAATATAATTCTGGATATAATGCATATTTTACCCCATGAACAAACTTGTAATTATAAAGAGTTTATTTTTGACTCAAGTAGCAATGATCGTTAAATCGACCGTTATTAAGTTAAATAATTACATAGTGTTCATGACATGGTAATAAGTGATATAAAAGTAATAATGAACTTGAAAAAGGTTCTCAGGGAAGTAGAAATTAACTCATATTTATTATTCAGGAGATTAAAGAAGGATCGAGTCAAGTCAGATACGAGGTAAGGGATCTGACCTCTCTCTTTCTTTTTTAAGTACTCTCTTTTATGACATTTCTTTTAAGCTCATATTTATTATGTCGGGGTATGTTATTTTATATTAATATTGATGTAAATTTAATGTTAATATGATGGGATACACTATTTTATCTCCTCAATCCATTTATGACGTTTTATGTGGCGTTCTTAGGCTGCCGAATTTTCATAAGGGGATTTTC